>OY770140.1:7500-2407500 GCA_963669345.1 Gortyna flavago
AGATTTTACATACATTTTGGTAGTAAAATCACGTTTTTTCAGCATTTTTCAAAATTTTTCTTCAGCGTAAATTCTGAAAACGTTATAGTTGGCTAGCCCGCGCCGAGACGCTTCTTTTGACACCTCGCACGTGAGCCTAGCTAACATAGAACTTCAAAAATTTTTTGCATTACGTATTTCACTAACCGACGAAATCTACCTTAGGGATAGAACAAATACATCAAACCGTTATAACTTTGCATCCCGGTGACGCAATTTGAAACTTTTTTCAGCTGCATTAATCGTTTTTAGGCTCAATCTAACTTTCCCTTTAGTGAAAACTGACGAAAGCGCGAAAAACATTTTTCGTAAATTGACTTTGCAAAATTTTCAGTAAAATTCCTTTAATAAATTTTTTCCTTCAAAATTTACAGTCACATCCACGTTGTTTGTAATTTAAATTGTACTTACCTGCCTTACCTGTACTCCGGTGCGCGTTCCGCGAGCTTGAGTCCCGTTTGGTGGGTGTTATTCCAGATTTTACATACATTTTGGTAGTAAAATCACGTTTTTTCAGCATTTTTCAAAATTTTTCTTCAGCGTAAATTCTGAAAACGTTATAGTTGGCTAGCCCGCGCCGAGACGCTTCTTTTGACACCTCGCACGTGAGCCTAGCTAACATAGAACTTCAAAAATTTTTTGCATTACGTATTTCACTAACCGACGAAATCTACCTTAGGGATAGAACAAATACATCAAACCGTTATAACTTTGCATCCCGGTGACGCAATTTGAAACTTTTTTCAGCTGCATTAATCGTTTTTAGGCTCAATCTAACTTTCCCTTTAGTGAAAACTGACGAAAGCGCGAAAAACATTTTTCGTAAATTGACTTTGCAAAATTTTCAGTAAAATTCCTTTAATAAATTTTTTCCTTCAAAATTTACAGTCACATCCACGTTGTTTGTAATTTAAATTGTACTTACCTGCCTTACCTGTACTCCGGTGCGCGTTCCGCGAGCTTGAGTCCCGTTTGGTGGGTGTTATTCCAGATTTTACATACATTTTGGTAGTAAAATCACGTTTTTTCAGCATTTTTCAAAATTTTTCTTCAGCGTAAATTCTGAAAACGTTATAGTTGGCTAGCCCGCGCCGAGACGCTTCTTTTGACACCTCGCACGTGAGCCTAGCTAACATAGAACTTCAAAAATTTTTTGCATTACGTATTTCACTAACCGACGAAATCTACCTTAGGGATAGAACAAATACATCAAACCGTTATAACTTTGCATCCCGGTGACGCAATTTGAAACTTTTTTCAGCTGCATTAATCGTTTTTAGGCTCAATCTAACTTTCCCTTTAGTGAAAACTGACGAAAGCGCGAAAAACATTTTTCGTAAATTGACTTTGCAAAATTTTCAGTAAAATTCCTTTAATAAATTTTTTCCTTCAAAATTTACAGTCACATCCACGTTGTTTGTAATTTAAATTGTACTTACCTGCCTTACCTGTACTCCGGTGCGCGTTCCGCGAGCTTGAGTCCCGTTTGGTGGGTGTTATTCCAGATTTTACATACATTTTGGTAGTAAAATCACGTTTTTTCAGCATTTTTCAAAATTTTTCTTCAGCGTAAATTCTGAAAACGTTATAGTTGGCTAGCCCGCGCCGAGACGCTTCTTTTGACACCTCGCACGTGAGCCTAGCTAACATAGAACTTCAAAAATTTTTTGCATTACGTATTTCACTAACCGACGAAATCTACCTTAGGGATAGAACAAATACATCAAACCGTTATAACTTTGCATCCCGGTGACGCAATTTGAAACTTTTTTCAGCTGCATTAATCGTTTTTAGGCTCAATCTAACTTTCCCTTTAGTGAAAACTGACGAAAGCGCGAAAAACATTTTTCGTAAATTGACTTTGCAAAATTTTCAGTAAAATTCCTTTAATAAATTTTTTCCTTCAAAATTTACAGTCACATCCACGTTGTTTGTAATTTAAATTGTACTTACCTGCCTTACCTGTACTCCGGTGCGCGTTCCGCGAGCTTGAGTCCCGTTTGGTGGGTGTTATTCCAGATTTTACATACATTTTGGTAGTAAAATCACGTTTTTTCAGCATTTTTCAAAATTTTTCTTCAGCGTAAATTCTGAAAACGTTATAGTTGGCTAGCCCGCGCCGAGACGCTTCTTTTGACACCTCGCACGTGAGCCTAGCTAACATAGAACTTCAAAAATTTTTTGCATTACGTATTTCACTAACCGACGAAATCTACCTTAGGGATAGAACAAATACATCAAACCGTTATAACTTTGCATCCCGGTGACGCAATTTGAAACTTTTTTCAGCTGCATTAATCGTTTTTAGGCTCAATCTAACTTTCCCTTTAGTGAAAACTGACGAAAGCGCGAAAAACATTTTTCGTAAATTGACTTTGCAAAATTTTCAGTAAAATTCCTTTAATAAATTTTTTCCTTCAAAATTTACAGTCACATCCACGTTGTTTGTAATTTAAATTGTACTTACCTGCCTTACCTGTACTCCGGTGCGCGTTCCGCGAGCTTGAGTCCCGTTTGGTGGGTGTTATTCCAGATTTTACATACATTTTGGTAGTAAAATCACGTTTTTTCAGCATTTTTCAAAATTTTTCTTCAGCGTAAATTCTGAAAACGTTATAGTTGGCTAGCCCGCGCCGAGACGCTTCTTTTGACACCTCGCACGTGAGCCTAGCTAACATAGAACTTCAAAAATTTTTTGCATTACGTATTTCACTAACCGACGAAATCTACCTTAGGGATAGAACAAATACATCAAACCGTTATAACTTTGCATCCCGGTGACGCAATTTGAAACTTTTTTCAGCTGCATTAATCGTTTTTAGGCTCAATCTAACTTTCCCTTTAGTGAAAACTGACGAAAGCGCGAAAAACATTTTTCGTAAATTGACTTTGCAAAATTTTCAGTAAAATTCCTTTAATAAATTTTTTCCTTCAAAATTTACAGTCACATCCACGTTGTTTGTAATTTAAATTGTACTTACCTGCCTTACCTGTACTCCGGTGCGCGTTCCGCGAGCTTGAGTCCCGTTTGGTGGGTGTTATTCCAGATTTTACATACATTTTGGTAGTAAAATCACGTTTTTTCAGCATTTTTCAAAATTTTTCTTCAGCGTAAATTCTGAAAACGTTATAGTTGGCTAGCCCGCGCCGAGACGCTTCTTTTGACACCTCGCACGTGAGCCTAGCTAACATAGAACTTCAAAAATTTTTTGCATTACGTATTTCACTAACCGACGAAATCTACCTTAGGGATAGAACAAATACATCAAACCGTTATAACTTTGCATCCCGGTGACGCAATTTGAAACTTTTTTCAGCTGCATTAATCGTTTTTAGGCTCAATCTAACTTTCCCTTTAGTGAAAACTGACGAAAGCGCGAAAAACATTTTTCGTAAATTGACTTTGCAAAATTTTCAGTAAAATTCCTTTAATAAATTTTTTCCTTCAAAATTTACAGTCACATCCACGTTGTTTGTAATTTAAATTGTACTTACCTGCCTTACCTGTACTCCGGTGCGCGTTCCGCGAGCTTGAGTCCCGTTTGGTGGGTGTTATTCCAGATTTTACATACATTTTGGTAGTAAAATCACGTTTTTTCAGCATTTTTCAAAATTTTTCTTCAGCGTAAATTCTGAAAACGTTATAGTTGGCTAGCCCGCGCCGAGACGCTTCTTTTGACACCTCGCACGTGAGCCTAGCTAACATAGAACTTCAAAAATTTTTTGCATTACGTATTTCACTAACCGACGAAATCTACCTTAGGGATAGAACAAATACATCAAACCGTTATAACTTTGCATCCCGGTGACGCAATTTGAAACTTTTTTCAGCTGCATTAATCGTTTTTAGGCTCAATCTAACTTTCCCTTTAGTGAAAACTGACGAAAGCGCGAAAAACATTTTTCGTAAATTGACTTTGCAAAATTTTCAGTAAAATTCCTTTAATAAATTTTTTCCTTCAAAATTTACAGTCACATCCACGTTGTTTGTAATTTAAATTGTACTTACCTGCCTTACCTGTACTCCGGTGCGCGTTCCGCGAGCTTGAGTCCCGTTTGGTGGGTGTTATTCCAGATTTTACATACATTTTGGTAGTAAAATCACGTTTTTTCAGCATTTTTCAAAATTTTTCTTCAGCGTAAATTCTGAAAACGTTATAGTTGGCTAGCCCGCGCCGAGACGCTTCTTTTGACACCTCGCACGTGAGCCTAGCTAACATAGAACTTCAAAAATTTGCCCTCCCACCCACCCTTTTGTCATCAGCCAGGTAAACTTTTTAGTTTTAATGAAAAATTTATTTTTGTTTTTTTGATCTTCCGGTTACGCTTATACCTTCTAAATTGCGACGCGGGGAAAGAAAACGGTATATAAGATTGTTGGCGCCTCTGAAGGCATATTATTGACAGGTGGGGTTTACTTTTTAAGAAAAAAAGAGAAACTTCAGGACAACTATAGCTTTATTGAGCTATAGTTACTAGATTTACACAACTAAGTACAAGACACGGTTGAAAAAATGATACGTACGCCACAAAAGTCTGACGCTTCGCCAACGGGAGAGGACGGGACGACAGCGGGCCCCTCAAAAATCGCTCAGGTGCGGAAGAACATAAGCGATATCGAGGCAAAACCGAAAACACCACCAGTACTAAAGCTGAAATTCTCCACACCCGTTGCCGAAGCACGCGCCCTCATGCTTAAGGCAAAGGCACAGTTGGACATGTCAGGGAACATAAAGGCCACCATAAAACAGACGGTGACAGACTGTATAAAGGCGCTGTACGAAATTGTGAAAAAAATGGATAAACCGGAGGCGAGAGAAGAGATAGGCAAAGGCGAAAGTGAAATCAAGCAGTCAGGAGAACCTGGAGATAACAGCGCAAGAATATTGAGTGAAATTTTGGAAGTTAAAGAAATTTTGAAAAGAAATGAACAAGAAGAACTCCCTGCCAGAATAGAAAGATCAAAAGTGGAGCTTAGCGACAAAATCGATGCGCAGATGGTAGAAATTAAAGAACTGAAGGCGGTCTCAAAGACACAAGCTGAGAAAATAGAAGCCCGAATGGGAAGCATGGGAACGTACGCGCAAGTCGCAGCGATGCCATCTCAGCCATCGGCTAGGAAAAACATGCACTCGATCATAGTGTCATCATCACATGAGGGTGACACATCAGACACTGTAGTCGATAAAATTCGAGCGACTGTCGACGCAAAGAGCACAGGACTTAGGATAGACCATCTGCGCAGAGCGAAGAACCAGTCGGTGATCATAAGCTGCTCGGAAAAAGACGAAATAGGAAGAGTATCGGCAAAACTAAAAAACTCCAATGGGGATTTAAACGTTGAGGAGGCAGTCAACAAGAACCCGCTCGTGGTCGTCAGGGATGTAATGAACTACATAACTGACGACGACCTGGTGACGGCAATAAGATCCCAGAACGGACACCTCCTGGAGGGAGCCGAAATCAGCGAGGGTGACATCCGGGTCATGTACAAGCGAAGGGCGAGAAACCCGCTGACGAGCCACGTGATAATGCGTGTCAAACCAGTGATTTGGCAGAGGCTGACCTCGGCGGGCCGAATCCATGTGGACCTGCAGAGGGTGGTTGTAAGAGACCAGAGCCCGCTTATCCAATGCACAAAGTGCCTCGGATACGGACATAGCAGGAAGTACTGCACAGAGCCCGCAGTCCTTTGCAGTCACTGTGGTGAACCGCACACTAGAGCAGAGTGTCCCGGTTTCACCCTCAATGAACAACCTAAATGCAGAAACTGTAGCCAGAATAAGAAGGACGCAGCACATAACGCTTTTGATAGCGAGTGTCCCACGAGGAAAAAGTGGGACGCGCTGGCCAGGTCATCCATAGCATACTGCTAAGGTGGTGACAAAGACAGGTGCAAAAACGGCCGAAATAACGTATCGTGTTGTGCAGGCGAACCTCCAGAAGAAAAAATTAGCAACCGAAGAACTCATACTCGAAGCCGGGCGCAGAAACATCAGGTACGCCCTCGTGCAAGAACCCTATGTTGGGGCGAAAGGGGAAATGAAGACCTACCCTGGGACAAGAGTTTTTCAAGCAACAAAAACAGCCGACAAAAACATCAAAGCCGCAATAGTCATTTTCGATAGTGGGGTGGACGCAGTGATGGACCCGACACTGACAACTGAAAATATAGTGGTTGTGAGGTTAACAGTGGAGGACACCAGCATCGTGGCAGCGTCCATCTACTTCGAGGACTACCTCGATATAGAACCATACCTCGACCAGCTGAGGGAAATAGTAAAAAAGACAGAAGGAGTGAAATTGTTGGTGGGAGGAGATGTAAACGCATGGAGTACATGGTGGGGAAGCGAGAGAGAGGACGAAAGGGGTAAACTTCTATCTGGAACCCTAGATGAACTCAACCTCCATGTGCTAAATTGCGGAAACATCCCAACATTTGACACCATTCGTGGGGGAAAACGGTTCAAAAGCACAGTAGACATCACGGCCTGTTCAGACAACATGCTTCGACACGTGGAGGAATGGAGAGTGGATGAGGATATGACGAGTTCGGACCACAATGCTATAGCACTTAGAATAACAACAAACAAAGGAATTGGGAATAAAATTAAATATAGTAACACTAGAGTATATAATACTAAAAAAGCAGACTGGGAAAGCTTTCGGGAAGAATTGGAAAAATTGTTGCGGGAAAATAAAATTGATAAAACATACATAGATAATATAAATAGTTTAGAAGGGTTAGAAAAATGTACAGAGGAATTAACAAAATGTATTACAGAAACTTGCGATAAGACAGTACCTAGAATAAAGAAAATAGATAAAATATACTTACCATGGTGGAACGAAGAACTCGAACAGCTAAAAAATTCAATGTGCACGAAGAAGCGAAGAATCCGTTGCGCAGCACCACGTCGTCGGGAATGGGTCGTGATGGAGTACCTGAGGGCAAAGGAGGAATATGAGTTACGAGCAAGCAAGGCACAAACTGAAAGTTGGAAAAGCTTTTGCGGGAGGCAGGACAAGGAGAGCGTTTGGGATGGCATATATAGAGTAATCATAAAGACAAAAAAGAGGCACGAAGATCATCCAATAGTTCAAAATGGTGAGGCTTTAGACTCAGCTGAATCTGCCAGGGTCCTGGCGGAAACTTTCTTCCCAGACGATGATGAAAAGGAAGACAATCTCGAACACGCCAAGATAAGGGAAGCAGCGGCGCGATCTGAGGAAGGCATACCAGAGGAAATGATGGATCCACCTTTCACTCTTGCCGAGCTTAGGTATGCAACAAGGAGTTTTAACCCGAAGAAGGCGCCGGGCCCTGACGGTTTCACCGCTGATATCTGCGAAGCCGCCATTGGTAACAATGAACAAGTATTCCTGGCTATGACAAACAAATGCCTCGAACTGTCCTGTTTCCCGGAAAAGTGGAAGGAAGCAGCGGTCGTCGTTTTAAGAAAACCTGGGAAGGATAATTATAACCATCCAAAATCTTACCGACCGATTGGACTTTTGCCTGTCCTCGGAAAAATTTTAGAGAAGATGCTGGTGCGGAGACTCAGGTGGCACATATTGCCGCGGATGAACCCACGGCAGTATGGGTTTGTGCCGCAGCGTAGTACGGAGGACGCACTGTACGACATGGTGCAGCATATAGATTTAAGGCTGAAGGATAAGGACATGGTAGTAGTGGTCTCGCTAGACATAGAAGGGGCGTTTGATAGTGCGTGGTGGCCAGCAATAAAAAATCGCCTAGCGGAGAAAAAATGTCCACTGAACCTCCGAAAACTGGTCGGCAACTACCTGGAAAACAGAAAAGTGGCGGTGAGATATGCCGGAGCTGAATATAAAAAGAAGACCTCAAAAGGATGCGTACAAGGATCGATCGCAGGGCCTACGTTCTGGAACCTCCTCCTCGACCCGCTGCTGGACGAACTCGAGGAGAGGAACACATACTGCCAGGCATTTGCAGACGACGTGGTCCTTATTTTTTCTGGAAGAACTGCTCTACATTTGGAGACTGAAGCCAATGCCAGCCTGGCACATGTGCAGCGGTGGGGTGTTCGAAACAAACTCAAGTTCGCGCCACACAAAACGCATGCAATGCTAATTACAAATAAGCTAAAATTCGACACACCACGGCTGCACATGGGCGGGGTTGACATTGAGCTCGTCGAAGAGATCAAACTTCTAGGATTAATAATGGACCGGAAGATGACCTTCCGGAGCCACGTCACTTACGTCTGCAAAAAAGCAATTAACATCTTTAGGCAGCTATCCGGCGCGGCAAAGGTAACCTGGGGATTAAACCCGGAAGTAGTAAGGGTTATCTATACTGCGGTTGTGGAGCCGGTTATCCTATACGCAGCTAGTGTATGGGCCAGAGCGGCCGACAGGATCTATATCCAAAAGCAGCTTAACACAGTTATGAGGGGCTTCGCCCAGAAAATATGCAGGTCATACAGAACGGTGTCTTTGAATTCGGCCCTAATATTGACAGGATTGCTGCCGCTTGACCTGAGAGTCAAGGAAGCAGCATCCGTATACGAGGCGAAGAGAGGCAAGCCTCAGCCAATTCTTAGAGACCGGTCTGTCGAGGAGAAAGCGAGTTTCTTGGCGAGGCCTCACCCGGCTGATGAAGAGGACCTCAAATTCCAATGCTTGGAGAGTGACGCGGAGGTACAGCTGCGCATGAGGGAGGGTGCAGTGCAAATATTCACAGATGGGAGCAAAATTGATGGAAAAGTTGGTGCTGCCCTTTCCTGGTGGAAAGGGACAGACGAAACTAAAAATAAGAAGTACAAGCTCGAGGAGTACTGTACCGTCTTTCAGGCGGAGCTGTATGCAGTACATAAAGCTACGGAATTGATCGCGCGTAGCCCGGAAGAAGAGTTCGGCATATTTAGTGACTCCAGGTCAACCCTAGAGCTTCTGAGGAATAACGACACCTGCAACCCACTCGTTCTGGAGACAAGAAAGAACGTCAAACAATTAAGGAACGAAGGAAAAAACGTTCAACTTTACTGGGTTAAAGCCCACGTTGGGATACGAGGGAACGAAAGGGCAGACGAATTAGCGAAAACAGCGGCACTGAAAAGCAAAAAGAGACCTGATTTTGACAAATGTCCTATCTCATTTGTCAAACGAACCATTAGAAGTGGTTCGATTGACAAATGGGAAAAGAGATATCAAAAAGATAGCCAAGCAAGCGTCACAAAAATATTTTTCCCCTCAGCCACAAACGCTTACAGACTAAGCAGGAGCATCCACCTCACACATCTGCACACACAACTCTTCACAGGGCACGGGGGCTTCTCTCAATACCTTAACCGATTTAAGAAAAAGGACTCACCTGCTTGCATTTGCGACCCCGACGCGGAGGAATCGATCTTGCACCTTATAGTCGAGTGTCCAGTGTTTGGGTTTGCTAGATACAACCTGGAAAACGAAATAGAAACAAAAATATGTAAAGATAATATATCCACTATAATGATTAGCAATGACACTCGGAATAAATTTTTAGACTTTTGCATAAGCATAATAAGAATTGTTATAAATAGAAACAAAACGTAGACAAAGAAAATTAACACAGTAAATATAATAAGTTATATTATACAAAGTGTTAAAGAAAAAAGCAAAACCGATGAACCATAAAGAAAAACAAAAGAAAATAAAATAAGAAAAAAATATATAGATATTATTGGGTAAAATCCTGAAGACAACCTGTAAAGTATCAAAAAAAAGGAAAGAAATACGCCACCCGACAACAGAGAAATAAAGAAATGAAATAGAAAAACAAAAGAGAAAAACGACAAAATAAGCCTCCGACCGCAATATCGGAGAAAACCGTGTCAGGGCAGGAGTGTGGTTTTAGCCGGTAAGAGTCCGGCACTGCCCAGACTGCCTCACCAGTGAGACAGTCTGGGCGTCCATGAGGATTTCCCACTCCTGCCAAAACAAAAAAAAAAAAAAAAAAAAAAAAACCTAACCTAACCTAACCTAACCTAACCTAACCTAACCTAACCTAACCTAACCTAACCTAACCTAACCTAACCTAACCTAACCTAACCTAACCTAACCTAACCTAACCTAACCTAACCTAACCTAACCTAACCTAACCTAACCTAACCTAACCTAACCTAACCTAACCTAACCTAACCTAACCTAACCTAACCTAACCTAACCTAACCTAACCTAACCTAACCTAACCTAACCTAACCTAACCTAACCTAACCTAACCTAACCTAACCTAACCTAACCTAACCTAACCTAACCTAACCTAACCTAACCTAACCTAACCTAACCTAACCTAACCTAACCTAACCTAACCTAACCTAACCTAACCTAACCTAACCTAACCTAACCTAACCTAACCTAACCTAACCTAACCTAACCTAACCTAACCTAACCTAACCTAACCCAGTCGCGCGGCACCCCTCACCGCGAGCAGATCACTTTTAAGTCGCTCCGCGTTCAAAAAATCCAAAAAATCGGTTTTTAAGTGAAAAATTAGAAGTGTTATACGACGTTAGATGCGCGCTGCTGTAAGGCATGCGAAAGTGAAAGTTTTATTGTGAAAAGTTGAAAACTGAAAAAGTTATAACCAAAAAACCACTTCAAAAATCCTTCGGAGCTCAACGCTGCTCGATTTTGAGCGGAGACCTATAAATCGGCGATTACAGCCGGGTGCGCCGCGCGAAGACCTACCCCTGGACACCAAGTTTGGAATTTTCCGACTAGGGGTTCCGGAGATACAACGGAAAAACAACATACCTCGTGGAACGTGGTTAGAGATCCCGAGGGTTTGGACTGGATCCGGGAACTGTCCCGGTTAGCGACGCAGACGAGGAGCCGGGAGGCTACTTGACATCGAGGAAAATCTTCGAGGAACACCTGGAAAACAGAGGTCAAACATTCCGGTAAATTTCAAGATTTTTTTCCCGGGAAACGAAAGTGTAAACATATAGTTTTTATGGACTTAAAAAATTTGTTATAAGTACCCCTATTAGAGTTTTAAATTTTGTATTAATCGGATTAGTATTTTAGTAGTTATTAGGTTTTGAAAATTTTAAAAATTCGGGGGTTGGTCAAATCAACCCCAATAAGTTCCAAAAAATTTTAGTCATAAGTACACTGTGATTAGCTCTATTTTAGTGATTAGCTTTAGTATTTTATGTTTCACCTAGTGCCCAAGAATCAGTCTAGAAATAAAAATTTTTATACACACCCTTTTTAAAAAACGAAATACACCCCCTCAGGGTAATATAAAAATCATATAGTAGTACCACTGGATGGAGAAAGTTTTCCCCTATCCAGCTATATATAAAAAACCCACCCGTAACATATATTTACACAACAAATTCGACATTTCCCAAAAAGCAAACTTCTAAATTCTGTTTTGTCTTGACATACATCCTATTTAAAATCAAAAATCCACCCCTTTAAGGCAGCTTAAAAAATCTAAAACTAGTATCACTGGATGGGGAAAATTCTCCTCTATCCAGTGACAGAAATAAAATCCACCCGAAACAATTAGTAACACATCTATTCGACATCTTCTCGGAAACCAAAATACCTGAAAACCGCAAAACATAAATTTGTAGGTCGAAATTAAAAATTTAAAATCGTAATTAATAACTAAATATAACCTGGAAAAACGGCCGTTAGTAAATATAACCCCTTTAAAGAAAGCCCCAATTAAATCTGACCTGTGGTTCTCGGGATAGAGGCACTCCCAGGTTGTGATTTGCCTTGATTCACACCTGATTACAAGCTGCACGGGAACGGCCATAGCTCCGAAAAGGGACGTCCTAGGGGGAAAGTAATCAAACAATAATTAGTTTCTAAAAGAGGGGCAACTAACACAATTTACCCCATCCCTCTGAGACGTCTCTGAAAAAAGCTCGGGGTAAAGTTACGAGTTTCTCCCCACATAAATTCTCCCCACGGTTTCTCCCACTTTTTTCCCATTTTAATTATATTTTTAGGTTAGTTTAAATCAAGGTGTATTTTTAAAGAATTAATTAATTAACTTTTATTTAAAATAAGTGTACGTAGCTAAGTTGATAAGACATTTAAATAGCACATTAAGCTGCCACAGTTGAAAAATTGGTCAATAGATTTTCAACTCTATCGCTAACGTTTTAAGGTTCAAAGTCGGCTTGGGAAGTTGGACAATATCGGTGGCGTGACCTGCTGTCGTCTACGTCATCAAAGCCAGAGCAAGTCCGATCCCCCCTCCCCCCTCCCCCCTGGGGTAATACCCCCCCCCCCGTAACTCTACACTTACTAGATACACACACTTATCATAAATTATTACAGTTCATTTACAATTAAATTCATTTATTTACAGTCACTTCATTTATTACATTTATCTACATAATAAATTTACACACACCGTATCCCGAACAACTCCCATTTTAAAAACCCAATATCTCGGTAACGGCTGGGAATATCGAATTTTTGACAAAATTTCCCCCCCCCCTATAACCCCCCTCTCAGCTAGAACGTAGATTGGGATAAGACTCCCAGACCCCTTTTTTGACCCCGTTGTTGACCCCAAAAATTATTTTGGTAGAAAAATTTGTACTATATTATTTCTATTATACCCATAGACTACTTGCATCAAACCTATATTCAGCCCATCACCCCCCCCCCCCCCCCCCTTTTACACTACCCTGCCCCCAACAAAGATTACCTCCGGAAACCTACTTAAGAGGCCCTCAGCCGCAATAGCAAACCCCCACATCATAGAAACACCCTCATACCCCCCCCCCCCCCCAAACAGACCCTGGAATCTGACCTACCAAGAAGAGCTCAAAAAGACCGAACAAACGAGCCCACCCACGCCAAAATCGGAGCGGTATAGACCCAGCTAGGTCAACTGGAACATCTATCCGGCAAGGCTCGGCACGGTACGGTACGGCAGAACCCCAAAAAGCAGATATCTCTGGAACCAAAAGAGATAGGCCATTTTCGACCACGGATTCAGCCTTTGTGGCGTCGAAGACGCCACGGTTGAAACCACTACAGAGGTATCCATCCCCACCCAATTGGACCCCCCCCCTACCCCTTACATAATAAAATACAAAACTCGAAACTACAGCAGATAGAAAAATTTTGAAAGCGGAATTGGTCTTGCGGAGTCGAAGATCCCAAGGCTGAAACCAGGTAATAGCCCACCCCCCCGATTTGAACCCCTCCCCCCCGCCCCCTTTGAAAAATTTATTAATTATTGTTATACTTACTCTTAAGCACATTATTCATTAAGTAAGCACATATATTTGTTGACCCCCCCCTTTACAGGGATTAACGACTATTATACAATAGTAAATATATACAAAAACAGACACTGACCCCCCCTATACAGGGTAATATTATACAACCTTACTTCACAGACAACTTTCCCCGTTCATACAGTGCCCTATACACACAAAACACACTTACCTAACAGCGGACAGGAAAACACTTAACATACATAGTATCACACATTACCTACACAATACACAAAATGGTTCTCGGACTTCGCACCCCGGTAAAAGGGAGAGGGCAGGGGGCCGGCGCCGGCGGACCACAAGCGACCTCGTCGTCTACCCAACCGGGAAACGAGGGACCCTCTGGAGCGCGTGAGGTACCGAAGGGGAAGTTAACCCTAACCTTCGACAGAAAAGACGCTGCTCGAGGGACCGTAGCGGAAACAGCCGAAACACTACCGTCGTCGGCAGGGACCTCGGGAATGGTCGCTCCCGCAAAAACCCCTAGCCCTGTAGGTTTGCCTGGACAGGCGCTGGACGCCGCCAGAACATTTATCAGGAGACCCGAGCGTAAGAGAAGGTCCATAGAAAACATGGAGCTGTACAAACAACAGACGGACACTTACACAACACAATCGAACGACAAACTCCTCCAGGAAGTTATGAAAACCTTCGAGGATATACCAGCCAAGGTTAAAGACTACCCTCAGATGAGGAAAGATATAAAGTCCTTTCTGGAGCAGCAGTCGGATAAATGCATACGCATCTTATTTGAACTGAGTAAGCGGATAAAAAACCTAGAGACAGCGCCCAATAAAGTACCGCCTACCAAAACCAGCACCAGCTCCACCTCCGCAGCACCCGAACTACAGGAGCAAATTCTGGAAAGGCTGGGAAAAGTGGAAAAGCGCATCGAGACGCGGCTCGATGACCTGGAAGTGAACGTAGCGAAAAGCTTCCAGGAAGTCATGGACCACCACTCCGACAATGGCAGCGACATCATCGACAGGATCTGCGACCAAGCCGAAGCGGTCAGAGAAAAGATCGCCGAGGTAAAGGCGGGCATGGACTATGCGGTGGAAGGAGTAAGGACCGTTGGTCGAGCCCAAGCTGACCTCGAGGACAGGATCGTGGATGTTGCCGGTGAAGTCGCAGCCAGAACGGATAAACTAAAGGACGCAATTAGAGAACTGCAAGTGTGCGATCCTAAATCTGACTCACGGTCATATGCCAGCGTCGCAGCAGCAGCCAAACCCGGGCACCGACCGGCACTTCATTCGGTGGCGGTCACCCTCGAAGGCAGTCAAGAGACAGCCGACGAGGTACTCGCCAGGGTGAAGAGGGCGGTCGATGCCAGGGAAACTGGCATTAAAATAACAAAGGTCCGAAAGGCTAAAAACCAGACCGTTATACTTGGATGCGACACAGAAACTGAGCTAGAAAAAGTAAAAGAAAGAATAGAAAGCCGGGGAGAAGGTCTGTTGGTAGCGACCATGAAGAATAAAAACCCGCTCGTCGTCCTGAAGGACGTTTTTGTCGATAGTGACGACGACGGAATGGTCAAAGCCATCCACTCCCAAAACGAAGATCTTTTTAGGGACCTGGGCCAGGAAGAGAAAGAAATAGCAGTAAAATATAAGAAGAGGACCAGGAACCCCAAGACAGCGCACGTGGTCCTGCAAGTCAGGCCCGCGGTATGGCAGAGGATGACGGGGGCTGGTGTTCTCTACCTCGACCTGCAAAGGGTTAGGGTGGAAGACCAGTCCCCGCTAATCCAGTGCACGAAGTGCCTCGCGTTCGGGCATGGTCGGAAATTTTGCACCGAAGGTGCGGATAGGTGCAGCCACTGCGGAGGACCGCATCTGCGCGAAAAATGCGCGGAATTCATTGCGGGAAACGAACCGCAGTGCTGCAACTGCTCGCACTCGAGGATGCCAAGGACCGACCACAACGCATTTAGTGTGGAGTGCCCGATCCGGAAAAAATGGGATTACCTGGCCCGAACAACAACGGCATATGCGTAGACTGCACACCGAGGCGAGCGTAACACACAGAACACACACAGAAACACACCTATACAGTAACACAAGAACAAAAAACACAAACTGGGAGTACGAAAAGATGGGCTACAGCCGCGCTCTAAAGAGATATACGGAAACCAGAAAAACAAAAAACAAAGAACACCGATGTCATAAATATATAGTAAGCATATACGAGTACATCAAAAACAAACCCATAAACATACACAAGGAAAACACAAAAACAAAGAACGACAAGCGCAAATATAATAAATATATAGTAAATATATATAAACATATAAGTAATATACGCACAAAAACTAAATATACACCCCAAAAAACGAACACACAAATGGAAACTAAACAAAACAGACACGACAAGCACAAATATAATAAACATATAGTAAATATATATAAATATATAAGTAATACACGCACAAACACTAAATATTCACCCCAAAAAACAAACACACAAATGGAAACTAAACAAAACAGACACGACAAGCACAAATATAATAAATATATAGTAAATATATACAAATATATAAGTAATATACGCATAAACACCAAATATACATCCCAAAAAACCAACACACAAATGGAAATTAAACAGAACAGATTAAGAAAAGACAATAATTATATATAATCTGAGTATATATATATACTTTATTGCCGTTAAATATTTAGAAGGAAATAAGAAATAAAATAGGCACAAGCAACACCAAGGTTTTATTACAGATTGGGGAAAATTGAAAGCAAAAACCACAACCACAATAAGTAAAAACAGCCCAATAAACACACATAAAATAACAAACACAAAAACACAAACGCACCCCGAACAATCCACAAAATACGCTACAAAAACTGGGCCTAGACACTACGAACTAAGTTGCTAAACACCCAAACAGGAAATATTAGACAGAGAAAGGAAAATAAAGATAAGATAACATGTAACACATAATCATAAGTATATATTGTTAAATTTAAAAATATTGTTGTCAAACATTGTAATAGAAATTAAGTGTAAAAATACATATACTAGAAATATAGGATAGTTAAGGTAGAAAATAAGATCAACAAGATTGTAATAGAATATAAGAAATGTAACTCCTTTAAAGTAAGCATAAAACTGTTAACAAATTATAAATAAATAAATATAAAATCCTGGTGTAAAAATCCCTAAAGGAAAATAAAAACATCGGTTAGACTTAGACTAGCGGGAGTCCCACCCGGCTAAGAATGAAAGAATGCATGACAGAAAGATAAAGTATGAAGCTTGAAAGTGCGAGAGGCACAAACGCGAGAACTGGTATGAATGAGAAAATTAGAGTAGTAAGGTCCTGTTCCACCATGAACGGGGAAAAGCACAAAAAAAAAAAAAAAAAAAAAAAAAAAAAAAAAAAAAAAAAAAAAAAAAAACCTAACCTAACCTAACCTAACCTAACCTAACCTAACCTAACCTAACCTAACCTAACCTAACCTAACCTAACCTAACCTAACCTAACCTAACCTAACCTAACCTAACCTAACCTAACCTAACCTAACCTAACCTAACCTAACCTAACCTAACCTTTTTTTTTTTTTTTTTTTTTTTGTCGCTGAGAAATGACATTACGCATCTCCGCTCGTCGGGGGACGAGACGGAGTATGTGGGACTCCCTGCCAGAGTGGCAGTATACCCACTAAAACTCAGCGGTGTTCCCTCGGCGCCGTGATGGGAGGGTCATGGGAAACCGGCTCAGCCTTTACTTCCACGACCCTCCCGGCGCATGCCCGCCTAGCTGGCGGGCCCCGCGTGCCCCCCGAGCGGGAGCTGGGGGGCGACGGGAATGGCCGAGAACACCTGGCCATTCCCGTCCGACACTGGTGGAGGCGCGTGCGATGCAAGCGAGGGTGCCCCCGCACCCGTCGCCTGCTGGCCTCCACCTGGGAGGAGTCGGAGATGACCGTCATACTGACGTCTTCTCCGACCCCTCCTCCGCCTTCGGAGCGGCGCCGCGAGAGGGTCTTCCTCCCGCGCGCGCTCCGCCGCCTCCTTCTGGGACATGACGTGTTCGCAGAAGGAGGCGACTGCCGCCCAGGACCCCTCGTCCCTCAGCATGGCGTTGACCACGCCGGGGAGCGAGAGGTCCGTTCCGATCGCCGCCGTGAGACTGCGGCGCGGCTCGGACCACGACGGGCACACCGCGAGAGTGTGCTGCGCCGTGTCCTCCGCCGCGCCACAGTCGTGACACGACGGCGTCTCCTCCCGTCCGATCCGGTGCAGGTACGATCCGAAACAGCCGTGCCCGGACAGCACCTGCACCAGACGGAACGAGAGGAACCCGTGCCGCCGCTCGAGCCAGTCCCGCAGGACCGGCCCGAGCGCGTCGAGGGTTCGGCGGCCGAAGGCTGCGGTGGCGAGGTCCGCCGTCCAATGGACGACGATGGCGTCCCTCGCCTCCCGCCGGACGGCCTCCCGCTCTTCCGGGGCGGGGCGTTCTCCTCTCGCCCTCCGCCCCGCCGTCCATTCGTGCACTCTGGCGAGCACCCACGCCTCGAGCTCCCAAGGCGGGGTGCCGGCCAGAGCGCACGCCGCTGCACAGCCGACCGTGCGGTAGGCCCGCGCAACCCGCTGAGCAATGGCCCTCTGGGGCGCCCGCAACGCGGCGGCGTTCTCCCTCCGTCGGAGGGAGTCCTCCCAGATGGGGGCCCCGTACAGGGCCATGCTCTTCAGGATGCCGGCGTAGAGTTGCCGCCATCGTGCGCTGGGCCCCCCCAAATTGGGGAGAAGCCACGACAGCGCCCCCGCTGTCTTCAGCAGGCGCGCCGACAGCCCGCTAAAATGCGGGCCGAAGCGCCACCTGCTGTCGATCACGAGGCCCAGATATTTCATCTGGGCCTTGATCTCGATCCTGACGCCCTCCACGAAGATGTGGGCGTCAGGCGGGGGGCGCTGCCGAGGCCCGTGGAACCACACGGCCTCGGTCTTGTGCAGCGCCACCTTCAGACCTAGGCGGCAACCTAACCTAACCTAACCTAACCTAACCTAACCTAACCTAACCTAACCTAACCTAACCTAACCTAACCTAACCTAACCTTTTTTTTTTTTTTTTTTTTTTTTTTTTGTCGCTGAGAAATGACATTACGCATCTCCGCTCGTCGGGGGACGAGACGGAGTATGTGGGACTCCCTGCCAGAGTGGCAGTATACCCACTAAAACTCAGCGGTGTTCCCTCGTCGCCGTGATGGGAGGGTCATGGGAAACCGGCTCAGCCTTTACTTCCACGACCCTCCCGGCGCATGCCCGCCTAGCTGGCGGGCCCCGCGTGCCCCCCGAGCGGGAGCTGGGGGGCGACGGGAATGGCCGGGAACACCTGGCCATTCCCGTCCGACACTGGTGGAGGCGCGTGCGATGCAAGCGAGGGTGCCCCCGCACCCGTCGCCTGCTGGCCTCCACCTGGGAGGAGTCGGAGATGACCGTCATACTGACGTCTTCTCCGACCCCTCCTCCGCCTTCGGAGCGGCGCCGCGAGAGGGTCTTCCTCTCGCGCGCGCTCCTCCGCCTCCTTCTGGGACATGACCTGTTCGCAGAAGGAGGCGACTGCCGCCCAGGACCCCTCGTCCTCCAGCATGGCCTTGACCACGCCGGGGAGCGAGAGGTCCGTTCCGATCGCCGCCGTGAGACTGCGGCGCGGCTCGGACCACGACGGGCACACCGCGAGAGTGTGCTGCGCCGTGTCCTCCGCCGCGCCACAGCCGTGACACGACGGCGTCTCCTCCCGTCCGATCCGGTGCAGGTACGATCCGAAACAGCCGTGCCCGGACAGCACCTGCACCAGACGGAACGAGAGGAACCCGTGCCGGCGCTCGAGCCAGTCCCGCAGGACCGGCCCGAGCGCGTCGAGGGTTCGGCGGCCGAAGGCTGCGGTGGCGAGGTCCGCCGTCCAATGGACGACGATGGCGTCCCTCGCCTCCCGCCGGACGGCCTCCCGCTCTTCCGGGGCGGGGCGTTCTCCTCTCGCCCTCCGCCCCGCCGTCCATTCGTGCACTCTGGCGAGCACCCACGCCTCGAGCTCCCAAGGCGGGGTGCCGGCCAGAGCGCACGCCGCTGCACAGCCGACCGTGCGGTAAGCCCGCGCAACCCGCTGAGCAATGGCCCTCTGGGGCGCCCGCAACGCGGCGGCGTTCTCCCTCCTTCGGAGGGAGTCCTCCCAGATGGGGGCCCCGTACAGGGCCATGCTCTTCAGGATGCCGGCGTAGAGTTGCCGGCATCGTGCGCTGGGCCCCCCCAAATTGGGGAGAAGCCACGACAGCGCCCCCGCTGTCTTCAGCAGGCGCGCCGACAGCCCGCTAAAATGCGGGCCGAAGCGCCACCTGCTGTCAATCACGAGGCCCAGATATTTCATCTGGGCCTTGATCTCGATCCTGATGCCCTCCACGAAGATGTGGGCGTCAGGCGGGGGGCGCTGCCGAGGCCCGTGGAACCACACGGCCTCGGTCTTGTGCAGCGCCACCTTCAGACCTAGGCGGCGGATCCTCGCTGCGACCAAGGATCCGCCCGCCGAGGCCAGGTTGGCCGCCTCCCTGAAACTCTCCCCCCGGGCGGTGAGGAGAGTGTCGTCCGCGTAGCAGATGACACTCGTGCCTCGGAGGAGAGTTCCCCGCAAGAGCCAATCGAAGCCGACGTTCCAGAGGAGAGGTCCTAAGACTGACCCCTGCGGAACGCCGGCCTCGGCGGGATATCGCCGGACCTGGCCAGTTCTGTCCACCAGGAGGATCGCCCGGTCCTCCAGGTAGCTGGCCAGCAGACTGCGCAGGTATCGAGGCACTCCGTGGAACCGGAGCGCCTCTAGGATGGTGGAGTGGGGAACAGAGTTGAAGGCGTTGGCAATGTCGAACGACACCGCCAACACTCCGTCCCCCGCCTCCATCGCCCCCTGCACCTGACCCTTGAGGCAGGCCAGCGCGTCCACCGTCGAACGCTCAGCCCGAAAGCCGAACTGAGCGTCCGACAAGTCCGGCCCGACATCCCGCAGATGGCACTTGACTCGAGCAGCTATTATCCCCTCGAACATTTTACCGACCTCATCGAGGAGAACGATGGGCCGGTATGCCGAGGGGGAGTCTGCTGGGCGGCCCTCCTTGCGAAGGAGGCACAGCTGCCCCTCCTTCCACGGTTTCGGGAACCTCCCAGACGCAAGGCATGCGCTGAAGAGGTCCCGAAACCGCTCCTCCATCAGAGTGGCGGCGATCGCCACCACCCTGGCGGGGACGCCGTCGGGTCCCGGAGCCGTCTTCTTGGCGCGGACGTGGAAAACCGCCGCGCCAAGTTCCGACTCCGTGACCGGAGGGGCCTCCTCTGCCTCCTCGTCCTCCAGCGGGGCTCCGCGCATCTCTGGCGGGGTGAAGCTGTCCCTGCGCGGGAACAGGGACCGAACCACCCCGTCCAGAAACGAGGGCTCCAGGGTCTCGGCAACCGGGGGGCCAAAGGGGCGCAGCTTGTTGCGCGCCGCCTTATATGGCCTCCCGTAGGGGTCGTTGTCGAGACCCTCCAGCAGCTCGGCTCTCGCCGAGTCTCTGGCGGCGGCAATGGCCCGATCGAGGACCAGTCTCGCCTCCGAGTATACCTCGTAGAGGTGGTCCTCGTCGGCCAGGTCCCGTCGACGCCGCCGTCGACTCCGCGTGTAGGCCCTCCTTGCCTCCACGCAAGCTGCTCGGAGCCCCGCCAGCTCCGCCGACCACCAGTACACGGCGCGTCCGTCTGGCGGCCGGCCAGACCGAGGCATGCTGGAGTTGCATACCTCGGTCAGAGACTGGCGCAGCTGCCCCGCTGCGGCGTCCACATCCAGGCCGGCTGTAGGCGGTGACAGCCAGTCCTGGATGAACGCCGCCTCCCCCGCTGCCTCCCTGTCCAGGCGGGTCAGGGCCCACCGCGGAAACGGCGATCGCCCCGAGAGGGGCCGCCTCCCGCCGGGGCCACCGGCGGAGATGTCGAACCGCACGTAGCGGTGGTCCGACATGGTCTCCACCGGGTCCACCCGCCAGTTCAGCACGCGCGCGGCCAACGCAGGGGTGGCGAAAGTGACGTCCACTATCGAGCCACCCTGCCGCCGCACGCATGTCTGGACGCTCCCCCTGTTCAAGAGGGAGAGTCCAGAGGAGGCTGCCCACATCTCGACCGCCCGCCCGCGGGCGTCGGTGGCCGGGTTGCCCCAGGTCACCGACTTGGCATTCAGGTCTCCCAGCACGGAGACCTGACGCGGAACCGCCCTGCCGACCACTGCGGCCAGGACTCCGAGAAAATTCTCAAAGTCCTGGAGAGGACGGTTTGGGGAGAAGTAGACGCCCACGAGCGCCACCTCTCCCCACGCGGCGGCCACGTATCCCGGTCCCCTCTCTAATAGCGAGAGGGGAGGGGAGTCCGTGGAAGACCGCGCCGCTAGTGCCACCGAGCCGTCCTCGTCACCCAGCCAGGTGCTGGGGATCGAGTACGGCTCGGCGACCACCGCTACGTTCACCAACCACTCGGCCATGACCTGCACTGCCAGGTCCTGGGCCGCTCTGCAGTGGTTGGTGTTCGCCTGGAGGATGTGGTAGTCGGAGCCCATTACTCCGACATCGCACGATCCTCCTCGGCTGCCGCCGCTGGAGCTGCAGCGGCGGCGACGACGGCAGCGGTGGTGGCGACAGGGCGAACCTGCGCCGGCACTATGCCCTTTTTGACGGGGGGCTTGCAGCCCCTGCCCGCCATCCTATGGTCCGCGGGGCGGCCGCTTGCGGCGCACGCCTTGCAGTGAGGCGTGGTGGCGCTGCAAGCGGCACTCTTGTGCCCCTCCTGTCCGCATCGGTAGCACGAGGCTCCCCAATCAGACTTGGAGGGACACGTAGCTCGGGTGTGGCCGAAGGCGCAGCACTTGAAGCAGCGCATAGGCTGGTCTTCAAGCGCTCGGACCACAGCCGAGCTGAGCCCCACGAGCAGCCGTCCCTTGGTCGCAGCAAGGACGGCCGCAGCCGCGGCAACAGGGCACTCGACGCGGACGATGCCCATGCCGCGGCGACCAACCCCGATGGCTCCGGCCCTCACTGCGGCAGCGACGCAGCCTCCAGCCGTGGCGACAGCCGCCACCACATCCTCCTTGGTGACCGAGTCGTCCAGCTCGGTCACCTCCAGGGATGCGGTCTTGACGGGCTTGACGACCGTCGCCACATCCGCGATGACCTCTTGCAACTTTGTTGCGAAGAGGTCCGCGTTAGCGCCGCGCTTCTCCCCCGAAAACTCGAAGATTCGAGCTCCGGCCTGGGTTCGGCGGCACGTAATGCCGCCGATCCCCAGCCGGGAGGGATCAGCATTCGTACGAGCCCGTCTTAGGACGGACTCGTACGTCTCGCCGCGCTCCGCGGCCTCCGGGGTGATGGTCACCACGACGGCCGCGGTTTTGGGAGGAATTAACTTCCTCCCGCCGGCTTTGGCTGGAGCCGCTTTCGCTGCCGCTGCAGGCGCAGTCGCAGCAGGCTTGGGGGCCGCCTTTCCCCCTGCCTTCTTCCTTCCCCTCCTGACCACTTCCGACCACGACATGTTGGCCGGGGTGGTGGAGGGAAGGAGGACGTCCTCCGCCTGCGAGGTCTGGGGGGCTGCTGCTGGAGGAGCAGCCGACGCAGCCGCCCCAGACGCACCCTCCGTGCCCGTGGTGGGGGGGGTTTGAGGAGGCGCCTTGCTCCCCTTGCCCTTCCCCTTGCCCTTGCCCTTGCCCGTGGAGGGCTTCTGGGCCTGGGGCTGCGCTCCCGATGCCGGGCCTGCTGCAGGCGCAGGTTCCGGCTCCCGCGGTGGCGGCTTGTCCGCCGCTAGCGGCGGGCGAAGCCGCCTTTCCGGCAAGAGCCGGTCCTCAATGCCTGCGAAACAGGCTCTGGTGAAGGCCCTCTCCTCCAATATAACCTTTCGGAATAATTCCTCAAGGTTAGTAGGGGAGGGGCCTCCTACCACCGGCACCGGGGCAGGCTGGACAGGCTGGGCAGGCTGAGCGGACTGGGCAGGCCGAGCCGTAGCCTCAGCCAGCTTCTGATGAAGCTGGCTGACTTCCGCCTGCAGGCGATCCACCCTCGCCTGCAGCTGCCGCGTCTCGTCGCTGGCCGTCCGCCGCACCAGCTCCAGGACAATGCCGTGCATGCTGGCTGCACGGCATTTGAGGGCCTTCTGGAAGGTCCCCTTCAAGTTGGAGGACTTGGATGCGACCTCCAGAACTTCCTCCTTGTCCTGGAGCGCCATGCGCTCCAGCTCCGCCAGGGAGTGGTCGGCGTACAGCACGGTGGACGTGCCGTAGCCAGCCCTCGACCTGGCGGCCCGCGCCTGCTGCTCCTTCGCAGCGACCCGCTCCTCCAGGTCCTGCTGCAGCTGCTCCCTCCTCGCCAGGCCCAACTGACGCTCGGCGTCCACCAGGCCCACATCGTGGGTGGAAGCCAAAGCAGAAGTCGAAGCCTTCTTAGGCCTCGACTTCTTCTTCGCCTTGTTTGACTCCGAGGAGCCGCCGGACCCGAGCCTCAGGTAGGCCCGCTTTCTCTTGAGCCGGTCCGTCTCGGCCGCCGACGTATCGACGACGGAGCTGTCGGAGTCCGACATCAAGTCTGGCGCTCCGAACAGGCTGGCCGCAGAGGGTGCGCGATCAGCCTCCGACGCCGAAGCGTCGCCAGCGAGGCCCTGGGAAGGGCCGATGGATTGGCCCTGAGAAGGGCCGTTGGGTTGGCCCTGAGAAGGGCCGTTTGAATCGCCCTGGGAGGGGCGATGGGTTAAAAACCGCCCGGAGGCGTCACGGGTTTGTTTCTTCTTCATTTTATTCGCAGCGCGCATCGATAGCTGCGAATCACAGCGCACTTTAGCCGCCGGTCTGCCACTCCGTTACGGTGGTCAGACACGGCGTTGCCCAGGGGTCACGACGGGGACGTATGCGCTGTGGGGGGACCCCCAACCTAACCTTTTTTTTTTTTTTTTTTTTTTGTCGCTGAGAAATGACATTACGCATCTCCGCTCGTCGGGGGACGAGACGGAGTATGTGGGACTCCCTGCCAGAGTGGCAGTATACCCACTAAAACTCAGCGGTGTTCCCTCGGCGCCGTGATGGGAGGGTCATGGGAAACCGGCTCAGCCTTTACTTCCACGACCCTCCCGGCGCATGCCCGCCTAGCTGGCGGGCCCCGCGTGCCCCCCGAGCGGGAGCTGGGGGGCGACGGGAATGGCCGAGAACACCTGGCCATTCCCGTCCGACACTGGTGGAGGCGCGTGCGATGCAAGCGAGGGTGCCCCCGCACCCGTCGCCTGCTGGCCTCCACCTGGGAGGAGTCGGAGATGACCGTCATACTGACGTCTTCTCCGACCCCTCCTCCGCCTTCGGAGCGGCGCCGCGAGAGGGTCTTCCTCCCGCGCGCGCTCCGCCGCCTCCTTCTGGGACATGACGTGTTCGCAGAAGGAGGCGACTGCCGCCCAGGACCCCTCGTCCCTCAGCATGGCGTTGACCACGCCGGGGAGCGAGAGGTCCGTTCCGATCGCCGCCGTGAGACTGCGGCGCGGCTCGGACCACGACGGGCACACCGCGAGAGTGTGCTGCGCCGTGTCCTCCGCCGCGCCACAGTCGTGACACGACGGCGTCTCCTCCCGTCCGATCCGGTGCAGGTACGATCCGAAACAGCCGTGCCCGGACAGCACCTGCACCAGACGGAACGAGAGGAACCCGTGCCGCCGCTCGAGCCAGTCCCGCAGGACCGGCCCGAGCGCGTCGAGGGTTCGGCGGCCGAAGGCTGCGGTGGCGAGGTCCGCCGTCCAATGGACGACGATGGCGTCCCTCGCCTCCCGCCGGACGGCCTCCCGCTCTTCCGGGGCGGGGCGTTCTCCTCTCGCCCTCCGCCCCGCCGTCCATTCGTGCACTCTGGCGAGCACCCACGCCTCGAGCTCCCAAGGCGGGGTGCCGGCCAGAGCGCACGCCGCTGCACAGCCGACCGTGCGGTAGGCCCGCGCAACCCGCTGAGCAATGGCCCTCTGGGGCGCCCGCAACGCGGCGGCGTTCTCCCTCCGTCGGAGGGAGTCCTCCCAGATGGGGGCCCCGTACAGGGCCATGCTCTTCAGGATGCCGGCGTAGAGTTGCCGGCATCGTGCGCTGGGCCCCCCCAAATTGGGGAGAAGCCACGACAGCGCCCCCGCTGTCTTCAGCAGGCGCGCCGACAGCCCGCTAAAATGCGGGCCGAAGCGCCACCTGCTGTCGATCACGAGGCCCAGATATTTCATCTGGGCCTTGATCTCGATCCTGACGCCCTCCACGAAGATGTGGGCGTCAGGCGGGGGGCGCTGCCGAGGCCCGTGGAACCACACGGCCTCGGTCTTGTGCAGCGCCACCTTCAGACCTAGGCGGCGGATCCTCGCTGCGACCAAGGATCCGCCCGCCGAGGCCAGGTTGGCCGCCTCCCTGAAACTCTCCCCCCGGGCGGTGAGGAGAGTGTCGTCCGCGTAGCAGACGACACTCGTGCCTCGGAGGAGAGTTCCCCGCAAGAGCCAATCGAAGCCGACGTTCCAGAGGAGAGGTCCTAAGACTGACCCCTGTGGAACGCCGGCCTCGGCGGGATATCGCCGGACCTGGCCAGTTCTGTCCACCAGGAGGATCGCCCGGTCCTCCAGGTAGCTGGCCAGCAGACTGCGCAGGTATCGAGGCACTCCGTGGAACCGGAGCGCCTCTAGGATGGTGGAGTGAGGAACAGAGTTGAAGGCGTTGGCGATGTCGAACGACACCGCCAACACTCCGTCCCCCGCCTCCATCGCCCCCTGCACCTGCCCCTTAAGGCAGGCCAGCGCGTCCACCGTCGAACGCTCAGCCCGAAAGCCGAACTGAGCGTCCGACAAGTCCGGCCCGACATCCCGCAGATGGCTCTTCACGCGAGCAGCTATTATCCCCTCGAACATCTTTCCGACCTCATCGAGGAGAACGATGGGCCGGTATGCCGAGGGGGAGTCTGCTGGGCGGCCCTCCTTGCGGAGGAGGCACAGCTGCCCCTCCTTCCACGGTTTCGGGAACCTCCCAGACGCAAGGCATGCGCTGAAGAGGTCCCGAAACCGCTCCTCCATCAGAGTGGCGGCGATCGCCACCACCCTGGCGGGGACGCCGTCGGGTCCCGGAGCCGTCTTCTTGGCGCGGACGTGGAAAACCGCCGCGCCAAGTTCCGACTCCGTGACCGGAGGGGCCTCCTCTGCCTCCTCGTCCTCCAGCGGGGCTCCGCGCATCTCTGGCGGGGTGAAGCTGTCCCTGCGCGGGAACAGGGACCGAACCACCCCGTCCAGAAACGAGGGCTCCAGGGTCTCGGCAACCGGGGGGCCAAAGGGGCGCAGCTTGTTGCGCGCCGCCTTATATGGCCTCCCGTAGGGGTCGTTGTCGAGACCCTCCAGCAGCTCGGCTCTCGCCGAGTCTCTGGCGGCGGCGATGGCCCGATCGAGGACCAGCCTCGCCTCCGAGTACACCTCGTAGAGGTGGTCCTCGTCGGCCAGGTCCCGTCGACGCCGCCGTCGACTCCGCGTGTAGGCCCTCCTTGCCTCCACGCAAGCTGCTCGGAGCCCCGCCAGCTCCGCCGACCACCAGTACACGGCGCGTCCGTCTGGCGGCCGGCCAGACCGAGGCATGCTGGAGTTGCATACCTCGGTCAGAGACTGGCGCAGCTGCCCCGCTGCGGCGTCCACATCCAGGCCGGCTGTAGGCGGCGACAGCCAGTCCTGGATGAACGCCGCCTCCCCCGCTGCCTCCCTGTCCAGGCGGGTCAGGGCCCACCGCGGAAACGGCGATCGCCCCGAGAGGGGCCGCCTCCCGCCGGGGCCACCGGCGGAGATGTCGAACCGCACGTAGCGGTGGTCCGACATGGTCTCCACCGGGTCCACCCGCCAGTTCAGCACGCGCGCGGCCAACGCAGGGGTGGCGAAAGTGACGTCCACTATCGAGCCACCCTGCCGCCGCACGCATGTCTGGACGCTCCCCCTGTTCAAGAGGGAGAGTCCAGAGGAGGCTGCCCACATCTCGACCGCCCGCCCGCGGGCGTCGGTGGCCGGGTTGCCCCAGGTCACCGACTTGGCATTCAGGTCTCCCAGCACGGAGACCTGACGCGGAACCGCCCTGCCGACCACTGCGGCCAGGACTCCGAGAAAATTCTCAAAGTCCTGGAGAGGACGGTTTGGGGAGAAGTAGACGCCCACGAGCGCCACCTCACCCCACGCGGCGGCCACGTATCCCGGTCCCCTCTCTAATAGCGAGAGGGGAGGGGAGTCCGTGGAAGACCGCGCCGCTAGTGCCACCGAGCCGTCCTCGTCACCCAGCCAGGTGCTGGGGATCGAGTACGGCTCGGCGACCACCGCTACGTTCACCAACCACTCGGCCATGACCTGCACTGCCAGGTCCTGGGCCGCTCTGCAGTGATTGGTGTTCGCCTGGAGGATGTGGTATTCGGAGCCCATTACTCCGACATCGCACGATCCTCCTCGGCTGCCGCCGCTGGAGCTGCAGCGGCGGCGACGACGGCAGCGGTGGTGGCGACAGGGCGAACCTGCGCCGGCACTATGCCCTTTTTGACGGGGGGCTTGCAGCCCCTGCCCGCCATCCTATGGTCCGCAGGGCGGCCGCTTGCGGCGCACGCCTTGCAGTGAGGCGTGGTGGCGCTGCAAGCGGCACTCTTGTGCCCCTCCTGTCCGCATCGGTAGCACGAGGCTCCCCAATCAGACTTGGAGGGACACGTAGCTCGGGTGTGGCCGAAGGCGCAGCACTTGAAGCAGCGCATAGGCTGGTCTTCAAGCGCTCGGACCACAGCCGAGCTGAGCCCCACGAGCAGCCGTCCCTTGGTCGCAGCAAGGACGGCCGCAGCCGCGGCAACAGGGCACTCGACGCGGACGATGCCCATGCCGCGGCGACCAACCCCGATGGCTCCGGCCCTCACTGCGGCAGCGACGCAGCCTCCAGCCGTGGCGACAGCCGCCACCACATCCTCCTTGGTGACCGAGTCGTCCAGCTCGGTCACCTCCAGGGATGCGGTCTTGACGGGCTTGACGACCGTCGCCACATCCGCGATGACCTCTTGCAACTTTGTTGCGAAGAGGTCCGCGTTAGCGCCGCGCTTCTCCCCCGAAAACTCGAAGATTCGAGCTCCGGCCTGGGTTCGGCGGCACGTAATGCCGCCGATCCCCAGCCGGGAGGGATCAGCATTCGTACGAGCCCGTCTTAGGACGGACTCGTACGTCTCGCCGCGCTCCGCGGCCTCCGGGGTGATGGTCACCACGACGGCCGCGGTTTTGGGAGGAATTAACTTCCTCCCGCCGGCTTTGGCTGGAGCCGCTTTCGCTGCCGCTGCAGGCGCAGTCGCAGCAGGCTTGGGGGCCGCCTTTCCCCCTGCCTTCTTCCTTCCCCTCCTGACCACTTCCGACCACGACATGTTGGCCGGGGTGGTGGAGGGAAGGAGGACGTCCTCCGCCTGCGAGGTCTGGGGGGCTGCTGCTGGAGGAGCAGCCGACGCAGCCGCCCCAGACGCACCCTCCGTGCCCGTGGTGGGGGGGGTTTGAGGAGCCGCCTTGCTCCTCTTGCCCTTCCCCTTGCCCTTGCCCTTGGAGGGCTTCTGGGCCTGGGGCTGCGCTCCCGATGCCGGGCCTGCCACAGGCGCAGGTTCCGGCTCCCGCGGTGGCTGCTTATCCGCCGCTAGCGGCGGGCGAAGCCGCCTTTCCGGCAAGAGCCGGTCCTCTATGCCTGCGAAACAGGCTCTGGTGAAGGCCCTCTCCTCCAATATAACCTTTCGGAATAATTCCTCAAGGTTAGTAGGGGAGGAGGAGCCTTCTACCACCGGCACCGGGGCAGGCTGGACAGGCTGGGCAGGTTGGGCAGACTGGGCAGGCCGAGCCGTGGCCTCAGCCAGCTTCTGGTGAAGCTGGCTGACCTCCGCCTGCAGGCGATCCACCCTCGCCTGCAGCTGCCGCGTCTCATCGCTGGCCGTCCGCCGCACCAGCTCCAGGACAATGCCGTGCATGCTGGCTGCACGGCATTTGAGGGCCTTCTGGAAGGTCCCCTTCAAGTTGGACGACTTGGAGGCGACCTCCAGAACTTCCTCCTTGTCCTGGAGCGCCATGCGCTCCAGCTCCGCCAGGGAGTGGTCGGCGTACAGCACGGTGGACGTGCCGTAGCCAGCCCTCGACCTGGCGGCCCGCGCCTGCTGCTCCTTCGCAGCGACCCGCTCCTCCAGGTCCTGCTGGAGCTGCTCCCTCCTCGCCAGGCCCAACTGACGCTCGGCGTCCACCAGGCCCACATCGTGAGTGGGAGCCGGAGCAGAAGTCGAAGCCCTTTTAGACTTCGGCTTCTTCCCCGACTTGCCCACCGATCCGGAGGAGCCCCCGGACCCGAGCCTCAGGTAGGCCCGCTTCCGATTGAGCCGGTCCGTCTCGGCCGCCGACGTGTCGACGACGGAGCTGTCGGTGTCCGACAGCAAGTCCGGCGTGCCGAACAGGCTGGCCGCAGAGGGTGCGCGGTCAGCCTCCGACGCCGAAACGTCGCCGGCGAGGCCCTGAGAAGGGCCTTTGGATTGGCCCTGAGAAGGGCCGTTTGAATCGCCCTGGGAGGGGCGATGGGTTAAAAAGCGCCCGGAGGCGTCGCGAGATATTTTCTTCGGCATATTATTCGCAGAGCGCATCGATATCTGCGAATCACAGCGCACTTTAGCCGCCGGTCTGCCACTCCGTTACGGTGGTCAGACACGGCGTTGCCCAGGGGTCACGACGGGGACGTATGCGCTGTGGGGGGACCCCCAACCTAACCTTTTTTTTTTTTTTTTTTTGTCGCTGAGAAATGACATTACGCATCTCCGCTCGTCGGGGGACGAGACGGAGTATGTGGGACTCCCTGCCAGAGTGGCAGTATACCCACTAAAACTCAGCGGTGTTCCCTCGTCGCCGTGATGGGAGGGTCATGGGAAACTGGCTCAGCCTTTACTTCCACGACCCTCCCGGCGCATGCCCGCCTACCTGGCGGGCCCCGCGTGCCCCCCGAGCGGGAGCTGGGGGGCGACGGGAATGGCCGGGAACACCTGGCCATTCCCGTCCGACACTGGTGGAGGCGCGTGCGATGCAAGCGAGGGTGCCCCCGCACCCGTCGCCTGCTGGCCTCCACCTGGGAGGAGTCGGAGATGACCGTCATACTGACGTCTTCTCCGACCCCTCCTCCGCCTTCGGAGCGGCGCCGCGAGAGGGTCTTCCTCCCGCGCGCGCTCCGCCGCCTCCTTCTGGGACATGACGTGTTCGCAGAAGGAGGCGACTGCCGCCCAGGACCCCTCGTCCCTCAGCATGGCGTTGACCACGCCGGGGAGCGAGAGGTCCGTTCCGATCGCCGCCGTGAGACTGCGGCGCGGCTCGGACCACGACGGGCACACCGCGAGAGTGTGCTGCGCCGTGTCCTCCGCCGCGCCACAGTCGTGACACGACGGCGTCTCCTCCCGTCCGATCCGGTGCAGGTACGATCCGAAACAGCCGTGCCCGGACAGCACCTGCACCAGACGGAACGAGAGGAACCCGTGCCGCCGCTCGAGCCAGTCCCGCAGGACCGGCCCGAGCGCGTCGAGGGTTCGGCGGCCGAAGGCTGCGGTGGCGAGGTCCGCCGTCCAATGGACGACGATGGCGTCCCTCGCCTCCCGCCGGACGGCCTCCCGCTCTTCCGGGGCGGGGCGTTCTCCTCTCGCCCTCCGCCCCGCCGTCCATTCGTGCACTCTGGCGAGCACCCACGCCTCGAGCTCCCAAGGCGGGGTGCCGGCCAGAGCGCACGCCGCTGCACAGCCGACCGTGCGGTAGGCCCGCGCAACCCGCTGAGCAATGGCCCTCTGGGGCGCCCGCAACGCGGCGGCGTTCTCCCTCCGTCGGAGGGAGTCCTCCCAGATGGGGGCCCCGTACAGGGCCATGCTCTTCAGGATGCCGGCGTAGAGTTGCCGGCATCGTGCGCTGGGCCCCCCCAAATTGGGGAGAAGCCACGACAGCGCCCCCGCTGTCTTCAGCAGGCGCGCCGACAGCCCGCTAAAATGCGGGCCGAAGCGCCACCTGCTGTCGATCACGAGGCCCAGATATTTCATCTGGGCCTTGATCTCGATCCTGACGCCCTCCACGAAGATGTGGGCGTCAGGCGGGGGGCGCTGCCGAGGCCCGTGGAACCACACGGCCTCGGTCTTGTGCAGCGCCACCTTCAGACCTAGGCGGCGGATCCTCGCTGCGACCAAGGATCCGCCCGCCGAGGCCAGGTTGGCCGCCTCCCTGAAACTCTCCCCCCGGGCGGTGAGGAGAGTGTCGTCCGCGTAGCAGACGACACTCGTGCCTCGGAGGAGAGTTCCCCGCAAGAGCCAATCGAAGCCGACGTTCCAGAGGAGAGGTCCTAAGACTGACCCCTGTGGAACGCCGGCCTCGGCGGGATATCGCCGGACCTGGCCAGTTCTGTCCACCAGGAGGATCGCCCGGTCCTCCAGGTAGCTGGCCAGCAGACTGCGCAGGTATCGAGGCACTCCGTGGAACCGGAGCGCCTCTAGGATGGTGGAGTGAGGAACAGAGTTGAAGGCGTTGGCGATGTCGAACGACACCGCCAACACTCCGTCCCCCGCCTCCATCGCCCCCTGCACCTGCCCCTTGAGGCAGGCCAGCGCGTCCACCGTCGAACGCTCAGCCCGAAAGCCGAACTGAGCGTCCGACAAGTCCGGCCCGACATCCCGCAGATGGCTCTTCACGCGAGCAGCTATTATCCCCTCGAACATCTTTCCGACCTCATCGAGGAGAACGATGGGCCGGTATGCCGAGGGGGAGTCTGCTGGGCGGCCCTCCTTGCGGAGGAGGCACAGCTGCCCCTCCTTCCACGGTTTCGGGAACCTCCCAGACGCAAGGCATGCGCTGAAGAGGTCCCGAAACCGCTCCTCCATCAGAGTGGCGGCGATCGCCACCACCCTGGCGGGGACGCCGTCGGGTCCCGGAGCCGTCTTCTTGGCGCGGACGTGGAAAACCGCCGCGCCAAGTTCCGACTCCGTGACCGGAGGGGCCTCCTCTGCCTCCTCGTCCTCCAGCGGGGCTCCGCGCATCTCTGGCGGGGTGAAGCTGTCCCTGCGCGGGAACAGGGACCGAACCACCCCGTCCAGAAACGAGGGCTCCAGGGTCTCGGCAACCGGGGGGCCAAAGGGGCGCAGCTTGTTGCGCGCCGCCTTATATGGCCTCCCGTAGGGGTCGTTGTCGAGACCCTCCAGCAGCTCGGCTCTCGCCGAGTCTCTGGCGGCGGCGATGGCCCGATCGAGGACCAGCCTCGCCTCCGAGTACACCTCGTAGAGGTGGTCCTCGTCGGCCAGGTCCCGTCGACGCCGCCGTCGACTCCGCGTGTAGGCCCTCCTTGCCTCCACGCAAGCTGCTCGGAGCCCCGCCAGCTCCGCCGACCACCAGTACACGGCGCGTCCGTCTGGCGGCCGGCCAGACCGAGGCATGCTGGAGTTGCATACCTCGGTCAGAGACTGGCGCAGCTGCCCCGCTGCGGCGTCCACATCCAGGCCGGCTGTAGGCGGCGACAGCCAGTCCTGGATGAACGCCGCCTCCCCCGCTGCCTCCCTGTCCAGGCGGGTCAGGGCCCACCGCGGAAACGGCGATCGCCCCGAGAGGGGCCGCCTCCCGCCGGGGCCACCGGCGGAGATGTCGAACCGCACGTAGCGGTGGTCCGACATGGTCTCCACCGGGTCCACCCGCCAGTTCAGCACGCGCGCGGCCAACGCAGGGGTGGCGAAAGTGACGTCCACTATCGAGCCACCCTGCCGCCGCACGCATGTCTGGACGCTCCCCCTGTTCAAGAGGGAGAGTCCAGAGGAGGCTGCCCACATCTCGACCGCCCGCCCGCGGGCGTCGGTGGCCGGGTTGCCCCAGGTCACCGACTTGGCATTCAGGTCTCCCAGCACGGAGACCTGACGCGGAACCGCCCTGCCGACCACTGCGGCCAGGACTCCGAGAAAATTCTCAAAGTCCTGGAGAGGACGGTTTGGGGAGAAGTAGACGCCCACGAGCGCCACCTCTCCCCACGCGGCGGCCACGTATCCCGGTCCCCTCTCTAATAGCGAGAGGGGAGGGGAGTCCGTGGAAGACCGCGCCGCTAGTGCCACCGAGCCGTCCTCGTCACCCAGCCAGGTGCTGGGGATCGAGTACGGCTCGGCGACCACCGCTACGTTCACCAACCACTCGGCCATGACCTGCACTGCCAGGTCCTGGGCCGCTCTGCAGTGGTTGGTGTTCGCCTGGAGGATGTGGTAGTCGGAGCCCATTACTCCGACATCGCACGATCCTCCTCGGCTGCCGCCGCTGGAGCTGCAGCGGCGGCGACGACGGCAGCGGTGGTGGCGACAGGGCGAACCTGCGCCGGCACTATGCCCTTCTTGACGGGGGGCTTGCAGCCCCGGCCCGCCATCCTGTGGTCCGCGGGGCGGCCACTTGCAGCGCACGCCTTGCAGTGAGGCGTGGTGGCGCTGCAAGCGGCACTCTTGTGTCCCTCCTGTCCGCATCGGTAGCACGAGGCTCCCCAATCGGACTTGGAGGGACACGTGGCTCGGGTGTGGCCGAAGGCGCAGCACTTGAAGCAGCGCATAGGCTGGTCTTCAAGCGCTCGGACCACAGCCGAGCTGAGCCCCACGAGCAGCCGTCCCTTGGTCGCAGCAAGGACGGCCGCAGCCGCGGCAACAGGGCACTCGACACGGACGATGCCCATGCCGCGGCGACCGACCCCGATGGCTCCGGCCCTCACTGCGCCAGCGACGCAGCCTCCAGCCGTGGCGACAGCCGCCACCACATCCTCCTTGGTGACCGAGTCGTCCAGCTCGGTCACCTCCAGGGATGCGGTCTTGACGGGCTTGACGACCGTCGCCACATCCGCGATGACCTCTTGCAACTTTGTTGCGAAGAGGTCCGCGTTAGCGCAGCGCTTCTCCCCCGCAAACTCGAAGATTCGAGCTCCGGCCTGGGTTCGGCGGCACGTAATGCCGCCGATCCCCAGCCGGGAGGGATCAGCATTCGTACGAGCCCGTCTAAGGACGGACTCGTACGTCTCGCCGCGCTCCGCGGCCTCCGGGGTGATGGTCACCACGACGGCCGCGGTTTTGGGAGGAATTAACTTCCTCCCGCCGGCTTTGGCTGGAGCCGCTTTCGCTGGCGCTACAGGCGCAGTCGCAGCGGGCTTGGGGGCCGCCTTTCCCCCAGCCTTCTTCCTTCCCCTCCTGACCACTTCCGACCACGACATGTTGGCCGGGGTGGTGGAGGGAAGGAGGACGTCCTCCGCCTGCGATGTCTGGGGGGCTGCTGCTGGAGGAGCAGCCGACGCAGCCGCCCCAGACGCACCCTCCGTGCCCGTGGTGGGGGGGGTTTGAGGAGCCGCCTTGCTCCCCTTGCCCTTCCCCTTGCCCTTGCCCTTGCCCGTGGAGGGCTTCTGGGCCTGGGGCTGCGCTCCCGATGCCGGGCCTGCTGCAGGCGCAGGTTCCGGCTCCCGCGGTGGCGGCTTGTCCGCCGCTAGCGGCGGGCGAAGCCGCCTTTCCGGCAAGAGCCGGTCCTCAATGCCTGCGAAACAGGCTCTGGTGAAGGCCCTCTCCTCCAATATAACCTTTCGGAATAATTCCTCAAGGTTAGTAGGGGAGGGGCCTCCTACCACCGGCACCGGGGCAGGCTGGACAGGCTGGGCAGGCTGAGCGGACTGGGCAGGCCGAGCCGTGGCCTCAGCCAGCTTCTGGTGAAGCTGGCTGACCTCCGCCTGCAGGCGATCCACCCTCGCCTGCAGCTGCCGCGTCTCGTCGCTGGCCGTCCGCCGCACCAGCTCCAGGACAATGCCGTGCATGCTGGCTGCACGGCATTTGAGGGCCTTCTGGAAGGTCCCCTTCAAATTGGAGGACTTTGAGGCGACCTCCAGAACTTCCTCCTTGTCCTGGAGCGCCATGCGCTCCAGCTCCGCCAGGGAGTGGTCGGCGTACAGCACGGTGGACGTGCCGTAGCCAGCCCTCGACCTGGCGGCCCGCGCCTGCTGCTCCTTCGCAGCGACCCGCTCCTCCAGGTCCTGCTGGAGCTGCTCCCTCCTCGCCAGGCCCAACTGACGCTCGGCGTCCACCAGGCCCACATCGTGAGTGGGAGCCGGAGCAGAAGTCGAGGCCCTTTTGGACCTCGGCTTCTTCCCCGACTTGCCCACCGATCCGGAGGAGCCCCCGGACCCGAGCCTCAGATAGGCCCGCTTTCGATTGAGCCGGTCTGTCTCGGCCGCCGACGTGTCGACGACGGAGCTGTCGGTGTCCGACAGCAAGTCCGGCGTGCCGAACAGGCTGGCCGCAGAGGGTGCGCGGTCAGCCTCCGACGCCGAAACGTCGCCGGCGAGGCCCTGAGAAGGGCCTTTGGATTGGCCCTGAGAAGGGCCGTTTGAATCGCCCTGGGAGGGGCGATGGGTTAAAAACCGCCCGGAGGCGTCACGTCTTGGCTTATGCATCTTTCTTTCTCTCTTGCAGACGTCCGCGTTAGCCTGCAAGCACAGCGCACTTTAGCCGCCGGTCTGCCACTCCGTTACGGTGGTCAGACACGGCGTTGCCCGGGGGAAACTACGTGGAAGTATGCGCTGTGGGGGTTCCCCCAACCTAACCTAACCTTTTTTTTTTTTTTTTTTTTTTTTTTTTGTCGCTGAGAAATGACATTACGCATCTCCGCTCGTCGGGGGACGAGACGGAGTATGTGGGACTCCCTGCCAGAGTGGCAGTATACCCACTATACCCACTAAAACTCAGCGGTGTTCCCTCGGCGCCGTGATGGGAGGGTCATGGGAAACCGGCTCAGCCTTTACTTCCACGACCCTCCCGGCGCATGCCCGCCTAGCTGGCGGGCCCCGCGTGCCCCCCGAGCGGGAGCTGGGGGGCGACGGGAATGGCCGAGAACACCTGGCCATTCCCGTCCGACACTGGTGGAGGCGCGTGCGATGCAAGCGAGGGTGCCCCCGCACCCGTCGCCTGCTGGCCTCCACCTGGGAGGAGTCGGAGATGACCGTCATACTGACGTCTTCTCCGACCCCTCCTCCGCCTTCGGAGCGGCGCCGCGAGAGGGTCTTCCTCCCGCGCGCGCTCCGCCGCCTCCTTCTGGGACATGACGTGTTCGCAGAAGGAGGCGACTGCCGCCCAGGACCCCTCGTCCCTCAGCATGGCGTTGACCACGCCGGGGAGCGAGAGGTCCGTTCCGATCGCCGCCGTGAGACTGCGGCGCGGCTCGGACCACGACGGGCACACCGCGAGAGTGTGCTGCGCCGTGTCCTCCGCCGCGCCACAGTCGTGACACGACGGCGTCTCCTCCCGTCCGATCCGGTGCAGGTACGATCCGAAACAGCCGTGCCCGGACAGCACCTGCACCAGACGGAACGAGAGGAACCCGTGCCGCCGCTCGAGCCAGTCCCGCAGGACCGGCCCGAGCGCGTCGAGGGTTCGGCGGCCGAAGGCTGCGGTGGCGAGGTCCGCCGTCCAATGGACGACGATGGCGTCCCTCGCCTCCCGCCGGACGGCCTCCCGCTCTTCCGGGGCGGGGCGTTCTCCTCTCGCCCTAACCTAACCTAACCTAACCTAACCTAACCTAACCTTTTTTTTTTTTTTTTTTTTTTTTGTCGCTGAGAAATGACATTACGCATCTCCGCTCGTCGGGGGACGAGACGGAGTATGTGGGACTCCCTGCCAGAGTGGCAGTATACCCACTAAAACTCAGCGGTGTTCCCTCGGCGCCGTGATGGGAGGGTCATGGGAAACCGGCTCAGCCTTTACTTCCACGACCCTCCCGGCGCATGCCCGCCTAGCTGGCGGGCCCCGCGTGCCCCCCGAGCGGGAGCTGGGGGGCGACGGGAATGGCCGAGAACACCTGGCCATTCCCGTCCGACACTGGTGGAGGCGCGTGCGATGCAAGCGAGGGTGCCCCCGCACCCGTCGCCTGCTGGCCTCCACCTGGGAGGAGTCGGAGATGACCGTCATACTGACGTCTTCTCCGACCCCTCCTCCGCCTTCGGAGCGGCGCCGCGAGAGGGTCTTCCTCCCGCGCGCGCTCCGCCGCCTCCTTCTGGGACATGACGTGTTCGCAGAAGGAGGCGACTGCCGCCCAGGACCCCTCGTCCCTCAGCATGGCGTTGACCACGCCGGGGAGCGAGAGGTCCGTTCCGATCGCCGCCGTGAGACTGCGGCGCGGCTCGGACCACGACGGGCACACCGCGAGAGTGTGCTGCGCCGTGTCCTCCGCCGCGCCACAGTCGTGACACGACGGCGTCTCCTCCCGTCCGATCCGGTGCAGGTACGATCCGAAACAGCCGTGCCCGGACAGCACCTGCACCAGACGGAACGAGAGGAACCCGTGCCGCCGCTCGAGCCAGTCCCGCAGGACCGGCCCGAGCGCGTCGAGGGTTCGGCGGCCGAAGGCTGCGGTGGCGAGGTCCGCCGTCCAATGGACGACGATGGCGTCCCTCGCCTCCCGCCGGACGGCCTCCCGCTCTTCCGGGGCGGGGCGTTCTCCTCTCGCCCTCCGCCCCGCCGTCCATTCGTGCACTCTGGCGAGCACCCACGCCTCGAGCTCCCAAGGCGGGGTGCCGGCCAGAGCGCACGCCGCTGCACAGCCGACCGTGCGGTAGGCCCGCGCAACCCGCTGAGCAATGGCCCTCTGGGGCGCCCGCAACGCGGCGGCGTTCTCCCTCCGTCGGAGGGAGTCCTCCCAGATGGGGGCCCCGTACAGGGCCATGCTCTTCAGGATGCCGGCGTAGAGTTGCCGGCATCGTGCGCTGGGCCCCCCCAAATTGGGGAGAAGCCACGACAGCGCCCCCGCTGTCTTCAGCAGGCGCGCCGACAGCCCGCTAAAATGCGGGCCGAAGCGCCACCTGCTGTCGATCACGAGGCCCAGATATCTCATCTGGGCCTTGATCTCGATCCTGACGCCCTCCACGAAGATGTGGGCGTCAGGCGGGGGGCGCTGCCGAGGCCCGTGGAACCACACGGCCTCGGTCTTGTGCAGCGCCACCTTCAGACCTAGGCGGCGGATCCTCGCTGCGACCAAGGATCCGCCCGCCGAGGCCAGGTTGGCCGCCTCCCTGAAACTCTCCCCCCGGGCGGTGAGGAGAGTGTCGTCTGCGTAGCAGACGACACTCGTGCCTCGGAGGAGAGTTCCCCGCAAGAGCCAATCGAAGCCGACGTTCCAGAGGAGAGGTCCTAAGACTGACCCCTGTGGAACGCCGGCCTCGGCGGGATATCGCCGGACCTGGCCAGTTCTGTCCACCAGGAGGATCGCCCGGTCCTCCAGGTAGCTGGCCAGCAGACTGCGCAGGTATCGAGGCACTCCGTGGAACCGGAGCGCCTCTAGGATGGTGGAGTGAGGAACAGAGTTGAAGGCGTTGGCGATGTCGAACGACACCGCCAACACTCCGTCCCCCGCCTCCATCGCCCCCTGCACCTGCCCCTTGAGGCAGGCCAGCGCGTCCACCGTCGAACGCTCAGCCCGAAAGCCGAACTGAGCGTCCGACAAGTCCGGCCCGACATCCCGCAGATGGCTCTTCACGCGAGCAGCTATTATCCCCTCGAACATCTTTCCGACCTCATCGATCTTTCCGACCTCATCGAAACCTAACCTAACCTAACCTAACCTAACCTAACCCAGTCGCGCGGCACCCCTCACCGCGAGCAGATCATTTTAAAGTCGCTCCGCGCTCAAAAATTCTAAAAAATCGGTTTTTTCGCGGAAAATCATAAGTGCGATATATCGTTAGAAGCGCGCTGCTGAGGCGCATGTGAATGTGAAAAAAGTTTTGAAAAAAGTGCGAAATTGTGCGAGTTAATCAAGAAAAACCACTCAGAAAACACTTCGGAGCGCAACGCTGCTCGATTTTGAGTGGCAACATAAAAATTGGTGACTGCAGCCGGGTGCGCCCTACAGAGACCTATCCCTGGACACCTCACTTGTAATTTTGCGAGTTGGGGTTCAGGAGATACAGCTGGAAAACTAAAAGCCACGTGGAACGTGGTCGGAGATCCCGAGGGATTGGACAAAATCTAGGAGTGAATCCTGGAGGCGATACGGACGAGGAGCCGGGAGCTACCTCGACCTGGAAGAAAACCACCCGGGAACACCCTATAAGACAAGGTTACAGATTTATATAAACTTAGACAATTAATAACCAGGAATCTAAAGCGGTGACCTATATTTTTTATTAGTCTCAAAAATTGTATCCTGGCACCCCTATATACGTTTTAAATTTTGTTTAAATTAGTCAAGTAGTTTCAAAGTTATTACAAATTTAAAGTTTAAAAAATTTGGGGGTTGGACAATTCAACCCCAATTACTTGGGAAAAAGTTTTATAGCAAGAACTCCTAACACCCAAAAATTCCATATAGTTCCTATATTTTTAATTCCTTATTTAATTATAAAAACCGGCTTTTCAGCACTTCTCTTGACCCTCACAATTTTAAAACTTTAAAATACACCCCCAATTTTTTAGCAAAAAATCCAAAATTAACATCACTGGATAGGGAATTTCGTTCCCTATCCAGTAACATATATTAAACCCACCCGCAACATATACAAACCAATATTAATAAACAATAACAATAAAAACAAAATTCTTCATGTAAAAATTTTTTTCCTTTAAAGTACAAATCTACACCCCTTCTGGGCAAATAAAAAATTCAAACTTGACACCACCGGATAGGGAATTTCCTCCCCTATCCAGTGACATATAAAAAACCCACGCGAAATATATACACGCCAATAAAACTTGAGAAAAAGTAAAACAAATCCCTTCAATACAAAATTATCCACTAAATATTTAATAAACCGATAGGAACAAGGCAGCATACTTAAATTCCGGTGTGTTGGTGTGTATCTCTCAGCCGACTTCTGTCTGGTGGTCGTAACTTTAGGTTCTTAAAAATTTTATATCTTGTTTTATTTTTGTTTTAAATTGCATTTATTAAAAAAAAAATTTTTTTTTTAATTTTATTTTTACTATATTTTTAATAGTCAATTATTCCATAGTTGAATAGGCCGCAAGGAGACGCGTCTTTTGACACCCCGCATGTTAGCCTAGCACTTACAGAACCTTAGGAAACGCAAAAAATTGTATTTCACCAACCGGGAAGCGAACCCGAGACCTTAAATAACATAAAAACGCTCATATCTCGGAAACGGAGCCAGTTAGCCCATTTTTAACGCCAGCCAGCATACTGCAACACTGTACTGGCCACCCTCTTTCGAACCCCCCCTTTTTCTTTTTATTTATTTTTCTCTATGTTAAATCATATGTAAACCCCCCCCCCCCGGTTCCCACCCAGCACCTTCCGCGGACCAAGAATACTATCACTATTATATAATACGTATGTTATAACCCATCAAATTGAAATCCCCCCACCCCCTCCCCGGACCATCACCTATATCCAATCCCCCCTCCGCTCCCCTTCGCTCTCCGCCTGCCTGCACTTTAATTATACCATATTTATGTGTATGCTGCAGCAGTCCCCAGACACCTAGTTTGGTCCCCCTTTTCTCCATTCCCCCGAAATTTTTTGGCCCCCAATTATCTCGGAAACGGCTGGGAATATCAAAATTCTGACAAAATTTCCCCCCCCCCACTAACCCCCCTCTCAGCTGGAACCTACATTCATATAAGACCCCAAGACCCCCATTTTTTGACCCCCGTCTTTTGACCCCAATTACTGCTTAGCACCCATATTTATACACTTATGTAATTTATACAGCCCCCTTTACATCACTAAAATCCCCGAGGCCCGCTCTCACGTGACTCCGGTGACCCCCGAGACCCCCGCTACTTTCCTCGTGACCCCAGAACCCCTTCCCTGACACCCCATACCCCTCCCCTGATACTCCAGACCCCTCCCCTGATACCCACAAATCCCCCCCCCCCCAACCCCTCCCCTCCCGTAGCTACCCCTGAAACTGACCTGCCTACAAAGAGCTCAACAAGACCAAACAAACGAGCCCAATCACGCCAAAATCGGAACAGGGAAAACCCAGCTAGGTCAACTGGAAGATTTACCCTTCAAGGCCTGCGACACGACGCGGCGCGGTACGGTACGGCACAACCCTAAAAAGTGGGATATCTCTGAAACTATAATAGATAGGCAAAATTTGACCACGGTTTTAGCCTTTGTGGTGTCGAAGACACCACGGCAAAAACCGGATACGAGATACCCTCCCCCCCCTTCTCCTGAACCCTCCCCTCCCTCATCCTTTAACAGGCCATATCTCGGGAACGAGAGGAGATAGAACCGATCTGACTTCAAAATCAGCCTTTGTGGTGTCGTAGACACCACGGCTAAAGTCACATTAGAAGTACCCTCCCCCCCTGATTGGACCCTCCCCTACCCCTTACGTACTAAACACCAATAGACCAAAAACTACGGGGTTAGAAAAATTTGGACTACGGATCAGAGTAAACGACTCCGACCCCTCATTTACACGTGTGTTTTAAAGACACACAAAAACGGAACTATATATTATATATAGTTAATATACACATTGACACAAATACTCACCCCCCTATACAGGGTCAGAAACTTTAGAAGTATTATTTTATTATTCTATATTATTGACAAATTTCCCCGTTCTTATCACTGTGCCCTATACACACATTCGCACAACACAAATTACCAGCAACGGAACAAAATATAAAATGATTCCCGGAATTCGCACCCCAGTAAGTAGAAGGCCAGGAGCCATCGCCGGCGGACCGCAAGAGACTACGTCGCCTACCCACCCACGAAATGAGGGACCCTCCGGAACCTGCACAGCGCCGAAGGGTTTAGCCCTGACATTCGGCAGAAAAGACGCTGTTAAAGGAACCTTGGCGGAAACAGCCGGAAAGCTACTGTCGTCGCCGGTGGGGACCTCTGGCGTTGCCGCTCCTGCCACTACTCCCAGCCCCGCGGGCCCGCCTGGACAGGCGCTGGACGCCGCCAAGACTTTCATTCGGAGACCTGAACGAAAGAGAAGGTCTATAGACATAATGGAGGCGTACAAGAAACAGACGGATATTTACGCCACATCGTCCAATGACAAGCTTCTCCAGGAGGTCATGAAGACTTTTGAGGACATACCAACCAGAGTAAAAGACTACCCTCAGATGAGAAAGGATATTAAGATCTTCCTGGAGACACAGTCGGACAAGTGCCTACGGACCCTGTTCGAACTTAGCAGGCGATTAAAGGATCTAGAGACAGCGCCAAAAACAGCCCCGCCCGCAAAAGTCGATATCCCTACATCAACCAAAATGCCCGGGGAAATCCTGGAAAGGCTGGATGAGGTAGAGACGAATTTAAGGATGCAGCTCAACGACCTTGAAGAGAAAGTCGCAAAAGGTCTCAAGGACCTGACCGAACACTGCTCCGACAGTGGTGCCGACATCATCGACAAGGTTATCGACAAAATTGACGAGGTCAGCAACAAGATCGACGTAGCGCAAGCGAGCATAGACCACACAAGAGAGGGGGTGAAGATAGTTGGTCTAGCCGCGGAGGGCCTCGAGGATGGAATCGGAAACGTTGCCGGTGTGGTCGCTGCCAGGTCGGACAGAATAGAGGAGGCCATAAGGGAGGTCGTATGCGAGCCGAAGACTGACTCGCTGACCTACGCCAAAGTCACAGCAGCCAAACCAGGACGTCGGCCGGTGCTTCACTCGTTGGCGGTCACCATGGAAGGTAACCAGGAAACTGCTGACGAGGTGCTCGCCCGGGTGAAGAAGGCGGTCGACGCCAGGGGAACTGGACTAAAAATAAATAAAGTCAGGAAGGCGAAAAACCAGACGGTCATTCTAGGATGCGACTCAGAGGCGGAGCTCAGAAGAGTGAAAGACCGCATTGACAGCAGAGGTGGAGGACTCAGAGCAGAGGCCATGACGAACAAAAACCCGCTCGTTGTCCTTAAAGATGTCTTTTTGGACAGCGACGACGAGGAAATGGTGAAGGCGCTCTACTCCCAAAACGACGACATTTTTAGGGGCTTAAACCAGGAAGAAATGGAAGTGACGGTGAAATACAAGAAAAGGACTAGGAATCCCAGGACAGCGCATGTGGTCGTCCAAGTCAGACCCAAAGTATGGCAGAGGATGACGGAAGCTGGGGCCCTTTACCTGGACCTCCAAAGGGTCAGGGTGGAGGACCAGTCACCGCTCATCCAATGTACCAAATGTTTGGCATTTGGACATGGCAGGAAATTTTGTACTGGGAGTGCGGACAGGTGCAGTCACTGCGGAGGACCGCATCTGCGTGAGCAGTGCGAGGACTTTGTCGCGGGGAATGAACCGCAGTGCTGCAACTGCCTGCACTCGAACCTTCAGAAGACCGACCACAACGCATTTAGCGTGGAGTGTCCGGTCCGCAAGAAATGGGACTACCTGGCTCGAACGACGACAGCATACGCCTAAACTGCCCCCTAGATATATAAATGTATGTATTTTAAATATGTATGTATATATCGAAAACACACACGGGACACTAAACACACACAGGATACCAAATACACACCCAAAAAGTCAAAGAAATAAAACCTTAGTGCAAGAAAAGGCAATAATTATGTGTAATCTAAGTATATATACATATATTATTGTAACAAATAAAATGGAGAGAACACAATAAATCTAGATAAATAAATAGGTCCAATCCTTAAGTCCCAACTATAAAACCCTGAACTCCAACCTAAACCCTGGGCCATAAAAAATGGAAAGTAACTACCTGGTTTATGGAGAGTAAAAAACCTAATATATAAATAAATAAATGCATCGTATTAGAAAATAAAAGGACAAGTAAAACATAAGTATAAGCCTTGTTTTTGTTTAAACCTACAATAAGTTGATAGAATAGTAAAACTCAGTGTGAAATAAATATAAGTAACAGATAAATAGAATACGAATGTAATAAAATAAGAACGCATATGTTTAAATACCTATATCATAGAAATAAGTAAAGTTATATAAGAAAAATAGAAATAAGTAGAATTATATAAGAAAAGTTGATAGAATTGTAAAAATCAATATGGAATAAATTTAAGAAATAGACAAAGTAGGAATTTAACAAAGTAAGAATACATACAATAGTTTAATTATATTATAGAAATAAGAAAAGTATATAAGAACAATCTGTTATCTTGGAGTAATATATAGAAATGTTCAGAAATAGGACTAATGTATAAGTAGCTAGCATAAGGTGAATGACCATATTTATGTTAATAAATGAAGGTGTAAACTTAATACCCCCCGAAATAAAGAAAAGTAAAAACTAGATAGAATAGCGGGAGTCCCACCCGGCTAAGAATAAAAAGGAAGGATACAAGAAAGATAAAGTATGAGGCATACAAGTGCGAGAGGAATAAATGAGAGAACTGGACTGGATGCGAAACCTAGAATACTAAGATCCCGTTGTTCCCATGAACGGGGAAAAGCAAAAAAAAAAAAAAAAAAAAAAAAAAAAAAAAAAAAAAAAAAAAAAAAAAAAAAAAAAAAAAAAAAAAAAAAAAACCTAACCTAACCTAACCTTTTTTTTTTTTTTTTTTTTTTTTTTTTTTTTTTTTTTTTTTTTTTTTTTTTTTTGTCGCTGAGAAATGACATTACGCATCTCCGCTCGTCGGGGGACGAGACGGAGTATGTGGGACTCCCTGCCAGAGTGGCAGTATACCCACTAAAACTCAGCGGTGTTCCCTCGGCGCCGTGATGGGAGGGTCATGGGAAACCGGCTCAGCCTTTACTTCCACGACCCTCCCGGCGCATGCCCGCCTAGCTGGCGGGCCCCGCGTGCCCCCCGAGCGGGAGCTGGGGGGCGACGGGAATGGCCGAGAACACCTGGCCATTCCCGTCCGACACTGGTGGAGGCGCGTGCGATGCAAGCGAGGGTGCCCCCGCACCCGTCGCCTGCTGGCCTCCACCTGGGAGGAGTCGGAGATGACCGTCATACTGACGTCTTCTCCGACCCCTCCTCCGCCTTCGGAGCGGCGCCGCGAGAGGGTCTTCCTCCCGCGCGCGCTCCGCCGCCTCCTTCTGGGACATGACGTGTTCGCAGAAGGAGGCGACTGCCGCCCAGGACCCCTCGTCCCTCAGCATGGCGTTGACCACGCCGGGGAGCGAGAGGTCCGTTCCGATCGCCGCCGTGAGACTGCGGCGCGGCTCGGACCACGACGGGCACACCGCGAGAGTGTGCTGCGCCGTGTCCTCCGCCGCGCCACAGTCGTGACACGACGGCGTCTCCTCCCGTCCGATCCGGTGCAGGTACGATCCGAAACAGCCGTGCCCGGACAGCACCTGCACCAGACGGAACGAGAGGAACCCGTGCCGCCGCTCGAGCCAGTCCCGCAGGACCGGCCCGAGCGCGTCGAGGGTTCGGCGGCCGAAGGCTGCGGTGGCGAGGTCCGCCGTCCAATGGACGACGATGGCGTCCCTCGCCTCCCGCCGGACGGCCTCCCGCTCTTCCGGGGCGGGGCGTTCTCCTCTCGCCCTCCGCCCCGCCGTCCATTCGTGCACTCTGGCGAGCACCCACGCCTCGAGCTCCCAAGGCGGGGTGCCGGCCAGAGCGCACGCCGCTGCACAGCCGACCGTGCGGTAGGCCCGCGCAACCCGCTGAGCAATGGCCCTCTGGGGCGCCCGCAACGCGGCGGCGTTCTCCCTCCGTCGGAGGGAGTCCTCCCAGATGGGGGCCCCGTACAGGGCCATGCTCTTCAGGATGCCGGCGTAGAGTTGCCGGCATCGTGCGCTGGGCCCCCCCAAATTGGGGAGAAGCCACGACAGCGCCCCCGCTGTCTTCAGCAGGCGCGCCGACAGCCCGCTAAAATGCGGGCCGAAGCGCCACCTGCTGTCGATCACGAGGCCCAGATATTTCATCTGGGCCTTGATCTCGATCCTGACGCCCTCCACGAAGATGTGGGCGTCAGGCGGGGGGCGCTGCCGAGGCCCGTGGAACCACACGGCCTCGGTCTTGTGCAGCGCCACCTTCAGACCTAGGCGGCGGATCCTCGCTGCGACCAAGGATCCGCCCGCCGAGGCCAGGTTGGCCGCCTCCCTGAAACTCTCCCCCCGGGCGGTGAGGAGAGTGTCGTCCGCGTAGCAGACGACACTCGTGCCTCGGAGGAGAGTTCCCCGCAAGAGCCAATCGAAGCCGACGTTCCAGAGGAGAGGTCCTAAGACTGACCCCTGCGGAACGCCGGCCTCGGCGGGATATCGCCGGACCTGGCCAGTTCTGTCCACCAGGAGGATCGCCCGGTCCTCCAGGTAGCTGGCCAGCAGACTGCGCAGGTATCGAGGCACTCCGTGGAACCGGAGCGCCTCTAGGATGGTGGAGTGGGGAACAGAGTTGAAGGCGTTGGCAATGTCGAATGACACCGCCAACACTCCGTCCCCCGCCTCCATCGCCCCCTGCACCTGGCCCTTGAGGCAGGCCAGCGCGTCCACCGTCGAACGCTCAGCCCGAAAGCCGAACTGAGCGTCCGACAAGTCCGGCCCGACATCCCGCAAATGGCTCTTGACTCGAGCAGCTATTATCCCCTCGAACATTTTCCCGACCTCATCGAGGAGAACGATGGGCCGGTATGCCGAGGGGGAGTCTGCTGGGCGGCCCTCCTTGCGGAGGAGGCACAGCTGCCCCTCCTTCCACGGTTTCGGGAACCTCCCAGACGCAAGGCATGCGCTGAACAGGTCCCGAAACCGCTCCTCCATCAGAGTGGCGGCGATCGCCACCACCCTGGCGGGGACGCCGTCGGGCCCCGGAGCCGTCTTCTTGGCGCGGACGTGGAAAACCGCCGCGCCAAGCTCCGACTCCGTGACCGACGGAGGGGCCTCCTCTGCCTCCTCTTCCTCCAGCGGGGCTCCGCGCATCTCTGGCGGGGTGAAGCTGTCCCTGCGCGGGAACAGGGACCGAACCACCCCGTCCAGAAACGAGGGCTCCAGGGTCTCGGCAACCGGGGGGCCAAAGGGGCGCAGCTTGTTGCGCGCCGCCTTATATGGCCTCCCGTAGGGGTCGTTGTCGAGACCCTCCAGCAGCTCGGCTCTCGCCGAGTCTCTGGCGGCGGCGATGGCCCGATCGAGGACCAGCCTCGCCTCCGAGTACACCTCGTAGAGGTGGTCCTCGTCGGCCAGGTCCCGTCGACGCCGCCGTCGACTCCGCGTGTAGGCCCTCCTTGCCTCCACGCAAGCTGCTCGGAGCCCCGCCAGCTCCGCCGACCACCAGTACACGGCGCGTCCGTCTGGCGGCCGGCCAGACCGAGGCATGCTGGAGTTGCATACCTCGGTCAGAGACTGGCGCAGCTGTCCCGCTGCGGCATCCACATCCAGGCCGGCTGTAGGCGACGACAGCCAGTCCTGGATGAACGCCGCCTCCCCCGCTGCCTCCCTGTCCAGGCGGGTCAGGGCCCACCGCGGAAACGGCGATCGCCCCGAGAGGGGCCGCCTCCCGCCGGGGCCACCGGCGGAGATGTCGAACCGCACGTAGCGGTGGTCCGACATGGTCTCCACCGGGTCCACCCGCCAGTTCAGCACGCGCGCGGCCAACGCAGGGGTGGCGAAAGTGACGTCCACTATCGACCCACCCTGCCGCCGCACGCATGTCTGGACGCTCCCCCTGTTCAAGAGGGAGAGTCCAGAGGAGGCTGCCCACATCTCGACCGCCCGCCCGCGGGCGTCGGTGGCCGGGTTGCCCCAGGTCACCGACTTGGCATTCAGGTCTCCCAGCACGGAGACCTGACGCGGAACCGCCCTGCCGACCACTGCGGCCAGGACTCCGAGAAAATTCTCAAAGTCCTGGAGAGGACGGTTTGGGGAGAAGTAGACGCCCACGAGCGCCACCTCACCCCACGCGGCGGCCACGTATCCCGGTCCCCTCTCTAATAGCGAGAGGGGAGGGGAGTCCGTGGAAGACCGCGCCGCTAGTGCCACCGAGCCGTCCTCGTCACCCAGCCAGGTGCTGGGGATCGAGTACGGCTCGGCGACCACCGCTACGTTCACCAACCACTCGGCCATGACCTGCACTGCCAGGTCCTGGGCCGCTCTGCAGTGATTGGTGTTCGCCTGGAGGATGTGGTATTCGGAGCCCATTACTCCGACATCGCACGATCCTCCTCGGCTGCCGCCGCTGGAGCTGCAGCGGCGGCGACGACGGCAGCGGTGGTGGCGACAGGGCGAACCTGCGCCGGCACTATGCCCTTTTTGACGGGGGGCTTGCAGCCCCTGCCCGCCATCCTATGGTCCGCAGGGCGGCCGCTTGCGGCGCACGCCTTGCAGTGAGGCGTGGTGGCGCTGCAAGCGGCACTCTTGTGCCCCTCCTGTCCGCATCGGTAGCACGAGGCTCCCCAATCAGACTTGGAGGGACACGTAGCTCGGGTGTGGCCGAAGGCGCAGCACTTGAAGCAGCGCATAGGCTGGTCTTCAAGCGCTCGGACCACAGCCGAGCTGAGCCCCACGAGCAGCCGTCCCTTGGTCGCAGCAAGGACGGCCGCAGCCGCGGCAACAGGGCACTCGACGCGGACGATGCCCATGCCGCGGCGACCAACCCCGATGGCTCCGGCCCTCACTGCGGCAGCGACGCAGCCTCCAGCCGTGGCGACAGCCGCCACCACATCCTCCTTGGTGACCGAGTCGTCCAGCTCGGTCACCTCCAGGGATGCGGTCTTGACGGGCTTGACGACCGTCGCCACATCCGCGATGACCTCTTGCAACTTTGTTGCGAAGAGGTCCGCGTTAGCGCCGCGCTTCTCCCCCGAAAACTCGAAGATTCGAGCTCCGGCCTGGGTTCGGCGGCACGTAATGCCGCCGATCCCCAGCCGGGAGGGATCAGCATTCGTACGAGCCCGTCTTAGGACGGACTCGTACGTCTCGCCGCGCTCCGCGGCCTCCGGGGTGATGGTCACCACGACGGCCGCGGTTTTGGGAGGAATTAACTTCCTCCCGCCGGCTTTGGCTGGAGCCGCTTTCGCTGCCGCTGCAGGCGCAGTCGCAGCAGGCTTGGGGGCCGCCTTTCCCCCTGCCTTCTTCCTTCCCCTCCTGACCACTTCCGACCACGACATGTTGGCCGGGGTGGTGGAGGGAAGGAGGACGTCCTCCGCCTGCGAGGTCTGGGGGGGCTGCTGCTGGAGGAGCAGCCGACGCAGCCGCCCCAGACGCACCCTCCGTGCCCGTGGTGGGGGGGGTTTGAGGAGCCGCCTTGCTCCTCTTGCCCTTCCCCTTGCCCTTGCCCTTGGAGGGCTTCTGGGCCTGGGGCTGCGCTCCCGATGCCGGGCCTGCCACAGGCGCAGGTTCCGGCTCCCGCGGTGGCTGCTTATCCGCCGCTAGCGGCGGGCGAAGCCGCCTTTCCGGCAAGAGCCGGTCCTCTATGCCTGCGAAACAGGCTCTGGTGAAGGCCCTCTCCTCCAATATAACCTTTCGGAATAATTCCTCAAGGTTAGTAGGGGAGGAGGAGCCTTCTACCACCGGCACCGGGGCAGGCTGGACAGGCTGGGCAGGTTGGGCAGACTGGGCAGGCCGAGCCGTGGCCTCAGCCAGCTTCTGGTGAAGCTGGCTGACCTCCGCCTGCAGGCGATCCACCCTCGCCTGCAGCTGCCGCGTCTCATCGCTGGCCGTCCGCCGCACCAGCTCCAGGACAATGCCGTGCATGCTGGCTGCACGGCATTTGAGGGCCTTCTGGAAGGTCCCCTTCAAGTTGGACGACTTGGAGGCGACCTCCAGAACTTCCTCCTTGTCCTGGAGCGCCATGCGCTCCAGCTCCGCCAGGGAGTGGTCGGCGTACAGCACGGTGGACGTGCCGTAGCCAGCCCTCGACCTGGCGGCCCGCGCCTGCTGCTCCTTCGCAGCGACCCGCTCCTCCAGGTCCTGCTGGAGCTGCTCCCTCCTCGCCAGGCCCAACTGACGCTCGGCGTCCACCAGGCCCACATCGTGAGTGGGAGCCGGAGCAGAAGTCGAAGCCCTTTTAGACTTCGGCTTCTTCCCCGACTTGCCCACCGATCCGGAGGAGCCCCCGGACCCGAGCCTCAGGTAGGCCCGCTTCCGATTGAGCCGGTCCGTCTCGGCCGCCGACGTGTCGACGACGGAGCTGTCGGAGTCCGACACCAACTCCGGCGCGCCGAACAAGCTGGCCGCAGACGGTGCGCGGTCAGCCTCCGACGCCGAAGCGTCGCCGGCGGGGCCCTGAGAAGGGCCGTTTGAATCGCCCTGGGAGGGGCGACGGGTTAAAAATCGCCCGGAGGCGTCGCGAGGTAACTTTTTAGGCATCTTAAACGCAGCGCGCATCTATAGCTGCGAGTCACAGCGCACTTTAGCCGCCGGTCTGCCACTCCGTTACGGTGGTCAGACACGGCGTTGCCCGGGGGAAACTACGTGGAAGTATGCGCTGTGGGGGTTCCCCCTCCCCCAACCTAACCTAACCTTTTTTTTTTTTTTTTGTTTTTTTTTTTTGTCGCTGAGAAATGACATTACGCATCTCCGCTCGTCGGGGGACGAGACGGAGTATGTGGGACTCCCTGCCAGAGTGGCAGTATACCCACTAAAACTCAGCGGTGTTCCCTCGTCGCCGTGATGGGAGGGTCATGGGAAACCGGCTCAGCCTTTACTTCCACGACCCTCCCGGCGCATGCCCGCCTAGCTGGCGGGCCCCGCGTGCCCCCCGAGCGGGAGCTGGGGGGCGACGGGAATAGCCGGGAACACCTGGCCATTCCCGTCCGACACTGGTGGAGGCGCGTGCGATGCAAGCGAGGGTGCCCCCGCACCCGTCGCCTGCTGGCCTCCACCTGGGAGGAGTCGGAGATGACCGTCATACTGACGTCTTCTCCGACCCCTCCTCCGCCTTCGGAGCGGCGCCGCGAGAGGGTCTTCCTCCCGCGCGCGCTCCGCCGCCTCCTTCTGGGACATGACATGTTCGCAGAAGGAGGCGACTGCCGCCCAGGACCCCTCGTCCCTCAGCATGGCGTTGACCACGCCGGGGAGCGAGAGGTCCGTTCCGATCGCCGCCGTGAGACTGCGGCGCGGCTCGGACCACGACGAGCACACTGCGAGAGTGTGCTGCGCCGTGTCCTCCGCCGCGCCACAGCTGTGACACGACGGCGTCTCCTCCCGTCCGATCCGGTGCAGGTACGATCCGAAACAGCCGTGCCCGGACAGCACCTGCACCAGACGGAACGAGAGGAACCCGTGCCGCCGCTCGAGCCAGTCCCGCAGGACCGGCCCGAGCGCGTCGAGGGTTCGGCGGCCGAAGGCTGCGGTGGCGAGGTCCGCCGTCCAATGGACGACGATGGCATCCTTCGCCTCCCGCCGGACGGCCTCCCGCTCTTCCGGGGCGGGGCGTTCTCCTCTCGCCCTCCGCCCCGCCGTCCATTCGTGCACTCTGGCGAGCACCCACGCCTCGAGCTCCCAAGGCGGGGTGCCGGCCAGAGCGCACGCCGCTGCACAGCCGACCGTGCGGTAGGCCCGCGCAACCCGCTGAGCAATGGCCCTCTGGGGCGCCCGCAACGCGGCGGCGTTCTCCCTCCTTCGGAGGGAGTCCTCCCAGATGGGGGCCCCGTACAGGGCCATGCTCTTCAGGATGCCGGCGTACAGTTGCCGGCATCGTGCGCTGGGCCCCCCCAAATTGGGGAGAAGCCACGACAGCGCCCCCGCTGTCTTCAGCAGGCGCGCCGACAGCCCGCTAAAATGCGGGCCGAAGCGCCACCTGCTGTCGATCACGAGGCCCAGATATTTCATCTGGGCCTTGATCTCGATCCTGACGCCCTCCACGAAGATGTGGGCGTCAGGCGGGGGGCGCTGCCGGGGCCCGTGGAACCACACGGCCTCGGTCTTGTGCAGCGCCACCTTCAGACCTAGGCGGCGGATCCTCGCTGCGACCAAGGATCCGCCCGCCGAGGCCAGGTTGGCCGCCTCCCTGAAACTCTCCCCCCGGGCGGTGAGGAGAGTGTCGTCCGCGTAGCAGACGACACTCGTGCCTCGGAGGAGAGTTCCCCGCAAGAGCCAATCGAAGCCGACGTTCCAGAGGAGAGGTCCTAAGACTGACCCCTGCGGAACGCCGGCCTCGGCGGGATATCGCCGGACCTGGCCAGTTCTGTCCACCAGGAGGATCGCCCGGTCCTCCAGGTAGCTGGCCAGCAGACTGCGCAGGTATCGAGGCACTCCGTGGAACCGGAGCGCCTCTAGGATGGTGGAGTGAGGAACAGAGTTGAAGGCGTTGGCGATGTCGAACGACACCGCCAACACTCCGTCCCCCGCCTCCATCGCCCCCTGCACCTGCCCCTTGAGGCAGGCCAGCGCGTCCACTGTCGAACGCTCAGCCCGAAAGCCGAACTGAGCGTCCGACAAGTCCGGCCCGACATCCCGCAGATGGCTCTTCACGCGAGCAGCTATTATCCCCTCGAACATCTTTCCGACCTCATCGAGGAGAACGATGGGCCGGTATGCCGAGGGGGAGTCTGCTGGGCGGCCCTCCTTACGGAGGAGGCACAGCTGCCCCTCCTTCCACGGTTTCGGGAACCTCCCAGACGCAAGGCATGCGCTGAAGAGGTCCCGAAACCGCTCCTCCATCAGAGTGGCGGCGATCGCCACCACCCTGGCGGGGACGCCGTCGGGTCCCGGAGCCGTCTTCTTGGCGCGGACGTGGAAAACCGCCGCGCCAAGTTCCGACTCCGTGACCGGAGGGGCCTCCTCTGCCTCCTCTGCCTCCTCGTCCTCCAGCGGGGCTCCGCGCATCTCTGGCGGGGTGAAGCTGTCCCTGCGCGGGAACAGGGACCGAACCACCCCGTCCAGAAACGAGGGCTCCAGGGTCTCGGCAACCGGGGGGCCAAAGGGGCGCAACTTGTTGCGCGCTGCCTTATATGGCCTCCCGTAGGGGTCGTTGTCGAGACCCTCCAGCAGCTCGGCTCTCGCCGAGTCTCTGGCGGCGGCAATGGCCCGATCGAGGACCAGTCTCGCCTCCGAGTACACCTCGTAGAGGTGGTCCTCGTTGGCCGGGTCCCGTCGACGCCGCCGTCGACTCCGCGTGTAGGCCCTCCTTGCCTCCACGCAAGCTGCTCGGAGCCCCGCCAGCTCCGCCGACCACCAGTACACGGCGCGTCCGTCTGGCGGTCGGCCAGACCGAGGCATGCTGGAGTTGCATACCTCGGTCAGAGACTGGCGCAGCTGCCCCGCTGCGGCGTCCACATCCAGACCGGCTGTAGGCGGCGACAGCCAGTCCTGGATGAACGCCGCCTCCCCCGCTGCCTCCCTGTCCAGGCGGGTCAGGGACCACCGCGGAAACGGCGATCGCCCCGAGAGGGGCCGCCTCCCGCCAGGGCCACCGGCGGAGATGTCGAACCGCACGTAGCGGTGGTCCGACATGGTCTCCACCGGGTCCACCCGCCAGTTCAGCACGCGCGCGGCCAACGCAGGGGTGGCAAAAGTGACGGCGCGAACCTAACCTTTTTTTTTTTTTTTTTTTGTCGCTGAGAAATGACATTACGCATCTCCGCTCGTCGGGGGACGAGACGGAGTATGTGGGACTCCCTGCCAGAGTGGCAGTATACCCACTAAAACTCAGCGGTGTTCCCTCGTCGCCGTGATGGGAGGGTCATGGGAAACCGGCTCAGCCTTTACTTCCACGACCCTCCCGGCGCATGCCCGCCTAGCTGGCGGGCCCCGCGTGCCCCCCGAGCGGGAGCTGGGGGGCGACGGGAATGGCCGGGAACACCTGGCCATTCCCGTCCGACACTGGTGGAGGCGCGTGCGATGCAGGCGAGGGTGCCCCCGCACCCGTCGCCTGCTGGCCTCCACCTGGGAGGAGTCGGAGATGACCGTCATACTGACGTCTTCTCCGACCCCTCCTCCGCCTTCGGAGCGGCGCCGCGAGAGGGTCTTCCTCCCGCGCGCGCTCCGCCGCCTCCTTCTGGGACATGACATGTTCGCAGAAGGAGGCGACTGCCGCCCAGGACCCCTCGTCCCTCAGCATGGCGTTGACCACGCCGGGGAGCGAGAGGTCCGTTCCGATCGCCGCCGTGATACTGCGGCGCGGCTCGGACCACGACGAGCACACTGCGAGAGTGTGCTGCGCCGTGTCCTCCGCCGCGCCACAGCTGTGACACGACGGCGTCTCCTCCCGTCCGATCCGGTGCAGGTACGATCCGAAACAGCCGTGCCCGGACAGCACCTGCACCAGACGGAACGAGAGGAACCCGTGCCGCCGCTCGAGCCAGTCCCGCAGGACCGGCCCGAGCGCGTCGAGGGTTCGGCGGCCGAAGGCTGCGGTGGCGAGGTCCGCCGTCCAATGGACGACGATGGCATCCTTCGCCTCCCGCCGGACGGCCTCCCGCTCTTCCGGGGCGGGGAGTTCTCCTCTCGCCCTCCGCCCCGCCGTCCATTCGTGCACTCTGGCGAGCACCCACGCCTCGAGCTCCCAAGGCGGGGTGCCGGCCAGAGCGCACGCCGCTGCACAGCCGACCGTGCGGTAGGCCCGCGCAACCCGCTGAGCAATGGCCCTCTGGGGCGCCCGCAACGCGGCGGCGTTCTCCCTCCTTCGGAGGGAGTCCTCCCAGATGGGGGCCCCGTACAGGGCCATGCTCTTCAGGATGCCGGCGTACAGTTGCCGGCATCGTGCGCTGGGCCCCCCCAAATTGGGGAGAAGCCACGACAGCGCCCCCGCTGTCTTCAGCAGGCGCGCCGACAGCCCGCTAAAATGCGGGCCGAAGCGCCACCTGCTGTCGATCACGAGGCCCAGATATTTCATCTGGGCCTTGATCTCGATCCTGACGCCCTCCACGAAGATGTGGGCGTCAGGCGGGGGGCGCTGCCGAGGCCCGTGGAACCACACGGCCTCGGTCTTGTGCAGCGCCACCTTCAGACCTAGGCGGCGGATCCTCGCTGCGACCAAGGATCCGCCCGCCGAGGCCAGGTTGGCCGCCTCCCTGAAACTCTCCCCCCGGGCGGTGAGGAGAGTATCGTCCGCGTAACAGATGACACTCGTGCCTCGGAGGAGAGTTCCCCGCAAGAGCCAATCGAAGCCGACGTTCCAGAGGAGAGGTCCTAAGACTGACCCCTGCGGAACGCCGGCCTCGGCGGGATATCGCCGGACCTGGCCAGTTCTGTCCACCAGGAGGATCGCCCGGTCCTCCAGGTAGCTGGCCAGCAGACTGCGCAGGTATGGAGGCACTCCGTGGAACCGGAGCGCCTCTAGGATGGTGGAGTGGGGAACAGAGTTGAAGGCGTTGGCAATGTCGAATGACACCGCCAACACTCCGTCCCCCGCCTCCATCGCCCCCTGCACCTGGCCCTTGAGGCAGGCCAGCGCGTCCACCGTCGAACGCTCAGCCCGAAAGCCGAACTGAGCGTCCGACAAGTCCGGCCCGACATCCCGCAGATGGCTCTTGACTCGAGCAGCTATTATCCCCTCGAACATTTTCCCGACCTCATCGAGGAGAACGATGGGCCGGTATGCCGAGGGGGAGTCTGCTGGGCGGCCCTCCTTGCGGAGGAGGCACAGCTGCCCCTCCTTCCACGGTTTCGGGAACCTCCCAGACGCAAGGCATGCGCTGAACAGGTCCCGAAACCGCTCCTCCATCAGAGTGGCGGCGATCGCCACCACCCTGGCGGGGACGCCGTCGGGCCCCGGAGCCGTCTTCTTGGCGCGGACGTGGAAAACCGCCGCGCCAAGCTCCGACTCCGTGACCGACGGAGGGGCCTCCTCTGCCTCCTCTTCCTCCAGCGGGGCTCCGCGCATCTCTGGCGGGGTGAAGCTGTCCCTGCGCGGGAACAGGGACCGAACCACCCCGTCCAGAAACGAGGGCTCCAGGGTCTCGGCAACCGGGGGGCCAAAGGGGCGCAACTTGTTGCGCGCTGCCTTATATGGCCTCCCGTAGGGGTCGTTGTCGAGACCCTCCAGCAGCTCGGCTCTCGCCGAGTCTCTGGCGGCGGCGATGGCCCGATCGAGGACCAGTCTCGCCTCCGAGTACACCTCGTAGAGGTGGTCCTCGTTGGCCGGGTCCCGTCGACGCCGCCGTCGACTCCGCGTGTAGGCCCTCCTTGCCTCCACGCAAGCTGCTCGGAGCCCCGCCAGCTCCGCCGACCACCAGTACACGGCGCGTCCGTCTGGCGGTCGGCCAGACCGAGGCATGCTGGAGTTGCATACCTCGGTCAGAGACTGGCGCAGCTGCCCCGCTGCGGCGTCCACATCCAGACCGGCTGTAGGCGGCGACAGCCAGTCCTGGATGAACGCCGCCTCCCCCGCTGCCTCCCTGTCCAGGCGGGTCAGGGACCACCGCGGAAACGGCGATCGCCCCGAGAGGGGCCGCCTCCCGCCAGGGCCACCGGCGGAGATGTCGAACCGCACGTAGCGGTGGTCCGACATGGTCTCCACCGGGTCCACCCGCCAGTTCAGCACGCGCGCGGCCAACGCAGGGGTGGCAAAAGTGACGTCCACTATCGAGCCACCCTGCCGCCGCACGCATGTCTGGACGCTCCCCCTGTTCAGGAGGGAGAGTCCAGAGGAGGCTGCCCACATCTCGACCGCCCGCCCGCGGGCGTCGGTGGCCGGGTTGCCCCAGGTCAAAGACTTGGCATTCAGGTCTCCCAGCACGGAGACCTGACGCGGAACCGCCCTGCCGACCACTGCGGCCAGGACTCCGAGAAAATTCTCAAAGTCCTGGAGAGGACGGTTTGGGGAGAAGTAGACGCCCACGAGCGCCACCTCTCCCCACGCGGCGGCCACGTATCCCGGTCCCCTCTCTAATAGCGAGAGGGGAGGGGAGTCCGTGGAAGACCGCGCCGCTAGTGCCACCAGGCCGTCCTCGTCACCCAGCCAGCTGCTGGGGATCGAGTACGGCTCGGCGACCACCGCTACGTTCACCAACCACTCGGCCATGACCTGCACTACCAGGTCCTGGGCCGCTCTGCAGTGGTTGGCGTTCGCCTGGAGGATGTGGTAGTCGGAGCACATTACTCCGACATCGCACGATCCTCCTCGGCTGCCGCCGCTGGAGCTGCAGCGGCGGCGACGACGGCAGCGGTGGTGGCGACAGGGCGAACCTGCGCCGGCACTATGCCCTTCTTGACGGGGGGCTTGCAGCCCCGGCCCGCCATCCTGTGGTCCGCGGGGCGGCCACTTGCGGCGCACGCCTTGCAGTGAGGCGTGGTGGCGCTGCAAGCGGCACTCGCGCGAACCTAACCTAACCTAACCTATCGATTAGGTCGATCAATATTCATTCGTGCACAAATAAACTCTAAGACAGGATTGCGTCTCTATGTAACGCAAAGTTAACTGAAAATAATACAAGAAGAATACTCGAAAAATATGGTTTGCATATTCAAAACAATATTTTTACAATCCTGTTATGCACTATCTTTTAAAACTAGTTTTAGCGCGTCTTACATACCTACATCTATGTATTGTACGTACATATGTCATGTACATCTGGCTGTCGTGCTGACGCTTGCGCTGTGCAGGGTACGTGGTGCGCGGCGCCGAGCGCGCCGAGCGCTGGCACTACACGCTGTCGGGCCACAGCGGGGAGCTGGGCGGCGCGCGCGGGGAGGCGCTGACCTACCGCCACGAGCTGCTGGTCACGCGCTCCGCCGACAACTACACCACCACGCCGCACTGGTGACTATCTCTCGCGCCGTAGAGTGACAGTCCTATCGATTCGAGTGCCCACGACTGACGCTGTCTGTCTCAGGTACTTGGTGCGCGTGGATAGCTCGGTGCTGGGCGCCGACTCCGACGGCTACGTGCACCAGTTCGACGAGGTGCAGGCGCGCGCTCACGACCCCTCGATGTTCCGTCTTGACATCGGTACGTCAGGTTGCGCAGACTAGATAGCTTCCTAGGTGATACCGAGATAAATGTGTAATTGGTATATTACATGAACTTTTGTAATTATATTTTGTTGGATTTAAGCTGACGCATGTGAACATGTTGAAAGAGCCAATCGGATGGAGAGCGTGGAACCACTCCGCGAGTTCACCATGCTGCGCCGCCACCCGCGATATGACACGGAAACAGAGCAGTGAGTGTCGTTGTACTTAGTATACCTACTTGGGAAACAACAATCCCAGCAAAAACATTTTCATGTAAAATGTTGCCAAGACGAGACCACATATTATGGCTCGCACTGTCAAAAAGTTATCAGATCTCATGTAGAGCCAAGCTTCTAACTCTACACGCCCTAACTCTACAAGCCCTAACTTCACAAACTCTACTTGAGTGTAAGCAATATTATTTATCATAATTATGACGTTAAAATATTTGCGAGTGATCTGTGACTTAAAAAACGAATAGCGCATTTTTCTGCTAAGTTAGTGATTTACTTTAGTAAATTACAATTTTATTTTTTTGGGTGATATTAAAAATCCTGAAATACGTATTTAATTACTTATAACAAGGAGTTCCTATATCAATTTTCAGACCTCTAGCGTCGAAGATGGCTGAATGACTACCTCAAGCATGTATAGTAATCTTACAATAACTCGTAATATTTAAATATTCATTTATGAATTATTTAGCGCTTAATAATTTCCTAGAACTTTCTACAGAACTTTCTCAGACCTCGGGGTCGGTGGGCAAGTCGGGGAAGAAGCCGAAGTCTAAAAGGACTTCGACTTCTGCTCCGGCTCCCACCCACGATGTGGGCCTGGTGGACGCCGAGCGTCAGCTAGGCCTGAAGAGGAGGGAGCAGCTCCAGCAGGACCTGGAGGAGCGGGTCGCTGCGAAGGAGCAGCAGGCGCGGGCCGCCAGGTCGAGGGCTGGCTACGGCACGTCCACCGTGCTGTACGCCGACCACTCCCTGGCGGAGCTGGAGCGCATGGCGCTCCAGGACAAGGAGGAGGTTTTGGAGGTCGCCTCAAAGTCCTCCAATTTGAAGGGGACCTTCCAGAAGGCCCTCAAATGCCGTGCAGCCAGCATGCACGGCATTGTCCTGGAGCTGGTGCGGCGGACGGCCAGCGACGAGACGCGGCAGCTGCAGGCGAGGGTGGATCGCCTGCAGGCGGAGGTCAGCCAGCTTCACCAGAAACTGGCTGAGGCCACGGCTCGGCCTGCCCAGTCCGCTCAGCCTGCCCAGCCTGTCCAGCCTGCCCCGGTGCCGGTGGTAGGAGGCCCCTCCCCTACTAACCTTGAGGAATTATTCCGAAAGGTTATATTGGAGGAGAGGGCCTTCACCAGAGCCTGTTTCGCAGGCATTGAGGACCGGCTCTTGCCGGAAAGGCGGCTACGCCCGCCGCTAGCGGCGGATAAGCCGCCACCGCGGGAGCCGGAACTTGCGCCTGTAGCAGGCCCGGCATCGGGAGCGCAGCCCCAGGCCCAGAAGCCCTCCAAGGGTAAGGGGAAGGGCAAGAGGAGCAAGGCGGCTCCTCAAACCCCCCCCACCACGGGCACGGAGGGTGCGTCTGGGGCGGCTGCGTCGGCTGCTCCTCCAGCAGCGGCCCCCCAGACCTCGCAGGCGGAGGACGTCCTCCTTCCCTCCACCACCCCGGCCAACATGTCGTGGTCGGAAGTGGTCAGGAGGGCAAGGAAGAAGGCAGGGGGAAAGGCGGCCCCCAAGCCTGCTGCGACTGCGCCTGCAGCGGCAGCGAAAGCGGCTCCAGCCAAAGCCGGCGGGAGGAAGTTAATTCCTCCCAAAACCGCGGCCGTCGTGGTGACCATCACCCCGGAGGCCGCGGAGCGCGGCGAGACGTACGAGTCCGTCCTAAGACGGGCTCGTACGAATGCTGATCCCTCCCGGCTGGGGGTCTGTCAGACTCTTACTGACTAAAAACCACCCCGGTGTTCCATCTCACACCTACGTCGGGGGTCGCGGGAACGTGAGATCCTTCCGCAACCCCCGACTGGTGCCGGCCCGCCACTGCGGGCCTCGTCTGGTCAAGGGGGGGGAGTGAGGTGTTTGACTCCGACCGTGACGTCTAAGAGGGGCGCGCGTGGAACACTACGCGCCGCCACCTCGGTTCCTGATGTGCGGGGGGCGACGGACGTCCCCGAGTCCGTCACCCCTGGACCCATTTAGGGAGGCTGGAAGAGGGCGTTGTCCGCCCTCCGCCGACGAAGGCCACTCTTGCCGCGCATCTACATCACCAAGAAGGCAAAGTCTGAGTTCAGCACGCATTTACGACTGGCTTGGCGGATGGAGACATCACACCCTTTTTACATTTTTGGTTGTCGTTCTTTCTAGTAAATTCTCCAAAGGATCCAAAGCCTTTCTTTTCAGAATATCGTTCAAGAGAAATGAAACAGACACGAAAAAGAATTAAAAATTATCTTTAATGACTCAGCACAACGACTTATATTACATAACAAACAGATCGGTACAGCTAGGTGATGTTGGACGCGGCTGCGGCGGGCGCGGTGCCCGGCACGCGCAGCACGTCGGCGCGGCGCAGCCGCGGCAGTGAGGGCTGGCGCAGCAAGCCACACGTGTTGGTGGGGGCGCGCATGCGCACGTAGCCCTCCTCACCCCACGCCCTCGACCACGAGTTCTTGACGATGAAGTAAGTCTCCCCTTTGTGCAACGTCCAGCCCACGGCCAACACGGCGTGGTTGCGGCTGTTCAACCGGCTGTAATATATCGTAACGCATCAGTACACTTGCTTATCTTATTCTCATGCAATGTCCTGCATGTCGTTTACACATTTAAGCATCAAAAGTAGCTGAACAGCTCTCACTACACAATACATTAACTAGTTATAAAATAGTATACTGACCAGCGGGCATCGTGATAATAACCCTTACTGTAGGTCTCGAAAGTGGTGGCTGCGGCGTCGATAGTCAATACGGTGGGCCCGTACTTCCTGATCGCCACCTGCCATAGACGCGCGGGAGTTAGTTACGCGCCACACATGGTAACACACGTCAGGCCGGTCTAGGGGCTAGCAGTACCTTGAGCGCCAGGATGTTGTTTGAGGTGACGTTGACGTGCCCGCTGATGCGCGTCACGGTGGGCACTCTATCCGCTCGACACTGTAGCTCCTATACACATACGCGCACACGTAAACGAAATATTAGATCAAGAAAAAGTGCTTAAAAAAAAATTATATTTGTTATATTTGGTTAGTTATCGTACTTTGCCTTCGTAGGGTGTATACTCGTCGAGCGCGGGCAGTCCTTGATCTTGTATGTAGTTGTAGGCGTAGCTCGGCCACGTCCCCTTACATCCATTGCCACCGTACCTGTAACACAACCGATGTAAGTAAATACATGTCAGCTGCTGGGGCTATGTGTCGCACGAGTGTGATCGTGTGTATGTATACTGACGGTTGCGCGCAGTCCACGAGCGCTTGCTCGCTGAGCGGCACGAGGCGGCCGGTCTCCACGAACAGCGCGCCCTCCACCGCGCCCACCGTCGCGAACGCCCAGCACGAACTACACAACTTCTGATCTGTGGGCGACAACATGCGTCAATATAGTACTTCACTACTCACTAGGAGCACGAGAGAGCAGAGATGCGACACACTCACTGCGCACGGGTGTGACGGCGCCGAGCTCGCGCCAGTCGAACTTGAGCGGCAGGCGGCCGCGCAGTGCTTCTAGCTCGGCCTGCGAGTGCGGGAAGGGCGCGCCGGGGTCGGCGGCGGCGGCGGGCACCACGCCTCGCAGCACGCTCCGCTCCACCTTCAGCCGGTCCGACATGAAGTTGGTCTCCAGCTCGAAGGACGCGCCCTGCCTGTTGCCCGACGCCATGTGTCGCGAGCTCTGTATCAAGACGTTCTTGCGGACCGCCTCTTCCACGTCATCGGCGTACGTACGACCGAATTTTTGTTTATACCTGCGCGAATAGTTTTTTTTAGAAATTTTAAATAATTTAGGTAATGAAATCTATTCATTTTATAAAAGGTAACATAACATTTAATAATCAGCCTATAATTTTACACACGCCTCCTCTCTGTGAGAGGGAGTGGGCCGTAATCCACCACGCGGGCCCAGTGTGGGTTGGTAGATGCCACATGTCTTCGAATTTTTGGTTCTAGGACATGCCGGTTTCCTCACGATGTTTTCTTTCAGCGTTTTGAGAGCAGTGGTAATGGAATAATTTACACAAAGTTAAGCGCCTGTCTGGGTTCGAACCTACGACCTACAACTCGTAAGTCGCGGCCGATACCACTGGGCCACCACTGCTCTATAAAGATACATTATGATAATTACTCTCGCATACGCTTGCACATTTACTCATATTTACACTCACAGTCACACACACTCTTTCACAAAAATACACACGGTATGTGTGCACACTGCACACAACTCCAGACAAACACTCTAGAGCCATACCTATACAACAGTTTAATTTAATGTTTTTTTATTGTATTCTGTTATTTTCCTTTCTTTTTTTTATTTCTTTTGGACTTGCCCTAATGGTTTTTTGTGTTTGTGTGTCATCATCATTGAAGGGACACTGACTTCTAAGATACAGGTACATAAACCTAGTTTAGAATTAGTCAGGGTTTTTCACTCTGGAACACTAACCTAAATAATGTGTACCTATGCAATAATTGAGAATAGCAATTGTGGTATTTTCATCAACAAGTCAAGCATGTGCATTTAGAAAGTATAATTTGGTGAAGTGGAACTGATGATGAAGACCACAGATGGCCATCGGAACTACTCAATGATAAATATTTCACGGGTTGCGATTCGATTGCTTTATTATGGTTGCTAAGCAATTTATGTTCGTCACAATGCGTATGGTGAAGTGGAGCTGATGGTGACTTCATCATCAGCTCCAGTTCTCCTGGTTCTTACCAGGAGAACTCCTCAACCATTAACTTCCCAGCATCGGGAAAAGCAATATTACAAGTCTGGTAAATATCTATAAAGTAAGGGTAAAGGGTAGTTGCACCAAAAAACGTGATACAACGGGCACTCTACAATCCGCGCAAAAATCACTCCCCGCCCGCGAAACTTGTAAATCCTAAACTACTTATCCAAATGAGTTGAATTAAAGACAGTTTTCACAGACAATAAATAATATAAATAAGTGGTTGAATAGCTGAACCTAACTTACGGTGCTCAGACCAGAAGGTCAATTCTCGTAATTTAAAACGTTCAAAATCTAGTCGCAGTCTCATCTTGGCGACAAACAAATGTCAAAAACTTTTCAAAATGTAGGGAAAATTAGAGGTATTTTTGACAGACTGAGACTGTGAACGTTCTTAAATTTACGAGAATTGCCCCTCTGGTCGCTCACCGAGTCGCAAAAGTTCCGCTTTGGAGTTTGCCAAACAGCGTTGGAACCAGATATAGATACACCTAGATAAAGCAAGAGCAATTACTTCGCGTTCCAAAAATCGCACCAGCTTACGTAAAAAAATCGTAAGCCGCTACTTTCGCTCTCAGTCCTGTATAGCGGTGCTATTCTGTAAAAATCTCACCGTGAAAACTCAGGTGAAGTGAGCTGTTATTCCACCTGATGCTATGGATTTACACTATTGATAGCTCACTTCACCCAAGTTTCATGGTGAGATTTTTACAGAATAGCACCGCTGCTGGCTGGGTGAGCGTGAGCGCTGGCGCTAGGCCCCGGTGGGGCGAGACGGGTGCCGCACGCGGTCTTTGAATCAATTTGATTTTCCCATCACTAAATAGTGCATGTGACGCCATAGTAGGTAGTAAAAAAATGGGCACGCTAGGTTTTCATACAGATCGTGATACTTGCGTTATCTAGGTCTATCTGTATTTGCGGATGAAACGCAGCATTCTGGGTGTAAAAAGACAGGACAGAGTTCGGAACACCACGCTGCGTTCCAAAACGGGCATACTGGATATAGGAAAGAAAGCTGCCAGGCTTAAATGGATTGGGCAGGTTACATCAGCCGCATGCACGATGACCTCTGGGCAAAAGCCTCCACACAATGGGTGCCTGAAGTTGGACGGCGCCGCCGCCGAGGCCGGCCGAGAAAGAGATAGCGAGACGATCTGGACTGAATATCTGAAGAGGAATATGATCCATGCTAACGGATGGGCATGTAAATATAAAAGACAACACCGTGCTTAAAAATAATTTTATTTAACTGATGGAAAACTGGATGTGACGTTGGTAAATTCAGCAACATTGAATCGATTCTTTCCACTGCATGGCGTTGTATACTTCTCACAGAACGGTCACAAGTTATGCACACCATTGTAGGATGACAAATGTTGGCATCCCTTGGAACCTAGAACAAACTTAATTACCTTAGTACCCACATGAATGAACTATAATACCTACACATTATGACATCTAAAGCAACCAGACTTTTGTAGTGTAGTCGTGACGTGTTGTGGTCGCGATGAGACGAAATGAGTCTTTCTGATTCATTGCCATCGAGTTCAATATGTATTTTGAGAAATACGATAAACAACTTGAAGTCACATTTGTTCGATGTTTCTTATATTTATTAGCTCTAGAAAGATTTTAGCTGTAGATGACTTACCTCAATTGTTAACCATCGTGCTAAGATAGTGACTAGAACAGCAGGCAATGAAGAGTCAAGAGGTGATATGCCGCCGCAGTCTTTGCGTGGCTACACCGCAGTTTATGCATCGCATGATGAACTGATTGCAAGTCAATTCCGTGTCGAGTAGCGAAAGGTCAGTAGGTAGGCGAGCACACACAATAATTCCATTATATAAGCGAGGGTCAGGGTTAATGAAAATCCAAAATAAAAAGCACAACGAACAAGCAAACGGCAGGAACGCTCTGCGCGTTCAAACGAAACGACGTCTGACATCTGACGTTTGTTTTTTTCATAGAGATGGGATCAATTAAAAAGTACTCTGTGGATGGAATTGTACAGAGGCCAGCACATCAGCCTACCCATATCTGTCAAATCTTCCCCATTGAATATGAACCTTATACCTTTGTGTTAAAGTTGAAAATCTATCAAGGAAATTTGACAGATTGGGGTAGCTTGATGTGCAGCTGACCTCTGTACGTCAAGTGGAACAGTATCGATAAAATAATTGAAAGGGTTGAAAGCAATGATTACGCTAGTAATATCTAATATATAAAATTCTCGTGTCACAGTTTTCGTTGCCATACTACTCCGAAACGGCTTGACCGATTTTGATGAAATTTTTTGTGCTTATCCGGTATCTATGAGAATCGGCCAACATCTATTTTTCATACCCCTAAATCGAAACTTACGCGGGTAAAACCGCGGGGCGCAGCTAGTAATACATATAAGTCAATGGTTGAAAGATAAAAACAGAATTCGTTTTTGTCGACCACTATTCAGTTAATATTTTTCGACACAAAAAGGTAGTAAGATTAAACAAAGAAGCACATTCAGAAGCTTTCAGTTATTTTTATTTGATTTTGATTAGAAAAAAAGTGGAATTCAGTAGAGTCGATAGTCACATTAAAAACAACCCCATTTTCCTGATCAAAACCCTGTGAAAACACAATAACAAGCAACTAAACAGGACACCGAATTGAACGCTATCGATTCCCGTCGAAAACTCTGATTGCCACTTCTTAGTTTCAGAAAATAAATCGTTTTGATACCTGTTATCAAAAATCGATATAAGTACAGTTTCGATTTGACCCCTCCCTAGCTTGCAGCCCCTTGAACTTGTCATGTCAATAAAAAAAAAGCAATTAAGGTACTTTTTAGGGTTCCGTACCTCAAAAGGAAAAAACGGAACCCTTATAGGATCACTCGTGTGTCTGTCTGTCTCTCTGTCTGTCCGTCTGTCACAGCCAATTTGCTCCAAATCTTATGGACCGATTAAGTTGAAATTTGGTACACATATGAATCTCTGTGATCCAAACACAGACGTGTAACGTAAATAAATGAGTTTTGAAAATGGGAGTCATTTTAGAGGGGACAATTAAAAAAAAAAAGTGTCGCAAATCTGTACCGTATGACACATATCGGGCTTACTGTGAGGATTTCAAATATATTTTTTTCATAATTTTAAAGTAAATTGTATTAAAGTTATTTAAGACAATAGACGGAAATTTACCATTCCCCCCCCCTTATCTCCGAAACTACTGAGCCTAAAATTTTGAAAAAAATACAGACAGTAGTTCTATACCTATAGATTACAGGAAAATTAATAAGAAGTCTATGATCTTGAAACAACATGGTAAATGTCTCAATATTGTGCGTACAAACTTACATTTTCAGTTGGAATGTATGGGAGATCATGTTTTTCGACTACAATGTTAAGTTTGTTCTTGAGATAAATTCATTCCAACTGCGGAACCCTTCATTGTGCGTGGTCCGACACGTACTTGGCCGGTTTTTTATATATTTTATTAATAGTTCACGAAAGTTCTAGGAAATTATTAAGCGCTAAATAATTCATAAATGAATATTTAAATATTACGAGTTATTGTAAGATTACTATACATGCTTGAGGTAGTCATTCAGCCATCTTCGACGCTAGAGGTCTGAAAATTGATATAGGAACTCCTTGTTATAAGTAATTAAATACGTATTTCAGGATTTTTAATATCACCCAAAAAAATAAAATTGTAATTTACTAAAGTAAATCACTAACTTAGCAGAAAAATGCGCTATTCGTTTTTTAAGTCACAGATCACTCGCAAATATTTTAACGTCATAATTATGATAAATAATATTGCTTACACTCAAGTAGAGTTTGTGAAGTTAGGGCTTGTAGAGTTAGGGCGTGTAGAGTTAGAAGCTTGGCTCTACATGAGATCTGATAACTTTTTGACAGTGCGAGCCATAATATGTGGTCTCGTCTTGGCAACATTTTACATGAAAATGTTTTTGCTGGGATTGTTGTTTCCCAAGTAGGTATACTAAGTACAACGACACTCACTGCTCTGTTTCCGTGTCATATCGCGGGTGGCGGCGCAGCATGGTGAACTCGCGGAGTGGTTCCACGCTCTCCATCCGATTGGCTCTTTCAACATGTTCACATGCGTCAGCTTAAATCCAACAAAATATAATTACAAAAGTTCATGTAATATACCAATTACACATTTATCTCGGTATCACCTAGGAAGCTATCTAGTCTGCGCAACCTGACGTACCGATGTCAAGACGGAACATCGAGGGGTCGTGAGCGCGCGCCTGCACCTCGTCGAACTGGTGCACGTAGCCGTCGGAGTCGGCGCCCAGCACCGAGCTATCCACGCGCACCAAGTACCTGAGACAGACAGCGTCAGTCGTGGGCACTCGAATCGATAGGACTGTCACTCTACGGCGCGAGAGATAGTCACCAGTGCGGCGTGGTGGTGTAGTTGTCGGCGGAGCGCGTGACCAGCAGCTCGTGGCGGAAGGTCAGCGCCTCCCCGCGCGCGCCGCCCAGCTCCCCGCTGTGGCCCGACAGCGTGTAGTGCCAGCGCTCGGCGCGCTCGGCGCCGCGCACCACGTACCCTGCACAGCGCAAGCGTCAGCACGACAGCCAGATGTACATGACATATGTACGTACAATACATAGATGTAGGTATGTAAGACGCGCTAAAACTAGTTTTAAAAGATAGTGCATAACAGGATTGTAAAAATATTGTTTTGAATATGCAAACCATATTTTTCGAGTATTCTTCTTGTATTATTTTCAGTTAACTTTGCGTTACATAGAGACGCAATCCTGTCTTAGAGTTTATTTGTGCACGAATGAATATTGATCGACCTAATCGACCGAATATAGTCACCGGCGAAGGAGAAGGCCTGCAGGTCGGGCAGCGCCGGCAGCGCGCGCTCGGCGAGCGACACGCGGCGCGGCGCCGACACCACGCAGCGCCGCACGTCTGTCTCCGCCGTGCGGTCCACGCGGATCTGAAACATCATTTTGACAACATGCTACAGCATGACCGATACTTTTGGGTTGCATGAAGAAGTCTCCTCGTGTAGCGCAGTTTGTTACGCCAGTTACTCAACTGAACCGAGCGCTCGGCGCATTCTGGACAGTCATACCCAACACCGTATTTGACTGGTCAATTCTTCCCTTACGGTGGTAGGGCTCAAACTCAAACTCAAAGCATTTATTTCAATTAAACCATTTACAGGCACTTTTGAATTGTCAAGAAGTCGGTCAGTCAGAAAATATGAAGCTAGTTGCCCATTCCAAAGCGTAGGTACCTATGGAGAAGAACGGGCAAGAAACTCCATGGACACTCTTTTAAATTATATTTTTACAAAAATATTAGTTACATCATTAATGTTGAATTTATAATTACATGTGAGAACGATGTAATAAAATAAAAAAGACGTACGTGTTAAGAGAGTCCAGAGTACAGCAAATAGTACTTAACAAAACAACAATAAAAAAAAAAAAAAAAAATAAGCCGAGGCAGCCAATTGATGACCAGCCCCAACTGACGGCGCCCATTCACGAACATGACGCATAGATCAGCACCATTCAGCTCAACCATTTTGAAGGGAGCTAAATGATCCAACACACACGCCACCGTCAGCGAGACATTTTAGTGAGCATGACATACTATCAGCCGCCAGGGCACATTCAAGTCAATGAAAGACATATTATTACCCGGTAAATGGTAGCTCACATAGAACTCACATCTGTGTTATGAAATTATACAATACAAAGGAAATTGAGTTTATACAATGCAAATATAGTCCCACAATCTTCAGCAGCTCCAACAGTATGTTCAAGTGTTAATCAATTAGTTGTGGTTGTGGAGCAGGACCAGCATTGATCCAGGCATCTTTATCAACGATGTAATCCCCTATCTTATAATATGCCTGCCTGCATAGTGTGCGTTTTATACAAGACTTGAATTTTGTCTCATTCAGTTGAAGAATGTGGGGAGGTATTTTATTATAACATTTTAAACAGTACCCCATAAAAGATGAGTCTACTTTAGCCAATCTGAAACCTGGTTGAACTAGTAGGTCCCTATTTCTAGTACTATAATTATGTCTGTCACCTCTTTTACTAAAAAGATGTAAATTTTTCCTTACATACATGATGTTTTCGTAGATATATTGACAAGGCACCGTCATGATGTTAATATCTTTAAACAGTTCCCTTAGAGAATCGCGCCTGCGGAGATTGTATATGGCTCTGATAGCTCTTTCTGCAGAATAAAAATAGAATCGATGTCTGCAGCCCGTCCCCAAAGTAAAATACCGTATGACATGATACTATGAAAGTAACTAAAATAGACTAATCTCGCGGTATCTACATCAGTAAATTGACGGATTTTTCTGACAGCATAAGCTGCTGAACTTAGCCGTCCTGCAAGAGATGTTAAATGAGGACCCCATTGTAGCCTTGAGTCGAGCGTGATCCCAAGGAAAACAGTTTTATCGACGAATTCTAGTTTCTCTTGATTCAATATTATCTCACAATCACTACCCTTGACATTTGGTAAAGAAAATCTTATGCACTTAGTTTTTTTTCCATTTAATACTAAATTATTAGCAGTGAACCAATTGAGGACCAGCAGTAGGGCATTATTTACGTCGTCAAAATTTGTAGCACGTCTATTTATCTTAAAAATTAAGGAAGTTTCATCAGCAAATAACACCATTTGTGGTTGATTTTTTAATAAATGGAGTAGATCATTAATATACACCAAAAAGAGGAAAGGACCCACTATCGAGCCTTGTGGCACACCCATTTTTACTGTTAAACTAAGCGAATTGACACCATTTATTTGAACTTGCTGTTGTCTATCGCTTAAATAAGAACTAACTAAACTGAGAGCAAGTTTTCCAAGTCCTTAATGCTCAAGTTTCAAAAGCAAGGTTTCGTGATCGACGCAATCAAATGCCTTGGAGAGGTCACAAAAGATTCCTATGGCATCTTGAGCCTCTTCCCACGCGTTAAAAATGTGTTTTAATAAGGTTACACCGGCGTCGGTCGTACAACGTCCTTTGATGAAACCATAATGTTGATCGTGAATGATTTTATTCGTGTTAAAATGATTGAGCATCTGATTAAGCATTATCTTTTCAAACACCTTGCTGAAAACCGGCAACACGGATACGGGTCTATAATTATTAGTGTCTTTACTGTCCCCGGATTTGTAAAGTGGTATTACCTTACTGTATTTCATTAAATCGGGGAAGACTCCTTGATCCTCACACGAATTAAATACTAAGGCTAAGTAAGGCGCAATAGTCTCAATTATGGAGGTACAGACCTTAATGGACATTCCCCAAAGATCTTCGGTCAATTTGATCTTAATTTGCTTAAAAGCTTTAATTACTGTTACGGGGTTAATATGCCTAAAGTTAAATTCAATCGGGCGGGCTGAAACGTTCGCCCTTACTAAATCAAAAGCGAGCGAGGGCGAGGAATTTAAGGTTTCAGTTGTTTTGAGTGGGATACTAGTAAAGAAATTTACAAATTCTTGAGCAACATTTTTGTTATAGCAAATGAGACCACTTGACGTCTGCAGTGTGTAATCAGAATTATGTTTTTTGTTCCTGTTCGTTTCGTTATTAATAATTTTCCAAACCGTCTTTATTTTATTGTCTGCTGATTTAACCTTGTTGCTAATGTATAAGGCTTTAGCTGCCTTACAAGCGTTCTTAAAAGTTCTAGAGTAAGTAGCAACATATTTAGTAAAAGTATCTGTGTTAATATAAGGCTTAAGGCCATACAGCTCGAAAAGTCTTTCCCTACTTTTCCTAAGTCCTTTAGTTGCCCAGTCACAAAATAAAAACTTAGGGCTGATACTTTTAGTGATTTTCTCAAAATGATTATTGAACTCACTTTGTACAACCGAAAAGAATTCTGTATACAAAATATTAACATTCGCTAACGCTCGCCTGGTTTGCGACCACCCTCCCACCGAAGTCCGGCGTCAAGCAGCCTGCTGTGTTACGTCGATGCGTAGGAGTTCCAGTGCCTTAGGCATCTTCTTGGCACGCTCGTTCCATCACAGACCTCATCCATCGCTTTCCATCAGGCATAATCGATATCAAGAGTGGGCCCACTCAGCAATAAAAAAAAACTTCGATCTTGAACTGGTTCTTTTTTAACTAACTTCAAAAAAAGGAGGAGGTTCACAATTCGTTTCCTTATGTTTGTTACCTCAGAACTACGTTATAAAAAAAAAAACTAAATTATTTTTTTATTTGAAAGGACATACTTCCAGATTGGCCCCATAGAAATGTGTTCAAAATCGGTTTAGTAGTTTGGTTTTTCAATCAAAATTACTGGTAAAGATTCAAGTAAACGAAATTGCGTCGTTTGCTTTCCTGTGACTTTTCAGTGGTGGCTTAGTGGAATTGTCATGGGATGCATTGTGGCTGTGCCGTATTTTTCCGTAATGAACCGAATAAAAAAATGAGGAGATTCTCAATTGGACTGTATTTTTTTGTATGTATATTTACAAAGCAAGTAGTGTTATACGAACTTGAGTGGGGTAAGTACAACTTAAAAGTGAAAAATATAATGTTTTTTTTTCCAAAAAAAAAAACAACCGATTTCCAAAAAAGACACTACAAACAAAGTGAAAATAAAAACAACCGACCTCCAAAAATAAAAAAAAACTACATAGTGAAAAATAAATTTTATTTCGGAAGTCGGTGTCGTTGTTTCTGCATTTTCGTTCATCGACACCGACTTCTTTGTAGCGTTTTGTTTTGGAAGTCGGTTGTATTTTTTTTTGTAAAAAAGTTTTTTTTTTCACTTTTTAGTGGGAGAGTTTGTAAATTATCTCAGTTACAATAGCCTATCGTCAACTGCTCATCACCTTTTACAAAATATTGCTTTTTGCGATGCTGGGACGTTAACAACCACTCACCCATACGCATTGTGACGAGTACAATTTTCTTAGCAACCATATAGTAGTAATTGAATCGCAACCCGTGAAATATTTATCATTGAGTAGTTCCGATGGCCATCTGTGGTGTTCATTACCAGCTCCACTTTACCAAATGATGATTTCCGAGAGCAAATGTTCAAATTACTTTAAAAAATACCCAAATCGCGATAAAATTTGAGGGTTTCCCTCGATTTCTATGGGATCCTCTCATCAGATTATAACTTGATGACAATGGGACCACCACGAGAGTATAAATTATCAAACAAAAAAAATATCATATCGGTCCACAATTGACGGAAAAATCAGTGATCACACATAAAAATAAAAAAAGTCGAACATTATAACCTCTTCCTTTTTGGAAGTCCGTTAAAAATAACTTTAATTAAAAAAGTCGGTGGCAAACAACAAAAATGCGAACCCAACGACACCGACTTACGTTTTCTACTCTCAAGTTTCTTATACCTACGCTCTCCAGTATTAAGTCGACTAAAAAAAATAAGGTAAGGTTCTACCATTATTTATGGCAAATTTTGAGGTTATGTACCAAAAACCCAATCAAAAACCACAGGTACCAAAATTCAAGTAGCAACAGAGAGAAGTTTCCTTGGGTACCTGCACGCTCTGCACACGTCCGTCGCGCCGCATCATGCGGTACGTGGAGGTGGCGCCGCCGTGGAAGTCCATGCGCGCCGCGCCGGTGGCCGCGTCCCACCTGCAACACGCCACCCGTCAGGCACACAACTGTATACTAACGTACTCTCATATTGCATGGAAAGGGCTACTCTCGTACTAAGAAGAAACCCATTACAGTCGTTTTTACATTAGCCTATTTTTTAAGACAAGACCTTATGTTTATCATGAGCAAAATGTATCTTTGTAAATATCTTTAATCTTAGTTCCTTTATGTATGGAATTTTTCATACCCTAGAAGCATCTAAACAGCGGGATGGATTCTCATACCTACTTGAGGTGTCTTAGTGTCTATCGATTCGTCTGGGTCACGCAATGCTTATAGGCTAGATTTTTTTTTATAATATCAAAATGCCGGATTTTAGACAACAAAAAGTAAGCCTTGATTACAACATAAAAAATTAAAAAACCCTATTGAAACGGTTTCAATGTTTTTTGTCTTATATCCATACTTACTAATATTATAAATTCGAAAGTAACTCGGTCTGTCTGTTGTCTGTCTGTCTAATGTTACCTTTTCATGCCTAAACCACTTTACGGATTTCGATAAAATTTGGTAGAGAGATAGAGTATATCCCGGGGAAGGACATAGGATAGTCTTTATCGACATACCTCGCGGGAGAAGCCGCGGGCGGAAGCTAGTAATATATATATTATTGACGGACCGCTTTGGCAGGGGCATAGTCTATCCGCGTCAACCATTTCTTCCTGCGTAGTAGCCATGGCCTCATCTATCAGCACATGATCAGCACAGAGCACATGGACCGGGAACTACCTAGGTACTCTAACGGCCTTTGTCCACCACAGCCGGCACCCGGACGTCGTCGCGTCGCTGAGAAACGAGATTATTAGAACGGAACGTGACGGAGTCGGCGATCGTTAGTCCACCGCGACCGAACTTAGAATATTATGTTTATCTATGACTGGCTGCGCCCCGCGGTTTCACCCGCATAAGCAATTTTACCCGTTTTTCTTAAACCAGCAGGCAATTTTTTAAAATTTTCTCTCCGTAAGAACCATCCTCGTACTACAAGGAATATTATAAAAAAAGAATTAGCGAAATCGGTTCAGCTGCTTTCGAGATTTGTGCTTAGCAACACATTCAGCGATTCATTTTTATATTGTAGATAGACAAAACAAAGCCGGGCGACGACGTCGCCGTCGGTTAGTGGACAAGATCAAACGTGTTTTGTATTGTCGGCGCCCGTCACAATCTCGGGCTGAGTTCCAGTGGTAGCGCCAAACTACTCGAAACTTCGGCGGCCGGGAATATGGCGCTTCGGCACAGTATAATAAGGTAAGCAATATTACGTCTTTATAAAAATCGTCCGAAACGACGCGCTTCGATATCTCGGTGTATACCAGTATTCAACAGACCGTTGTGAAATAAACTTTATTCTTTCTTTTTTTTGTGATTTGAATAAACAGACCATTTCAGTTGGTAGTTAATCCGCTTTACAATTAAACCCTGACTTTACATACCACACAGAGTATGTTTCGGTGTAGTCTGCGCGCGGCACGGTGAGGCGTGCACGCAGGAACAGCGACCTCTCGAAGCGCGGCGGGGGTGGCGGCGGCATCCGCCCCGCCCCCTCCGGCTCGGGCGCGTCCTCAGCCCCGCCGGCCTCCGAGCGGCGCCGCATGCACTTGAGGCGCCGCCGCTCTATAGACGACGCGTCGCCCACTGCGGTTTCTGCCTGTGACTTGTGCGGTGCCGCCGGTGCCGGCCAAGCCGAGCCGGCCTGTCTGAGCTCGTCAACGGTGTAGTCGTCGGTGCTGACGACGCCGACGGGGTCGATCACTATCGGAGGGAGTGTGGGGTCTTCCGGAACCTGTGCCCGGAACTGCTCTACCAGGAGTCCTGAATTCTCTGCAAAATAGAAAAGACATCTAGCAACGACAATGGGAGAAAAAGCTGTGGACATGCAAGAGGTGAAATAAAAGTGCTCTATATCTGTATGTTAACCTGAAGTACAGATACAGAGACAGATTCATTGCGGCGTCACTACTGCAGACAGTACAGGTGTCTCACCGACAGGCGGGAAGTTGGGGGCGTCCCTAGCTAGCCGCTCGTCGGTGACGGGGCGTCGCGGTGGAGGGGGCGCGGGGGGTGCTGCCGACGGCGCCGGACTAGGAGTGGCATTGGCCTGCGGCGCTGGCAATAGGTTGTACGATGGCACTGCGTTGCTGGTCGGACGTTGGTTGAACACTGGGATCTGGTTGTACGATGGTGTGTTGTACACGGGGCCGAAGGGTTCGTTGTGGGTGGGCACGGCGAGGTTGCGCAGCGGCGCCACATTGTCGCTTGGCGGCGCGGTTTGCGCACACTCTGCAACAGTGACAAAGAGTGAGGGTGGAGCCGGTACGGCCGTGTGGCGCGTGTGTGGCATGGCTGTGGCGGGTACTCACGGGCAGGGTCGGCGCGCGGCGCGGGTGCAGGCACGGGCACAGGCACGGGCACCACCAGCAACGAAAAGGAAGCGCGTCCGCTGTTATCACTTTCTGTATTAAAAAAAAACCGGTCAAGTGCGAGTCGGATTCACGCAGCAATCGAGGGTTCCGTACAAATTTGTAGACCGGTACGAGTATGTAAATAGTTTATCACGGTTTTTAGGGTTCCGTAGTTCTGACAACCCTTATAGTTTCGTCATGTCCGTCTGTCTGTCTGTGCGAGGTTTTGCTAAGAGACAGTTAGTACTAGAAAGCTGTAATTTTGTAGGGGTGTGTAAGTGTCTATATCAATTATGCCGACAAAGTGGTAAAACAAAATTTGTAAAAAAATTTTTTTTAGGGTAGCTCGTATACATGTGAAGTGGGGGTGAATATGTTCTTTGTTGTCTACCCCATCGTGTGGGGTATCGTTGAATAGGTCTTCTAAAATGACTTGGGGGTTGCTCAAAAAAATTTTCGATATAATGCTCCATTTACGAAATATTAAACTTTAAAGTGCACATTTTTGTCCCCCCCCCCCCCCGTCTAAAAGCTAAACTGCTGGCTTGAAAAATCTGGAATATTTCACGATGATAGTGCATTTTATGAACTTTAAAGGAAAATTATAGCGGTTAATATAACTTTATTAGTTTAGCAGTAATAGTCGTTGAACTTGGGTGTTGAATAATTTTGTATCAAATACAAAATCCTTAGAATTAATCCTTTAAAGTGACTAAGATGAAGTAGTTGCTAGTTTATAACGGGTAAAGACTTGCATTGAAAAACAAAATATGAAATAAAAAAAACAAAATAAACCATAATAAATTTTATATTTTTAATAAAGTTTCACAATACTGCCGCTAGATGGCGCTATACCAACGGGTTACGTTTTAATTCGAGTACCTATAGAAGTCACAAACGAACTTTGTTTAATTTTCGAATTACAATGTTTCGTGAATTGAAATACCCAATACCTTGGCAGCAATCGTACTCTTATTTTTTAGCTTTAGCAGGAATAAAATTGGTTATTATTATCAGGAGTGTTTTTTTCTCTTTTCTCAGCTCCAAGGCTGGTTTAGCTACATTTACAGGCTAAAGCCAAGTGTGGCGATTCTTACACCCATATTTCAAGACGTTTCCTCGAAACTTCCTCGACTCCATTCAACCTCATTCAAGGAAATTGGTATTCACAGTTGTAAAAAATCACCTCCACTTGTCGTCCCTCGACATTTTTTCAGAGTCGAGGTGAGGAAACAACTGTCAAACTCAAGGTAGATCGTGAAGTACCTTAAGGAACACTCAAGGAAGATTTACGCCATTCTTTACGTTGTTTAATCTACTATTTCGCTCACGCTTGTAAACAGAACTGATTAATTTATTTGAATAGTTTTTCCAATAGTGTTTTCATTGGATTTCCAACAGTTTCTGAATTATCTGTGTGATAATCTGTACGATTACCCTGCACGTCGTTATTTGTGGGATGCAGAAAATCCCATAGAATTGTATGACAATGAAAAATTCCAAAGACGCTATCGTTTTGGGAAAAGAAACTGCTGAGGATGTTGTTACCGCTTGTGTTCTATAACAAAGCTATACCCAATAACAGAGGACTACCCATTCCGCCTATAATCAGTTGTTAATTTCGTTAAGCATTTAAGATTTTATGCAACTGGAAATTTTCAATTTAAATATTGCTGTTTGCCTTTTTTTTTTTTTTTTTTTTTTAAGGATTGAAAATCATCAAATGACCCCTCCCGCTCTGGGTTGAGCGGAAGGGAGTGTCAGACTCTTACTGACTAAAACCCATCCTTGTTCCTTCCTTAGCCCTTTATGTTCCGGGGCAGCGGTAACCCTTTCGGACAATCCCGCTGCCCCGGCAGGCTTCGGCCCTGACGGGCCCCTCCGTTGATGCTGACATCTCTTTGAGGCGCGCGTGGAACACATACGCGCCGTCCAGCACGGGCCTGGTCCTGATCGGACGGCGAGCTACCCATTAATCGCCGTCCGCAGGCCCGCGCCTACGGTGGCCGGGAGTCGTCACGCGGCTCCCGACGCCCGGGGTGTCTCCCGCGGCGGCTGGGACGGGCGGCCATCTCGGCTCTCTCCCTCGCCCATCCCGCCATGTCTATAAACCATTATTTCTTTATGTTTTAAAAACGGAGTAAAACTTTCAAGTCACAAAACAATATTATTAAAGTTTCAACGTAAACATAACAATTTTTTTTTTAATTCGCCCAAGCGCAGGCTATAGTCTTTCGACCATACCGCCTTGTCTTCCGTGTAGTAAACATAACAACACACACAGGTGATAGGACAGACGCGATCACACAGATAAAAAAACTGCAATCTGATAACTTTTGAGTGACCATAGACAAAAAAAATCAAAGCATATACTGTAATCTATCAGACTCTATTATTCAATGACGTATTCAATGAAGTTTTACCTCGACTCAACCTCACTGGAGGATCCTCTAGATTACCTCATAACAAGACAGAGTTTTAACTAAGAATACCGATTTCGAGGATTACTTGAGGTAATCCTTAAGGTAACCTCGAATGAGTGGAGGTCGTAGAAGTTTCGAGGAAACGTCTTGAAATATGGGTGTTAACATTTATCTTACACTAAACAATTATCTCTATACACATACATAAACATAACATATAAATTAAACACTTATCTACAGAACATTTAAACACTTTAATATTGTTTAAATTAATTCACTGTCGTACACAACAATACCATATAGGTACAGTGGAAGCGCGCTCGTTTACGTCACGCGGTGATGTAGTCGATGCGCATGAGTGAGGCCGCGCTACGCAGCGCGCGTTCGTTCACCTTGGCTGACCTACAGTCCAATCTCGCTATCGCGACGCGAAGCCCACGCAACTCCATCTTTCATAAAAATTTTAACTTTTCCATCTTTCATGAACAACAGTACGGTTTCACCAAAGGGCGTTGTACCACTGACGCCGGTGTCACTCTAATAAAGAACATTTTTAACGCCTGGGAAGAAGCACAAGATGCCATTGGAATCTTTTGCGACCTCTCTAAGGCGTTCGATTGCGTAAATCATGAGACACTTCTGCTGAAACTTGAGCACTATGGGGTTAGGAATTTAGCTCTAGATTTACTAAAGTCATACCTAAAAGATAGAAAGCTTAAAGTTCAAGTAAATGGCGTAAACTCATTAGGGTCTGAAATGGCAATGGGTGTTCCTCAAGGTTCGATATTGGGTCCATTCCTCTTTTTAGTTTACATTAATGATTTACCCCAATTACTTCAAAATCAACCGAAGATGGTGTTATTTGCAGATGACACCTCATTGATCTTTAAGATAGACAGACGGGCACAAAATTTTGACGACGTGAATAACTCTATTCTTCAGGTCCAAGATTGGTTTACGGTAAATAATTTGGTACTAAATGAAAAGAAAACCAAATGCATTAGATTTAAATTGCCTAATGTTAGAAGTAGCGAATGTGACATCATAATGAATGGAGAAAAACTGAAATTTGTTGATCAAACGGTTTTTCTGGGAATCACGCTAGACGAGAAATTACAATGGGGACCTCACATAACATCTCTTGCGGGGCGGCTTAGCTCGGCCGCTTATGCTGTTAGAAAGATAAGACAGTTAACAGATGTAGAAACTGCGCGTTTAGTATATTTTAGCTACTTTCACAGCATTATGTCGTACGGCATTTTACTATGGGGTCGAGCTGCTGACATTGAATCCATATTTATTTTGCAAAAGAGAGCTGTCAGAGCCATTTATAATCTACGTCGCCGCGAATCTCTCAGGGAAATTTTTAAAGGGATTAATATTATGACGGTACCTTGCCAATTCATTTATGAAAATATTATGTATGTAAGAAAAAATCTACATCTTTTTAATAAAATAAGCGATAGATATAATTTTAATACTAGAAATAAAGATAAAATGCATCAACCATTTTTCAGGTTAGCCAAAGTACATACATCTTTTATGGGGTACTGTGTTAAATGTTACAATAAAATACCTTGGGATATATTGCAATTAAATGAAAGAAAATTTAAAACTTGCATTAAACGTACACTTAGTAAACAAGCATACTATAAATTAGAAGATTATATCCAGGATAAGAACGCTTGGAAACATGCTGGTCCTGCTCCATAGGACAATCTAGAGTCTAGACAAAATCAAACTGGTTGCTAATTTAATTGTAAATTTATTCTTTTTAACTTTGTTCACATTCTGTAATTATTCTTAACTCACACCCTGACTTATTACTTGTTAAAATAGCTTATATATATTTTTTTTTTTTATCAAAATCGTTTACTTTTTCCATTTTTGTAAATATGTGAGCACCGTATATCTATCAGATTATTAATTTATATGTCATGGTTTCATTTTTAATTCTTTTACCTATTGTGGTATAGTAATTTTATTTTAGGTGCATCGTCTTCACATATTATTTTATTATATAATTAATGTATGCAAAATATTGTAAAACATTTTAAAAGAGTAACGGTGGAGTTTCTTGCCCATTCTTCTCCATACGAAAACTACCTTTTGGAAGGGGCGACTAGAATCAATTCTATTTCATTGTAATTTTTGACGTTCAAAAGTGCCTTTTATGTGCCTATTTGAAATAAATGCTTTGACTTTGACTTTGACTCTGAATAGTCCCAGTCGTATTGTTTACCACCGTAACTCTTCGGGATTATCATAGTGTCTCTGTAGATCGAGTGTACGAACTGTTAAAACTGCTAACAATATTACAGACTTCCTTATTCGTATAGTGTGCCAAACTATGTGCCTTTCTTCTGTGAACGTTTCTGTGATTTGTGTTTGTGCAATATAACCGTGAGTAGAAAACAATCACTTTTATTTACCCTCGCTCACCACACAAGCACAATAATTAGTGTTCATCCAATAACACTAAATTGATGCCCGCCTAGAATACGCCAGAAAGGCTCGATAATTACGTGTGCCCTAAAAGATCGTTCGATAGTTAGAACAGCGAAGGGAAATAACAATGGCACGATGAGTGATAGCAGTGACTCTGCAACATCGTTCGGATCCAGCCGTTCGCGTCAACAACCTCGTCGCGCAAAGTGCGTGTCCATTGATGAGCCATCCGACATTTGCCGTGTCGCGGTACGTATACCACCATTTTGTAAGGATGACCCAGAGGTTTGGTTCGCACAAGTGGAGGCTCAGTTCGCGAACGCGAGCATCACCAGTGACGCGACGAAGTTTAATTACGTCATCGGCAACTTAGAACACCAGTACTCTAAACAAGTACGGGATATTTTCCTCAACCCACCAGAGCACAACAAATATGAGAAGCTCAAACACGAGCACATTAAGAGGCTTACTGCGTCACATGAGAAGCGAGTATAGCAGCTTCTACGAGTATTACATGAAGAGCTCAGAAATCGCAAGCCTTCACAGTTCCAGCGACATCTCCAAAGTTTGGCCGGACCGAACGTCCCAGAGGACTTTCTCCGGACAATTTGGAGCAGTCGTCTGCAAAGCAACGTCCAGACCCTTCTGGCTTCACAGCCACATACTTCCAAATCAAATCAAATCGTTTATTTCTGATACATGGGTTACATACAGGTGTTTGTTATACAATTATATACTTAATAATGTTCATTCCATGATCAGCCACTTAGGCATACAAATGATTAAATAATATTATGAAAATATGATTAAGTATTAAAATTCCAATGATTTAATATAAATTCAAATGAAGATTAGATATAAAATTATATTATTACCAAAATTATATTATTACTATTAGTCATGCATGACAGACACAAGACAATAAACAACAATAAATTATAGTCAATCGGACATGAAACATTTAAAATAATCCAGTCGATAAAAATTCAACAACAAAGTAATAACAGTTTTCTATAAGAAATTGGAACAATTTATTTTTAAAGACATGAACATTGCTACATTCTTTTATGTCGTTAGGAATCTTATTGTAGATCTTTGTGGCCATAGCAAAAACACTTTTCCCAAAGAGGGTAGTTCTATGTATACTGACGGGTAAGGTTATTGTATAAATAACTTCTATTTCGCGATTTAAGCTCTAATGTGAATAGTGATGGATAATCTATCTATATCTGTACACACGGCTACACATCAAGCTATACATTTCCAGTTTTAGCTGACCTCGCATTGTATAGGTTTTTCTTACAATCAGAACTCAGCTTATGTTGTTTATGTATAGCTTGATGTGTAGCCGTGTGTACATATAATAAATCTGTAAACGAGGCGTTTCTGTACATTGAAAATATTTCCAAAAAAAATAGTTCGGGTATTAAAGGATAACCAACAGATGCCATTTCATCAATTTTTGGAATTTTTGTCTGTTTGTCTGTTTGGATGTGACAGATTATTGATTTGAACAGGGTCAACGTAAAAAGTACCAAACCAATACGGTTAATTTTTATACTCAAATATGGTGTAGAACTCGGAGCAGTTATTAGTTTTTGTTTCATCGCAATCGCTTCACTCTATCAAAAGATATAATCAATTTAAAGTATTTTAAAACAACTTTTTACGTTTTTTGGTAACACGTAACGACATCTATTGGCGCGATATAGTACTTACTAACGAAAACATTGTTGTTGTGATACTCAGATGAAATAAAAAAAGGTAGATAGATCGCGGCCTTACTTATTGGTGAAGCCAAAAAACTCGGCTCCTTTAAATAAACACACGCGCTCACGCACACAGATGCATCAAACTACGCTCATTTTCTTCAGTACCTCCCGGAGCGTCGTGCAGTAACTTTGCCTACAAAATGCCGTCCTGTGTGGTTAAATGGTGCAAAAACAACACTAAAGTGAACAAAAAGTGTCAAGGAATATCGTTTCACACGTAAGTACATACAAAACTATACTTTTTAATGTTATCACAATTTAATTTGAGGTTATTCGGAAGACACAAATGTCAATGTCCCGAGGTGACATAACGGGAGAATGTTGCCAGTAATTCCCTTGTTTCGAATTGCCCAAAATGTGGGTAAGTAAATTGTATGTAGGATGATGACCTTGTGAACTTCATCCGTAACATCGTAAAAATCGTCTGTAAGATTTGAATGGAAAAGATTGAATGAAAGAGTTGAACAAGAGGCGCCAAATTCTACATCTTATTCCAAAGTATAAGTATACTTTGGAATAAATTAATGGTTTTATAGAAATGTTAACCAAAATAAATGAAAGATTAATAAAACTAAATATTAAAATGTTAGTTATGATGTTTTTTACAAGCTTTTATGACCATTATGGGTAAGTAGGTAGTGTAAGTACCCATAAAGGTATAAAAGCAAATTAATGGTTTTATAACCATTAATTTCATATTTATAATCATTCAATCATTCTTTTCCATTCACATCTTTGTATGCTAACCGTAGTCCGTAGAGTCGATTTTTGACGTTGTTGCGAATGAAGTTCGCAAGGTCACAATCTTAATAGCAAAAAAAATGAGTTATTAAATTATATTATTAATAACCACCGCTTCCACCCGCGTTAGTTTCGAACCCATTTGAATATCGGGATAAAAAGTCCTATGTGTTAATCCAGGTTATAAACTATCTGTGTGCCAAATTTCATCAAAATCCGTTCAGTAGTTTTTGCGTGAAAGAGTAACAAACATACAAACACACTCACAAACTTTTGCCTTTATAATATTAGTGTGATTTATACTTTTTTAACCGACTTCAAAAAAGGAGGTTCTTTTAAAATATTCTGTTACATGACAATGTTTTATTTTGTACTCACTTAAATATATTTTTTCAGTTCGTACAGAAAATTATAATTTTAATTCCATGGAAAGGTTTTTTTTTTGGACTCCAACTCATTCATTCCATCCATTCTTTCCATTTCCATTTTTTTCATTTTTTTTTCTTTCATTTTATTGATTTTTTTGTATTACGTTTTTTTTTTCTAATAAATATGCTACATAGATAATATGCCTTGTTGTATTTTTTCTCGCTGCCCCCACACGCCCACTGGATGATCTATCAAGAAGACAAATCGTCGAAATCGTCTTCTTTAAAAGACGCCACTTACGTTCATCATCTATTTTTAACCGACGTCCAAAAAGGAGGAGGTTATATCTCTTCCAGTTTGTGCCAAATAAATGTATTTTCTTCTTTTCTTTCTTTCTATATGTTCGACTACAAGTATGTTTTTTTTTTGTATGTTCATCTATTTCTTCGTCAATTGTGGATCGATTTTGAAAGTATTTTTTTTAGAATTTATTATCGACGTTGAAAAATGTTAAGTAAATTAAATTTAATAAAACAGACATATTTATTTTCGCATATTACCTATTTAATACAAGTAGGTAGTATTCACGGAGTAAAAACAAAGAGGAGATGTTGTACTTAGATTTCCTTAGGAAACAACGCGAGACATTTTACGGGGTGAGGGGGTGCTAAATCCCGCCCACTTCTTAATTTTCCATCTACCGGTCAATAGTAAAACTTGTTGTTTTGTTCTGACAATTTTATTTTGTAGTTACGTAACTATCTCACACTAGATGTCACTAAGTGCAGGATGCAACAGGGTCGTACTCAGAATTTTGGTACCTAATTTTTTTATTGAAAGTGATATTACTATGAAAAAAATAATTTTTAAATAAAAAGGTTTTTGATGAATGACGAATGATGATTATTAGACTTTCTCTTATTTTTAAATTACTTTTCTTGTTAAAAAGAGTTATCAAGATGTTCTACAAAGCTAGTCTTTTTAGAAAAGAAAAAACACCTCCCGTTTACGTGAAAATTCATCGTTGAGCTCCTTAAGTTTTGAGTTGAGCTGCACGACAGAAATCGTGCAAATGCGTGCTGAACAGGTCCTCTCAATCTGTGTGGTTCTTTCCTCAAAAGACCATCTCAGACATCGATCTACATGGTCTTCATATAACCTGACCAAGATTATGTCTGAACTTTAATAGAGACTGTGACCTCTGAGTTTGTTTCGGCCTTTCTTCTCAGAGTAGTCAGATAAGAAATTCTGACCTCATCTAGTTCTAAAAAATATGATTGACATGTAAAAGTGTTTGTGCAAACCTACTTGTAAAAATAAAATCACTTATCATTTATCATCCGAAACCATTAATGTCAAACATACATATATGAAAGAAGGAGATATGCCCGGTAGTTGAAAATGTATCAGAACCCGATGTCGCTAGGTTGGCCCCACACCGCGCCACTACTACATATTTAGTTCAGTAAAAGCTTAGACAAAGTCGCGCACACACTTGCAATTCATAAATCAGAACCTTCTACTCAATAAATTATAAATCTTAACTCATCAAACACAGCGTGCATTTACCATGCACCATACAACTTTTCACACAAAAACATCAATCTCCTATCGTTGTGCTGTGCAAATGCCATTTATTTTATATATACGCTAGTGATTGACTAAATCGGAAAGCTATCGATTCTTCCATACAAAAAAAAAATAGTGTCATGAAAATAAATTAAATAAAAACGATATGTCCAGAACATATTAGGTATAGTATAAAAATGTAGCTAAAAAAAAATTAAGAACATGACGCATGTATTAGCACCATTCAGCTCAACCATTTTGAAGGGAGCTAAATGATCCAACATATGCGCCACCATCAGCGAGACATTCAAATCAATGAAAGACGTACCCAGTAAATGGTAGCTTTATAGTATGTACATAGTACTCACACATGTGCTATGCAATTATACAATACTGGGAGATTGAATTTTAAAATCAAAGCAAAAATAGTATTTTAAAATCTTCAGCAGCTCCAACAGTAGTTTTGTTTTATTCAGTTGAAGTATGTGGGTAGGTATTTTATTGTAACATTTTAAACAGTAGCCCATTAAAGTAAGTCTACTTTAGCCAGCCTGAAACCTTTTTGAACTAATTGGACCCTATTTCTAGTGATATAATTGTTTCTTTCACCTCCTTTACTAAAAAGATGATGATATTGTTGGCTCTGTAAATTTTCTTTTAAGCTGTAACATAACTGATAAAACAATAAATATGAAATTTACTCATTTTCCCACAAAAGTTATGAAACTGGTAAATACAAACTGCATTGAAACGTACCGATATATCCTGTTTTAAACAAGGTAAAGTTCCTTCCTGTAATTTTCTAAGACCGTTTTTGTCACTATGAAGTCTTCATTATTAAAATAACAATTAAAAGAACAATTTTTTGTATATTTAGTCTGAGACCAGTCTTGTCTATTGATTTTTGTAATCCATTGCTGTCTTAGATTATCTTCGTATCGTAATCTAGAACATACACCATTTAATATTTAAGTAAATAAATCAGACTTTAATTAAGTACTTTAAATTAAGTAAACAACAACTATTATACTAGTTGTCTCACGGAGGGAAAGTACTTTCAATAAATTATTGTAGATAGGTATATATTTAATTTAAAGGAGATTTTATTTTTATGTCCAGTGTTTTAAGTACTTTCCATTCATAAGACAGTCGCGGGACATTCGGTAAAATAATTGGATTCTAATTACGGCCCTGTCTTTGTTATGTTTTTGTTTTTTGTTCAGAGTTGACTATAGATGGCGGTCCGTTTACAAAATGATATAAAAACTACAAAAATTGTATTTTGGCCATTAGAGGGTTTATAAGAATGAATGTCGAACAAATTTCAGTACATATGATTATTAAAATATGTTAGTACTGAGCTCTATGTACCTAAATATTTTTAGTTCCCATGACACCACGTGTCGCCATCTAGTGTCGGGTAGAATTATGTTTGGAAACGCCTACGCTAAGAAATTTTTTTAGAACAATTTTATTAAATTACGCATAAAATTACTTACAAATGAAATGTGATGCCATCCATAGCTTCAGAACGTCTCGCGTCTATCCGAGTTTTTACAAGATAAAACACAACACTTCATTAAGTATTTTTTTCTTCTAACGCGAATATGCTGTAAAATGGGTACTTTTACAAAGTTGTGCACAGGACGAACGCCAACAATCCACTGACAAGGAGGCCACGCCTACATGATGACGTCATGGTCTAGTTGTAATCACAGTGCACAGTTGCTTAGGCCATCTCCTCTTTGTATTTACTCCGTGGTAGTATTTACCCCACTTTAGTAATTATCAGGGACTTTTTTAAAACGAGGTAACACTTCGTTGACAAACACATGCATAAAAAAACCGGGCAAGTACGTGTCGGACCACGCACAATGAAGGGTTCCGTAGTTGGAATGAATTTATCCCAAGAACAAACTTAACATTGTAGTTGAAAAACATGTTCTCCCATACATTGCAACTGAAAATGTAAGTTTGTACGCACCATATTGAGAGATTTACCATGTTGTTTCAAGATCATAGACTTCTTATTAATTTTCCTGTAATCTATAGGTATAGAACTATTTTCTGTATTTAAAAAAAAAAATTAGGCTCAGTAGTTTCGGAGATAAGGGGGGGGGGGAATGGTAAATTTCCGTCTATTGTCTTAAATAACTTTAATACAATTAATTTAAAAATTATGAAAAAAATATATTTGAGATCCTCACGGTAAGACCTTTCATTTGATATGTCACACGGTACAGATTGCGAAACTTTTTTTTTAATTGTCTCAACAACCCCCCCTCCCCCCCCCTCCCCCCCTCCCCCCCAAAAATGACTCCCATTTTCAAAACTCATTTATTTACGTTACACGTCTGTGTTTGGGTCACAGAGATTCATATGTGTACCAAATTTTAACTTAATCGGTCCATAAGATTCGGAGCAAATTGGCTGTGACAGACGGACAGACAGACAGACAGACAGACATACACACGAGTGATCCTATAAGGGCTCCGTTTTTTCCTTTTGAGGTACGGAACCCTAAAAATGGTTACAGTTTCTCATTAGAAGTGCGTCATCTACCTTTTTTTATTTCATCTGAGTTGTGATATAACATTATTATGTGAATAATCACGTCCTATTAGATTAGGCTTACCTTTATGACGAAATAACAGAGATACTTATGTCTGTGTAATTATAAAAAGTAATGATAATGATTATATTATTATAAAAATCGCTTTCAATTGATGGTTTATTTAGTGGCGCCTGTGGCGCTAAAAGAATTTCAAACAAAAAGTGAGGATAATGTAAGATAATAATAAAAGATGTGGTATTCTGAGCGTTAAAGAAGATATATAGTTAATTATTCATATTACTATGAAAGTTGAGTAATGCAGCTCGAGTTTCCAGTTATCCACTTTGTTCGACAGATAGCGTTTAGCAAATGTCGTCATAATATTCTGAATCGCGTTGAAGTTTTGGAACGAAGTTCTTTGCGGTAGGAATATTATGGGAGAAAAAGTCACTTAACGAAAAAGCATTATGCCCCACTTTTCATAGTAATTAATAGATAGGGACAAAGAGAGAGAGCTATTTTTCATAGTTTCCGAGGATCCTGACCCCGGTAAGTGAGGTCAAAAAGAAAATCAAAGATGGTTGTCAAATTTGGTTTTCGTTTTCATAGTTTTCGAGGGTGCTGAAGCCGATAGTCAGGTCAAAATAAAAATCCAAGATGGCCGCTGCAATTTTTTAATTTTTTTCTCATGGGTGTCGTTTAATGGTTTTCGAGGGTGCTGAAGCCGATAGTCAGGTCAAAGTGAAAATCCAAGGTGGCGGCTGCAATTTTTTTTGTCATGTGTGTCGTTTTTATGGTTGTCGAGGGTGCTGAAGTCGATAGTCAGGTCAAAATGAAAATCCAAGATGGCGGCTGCTTTTTTTTTTTTTGTCAATTTTGTCGTTTTCGTGGTTTTCGAGGGTGCTGAAGCCGATAGTGAGGTTAAAATGAAACTGTAACGGCTTACGAACCGTCGATTGGCCCATGAACTGTTGGTGAACATTATCTTTAGACCATTTACTTTTTATCCAAAGGACTTTTTCGTTTCCCCAACATAACTCTACGTCAGTGAATGCTCAACCAAAATAATGTTTTGACCAATAACTTTTCACCCAAAGAACAAGGCCAACAGACAACGGGAAAGGTGAAAGTAAAATAATAATAAGACGTAGTCGACCGTCGTCCCCTATTTCTGTGAAAAGGGTTTAAAGTAACCTAACCAAGCCTAACTTCGGGGTGCCCTTCGCTCGCTTTGCTCGCTCACTTGAGCAGCCATCATCCCCTTCGAACCTAACACATCCGAGTCGGGGTGCCCCAAGTCCCGAGCTCGCTTCGCTCGCTCTTGCATCTTAAGTTCGATTTGACATGGGTCAAATGTTCTTTGGGTGAAAAGTTATTGGTTAAAACATTTTGTTGGTTAAGCATTCAGTGACGTAGAGTTCTGTTGGGGAAACGTTCGTGGGTCAAAAGTTCTTTGGATGAAAACTTAATGGTGTTGACCAACGGTTCATGGACGAATCGAATGTTGGTAAACCGTTTCAGTAGCGGTTATAATGAAAGTCCAAGATGGCGGCTGCAAATTGAACAAAAAAATCGTCATGAGTGTCGTTTTCATGGTTTTCGAGGGTGCTGAAGCCGATAGTGCCGATAGTTAAAATGAAAATCGAAGATGGCGGCAGCATTATATTTTTTTATCATGTGTGTCGTTTTCATTGTTTTCAATATAAACTTACACGACTTTGTGTGAAATAAAATAAAATACAACCGACTTAAAAAACAAAACACTTCAAAGTGCAATAGACCTTTGGTTTCAGAAGTCGGCAATTTCTTGCCAACGTCTTCCCAAACTAAAGTTCTTTTGCACTTTGTAGGGTTTATTTATGGAAGTCGGTTATATTTTTTTGTAATTAGATTTTTTTTAACGATGGTCACCTCAATACTGTATTATATCTAAAGCGGGGTTTTACAATTTTTTTTCTGGTTTTGGCAGTATAAATCAAAATCATGTCTAAAGTTTTCGTCATGTGAAAGACATGACGAGAACTTTAGACATGATCTTCGTCGTTTTCAAGGGCGGCCGGTGTCAAATATAACCAAGGTAAATGGGTTGTTTTTTACATGGGCAACTTTACCTATGTAGAAGAAGTTCTTTCGAAGGGAAAGTAACCTTTCTAAGATCGTTTACAGAGAAGCATTTTTTTATATAAATAAGGTTTAAATCATGACTACTTTCAAGTTTTTGTCGAATTTTTTTAACCTTTTTTTACCATGATAACGCTTCAGCACACTCCTCCATACGGGCAGTTGATTTATTGAGTAGATACGGCAGTTACACACAGCACTGGCATGTTATAAAAAGGTATTGTAGAATATGTCTTGAGACAATAACTAAATTCTTGGCCTGTCTTGGTTACAACTATATCGACCCTCAAGATATCTTAAGGCTATCCACCAAGGGAGAGTTAAGCAAACGTGGGCACAGGTTTACAGAATGAGTTAAGAAATACTTTAAACTACTTTTCAGAAAAACTTCAGTACGATTTAAAAGTAACACCATTGGTGTATTCTTCCTTTTATCTTCTAGATATCTCGACGCTTTATAAGGCATAATATTGGTAGGTATATAAGATATCTACAATACCAAGTTAAGAATTTCTAAATTTACCGCAGAGAAGAAACCAAGACCTAGAAAAACTAACTTCAGACTTCACCTACTAATCTCAAATATACTTTAGATAAAATGGTGGTATGATTTTACAAGTTAGTATTCTAAAACAGACGCAAAATAAAATGGAAATATGACTGTTTGGTTAGATAATCAGCCTCGAGCAGGCGCTTTCATTTTAATTTATTCTCAAAAATCAAAGTGACACTTCGTCGCATTGTCATTATGAACCATGAAGACGCAGTGATTGCAGTCAAAAGGGCCGTGGTAGAGAACCCTAGGTAAGGGAAGCGTTACCAGGCAAGATCAGATGATTCTTCCTTTTCAATGAAGGAGTGGCAATTACACCTTTCCTAAGCGACACATTACCTATTGTTTTCCGACATCCACGCGAACGAAGTCGCGGGCACAGCTAGTGTCTAATCAACAAGGCCATTTCAAAAATATATAAAGATGGCATGTTAAGTATTTTTAATTTTTTAATTGCTTGTGTTAGATTAAATCCCGTAGTTAGTTGTTCCAATTCTAATGTATACTTATTTTTTTTCAACATATCGATGTTAAAGTCACCACAAACAACGATTTTGTTATTTCCATATTTTGTGAAGAGACACAAAATGTCATTAAAATTATTAAAAAACAAATTAATACATTTATTATAGTTCTTACTCTTTGATACCCTATAGAGACATAAAATTATCATATTGTGGTCAATTAATTTAATTGCAGAGCATTCAATCACATTAGGGATATTATACTTTTGAACAGCTTCAAGTACGACAAACTTAATGTAGTTTTTCACAAGAATGCACGTCGCTTGTTACGCGAAAAATGAGTAGACAATATGTAATTTGGAATTTGAAGGAGTTCAATATCGTCATTAATCATATTGTGTTCTGAAAAATATAAAACATCAATATTTTTTCCTGTATCTGCTAGGTCATCAAGGCAGACAGTAAACAAATCAGACTTAGCGTTATTGCTAAGTCTGATTTGTTTACTGTCTGCCTCTCTGTCGAGATGGCGAATGAGATCGCCGAACTAAAGAAGGCTGTGAAGGACCTGACAACGCAGCTGAAAAGGAGACCTCATTCGCAATTGCGTTCGAACCATCAACAGCGTCATCGATCCAGACAGCGGTCTGAGTCCAGCCACCAGAAGCAACCGCTCTGCTTTTACCACGCGAAGTTTGGGGCCAACGCTCATAAATGCGTTAAGCCATGCGATTACGAGAAGTCGGGAAACTCCAAAGGCAGTCGGTAATGGCGACTGACGACTGTCCGACGGCCACTGGTCGCCTCTTCGTCACGGACCGGACATCGAAGACACAGTTTTTAGTGGACACTAGTAGTCATTTGTGTGTGTTTCCGCGGCATGTTGTGCGCGAACAGCGTGTCAAATGTCGAACTATCAATTAGCGGCCGCTAATGGGTCTATAATTGATACTTACGGCTATCTTCAGCTAAACTTAGACTTAAGTTTGCGCCGTAACTTCCCATAGCGTTTTATTGTAGCTGATGTCACCAAGCCAATCATTGGTGTAGATTTTTTAAGCTTTTACGATTTGCTTGTTGACATCAGAAATCAACGTTTGGTGAACAAAACCACCTCAATGTTTGTCACAGCTTCCGTTGCAAAGGCTTTAGCGACGTGTTCAGTGAAGGTCTCTGGTGATTCCAGGTATTACTTAATACTTAATAAGTACCCCGAGGTCACGCGACCCTCTGGCACACACCAAAAAACCACACACCACACAGTACACCACATACGTACCACACCAGGCCCGCCCATCTCTTGTTCCCCTCGCAGGCTAGCTCCAGACAAACTGCAGATCGCTTAGCAGGAATTTGAGATCATGCTTAGCAACGGCACTGCTCGACCATCTGAAAGCCCTTGGTCTTCGCCACTTCATTTAGCGCCAAAGAAGGACAACAGCTGGCGACCCTGTGGTGACTACAGGCTGCTCAACGCCAGTACTATACCCGACAGGTATCCTATTAAACATGTCCACCATCTTACCCACAGCATAGCTGGTTGCAAAGTCTTCTCTACTATTGACCTGGTGAAGGCATATAATCAGATACCAGTCTGTGAGGACGACATCCAGAAGACCGCAATAACAACCCCGTTTGGCCTGTACGAATTTCCTTATATGACCTTTGGTCTGAGGAACGCAGGTCAAACATTTCAGAGATTTGTCGATGAAATGACGCGCAGCCTTGACTTTTGCTATTGCTATCTCGACGATTTTCTTATCTTTTCGAAAGACCAGAAGCAGCACGAGGATCACTTGCATCAACTCTTCGCCAGGATGCAGAAATATGGCATAGTCATCAACACCTCGAAGTGTGTGTTCGGAGCAGACGAAGTTACGTTTTTAGGCTACCGCATCTCTGCAGCTCGAACCAGACCTTTGGAGTCCAAGGTGGAAGCCATCAAGGACTTCCATGATGATGACGTGTATCAATCAAATTCAAATTTTAACTTACTTTTTACTTTCTTTCTACTTAATCTATTATAGTTAACTGTACAACAGCGTCCCAAAAATATCTAACATAGAAAATAATAATATATGACAAGGGTGTCCAGAGTACATTACGTAACCACGGATACCTTGCTAGAAAATCTTAACACCGCGATCTACAAAAGTGACCTCACGGCACAACGCCATCTGTTATCGCATAGCGATACTAAACTAATGACATAATGTGCATTTTCGAAGATTATTATTTATACAGATTAGACATTAACTAATTATAACCACTTTCTTCCTGATAAAGCTAAAAAATAAGAGTACGATTGCTGCCAAGTTATTATTTCAATTCACAAAATTTTAATTCGAAAATTAAGAAAGTTCGTTTGTGAGTTCTAGTACTAGAATGAAAACGTAACCCGTTGGTACAGCGCCATGTAGCGGCTGTATTGTGAAACTTATGACAATTTATTATGGTTTTTTTAGTTTTTTTTTTAGTTCATATTTTGTTTATCAATGCAATTCTTAACCGTTATAAACAAGCAACTACTTCATCTTAGTCACTTTAAAGGATTAATGCTAAGGATTTTGTATTTGGTACAAAATTATTCAACACCCAAGTTCAACAAATATTACTACTAAACTAATAAAGTTATCTTTATAACCGCTAAAATGTTTCTTTTGAATTTTTACAGATTTTTTAAGCCAGCCGTTTAGCTTTTAAAAAGGGGGGGGGGGGAGACGCCTTTGGAACAAAAATATTCTATTACTTTAAATTTTAATATTTCGTAAATGAAGCATTAAATCGAAAAAAAAAATATTTTAGCAACCCCAAGTCATTTTAGAAGACTTATTCAACAATACCCCACACGATGAGGTAGAGGACAAAAAAATATTCATCCCCACTTCACATGTAGGGGAGCTACCCTAAAAAAAATATTATCCAACATTTAATTTTACCACTTTGTCGGCATAATTGATGTACACACCCCTACAAAATTACAGCTTTAACAAAACCTCGGACAAACAGACAGACGGACATGACGAAACTATAAGGGTTCCTTGTCAGAACTATGGAACCCTAAAAACAAAAGAATTTGAAGCCTATTGTATTGTATCGGTGACCGTTACCTCGAATAAGTTTATTGCATAACTAGCTTCTGCCCGCGACTTCGTTTGCGTGGAAGTCGTAAAATATACAACGCAATTAAACAGTAGAAATGCCAGTTGTATGACAATTAAAATTTATAGTAAATTAGACATTGTCCTGTTAAAGAGACGTGGAGCCATCTATTATCGTTATTGTTGTTTTCTTCGGGAACAGCACTCTTTTTCAGGATGAAAGGTGAAACCCTATGTTCGTTTCTGTACACCTGACAAAGTGACAACGTATATGCAAAATTTCAGGAGGATCGGTTCAGTGGTTTAGGCGTGAGAAGGTAACAAACAAACTTACTTTCGCACTTATAATATTAGTTAGAACTACCACCTGCCTTGAGAATGTTACCAATTAATAAGTTTAAATGTAAAATGTTTGCTTGGCTCAAACATGTGTTTTTATTCTGTTAATGAATTTTTAAATCATACGTTTCGATATTGTTATTAAGATCCTATAACGCTAATAACAACATTAGTAGTTTTACATTACTTATTATGAATTCTTGGACATATTATTTTTATTTTGACATTATGATTAATTTTTTCTTTGATACTGTTACGAGCTTGGGGTTCGTGACAATTAAAAACGCCGATTAAATAACCAAAAATAAACACTTTAAGTTAAAACACCAATTACATTTTTATGGCACTAATTACAAAACAATTGCACTACTGATCACTTCTAAGTCGCACTTGAAGATCGCTTTCCTTTCGATGTTTTCGCTTGTATCGCTTATCCAAGACTGTGTCGGCTCGCGGAGCATTCCCGCCTTATATAGGTCTCACATTGTTCTAGAACCTTCTATTGTAGAAACATCTAGAATGTTCGAGTACCTTCCGGCCCCAACTGACCAGATGTCGATAGTTCTAGAAAGTTCTATCATCGAAACTTCTAGAAGGTTCTTGACACTAGTTCTTCTACTCGATACTAGATGGCGCTAGTGGTAACGAATACTAATTGTGGCGCGCAACAATACCTATTAGGATTTATATTTTTGATATAACTATTAATATTTTGACATTATAAATAATGCATTTGTGATAAGGAACGAGCGAATAATTTGTCATTAAAATTATAAATACATAAACTTAATACAAAATTTCATAACTTTATATAAAATTCTTACAATGTACGAGTACCTAGCTTGTTATTTAATATTTCTACACCAGCACTGCTAGTACATTATGTGAATCAATGTTTAATGTAGGATCTCAATGTACCATATACTGAGAAATAAATAAATAAATACTTACTTACCTAATATACTAAACTAACAGTCACATTTTTATAAAACTTCCCGTTGCTGTTACTTCGTTTTCACTTAGCGTTCTTTCTGTTATTTTTCTTCTTCTCGGCTCCTATTGATCCTAGCGCGATGTTAAATCTTATAGATATCTGTCCCCGTGTCTCCCATGGCAATAATGGTTGTGTGTGGTCACAGTACTCACGCAGCGGCACTTGTATGGGGATGGCCGGCGGGAACCAGCCGCTGCTGCCCGGCCACGCGCCGCTCGCGCCGCTCGCGCCGCCCGCGCCGCCCGCGCCGCCCGCGCTTCCCGCGCCTCGCGTGTACTCTGTAGACATTTACAATAAATATTATAGGAAAGTACTAAATTATCTATCATACTCTTAAATCGTAATGAAAGTTTTAGGTAATTTTACAAATTAATCAAGAAATAACGTGGACATACAGTCTCCGCCATGATCATCAGGAACTGATAGCTTGTTGTGAGTAACATCTAACACAGTTAGTAATAAGTAATTCGCAGAAGTGGTGTAGGTGTGCGCGGCACAGACTCCGTGCAGGTACGAGGAAGTGGTCGGGGACCTCGTCAGTTCACCACTCGATCACTCCGCCGCGCACCGCGGTACGAGGAAGGAAGTGGTTGGAGACCTCGCCAGTTCGCCGCTCGACCACTCCGCCGCGCACCGCGGCCACCCGCGGCGCACGTCAGCACTTTGACAATAATTATGGTTGATTGTTTAAGGAGGAAGTAAATAAACTATTTACGATTCGATAAGGTACCAGTCGAATTATTTGCGAGTAGGTCCTTAAATTGAAATAGTGCTTCTACATAATAATGATAAAATGTGAATATCTCGAAAGCTAGTAAAATCCAATATAATTTATGCTAGTGCTCCAAACAAGCAAAAATTAATAAATGCTACCGATACATAGCAATTTGCATATCTACACAAATGATATAGACAGGAAACTGTTGAGGATGTAGTGGTATTGTGAGCACGAGACTGACCGGCGATGAGGTTCCGCCAGTGGTCGCCAGTGTTGGCCGGCGAGCGCGGCGGGCGCGCGGCCCGCGGCTGCTGCGCCGCCGTCGCTGCGTACGCCACTCCTGCAACCACATAGCCAGGTTCAATCATGCCCCACAGAATATGTAATAGTACAAACTGCACTGAGCTCGACTAACTAACGGTTTAAACTTTGCAATACTCGACGCAGCACCACAGACTACTTAGAGATACTACGTATCACAGCACCTAGACAAAATCAAACTGGTTGCTAATTTCATTTTATAATTTTTATGACATTGATTTGAAGAGCAGTGGTGACCCAGTGGTAACGGCCCCGACTTACGAGTCGTAGGTTTGAACCCAGACAGTCGCTTTACTTTGTGTAAAATTTCATCACCATTGCTCTCAAAAGTTCAAAACGGTGAAGAATAACGGGTGAAATTTAGTATCGTTTGGCAGGAAAAGGGGGTTGCGAGGGGAGTGGTGGCGGTGTGGGGGGGAGTTCCCCCTCTCCCCTGGTACCATTCCCATGAAAAGGTAACGCACCATTCTTGAGAAAAACAAATTATTGTAACCTAACCTCAAAACACTTGTTGTTAAAAGAAAGATGCTTCTGCAACGTCTCCGGCGCTGCGGGAAATCAGCCTCTTCGCCCTTACGTAACAAAGGATAGGCACCCATGCTCACCTCCGCACTTAACTTAACGATTCGTTTTCCCTTTTATCTGATTTGAGGTTACATACTTAATTTTTAATTTTTACTTTGATGGTCCTAGTTTATCATTTGTTCCTTCAAGTGACAGCTATGTGAACAGAACCCAGCATTGCATAAATATGTAAGTTGTCACGCCCTTTATACCTGGAGGCTTTTATTTAGGTAGTTTTTATTTTTATTTTATTATTTTATTACTTTTGATTTAGTATTTTTATTTTAGCTTGAGTACGATTTTTAGATTTTTATGGTATTTGTTGGTATATTGGCGTGGCTAGCTAACATATGGCAAATCATTTTATTGAATGTTCTGTGTCCTGTAATGTTAATTAGATACTTTGCAGATCTAGTTTACTATACAGTCGAGTATTTTATAACTGAACAGACAGCTGTGCTGCTAGGGAGTTTGTTGCGCCACTTCTTCTCCCCAGCGAAAGCACTAGGAAGTGGTGAAGGGCGGGCGTTTTTGGGGGACTGTCTTATGTAATTTTGACGTTCGAAAAGTGCTGATTTTCAGCCTAGTTTGAATAAATGACTTTTGATTTTGATTTTGATTGATACATTTTTTTGTACTTTCTCGAAAAATATGCATTACCTTGTACTAAGAGTGATCTGAGGGCACTCCCGTGCCCCCACCAAGACGAGCCGAACGAAGCGCAAGGGCACTACTTTGGTTTGGATTATACCAGATAAACAAAATTCTCGGGATATGATGTCAATAGTAATAAAGTTTCAATTGCATAGCTCTTATACTGTCGATTTTATTGATATCTAAAAAACCACGATTTCGTCACTGACTGATGATCATCAAAACTCTTAGGGTACTTTCTGAAGTCCTAGAAGGCTGTGGTATGTAAGCTAGTATCAGTACACAAACAAAAAAAAAAATTCTAAAACTGAACTTTTACCCCCCAGCCTCTTAAACTAGGGGATGGAAGTTTGTTTGAGACTTCCGCAAATTTTTATGCTCGAGGTCTGAAAATTTATATGGGGACTCCTTGTTATCTACACTATAATAATAATATAATATTATAAAGAGGAAAGATTTGTTTGTTTGTTTGATTTGAATAGACTCCGAAACTGCTACACTGATTTTAAAAATTCTTTCACCATTAGAATCCTACATTATCTCTGATGAACATAGGCTATAGAATATTTTCAAAAAAGTTAGGGATCCGTATGAAAGCTTCGATAATATAACTAAAGGTGTGAAAAAATTACCAAATAAAATCCTTATATCGTGTACGCTGTGGAAACTATTGACATTAGAGCAACGGTATGTACTACAGTTTTATAGAGGACATCGACATCTACAAAAAGTCGCAACAACATGTCTATCTTTTAAGGTATAACCTTTTTTATGGTAACCAAATTTGTTCTAAAATAATGCATTATTTGCGAAGGTGTTTTCATAAACATGATATTAATCCTTATCCAAATAAACACGTCATTCATCACAAGTATTTAATTTTGAACAAAATTGCCCTGCCCTTTACATCATTCGATTTCAATGAATATTTTAGGAGATATCATAGGTATAAAATAATACTAATAATTTAGTTGTTTTTTAGTTGTTTGTTTGAAAGCTCTAATCTCTGGACGTATCGGTCGGGTTTATAAAAATCTTTTTGAATTTGATAGCCCAATTCTTGAGGAAGGTTATAGGCTAACAGACCCAGCTTAGCTACGCCCAAAAGCACAGAAGCTTCCTGGGAGCTTCACAGGCTTTGCGGAGCGACCTCATTATTCCGAGGATTTCTGCACGTTCAGAAGCCACGGCCTCGCATTCCAGGATGACGTGGGCGGCTGATTCCTCTGCGTCAAGGCAGTCCCTGCAAAGGGGACTGTCTGTGGATGATTGTTAAAGGGGTTATAATTGTTTGTTATTATTCTAAGATTATTCAGGCTGAGAAGTTTTTTGGTTAATCGCGGGTGTACCATTAGTAATTAAAGCCAATTTTGACTGTCTACAGTCTGTTGGCGGGCAGAAGCTATAAATTATAAAGATCGTAAAAATTAATTTTCGAAAACTACCTTTCAAGGGGAGGTGGAGACGGTGTTCAATTTTTTAGAGGAATTTACGAAACCTAAATAAAATTAATACATATTTCTGGATTTTTTGTAAATCACACACAAAAAAAAGTAAAAAAAAAAAAATCATAAGCAACCTACAAAAAGTTGTGATATCCGATCAAAACATTTTCATGTAAAAGACGAAACCACATCTGGCTCGCACTGTCAAAAAGCTATCAGATCTCATGTAGAGCCAAGCTTCTAACTCTACAAGTCCTAACTTCACAAACTCTACACCTTAGTCAAAATAAACCCTAGTCAACCTAGTCACCTTAGTCAATATGTAGCTTGGCCGTTTCGCTACCAATGTGATGGTAGCGAAACGGCCAAGCCACATATTTTATATAAGGGCGTAAGGTGCAAAATGTATTCACTGTTCATTACTTTTCTGTTATACAATCGTTTTTGTAGTTACGAAACGTAGAGTTTGTGAAGTTAGGGCTTGTAGAATTAGGGCGTGTAGAGAGAAGCTTGGCTCTACATGAGATCTGATAACATTTTGACAGTGCGAGCCATATGTGGTCTCGTCTTGGCAACATTTTACATGAAAATGTTTTTGGTGGGATAACGTTATAATCAGGGACCCAACCCCTACCACCTTTACCTCTTTTAGCCTCCTTTTACTCCTCCTGCCAAATGATACTAAAGCAAGGCCAAGAATACTTTACTAACGGGGTTTACAAAATAATATGTTTTTTTCAATATTATTTTCCTGCTATACTTTGTATCGAAGTTGAAAAAAGTGGTCTAGCCGCGTGCAAGGAAGTAGACTAATAATAAAATATAAAAGTCAAAAGTAATTTCTTGTAAAACCATTTTTGTTACTGATTATACCTTTTTTCATTTTGATAGTAACGTGAGACGACTTGCAGAATGAAAATATTATTTACTAGCAGCACCAAGCGGTTTCACCCGCGTTTGTTTCGATCCCGTAGGAATATCGGAATGGAAAGTATCCTATGTGTTAATCCAGAAAATGGTCTATCTATGTGCCAATTTTCATCCAAATCTGTCCAACGGCTTACGCGTGATTGAGTATCAGACATCCAAACATCTTCACAAACTTTCACATTTATAATATTAGTAGGATTTTGATTTTCTGCAAGTCGTCCTAAAAGGGCCGTCGGCATGTAGGACGAGTTGATGAATTGAGTAGGTAGTGGTCAAAACAAAAGATTTTATTGTATCTTCATTCTTGATAAGTCTATCCTAATTCAAAAGTAACCACTGCGACCGTAACCATTGCTTACTTACCTGATACATGTCTGCCATTCTTATTCATTTCGGATAACACTTGAACTTGTGCGTTTGCTTGTAGTAAAGTAAAAACCGGCCAAGTGCGAGTTGGACTCGCACACGAAGGGTTCCGTACCACCATACAATATTATTTTAACACTACATATAAAATAACGGCAAAAAAATCACGTTTGTTGTATGGGAGCCCCCTTAAATATTTATTTTTTTCTGTTTTATATTTGTTGTTATAGCGGCAACAGAAATACACATTCTGTGAAAATTTCAACTGTCTAGCTATCACGGTTCATGAGATACAGCATGGTAACAGACAGACAGACAGACGAACAGTAGAGTCTTAGTAATAGGGTCCCGTTTTTACCAATTCGGTACGGAACCCTAAAAACTAAAAATTCTTAAAAAAATATTGTTATGACTTGTCTTGCTAACTGCACCAAACGTTGATAAAGTTTAAAGTTATATACAAAAACAAAGCAACCGCCTTCAAAAAAAAAAAACACTACAAAGTGAAAAATACCTGTAATTTCGGAAGTCGGTGTCTTTTGATCTGTATTTTAGTTTTTGCCACCGACTTCCAAAATAAACTTATTTTTCACTTTGTAGTGTTTTTTTGGAAGACGGTTGTTTTTTTTTGGAAATTTTATTTTTTTTATTTTCACTTTTTAGTGGGTCCGTTTGTAATTTATCTAAGTTACAGTAGCCTAATGTCAACTGCTCATCACCTTTTACAAAATATTGCTTTTCCTGATGCAGGGACGTTAATTTTATTGTTGAGGATTTCTCCCGGTAAGAACCAGCAGAACTCCTCAACAACCACACACCATACGCATTGTGATGAGCATAAATTGCTTAGCAACCATTAAAGTTCTTAATCGAATCGCAACCCGTAAAATATTTGTCACTAAGTAGTTCCGATGGCCATCTGTGGCTTTCATCATCAGCTCCACTTTACCGAAGGATGATTCCCGAGAGCAAATGCTAAAGTTGCTTTCAAAAATACCCAAATCACTATAGGTTTGCCTATAAAATTTGAGGGTTTCCCTCGATTTCCCTGGGATCCTCTCATAAGATTCCAACTTGATGACAATGGGACCACCTCGAGAGTAGTTATCAAACAAAAAAAATTGGTCCACAATTGACGGAGAAATCGGTGAACATACATAAAAAAAAAAAACATTATAGCCTCCTCGTTTTTGGAAGTCGATTAAAAAACCCGTGAGACGACTTGGAGAATGAAAATAAAATAATTTGTTTAGACTTTGACTTTGACTTTGTCCTCGAGAAATTCATCCGTTGTTTCTCATTCTGTGGTCGTGAGTAGCTCTTGTTACTATCGTGTTTAGGGCACTCACCCACGCTGCAGAGCAGCAGCGTCACCGTCCAGCCTCTCATGTTGCGCACTGGTACACCCTGTCACAACACGAAACAATACAACACAGCACAAAACTCGGTTCCGTGCGCACAGACGACAGTCTTAGGTCCAGTGTGCGTGCGCGCCGCAGTCTCCTCACCGCACTAGTGTAGCACGGCCCCAGCTCACGGCGGGCGGAGGCTGCGAACCATCTTCGTCTTTGCCCCCCCCCCCCCCCCCCCGTCCGCTCCCCTTCCGCCTTATCACTGCTACGCTCTCCATTATCACTCAACAGCAGTGTAATCCATTTATTTCCTAAGTTTTATTTGCATTGTATCGAATGTCATGGTTGACCAGATACAACAGCAGTACACCGACGCTGAGTAAGCTATTTGGTGGAATAATCAACCGTGCACTTATTGTGACTTTTTTTAGAGTTAACAGTACTTATTACGTTAAGACTATCTAAATTAGTACAAAATTGAACTGATTTATGGTTACGGATGATTGTGATGAAATCTTACAAATAAACATTGTGCAATATGGTCGAACCTTCACCCAACTTCACATACCAAACCGTCGGATTATCATTACTGTTCATAGATTGTGTGATGGTTCTTACGGCAGACATTAATGTAAAGGTCAATCAACAAGTTTCATCAATTTATGGAAAATTTAAGGTATAGGTATTTTATTTCGCATACTAACGAATGCACGATGCGTAAGTATACGGTCAGAGTATTGGTTGATGAGTCTCATTAGATAAGAATTCTAAACAGTGGTTAGTTTTGATTGCATTCGCTGATAGATGATACCCCGCGTGTGGAAAGCACCAACACAGTGCGCCCAAAGCGGTGATGTTGACCTAGATGGAACGTGCTGATTATGTACCTAAGCGTCCCTTATCAGCGGCACAGTTCGGCATGCATGACGAACTGTGCCGCTATGCTAGTGAAACGATCGATGATCTAGATGAGAACGAGATGTGCCACATTGAACTGTACAAAAGATGCGTATTGTGCGCAACTATTTTTACCGTAACCTTACGACGCGACGGGTCGAGCTTTATTAGACCGGCGCGGGCGCGGCGCGCGGCGGTGGCTGTCGCGGGCGCTCTGCGGCACGCGCGGCCGCGCGGCTGCCTGCCTGCCTACCTGCCTACCTGTCACGCCGCGCTGGTTGTGCTTATGTAACAATGAACTTCATAATACCCACTTGAACTTGAGTCAATTACTGGCATCTTATGAAATCATAAAATACCATAATTTGGCAGCAAATGTTTTTTACGAAAGATAGAAAACACGCATACCTCTATCGTTGCAAAAACAAGCCACTGTTTGGTAACATAATCAAATAGTTCTCAAATGTAAATAAAGTGTTAGGCTGTACTACTAGCTACGTACGGAGTGCTTGTGACGTGCACATGTTGGTGATCGCGTGTGCCAGGCGGCCTAGTGGGGGCGGTGTGATGGTGGGTCCACGGAGTAAATCCTTACTCCCTGGATGGGTCCATGTCGTGTTGTATGTGACGTGCACATCTTGTTGAGCGCGTGTGCAAGGCGGCCTAGTGGTGGCGCGATGGCGGTGCCGCGGTGTGACGTGCACATGTTGGTGAGCGCGTGTGCCAGGCGGCCTAGTGGTGGGGGTTCCCTACTTGTTTTCGAAAGTTGATGATTCAATTTTTATTAAGTACTAGCTGTGCCCGCGACTTCGTTCGCGTGGATGTCGGAAAACAAGAGGTAATGTGTCGCTTAGGAAAGGTGTAATTGCCACTCCTTCATTGAAAAGGAAGAATCATCTGATCTTGCCTGGTAACGCTTTCCTTACCTAGGGTTCTCTACCACGGGCCTTTTGACTGCAATCACTGCGTCTTCATGGTTCATAATGACAATGCGACGAAGTGTCACTTTGATTTTTGAGAATAAATTAAAATAAAAGCGCCTGCTCGAGGCTGATTATCTAACCAAACAGCCATAATTACGTCCATTTTATTTTATCTAAAGTATATCTGAGATTAGTAGGTGAAGTTTGAAGTTAGTTTTTCTAAGTCTTGTTTTCTTCTCTGTGGTAAATTTAGAATTTCTTAACTTGGTATTGAATATATAATATATACCTACCAATATTATGCCTTATAAAGCATCGAGATATATAGATGATAAAAGGAAGAATACATTAATGGTAAGAGCTTCTACATAAAGTTGCCCGTCTAAAAAGCACTACGAAGATGAAACCCATGAAAACTTTAGACATGATTTTGATTTAGACCTTATACTGCCGAAAACCAGAAAAAGAATTGTAAAGCTAATTACAAAAAAATATAACCGACTTCCATAAAAAACCCTACAAAGTGTAAAATAACCTTAGTTTGGGAAGACGTTGTGCGTTGGCAAGAAATTACAAACTTCTGAAACCAAAGGTCTATTGCACTTTGAAGTGTGTTTTTAAGTCGGTTGTATTTTATTTTATTTCACAGAAAGTCGTGTAAGTTTATATTGAAAACCATGAAAACGACACACATGATAAAAAAAGAAAAAGATAATTGCAGTGCAAGGCAATTGCACAATCGGCTTCAGCACTCTCGAAAACCATGAAAACGACACACACTACGAATTTTTCGATTTGCAGCCGCCATCTTGGACTTTCATTTTAACCAGTACTGAAACGGTTTACCAACAGTCGATTGGTCCATGAACCGTTGGTCAACACAATTAACTTTTCATCCAAAGGACTTGTGACCCACGAACGTTTCCCCAACAGAACACTACGTCAGTGAATGCTTAACCAACAGAATGTTTTGACCAATAACTTTTCACCCAAAGAACATTTGACCCACGTCAAATAGAACTAAGGATGCAAGGGCGAGCAAAGCGAGCTCGGGACTTGGGGCACCCCGACTCGGTCAGGTAGGGTTCGAGGGGATGATGGCGGCTCAAGTGAGCGAGCAAAGCGAGCGAAGGACACCCCGAGGTTAGGCTTGGTTAGGTTACTTTATACCCTTTTCACAGAAATAAAGGACTACGTCTTATTATTATTTTACTTTCACCTTTCCCGGCGTCTGTTGGCCTTGTTCTTTGGGTGAAAAGTTATTGGTCAAAACATTCTGTTGATAAAGCATTCACTGACGTAGAGTTATGTTGGCAAAACGTTCGTGTGTGAAAAGTCCTTTCGAAAAAAGTTAATGGTTTAAAGATAATGTTCACCAACGGTTCATGGGCCAATCGACGGTGGATAAGCCGTTACAGTTTCATTTTAACCTCACTATTGGCTTCAGCACTCCCAAAAACCAATAAAACGAAACCCATAAAAAAAATAATTGCAATCTCCATCTTGGATTTTCGTTTTGACCTGCCTATCGGCTTCAGCACCTTTGAAATCTATGAAAACGACATCCATGACAAAAAAAAATTGCAGCCACCATCTTGGATTTTCATTTTGACCTGACTATCGACTTCAGCAAACTTGAAAACCATGAAAACGACACCCATGACGAAAAAGTTAAAAATTTAGGCAACCGCCATCTTTGATTTTCTTTTTGACCTCACTTACCGGGGTCAGGATCCTCGGAAACCATGAAAAATAGCTCTCTCTCTCTCTCTCTCTGTGTGTGTGTGTCTCTATCTACCTATTACTTTGAAAAATGAGGCATAACGCTTTTTCGTTATTTGACGATTTCTCCCTTAGAACTCCTACCACAAGCTCCATTTAAGAACTTCGTTAAAAACGCTCTGCGTTACTCAACTTTCTATATCAATAATTATCTAACTTCTTTATCGCTCAGAACACCACATTAATTATTATTATCTTACATTATCCTCACTTTTTGTTTAAAATTCTTTTAGCGCCACAGGCGCCACTAAATAAACCATCAATGGAAAGCGATTTTGTTTAGTATTATAATCATTATCATTACTTTTTAAAATAACATAGACATAAGTAGGTATCTGTGTTATTTCGTCATTTATGTAACCATAAACTAATAGGACGTGATTATTCACATCACAACAACAATATGTTTTCGTTAGTAGGTACTATATCGCGCCAATAGATGTCGTTACGTGTTACAAAAAAAACGTAAAAAGTTGTTCTAGAATACTTTAAATTGATTATATCTTTTGATAGAGTGAACCGATTGCGATGAAATAAAAACTAATCACTGCTCCGAGTTCTACACCATATTTGAGTATAAAAAGTAACCGTATTGGTTTGGTACTTTTTACGTTTACCCTGTTCAAATCAATAATCTGTCACATCCAAACAGACAAACCGACAAACAGACAAACAGACAAAAATTCCAAAAATTGATGAAATGGCATCTGTTGGTTATCCTTTAACACCCCAACTATTTTTTTTGGAAATATTTTCAATGTACAGAAACGTCTCGTCTACAAATTTATTATATGTATATAGATATAGATATAACATTTAATACCTATTTAACTTGTAACTCAAGTTTGGTGATCTGAGTACTCATATTTTCCCCTCGGGAGCATGTACGAGCCAATAATGCTCATACAGCAAAATTACGTTCACGCGTACTTTTATGACAAATCAGTCAATTCAGTCTTCACTAAAACTTCGTCACGCGCTAATGTGCGGCTCAGATAACTAAGCAAACGCTTTAAACTGTTTCCACAAATATACGATACTACAGTGTGTACTACAGTGGTTTGGTGTAACTTAACTTGCTACCTACAACAACTACCCGGGGTACCCGTCAACGACGAGAATACGCCAACATAATCCGTATAGGAACCACACTTCTCTTTTTGATCGCGCCGTGAAGTATCTCAGCATGGTTAAAGAAAAAAGAGCTGGGCTTCATTCTACATTTGAACTTCTTTGCAAATCTTTCCATCAATGGAAAGCGTTTTTTTTAATATAATATACTTTTTAAAATAACATAGACATAAACTAGGTATCTGTGTTATTTCGTCATTTAAGTAAGCATAAACTAATAGGACGTGATTATTCACATCACAACAACAATATGTTTTCGTCAGTAGGTACTATATCGCGCCAATAGATGTCGTTACGATAACCGTTGGAGTAAACGTGTTCTTGAGTGGAGACCGCGAATCGGTAAACGTAAGGTGGGACGCCCTCAGGCTAGGTGGAGCGACGATCTTCGCAGGATGGCTGGTAGCAGCTGGATGGGAGTTGCCGAAAATCGAGTTGAATGGCGTGCAATGGGAGAGGCCTATGTCCAGCAGTGGACTGCTATAGGCTGCTGATGATGATGATGATGATGAGATGTCGTTACGTGTTACTAAAAACGTAAAAAGTTGTTCTAGAATACTTTATTTAAATTGATTATTATCTTTTGATAGAGTGAACCGATTGCGATGAAACAAAAACTAATCACTGCTCCGAGTTCTACACCATATTTGAGTATAAAAAGTAACCGTATTGGTTTGGTACTTTTTACGTTGACCCTGTTCAAATCAATAATCTGTCACATCCAAACAGACAAACCGATAAACAGACAAAAATTCAAAAAATTTATGAAATGGCATCTGTTGGTTATCCTTTAACACCCCAACTATTTTTTTTGGAAATATTTTCAATGTACAGAAACGTCTCGTCTACAGATTTATTATATGTATATATGTATATATAGAATAGATATAGATAGATAGATAGATATCGAACACGGTGTGTCGATAATTCAGTTGTACGATGTTTTATTCTATCGATGCTTTATTGGTGCGATGTAACGTTTGTGCGAAAATTCCTGTTACGAAAAACCCTACGACGATTGCTCATTAGTTCGGTAATTTATTAGTTCGAAAGTATGTCGGTTCGAAACGTTGTCCGTGACATGTACATTTAATTAATAATCTTTTTTTTTTGTGGTTTGGCAACTGAGCCGATGTCGACTATTCTGCCAATGTCAATTAATAATCTTATTTTGCATTATAGAAGTTAAGGAACAACATTCCTTTTATTGAAAAAAAAAATGCTAGTAATGCTAGTCTATTATTTACATCAAGTAAATTATATAAAAATAATCCTAATCTACCTATACCTAAATAACTTAAATTAAAATATACATTTACAAAAAAATGTTTTAACTATAATGTTACCTACTGTAAATTTTATTCTAAAAAACAAAATCAGAAAATAAATTAGCATACCTACAGTAGGTACCTATACCTATTATTTTACTGAAAAAAAATATTGTGCATCTTTTTGAACATTTCCTTAACTTTTTGCGGCAGGCGTGTCGGCTATAAAAATTACGATAAAATATTTTTGTTTCAGCAAAAATATATAATATTGTAATTTTAGATTAGGACTAGCTTCTGCCCGCGGCTTCGCCCGCGTGGATATCGGAAATTATCCACGGGACAGTACCGGTGAAGTAGCCCATGTCCTTCCCTAGGATGCTATCTATCTCCTTGCCAAAGATACTAAGCATGCTGTTGACGCTGATCTTGGGACTATTCCGGTGACTCCGCTGCCCTTTGAGACACCACTATACTCAGCATGCTGTTGACGCCGATCTTGGGGCTGTTCCGGTGTTTCTGCAGCCCATTGAGACACCAGATACTAAGCACGCTGTTGACGCTGATCTTGGAACTATTCCGGTGACTCCGCTGCCCTTTGAGACATCAGATACTCAGCATGCTATTGATGCCGATCTTGGGACTGTTCCGGTGTTTATGCAGCCTGTTGAGACACCAGATGCTCAGCATGCTATTGATGCCGATCTTGGGACTGTTCTGGTGTTTCTGCAGCCCGTTGAGACACCAGATACTCAGCATGCCGTTGACGTCTAGGTTGACACTGTTCTGAAGTTTCAGCAGCTCGTTGAAATGCCAGATACTCAGCATGTTGTTGACGACGATCTTGGAACTGTTCTGGTGTCTGTCTCAGTAGCTCTGTGTGCGCCTGACGCACCGCCTGCTCAAACCTTCGCAGCTCAGTTTGTTGAGACGTCTCGTTAAGTCTAGCTTTTTTTATAGCTCGAGCTTTATGAAATATTAGACTTACGCTTTCGAGTCATTATTGTAAGTACTATTTAAAAAATCACAAAATCCGTAGTAATTTTCAAACTAACTAAAACAATTCCAATAGCTAATTATGAGGAAAACGAATCTATGTTCTTCCTACTTACAACACAACCTAAACCTATACGTTAATCTTAAACTAAACAAAAAAAAAAAAAAACAATTGTAATAATCTAAGTAAGTAATGAAATGTGATTTGATTTGATTTGATATTTCTTTTTAAAATATCTGCATAGCCTTTTCCCAAGTATGTTGGGGTCGGCTTACACTTAACGTGCTTTCCGAGGCACGGAGGGGTCTTGGTATGTAAAGATGGTCATCCATCCACAGACCAACCGCGGCAAGCGTAGCTTAACCTGACCGATCGACCTGTGCGGCTTTTATTATTTAGCTACGGGCCCCTCGGGCTCTTCTTAAAATATACTACCTAAAAATTATAATTATGCCTACTCATTCATTTCATTTTGGCAGTTCAACAACATTCATTGCGTTATTTATTTACGTTGTTGAGCAGACAAATTTTTCGAACATATACGGGTAAAGCGATGAATTAGCGATATCCTCCCCCCCCCCCTTCCCCGCTCTGTGCGCCGCCGCGCCGCCTATTCCTATGGCGCTCAACCTCAGGTCAATCTTATCGTGATAACTTTTAAAGAATTTGTCCAAATTGCTTGGTGTAAAAGACAAAGTTTATCTACATTAAATACCGAAAGCGATAAATGTATTAATTTTCATAAGAATTAACTAAGTACTCTAAAACGTGCATTGTAAAAAAAGTATCCGATTTCAATGTATTTATGGATCACTATTTTGGATATAATGGCTTCCACATAAAAGGTAGATATATGCTGTCGCGGACTTTTATTTAGAACTATTTAAGACAAACAGTCCCACGATACATTATCTTCGTGTAGCTGTAACGGTTTAGGCAGCGCACGCCAAGATAGCTCTCAGAGGGCAGGAATTTATCCGACTTACTTGATACTTATCGTATGGGCAAAAAAAAAATACACAAAATCTTTATAAATTGTAGCCTATGTGTTATTCTGATGTATAAGCTATATTACTGTGAAGTTTCATCGAAATCCGTTCAGTAGTTTTTGCGTGAAAGAGTAACAAACATCCTTACAAACTTTCGCGTTTATAATATTAGTAGGATTATTTTAATGTAAATAATAGACTAGGAATTATAATTTCTTTTTCAATAAAAGTAATAAATTTCCTTAACTTCTATAATGCAAAATAAGATTATAAATTAAATGTCACGGACAACAGTAGGCGTTTCGAACCGACATACTTTCGAACTAATAAATTACCGAACTAATGAGCAATCGTTGTAGGGTTTTTCCAACAGGAATTTTCGCACAAACGTTACATCGCACCAATAAAGCATCGATGGAATAAAACATCGTACAACTGAATTATCGACACACCGTGTTCGATATTTAACGTCGGCCAACAAACTGCTTTGTAGTTTGGCGGAGGTAAAAATATCTTGTTTAAAATTATTTCTGTGAATAAACACTTTTTAATTTTTTTTTTTTTTTTTTAATAAAAATCGAATCATCAACTTTCGAAAACAAGTAGGGAACCCCTTTTTACTACACTACACTGGGGTCAGTCTGGAGGTGGTTCGCAAGTCTCACTCTATCAAAAAGTACTCTGTGTTCGCAAGGCCGCGGGCTGGAGCAATTGCTTAAACATCTTTCTTAAGTATTATTTTAGAGATGTGGTAAACTCGAACGACACCACCTTTGTCAATTCTATATTCGGTTCATAATGTGGATGATTAATTGCATTTATATAATTAAGAATCAAACGAACTTACCTTGTGAAGTTTGATTCCAATTATACGAGGGTCTCAACCGAAGACGATTACTGCCCTATCCCCCCCAACCCAATGGCCAAAAGGCAATGTTATAACACAAAAATCCACTCTGAAATAATGATTCAAGGGCGTATGGTGTTGCCAGTGGTAGCGAACCGGAAATTGTATCTAATAAAAAACATATCCTTTTATCCTATTTTTTTTTAGTGTTTAAGATATAAACGTGTGATGAAGATAGCAGCATCCATGTAATGCTGCATGTAATATAAGTAATCGTATTCGGTTGAGACCCGAAGTATAATTGGAATCAAACTTCACAAGGTAAGTTCGTTTGATTTTTAAATAAAACAGACACGAAAAAGAATTAAAAATTATCTTTAATGACTCAGCACAACGACTTATTCAAACAAATCGGTACAGCTAGGTGATGTTGGACGGGGCTGCGGCGGGCGCAGTGCCCGGCACGCGCAGCACGTCGTCGCGGCGCAGGCGCGGCAGTGAGGGCTGGCGCAGCAAGCCACACGTGTTGGTGGAGGCGCGCATGCGCACGTAGCCCTCCTCACCCCACGCCCTCGACCACGAGTTCTTGACGATGAAGTAAGTCTCCCCTTTGTGCAACGTCCAGCCCACGGCCAGCACGGCGTGGTTGCGGCTGTTCAACCGGCTGTAAAACATCGTTGCCGTCAGTTTATAGTACGTGCACGACCACGTGACGCATCAGTACACTTGCTTATCTTATTCTCATGCAAAGTACCGCATGTCGTTTACACATAGTAGCTGAACAGCTCTCACTACACAATACATTAACTAGTTATAAAATAGTATACTGACCAGCGGGCATCGTGATAATAACCCTTACTGTAGCTCTTGAAAGTGGTGGCTGCGACGTCGATGGTCAATACGATGGGCCCGTACTTCCTGATCGCCACCTGCCACAGACGCGCGGGAGTTAGTCACGCACCACACATGGTAAAACACGTCAGGCCGGTCTAGGGGCTAGCAGTACCTTGAGCGCCGGGATGTTGTTTGAGGTGACGTTGACGAACCCGCTGATGCGCGTCACGGCCGGCACTCTATCCGCTCGACACTGTAGCTCCTATACACATACGCGCACACGTAAATGAAATATTAGATCTAGAAAAAGTGCTTAAAAAAGTTAATATTTGTTATATTTGGTTAGTTATCGTACTTTGCCTTCGTAGGGTGTATACTCGTCGAGCGCGGGCAGTCCTTGATCTTGTATGTAGTTGTAGGCGTAGCTCGGAGACGTCCCGTTACATCCATTGCCACCGTACCTGTAACACAACCGATGTAAGTAAATACATGTCAGCTGCTGGGGCTATGTGTCGCACGAGTGTGATCGTGTGTATGTATACTGACGGTTGCGCGCAGTCCACGAGCGCTTGCTCGCTGAGCGGCACGAGGCGGCGGGTCTCCACGAACAGCGCGCCCTCCACCGCGCCCACCGTCGCGAACGCCCAGCACGAACTACACGACTTCTGATCTGTGGGCGACAACATGCGTCAATATGGTACTTCACTACTCACTAGGAGCACGAGAGAGCAGAGATGCGACACACTCACTGCGCACGGGTGTGACGGCGCCGAGCTCGCGCCAGTCGAACTTGAGCGGCAGGTGGCCGCGCAGTGCTTCTAGCTCGGCCTGCGAGTGCGGGAAGGGCGCGCCGGGGTCGGCGGCGGCGGCGGGCACCACGCCTCGCAGCACGCTCGCCTCCACCTTCAGCCGGTCCGACATGAAGTTGATCTCCAGCTCGAAGGACGCGCCCTGCCTGTTGCCCGACGCCATGTGTCGCGAGCTCTGTATCAAGACGTTCTTGCGGACCGCCTCTTCCACGTCATCGGCGTACGTACGGCCAAATTTTTGTTTATACCTGCGCGAATTGTTTTTTTTTTTATTGAAAATAATTTATGTAATGAACTCTGTTCATTTTTCAAATGATAACATAACATTTAATAATCAGCCTATAATGTTCCCACAGCGGGGACACGCGCCTCCTCTCTGTGAGAGGAAGTGGGCCGTAATCCACCACGCGGGCCCTGTGCAGGTTGGTAGATGTAACATGTCTTCGAATTTTTGGTTCTAGGACATGCTGGTTTCCTCACGATAAAAAAATGGGCACGCTTAGTTTTCATACAGATACTTGCGTTATCTAGGTCTATCTATATTTGTGGATGAAACGCATCATTCTGGGTGTAAAAAGACAGGACAGAGTTCGGAACACCACGCTGCGTTCCAAAACGGGCATACTGGATGTAGGAAAGAAGGCTGCCAGGCTCAAATGGGATTGGGCATGTCACATCAGCCGCATGCACGATGACCGCTGGGCAAAAGCCTCCACACAATGGGTGCCTGAAGTTGGTCGGCGCCGACGCCGAGGCCGGCCGAGAAAGAGATGGCGAGACGATCTGGACTGAATATCTGAAGAGGAATATGATCCATGCTAACGGATGGTCATGTAAATATAAAAGACAACAACGTGCTTAAAAATCATGTTATTTAACTGATGGAAAACTGTATGTGACGTTGGTAAATTCTGCAACATTGAATCGCTTCTTTCCACTGCATGACGTTGTATACTTCTCACAGAACGGCCACAAGTTATGCACACCATTGTAGGATGACAAATGTTGGCATCCCTTGGAACCTAGAACAAACTTATTTACCCACATGAATGAATTTATTATAATACCTACACATTATGACATCTAAAGCAACCAGACTTTTGTAGTGTAGTCGTGACGTGTTGTGATCGTGATGAGACGAAATGAGTCTTTCTGATTCATTGCCATTGAGTTCAATGTATTTTTAGAAACACGATAAACAACTTGAAGTCACATTTGTTCGATGTTTCTTATATTTATAAGTTCTAGAAAGATTCTAGCTGTAGATGACTTACCTCAATTGTTAACCATCGTGCTAAGATAGTGACTAGAACAGCAGGCAATGAAGAGTCAAGAGGTGATATGCCGCCGCAGTCTTTGCGTGGCTACACCGCAGTTTATGCATCGCATGATGAACTGATTGCAAGTCAATTCCGTGTCGAGTAGCGAGAGGTCAGTAGGTAGGCGAGCACACACAATAAGTCCATTATACAAGCGAGGGTCAGGGTCAATGAAAATCCAAAATAAAAAGCACAACGAACAAGCAAACGGCAGAGCGTTCAAACCTGTACATTTGGTAATATTATCTATGGTTCAAACGAAACGACGTCTGACATTTGACGTTTGTTTTTTTTCATAGAGATGGGATTGTACGTCAAGTGGAACAGAATCGATAAAATAATTGAAAGGGTTGAAAGCAATGATTACGCTAGTAATATAATATAAGTCAATGGTTGAAAGATTAAAATAGAATTAGTTTTTGTCGACCACTATTCAGTTAATATTTTTCGAGACAAAAAAGGTAGTAAGATTAAACAAAGAAGCACATTCAGAAGCTTTCAGTTATTTTTATTTGATTTTGATTAGAAAAAAAGTGGAATTCAGTAGAGTCGATAGTCACATAAAAACAACCCCATTTTCCGAATCAAAACCCTGTGAAAACACAATAATAAGCAACTTAACAGGACGCCGAATTGAACGCTATCGATTCCCGTCGAAAACTCTGATTGCCACTTCTTAGTTTCACAAAATAACTCGTTTTGATACCTGTTATCAAAAATCATAAAAATATAAGTACAGTTTGGATTTGACCCCTCCCTAGCTTGCAGTACTACAGTATGTTTTCCCCTTGAACTTGTCATGTCAATCAAAAAAAAGCAATTAAAATACTTTTTTTATATAGTTTTTTAATAGTTCACGAAAGTTCTAGGAAATTATTAAGCTCTAAATAATTCATAAATGAATATTTAAATATTACGAGTTATTGTGAGATTACTATACATGCTTGGGGTAGTCATTTAGCCATCTTCGACGCTAGAGGTCTAAAAATTGATATAGGGACTTCTTGTTATCAATAATTAAATCCGTATATCCGAAAAAAAAAAACAATTCTGAAATTTTTTTTTTTTTCATAAGCAACTAACAAAAAAATGTGGAATCCCACAAAAAACATTTTCATGTAAAATGTTGCCAAGACGAGACCACATATGGCTCGCACTGTCACTGTCTCATGTAGAGCGGCCAAGCCTCATATTTTGACTAAGGTGTAAACTGAAATTGTTTATTCAAATAATTGATTAAAGGGCCATATACTAGATTTACGTAAAAATAATTGGATTTTACCTGAACTAGGAATAAACCTGTATCTCAGGTATCTCACTCAAGTGCTTATACATAAGAAGGTTAACATTCCATAAACAAATAGTAAATAATTTATTTACTGTAATGGTTAGGTACCTATATTCTAATTGACAGAAACGCTACTTTTTTGCATCATCGTAAGCGGACATTTTGCAACCATGTTCTATTATGATTTTTGCAATGTAAAATTTTTATAAGGTCGCGTTTACTTTGTCATACTTGAAAAATTTACCGTGTCAATAAAATATTAAGATTGCATGTGATTTATTGTATAATATGAATTGTAAAAACTAAAAAATATTTTATCTATGCAAATGATGATGAATGACAATTATAATATCCTTGGACATTTCACACAACGCCATATAGTCCCAAGCTAAGCAACTTAATGCTTGTGCTAAGTGTTATGGTAACGAGATGGCTGATAAACTACTTATATACATTTTTTTTTTGTAAATACATACATATTATAGAAAAAACACCCAGACCCGAAACAAATACTTGTAGGTCCTACAAATATTTGTTCCGTGCGGGAATCGAACCCGCGACATGCTGCGCAGTAGTCAATCGCTCAACCACTGCGCCAACCGTCTCGTCTAAATTTTTTGAATTATAACTAGTGATAGATGATATAAGAATAATTATAGAACATAAAGTAAAAAAGGCTTATAGATAAACATTAACTTAACCCACCTTAAGGACGCTATCACATTTTTTCACGAATAGCAGTGCTTTTCAGGTAGTAGGTATTTTAATGAACAGGAGTCACAATCCATACATTTTCTACCTGCGGACATAGGATGGGAAATCATCAAATGACCCCTCCCGCTCTGGGTGGAGCGGAAGGGAGTGTCAGACTCTTACTGACTAAAACCCATCCGTGTTCCTTCCTTAGCCCTTTATGTTCCGGGGCAGCGGTAACCCTTTCGGACAATCCCGCTGCCCCGGCAGGCTTCGGCCCTGACGGGCCCCTCCATGTCTGCTGACATCTCTTTGAGGCGCGCGTGGAACACGTACGCGCCGTCCGGCACGGGCCTGGTTCTGATCGGACGGCGAGCTACCCATTACTCGCCGTCCGCAGGCCCGCGCCTACGGTGGCCGGGAGTCGTCACGCGGCTCCCGACGCCCGGAGCGTCTTCCGCGGCGGCTGGGACGGGCGGCTCTCTCCGCTCTCTCCCTCGCCCATCCCGCCACCTCCTTCGCTAGCATGACTGCTTCGCAGAAGGAGGTGACTGCCTCCCACTCCCTCTCGCCCCGGACCATGGCTTGGACCAGGGCCGGGCGCGAGAGACCTGCGGACACTTGCGGTTGGTCATTCCGCGCTCAAACGCGCTCCTGGAAGCACGGCTATGTATGTATGTATATCTCGCAAAAAAATATTACGTAAAAAAGTGAGATCCGCGTTGTGTACTATGCAAGGACGAAGTTGATACTTTTTCGGACCGAAATAAAAGTAAGAACGATTATTGGAATTTGTTTTAGAAATAATAATAATAATAATAATAATAATAGCCCCTTAAACAACCACACGTCCTGATTGACCATCTAATCACGTGGGGGGCGGACACACGAATGAGAAATTACTGGCGTGGCTAACGTGGCTCTGGAAACCCACTTAAAAATGGAGACTCGTTCAAAAAGAAAACGTATAGGACCGCTGCCCGGGGGCGATCGCCGGGGCGCACTTGGAGCTGACGCTGAGTGTCTCAGCATGCGAACCGTCAGCGGTGAGGAGTTGAACAGGCGGGCTCCCACCGACAAAGATGCTACAGCCGAAGTTATTGATGATGTTGATAGACTGACAAACAGGACAGACACCCCTGTAGAACCATATAGTCCAAGTACAGTATCGTACGCACCTTCAAGAACAACATCACCATCAATACCATCATCACCCCCCATACCTAGTTTTAATACAGTTTCACCTACTCCGGCCTTGAATGTTGCGCGGGAGGTATCTACCTTCTTACCCGCGTCCACCAAGGCTGGGAAAACAAGAGTTCGCATGAAATGGAGCAAAGAAGTTAACCTATTCATCATGCGAACTTATCTATACATAACTAAACTAGAGACCGACATGACCACCTACAGACAACAGCTGCATGAATGTTTTTCACGTCTATATCCTGAGATATCAGTTTCAGAACAACGGATTTCAGATCAACGAAGAACTATAGTTAGGAATAAACTTTTGTCACAAGTCGAATTAGATCAGTTAAAAGAAGAAGTACGCACACAGTTACAACAAGAATCAGAAAACTATGCAGACACCAACACTATCATACTAACACAAAACACAAACGTAAATATTCTGCAAGAACAACCACAATCGCTCACTCAATTACATCCTAATAGTCAATCTTTAACATACAACCAATCGCACGCTTACACACAAACAGTACACACATCCACACAGACCGAATCCTTAACCCTAACGCTCGAAAATGATATCGAGACCTTAGTTGTCGCAGATCAAAACCTAACCACAGATACGTATATCCAAGAAATACATGACAAATTTAAAACAACAATAACGCAATACTCTGGGATGGATCCAGCAGCCCGACCAAAACTACCTAAACTCAAATATAGTCCCAACCTTTTCCGCTTAGTTAATTTATTTAATGAAGATATACTAAAACAGTTCATTACTAATGACACACAACTGATTGACATACACACCCTTATTTATTGCACAGCGGTTGTTATTTCTGAAGAACTCAACTTTAAAATCACTGGACACGCGAGAAACACAATACAAAGAGACACTGCCAAACAACCATGGCAACAGAGGCTAGAAAAGGACATTGAAAAATTAAGAGCAGATTGTGGCCGACTAACACATTACATCAACGGTAGCAGATCACATAAAGTAGTTAGAAGAGTAGAAGCAATATTCAAAAACAATTTTACACACACTAGACACGAAAATAACAATAGAAAACCTGAAGAGTTTTTAGACACATTAAAACAGAAATTGGCACTTAAAGCCAACAGGCTTAGGAGATATTTGAAGGCACAACAGCGCAAAAAAGATAATGCCATATTTGCTACAAATGAAAAAATATTTTATAGGAAAATACAGACACCACACACTGTTTCAACAACAGAGGACGACACAGACACACCCTCAAAAGAACACTTGGAGACATTTTGGTCTAACATATGGGAAGAGCAAGTACATCACAATGATAAAGCAACTTGGATAACAGAAGAAGCAACAAAATGGAGAGCAATAGATGAAATGGAATTTATAGAGATAACAGAGTCTGAAATTACATATTTAACATCTAGATTACATAATTGGAAGTCACCGGGTATCGATAAAATACAAAATTTCTGGTATAAAAAGTTAACGGTACTACACAAGTCTATAGCAAAGAATTTAACAGATATAGTATTAGGAGAACAGAACATACCCGAATTCATTGCCACAGGAATAACTTACATGCTACCTAAAAGTAAATACACATCAGAGCCTTCCCAATACAGACCAATCACATGCCTACCCACAATTTATAAAATACTAACATCAGCAATAACTAATAAAATTAACTCACACATCGAACACCACAATATGATAGCAGAAGAGCAGAAGGGTTGCAGGAGAGGCCACATGGGATGCAAAGAACAGTTAGTTATAGACTCTACTATCCATAAACATGCCACCACAAAAAATAGAAACCTACACTGTACTTATATAGATTACCAAAAAGCTTTCGATAGCATCCCGCACTCATGGCTAATACAAATCCTACAAATATACAAAATTAATTCCAAAATAATAGACTTCTTGCGCATTGTAATGACACGTTGGAAAACCACACTTCAGATAAATAATCGACTCAGCACTCTTATAACTCGACAGATACATATTAGGAAGGGTATCTACCAGGGGGATTCATTGAGCCCGCTGTGGTTCTGTCTCGCCCTGAACCCTTTGTCTCATTTACTCAATCGGTGTCGGGCTGGATATAATTTTAAAAACAATACCGAAGAAACTATTATCTCGCATCTCATATATATGGATGACATTAAATTATACACTAAAACCGAAAAAGAAATGAAAACTCTAATAGAAATAACAACAACATTTAGTCAGGATATTAATATGCAATTTGGATTAGATAAGTGTAAGACATTGCATATTATAAAAGGAAAAGTAAAGCCCGGCAACTATGCAGTCAGCGATACCGACACAATAGCGGCTATGGAACCGTCAGATCTATACAAATATTTAGGGTACAAGCAACTTAAAGGACTCGACCACACAGCAATTAAACAGACACTAAATACAGAATATCGGAGAAGAATTAACGCAATTTGTAAAACACAGCTATCTGGAAAGCATCTTATAAAAGCCTTGAATACTTTTGCTATACCAATATTGACCTACTCATTTGGAATAATAAAATGGTCAAAAACTGACATCGAACATTTAGAAAGAACTACACGCACAACACTCACAAAACACAACAACCTTCATCCTAAATCTGCGATCGAAAGACTCACCATTAAAAGACAAAATGGAGGGAGAGGCCTAATCGACATACATCACCTTTGGCAGAAACAAATCAATAGGCTAAAAACATTTTTCTACACAAAATCTCGCACAAGTAACATACACAAAGCTATTACCTTAAATGATTTTAATTACACCCCGCTGAACTTAAATGAAAAAAATATACAAGACATTGACATCACAGACCCGCAAAACCAAAAAATTGAAAACTGGAAAAAGAAAGCCCTTCACGGTAGACACCCTCATGACCTAGAGCAGTCCCACATAAACAAATTAGCATCAAACAAGTGGCTTAAAATAGGAAACCTTTTCCCTGAAACAGAAGGCTTTATCATGGCTATACAAGATCAAATCATCAACACCAAAAACTACAGAAAATTTATCATTAAAGACCCAACTATCACAAATGACAAATGCCGCAGATGCCACATTCAATCAGAAACAATACAACACATAACAGGAGCATGCATAACCCTCACACAGACAGATTACACTCACAGGCACAACCAGGTTTCAAACATCGTCCATCAAAAACTAGCACTCAAACACGGTCTCATACAAAACACTAACACTCCCTACTATAAGTACGCGCCACAAACTATCCTAGAAAATGACACACATAAACTGTATTACGATCGCGCCGTACTTACAGATAAGACCATCCATTACAATAGACCAGACATAACCCTACAGGATAAAATAAGAAAAATCACTTACCTTATAGACATTGCAGTTCCCAACACCCATAACCTACAAAAAACAATCGCTGAAAAAATAAGCAAATACGCTGAGCTTAAAGAAGAAGTTATCAGAATTTGGAGACAAGATAAAGTTTATGTTGTTCCTGTCGTTCTCTCCACGACTGGTGTTATCCCCAACCATCTCCTCCGTAGCCTGAAACTAATAGATCTAGAAGAATCCCTTTACATCAATCTGCAGAAAGCAGCCATCCTAAACACATGCAGAATCGTTAGGAAATTCATGCAGCTAGACGAAAGTACACTTTCATCATAAAATTCACCACACGCTGCATTTACTTGGCTTTGGCCCGTAAATGTAGCTAAACCAGCCTTAGAGCTGAGAAAAAAGAACACTCCTGATAATAATAATAATATCCTTGGACATTTCACACAACGCCATTTAGTCCCAAGCTAAGCAACCTAATGCTTGTGTTATGGTAACGAGATGACTGATAAACTACTTATATACATTTTTTTTTTTTTGTAAATACATACATATTATAGATAAAAACACCCAGACCCGGAACAAATACTTGTAGGTCGTACAAATATTTGTTCCGTGCGGGAATCGAACCCGCGACATACTGCGCAGCAGTCAATCGCTCAACCACTGCGCCAACCGTGTCGTCAGAAATAAATACTTAGTTGTAATTGTTTGTTTAATGGATGTAGATGACGGATAAAGATTGTATAAATATTTGTGTTATTATATTATAATCAAATTAAAATGACGGAAAGATATTTTTTTTTTGAGCCATTTGATACTATAGTCGATTTTTGGTTTTTGGGGGTGGTGATTACGAATATGACATTCATTTTTTTTTTATTAAGATGGCGGGTGTATTTTTAAATAAAAAATCGACATTGGTATAGTTCGAATCAAACTTTATAGCGGCTCTGAAGTGAGCTAGTCCCCACCCCTCACCCCCGCTGACCCATGAATTAGTACTGCGCAGCGGCTCGCCTCGTGTTTCGAGCCGCCATAAAATTTGAATCGGGCTGTATCAATTGTGGAGGTGTTTACGAATAATACTATCCAATTTTTAATTCAATTAGGCGGATTTTTTTTGTGATAATTCGACTTACGGCACATTTCTTCCGAAAGCTAAAGCCAAAGTAACGTTTAAATGTATTTCTTCACTATTTTAGCTGTTTCTTTTATTTACTGTTGCTTTTGCCCTTAACTTTTACTGCTCATTATGCAGATGTGAAATCTAAACTTAATTGTCATTTTGTCATGTTTGTAACACAAAGTATGTTTTTTTTCTGTTGTGCATTGCTAAAATATTTATAATTATTATTATAGATGCCACGAATTCGGAAATTCGGACTTTGGACAAAAAAAAGTTTGTAAGTATTTTCATAAAAAAATCTCAAACCTACTCTAGAGTTTTGTTGTCTTGTATTAGATAATATAGTACGTTTTTTTTTATTTAACCGAGAGAGCAGCTTAAATGTCTCCATAGGCGATGAAAAGCAAAATTAATTAATTTACTTGTAAGTCACGTTAACGTCTGTTCGTATTTTGTTTTATTTGATTTACCTTAGGTACCTACTAATGTTGCCTGTTTTATTTTCAGGAGCAGGAATGCGCAATAAAAGAATATAAGCCAGAAGGCAGAAGAATAATCGAGATTGGATTCCTTTTTGAACAGCTAATCTGTACGAGCCAATAATGCTCATCGCTCGACGTGGCTATGTCAACGGCGTAGGAAATCTTGCACGAGCCCTCTTTGGCGTCCTGGACAGCGATTTCGCCGAAAAATACGCTCAGGACATAGATTAAACTACTTAGCGAATTCTACATGTATGACGCCATTACGGGCCACCATACCATAGAATCAACAAAGCTACTGCAAAAAGAGCTAAGCGAACTCCTGATGAAAGGCGGTTTTGTTTTACGGAAATGGTCCACGAACGAACCATCTATTCTCAAAGAACTGCAGAAGAAAGAGAAAAGAAACAATAGTGAATTTAACTTCAAACAACAAGAGTTCAGCAAAACACTAGGGCTCGCATGGAATGACGCAAGCGACACATTCCATTTTACTAGCGAAGCGCCTAGCAACAATAAAAATGCACCGTACACTAAACGCAGGCTATTGTCAGAAATATACAAGATCTACGATCCGCTCGGTTGGTTGGCTCCAATTACCTTACAAGCAAAACTGCTTTTTCAAAAACTATGGAATGATAACTGTAAAAACATTGGCTGGGACGAAAATGTACCGGATTCCATAGAAAAGGAATGGATACAAATTAACTCCGAATCTGAACTTGTGCAAAAATTGTTTGTTTAGTCACGGCGGAAATAAATGCAACTCAACGAAAACATGCCGCACGTGTAACTTCAAACATCATACCCTTCTTCATGATGATAATCTGAAAGGGAAGCAACCAAAGCCAACCACATCAACGGGGGCTGAGCGAACATCTAACCACATTAACGGTGAACAAGAGATACTCTTAACGACTCTTCAACTAAGAGTCAAGAGCAAGGAAGGAGATTACGTCATCCTTCAGGCGTTGCTGGATCAAGGCTCTCAAGTAACCTTGGTCACAGAAAATGCTGCTCAACGGTTAAACTTACCCTGAAACAAAATGAATGCCGCCGTCACGGGTGTTGGCACTATAATGGGCAAGAGTAAAGGGATGATAAGATTGGAATGCAAGTCTATCTACTCAGATTATACATTCCAAACCGAAGCGCTAGTGATGAGTAAACTCATCAACAATCTGCCTAACTCAACGATCAACACAAACAACTGGACGCACCTTCATAATATCAAGTTGGCTGATCCACAATACAACATCTCTGGTCCCATCGATCTACTGCTTGGAGCTGATGTTTACTCCGAGGTGATCTTAGGAGGAATAATCAAGCATAACAATGACTCGCCAGTAGCACAACACACAAAGCTGGGCTGGATACTGTGCGGTGCTACAAAGCACTTCAACTGTCTAGTTACTTTAACAGAGCTAGACAACCTAACAAAATTTTGGGAAATAGAAGACTATCCTGAATTTGTGGAACTTATAACCAAGCAGCAAAGCAGCTACGAGAGAATCAAAACTTTTCAAACTAACTACAAAAAGGATGCTGTGAGTAGAAAACCATAGACTACCTTAACAAGCGCATCGAAGCTTTACAATCCCTTTGGGATGAATTTCGATCGAATTGCAAGCCTTCTGTGACGCGAGCGAGAAAGCCTACGCATGCGTTATCTACAGCCGGACTACGTCACCCACCGGTGTGTACGAAACAACACTCCTCGCGGCAAAAACTAAGGTGGCACCAATCAAAAAGAAAACTACAATACCGAGGTTGGAATTATGCGCCGCAGTTTTGCTAGCGAAACTCCTACAAATTTATTGTAAACAAACTTTAAATAATGATATTATATTATTTTGTGATGAGATTGGTAAGGACTTCGGTCACTTGTTGACAGATGAATATCCGGGACACTCATTAATAAATTACTGCATGCCTGGTTGTTCTTTGTTTCATATTATGAAAGAAATTATTAAATGTAATTTTACCCAGGATACAACTTTATTAATTTTTATGGGTAATAGGGGGAATGTAAATAAAGGAGAACTGCTCCAGTATCATAGAACCTTATGCAACCTTAGTTTAAAAAAAGTTGTGTTGTTTACATTCCCTTATAGTAACAGTTTGCCACAGGAAGAAAATAGCTTAAGATTTGAATTGAATATGACATTGCATAACTTGACATTTAATAATAACTTGTTCCATTTAGTTGATATTAACAATTATGTTAGTAATAATTTTTATTTGACAAAAGATAGATATAACATTGTTATGTACTATCTTTCTAACTATTATAAACGACAGATAGCTGTGTCGCTATCTTATTTTTTTTCTATTACAGCCAAAAATTTGGCTAAACAACTTGCTTCTTTTGAGCAATGCAATGACATTTTAAATAGTTCTGTCAATAATTTGGTTACAATTAGTGACATTGCTAATAATTTAAATTAGAAATTAAGACAATAGAGGTAACCTCTAGCTATAATGTACAGAATTGTTCAAGGAAAAGTTTAAAATCAGTAAATAGTATCAACCTGGTGCATCAAAATATTCAAGGATTTATGAACAAAGATTTAGAAGTAGAATTATTTATGAATTTTAATAGTATTGATATTGTTTGTATAACAGAACATTGGCTGAAAAGCCACCAGTTTTTGTTTAATTTTAATAATCACCAGGTTGGTAGTTCGTTCAGCAGAATAAATGCTATACATGGTGGCTCATTAATTTTAGTAAGTAACCAGCTCAAATTAAAAAATCGTACCGATATTGTGAGCCTATCTGTTGAGCGTACAGTTGAAATTGCTTGTATAGAATTGGAGAACTCTATTGTATTAAGTGTGTACAGACCCCCTTCAGGATTGTATGACTGCTTTGAAAAGGTAATGGATGAAGTGTTACACAGGATTTGTAACTCAAACAAGTCTGTTATCATTTGCGGTGATTTTAATGTCAATTTATTAGAAAACTCAGGTACTTGTAGTAAAATTTTAAGTCTGTTCCAGTCCTACAATCTTGTTAACTTATTTTTGGAGCCCACAAGAATAACCCCTACTAGTGCCACATGCCTAGATAATATTTATACAGATATTATACCAAGCCACAAAGAAATTATAAATTTACTAGATTCTGATCATTGCGGGCAAAGGATTACTATTCAAGACCAAAACAAAAAATTGGCTAAAAAGGATATCACTGTTAACCCCAAAACTGCAAGTCGCTTGGAGGCTTTTAAAGTTAAACTCATTAATAAATTACCAGTTTTGTTTATTCATGATAATCCTAATCATCTATATGATAACTTTTTTAATATATACTGTAAACAATTTGACTCCACCTTTATTCCCAAGACTATCTCGGTTAATAGTAATGCATCGTTCAGTGATTGGGCTACCACTGGTATTCATAAAAGTAGAACACGGCTTTTTGAACTGTACAATGAAAGGACTTATGTTAATACTGATGAATTTAATTTGTATGTTAGAAATTATTCAAAATTATTTAAAAAAGTTTGTTATGTGGCCAAGTCACGTTATTTGGGTTCAAAGATTAAAAACAGCAGTAATGTAATTAAAACGACTTGGAACATTATTAATAGTGAAACGGGAAGATCTAGTAACCGAGATACTGACTACAGCCTGTCTATTAATGGCAACATAGTAAAATCAGACTCGCAAGTCGCCGAGGCATTTGAAAATTTATTTTCAGATATTCCCGTTTCAACTACTAAATCCCTAAACTCATTCTTCACCTTCTGTTGCTGAGTCTTTGCTAAAGGAAAATGTTAATGCTTGCGATTCGGAATTTCATTTTGAATATATTACCTGTAGAGATATAATTAAAACCTTTCACACTTTAAATGTAAAAAAGACTGCAGATCTGTGGGGTAATTCTGTAGAAGTTGCTAAGCCAATTATTGACATTGTAGCACCTACTCTAGCTCTTATCTTTAATAGTTGTATTGACAATGGGGAGTTTCCTGACCTTATGAAATATAGTAAAATAATACCTTTATTTAAATCAGGTAGTACATCAGACCCCACTAATTATAGACCTGTTTCTGTACTACCTACCTTTAGTAAAGTTTTTGAGAAATTAATTCTAGACCAAATGCAAAGATTTTTTAATAAACATAAATTATTACATAGCAAACAGTTCGGTTTTACAAGGGGTCGTTCAACTACTGATGCCGGTGTTGAACTTTTACGACATATTTATAATGCATGGGAAGATAAATGCGATGCCTTGGGCATCTTTTGTGATTTGTCCAAGGCATTCGATTGCGTTCTTCACGAAACGTTAATCAGGAAACTCCGCCACTACGGGATCCGGAATTCTGCTCTGGATCTTCTTACTTCATACTTGAGTAAAAGGATTCAAAGCGTTGACGTTAACGGAAAAAGATCACCCGGATCTATAGTAACAATGGGAGTCCCACAGGGCTCGATTCTTGGCCCTTTCTTGTTTCTTATTTATATTAATGACTTGCCGTACCTCATAAAGGATAATCATGATATAGTGTTGTTTGCAGATGACACTTCACTTTTGTTTAAACTTAAACGTCAGCAGTTGGTTACTGACGATGTAAATAGCGCGATCTCGAAAGTAGTCCACTGGTTCAATGTTAATAATTTGCTTCTAAATGAGAAAAAAACCAAATGCATTAAGTTTACGCTACCTCACGTTAGGCAGGTGAAAACTAATGTGTTGATAAAGGGCGAGGAATTGAATCCTGAAGACAGCACAGTATTCTTGGGCATAACTTTAGATGCTAAGCTTCAGTGGGGACCACATATAGATAAATTGTCAAAAAAACTAAGTTCCGCAACATACGCTGTTAGAAAAATTCGTAATTTAACTGATATAGAGACTGCCCGTTTAGTGTACTTTAGCTATTTTCATAGTGTAATGTCGTACGGTATTTTATTGTGGGGAAATGCCGCCGATATTCAGACTATCTTTGTTTTGCAGAAGCGAGCTGTTCGATCAATTTATAAACTAAGTCCGAGACACTCTCTCAGAGAAAAATTTAAAGAGATTAATGTGATGACTGTGCCCTCTCAGTATATTTATGAAAATCTTTTATATGCCCATAAAAATATAAAATTGTTTAAAAAATACAGTGATATCCATAATATAAATACGAGGAACAAACACAAATTTGTTGTACCTACAACAAGGCTCAAGAAAATAGGTTTCTCGTTCAGATGCCAATGTATACGCTTTTATAATAAACTACCAAGCCACGTTCAAGATCTAAGCCTTAATAAATTCAAATCATTCATTAAACGTAAGTTGTGCCAGAAAGCCTTTTATACTGTTAAGGATTATATTGAGGACAAAAAGGCTTGGGATTGAGTTGCTTCCAATTTTTACATTATGAATGTTTTTTTTTTTTTTTTATATACACATTGACATTAATTAATGAATTTTATATAAACATTGACATTTGCTTACTTTGTAAAGTATTAGTTATATTTTTTAAATTATTGTGCATGTGAAGACAATGTGGGTCATTTTATTATTATTTTTTTGTTTAATTTTTATTATTCTCTTTGTTCTGTTAGTTTTTTTTTCTAGGTCTGGCTGTTTGAGTAATTTATGTGGCCTACCCAAATGTCCTTTCTTTGGTATTGTTCGTCGAATCGTTCAGCTCCTTAAGTTTTGAGTTGAGCTGCACGATTTCTGACAAATGCGTGCACTGACTGGACAGGTCCTCTCAATCTGTGTTGTTCTTTCTTCAAAAGACCATCTCAGACATCGATCTACATGGTCTTCATATAACCTGACCAAGATTATGTCTGGACTTTAAAAGAGACTGTGACCTCTGAGTTTGTTTCGACCTTTCTTCTCAGAGTAGTCAGATAGGAAACGCCGACCTCATCTAGTTTTATAAAAAATATGATTGACGTGTAAAAGTGTTTGTGCAAACCTACTTACAAAATAAAAATCATTTATCAATATTTATCAAAGGATAACTAAGATCCTAGAAGAATACGATCTAAGGATTACCTGCTGGACCGATTCTAAAGTCGTTCTAGCATGGCTTCAGGGAAGTCAAACTAAATACGAAAAGTATGTAACCAATAGAACTACACAAATATTAAACATCGTGCCTGCGATAAACTGGGGTTACGTGAAAACGAACGAAAACCCTGCCGACTGTGCAACAAGAGGACTCTCGCCGCAAAAACTGGTCAACTTTGCGCTGTGGTAGGAAGGCCCTAAATGGCTTAAGGAGCAAGGAAAACAAGCTCTTATCTCAAAAGACACTTTTACCACAAACGAAGGCTTCCTAACAAACTGTTACACGACTAACAGTGCGGAACCTACGTCGATTAAAAATGCAATTACCAATTCATTACTTGAGCGACATAGCAACATAGATCGTATTACAAGAATACTCGCCTTGGTGATACGATTCGCTGATGCATTACGAAACAAAAGAAGGTCAACTGAGTTCCATGAACTGAACTTGAATGAAATAAATAACGCACTATTTATAATTATCAAATCAGTGCAATGGGATTATTTCGAAAATGAAATAAATTCTCTCAATAAAGGTGGAAAACTGCTCAACAGAAGCACCATTCTGAAACTTAACCCATTTTTGGACTCTTATGGAGTTTTACGTGTTGGAGGACGTCTAAACAACTCAAACTTGCCAGTAAAAAACGAAAACGATAGCGAGACATATTGCGAAGCCAAAATACTAAGCCAAAATACAAAGAACATTACATGTGATTGGATACCACAACAATGCACTGACCAATGGATAAAATTACAGAGACCAAACATATGGTTGTATAACTGCATCAATGAGTGTACGACTCGCATTGTGTGCGAAAACAGAGTTACAACAACAATTATAACAAAGGCGGGGCTCCTTGCCCTAGGTCAGGATTGCATACTTCAGCACAAAGACGCTACAATTTACTCACACAACGTTTTTAGTAGCCGTACCAATATTGGAATTACCTTGGAGGTACCTACTATTGACTCACCAAATGATATGTGGAATACGCTCCAAAACACAAAGATTGTGCTACCTAAACTAGACTTATCTAATGAACACAGATTATTAGATGACCAGATAACCACACAAAAGGGTCTAGAGAGCCTACCTAACGACCTAAGTGTCCACGACATCGGCAACTACGCTATAAGCACTTTGCTGGTGGGAGGAATCGTCGCCGCTATACTTGTTTGGCGAATAAGAAGATATCTTCAAGCGCGTCAGAAGAGCAGTATCAATACGAACAAGACCCGAGAGACGACAGAAGATATAGAACTAAAGGAGATTCCTGCCTACGCTAAAATACGACAGGGACATTCAGAGAACTACCGTCCGTCGCAATCAGCAACTGGAACAAGATTCCAACTATGATTAATTATTTAAGAATCCTGTTTATTGTTTTGATTGCTTTTATTAGTTACTAGCTGTGCCCGCGACTTCGTTCGCGTGGATGTCGGAAAACAATAGGTAATGTGTCGCTTAGGAAAGGTGTAATTGCCACTCCTTCATTGAAAAGGAAGAATTATCAGATCTTGCCTGGTAAGGCTTTCCTTACCTAGGGTTCGCTACCACGGCCCTTTCGACTGCAATCACTGCTTCTTCATGGTTCATAATAACAATGCGACGAAGTGTCACTTTGATTTTTGAGAATAAATTAAAATAAAAGCGCCTGCTCGAGGCTGATTATCTAACCAACAGCCATAATTATGTCTATTTTATTTTGCGTCTGTCTTAGAATACCAACTTGTAAAATCATATCACCATTTTATCTAAAGTATATCTGAGATTAGTTAGGTGAAGTTTGAAGTTAGTTTTTCTAAGTCTTGGTTTCTTCTCTGTGGTAAATTTAGAATTTCTTAACTTGGTATTGAAGATATCATATATACCTACCAATATTATGCCTTATAAAGCATCGAGATATCTAGATCATAAAAGGAAGAATACATTAATGGTAAGAGCTTCTACATAAAGTTGCCCGTGTAAAAAGCAACCCAATAAACTTTCGTTATATTTGACACCGGCCGCCATTTAAACTACGAAGATGAAACCCATGAAAACTTTAGACATGATTTTGATTTTGACCTTATACTGCCGAAAACCAGAAAAAAAATTGTAAAGATAATTACAAAAAATATAACCGACTTCCATAAAAAACCCTACAAAGTGCAAAATAACCTTAGTTTGGGAAGACGTTGCGCGTTGGCAAGAAATTACAGACTTCTGAAACCAAAGGTCTATTGCACTTTGAAGTGTGTTTTTAAGTCGGTTGTATTTTATTTTATTTCACACAAAGTTGTGTAAGTTTATATTGAAAACCATGAAAACGACACACATGATAAAAAAAGAAAAAGAAAATTGCAGCCGCCATCTTCGATTTTCATTTTGACGTCACAATCGGCTTCAGCACTCTCGAAAACCATGAAAACGACTACGAATTTTTCGATTTGCAGCCGCCATCTTGGACTTTCATTTTAACCAGTACTGAAACGGTTTACCAACAGTCGATTGGTCCATGAACCGTTGGTCAACACCATTAAGTTTTCATCCAAAGAACTTTTGACCCACGAACGTTTCCCCAACAGAACTCTACGTCACTGAATGCTTAACCAACAAAATGTTTTAACCAATAACTTTTCACCCAAAGAACATTTGACCCATGTCAAATCGAACTTAAGATGCAAGGGCGAGCGAAGCGAGCTCGGGACTTGGGGCACCCCGACTCGGACAGGTAAGGTTCGAAGGGATGATGGCGGCTCAAGTGAGCGAGCAAAGCGAGCGAAGGGCACCCCGAGGTTTGGCTTGGTTAGGTTACTTTATACTCTTTTCACAGAAATAAAGGACTACGTCTTATTATTATTTTACTTTCACCTTTCCGTCTGTTGGCCTTGTTCTTTGGGTGAAAAGTTATTGGTCAAAACATTCTGTGGGTAAAGCATTCACTGACGTAGAGTTATGTTGGAAAAACGTTCGTGGGTAAAAAGTCCTTTGGAAAAAAGTTTATGGTTTAAAGATAATGTTCACCAACGGTTCATGGGCCAATCGACGGTGGGTAAGCCGTTACAGTTTCATTTTAACCTCACTATTGGTTTCAGCACTCTCAAAAACCAATAAAACGAAACCCATAAAAAAAAATTGCAACCTCCGTCTTGGATTTTCGTTTTGACCTGCCTATCGGCTTCAGCACCTTTGAAATCTATGAAAACGACATCCATGACAAAAAATCAAAACAAAATTGCAGCCGCCATCTTGGATTTTCATTTCGACCTGACTGTCGATTTCAGCACCCTCAAAAACCATGAAAACGACAAGCATGATAAAAAAAAATTGCAGCCACCATCTTGCATTTTCATTTTGACCTGACTCTCGACTTCAGCACCCTCGAAAACCATGAAAACGACACCCATGACGAAAAAGTTAAAAATTTAGGCAACCGCCATCTTTGATATGCTTTTTGACCTCACTTACCGGGGTCAGGATCCTCGGAAACCATGAAAAATAGCTCTCTCTCTCTCTCTCTGTGTGTGTGTGTCTCTATCTACCTATTACTTTGAAAAATGAGGCATAACGCTTTTTCGTTATTTGACGATTTCTCCCTTAGAACTCCTACCGCAAGCTCCATATAAGAACTTCGTTAAAAACGCTCTGCGTTACTCAACTTTCTATATCAATAATTATCTAACTTCTTTATCGCTCAGAACACCACATTAATTATTATTATCTTACATTATCCTCACTTTTTGTTTAAAATTATTTTAGCGCCACAGGCGCCACTAAATAAACCATCAATGGAAAGCGATTTTGTTTAATATTATAATCATTATCATTACTTTTTAAAATAACATAGACATAAGTAGGTATCTGTGTTATTTCGTCATTTATGTAACCATAAACTAATAGGACGTGATTATTCACATCACAACAACAATATGTTTTCGTTAGTAGGTACTATATCGCGCCAATAGATGTCGTTACGTGTTACAAAAAAAACGTAAAAAGTTGTTCTAGAATACTTTAAATTGATTATATCTTTTGATAGAGTGAACCGATTGCGATGAAATAAAAACTAATCACTGCTCCGAGTTCTACACCATATTTGAGTATAAAAAGTAACCGTATTGGTTTGGTACTTTTTACGTTTACCCTGTTCAAATCAATAATCTGTCACATCCAAACAGACAAACCGACAAACAGACAAACAGACAAAAATTCCAAAAATTGATGAAATGGCATCTGTTGGTTATCCTTTAACAACCCAACTATTTTTTTTGGAAATATTTTCAATGTACAGAAACGTCTCGTCTACAGATTTATTATATGTATATAGATATAGATATAACATTTAATACCTATTTAACTTGTAACTCAAGTTTGGTGATCTGAGTACTCATATTTTCCCCTCGGGAGCATGTACGAGCCAATAATGCTCATACAGCAAAATTACGTTCACGCGTACTTTTATGACAAATCAGTCAATTCAGTCTTCACTAAAACTTCGTCACGCGCTAATGTGCGGCTCAGATAACTAAGCAAACGCTTTAAACTGTTTCCACAAATATACGATACTACAGTGTGTACTACAGTGGTTTGGTGTAACTTAACTTGCTACCTACAACAACTACCCGGGGTACCCGTCAACGACGAGAATACGCCAACATAATCCGTATAGGAACCACACTTCTCTTTTTGATCGCGCCGTGAAGTATCTCAGCATGGTTAAAGAAAAAAGAGCTGGGCTTCATTCTACATTTGAACTTCTTTGCAAAATGTGTGGTGAGAGGTTTAAGCTTGAAACAGTGCACAAAGGCGATAGTAAAATGGACATGAATGAAGAAGTTGTAGTAGGAACTATGCCCACTGGTGCTGGATACAACTAGCTTAATACTGTCTTTGCCCATGCTGACATCCCGACGATATCTCTGCGGTTGTATGAAGTTACACATAATCGAGTTTGCCAAGGGTAGCTGACATAAATGCAAATAATTTAATTTAATATTCTGTCTTGTAATTTTAATTACCTTGCATACCTAGTATTGTATACAATCAAGTATTTTCAAAGTGAACAGACAGCTGTGTGACACTGGTGAAGGGCGGGCGTTTTGGGGGACTGTCTTGTAATTTTGACGTTAGAAAAGTGCTGATTCTCAGTGTAATTTGAATAAATTAATTTTGATTTAGTTTTGTTTTAATTTTTAAGTAAATAAAATACTTAATTCTTTCATAAGGAAATTATTATTTTTAAATATCACAACGAAAATACGATAAACTCCCAGGATAGTATTTGATTGTGAAATGCTCCAACAATTGTCATCAAAAATAATATTAAATAAAAAAAAAAAAGAAAGAATACATCCGAATTGAGAACCTCCTCCACTTTTGAAGTCGGTTAAAAAGTACTTACATCTTTTCAAACAAACATCAAAGTGGGGGATAATCGTATATTATGTTCGTCGTAATACTAAAGTTTTAAGGTCGTTTTTGGGTACCTACGGTAATTATTTACGTAATGACTGATGAACTTCAACAATACTAAAAACATGATTATTACGCAGATAGTAAGTACTAATAATAGTTACCAAATTCAATTGCGAACTTACAATTAACTTTTCTCAATAAATACCAGTAAAATAAAAATAAATTATACCTTCAATTATCAAGATTAGTTAAGTTACGTATAAAATCAAGCGGACAATGGTTTCAATGTGTGCGTGCGCGTAATGTGCTTGTGTTGCGATTCAAATACCTAAACTAGAGCGAGTTCAAAATGTGATAGCGTCCTTAACTCACGACATTATAATCTATAGAATTGATATAACTTGTCCTTTGCAGGACATTCTTGGTCGCCTGTTTTGTGGTTGCTCGGGTTTTGAAATCGCAAGCATGTTGCGCACTGTGACGGTTCAGCATGTCTAGTGCACTCATTCGCCTGATGACCTTGTTCCCCACAATGTCCACACGTATAGGCAGTCCCGACAAGTCTTTGCAGCATGTCCATACTGTTGACATTTAAAGCATCTGGTCACAAGTGTGAAGGTCACTGGGCAGGATGTCCAATTAATGAACACTCGATTTGGGTTTATAAGCGCCTTTCTTATGCTAGCAGTAACGTCAAGAATAAAATTGCACGTAGGTCCCTTCTTTTTACCTGACTTGTGACTTAAATTTATAGATGCCAAAAAAAGTCACGAGACAAACTAGGCAGCTTGCCGGCTACATTCTGCTCAAAGATGCAATCATAAACTTCTCGATCACATATAACGGTCGGTACTCCTATAACTACAACTCTTGGTCTTCTCTTATGGGCTCTTCCACTTTCAGGCCGGAACTAGGTACTTATTTGAAATGATTTCCTAAGTTTATTTGGGTCGTCTTTCGTCTCCGTGCTGATTACAATTCTTGGTCTTCTCTTATGGGGCTCTTCCACTTTCAGGCCGGAACTAGGTATACAAAGCATAATAGTTCGGTTAAATCCCACACACGGATAGCTGTGTCGGTATGAATGGTTACGCACACAAAAGGTAAATAAAACGAGCGCGCGAGCGAGCTCTGTATTTTATTAGTGTGCGTATGTCGCATCAATAGGCAATAACTATAATACCAATGTATAGTAATCATTAATTTATGTAATCGAATGAGTTATAATATTTCGCACTTGTTCATTGTAACAGGTTTGGCACAATGGCTAACGTCTTTGGTTAGTGAAAAAAAGGTTCACGTTCAAACCTCGGGTGCTCATAACATTATTTTCGTTTTGTAACATAATTTTCCTAAAACATAATTACCTAGTTAAATTGCTAACGATTTAATCCTGTTCATAGATGAGTAATTTACAATGTTTGAGACATGAGCACAGAATTCTCAGCTAATTTATTTTACCGCTTAGGATGTAACTACCCAAAACTTTTGTATGTATTTTTTTTCTTTGAACTTCATTTATAAAAACCCAAAAATTTTAGAGGATGATGTGGTTATTTTTAGTGATGAAAAATGTCTTAAGTAATTAAGTATGAAATGTAAGTGATGTTATTGTAATGCAGTTAGAAATTGTCATAATTTCTTACTATCTAACATGTTGATTCACTTCACCTTCAATTTCACTTTTTTTAATTTTTATACTTTGGAAAAATATGTAAGCCCATTCTTATTGAACAAAAAACCTTGTCTTGTTTTGTCTTATAAACTAGTAAAGAAGTTACCAGCAGTGTTCTACTATCCAAAAGTTTTGGAATAATAGTTTGCATTACTTTACTGTATTGGCCACGCCTAGTTTTTCATTTGCTAACATTATAGCCCATGTCAAATTGAACCTTAAGCCAACTATTGTAAAAAACATTATAGTCGAAACGAGCTGGCTCATTCCACTAATGACTCAAGCGATAGGAGCAACAGACGCCCGCATTTCAACACCTAGTTTATAAAATAAAATATTTCAATTTATTTTATTGGTTTTATTTAATTACCTTTTATTTTTTTGTTTCATTAATTTTATTTAGCACAAAATTTATGACTTTTTATAAGACAAAAAATAAAAACCTGTAAAACAATATTTCTCTGCCGGGGTTTGAAGTTACGACACGAAGTTTAAGTGGTTATCTATGCCAGGCGCTTTCGCCAACCGGCTATGGGACACATATTTATAACGTTGAAATATTGGGACTCCTTCAATTATGATTACTATAAAGTCACAGTACATTGGTATACTAGTTATTGGTATATGTGGGTATGTCATACGATATGTGGGTATATCATACGCACACAGACAGCTTATCGTTTGCTATTTTACCCGACCGACCGACTCATTAATTTACGCACACGGTGACAATAACCCGTATGTGTGAAATGTAAACCGAACTTTTCTGCTGTGTGTACTTATCTGAGACGATTTCCTAAGTTTTTGTAGGGCGTCTTTCGTCTCCGTGCTGATAACAATTCTTGGTCTTCTCTTATGGGGCTCTTCCACTTTCAGGCCGGAACTAGGTACTTATTTGAGATGATTTCCTAAGTTTTTCTAGGTCGTCTTTCGTCTCCGTGCTGATTATAACGCCTACGATTTTGTTTTGCGCAGTCCCCTTTTTTTTTTTTTTAAGGATTGGAAATCATCCAATGACTCCTCCCGCTCTGGGTGGAGCGGAAGGGAGTGTCAGACTCTTACTGACTAAAACCCATCCGTGTTCCTTCCTTAGCCCTTTATGTTCCGGGGTAGCGGTAATCCTTTCGGACAATCCCGCTGCCCCGGCAGGCTTCGGCCCTAACGGGCCCCTCCTTTGATGCTGACATCTCTTTGAGGCGCGCGTGGAACACATACGCGCCGTCCGGCACGGGCCTGGTCCTGATCGGACGGCGAGCTACCCATTACTCGCCGTCCGCAGGCCCGCGCCTACGGTGGCCGGGAGTCGTCACGCGGCTCCCGACGCCCGGGGCGTCTACCGCGGCGGCTGGGACGGGCGGCCCTCTCGGCTCTCTCCCTCGCCCATCCCGCCACCTCCTTCGCTAGCATGACTGCTTCGCAGAAGGAGGTGACTGCCTCCCACTCCCTCTCGCTCCGGACCATGGTTTGAACCAGGGCCGGGCGCGAGAGGTCGCCGCTGCTGCCGATCGCCTCTACGAGGACACCGCGGTGCTCTGCCCAAGCGGGGCAGACCTCCACCGTATGCTCCACCGTGTCCTCTGGGCGATCCTCGCAGTGGTGACACCCGGGCGTTTCCTCCCGCCTGATGATGTGCAGGAACCTCCCGAAACATCCGTGTCCGGTGAGGACCTGCGTCAGGCGGTAGGTGAGGACGCCGTGACGCCTCTCTAGCCACTCCTCAAAGAGGGGCCTTACCGCCGCTATCGTGGCGTGCCCTGCGCAGTCCCCTAACGTGCAATTTCATTTGTTCAGGGCATATAATATTTTGGACAAGAGTTGTCACCAGCAGTGCGATTCTGTAACAATCTCACCGTGAAAACTTATGTGAAGTGAGCGTGGAGTGAGCTGTCATTAGTGTAAATCCCTATAGCATCAGATGGAATGACAACTCACTTCACCTAACTTCTCACGGTGAGATTCTAACAGAATCGACCGACTGATTTTGATTTATCCGTTCGGTAAATTGCAATAGAACTGACGTTATTGGGGCGCCAGTAATCATTTTTATTGATTTTTACCATGTCAGCGAACAAAACTTTTTCTGCCATTGTTAGTTTAGCGCAGTTTTGTTGAATGCTAGTTTGAACGGTTTTTTTGATAATTTGGAGGCAATCTGTCAACTTTTTCTCTCAACACTAGTTTAGAGTTCTGTATTTGTTGGGCCTTAGCTTCAGGTCCAGGTAGTAAACTGCCGTTTGTGAAAGCCATGTCCAACCTTGCGCGATAGGGAATTGATCCTCATGCTTTCGCTCGGAGTTATTGAGTTAGTTCAGCTTTCCTTCCTGAGCAATGGTACAAACTTCATTGAGGCGTGATTCAATTGAGATCAAGCAGTTGCTAGTTGCGTTGTCCCTGGTGTCCACTGCCTGAATTCTTCCTTCAGCCGCATGGCGCATGCTCAGGTATTTGACATTTTCTGGCAGGGCTGGGGTGGGATACTCCGAGGGCTGTTTTCTCTATTTAACATACTTAATTCTTAAATGTTTATCATTAAAAAAAATAGAAAAATGCGCTATTCGTTTTTTAAGTCACAGATCACTCATAAATATTTTAACGTCATAATTATGATAAATAATATTGCTTACACTCAAGTAGAGTTTGTGAAGTTAGGGCTTGTAGAGTTAGGGCGTGTAGAGTTAGAAGCTTGGCTCTACATGAGATCTGATAACTTTTTGACAGTGCGAGCCATAATATGTGGTCTCGTCTTGGCAACATTTTACATGAAAATGTTTTTGCTGGGATTGTTGTTTCCCAAGTAGGTATACTAAGTACAACGACACTCACTGCTCTGTTTCCGTGTCATATCGCGGGTGGCGGCGCAGCATGGTGAACTCGCGGAGTGGTTCCACGCTCTCCATCCGATTGGCTCTTTCAACATGTTCACATGCGTCAGCTTAAATACAACAAAATATAATTACAAAAGTTCATGTAATATACCAATTACACATTTATCTCGGTATCACCTAGGAAGCTATCTAGTCTGCGCAACCTGACGTACCGATGTCAAGATGGAACATCGAGGGGTCGTGAGCGCGCGCCTGCACCTCGTCGAACTGGTGCACGTAGCCGTCGGAGTCGGCGCCCAGCACCGAGCTATCCACGCGCACCAAGTACCTGAGGCAGATAGCGTCAGTCGTGGGCACTCGAGTCGATAGGACTGTCACTCTACGGCGCGAGAGATAGTCACCAGTGCGGCGTGGTGGTGTAGTTGTCGGCGGAGCGCGTGACCAGCAGCTCGTGGCGGAAGGTCAGCGCCTCCCCGCGCGCGCCGCCCAGCTCCCCGCTGTGGCCCGACAGCGTGAAGTGCCAGCGCTCGGCGCGCTCGGCGCCGCGCACCACGTACCCTGCACAGCGCACGCGTCAGCACGATAGCCAGATGTACATGACATATGTACGTACAATACATAGATGTAGGTATGTAAGACGCGCTAAAACTAGTTTTAAAAGATAGTGCATAACAGGATTGTAAAAATATTGTTTTGAATATGCAAACCATATTTTTCGAGTATTCTTCTTGTATTATTTTCAGTTAACTTTGCGTTACATAGAGACGCAATCCTGTCTTAGAGTTTATTTGTGCACGAATGAATATTGATCGACCTAATCGACCGAATATAGTCACCGGCGAAGGAGAAGGCCTGCAGGTCGGGCAGCGCCGGCAGCGCGCGCTCGGCGAGCGACACGCGGCGCGGCGCCGACACCACGCAGCGCCGCACGTCTGTCTCCGCCGTGCGGTCCACGCGGATCTGAAACATCATTTTGACAACATGCTACAGCATGACCGATACTTTCGGGTTGCATGAAGAAGTCTCCTCGTGTAGCGCAGTTTGTTACGCCAGTTACTCAACTGAACCGAGCGCTCGGCGCATCCTGGACAGTCATACCCAACACCTTATTTGACTGGTTAATTCTTCCCTTGCGGTGGTAGGGCTAACGCTCGCCTGGTTTGCGACCACCCTCCCACCGAAGTCCGGCGTCAAGTAGCCTGCTGTGTTACGTCGATGCGTGGGAGTTCCAGTGCCTTAGGCATCTTCTTGGCACGCTCGTTCCATCACAGACCTCATCCATCGCTTTCCATCAGGCATAATCGATGTCAAGAGTGAGCCCACACAGCAAAAAAAAAAACTTCGATCTTGAACTGGTTCTTTTTTAACTAACTTCAAAAAAAGGAGGAGGTTCACAATTCGTTTCCTTATGTTTGTTACCTCAGAACTCCGTTATTTAAAAGCCGATTTGCAAAATTCTTTTTTTAATGGAAAGGACATACTTCCAGATTAGTCCCATAGAAATGTGTTCAAAATCGGTTTAGTACTTTGGTTTTTCAATCAAAATTACTGGTAAAGATTCAAGTAAACGAAATTGCGTCGTTTGCTTTCCTATGAGTTTTCAGTGGTGGCTTAGTGGAATTGTCATGGGATGCATTGTGGCTATAAGTGCCGTATTTTTCCATAATGAACCGAATAAAAAAAGGAGGAGATTCTCAATTCGACTGTATTTTTTTGTATGTATATTTACAAAGCAGGTAATGTTATACGAACTTGAGTGGGGTAAGTACAACTTAAAAGTGAAAAATATCAACCAATTTCCAAAAAAGACACTACAAACAAAGTGAAAAAAAAAAAATAACAACCGACTTCCAAAAAAAAACTACATAGTAAAAAATTAATTTTATTTCGGAAGTCGGTGTCGTTGTTTCTGCATTTTCGTTCATTGACACCGACTTCTTTGTAGCGTTTTGTTTTGGAAGTCGGTTGTATTTTTTTTTTTGAAAAATGTTTTTTTTTTTCACTTTTTGTGGGAGAGTTTGTAATTTATCTAAGTTACAATAGCCTATCGTCAACTGCTCATCACCTTTTACAAAATATTGCTTTTTGCAATGCTGGGACGTTAACAACCACTCACTCATGCGCATTGTGACGAGTATAAATTGCTTAGCAACCATATTAAAGTAATTGAATCGCAACCCGTGAAATATTTATCATTGAATAGTTCCGATGGCCATCTGTGGTGTTCATTACCAGCTCCACTTTACCAAATGATGATTTGTAAGTTTGATAAGTACCTACTATGTAAAGTATAGTTAAATAAAACTTTGTTTTGAGTATACGAGTAGGTATACAATGATATTCCACACCACTTCCGTGACGTCATTTGTTTGTGTCCAAACCGGTTTTCTCATCAGTTCATGCGCCGTCATTAGTGAGTCATTAGTGACGTGCGCCAATCAGACGGCATGATTCAATTTGCAGGTACTTGGAAAATTTCCCTACCCTCTCGGTAGGAAACGTCAAATGATGAACTCAGTTTGTTGTTACCCGCCATTACATACGGACAACCCCTTATTAAATTTTTGTGTAGTTGCGATTTACGTGGATTTTGTAAAAATGTTTCCTGATTTAATAACTAACCTGGATTTGTTTGTGATATTGAAAGTAGCTGGTGGCAGTATTAAAGATAATAACTTTTTATACGATACCATTAAGTCAAAACTATCTGATTTAAACGGTGATAATGATAAAAAACTAAAGGAGTTTTGTGCAAAGTATTCTTATAATCTTAAAAAGAAATGGGAAAATGCTCATCGTAAGGAGCAAGAATTTAAAAGCAGTGAGTGGTGGGAGTCGGAAATACACACATCAAAAGTGTCTAGGGATCAAGCATTTTTATGCGGATTTCTTGAGATTGAGATGTGGCTTTGTAATAAATTTATGATTTTATAAATTTATATGGATCCTTTTTGGTGCATTTCATAATTTGAATCAGGAACTGTGAATCAAATTCGAGTAAAAGATGAAAATCAGCTGTCAATATTTTCCCTATAAAAACATACAACGCATTGAAGACATTATTAGTGCTACTGTTTCCCTACTACTGATTAAAACCAACGTTATTATGGAGCGGCGACGTCATTTTAGCAGGGAAGAAATGCTCAGAGCCGTGGGAATGATAGAAGCTGGTTCCCGGCAACGTACTGTGGCTTTAGCTCTGAATACAAGTCAGAGTGTTATCAGTCGACTTTGGACACGTTACCGAAGCACTGGTACCGTGGCTGAGCGCCATGGAGGACGGTATCGCTGCACCACACGGAGACAAGACCGATACATTCAAATCTTAACTCGAAGAGCTCCAACAATAACCGCCATGATGTTAGCCGTGAGGCTTCATCACTCTTCAGGGAACTTAATTAGCGACCAAACAGTCAGAAACCGCTTGCATGAAGTGAACCTTCATTCCCGAAGACCGCTACGGGTACCACCTATAGCAATGCACAATCGTAGGATTCGATATCAATGGGCTCTTGAACACAGAAATTGGGCAGAAGAACAATGGCGTTTCGTGTGCTTTTCTGATGAGTCTCGTTTTGGTATGAGACCGGATACAAGACGTATACGACACTGGAGAACCCCTGGACGCCAACAGCGATTAAAATCCTGCCAGGAAGTCCATCCTTATAGTGGTGGAACCATCATGGTATGGGCGGGTATTTGGATCGGCGGAAGAACTGAGTTGATTTGGATCAGAGGCAACCTCAACGCTCAAATTTATGCTGAGACGATTGTATCAGACGTCATCGTTCCTCTACAAGTGCAAATCGGTCCCTTATTTCAGTTAATGCATGATAATGCACGACCGCACACCGCAAGAGTTGTAAGACAGACTCTCGCCGCAGCTAACATCAATGTCCTGCCCTGGCCTGCTCAGTCGCCAGACTTGAACCCGATTGAGCATGCATGGGATATGCTACAGAGAAGAGCTCTGCCGAATATGGAGGGTATCCAGTCGCAAGAAGACCTTTTTTTGTTGTTGCAACGAACATGGGCGGCCATTCCACAGCGTGATTTGGATGAACTCATTTTGAGTATGCCAAACCGATGTTCTTGTGTTGTTAGTGTTCGCGGTAGAAACACGGATTATTAATTGTTTAAGTTACCCAATAAAATTTTAAAGAAAACTGTCATTTCAGTCTTTTTTTCGAACTTTTGTGTTAGTGGTTCAAATGTCAAAAATCCCTTTATTAGGAAAATGGCAAATTTCTTTATTAATGCAAAGGTGACTTGGTTTATCGTTACTGTGACAAACGAAAACACTTTATTTGATGAATCCTTAAAGAAAATTTTAATTAATATCAATCAGGAGAAAAGTTATTGCAAAAATATATGTTGATCCCTAGACACTTTTGATGTGTGTAGTTTGGCAGGATTTTATGAGAGCTTTTGTGGATAATCACGACGAATCAGTTCCCAGTACATCTACATAGTTTGTTACTCCATCTTCAGTGCATCTGTTGGCAACTTGGCACATCGACCGAGGTAAGTCCTAGAAAACCTTTTACTGAATTAGGTTCAAAGCAAAAAAACCGGCCAAGTACGTGTAGGACCACGCACAATGAAGGGTTCCGTAGTTGGAATGAATTTATCCCAAGAACAAACTTAACATTGTAGTTGAGAAACATGTTCTCCCATACATTCCAACTGAAAATGTAAGTTTGTACGCACAATATTGAGAGATTTACCATGTTGTTTAAAGATCATAGACTTCTTATTAATTTTCCTGTAATCTATAGGTATAGAACTATTTTCTGTATTTTTTTCAAAATTTTAGGCTCAGTAGTTTCGGAGATAAGGAGGGGGGGATGGTAAATTTTCGTCTCTTGTCTTAAATAACTTTAATACAATTTATTTTAAAATTATGAAAAAAAAATATTTGAGATCCTCACGATAAGCCCTTTCATTTGATATGTCACACGGTACAGATTTTTTTTTTTTCTCTCTTTATTAAGGAGCTTTGTCACAATACTGACTATGTCGCTCCATCATAGCCAAATTTTGAATTTAAAATTAACTTATATGATTGTAATATATTTTGTACAGAGTTTTAGCCTCATCCGACATAGGCTTAGCTAAAACACTATTTAAAGTACCAATTCCAAACATATTTTGGGTATTAAAAACCTTTCTCCTGAGGCGTTCGCCCCGCTCACACTCGGTCAAGATATGATGTACGTCCTCGATTATTCCACATTTTTCGCAATTAGGTGAAGGTGTGATACCCATAAGGAACGTAAACTTCCTCGATGGGATGTGACCGGATCGAAGTCTCATGGCAGTAACAGTATCTTTTCTATTGAGAGAACAGTTATCTATCCAGGGAATGATTAGAGGCTCAGGCTGAATGGTGTTGTACCAAATACCTTTTTCTCTTGATCTCACATCATGATATTCTTTCCACAATTTATGACAGTATTTTTTAACCACAAAGAACTTATCTGAGAAAATTGGTACTATATCTAACGGAGTACCCTCTACACAGGCCCTTTTAGCACAAATATCTACCACCTCATTGCCATGTATCCCGATATGTGACGGAATCCACTGCAGTATTACTAATTTAGAATTCTGTTGAAGTTCCAGAATCTGATCCATTATTTTGTAAGCTATCGGTGTTCCTCGAATTGTCGAGGTACAACGAGCCACATGTTGTAAAGAACTCTTGGAGTCAGTTAGTATTAGAAACTTACTATGATTTATTGATTGAATGTATGATAAAGCTTCACTAATTGCCAACAACTCAAGATACATTATGGACACGTTCGAGTCAATACTAAAACCCATAGATATATTTTGTTGAGGGTCATAAAAAGCCGCTCCGGAATTATCCTTTTCTTTGGAACCATCTGTAAATATTTGATAAAAATTTGGATATTCTGTGTTTAAAAATTGACAACATAAATCAATTAAAACCAATGGCCGAAATCGTTTTTTTGCTTGATTTACTCCACTAATGCTAAAGTTAATGTTTTTAGATAAATCCATGTAACTGACCCAAGAACAATACCCAAACATCTCCAAGTTCCGGCTGCAGTGTATTCGCAAGTCTTTCAGGTATTCATGGCTTAAAATGAGCAAAGGCTTATTTTTCCTTTTCCACAAAGGCATCTGAGGTAAAAAACCATCCAGCAGGTCAACAACTGTATGACTACTTAACAACGACTTACACTTTAGATAGAATTTACCAGCTAAATAGCTTCTACGAATAAATAGGGGCTGGAGACTTAATTCACTACTCATGACATGAATTGGTGTCGATTTTATAAAACTGCCAATGATCCTCATCGCTTGGTTTTGAACCTTGTCGAGTTTATACAAGTTTGAGTTACAACTATCTCCATACAGAAAACTAGCGTAGTCCATACGACTTCGAATTAGAGAAATATAAGCGATTCTTAAGTGTTTCTGGTGAACACCCCAGTTAGCTCCAGATAGAACTTTAATGACATTGAGAAATGTTGCTGTTTTTTGATGAGTTTCATTTATATGTTTGGTCCATCTTAGAGAGCGATCCAGCCAAAGGCCCAAATATTTTACATTTTCCACTACCTGCACGATTGAGTTATTGATTTTAAGAACGCCTACATTATTATTTTTACCTTTTTTAAAAATACATGTTTTAGTTTTAGTTGTTGAAATCTCTAAACCGATATCAGCAAGGAGTTTGGCAAGTAAGTTCAGTGAGTTCTGTAAATAATAACTAGCCTGAGCCACACTCTTTTCAACGGAGTAAACAACAAAGTCATCTGCATATTGTGAAACATGGACATGATCGGAACTGATTTGTTTACATAAATCTATAGTAGCTACATTAAACAGTAACGGTGATAGAGGGTCGCCTTGTGCCAAACCCCTTCCCGTAGTTCTTACCATACGTAAATCGTTAACTTTAATATTTAAATGTCTCTCACGAAGAAACTCCCAAAGGTATAAACAAATCTTATTTCCTACACCAAGCTCATCTAATGTTAGCAATAGCTGAGTTATATCTACATTATTGTAGGCGTTATCGATGTCTATGAAACAGCCGACCGTGACACAATTGGTACAAAAACCTTTTTGTATCCTAGTAACTAATAGACTTAAATTATCGAGACAAGATCTACACTTTCTAAAACCTAAAGTGGTATCGGCAAACAAACATTTACTTTCAAAATACCACTCTAATCTCTTTTGAATAATTGAATGGAAGATTTTACATACACACGATATTAGTGAAATAGGTCTAAGCGATGATACCGTATTATTGTCTCTTCCGGACTTAGGAATAGGGATTACACCAATTTCTCGCCATTGATTCGGTACTATACCTAAGGAAAGAAATTTATTATACAAGAATAACAATATTGATTTAGCATTATCTGAGAGATATTTAATCATAGAGAATGATATTTCATCATTTCCTGGACAGGTATCTTTGGATTTAATGCTATTATTAAGTTCGACTAAAGTTATTTGTGAATCTAATTTTGAATTTTGAGAATTAAACAATGGTTGACAACCAGGGACATAATCAGGGGTCAAACTATGTAGCAAAACACTTGCTTTTTCATTATCAATAAAATGCCTGGGAGTTTTATAGCCTTTTATCCATTTCATTTTTCTCCAAAGGTCATTAATAGAAGTATTTTCATTCAAAGAAGAACAAAGTTCCCGCCAGGAATTATTATGAGCACATCTTAAAAGTCTTTGAGATTCTTGTATTTTATCTTGAAGCAATATAAAATTTGTAGGAGTAGGGTTACGCCTAAATACCGCCAAAGCCAATCGTCGGAGTGCTACCGACTTTGAAAGTTCTACATTCCAATAAGGCTTTGGGTTAAACTTACTACTAGGATTTAAACAAATTTTAATATCAGGAATGAATTTATCTGACGCTAGTTTTAGATTATCTAAAAATTGATTGTAAGTAACTTGGGGATCGTCTGTTATAGTAAATGAATTAAAAATATTTTGAACGTAATCGGTATACTTCTTCCAATCAACATTTTTGAAGTTTTTCCTTTTGAAAAAGGGCCTGTCAGAGGTAAAAGTAGTAGAGATTTTGATGACAACATGATCACTACTTAACGTTTCACTAGTCACCCTCCAGTCAAATCTTAATGATATGTCTGACGTCACCATAGATATGTCAGGGGAAGATTGTCTCAAGCTGCCACTCACTATTTGAAGACGTGTTGGGCTACCATTATTTAAGATAACATAATCGTAATCAATCACGGAATCCAGGATCTGATTGCCCCTTGCGTCCGTCTTATGTGACCAATTTGTGTGATGACCATTAAAATCCCCCAAGATCATGGTCTTCCCACTACCAAGTGTAAATAAATAGTCCCAGACTCTTTGATTTGTGTGAAGTTCTGGCGGGCAATAAATAGCAATAATGTTTTGAATTTCATCACAGTTAAACAGTTTTACTTTAACTACTTCTAGACCCGAGTTGTTATTCGTCAAAGAGACGCGTACTGCCTGAATCGACTTGTGTGTCACAACAGCTACACCACCATAAGAAAGGTCCCTGTCCTCACGAAAAATATTGTAGTTACTGATATTTAAGGGTGTATCCCGATCAAGCCACGTTTCACAAATTGCAGCTACATGAATATGCTCCCGGTTTAATAACTGTTCAAATAACTTTAATTTAGGCTTAAGACTGCGAGCATTCCATTGCATCACGTTTAAATCAATACTAGTTTTCGTATTGTTAACCATTATCACTCAAAAACATTTTAACAATCATGGATAAGTCTGGCATAAGGTTAGTAAAAAATGAGGTAAACCAGTCTGTACATATCTTAATTATGGCTTTGAGCCTAGCAACTACGGTATCTTTCTTGTCCTTAATAAAGTCCTTAATCTTTTGTAAAATTTCACTAAATGACCACGATTTCCAATGTGTCTGATCCATATTTTCTGACTGCGACGCTGGACCAGGAAGGCCTTCTGCCGATCTTTCTGAATCCGAAGTCTCCACTTCTGCCACCACATTACGTGCTATTTGATAAGGTACTTTTTTCTTTTTATTACTTTTCTTTTTGTTTTTAGATTTGCCAGAACTTGAAGGATTTTTTCCATCGACTGTTTCAATATAAACTTCTTGAAAAGAAGTTACTGAATCTTGCTTGCCTTTTTGAGCTGCCTGTATACTTCTACATTCAATGATCGGGCTTGGAGATCGTTGAACTTCTTGTGTTAGGAGTGAGGGAGAATCAAAGTATTTAGAAAGGGCTGTTTGATACGTGCAATTGTATTCTGACATCAATTCTCTAATGCGCTTTTCTTTCTTATAAACAGGGCAAAAATTCGACTTAGCCTCGTGATTGCCTGAGCAATTAGAACATTTGAATTCAGTTGTATCACAAGTATCATGGTAGTTACAGCACTTTGGGCATAATGCTTTACTTGCCGGGCACATTTTAGCTATATGCCCAAATCTCCAGCACTTCGAACACTGTGTCACAGGAAACGTATAAGATTCTACTCTTATTTTCAGTTCAAATAACAGTATGTGTGTGGGTAAAGAAGAACCCTTAAAACCAATTCTGAAAGTTTCACTTTGAACCCATTCTCCGTCATCTTTTTTATTGAGTCGTTTAGCTGTTATAACTTCCTTTTCAGAGTAGATATTTTCTATAAGTTCTTTTTCAGATAACCCTAATTCGATATCTCTAATAATGCCGTACGATATACCAACCTCCAAAGTTTTTTGTAATCGCCAACCAAGTTCACTAAATACCGGACAACAAATAAACTTATCTGCGCTGCTTTGGTTACTAAACGTAACCAGCAATTTGTATGGATTTATATATTTTATTCTGTCAATGTCCATCATCTCACTTTGTTTTAATAATTTTGCAAGTGCAAATTGTTTGGGAATCTTTTCCTTAGAGGTTACGGTAACTTGTATTGGTGGTTCAACAAACACAGTCTTGTTATGTTTTGCTTTTTTCTTAACATTCTTCGCTATAGTTTGCCAACCTTCTTCATTATCCTCGGGTCTTTGTCGTTTCCCCACTGATGTTATTGTATCCATTTCTATTTCGTTATTGAATTGTGTTTGGTCATCTAATATATCAGTATTTCTGTTTACGTCATAATTCTCATCGCGATTTTGATCACTATCCATTAAACATAAAGTTCATAATTGCCTAATAGCATACGCGACGCGATACCAGCCTGCGCGAGCGCAAGCCGATAGATAATCCGGTTTTTGTTTACCACTAATTAACAAAAGACGTGTACGGATCGCACCGAGTGTGATTACGAACTGACGGTACAGATTGCGAAACTTTTTTTTTTAATTGTCTATTTCATCATCTGCCTAGCCTTTTCCCAACTACGTTGGGGTCGGCTTCCAGTCTAACCGGATGCAGCTGAATACCAGTATTTTAATTGTCTATTTACCCCTCAAAAATGACTCCCATTTTCAAAACTCATTTATTTACGTTCCACGTCTGTGTTTGGGTCACAGAGATTCATATGTGTACCAAATTTCAACTTAATCGGTCCATAAGATTCGGAGCAAATTGGCTGTGACAGACGGACAGACAGACAGACAGACAGACACACGAGTGATCCTATAAGGGTTCCGTTTTTTCCTTTTGAGGTACGGAACCCTAAAAAGAGACGAATAGAACATATTGTTACAACTATATCTTCAGACGAATTATCACATGTACATGTTTCAAAGTTAAAAGCAGATGGAAATCAAGGCATTGCTGAAATTTTAGAGCACTTGCTTAAGAATCCACAAGATGTGCAGAAAGTAAAAGATTGTCTTTTTGTTAAGAAAAAGAAATCTGAATTTGCACCTGATACAGCTTTGGGCTTGTTTTTGTCTCTTAAATTGACGAAGTGGCAATACAATACGCTACGGAAAAGTACCCAACAAGTAACTAGTGTTAACATATTTCCCTCCTACTACTCACTACAAAATGAAAAACTTAAATGCTATCCGCCTAAACCTACTATTACAGTAACAGATGCAACAGCTAAAATAGAATTTCAGGCTCTTTTGGATATTACCGTAAAAAGACTAATTAAGTCAACCAAAATTGATGAGGCGTACAGGGAAATGACACTGATTAGTAAATGGGGTTTTGACGGAGCTTCGAATCAAGCCAACTATAAGCAAAAAATGCCTATAGATAGCACAGAGGAAGGTGATTATGATGACTCTAGTATTTTTATGGGTAGTCTGCTACCTATCAAACTAGTTTCTGGTGATCAACTTGTTTGGGAAAATGATTCCCCTAACTCTGCATATTGGTGTCGTCCGCTCTTTTTCAAATTTGTAAAAGAGAACCAGTTTAGAATATTACAAGAGAATAATGCAAACAAGGCAGAGATTGATAATTTGGTAGAGACAGTGATTGGAGAAATAATAATCTCACACAGTTTAATACAAACCATGATAGATGGCAAAGTAACAGCTGTTCTTTGCGAAAAATAATGATAATCATTGCTTTTTATGGAGTGTGGTAGCTGCTTTGTTTCCTGCCAAGATGAACGTAAGCAGGACTCATTCGTACCCACACTACAGTTCTGTATTAAATATTGATGGATTGTCTTTTCCTGTCTCATATCATGATATAAAACTATTTGAAATAAACAACAACATAAGTATCAATATTTATGGAGTAGATAATAAAAGCGAAAATGTGACTGGTCCTCTGTATTTAACAAATAACACAAATAATAATAATATTAATAATAATAATAATAACCCCATCGCCGTATCTCTACGTTGACGTCGTGGTGGGGCTTGCGCGCTCCGAACTCTACGCCCGTGCCGGAAAAGTTTACTTTGCCGGAACGGGTCTAAGGTGAGGAGCCAGACCAAGAGAGATACAGAAATCCGCAGGGCAGCATGTGGCGAGCTGTTGGGCAGTAGCGACCCCACGGACCCTATCTCCCGGGAGAAGTCTTGTACCTCACCTCTGGCTTGCCTTTATTGGCCGGCTGGAGTGAACAATGACGAGGAACAGAGCTCCCACCTCATTCTTGCCTTTATTGGCTGGCTTGAGTGGAGATTCGCAAGAGCAAACGTGCTCGGAGGAAGGAAGTATTCCAGTAAGATGCTGGTAGGGATCCTGAACGTACTCCCGGGATTGTCCTGATAGCCGTGGAATACCTCTCCACTTCTCATAAGCACCTCAGGACATGTTGCCCCCTTGTCGCTACGTCACTATGTGCTAGCGACCGTTTCCGGGGGCCCATTATTGAGTGTGCAAGTCACCCCCTGCTATTTTATCCGTGTATATATTAAACATTGATCAGGCAGGGGTCATAGTTCTTCCATAGTTTTTGGCAACCAGTCCACTTTAGCCACCCAAACCCATAGTCCAACTTTTTATTTTTCCATATGCTGCAATGGTCCTACACCAACCGGGGGTTGTCCTTGGGTACACTTGCATAGTGCATACAGGGATAATCGTCGGTTGGTGTCACATTTCATTAAAATTTCCTAAGGGGCCTATACGAATTGGCTTCGGCCCCTCGTACGCCTTCCAAAGGACCGGGACTCAATGGTCCCGAGACATAAAAAAGAAAATAAATAATAATAATAATAGGGCTGGCAACACCAACGTCAACAAATCAATTCGTAATAATTTTCAGATTAATAAAATTTTAGACCAGTTTTATTGTGAAATTCTACCTGCATCCAAAGTCCAAATACTCAATTTAATATAATATCAATAGAAAAGTACAATGAACCAAGAATGAACCATAATATTCCAAACTTTTATCAAAAACTGCCGAATCGGAGGTGACATATGTCATGTCACCCCCGATAAAACCAAACAAATAATATGAAAATGAAGAAAATATGTTGACAAGATCAGCCGCAAGACGTGCACGCCTACCACCTCCGGACTCTTCGCTCAGCTCCGCCTCGCTGCCGCCGGTACCCAGCCCCACCCCAGTTGCGTCGAGCTCGAGCGACGAGTATTTCTCTCCGCCCACGACGCCACCACTTGCTCGTCGACGGGGAGGATGCCGGCCGCCGGACGGCTTAGGACCTCGATGCCCACCGGCCTCTCGATAGGGTCCCAGCTCCCGGCGGAAGTGTGCAGCGCATGAGATGGACACGTTCCATCAATGAAAATGTCATGCGCTCATACTATGGGGCTACAGAGGGGGGAAACAATCTGACCGCGTACCGTGTTCGGATGCTCTCTCTTTTTCAGGTGCTTGAGCCGGCTGTCAACGTCTCGGCACAACGACTGTCGGATCAGGTGCGGGTTATCCAGCGTAATCATATGTTGGATGACACTGTACTTGATCGCTTGCGAAGTGAAATGCGGAGTAGTCATGTCATCGCTCCCCAGTCGCAGACTGCTGCAATACTACCGCAGTGTAATACAAGTCATGCAGACGAAGGGAGTAATGATAGGGCTACAAACGTAAGTACCCAGTACAATGAAGAATTGAGGAGTGCTTTGGAGGATGCGATTCAGGAATATCGCTTCATGTCGCCCGAACTTAGGCCACGCTTACCTCGTTTGCCCATGCATAACAAAAATAGGGCGCTGGTGGCGGTCCTGGATTCGGAGTTGTCAAAATATTTTGATAACTGCGAAGACCTCACCGATACTCATTCGATTCTGTACTGCGCAGCTGTAGCGGCATATCGTGTAGCTCACGTCAAATTTGCCAATGATTCTAGAACTACACGACCGAAACCAGCCGTAGCCGTAGCAGCTTGGCAGTGCAGAATTGAACGCCGTATTGGTGGGGCCAGAACGCTCATCGGCAAACTAATCTGCTTCAGGGAGGCAATACTCGCCCTAGAGTGATGCGCTTTGTGAGGCGGGCGTTCGCGGGGACTGATATCAGTCCTCAAGACTATATGTCTTGTGTCACAGAGCGCATCGACTTCCTGAAGCAGAAAGTGTATGCATGGGCGAAACGTATTCGTCGGTATAAGCGACGGGTAGAGCGATATACTCAGAATCGCACATTCCAGAGTGGTGAAAGGTGGGTTTATAGGGGTTGGGAACGACCGGACCAAGGTGTGGCTGAGACGTGCCTGCCGGATGATGATGCCATGTGTTCCTTCTGGCGCAGCATCTGGTCGGTGCCTGTCAGTCACACCGAAGGTGATTGGGCTCGGGAAATTGAGCGAGCTTGCGATCCAATACCAGAAATGGGGGCTATCACCATCTGCCCCCAAGATGTAGCTCGTGCAGTCCGTCCGTAGCCCAACTGGAAGGCTCCAGGGCCGGATGAGCTGCATAACTTTTGGATCAAATGGTTCTCAAGGTCGCACGCTCGCTTGGCATCTCAGTTCCAGACTGCTTTAGAGTCTGGTTCGCTACCCCAGTTCCTAACGACAGGAATTACCCACCTGCTCCATAAATCAGGTAGCACTGCGGAACCCAAAAATTATAGGCCGATCACATGTTTACCGACGGTCTATAAAGTTCTTACATCCATTTTGAGAACTAAAATTAACAAACATATAGACACCAACTCCATCATTTATTTATTTTTATTTATTTATAATTACAACGGCTTGCGCCAATGACAGTAATTAACAGGTAAAACAAAACTAAACATATTACATAATTCAAAAACAAATAACAAATCAGAGATCAAACATACATCATGTTTGCATCTCAGAATGGATGTAGGAATGGGTCCCGCGGTACTAAGGAGCTACTCCTCATTGATATGACCATTAGCCAACAGGTTCGTCGTTCCCGAAAGGATCTATCGACATGTTGGATAGATTATAAGAAGGCCTATGACTCGGTACCACATACATGGCTCATGAGGGTGCTGGAGTTGTATAAAGTAGATACAACTCTGCGCACCTTCCTGATGTCGTGTATGGGGCAATGGAGGACAGTCCTTCGCTATCCAGGATGTCGAAATATTCAGAGGAATAGCGAACCGATAACGATCGAGCGAGGCATATTCCAGGGCGACAGTTTGAGCTCGCTTTGGTTCTGCTTAGCCTTGAATCCTCTAAGCACACTGCTGGAGGATTCAGGTCTAGGCTATCGGCTGAGGAGAGGTGGTCAGGTTATATCGCACCTCCTCTATATGGATGACCTAAAACTCTTTGCCCCCAACAATTTACAACTAATGGAGCTACTGAAAGTAACTTAAACTTTCAGTAACGCCATTAGGATGGAATTTGGTGTGGACAAATGTGCGGTCATGCAAGTAAAGCGAGGGGAGATTGTGGAATCCGTGGGAACTCAACTCTCGGATTCCACAAACCTTAGAGCCCTCTCCGCATCCGAAACCTATAAGTATTTGGGTATGTTGGAAGCGTTAGGGATCAATGGTACTGACATGAAGCAATCGTTGAAGGAGCGCTTCTTTGGCCGCCTGAAAAAAGTACTTAATAGTCTTCTATCAGGCGGAAACAAGGTGCGCGCCTTCAACGGTTAGGTCATGCCGGTTTTGATGTACTCTTTCGGCATACTCAAATGGACTCTGACCGAACTCGACGCCCTGGATAGGAAGGTCCGTACACTGCTGACTGAAAATCTAATGCATCACCCACGGTCATCGGTAATGAGGCTGTATATCCCGCGAAAATGTGGAGGTCGAGGCTTTTTAAAAGCTAAGACTCTCCACAATCGCGAGATATGCAGTCTCAGGGAATATTTCCTAGAAACCGACATGGGGATGCATCGGGATGTAGTCGCAGTGGACAATGGCCTCACCCCGCTCTCCTTGGCTAAAGAGAACTGGCGCAAACCAGTAGTGCTTGACACTAATGATCGCATGGAGGTATGGCAGAGTAAGGAGCTTCACGGACGCTTTTTCCGGGCCCTACATGAACCCGATGTAGATCTACTAGCGTCCGTAGCCTGGCTACGTTTCGGTGACCTCTTTGGAGAAACCGAAGGTTTTGTTTGTGCAATTATGGACGAAGTTATGATGACGAACAATTACCGGAGATTTATTGTTAAAGACGGCACGGTTGACATCTGTCGGGCATGTCACCGGCCGGGGGAATCAATTAGACATATCATCTCTGGGTGTTCTCGTCTAGCTAACGGAGAGTACTTGCATAGACACAACCTTGTAGCCAGGATAATCCATCAGCAGCTTGCTTTGAAATACAACCTTGTGGAATCGGAGGTGCCGTACTACAGGTATGTGCCCGACCCAGTTCTCGAAAATGGTAATATCACATTGTACTGGGATCGATCCATCATCACTGACAGGACTATTGTTGCCAATAAACCTGATATAGTGGTGGTGGATCGATCAGAGCGGCGCGCAATGATTGTTGACATAACCGTCCCGCATGATGACAACCTCGTGAAAACCGAGAAAGATAAACAAATCAAGTATCTTGACTTGGCTCGCGAGGTTGTCGACATGTGGGATGTAGACTCAGCAATCATTGTGCCGATAGTCGTAACAGCCAATGGATTAATAGCCAAGAGCCTCGACCAACACCTAAGGAGGCTCTCGTTGGAAAGCTGGATCAAGGGCTTGATTCAGAGAGCGGTACTTCTGGACACGGCTCGCATTGGTAGGAAGTCTCTCTCTCTGGAGCCCTGACCGCCGGCAGCTTGGACCTTGTTCCCGATACCGGTGGGCTACTATTTTTTATATTTTTAAATGTTTTTATATCTTTATATCATAATATTTAAAAATATAATTTATATTTGTATTGTCACCCGGCCCTTGTGCAGTTTACAGGAATTAATAAGAAACAAGATGTTGATGGTTTCTATTGGTATTACACTACTCACCACCGTGCTAAAGTAAATTTATAAGGTTTAATCTGTTAGGGAAAGATTCAATTAAACAAGTACCTTCTTAAACAATTAAAGTTTATTGTTAATACATAGAAATAGGTAGGTACACAAACAAATAATGTGGCGAGCCACTACACTATATACCTTTCCCAAACACTTGGGCATCCACCCATACAAGTAGTCTCCGTTCCTACTTGTATTGGTGAAAGCCTGCAATGAGACTTATTACAATTTCTCAGAGTCGCTATATCGAGTCCGTGATATGAACCACTTAATAACTTCTAGCTCAACCGTTCAAGTATTGACCTTTTAGGATTGTGCTCATAAAGGGAAAATAACGATTATGCAAAGCAATACCCGAGACACAATACTCTATAACAACTGGCTTAACACCTAGTTCCTGATAAAGTTAATGCATGCAACCTGTACCTACTATAATCTGAGTATGCAAACTTCTTTGAGTACAATGTGTGTCACCATAGAAACCTTGTTGTTTATAGGTTTTGTTATTTTGTTTTATCAAATAAAAAAAAACCACTGGAACTGTGAGATCACATTTTTCATGTCACTGATATAATGTTTTAAATCGAGACTACACAACTCGTAATAGGTTATGGGCCCCTTTATTTTCACTTAAATATCTGTTGGAAATTATTAAGCATGGAGCTAAGTAAAATACAGATAAGTAAGCTTGATGGAAATAACTGGATACAATGGAAGTACCGCATGTCTGCTCTGTTACGGGGCATGGACGGACTTTTGGACATTATTCAGGGAAAAACTCAAAAACCGAATAAGCCTGTAGCTGAGGGAGGTGATGCTGATGCTGCTTCCGCAGTGGCTTTGATGGAGTATAACAAGAAGTTATCGGAGTTTGTTAGGCTGGAAAGTACTGCGTTACTGCTGGTTACGAACAACATATCAGATGAAATCTTAGACAAGGTGATTCGATTCTCTCATCCTAAGGACGTATGGGATGAACTGCATAGACTCTATGACGGTGTCAATGAAGACAAGTTGTATGAAGTATGTATGGAGTTCTTTAAATTTCAAAAGGATACTGGTGATGATATGGCAACTCATGTATCGAAATTGAAAAATATGTGGCACAAACTGAATCAGGAATTATTAAAAGCTGAAGAAAGTAAGCAATTGCCAGAAATACTTTTAATTTGCAAGATTTTAGATACACTGCCAGAAAGTTATTTTTCATTTAAATCGAGTTGGATGTTGATGTCCAAGAAAGACAGAACTGTAGAGAATATTACCAGCCAACTATGTGCGCATGAAAAAGCGCTGATAGGAAGTAAGGAAGGCACGTCTAGTGAAGCGCTTCTCACAAAAACAAGTAAGAAAGGTGTCGAGAAACAGAAGGAACAGACTTCAGGGAATAAAAAAGTTACCAAGTTCAGATGTCATATCTGTAGAGAGGTTGGTCACTTTAGGAAAGATTGTCCAAATAAAACTGGTAAGGAAGATAGAAGGAATAGTAGTGACAGCACCAATATGGCGGTACTACTAAATCTGACTGAATGCACCCAAGATCGTGAAGAATGGTTTGTTGACAACGGAGCTACTCACCACGTTACGATGAGAAGAGATTTATTTGAAAATTTCGAGCACTTCAGTATACCTCACACAGTTACTACGGCTGATGGAAATGTAATAGAAGCCATAGGAAAAGGGACAATTAGAATTAACCCTAATGTTGGAAAAGATTTTTTCCTCAGTGATGTCTGGCTTGTTCCTTGTATTAACAAGAATCTTTTTTCAGTGCTAGCGACACAGGACAAGAATACAAACAGTGTGTTTGAGTCACGAGTAACTACATGCTCTATTAAGGATAATGGAATAGTCGTCGTGACAGGAACCAGAACAAGATATGGTCGGTTATATAAGCTGAATTGTAAAGCAATTAAACCGAAGGTAGCCGCATCGATTAATGTGGTAGATACCTTGCAGCTGTACCATGAACGCATGGGCCACCAAGATAAAAGGCATGTGAAAGGTCTTATAGAACGAGAGTTGAACATAAAGACAAAGGATAATGGCATATTGTGTGAAGGCTGTATTTTCGGAAAAACTCACAGACAGAAGTTTGGTAGTAGAGAAAAAGCTAAAATGCCTGGAGAACGCATACATTCGGATGTGTGCGGTCCTTTCCCGTTTTCAGTCTCGAAGTTCCGGTATTTCGTCCTTTTTAAAGATGAACACACTCGATTTCGCTACGTCTACTTTATGAAGACAAAATCTGAAGTACCTGAAAAGCTGAAGCAAATGCTGGCAGAAGCTAGAGTAGCAGGACATACCATCAAAGAATTCCTTAGTGATAATGGTGGAGAGTTCGACAATGAACTAGTTCGGAAAGAATTAACGAAATACGGAATACACCAAAGACTAATAATGCCGTATACGCCTGAACAGAATGGGTGTAGCGAAAGAGAAAACCGTACGATCGTAGAGTCAGCTAGAAGTATGATGCATGCACATGAAGAGTTGCCTCAAAAGTTGTGGGCGGAGTTGGTACAGACAGCTGTTTATGTGTTAAACAGGACAGGACCAACTTCCGTGGAACACAAGACTCCGTTTGAGCTTTGGTTTAGGAAGAAACCACAGATAAAGCACCTGAGAATTATTGGCTCGGTTTGCTATGCACATGTTCCTAAGCAAAAAAGGAAGAAATTGCATAAGAAAGCTACGAGATGCGTACTGGTTGGATACGATAATGATGACGGTTATAGACTGTGGAACAAGGAATCCAATTACATAGTCAGGTCGAGAGACATCATTTTTGATGAAAAGCCATTGGAAACGAAATTCCAAGAGCCAGATGAGGAAGTAACAGAAGTGGAAATTCCCGTTCAGGTACGAAGGGAATATGATGTAGTGACACCTGCTACGATCAATAATCAAGTCGTAACGATCGATAACGAAATGAATAGTCAATTGGAAATTCATACACCTGTTATCGAAGAAGACAATTTTGATGATGCTGTATCGACTCACGAAGAATCAATTGAACCAAGGGGAGAAAATGACGATGTTGATAATGATGATCTGGAGCAGATGGTTGGAAATGATGATATTAATGAAGATGAAGATAATCTTGAGGAACTCATTAACGCTCAGAGTGATCGTATACTGCGAGATCGATCATTGATCAGACGTCCGGCTAGGTTCAATGATTATGTCATGGTTACAAACGGGTTTTTCGAACCAACATGTTACAAAGAAGCAATATCCTGTAACGAAAGTGAACTTTGGAGGAAAGCAATGGACAGCGAGATAAATTCTCTGAACGAGAATGAAACGTGGGTTCTAAAAAGGCTACCAAAGAACAGAAAAGCAATACCATGTAAGTGGATTTTTCGCGTGAAGCTGAATGCTGATGGATCAGTCGACAAATATAAAGCAAGACTAGTTGCTAAGGGTTTTCGCCAGAAGAAAGGAGAGGACTATGAACAGACTTTCAGTCCTGTTGCGAAAATGACCACGGTCCGAACTGTGATTAGCATCGCAGCAAGCGAAGGTATGAAGATGTGTCAATTTGATGTGTCGACGGCATTTTTATATGGAACACTCTCGGAAGAAGAAATATACGTTAGGCAACCCGAAGGCTATGATGATGGTTCTGGAAAGGTATGTTTACTGAAGAAAAGTCTCTATGGGTTAAAACAAGCCCGGAGATGTTGGAATCAGAAAGTTCTTAATTTCTTCAAGGAAGTGGGCTTTAAAATCAGTGAAGGCGATACATGTTTATTTGTTAGAGAGAAAGACCACCGGAAACTGATTGTGGTTCTTTACGTTGATGATGGGCTAGTAGCTGGAACGGATCAAGAACTCATTGATGAATTTATTGAAGAGCTGGAAGAAAGGTTCAAGATTACAACCAAACCAGCTACCTATTTTCTAGGTATAGAGATTTCAACCAGAGAAGGTATTGGAGTAGTAATACATCAAACATCTTACGTTAAGAAAGTTTTGAACAGATTTGGAATGCAGGACTGCAAACCTGTGACTACACCAATAACCAAGGAGAATATAATCTCACAAAACGAGAACGATGAGTACGTTCTGAAAAACTACAGGCAAGTAGTTGGAGCACTTGCATATGTAATGGGCGGAACAAGACCTGATATTGCATACGCAGTCAGTGTAGTGTCAAGGAGTCTGGAGAAACCGACTCAAGCGGATTGTGTCAGAGTAAAACGTATCATAAGATACCTACAGTACACAATTGATCTCGGCATTATTTATAGAAATAACTATAAAATTTGAATTATAGAATCATACAGTAATGCTGACCACGCAGGCGATGTTGGAACTGGAAGATCGACTTCTGGAGTACTTTGCCTATATGCCGGAGGACCAGTCTCCTGGATGAGTCAGAGACAGCAAAGTGTTGCTATTTCGACAACGGAAGCTGAAGTGATCGCTGCTAGTGAAGCTGCGAGAGAATGTGTATGGTTGACTCGGCTCATAGGAAGTCTCATACAACTTAAGGGTCTTCCTACGTTACTAGTGGATAACGAAGCAGCAATAAAGTTAGCTGAGAATCCAGAGTTTCACAGACGCACCAAACACATCCGTACACGTCACTTCTTCGTAAGAGAGCTTGTGACTAATGGAGAGCTGCTAATAAAGAAGGTAACAAGCGAGCTTCAATTAGCGGATCTTCTCACCAAGCCGTTGCCCAGACCTAGGCTTCGCAAGCTTGTGGTTATTATGGGACTACATTGAGAGAAGGTGATAAAGTTAATGCATGCAACCTGTACCTACTATAATCTGAGTATGCAAACTTCTTTGAGTACAATGTGTGTCACCATAGAAACCTTGTTGTTTATAGGTTTTGTTATTTTGTTTTTTTCAAATAAAAAAAAAACCACTGGAACTGTGAGATCACATTTTTCATGTTACTGATATAATGTTTTAAATCGAGACTACACAACTCGTAATAGTTCCTACAAAGGCCTAACTCTCTCATATGATAAATTATGACACTATAGATTAACTCAGTGTTCTCTCAGTATAACAAATTACCTCTCAGTTAACGATCGAAATACCGTCAGTTGACGATTGAGTTACCCTCAGTTGGCGGGATTAGGTCCCTTGGCTTCGTTCACAGGTTAAACCTGTGAACACACGAATAACATGGCCTACGGGCATAGAAGGTGACGCTGTCGTTACCTCGAGTGGCGAACTTCCCTCTTCACCTGCATTTGGCTAGGTAAGGCCTTCCTTACTGCGGATGACCACACCACAGGGGGTAGACTAGAGTCGCCTGCACCCGGATCGATTTCCTATCATCCGATCACAGGGCCCACAGAGACATCACGAATCGCTCGCGCGTAGCTTCGTACAATAAAGAAAGGCTAGCATATAGCCAGACCTGTAACAACGACCTTGTGTCAGAACAGAAATGTAAGACCCAAAGGTTGACCCATAGTAACAAGGAAAATGATTGAATACTCACAGGGTTCAGCTTCTGCTGTACTTATAAATACCCCAGAGGGTTATTAGGGCACATCCCGATCCTCCCAGGAATACGTCCCTTCAAGTCAACCTCTTGGCTCGTGTCCTTGATCGTAAAGGCCGGAAACACTCTTGTCTTTTTTCAAACCGATCTGACAGTTTCGGGAATGTTCTGTCACAGACTAAAGAATATCATATCGATTTCATAAACCTAGCGCCATCTAGTGACGCGTAAGCTACACTAAACGAGCCTGTACAGACCCACGATAGACGTCGCTACCTGTTGCGACAAATGTCTATTTTGCAACGTCACAGTATATAGTGAAATAAAGAGATAATAATTATAAAATAAATAATAATAATTATATATATATATATATACACACATCAAACGTGTCTAGGGATCAACATATATTTTTGCAATAACTTTTCTCCTGATTGATATTAATTAAAATTTTCTTTAAGGATTCATCAAATAAAGTGTTTTCGTTTGTCACAGTAACGATAAACCAAGTCACTTTTGCATTAATAAAGAAATTTGCCATTTTCCTAATAAAGGGATTTTTGACATTTGAACCACTAACACAAAAGTTCGAAAAAAAGACTGAAATAACAGTTTTCTTTAAAATTTTATTGGGTAACTTAAACAATTAATAATCCGTGTTTCTACCGCGAACACTAACAACACAACAACATCGGTTTGGCATACTCAAAATGAGTTCATCCAAATCACGCTGTGGAATGGCCGCCCATGTTCGTTGCAACAACAAAAAAAGGTCTTCTTGCGACTGGATACCCTCCATATTCGGCAGAGCTCTTCTCTGTAGCATATCCCATGCATGCTCAATCGGGTTCAAGTCTGGCGACTGAGCAGGCCAGGGCAGGACATTGATGTTAGCTGCGGCGAGAGTCTGTCTTACAACTCTTGCGGTGTGCGGTCGTGCATTATCATGCATTAACTGAAATAAGGGACCGATTTGCACTTGTAGAGGAACGATGACGTCTGATACAATCGTCTCAGCATAAATTTGAGCGTTGAGGTTGCCTCTGATCCAAATCAACTCAGTTCTTCCGCCGATCCAAATACCCGCCCATACCATGATGGTTCCACCACTATAAGGATGGACTTCCTGGCAGGATTTTAATCGCTGTTGGCGTCCAGGGGTTCTCCAGTGTCGTATACGTCTTGTATCCGGTCTCATACCAAAACGAGACTCATCAGAAAAGCACACGAAACGCCATTGTTCTTCTGCCCAATTTCTGTGTTCAAGAGCCCATTGATATCGAATCCTACGATTGTGCATTGCTATAGGTGGTACCCGTAGCGGTCTTCGGGAATGAAGGTTCACTTCATGCAAGCGGTTTCTGACTGTTTGGTCGCTAATTAAGTTCCCTGAAGAGTGATGAAGCCTCACGGCTAACATCATGGCGGTTATTGTTGGAGCTCTTCGAGTTAAGATTTGAATGTATCGGTCTTGTCTCCGTGTGGTGCAGCGATACCGTCCTCCATGGCGCTCAGCCACGGTACCAGTGCTTCGGTAACGTGTCCAAAGTCGACTGATAACACTCTGACTTGTATTCAGAGCTAAAGCCACAGTACGTTGCCGGGAACCAGCTTCTATCATTCCCACGGCTCTGAGCATTTCTTCCCTGCTTAAATGACGTCGCCGCTCCATAATAACGTTGGTTTTAATCAGTAGTAGGGAAACAGTAGCACTAATAATGTCTTCAATGCGTTGTATGTTTTTATAGGGAAAATATTGACAGCTGATTTTCATCTTTTACTCGAATTTGATTCACAGTTCCTGATTCAAATTATGAAATGCACCAAAAAGGATCCATATAAATTTATAAAATCATAAATTTATTACAAAGCCACATCTCAATCTCAAGAAATCCGCATAAAAATGCTTGATCCCTAGACACTTTTGATGTGTGTATATATATATATAGTATATACAGGAATATTTTTTAAGGAGTGCGCAAAAAAATTTTGGTGGTTCAGTATCAGTAATAGAACACATTTCCATTATTTTTTCAAAACTTTTTTTCACTTTTTTATCCAACTCTAAATCAGCAAAATATGGACACTATCTATTCTTGATAATAATAATGGGCGCGCGCGCCGGGCGGTGCACGTGGCGGTGTTGCAGCGGGGGAGTCCCGGGCGGCAGAGTTGTGCCAGGCATAATGGGCGCGCGCGCCGGGCGGTGCACGTGGCGGTGTTGCAGCGGGGGAGTCCCGGGCGGCAGAGTTGTGCCAGGCACGGCGGGCGCCCGGGTTCCGAACTCCCGACCCCGATACTCGACAGTCTGCTCATCGCAATCATCGCATGCGCTAACGTGACCTCGCGTCCAATCGCTATCCCGTGCAACACCCGCGCCGCAAGTGTGTCGTACTCGTACTTACCTAAAGGTCACGATGTCGGACTTCAGTAACCGCGAGTTTTATGAGATGGTGCGAGTGTATTTACTAAGTGGTGAAAGTTTACGCTCTGCTCGCAGAATGTATGCGACGGAGAGCGTACCTCGAATGCGAGCCCATGGTATCCTTAACCCCGCGGTCCCTAATGAAAGGACCATTTTAGCAGCCACGCAAAGGCTGCTTGATCACGGTCAGTTCAGGACCCCGAATCACGCACAAGGGTCTGGCAGACCTCGACTGGCGGTCGAAATAGAAGAAACCATTTTCGATTTCTTCGAGCGAGATCCAAGAGCTAGTACCAACGATGCGGCAGGTCGCTTTGGTGTGAGCCAGTACGCGGTATGGAAGCTGCTAAATACAGCCGGACTAAATCCATACCACTTTCAGCCAGTACAGCAGCTCCATGACCCAGACCCAGCATCACGTCGAGCCTTATGCGAGTGGCTTCTAAATCATCGCGAAGTCAACATCTTGTGGACGGATGAGGCATTGTTCACACGCGTGGGACTGTACAATGTACATAATGAACTTGAACGAATGACTTAAAGTTTAGGATAATTAACGCTTTTGATAAAGTGAAAAGTGAAATTAGTGTTCTCAACAAACTAAATGACAATTTATTTAAACGTGCAAGTCTATGCCTAGAAAGAGGAGGACTTCATTTTGAACAATTATTAAAATACAGTGATTAGTGACATGTAGGGTAAGCAATTATTTTTAATTAACAATTTTAGCGAATAGGTTATTTTTGATTGAACATTGTTGTAAATACTTAGTTGATTCCATTTTTTTAAATACGCCCTAATACAAGTATGCATTATGTAATGTCAATAATTTTATTTCATTAAGTTTTTAAAAGTGCCTTAATTTAATTGAAAAATTCTTTATTTTCTGCATTTTGATGGTCCTAAGCCCATGAAAGTATGAAGGAAAAGTTGGAATTATCTTCAAATAACTTCAGATCCCGGCCTAATCTTATTAAGACTAGTTCAATCCTGATAAAATGAGCGATCTGTAACTAAACTGTAACCCACGTAAATACCTACCTAAGCCTGTGAACAAAAATCGAACGAGCGTACAGCTGATAGGTAGATACAGACCATCAAGCTACTACAATCTGTCTTTCTTCAATAGATTTCCAACTTTATTACTAAAGCATAAGGTTCAGAGTTGAATGTACTGGCTTCTCTACATAAGCGCGTTACGCTTCCCCACGCGCCGGCTAGTAGCCATAAAATCTGTTTCAAAGTAAACATCTTTCGTAATCGATAACTTTATTTTTTTGTACTGAGACATATCAAAAAAAAAAATAGGTGTTTAATAAAACTTATCTAAGTTTATTTTGTCAAAGTTGCGCACTGAATAAAAAATATTCTTGTATATAATTATAAAATAAATAATAATATTAATTAATTTATAATTAATAATAATAATTAATTAATTTATAATTAATAATAATAATTAATTAATAAATTAATTAATTGTTTATTAATTAATAATTAATGTATTATTTAATTGTTATTATTAATTATTAAAACAATACAACAACAAACAACAAACAACAACAACATCAACAACAAACAACAACAACAACACACAACAGCAACAACAACAAACAATAACAACAGCATACAACAACAACAACACAACAAAAACAACACAACAAACAACAACAACAACAACAAACAACAACAACAAACAACAACAACAACACAACAACAACACAACAACAACACAACAACAACAACAACGTAACGAAACGTAACGTAACATTGTAACGTAACGTTGTTTTGTTTTAACAATTAATTGATACATTAATTTATTTAATAATAAATTAATTAATATAAATTAATTATTATAACATTATTTATTGCTAATTTATTTTATTTTATTAATTAATTTAATTTTTTTTTTATTAATTTATAAAATTAATTATAATTATTAATAATAATAATATTTTAAAATAATTTTTGTTTATTTTTAGATTTTTAATAAGACAGTAGTGACTTAATCCTTTTACTCTTCACTACTGTCACTACTGTCATATTAAAAATCTCATAAAGGTATTTTTTTGCTGTGTGAATCATGTTTGCAATTTTATAGCAGTGAAAATAAATATAGATCTCATGTCTGTTCAAAAGTTTTAACAATTTTGCCTGAAAAGAATAGTATACTCAGTTCCAAGAATTATGAAAGAAAACAAAAAATTTATTATGTCATTTATGCAGACTTTAAAAGAATTTTTGTTTATGGTTGCCAAACAGTAAACATTGTCTTGTAATTCGTCCGTCTGAAATAATCTTGAACCACCTGTTTATTGGCGCTATTGTGACAACCGCCGCAGTAAACGACAACATCAAGTGACACAGAACATATTGGTAAATAAAAACAGTGAAGATAATCGTAGAAACAACATAAAATCATCATTTTGCAGTCCAATATTTTGAGGTTACTAGGAAAGTGAGTCAGCACATCACATCAGTGACAGTGACAGTGACATTCCATTCATTCAAGACGTGTCATCTAGCGTAAACACAGAGAGAATAACACACCAGTGTTGCCACTGTAGAGAAAAAAAAAAAAAAAAAAAAATGGAGGGACAATTCAAAATACTTTTCGACCAGATGAAACTAGAAATGGAAAAACAAACAAATACTATATTTGAAAAAATGAACGAAAAATTGGAACCATTGATAGAAGACAACAAAGTTTTTAAAGACAAAATAGAAAAATTGGAAAAGAAAATTGAGTATTTAGAAAAAGAAAAGAAGAAAAATAACATCCTATTTTTTGGGTTGGAAGAGAGAGAGAGTTCTCCATTGGAGTTGCTCCAGAGAGTACATGAAATTTTCAAGTCAGATCTGAAAATTACCTTGGAAGCAAACGATGTATCAAAGATTCACCGTATTGGTCTCAACAAAGAAAATAAAATAAGACCTGTTCTTATTAGTTTTGCAAACACCTGGAAGAGAAGTGAGATACTAAAACTAAAGAAGAGCCTGAAAGACGTTTACGTCACCGAAGATTTCCCAAAAGAAGTGCTAGAAAAAAGAAGAGAGTTAAAACCGAAACTAATAGAAGAACGTGAGAAAGGAAACACTGCATACATAAAGTATGATCAATTGGTAGTGAAAGAAGGAAACCAAAATAAAGAAAAAAGAAAAAGAGATCAATCAACTTCGCCAAACAACCAGAATCAGGCCAAGAGGTTAGTGAGCAACAATTCAGCAATAAAAGAGAACAGGAGAAATGCATTTGATTTGATAAGACCTAGATCAAACTCATCTTCCAGTATTCCAAACCAATCTAAGTAGCAACTAAATATTAGCAACCAGAAGCAGAACAACCCCAATCCGGCTGGTCCCCGTGGGGTTGCTAGACCATCACACCCCCCTAGAAATAAACCCCTACACCAAAAAAGAAATTACAATAAAACATACATCGCAACGTTAAACGTCAGGACACTAATGACAGACAACAGACTAGAAGAACTGGAAGAAGCCATTACACCTATAAAATGGGATGTCATAGGCATTTGTGAAGTAAGAAGAATAGGAGAGGAGATAAGAGAATACAACGAATACATTTTTTATTATTATGGTGAAAAACAAGGTATTTATGGAATGGGATTTCTAGTTAAAAAACATCTTAAAGACAAAATAATAAGTTTCCAAGGAATATCAGATAGAATCGCAATGCTTATTATACAGTTCCCAGATTCCAAACAACCATCGTCCATTATTCAAGTACATGCACCCAGAGAACAAGATACGAAATTAGCAAAAGATAAGTTTTACAAAGACCTGACAGAATTGATGCAAAAGAAAAACAAAAATATAATCTTGATGGGAGACTTCAATGCCAAGGTGGGCAGCAAATCAAACAAAGATGAATTTGTCTTAGGAGATTATAGCAGTGGTGCCAGAAATGACAACGGACGTAGACTTATAGACTTCTCTTTTGCAAATAATCTAAAAATAATTAATAGTTTCTTCAAAAAGGGAAAGTCAAGAAAGTGGACATGGGTCTCCCCAAATGGTAGAGATAAAAACGAAATTGACTTTATAATCGCAAGAGAAAAACAAATATTCACTGACGTCGATGTAGTGAATAAGTTAAATTTTAACACTGATCATAGAATGGTAAGAGGAGTTATACAACACACAAATAGAAAATCAAGAAAACATATTAATTACTCAACTAAAAATATGTCGATAACATCACCTATACCACAAAATGTCTTGAAAGTTTTAGAAAACACATTAAATAAAATTGAAGAAACCAAAACAGTGCAAGAAAATTATAATTTTTTGGAAAAACAACTAATAAACCTAAATAAATCAAACACTAAAAAAGAGAAGAAAAATAAACTAGGAGAAGAAACGTTAAAGCTAATGGAAGAGAGAAACAAAATGTTAGATAAACGAAAAGATAAGAAACAAAAAATAACAAGTATTAGTAAAACAATTCAAACATCAATAAGGAAACACAGGAAAGCAGAGAGACTGAAGGTATTGAGAGAGCAAATAGAAAAAACAGGCGGAATTAAGAAAGGTCTAAAACAGCTAAGAGAATACACACAGTGGATACCCAACATGAAAACTAAAAATAAGAAGAAAAAAGAGAAATTGACAACAAAGAGATTATCAATAGCTAAAGTAGCGACAGAATTCTATAAAAAATTATACATGGAGACAGACAAAACAATACCAGCAGAGACAGAGAAGGACGCTTTCGAAAAAGAAATACTTTGTATATTAGAGTCAGAAGTCATAAAAGCTATAAAAACACAAAAAAGTGGCAAAGCACCTGGAGACGATAAAATCTCAAACGAACTACTAAAAGAATCTTTAACCGCGATATCCAAATATGTTACGCATCTATTTAACGACATAATGGCTACTGAACAAATACCAACTCAGTGGACGAAGTCCACTATTATCCTACTACATAAAAAGGGAGACAAAAATGAAATAAATAATTACAGACCTATATGTCTAATGTCCAATTTATACAAAGTGTTTTCTAAAATAATACTCGGGCGAATAACGAAACAACTGGATGACAACCAACCAAGAGAACAAGCGGGATTTCGCGCCGATTATTCCACCATCGACCACATCCATGTCGTGAAACAAATCATTGAAAAACTTAACGAATATAGGCAACTATACTACATGGCATTCGTCGATTACAATAAGGCATTCGATTCGCTGAGTCATAATTATATCTGGAAAACGCTAGAAAACCAAGGCATAGATAGCCAATACATAAAAATCATAAAAGAAATCTACAAAAATACCACAGCAATGGTCCAACTTGAACAACAAGGCGAAGAATTCAGTGTTCAGAGAGGAGTCAGACAAGGCGATCCACTTTCCCCAAAACTTTTCACGGCAGTACTAGAAAATATATTCAGAAATTTAGACTGGGGAAAGTTTGGAATTAATATTAATGGATCAAATTTAAATCACTTAAGATTTGCTGACGACATTGTATTATTCGCTGAGAGATCAGACATACTACAAACTATGCTACAGCAATTAGATTATGAAAGTAGGAAAGCAGGTCTATCTATGAATCCAAATAAGACTAAAGTAATGACAAATGCTTTAAGGGAAAACATTGAAATGGGACAAGACGTCATAGAATATGTAGATGAATATATATATTTAGGACAAATGATATCAATAAAAGACCAATACTCCAAAGAAATAGACAGAAGAATAAGCAATACTTGGAAGCGGTACTGGTCACTAAAAGAAATAGTTAAAAACGAATCAATACCAATGTCAATAAAAAGCAAACTATATAACACATGCATCCTTCCATGCCTTACATATGGGTGTCAAACTTGGCCTGCTACCAGCAAAAATAACCAAAAACTCTTGGTCTGCCAACGCAGCATGGAACGAAGCATGTTAAATATAAGGCTACGAGACAGGTGGACAACTTCAAAAATAAGGAAAAGAACAAAGGTGAACGATGTTTTACAAAAAATAAGAAAACTTAAATGGAACTGGACTGGGCATATAATGAGGACGGACAGAGAAAAATGGACGAAGGATGTAATGGAATGGTATCCTAGAAACGGGAGCAGACAAAAAGGACGTCAAATCAAAAGATGGGAGGACGATTTACCAAAAGGATGGAGAGGATTGGCTCGAGACAGAGATAAGTGGAAGAAATTGGGGGAGGCCTATGTCGAAAGACAACCTGACCAACGAAGGGGTTGCTGAAGATTTCTGTTTTTTTTCTTTATAAAATAGTTGCTTCATATTATTATAAGTAGTATATAAGTTAAAACTGTAATACGGTCAGCGAATAAAGGCTTTTATTATTATTATTATTAATTATTATAACATTATTTATTGCTAATTTATTTTATTTTATTAATTAATTTAATTATTTTTTTTTATTAATTTATAAAATTAATTATAATTATTAATAATAATAATATTTTAAAATAATTTTTGTTTATTTTTAGATTTTTAATAAGACAGTAGTGACTTAATCCTTTTACTCTTCACTACTGTCACTACTGTCATATTAAAAATCTCATAAAGGTATTTTTTTGCTGTGTGAATCATGTTTGCAATTTTATAGCAGTGAAAATAAATATAGATCTCATGTCTGTTCAAAAGTTTTAACAATTTTGCCTGAAAAGAATAGTATACTCAGTTCCAAGAATTATGAAAGAAAACAAAAAATTTATTATGTCATTTATGCAGACTTTAAAAGCATATTGCAGAGTTGTTTCGAAACAAAATCTGAAAAAACACATAATTTCAAAAAACATCAGCCCTCATGTTTTGGATACTATTTATATTATGTTGTTTACACGATCCAAGCCAAAACAAATATGTTATATGTATAGAGTTCCTGACTGTGTTGAAGTATTTGTTACTTCAACACAGTCAGATTAATAGAAGATGTGAAGAAAATAAATGAAATATTAACGATAACAAAACCTATGTTACCTTTAACAAAAGAAGAGCTAATCAGTTATCACAATGCTAGTGTTTGTCATATTTGTGATCAGTTACTATTTCATGATAAGGTGTGTGACCACGATCATGTGACAGGAAAGTATAGAGGACCTGCACATGTTCAATGTAACTTAATGTTTAGAGTATGTCCATTCATACCAGTATTTTTTCATAATTTAACGAATTATGACTCCTATCTCTTTATACAAGAATTATTGAGACATGAAGGTGATATAAAAATTATACCGAAGACTAAGGAAAAGTATTTAACTATTGCATTAATACATGAATAACGAGAATGGAGGCCGTTCTTTTCAAATAAAATTCATAGATTCGTTTCAATTTTTAAGCTCTAGTTTAGATGCATTAAGTAAAAGTTTATCAGATCACGACTTTATTCATTTATCAGCAGAATTCAATGATGAAAACTTAAACTTATTAAAAACGAAAGGTATTTATCCCTATGATTATATTAACACATGGGACAAATACGAAGAAACAAGACTCCCTCGTAAAAAATACTTTTATAACACTTTAAAAATGGAACACATTAGCGATAAAGAATAGATATGAACACGCGAAAACTGTGTGGAATGCATTCAATATCAATACTATTGGCGAGTATACTGATTTATATTTAAAATGTGATGTTTTATTACTATGTGATATATTTGAAAATTTTCGTAAAATAAGCTTAAAATATTATAAGTTCGACCCTGCGTACTACATAACGGCACCAAGTTTAAGCTGGGATGCTATGTTGCTACCTAATGATAGCGAATATGGCTTCATTTAAGAGGTAGATCTCGAATATCTTGAATCAGTACATGATTTTCATAGTGATTTGCCTTTTGCACCAGAGAAATTCATACCCCCTGGAGGAAAGACAGCTAAACTCATAGCTAATTTATATGATAAATTTAACTATGTAATTCATTATATTCACTTAAAGCAATTTTTAAAATCTGGGCTAGTTCTAAGAAAAATTCACCGAATTCAGACTTTCCGACAAGAGGAATATTTAAAGAAATATATTGATTTAAATATTACCAAACGTCAAGCATCTGCAACTGCATTTGAGAAGCTTCAAGAACTTTTTCAAGCTTTTAAATAATTCCATTTTCGGTAAAACGATAGAAAACAAACGTAAACAGGTAGATATTAAACTAGCTACAAAATGGAACGACGAAGAAAACGTAACAAATAAACAACTCCGTGCTGAAAAACTAATTTGCAAACCGAATTTAAAATGTGTATCTATATTTTGAAAAAAAAATAACTCTGTAGCTGTGCAACTAAAACCCGAGAGAATTGTTTTAGACAGACCGATTTATATAGGTTTTACTGTTTTAGAATATGCTAAGTTACACCTTTATCATTATCATTACAATATATATAAAAAAATATGAATAATGTCAGGCTATGTTACACAGACACCGACAGTCTTCTTTATTTATTTTACACGGAAGATATTTACAATGATATAAAAAAAAATTAAAAAAAAAATTGATACAAGTAATTTTGATTTAAATAACCCATATTTAATACCTAGGGTAAATGCCAAAGTACCTGCATAGCTATTCACAAAGCTACGACACGGTTTGGTACCGTATCGAATGTCAATGTTATCGACGAATTCCTTTAATCGCTATTCACAAATCCGAAACCGTACAATTTTGACAGTTCATATACGGTATGAAGACATCAATTCTTCCGACAGGTATTTGCTGTCGGAAGTGTTATCGAATAACAAAATATTGTATAAAAAGAGTAATCTAAGCAATAAGTGTCAAAACACGGGTCCGGGCAAGGTCCTCATGCCCTTGCACGAATGCAAAGAGCATCTGCCGCTACTCCAATGACACTCTTTTCTGAAAATATGCATTTTCAATATTAGGTACCACGTTTTATAAAATGAAAATGAGCAAATAGTAATTTGTTTAAATACTGTTAAAATAGGTACATACAATCATTTTTCTGTAAAAAAAAAACTAATTTTTCACTTCTCAATTTTTTATTTTATGCGCCCAAAGGGCAGGCTATAGTCTTTCGCCCATACCGCCTTGTCTTCCGTGTAGTTCTCAATTATCTATAAAGCTCAAAACAAGATTCAGAAAAATAATTATTCCAGATTTCCAGGTTTGACAGAAAGTTGAAGTTTACAAAGCAAGTTTAATAGAAATCAGGCAAATTTTATTTATTAATAAAATCATTGTTTATTGTTTTTTATTTGTTAATAGTTACTGAATGCATAATCTATGGTTGCCCATAATGAAATACTCAATAAAAATCATTTATGTACCACTTAAAATTTTCTACCACGAATATCTATTTACTACCATTTTGTAGCGTTCCCCGTATACACACCGCTAATCGGTTTGCAAAAAAACCCTACCACACGGATCTCTGAATGGCGTTTTACCGGTCCTTCGGTTCAGAAATTAGGTTATCGAACAAATGTCATTGTCGATACGATAGTGAATCGTATGCTTGTGAATAGCTCTGCTGGTCTATTTAAAGACGAACTAGGTGGAGACGTGATTAACGAATTTACTGGTTTAAGAGCAAAACTTTACTGTTTATCGGCTTCTAAAACTGAATTAAAAAAAGCAAAAGGTATTTCAAACTCTGTTACTAACAGGCTAGAGATGATGCATTACACTAAATCATTATTTGATGATGAAAGTAAATCATGTAAGATGAATATGATTAAGTCAATCAAACATGTTTTGTATTCCCAAAAAGTAAATAAATTGGTGATGAATAGAAATGACGATAAAAGATATATACTTCCAAATCAGATCGAAACATTACCTTGGGGTCACTATAACGTTGTATTATAGTTTATATCTTATATTTACCTTAACTATTAATTTATAGCATTAAGTACTTTGATATTTGTTAATAAACCTATATGTAAGGACATCGAATTTGTTTTATTTAATTTTATTGATCCCTATAAATACACAAGTCATTTACATTTATCTTACATTTCATAATGAAGTTCATCAAGCAACCACACACTTTAGAAGTTAATAATATAAAATTTGAAAATCAAACATGTAAAGTGAAACATAGTGCACTCTTGCCCAATACTATTAGATGTATAATATGCGGTCCATCTAACTGTGGCAAAACTAACATAATGCTTAATTTAATATTACATGAAAATGGTGTCAAGTTTAAGCATATATACTTATACTCGAAGACGGCTTTCCAGCCAATGTATTGTTTTTTAAAACAAGTTATGAGTTTCATACCAGGTGTCAATTTCTTTGTCTTCAGTGAGAATAAAGAAGTCATACACCCTAATGATGCTTTATCTAATGCATTAATGATTTTCGATGATGTAGCATGCGAAAATCAAATCAATATCCGCAATTACTTTGCTATGGGGAGACATAAACAAATAGATTGTTTTTACTTATCACAGACCTATTCTAAAATACCTAAACAACTTATACGAGATAATGTCAATTTTTTGATTATCTTCAAACAAGACGAGGTAAACTTAAAACACATATATACTGAGCATGTGAACACAGATATGGAATGGATTGAATTTAAAAAACTTTGCTCCGCTATTTGGAAAGACCGCTTTGACTTTTTATTAATTAATAAAGATTGTTCACTAAATGAAGGTAGATACAGAAAAGGCTTTGACATATTTATATACTTCTAAAAGTACAATATAAATATCAGCTCATTACAGAAAATGGATCAATCGAAATCTCATATCTGTAAATAACGGATGAGTCATTTAAAAAAAAAACATTATGCAGGTTAATATTAAAGAACAATTGATAAAGTTAGTCGATAGTATTAAAAATAAAATTAAAACAATACAAAATGAAGAAGACACAGCTAATTTAAAATTTAAGCAGGTCTTCAAACCAATAACACATCCACTAGAAACATTGATTAAAGCGAATGACAAAAATAAACCAACATTGAACATTTCAAGAGATGAAACGATTAGAAAATTCAGCTCATCAATAGATGATGCTCCAGATTATGAAAGTTTAAAAGAATGTATAAAAATAGATTCAAGTGAAGATTCTGAGTGTTATAAAGACGTTCTTACAAGATATCCAATTAAAAATTGTGATGATACACTGCTATCATTGAATAAAGAAGACATGATAGAAATGTATGATAAAATGAATGTTCCATTTGGAATACGTAGTGAAAATAAAAAACTAATGATGGGGAATATCAAAGTTTCGTTTTCCAATGAAAATAAAAGCAGTAGTTCACCAAAAACAAATATAGTTACTATTGATAAAAGGTCCTATGAATTAACACCAGGCCTAAAGGAACTTTTAGTTTGGTTACCGAACTAGATAAAATTGTCTATAAATATATGCTTCATAACACGCACGCACACCAAAGAGACTTTCATCTTAATGGTCAGATAAAAGGTGATAAAAGTTTAAAATATTGTCAAGTTATTAAACCTTTGTTTTCCCGAAATAGTTATGTTCAAGATGAAGGACCGATAATGAAAACAAAAAGCGGTGGCTTTTTGCCTAAATTAAAAAATAAATAAAAGTGATACCGATTATGTTTACTGGGATGACCCCAATGAACTAATTGAAAGGCTGAAACTTCAACTTAATTAAAAGACTTTAACTTGCATCAAAAAATGCTGGTAATACCAATCATGACAATGAAATTCTATCAATCATTGAAGAGCTAAAGGAAGCTAATGTTTTAAAAGAGTAAAAAGTTTAGAAATGCTTTCAGTTATCAAAATATTTTACAACATGAATGGAACTGGAAGTAACATAAGAGTAAACCGTATTGAGAAAACAAATACAATAGAAGAATCTGAAACGGGTAAGAATATTACTGAAGAGGATAACGAAAAACTTCAACATAATATTTATATGCAAATAGAGCAACTGAATAAACTGATTTCAATTTTAAATGAAAGAGTAAGAAATCTTGAAAGAAATATTGCGTTGAAAGAAATTGCAGGAAAATTGAGTAAGCATTATGAGCAAAGTAGATGTCATAAATGAAATTCATAAATGTGCTAGAGTTAACTTTCCGAGAAGACAGGTCGTACTAAAAGATATCGATGATCTCTGGCAAGCGGATTTGATGGACATGCAAGCAATTTCAAAAGTGAATGAATGGTGGTTATATAGAAGTCATAGACACTTTTTCAAAATATGCTTGGACAGTTCCTTTAAAACAAAAAAATAAGCAAGAGGTATCAACAGCATTTGAAAGTTTATGCCTTAAAGGTCGTGTTCCAAGAAAATTGCAAACTGATCTAGGAAAAGAGTTTTATAATGAGAAATTCAAAAATATTGTTACCAAGTATAAAATTAATCATTATTCAACGTATTCTACTAAAAAAGTCTATAATGTAGAAAGATTAATTAGGACATTAAAAAATAAACTATATAAAGAGTTTAGTCTTATCGGTAGTTATCAGTGGATGAAAGTATAGGAAGATGAGTGTTGGTGATTTTGTAAGAATAAGTAAATACAAAGGATGTTTTGATAAAGGCTATTACCCTAATTGGTCAACAGAAATATTTATGATAAAACAATAAAAAAACTAAACCGGTAACCTTCTTGATAGAAGATGTAAGATGCCGGCCGATACTAGGTGCGTTTTATGCTCAAGAACTTCAAAAAACCAACCATCCTGATTTGTACTTAGTTGAAAAAGTATTGAAAAGAAAAGGGAATCAAGTATATGTAAAGTGGCTCGGACTTCCTACTAGCGAAAACAGTTGGATAGATAAAACAAATGTATTTTAAGTGATCAAACAAAAGATTGTTGTAATAAGTATTTAAGCAAATACATAATATATTTTTTCAATTCATTACGGATTTGTTCTTAAAACAAAAAAGACTACTATTTGTATCAATTAAAAAATCCTTTTACCTGAAGAACAAATAAAGGAATAGCGATGAAAATCATACGACGTATTCCAAACACGAAAAAAACAGTAGCATCAGCATGCAACAAAAACATTAATAAACTAAAAACAGGAGTTGGTTTTAAGAAAACTCTTAAAAAGATTGTTAGCCACACTAAAAAGCGCATTACAAAATTAAAATCAACATGTAAGAAAGCATTGATGGAATTAGCATACGCAGCAGCAAAAGAATTTACATCAGATACACCAATCAAATTACCTAGGATTATACCAGTACCAAAAACTGGGGGATTTCTTAATTTAGTACCAATATTTGCTGGATTATCTGCTGCTGGCAGTTTAGCAGGAGGTGCTGCTGGTATTGCAAAAGCAATTAACGCATATAAAACAGCTAAGAAGCAATTGTATGAAGCACAACGACACAACAAGGAAATGGAGGCGTTATTCATTGGAAGAGGATTACATCTTAAGCATTACAACGATGGTTTAGGCATTTACTTAACAGAGAAAAAAAACTGAAATCTCGGCTACCCAACAGAGCTTTAACTAATATTGACATAATCAAACACTCGAATAATATACCCATCTTCCGAGGTGTGTTTATGAGGGATAAATTAACTAATTTTACAAAGAAGCAGCTCGGCATTGAACAGTGTGCTTATGGAGAAAAATGATATCCTAGAAATAGATATACAAAAAGTACAATGGCGTGTGCCGCATATCAAAGTATCTGATCGTAACAAATTATCATTGCTTAAAAGTTTGGATAGAGACCGGTCCATCCAGTTAGCGTTTAGAAATTGGGATTTCTATGAATATCCGCTATTACCAAAAACAACCAAGCATTCATGGTCGGTAAAGACAACTTCACAAATAGAGAAACCAAGGTTTGTTATATTTGGTTTGCAAACTAACCGAAAAACTAATAAAACTAAAAGTTCTTCCTTATTTGATCATTGTAATGTAAGCAATATTAAGTTATTTTTAAATTCGCATTATTATCCATATGACTCACTCAATCTGAAATTTGACGAAAACAAATATAGTATATTATACGAAATCTATGCTAACTTTTGTCAGTCGTATTATAACTTGGGTATAGATCCGTTGCTTAGCTTAAATCAATTTAAAGAAATTGCTCCACTTTTTGTGATTGATTGTTCAAGACAAAACGAAACGCTTAAAACTGGACCGATCGATGTGCGAATAGAAATCGAATGTTCAGAAGATATTCCAGACAATACATCTGCTTATTGTTTAATAATAAACGATCGACTTTTCGAATACAAACCTTTGACTAATATTGTCAGAAAATTATCATGAATGTTATTGTGGATGTCCAAGGGTTTAAGAATGAAGAAAACAAAATTCCAAAAGAAATTGCAATTTTGTATGAAGGACGGATACAAGTACTGTTGATAAAACCACCACGACCATTTTATGACTTGACGATAAAAGAACAGTTACAAGTAGCTTGGATTGAAAAAAACAGAGGAATACATTGGAATGATGGTTTCGTACCATATTTTAGCTATAAAGCTAACTTTGCAAATAAAAAAAAAAATGAAACTATATTTACAAAAGGTAAATGATAAATGATAAATGATTTTATTTTGTAAGTAGGTTTGTACAAACACTTTTACACGTCAATCATATTTTTATAAAACTAGATGAGGTCGGCGTTTCCTATCTGACTACTCTGAGAAGAAAGGCCGAAACAAACTCAGAGGTCATAGTCTCTTTTAAAGTCCAGACATCATAATCTTGGTCAGGTTATATGAAGACCATGTAGATCGATGTCTAAGATGGTCTTTTGAGGAAAGAACCACACAGATTGAGAGGACCTGTCCAGTCAGTGCACGCATTTGTCAGAAATCGTGTAGCTCAACTCAAAACTTAAGGGAGCTCAACGATTCGACGAACAATACCAAAGAAAGGACATTTGGGTAGGCTACATAAATTGCTCAAACTGCCAGACCTAGACAAAAACTAACACAACAGAGAGAATAATAAAAATTAAAAAAAGTGACCCACATTGTCTTCACATGCACAATAATTAAAATAATATAATACTTTACAAAGTAAGCAAATGTCATTGTTTAAATAAAATTCATTAATGTCAATGTGTACATAGAAAAAAAAAATTAAAACATAATGATGGTAATGAAAAAGTGTTATGGTTAAAAGATATATTGGAAGTTGATCATGTATATAATTTAGAAAGTAAGCAGTGTCCTAGTATAGTAACGTTGTATAAAAAATATTCTACTTTACCTGATATTATAAGTTGTATCAATCATACTAATATTTGTGCCTTAAAAAATGTATTTTGTTTAAATAAGTGGTTTATTGAAAATAATATTTTTTAAATTATGCATGACAATAAATATTGAGATAACCAACTTTTAGTTTTATTTTTAACACCTGTGTTCGTTACATTGCATGGGCTTTAATATACATAAAACAGATGCATAACGGCTCACCTAACATATAGAACAGCATGTTAATTCTAATATGAACAGCACGTAATATTTAATCAAACGAAAGCTGTTCGTAAGATCACTCCATTCACACACACACACACGCACGCACGCACACACGCACGCACACACACACACACACACACACACACACACACACACACACACACACACACACACACACACACACACACACACACACAAACACACACACACACACACACACACGCACACACACACACAAACACACACACACAAACACACACACACACACACACACACACACACCACAACATTTAAATATGCGTCGTTAGATTACACGCTGTCACAAATGCGTAAAATACAGTACTTTTTGAGTTTAGCCCGGTCATACATACAGACAAACAGACAAAAATTCTGGCTTTGATATCGATTGTAGATCACGCCCCAAGTATTCTTTAAAAAAAAAATTCAATGTACAGTTTTGACTTTCCTACGATTTTATTATATTTATGAATAGATAATTATTGTAAATATGGTGATTCAAATGTTTTAAACACGCCAAGTTTTGTTTACTACCACCAGCTTTTTGATTTTTCTTTCAACTAGGCTTCGCTTATTTTTAATCGTGTTAGGTTTAAATGCAGCCAGTCCAAAGCCTGGAAAAAGTGTGATGGACATATTTGAGTAACTTTTCTATTCCAAAGCAAAACATACGCATTATTTAATAATAACAGAAGGAGGGGATTAACCTCAAAATATAGTGTTCCCGTCACTCCCGTGTCAACGAACGTTTGACGCTACGTACAACATTTACAAATATCTTTTACAATAATTTATGAATCACATTTATAATTTATTTCACGGATAGAGAATTGCGCTTGAGTTCTCAGCGTATCTACGCTGCTTCTAGGTGCTGCTACGCATCTGCTTCTAGGTCTCTAGAGACAAGTGCGGAACGTGATGCGCGACTGTCCGCTGATCGTGAGCGGCATGCATTGTCTCGCGAATCGGAAACGTTTAACGATACAGAATCACGCTTGAGTTCTCAGGCCCATATTCTAAGACGTTTCCTCGAAACTTCCTCGACCTCCACTCATTCGAGGTTACCTTAAGGATTACCTCAAGGAATTATCGAAATCGGTATTCTTAGTTAAAACTCTGTCTTGTTATGAGGTAATCTAGAGGATCCTCCAGTGAGGTTGAGTCGAGGTAAAACTTCATTGAATACGTCATTGAATCATAGATTACAGTATAAACTTTGTTTTTTTTTGTCTATGGTCACTCAAAAGTTGTCAGATTGCAGTTTTTTTTATCCGTCTGATCGCGTCTGGCCTGTCACCTGTGTGTGTTGTTATGTTTACTACACGGAAGACAAGGCGGTATGGTCGAAAGACTATAGCCTGCCCTAGGGCGAATTAAAAAAAAAAGATTGTTTTGTGACTTGAAAGTTTTACTCCGTTTTTAAAACATAAAGAAATAATGGTTTATAGACACGGCAAACAGCAATAATTTACTTGAAAATTTCCAGTTGCATAAAATCTTAAAGCAATTTTATTAACAACTGATTACAGGTGGAATGGGTAGTCCTCTGTTATTGGGTAGAGCTCTGTTATAGAACACAAGCGGTAACAACATATTCAGCACTTTTTCTTTCTTAAAACGATAGGTCTCTGGAATTATTCATTGTCATAAAATTCAATGGGGTTTTCTGCATCCCGCAAATAACGACGTGCAGGGTAATCGTACGGATTATCATACAGATAATTCTTGTATGAGAAAAAAAAGAAATTATTGACGTGTAAAAGTGTTTGTGCAAACCTACTTACAAAATAAAAATCATTTATCATTCAGAAACTGTTGGAAATCCATTGAAAACACTATTGGAAAAACTATTCAAATAAATTAATCAGTTCTGTTTACAAGCGTAAGCGAAATAGTAGATTTAACAACGTAAAGAATGACGTAAATCTTCCTTGAGTGTTCCTTAAGGTACTTCACGATCTACCTTGAGTTTGACAGTTGTTTCCTCACCTCGACTGAGGAAAAATGTCGAGGGACGCCAAGTGAAGGTGATTTTTTACAACTGTAAATACCGATTTCCTTGAATGAGGTTGAGTGGAGTCGAGGAAGTTTCGAGGAAACGTCTTGGAATATATGTGTCAGCGTATTCGCACATCTACTAATAGGTCTTTTCAAACGAGTGATGAACGTGATGCGCGACTAACTGCTGATCGAGATTATCATACATTGTCCGGAACACGCACACAAAAAAAAACTTAAAAAAAAAACAACCGACTTCCAACAAAACACTACAAAGTGAAAAATAACTTTAATTTCAGGAGTCGGTGTCGTTGGTTCTGCATTTTCGTTTTTAGACACCAAGTTTTTTATTTTTCACTTTTTAGGGTTCCTTACCTCAAAAGGAAAAATCTGAACTGATATAGGATCCCTCGAGTCTGTCTGTCAGTCTGTCACATCCAATTTTCCCCGAATTTAATGGACCGATAGGTGTCTGAGAGTAATCACTTCAAGCTGCTGAGCTGATGATAAGTGAAAGTCAAATACTTTTATTCACTTAGGCCTATTACAAGCTCTTTCGACAAAAAAAAAGACAGAAAAATCCGTCAATTTACTGATGTAGATACCGCGAGATTAGTCTATTTTAGTTACTTTCATAGTATCATGTCATACGGTATTTTACTTTGGGGACGGGCTGCAGACATCGATTCTATTTTTATTCTGCAGAAAAGAGCCATCAGAGCCATATACAATCTCCGCAGGCGCGATTCTCTAAGGGAACTGTTTAAGGATATTAACATCATGACGGTGCCTTGTCAATATATCTACGAAAACATCATGTATGTAAGGAAAAATTTACATCTTTTTAGTAAAAGAGGTGACAGACATAATTATAGTACTAGAAATAGGGACCTACTAGTTCAACCAGGTTTCAGAATGGCTAAAGTAGACTCATCTTTTATGGGGTACTGTTAAAATACCTCCCCACATTCTTCAACTGAATGAGACAAAATTCAAGTCTTGTATAAAACGCACACTATGCAGGCAGGCATATTATAAGTTAGGGGATTACATCGTTGATAAAGATGCCTGGATCAATGCTGGTCCTGCTCCACAACCAGAACTAATTGATTAACACTTGAACATACTGTTGGAGCTGCTGAAGATTGTAGGACTATATTTGCATTGTATAAACTCCATTTCCTTTGTATTGTATAATTTCATAGCACAGATGTGAGTTCTATGTGAGCTACCATTTACCGGGTAATAATATGTCTTTCATTGACCTGAATGTGCCCTGGCGGCTGATAGTATGTCATGCTCACTAAAATGTCTCGCTGACGGTGGCGTGTGTGTTGGATCATTTAGCTCCCTTCAAAATGGTTGAGCTGAATGGTGCTGATCTATGCGTCATAATAATGAACGGGCGCCGTCAGTTGGGGCTGGTCATCAATTGGCTGCCTCGGCTTATTTTTTTTTTTGGGTTGTTGTTTTGTTAAGTACTATTTGTTGTACTCTGGACGCTCTTAACACGTACGTCTTTTTTATTTTATTACATCGTTCTCACATATAATTATAAATTCAACATTAATGATGTAACTAATATTTTTGTAAAAATATAATTTAAAAGAGTGTCCATGAATTTTCTTGCCCGTTCTTCTCCATAGGTACCTACGCTTTGGAATGGGCAACTAGCTTCATATTTTCTGACTGAACGACTTCTTGACAATTCAAAAGTGCCTGTAAATGGTTTAATTGAAATAAATGCTTTGAGCTTGAGTTTGAAGAGCGCAACGAACGTTTGAATTCTAATCGACTTCGACATTCTCTGAACAGAATGTCGATATCATCTGAAGAATCGGATGTGTCTCAAGAAATAGCCCTAGGTCATGTCGACCTTACTTGGGTTAATAAGGAACGGAGTGCATTTATGTATACTCCTATGAATGACTACGCCACATATTCTGCCATCGGAGGTATGGTTCAAAATTGTACTTTTTGTGAAGCTGTTAAATGGCAAAAATAAACTCAGGTGGGAAAGTACATAATTGTATATTACAAAATCCTCCAGAAATATTAAGATCACTGCTAATCGGTGACCATCCACAGTCAAAACATTTCTTGGACAACATCCGTTCGTACAATAATGCCTTTCAAATTACATCTTTTGGTGCGAAACAGAGGACTGGAAAACAACGGAATGCGGGGGACGATTCGAGACGTTTCAGATCTTCGATTTTGACGACCCCGTTGTCGCTGGCATAAGCAACAAGATCCGCGTACGAAGTCGCGGGCAGAAGCTAGTCATACATACAAATAAAATAAAATCGAACATTATAACCTCTTCCTTTTTGGAAGTCCGTTAAAAATAACTTTAATTAAGAAAGTCGGTTGCAAACAACGAAAATGCGAACCCAACGACACCGACTTACGTTTTCTACTCTCAAGTTTCTTATACCTACGCTCTCCAGTATTAAGTCGACTAAAAAAATAAGGTAAGGTTCTACCATTATTTATGGCAAATTTTGAGGTTATGTACCAAAAACCCAATCAAAAACCACAGGTACCAAAATTCAAGTAGCAACAGAGAGAAGTTTCCTTGGGTACCTGCACGCTCTGCACACGTCCGTCGCGCCGCATCATGCGGTACGTGGAGGTGGCGCCGCCGTGGAAGTCCATGCGCGCCGCGCCGGTGGCCGCGTCCCACCTGCAACACGCCACCCGTCAGGCACACAACTGTATACTAACGTACTCTCATACTGCATGGAAAGGGCTACTCTCGTACTAAGAAGAAACCCATTACAGTCGTTTTTACATTAGCCTATTTTTTAAGACAAGACCTTATGTTTATCATGAGCAAAATAATAATAATAATAAAATAATAAAATTTATTGAAATAATAAGTTTACAAAAGTGTACATATGGTTCAGTAGTATATATATAATGGGGTTATTTACTTCCACTTTAAAAGATTGGTATTTATTGAAACAAAGACGTAATTGCGTTTCTCTGTAAAAACGAAAGTTTTAATTATTTTAGATTATGTTACTACAACATTGGTATAACTTACATCATCTTATACAATAGGTTTAATTACCTGTAAAAACGAAAGAAACAACATTTAAAGCCTTTATTTCGGATCTTGTTATTTCCTTAGGAAAAGCTTACATTCGCCATAGCCACCATATAAATCACGCTTCCCTCTTCTCTTCACGTCATCTGTCAATATCAACTGTCAGTGTCACAACTGTCAGTCATCTCATCGTGACTATGGTAGGCGTGGCATCGAGCCTCTGTTGTTAACGCGGCAAATCCAAACTTAAGAAGAGCGACACATTAATTATACGAATCAACGAGTGTCGTGATTTTCTTTACATCTCCCCCGTATGAGAGAAACAATCGCTTGTGATTGTTTATTTGCTGACCAATACTGGTGATAGTTTTGTAATGTGGTAGAGGTTTGATTCCGTTTTCTTGTGTCCGGTATCAACTTCATAGATTGTATTGGATATTTTTTTCAGAATTCTGTACGGTCCTATCCTCAATTCATCCATTTTCTTTCTATTTAATCGATTTCCATTTTCCACATAGACTCGGTCCCCCACTTCCAATTTATACTCTTCCCTATGCTGGTCGATTTTTTTTTTATTATAATTGTGAGATTTTATTGTGTTTTTGAAGGCTAGTTTTCTATCTCTTTTCAGATCTTCTGTTGTACACCTTGATTTCAATTCTAGTGGTAAAATATTCACATTTTCGCCTTCCAGAAGGTATTTCGGGGCAAACTTCGTGACTGTGTGTTCAGTTTCATTGTATTTGTCGACACAATTCTGTGCAATAGTTGTCCATGCTGTTTTCTTATCACTTTCATTTATTTTACATCTTATTTTATTTACTAAAGTCTGATTTAACCTTTCATTAAGACCGTTTGAAAATGGTGTATCAACAGCAGTGAAGACTATTTTTATTTTTTTGTTCTTTAGAAATTCTTTAAATTCTTTGGAATTTATGCCAGGGTATTGGTCCGTTAATAACATATCAATGTTATAACTTTGCGTCACATTATTTGTTAATTTAATAAAATCATTGGAACTTTGATTTCTTGATGTGAGAATATAAGCATATCTTGTGAAATGGTCAACTAGAAGATGTAAGTATTTTTTTGTTGACCGAGATCCTCCAAAGCCTCCAATGGTATCAATTGATACAATCTCAAATGGGTGTGTTGCTGGACCCAAATGTGACATTAAGCCATATTTTGGCTTCCTTCTTGACTTGTTTTTGATACAAATTTCACATTCATCACAAATTTGTTGAATGTTTGCAATGATATTCTTAGCTGTGTAAAATGGTGTTATTTTATTTGTCATCTGGGTTCTTCCAATGTGACAGTATGTGTTGTGGACATCTTTTATTAGCGTTTGGCTTAGTTCTTCTGAAAGTATAATTTTTTTCTTTGATTTGTTCTTTTTGTAGTAAATTTCATTCTCCAATGTAAGTTTGGTTTTTCCGTTTTGTAGGTCTTGATTAGTGTCTTGATCTTTTTTGATATCTTCTAGGTTTAATAAATTTACTACTTTTAAAATGTCATCAGTATTATCGTGTGGTTCTAGAACTGGGTTTCTGCTTAAGCAGTCTGCTTCTTGATTTAATTTCCCTGGGTTATATCTTATTTTAAAATTATATTGGGATAAATAATACGTCAAATCACCTAGTTCTTCGTCAGTTCTAGCCTTAATATTCATATTTTCTAATGGTTTATGATCCGAGTATACTATAAATTCTTTTCCCATAAGCCAGTGCTGCCAGTATTTCACTGCTTCTTTTATTGCCAGACATTCTAGATAAATTGCTTTTTTTTTTCTTTTGTGATTCTGTTAGTTTTTTTGAAAAATAAGCAACTGGCTTAATGTCTCCGTTTTGATCTTCTTGTTTTAACACCGCCCCTACTCCTTTGATACTAGCATCCGTGTAAATCTTTATTGGTAGTTCAGGATCAAAAATCTTCAGAATTGGTTTTGTACATAACAATGCTTTTATTTTTTTGAATGACTCCTGACATTCTGCAGACCAGATGAATTTCACATCTTTCCTTAATAAATTGTGTAATGGGTCCAGGATAATTGCATTGTGTGGTACAAACTTATGATGAAAGTTTATTTTTCCTGGGAATTGACGTATATTTTTTTTTGTTTCTGGAACTGGAAAGTTTTTGACAGCAGTTAAATAATCTTTCAGAGGTCTGACTGAGTTATTTTCTATTATGTGTCCTAAATATTTTGCATAAGTTTTTGCAAAAGTACATTTCGAAAATTTCACTCTAAAACCTTCTATTTGTATTGCCTCTAGTAATCTTGATAAATGTTCTAAGTGTTCTTCAAAAGTTTTAGAAAATATTATGATATCGTCTATAAAATTTACTGCAAAACTAGTGAGTTTATATTTTCTTAAGATGTTGCATAATATTCTTTGGAAAATTGCTGGAGCCGTCTTTAAACCGAATGGGAGGCAAGTCCATTGAAAATGGCCTTCTTGTGTTACAAAAGCAGTTTTGTGCCTATCTTGGATTTTCAAAGGTATTGACCAAAATGCAGAATTTATGTCCAAAGTCGAAAAATATTTGCAGTTTACAGTTTTTATCATTAAGTCTTCTATTAATGGGAATGGTTGTGATTGAGGAACAACAATTTTGTTTAACTCTCTAAAATCTATACATAACCTTGTTTTTTTTTCATTTTCTTTTTTATATGCCAGAGTGACAGGAGCAGCAAATGGGCTGTAAGATTCTTCAATCAAATTCTTATTTAATAATTTTGATATTTGATTTTCTATTTCCCTTCTATCTTCAGCTGTGCATCTGTATGGGCGTTTGTAACAGTATTTATCTACCATCAAGTCAATATGAGCTTCATAATCTCGTACAGTGCCTATGTCATATTTGTCTTTAGCAAATACTGGTTGGTTTTTTTCTATCAACTTATCTATTTGTGATTGTTGATATAAATCTAGATGTTTTACAAATATTTCAAATTCATCTATATTAATATGTTCATTGAAATTTATTTCATATTTGTTTATGTGTTTTCTTTCTTGTTTTGATACCTTTTGAGTATAAAAATCTTTCCTCTTCAATTCTGTCACCTAGTACATCAGGAATTTTGACATTTGTTTTATTTGAAATATCGTTTTTTGTGTAGTTTTTTATTTTGTAATCCTCTTCATTTGAAGTTGTTTTCTTTTCCTTTGGCTCAATTTCCAATTCTGAGTTATTTACAGTCTTCACAACAGCTTTATGATTTTTCCCTTTGAACCAGCAGTCTTCCTCTGGATGGTAACGTTTCCCTTTCTTCTCATTAGCACAGATTTGGCATGCCTTTTTCTCTTCAATTTTTTTTATTTTTGTTTCAGAGGTTCTGTAATACTTTTTATCATATTTATTCTTCTCAACAAGATGTTCCAATTTTCCTATGTCATTGTAGAGATCTTCCGTTTCTCGTAAGGTTTCTCTGTCAATTTTATCAGCCACATAGTTAGGTAAGCCCGCTGCTATAAGGTCTATAAGTGTCCCAGTATCTATTGTTTTTCTTACTTTCAGTAATAATTTTTCTTTTTTCAAAGCATACTCAAGCAAGGAACCTGCTTGATATTTAAAGGACAGAGCGTATCTAATGGGAGACCATCCTTTGTTTGCAAATGTTTCGCAAAAGTTTTTCTCCCATTTGTTCCATTCCGATTCCACTGTAAGTTTCATTAGCATACAACTGTACCAATTTTCACTTGAAAGTTCCATAAAGTTTTTTAAAATTTCAATTTTCTTTTTGTCTTCATTAATTTGGAAACGTTCACATTCTTTGTTGAAATCCTTAATCCACTGGTAAGCATTTGAGTTTCATCCCGTGAATTTCTCAATCATGAAATCCTTTGCGATTTTCCCTAAATTTTGTGTTTCTGATTTTTGGTGTTTTTCTTCAAGTAACTTCTCCAACAGTTTTTCTATACTTTGATTTGAGCCACTAGGTATAGATTCAGCATTATTAGTATTTTCCATTATTTCTTCTAGATAAAAATCATTAAACTGCAAGTTTTTTTCTTCATCCAAATATGTTTTTGATATTTCATCCGTCAAAGTTATCCATATTTTCCTTGTTTGATGTCTTTTGTTTAATGTTTTTTTTTACTTTGGCATAGTTGGGAGTGTTTATAATTGTTTGGTGTAAATTCGCAGGTTGGTATTCAGCTGGTATTCCAAAGATCTGTCCATGTGGTGTTGCTATTGAGGTTATGCACATTATGTTTGATTTTCCATCTGTTGATGGTTTCACAACAAAATCAAACCTCAGCTTTTCCATGTTTCTTGAGTCAAATGCAGAAAATGTTGTTAATTTAAAGCCTTTATTTCGGATCTTGTTATTTCCTTAGGAAAAGCTTACATTCGCCATAGCCACCATATAAATCACGCTTCCCTCTTCTCTTCACGTCATCTGTCAATATCAACTGTCAGTGTCACAACTGTCAGTCATCTCATCGTGACTATGGTAGGCGTGGCATCGAGCCTCTGTTGTTAACGCGGCAAATCCAAACTTAAGAAGAGCGACACATTAATTATACGAATCAACGAGTGTCGTGATTTTCTTTACATATATTAATCTAAGCCTAAAATAGGATTATAATAATCTGGATATAGACTGTGGTATGAGAAATATGAGATTACAGGCAAAAATAGTACTCTGAAGGTAATGTAGTGCGTTGCCTGATCTAGGTTTATATAAACCTGTGTTTCAAAAAAAAATGTATCTTTGTAAATATCTTTAATCTTAGTACCTTTATTTATGGAATTTTTCATACCCTAGAAGCATCTAAACAGCGGGATGGATTCTCATACCTACTTGAGGTGTCTTACACCTATATTCCAAGACGTTTCCTCGAAACTTCCTCGACTCCACTCAACCTCATTCAAGGAAATCGGTATTCACAGTTGTAAAAAATCACCTTCACTTGGCGTCCCTCGACATTTTTCCTCAGTCGAGGTGAGGAAACAACTGTCAAACTCAAGGTAGATCGTGAAGTACCTTAAGGAAAACTCAAGGAAGATTTACGTCATTCTTAACGTTGTTAAATCTACTATTTCGCTTACGCTTGTAAACAGAACTAATTAATTTATTTGAATAGTTTTTCCAATAGTGTTTTAAATGGATTTCCAACAGTTTCTGAATGATAAATGATTTTTATTTTGTAAGTAGGTTTGCACAAACACTTTTACACGTCAATCATTTCTTTTTTTTCTCATTCAAGAATTATCTGTGGTGGCGCGAGGGGCTAATTTAGTGGACTGTATTTTGCGATGCGGAACAAAACAATTGACAAACGCTTGGCGGTAGGTACTTCGAGTTGCGGTGGGTGTAGGACAATAGAACACAACCCGAAAATTAGGGAGGGAAGCACAAACCTTTACTGGAGCCACGTGCTCGCGTCGTCGCCGGTGCACCGGTTCACTTTTCCAGGTTCAGGGATAGCTGAGCTTCAAGTTATTGTCCTCACACGATAAACACAAACTATTGTTTATGAGCCATAGTACATGCGAAAATGCCGTGATTCCAAAGATATCAATATTCTTGTGCGGAGCGGATCGGCGCCATTGCGCACGCGTTGCGGAGACATTCGGAAGTGATTCGCGACAAGAAATGGCGGTCGGAATCTTCTTATTCACTCGCGAGGTATGTGCGGAAAGGAGATGGATATAGGAAATAGCGGATGTCAATCAAATTTTGAATGTTGGCGCAACCAATCTGTATGATAATCCGTACAATTACCCTGCACGTCGTTATTTGCGGGATGCAGAAAACCCCATTGAATTTTATGACAATGAATAATTCCAGAGACGCTATCGTTTTAAAAGAAAGAAAAAGTGCTGAATATGTTGTTACCGCTTGTGTTCTATAACAGAGCTATACCCAGTAACAGAGGACTACCCATTCCACCTGTAATCAGTTGTTAATAAAATTGCGTTAAGATTTTATGCAACTGGAAATTTTCAAGTAAATTATTGCTGTTTGCCGTGTCTATAAACCATTATTTCTTTATGTTTTAAAAACGGAGTAAAACTTTCAAGTCACAAAACAATATTATAACATTTTTTTTTATTCGCCCTAGGGCAGGCTATAGTTTTTCGACCATACCGCCTTGTCTTCCGTGTAGTAAACATAACAACACACAGGTGACAGGACAGACGCGATCACACAGATAAAAAAAACTGCAACCTGACAACTTTTGAGTGACCATAGAAAAAAAAAACTAAGTATATACTGTAATCTATGATTCCATGACGTATTCAATGAAGTTTTACCTCGACTCAACCTCACTGGAGGATCCTCAAGATTACCTCATGACAAGACAGAGTTTTAACTAAGAATACCGATTTCGAGGATTCCTTGAGGTAATCCTTAAGGTAACCTCGAACGAGTGGAGGTCGAGGAAGTTTCGAGGAAACGTCTTAGAATATGGGCTTGAGTGTCTATCGATTCGTCTGGGTCACGCAATGCTTATAGGCTAGATTTTTTTTATAATATCAAAATTCCGGATTTTAGACTACAAAAAAGTAAGCCTTGATTTCAACATAAAAAATTAAAAAACCCTACTGAAACGGTTTCAATGTTTTTTGTCTTACATCCATACTAATATTATAAATTCGAAAGTAACTCAGTCTGTCTGTCTGTCTGTCTGTCGGTCTGTATGTTACCTTTTCACGCCTAAACCACTGAACGGATTTCGATAAAATTTGGTAGAGAGATAGTGTACCAAGCCGATGGCGGTACATTGGAGGGCAAGCTCAATTTTCGATACGTAGTTTTGTAGAAATGATTAACTGTGCTTGCTCGCGGGGAGACCGTTAGACCCTCCAAGTATAAAGTGCGTCACTCACCTGCTAGCCTCCTGTGGCTCTTCAAGGGAAGTGTCCTGATGTGGCACGTGGCTGGCGTTGCACGACGACCGGCCGGTCCACTCACAATTGGTGCATCAAAGTCTGTACTGCACTATATCAGCCTTCAGGAGACACAGATAGTTCAGATAGAAGCCGCTTTGCGACGATTAACCCTCAGCCAAGGATTTTTAACCGGGAGCGCGCACTTAGGCAACTGCTACTGTTGCCATCTTGGATTCGATCTCACTCTATTAAAAAGTACTCTGTGATTCGACTCGTATCTCATTCGTTCGCAAGCACAGTGCGCGCATAGATAAAAAATGTATGGTTACGGAACAGATAGAGTATATCCCGGGGAAGGAAATAGGATAGTCTTTATCGACATACATCGCGGGCGAAGCCGCGGGCGGAAGTAAGTAATATATATATTATTGACAGACCGCTTCGGCAGGGGCATGGCCTATCCGTGTCAACCATTTCTTCCTCCGTAGTAGCCATGGCCTCATCAATCAGCACAGAGCACTTGGACCGGGAACTACCTAGGTACTCTAAGGGCGTTTGTCCACCACAGCCGGCACCGGGACGTCGCTGAGAAACGAGATTATTCGAACGGAACGTGACGGAGTCGGCGATCGTTTGTCCACTGCGACCGAACTTAGAATATTATGTTTTTCTATGACTAGCTGCGCCCCGCGGTTTCACCCGCATAAGTAATTTTACCCGTTTTTTTTAACCCGCAGGCAATTTTATTCTCCGTAAAAACCATCCTCGTACTTCAAGGAATATTATAAAAAAAGAATTCGCGAAATCGGTTCAACTGCTCTCGAGATTTGCGCTTAGCAACACATTCAGCGATTTATTTTTATATTATAGATAGACAAAACCAAAGTCGGGCGACGACGACGGCGGTGTGTGGACAAGATTAAACGTGTTTTGTATTGTCGGCGCCCGTCACAATCTCGGGCTGAGTTCCTGTGGTCGCGCCAAATTACTCGAAACTGGCGGCCGGGAATAATAAAGTAAGCAATATTACATCTTCATAAAAATCGTCCGAAACGACGCGCTTCGAAATCTCGGTGAATACTGGTAGTATTCAACAGACCGTTGTGATTTGAAGAAACAGACCATTTCAGTTGGTAGTTAATCCGCTTTACAATTAAACCCTGACTTTACATACCACACAGAGTATGTTTCGGTGTAGTCGGCGCGCGGCACGGTGAGGCGTGCGCGCAGAAACAGCGACCTCTCGAAGCGCAGCGGGGGTGGCGGCGGCATCCGCCCCGCCCCCTCCGGCTCGGGCGCGTCCCCCGCCCCGCCGGCCTCCGAGTGGCGCCGCATGCACTTAAGGCGCCGCCGCTCTATAGACGACGCGTCGCCCACTGCGCTTTCTGCCTGTGACTTGTGCGGTGCCGCCGGTGCCGGCCAAGCCGAGCCGGCCTGTCTGAGCTCGTCAACGGTGTAGTCGTCGGTGCTGACGACGCCGACGGGGTCGATCACTATCGGAGGGAGTGTGGGGTCGTCCGGAACCTGTGCCCGGAACTGCTCTACCAGGAGTCCTGAGTTCTCTGCAAAATAGAAAAGACATCTAGCAACTACAATGGGAGAAAAAGCTGTGGACATGCAAGAGGTGAAATAAAAGTGCTCTATATCTGTATTTTAACCTGAAGTACAGATACAGAGACAGAATCATTTCGGCGTCACTACTGCAGACAGTACAGAGGGGCAATTCTGGTAATTTTACGAACGTTCACAGTCTGATCTCAGTCTCAATCTGTCAAAAATACCTCAAATTTCAGTACATTTTGACAAGTTTTTGACATTTGTTTGTCGCTGAGATGAGATTGCGACTAGATTTTGAACGTTTTAAATTACGAAAATTGGCCTTCTGGTGTCTCACCGATAGGCGGGAAGTTGGGCGCGTCCCTAGCTAGCCGCTCGTCGGTGACGGGGCGTCGTGGTGGAGGGGGCGCGGGGGCTGCTGCCGACGGCGCCGGACTAGGGGTGGCACTGGCCTGCGGCGCTGGCAATAGGTTGTACGATGGCACTGCGTTGCTGGTCGGACGTTTGTTGAACACTGGGATCTGGTTGTACGGTGGTGTGTTGTAGCCGGTGTTGTACACGGGGCCGAAGGGTTCGTTGTGGGTGGGCACGGCGAGGTTGCGCAGCGGCGCCACATTGTCGCTTGGCGGCGCGGTTGGCGCACACTCTGCAACAGTGACAAAGAGTGAGGGTAGAGCTGGTACGGCCGTGTGGCGCGTGTGTGGCATGGCTGTGGCAGGTACTCACGGGCAGGGTCGGCGTGCGGCGCGGGTGCAGGCACGGGCACAGGCACGGGCACCACCAGCAACGACAAGGACGCGCGTCCGCTGTTATCACCTTCTGTATAAAAAAAAAACCGGTCAAGTGCGAGTCGGATTCACGCAGCAATCGAGGGTTCCGTACAAATTTGTAGGTACGAGTATGTAAATAGTTTATCACGGTTTTTAGGGTTCCGTAGTTCTGACAACCCTTATAGTTCCGTCATGTCCGTATGTCTGTCTGTCCGAGGTTTTGCTAAGAGACAGTTAGTACTAGAAAGCTGTAATTTTGTAGGGGTGTGTAAGTGTGTATATCAATTATGCCGACAAAGTGGTAAAACAAAATTCGGAAAATATTTTTTTTAGGGTAGCTCGTATACATGTGAAGTGGGGGTGAATATTTTTTTCGTTGTCTACCCCATCGGGTATCTTTGAATAGGTCTTCTGAAATGACTTGGGGGTTGCTGAAATAATTTTTCGATTTAATGCTCCATTTACGAAATATTAAACTTTACATTGCACATTTTTGTCCCCCCCCCCCCCCATCTAAAAGCTAAACTGCTGGCTTGAAAAATCTGGAATAATTTACGATGATAATGCATTTTATGAACTTTAAAGGAAAATTATAGCGGTTAATATAACTTTATTAGTTTAGCAGTAATAGTCGTTGAACAGGGTGTATCTACTATTTCGCTCACGCTTGTAAACAGAACTGATAAATTTATTTGAATAGTTTTTCCAATAGTGTTTTCAATGGATTTCCAACAGTTTCTGAATTATCTGTGTGATAATCTGTACGATTACCCTGCACGTCGTTATTAGCGGGATGTAGAAAACCCCATAGAATTTTATGACAATGAAACATTCCAAAGACGCTATCGTTTTAGGAAAGAAGAACTGCTGAGGATGTTGTTACTTCTTGTGTTCTATAACAGAGCTATACCCAATAACAGAGGACTACCCATTCCGCCTATAATCAGTTGTTAGTTGCGTTAAGAATTTAAGATTTTATGCAACTGGTTTTCAATTATAATATTGCTGTTTGCCGTGTCTATAAACCATTATTTCTTTATGTTTTAAAAACGGAGTAAAACTTTCAAGTCACAAAACAATATTATTAAAGTTTCAACGTAAACATACAAATTTTTTTTTTATTCGCCCAAGCGCAGGCTATAGTCTTTCGACCATACCGCCTTGTCTTCCGTGTAGTCTCAGAAGAATAACTAAAGCATAGAAGGAAGCTAAATTTAACTAATATAGTCGTCTCTGTTTTCTTATACACTCATAACAGCATTAGAAAGAGACACATGTAGGTTGCTCAAAATGCAAAACGTCACAAAGCAAACGTCAATTTGGTTACCTTGGCTACCTTTATGATACTAAGTTTAAAAGCTACTTAACGTCTCAGGTTTTTGTCTATGACTTTGTTCATCGCATTTTTTCGTATAATGCTAGCAATAGTGCTTGCAAAAACTATCGATAGAATATCGATAGAACTAGCGTCATCTAAATTATTGCATTATATTTTTTTAGACGTAGTTTTGGGAAGGATTAAATATTTAAGAGTGAAATAAATACCTACGGGCTTGCCAGCGAATCGTACGTATGAGTAATGAAATGACAGTTGTCAAAAATCCGTGTGGCTCATGGTATAATAATTTAAAACTCATGTGTGGCTATGATTTCTTTTGTAATTTTCAGATTTCCCTTCGATATTGATATGAGGTAAAATGGATCAACGCTATTGCACGTAACAACTGGGAATGGAAAAAACAACATCGTATTTGTTCCGAACATTTCAGCGATGAAAAAACGAAGGAGGTTCTAAATTCGACGCGTATTTTTTTTAATTAGTGGGGCCCGTGGCTAAATAAGAACAGCCGCACAGGTCGATCGATCAGGTTAAGCTACGCTTGCCGCGGTTGGTCTGTGGATGGGTGACCATCTTTACATATCGAGACCCCTCCGTGCCTCGGAAAGCACGTTAAGCCGTTGGTCCCGGATTGATTCGTGGATCTTTGACAGTCGTTACGGGTAGTCGGAAGCCCGAAAGTCTGACAACCAGTCTTACCAAGGGGTATCGTATTACCCAGTAACTGGGTTGTGGAAGTCAGATACAGCGCTTGCTCCTCCTTATTTATTGTAGGTATTATTTTATCGATTTGTCGCCGCGCGCGCCAGGGGCACGGCATTTATATTTAGCCAAGATGAGCCAAGGTGAAAAGGTTAAACTGATGTAAAATATACTAAGTAATTTTGAGCCGGCGCCAAACAATCAATGAATGAACAAAGATCACTAAATCACTTTGGTGCCGACTTAAAATTACTTAGGAATACTGTACATCAGTTTAAGAACTTGATTATTAAGGTTAAATAAATAAGGTTTAAGTCTTATTTTTTGCTTTTCAGTTTTTTCGGCGGTATAGCTTTTTGTTAAAAAGTTTTTTTTGTTACTCGTTCCGGGGCCAATCGCTCTTTTAAAATTATTTAAGTGTTCTGTTGGCAATTTCAATTTGTTAATAATTTATCCTGTGTTTCTATTTAAATAAGTTGATCAGATAGAAGTGAGTTCTTTATTTCATTTAGCATATTTAGATTTATTGTCATGGAGATGGAGCGATACCATAAAATATGAAGTCGATATCGTTATTTATTTTATGCATAGTCACATCACTAGCTAATACTCTTTTGTCTATGACAGCGGACACTTCTAATGTCGTAAAGCGCCTTCTATGCTTTAGTTATTGTTCTGAGCGTGTAGTAAACATAACAACAGACACAGGTGACAGGATAGACGTGATCACACAGATAAAAAACTGCAATCTGACAACTTTTGAGTGACCATAGACAAAAAAAAACAAAGTATGTACTGTAATCTATGATTCAATGACGTATTCAATGAAGTTTTACCTCGACTCAACCCTAAATTTTTTTCCTCTATGACTCAACCTCACTGGAGGATCCTCAAGATTACCTCATGACAAGACAGAGTTTTAACTAAGAATGCCGATTTCGAGGATTCCTTGTGTCAACTATTTCTATACGGAGGGTGTTTAAAACACTTAGATATTTAAGCAAACATATAATAATCCGAAAATAATAATACAACAGAATCAAACGCGTTTTTTTTTGGTATCCGCCAAAATAATAATGGCGGGAAGATTTCTATTATACTCTATGGAAGTTCCTTCCTTCAAAATCTTCATCGCCAGCCAGTATTCCAAGCTTCACTCTGTGTTGCCAACACGGCCCTCCTGCGCCGTGCATGTCCTCAGGCACACCATCAGTCTTACTTAGCTTAAATAAACACGTATCTGAAAGCATACACTTTATGATAATGTAATGTGTTCCTAAATATAAAACAATAAATGCTTCGGCCAATCATGATTCAATAGAACTCCAGTTGCAGGGTTTACATCGTTTCTGTTCCTTTAGGCTTAGGAACTCTCCCTACTCTGCAACTGGTAATCCCATTCATGAATCTACCATAGCTCTTATATTACAGAACTCAAAACAAAGCCCCTTTAGACTTAGGAGACTTTGTGAATTATTCTGCAGTAAGTTATTCCCATTTCAAATTGTACTGGATCGGAAAACAGAGTAGTCTTTAAGCTTAGACAACCTCTTTGCTACTGTCATTTTAGCTCACTTCCTTAATCCAAGGTGATGCCTGGTCCATTTCACTCCTTTAGTCTTAGGCAGTAACTGTTTCAGCTCACCACCTCGATTCTGGCAAGTGACTATAACACTTTTATTTTTTTATTTATTTTTTTATCCAGTCTCAATTGAATGTAATCAACTTGAGCAGAAACTGAAAATTATACAAAGCAAGAATTGAAGAATTGACCAGGTATCTTATGTCAAGTAAAATTAAATATATATCATCATCTGCCTAGCCTTTTCCCAAATACGTTGAGGCGGCTTTAAAATTTAGAAAAAATATATATTTTATTTTTTACCTTGCCAACATGCCTTTTTGCACCTACTAATGATGCATTAATCAACACACCAGTTGTCAATTTTAATCCAGGGTTTAATGTTCTCAGCAGCGGCCACCCCAGTATACGATCTGCAACTTCTTTCACTGCCCCGCATATCTTTGACTTCATATCTATCTTTATCCAGGCATTTCGTTATTTGGAATGGGCCTTTAAAAGTAGGCAGTAATTTTTTACTTCGTCCGTCATTTGTTTGGCTTTGTATTTTAATAAGGACTAAGTCTCCTTCATGATAAAGTTTAGCTTTAGTACGGCACCGGTCGAATCTTTTCTTCTGAGACTTGGCACTATTCTTTATATTTTCGTCCGCTCTTTTACGCAACTTCGTCACATCCGTACTATGCTCGTCATCATGCTCAAGTTCAGGCCCGAAGCTGTCACTATCGGTACGTAGTCTATACCCGAACATGACCTCACATGGAACTGCCTTGATCGTTTTGTGATACGTACTATTGATCGCCTGTTGTAATGGCGTAATACACTTATCCCAAGAATCTTCATCTAAATCTGCACCCATAGTTTTCATGGCCTCCAGAATAGTTTTATTAAATCTTTCGGCTTGGCCGTTTGAACGCGGCATGCCTGTGGCTATAGTATGCAAGCGAATATTTTTACCGTTGCAAAACTCCTTAAAAATTTTTGACGTAAAAGCGGAACCAGCATCCGTAACAAGCCTACGAGGGTTGCCGAATATCTTTGCTATACCTTCAAGTTCACTAATTACGTTACTACTATCCGTATTAGGTACCGCCGAGATAAATACAAATTTAGTAAATGCATCTACTGCGACTAATAAGTACTTGTTGTTATTTCGCGTTTCAACAAAAGGACCCAGATGATCCACATGAATCGTGTGGAATGGTTGTGCGTATTTAGGTAGTGGATATAGCTCACCTTCGTTTGGGCCGCCTTTGTTTTTAAAGTAAACACAGTTTAAACAGTTTTTTATATATTTTTTAACGATGTTTCGCATTCGAGAAAACCAATACCGGCTAGAAATTCGTTCGACTGTTTTATCAACCGAGAAATGACCGAGGTCGTCATGGTTACATTTGATAATTTGCCATATGCATTTCTTTGGGACAACCCAGCGACGACCGTGACTTGTACGTCGATATACTTTATTACCAAGAAGCTCGTATTTCTTGAATACATCCCTATGTTTGTCTGCTTCACCCGACTCTAAATTCTGCCTAATTACTACTATCCGAGGATCTTGCAGTTGAACTGAGAGCAACCAATCCGCTTCCGTTATAGACATGACTATTTCCGCTTCAGATCTTTCCCCAGATCTTAATGGGTTCCTACTTAAAGCATCTACATGCTGCATACGAGTGCCCTCTCTATGAGCAATATCGAAAGAGAATTCTTGCGTATAAAGCACCCACCGCGAAATTCGGGGAATTATGTCTTTTTTTGTTAATGCATGGCGTACCGCACTGCAGTCTGTCACTATACGGAAATTAACCCCTAACAAATAGCGCCTAAACTTTTCCAAAGATTGAACAATAGCTAGCAGTTCAAGCTCAAAGGAATGGTATTTTTTTTCATCTTCAGTAGTTTGACGGCTATAATAATGAATAGGTTTTTCACCATTATCCGTAACCTGCATCAAAATGCCTGCAATTCCGTCTCTGCTTGCGTCAGTATATAGTATGCTTTGCTTGGCAGGGTCAAATAATGTCAAAATATCGTCTGAACTTAACGTTTCTTTTAATACCGTGAAGGCGCGATCTTGCTCAGAATTCCAAACCCAAAGGCAGTCTTTTTTTAGTAATTTGGAAAGCGGGCTAGAAAGCATGGCACAGTTTTTGATAAACTTGCGAAAATAACTGATGAGGCCAAGAAACTGGCGAAGCTGATGGATTGTTTTTGGGACCGGGAATTCCTTAACTGCCCTAACTTTACTCTCGCACGGCTTCAAACCCTCAGAGTTTACTCTATAGCCCAGGAACTCTATTTCTGACTTTAAGAAATGGCACTTCTTTAGGTTAAGCGTAAGGCCATTTTCCTTAAAGATTGCCAGTACCTTCTCAAGAAGATTAAGATTTTCTTCAGCCGTCTCACTTATTATCAAAACGTCATCTAAATAAAGAACAATTTTACCAAACCTCAAGTTCCCCATAACCTTGTCCATCATTTGTTGAAAACACGATGGTGCATTGACTAGACCGAATGGAAGGCGCATAAATTCATAGTGTCCGTCCTCAGTTATAAACGCGGTCTTGTTAATAGATTCCTCTGCCATTTTAATTTGATAGTAGCCACTTTTAAGATCCAAACTTGTGAAAAATTTACAGCCCTGTAGTCTATCTATCAAGTCTTCAATACGTGGCATCGGATATTTATCTTTCGTTGTAACTTTATTCAATGCGCGGTAATCAATACACAATCGTTTTTCACCGTTCTTTTTATTCACAAGCAGAGCTGGACTCGCATATTCGGATTTACTTTCACGGACTATACCATTCTCTAAAAGTTCATTTATCATGCTTCTTACAATTTGCCTTTCCGAATGAGATGTCCTGTATGGTCTCAACTGCACAGGTTTTTTATCGTTTAAATTTATGACCATCTCATGACCTTCTACTTTCCCTAGTTGGCTTATATTCGTAGCCATGCATTGCTGATATTTACCGAATAGATTAATCAACTCATTGCGGTGAGAATCTGTATCGAACTCGTAAGGATATTTCACCAACAACGTTGCAGAAGTCCTCAAAATGTTTTACGTTTTGAAACGTTAAGGTTTCACCAATTCGCGAATACATTAAATCAGACCGTTCTGTCACGTTGCGTCCTAAAAGTACGTCACATCCCGATAGCTCATCCAAAATGTATAACTCAATCTCGTCTATTTTCACGGAATCTAATTGTATGCCTACCTTCACCACCTCCGTGACGTTTTTTAAATTGTCTTTGGAAAATCCCTGCAGTGTTAAGGGGTTTTTCAACGGAATTCTTTGGAGATTACACTGTTCTGCCAAATTAGATGTCATTATAGAACAGCTACTCCCGGTATCTATGAATGCTTCATGAACAAAACCGTTAATGCCTATTTTCTTACAGAACTTGTCTTTCGTATTAGAAAATTGTACGTATTTTGTTTCCTGGTTATTTGTTTGTTCAACTTTGTCACTTTTTGAATTCTTTTTGTGAAAGCATGTAGTTTCCGAGTGACCTTTTTTACCGCAAAATTCACATTTTACCGAACATTGAAATCGTTTGTGATTGCCGCCGCAATTATAACACTCTATGGGTTTACGTTGACTTGGGGTTAGATTAGCCACGGATGATCCGGTTGTCGTATTTGCCGTTGATGTTTGAGAAACAGAACTTTGAACTTGACATGGAATCTTAACATTATCACGAGTGTTGCTATGGTTAACCATTTGTTTAACGATTTTTGCTTTGTAAACGCGGCTGTGCAAAAATCCAGCTAAACTATCGCATGATTTAAAGTTGCTGGCCTCAACAGACGCTGTTATGTTATTATCGCCGATATTTCCTAAAATTATCGAGATTACGTCATTTTCAGTAAAATTTAAGCACAGACTATCAATTTTCGATTTTTGTTCAAAAAAGAAATCATATAGCGGTTGATTTTCCACAGGTTTCCGGTCGACGATTTCCTTAAGTAGGTCAAACATATTTCTCTTCACTCTAAATGTATTAGACAGATTTTCCTTCCAATCCTTCCACAGCCAAGTAGTCCACATGTGATCATTACGCAATAAAGATTCGTACCAAATTTTAGCAGAGCCTTTGAGCTTATTCAGTGCCTGATAGCGTATTATACTATCCGTCCAGGAAAATGTTGATGCATACGATTCTATCACATTTAACCAAGAAGTAATATTATCGTTCAAAGGGTCAAAATCCGGTATCATATTATGCAAAGTTGTACTCACAGTTCCGGTATCTTTTGCCTTACATACCTTTATCCTTTTGCGAGATGCCAGCGGGGGTGTTCTTGAGCCGCTACTGTTAGAACTCGTACTACTACATCTGCTACTGCTAGAACTCGTATTGCTACTACTAGATGATTTACGAGCGCGCTTTGCCCTGTGTTTACGCTTACTTACGCGTCTTTTACCATTTTTACCCATTATTTATTAACTTTATTTTTGAGGCGCGAGAAGTTTTATGTACACTTCTGATGTCAACTATTTCTATACGGAGGGTGTTTAAAACACTTAGATATTTAAGCAAACATATAATAATCCGAAAATAATAATACAACAGAATCAAACGCGTTTTTTTTTGGTATCCGCCAAAATAATAATGGCGGGAAGATTTCTATTATACTCTATGGAAGTTCCTTCCTTCAAAATCTTCATCGCCAGCCAGTATTCCAAGCTTCACTCTGTGTTGCCAACACTTGAGGTAATCCTTAAGGTAACCTCGAATGAGTGGAGGTCGAGGAAGTTTCGAGGAAACGTCTTGAAAGATGGGTGTTAAGATTTATCTTACACTAAACAATTATCTCTATACACATACATAAACATAACATATAAATTATACACTTATCTACAGAACATTTAAACACTTTAATATTGTTTATATTAATTCACTGTCGTACACAACAATACCACACAGATACAGTGGAAGCGCGCTCGTCTACGTCACGCGGTGACGTAGTCGATGCGCATGAGTGGGGCCGCGCTACGCAGCGCGCGTTCTTTCACCTTGGCTGACCTACAGTCCGATCTCGCTATCGCGACGCGAAGCCCACGCAACTCTGAATAGTCCCGGTCGTATTGTTTACCACCGTAACTCTTCGGGATTATCATAGTGTCTCTGTAGATCGAGTGTACGAAATGTTAAAACTGCTAACAATATCACAGACTTCCTTCTTCGTATAGTGTGCCAAACTATGTGCCTTTCTTCTGTGAACGTTTCTGTGATTTGTGTTTGTGCAATATAACCGTGAGTAGAAATCAATCACTTTTATTTACCCTCGCTCACCACACAAGCACAATAATTAGTGTTCATCCAATAACACTAAATTGGTGACCCCGCCTAGAATACGCCATAAAGGCTCGATAATTACGTGTACCCTGAAAAGATCGTTCGATAGTTAAAACAGCGAAGGGAAATCACAGTGGCACGATGAGTGATAGCAGTGACTCTGCAAAGTCGTTCGGATCCAGCCGTTCGCGTCAACAACAAAGTGCGTGTCCATTGATGAGCCATCCGACATTTGCCGTGTCGCGGTACGTATACCACCATTTTGGCCAGATGACCCAGAGGTTTGGTTCGCACAAGTGGAGGCTCAGTTCGCGAACGCGAGCATCACCAGCGACGCGACGAAGTTTAATTACGTCATCGACAACTTAGAACACCAGTACTCTAAACAAGTACGGGACATTTTCCTCAACCCGCCAGAGCACAACAAATATGAGAAGCTCAAACACCAGCTCATTAAGAGGCTTACTGCGTCACATGAGAAGCGAGTAAAGCAGCTTCTATTACATGAAGAGCTCGGAGATCGCAAGCCTTCACAGTTCCAGCGACATCTCCAAAGTTTGGCCGAACCGAGCGTCCCAGAGGACTTTCTCCGGACAATTTGGAGCAGTCGTCTGCCAAGCAACGTCCAGACCCTTATGGCTTCACAGCCACATACTTCCCTAGAGGGACTAGCAGACCTGGCGGACAGGGTCCAGGACATCGTGACTCCATGCCAAGTCGCCGCAGCATCGACGACAGGTCCTAGTATGCACGAGATGGCGAATGAGATCGCTGAACTAAAGAAGGCTGTGAAGGACAACGCAGCTGAAAAGGAGACCTCGTTCGCAATCGCGTTCGAACCATCAACAGCGTCATCGATCCAGACAGCGGTCTGAGTCCAGCCACCAGAAGCAACCGCTCTGCTTTTACACAAATGCGTTAAGCCATGCGATTACAAGAAGTCGGGAAACTCCAAAGGCAGTCGGTAATGGCGACTGACGACTGTCCGACGACCACTGGTCGCCTCTTCGTCAAGGACCGGACATCGAAGACACAATTTTTAGTGGACACTGGTAGTGATTTGTATGTGTTTCCGCGGCATGTTCTACTTGAACAGCGTGTCAAATGTCGAACTATCAATTAGCGGCCGCTAATGGGTCTATAATTGATACTTACGGCTATCTTCAGCTAACTTCCCATGGCGTTTTATTGTAGCTGATGTCACCAAGCCAATCATTGGTGTAGATTTTTTAAGCTTTTACGATTTGCTTGTTGACATCAGAAATCAACGTTTGGTGGACAAAACCACCTCAATGTTTGTCACAGCTTCCGTTGCAAAGGCTTCAGCGACGTGTTCAGTGAAGGTCTCTGGTGATTCCAGGTATTACTTAATACTTAATAAGTACCCCGAGGTCACGCGACCCTCTGGCACACACCAAAAAACCACACACCACACAGTACACCACATACGTACCACACCAGGCCCGCCCATCTCTTGTTCCCCTCGCAGGCTAGCTCCAGACAAACTGCAGATCGCTTAGCAGGAATTTGAGATCATGCTTAGCAACGGCACTGCTCGACCATCTGAAAGCCCTTGGTCTTCACCACTTCATTTAGCGCCAAAGAAGGACAACAGCTGGCGACCCTGTGGTGACTACAGGCTGCTCAACGCCAGTACTATACCCGACAGGTATCCTATTAAACATGTCCACCATCTTACCCACAGCATAGCTGGTTGCAAAGTCTTCTCTACTATTGACCTGGTGAAGGCATATAATCAGATACCAGTCTGTGAGGACGACATCCAGAAGACCGCAATAACAACCCCGTTTGGCCTGTACGAATTTCCTTATATGACCTTTGGTCTGAGGAACGCAGGTCAAACATTTCAGAGATTTGTCGATGAAATGACGCGCAGCCTTGACTTCTGCTATTGCTATCTCGACGATTTTCTTATCTTTTCGAAAGACCAGAAGCAGCAAGAGGATCACTTGCATCAACTCTTCACCAGGATGCAGAAATATGGTATAGTCATCAACACCTCGAAGTGTGTGTTCGGAGCAGACGAAGTCACGTTTTTTGGCTACCGCATCTCTGCAGCTGGAACCAGACCTTTGGAGTCCAAGGTGGAAGCCATCAAGGACTTCCATGATGATGACTTGTATCAATCAAATTAAAAAGATTACCTACCTCTACTAAGTATACTATATAGAAGAAAAAAAAAAACATTAAAGCAACTCCAAAATTTTACTTACTTGTTTCCTTTCTACTTAATCTATTATAGTTAACTGTACAACAACGTCCCAAAAATATCTAACATAGAAAATAATAATATATGACAAGGGTGTCCAGAGTACATTACGTAACCACGGATACCTTGCTAGAAAATCTTAACACCGCGATCTACAAAAGTGACCTCACGGCACAACGCCATCTGTTATCGCATAGCGATACTAAACTAATGACATAATGTGCATTTTCGAAGATTATTATTTATACAGATTAGACATTAACTAATTATAACCACTTTCTTCCTGATAAAGCTAAAAAATAAGAGTACGATTGGTGCCAAGTTATTATTTCAATTCACAAAATTGTAATTCGAAAATTAAGAAAGTTCGTTTGTGAGTTCTAGTACTAGAATGAAAACGTAACCAGTTGGTACAGCGCCATCTAGCGGCTGTATTGTGAAACTTATGACAATTTATTATGTTTTTTTTTGTATTTTTTTAGTTCATATTTTGTTTATCAATGCAATTCTTAACCGTTATAAACAAGCAACTACTTCATCTTAGTCACTTTAAAGGATTGATTGCTAAGGATTTTGTATTTGGTACAAAATTATTCAACACCCAAGTTCAACGACTATTACTACTAAACTAATAAAGTTATCTTTATAACCGCTAAAATTTTTCTTTTGAAGTTCATGAAATGCCCTATCATCGTGAATTTTTACAGATTTTTTAAGCCAGCCGTTTAGCTTTTAAAGGGGGGGGGGGACGCCTTTGGAACAAACATATTCTATTACTTTAAATTTTAATATTTCGTAAATGGAGCTTTAAATCGAAAATATTTTAGCAACCCCAAGTCATTTTAGAAGACATATTCAACAATACCCCACACGATGAGGTAGACGACGAAAAATATATTCATCCCCATTCACATGTAGGGGAGCTACCCTAAAAAAAATATTATCCAACATTTTATTTTACCAACATTTTTTTTTTAACAAAACCTCGGACAGACAGACAGACGGACATGACGAAACTATAAGGGTTCCTTGTCAGAACTACGGAACCCTAAAAACAAAAGAATTTGAAGACTATTGTATTGTATCGGTGACCGTTACCTCGAATAAGTTAATTGCATAACTAGCTTCTGCCCGCGACTTCGTTTGCGTGGAAGTCGTAAAATATACAACGCAATTAAACAGTAGAAATGCCAGTTGTATGACAATTAAAATGTATAATAAATTAGACGTTGTCCTGTTAAAGAGACGTGGAGCCATCTATTATCGTTATTGTTGTTTTCTTCGGGAACAGCACTCTTTTTCAGGATGAAAGGTGAAACCCTATGTTCGTTTCTGTACACCTGACAAAGTGACAACGTATATGCAAAATTTCAGGAGGATCGGTTCAGTGGTTTAGGCGTGAGAAGGTAACAAACAAACTTACTTTCGCACTTATAATATTAGTTAGAACTACCACCTGCCTTGAGAATGTTACCAATTAATAAGTTTAAATGTAAAATGTTTGCTTGGCTCAAACATGTGTTTTTATTCTCTAATGAATTTTTAAATCATACGTTTCGATATTGTTATTAAGATCCTAATAACGCTAATAACAACATTAGTAGTTTTACATTACTTATTATGAATGCTTGGACATATTATTTTTATTTTGACATTATGATTAATTTTTTCTTTGATACTGTTACGAGCTTGGGGTTCGTGACAATTAAAAACGCCGATTAAATAACCAAAAATAAACACTTTAAGTTAAAACACCAATTACATTTTTATGGCACTAATTACAAAACAATTGCACTACTGATCACTTCTAAGTCGCACTTGAAGATCGCTTTCCTTTCGATGTTTTCGCTTGTATCGCTTATCCAAGACTGTGTCGGCTCGCGGAGCATTCCCGCCTTATATAGGTCTCACATTGTTCTAGAACCTTCTATTGTAGAAACATCTAGAATGTTCGAGTACATTCCGGCCCCAACTGACCAGATGTCGATAGTTCTAGAAAGTTCTATCATCGAAACTTCTAGAAGGTTCTTGACACTAGTTCTTCTACTCGATACTAGATGGCGCTAGTGGTAACGAATACTAATTGCGGCGCGCAACAATACCTATTAGGATTTATATTTTTGATATAGCTATTAATATTTTGACATTATAAATAATGCATTTTTGATGAGGAACGAGCGGATAACTTGTCATTAAAATTATAAATACATAAACTTAATACAAAATTTCATAACTTTATATAAAATTCTTACAATGTCTCGTACATTGTAAGAATTTTTTTACCTACCTTTACCTTTTTTTACCTAGCTTGTTATTTAATATTTCTACACCAGCACTGCTAGTACATTATGTGAATCAATGTTTAATGTAGGATCTCAATGTACCATATACTGAGAAATAAATAAATAAATACTTACTTACCTAATATACTAAACTAACAGTCACATTTTTATAAAACTTCCCGTCGCTGTTACTTCGTTTTCACTTAGCGTTCTTTCTGTTATTTTTCTTCTTCTCGGCTCCTATTGATCCTAGCGCGATGTTAAATCTTATAGATATCTGTCCCCGTGTCTCCCATGGCAATAATGGTTGTGTGTGGTCACAGTACTCACGCAGCGGCACTTGTATGGGGATGGCCGGCGGGAACCAGCCGCTGCTGCCCGGCCACGCGCCGCTCGCGCCGCTCGCGCCGCCCGCGCCGCCCGCGCTTCCCGCGCCTCGCGTGTACTCTGTAGACATTTACAATAAATATTATAGGAAAGTACTAAATTATCTATCATACTCTTAAATCGTAATGAAAGTTTTAGGTAATTTGACAAATTAATCAACAAATAACGTGAACATACAGTCTCCGCTATGATCATCAGGAACTGATAGCTTGTTGTGAGTAACATCTAACACAGTTAGTAATAAGTAATTCGCAGAAGTGGTGTAGGTGTGACCCGCGGCACAGACTCCGTGCAGGTACGAGGAAGTGGTCGGGGACCTCGTCAGTTCGCCACTCGATCACTCCGCGTCGTATTTTTATTTTTTTTTGGATTGGAAATCATCAAATGACCCCTCCCCGCTCTGGGTGGAGCGGAAGGGAGTGTCAGGCTCTTAGTGAGTTAAACACATCCGTGTTCCTTCCTTTACCCTTTATGTTCGGGGGTAGCGGTAACCCTTTCGGACAATCCCGCACCCGCGAGTAGGTCCTTAAATTTAATTTAAATAGTGCATAATAATGATAAAATGTGAATATCTCGAAAGCGAGTAAAATCCAATATAATTTATGCTAGTGCTCCAAACAAGCAAAAATTAATAAATGCTACCGATACTTAGCAATTTGCATATCTACACAAATGATATAGACAGGAAACTGTTGAGGATGTAGTGGTATTGTGAGCACGAGACTGACCGGCGATGAGGTTCCGCCAGTGGTCGCCAGTGTTGGCCGGCGAGCGCGGCGGGCGCGCGGCCCGCGGCTGCTGCGCCGCCGTCGCTGCGTACGCCACTCCTGCAACCACATAGCCAGGTTCAATCATGCCCCACAGAATATGTAATAGTACAAACTGCACTGAGCTCGACTAACTAACGGTTTAAACTTTGCAATACTCGACGCAGCACCACAGACTACTTAGAGATACTACGTATCACAGCACCTAGACACAATCAAACTGGTTGCTAATTTCATTTTATAATTTTTATGACATTGATTTGAAGAGCAGTGGTGACCCAGTGGTAACGGCCCCGACTTACAAGTCGTAGGTTTGAACCCAGACAGTCGCTTTACTTTGTGTAAAATTTCATCACCATTGCTCTCAGAAGTTCAAAACGGTGAACTATAACGGGTGACATTTAGTATCGTTTGGCAGGAAAAGGGGGTTGCGAGGGGAGTGGTGGCGGTGTGGGGGGGAGTTCCCCCTCTCCCCTGGTACCATTCCCATGAAAAGGTAACGCACCATTCTTGAGAAAAACAAATTATTGTAACCTAACCTCAAAACACTTGTTGTTAAAAGAAAGATGCTTCTGCAACGTCTCCGGCGCTGCGGGAAGTGCAGCCTCTTCGCCCTTACGTAACAAAGGATAGGCACCCATGCTCACCTCCGCACTTAACTTAACGATTCGTTTTCCCTTTTATCTGATTTGAGGTTAGATACTTAATTTTTAATTTTTACTTTGATGGTCCTAGTTTATCATTTGTTCCTTCAAGTGACAACTATGTGAACAGAACCCAGCATTGCATAAATATGTAAGTTGTCACGCCCTTTATACCTGGAGGCTTTTATTTAGGTAGTTTTTATTTTTATTTTATTATTTTATTACTTTTGATTTAGTATTTTTATTTTAGCTTGAGTACGATTTTTAGATTTTTATGGTATTTGTTGGTATATTGGCGTGGCTAGCTAACATATGGCAAATCATTTTATTGAATGTTCTGTGTCCTGTAATGTTAATTAGATACTTTGCAGATCTAGTTTTGTATACAGTCGAGTATTTTATAACTGAACAGACAGCTGTGCTGCTGGGGAGTTTGTTGCGCCACTTCTTCTCCCCAGCGAAAGCACTAGGAAGTGGTGAAGGGCGGGCGTTTTGGGGGACTGTCTTATGTAATTTTGACGTTCGAAAAGTGCTGATTTTCAGCTTAGTTTGAATAAATGACTTTTGATTTTGATTTTGATTGATACATTTTTTTGTACTTTCTTGAAAAATATGCATTACCTTGTACTAAGAGTGATCTGAGGGCACTCCCGTGCCCCCACCAAGACGAGCCGAACGAAGCGCAAGGGCACTACTTTGGTTTGGATTATACCAGATTAACAAAATTCTCGGGATATGATGTCAATAGTAATAAAGTTTCAATTGCATAGCTCTTATACTGTCGATTTTATTGATATCTAAAAAAACACGATTTCGTCACTGACTGATGATCATCAAAACTCTTAGGGTACTTTCTGAAGTCCTAGAAAGCTGTGGTATGTAACTAGTATTAGTACACAAACAAAAAAAAAAAAATCTAAAACTGAACTTTTACCCCCCAGCCTCTTAAACTAGGGGATGGAAGTTTGTTTGAGACTTCCGCAAATTTTTATGCTCGAGGTCTGAAAATTGATATGGGGACTCCTTGTTATCTACACTATAATATGTAATAATATTGTTGGATACTGCTACCCGGCCCAGAGCAGTGGGGAACACGGTCACTGAAAGGAGGCTCCCGCAGGCGGCGGGTCAGGCTCTCTGGTTTTTGTTTAGTGGTCTATGGTTTTTGACAGCGTTGCTTTGGAAGCGCTATCCTTCAACGAGAGCCGTCAGCCGTTCGTTGTCATCTGGAGTTCTGTATCTCCTGGATTTCTTTATTTTTGATTAGTGATGATATTGTTCCTCTGATTATAATTTTACTATGGTTGATAATTATTTTTGTAACTCATGTGATTAGTTTTTGGTTTATTAGATAATTCTTTTATTTAATTGTGATTTCACTTCTGTCCTAACAATATAATCTATTCTGTTTCTATATCTTCTATCTAAATCTATATCTATTCTATATCTATCTATCTATACATATTTTGGTACTGAAATTACAAATAATTAGACTTTTACAAATAATTTTTATTGACACCGACTTCCGAAATAAAAGTTATTTATCACTTTGTAGTTTTTTTTTGGAAGTCGGTTGTTTTTTTTTATAAAAAAAATTTTATTTTTCACTTTTTAGTGAGAGAGTTTGTAATTTATCTAAGTTACAATAGCCTAACGTCAACTGCTCATCACCTTTTACAAAATATTGCTTTTCCCGATCCTAGGACGTTAATTGTTGAGGAGTTCTCCTGGTAAGAACCTGGAGAACTCCACTTCACCACCGCACGCATTGTGACGAGCATAAATTGCTTAGCAACCATATTAAAGTAATCAAATCGCAACCCGTGAAATATTTATCATTGATTAGTTCCGATGGCCGTCTGTGGTCTTCATAATCAGCTCCACTTTACCAAATGATGATTTCCGAGAGCAAATGCTCAAGTTACTCTAAAATATATCCAAATCGCTATAGGTTTGCCAATAAAATTTGAGGGTTTCCCTCGATTTCCCTGGGATCCTATCATCAGATCCTGACCTGATGATCATGGGACCGCTTGGGAAGTATACCCTTTCAAATAAAAGAAAAAAATTACAAATCGGTCCAGGCGTCTTCTAGAAAACGGGGAACATACAAAAAAAAAAAAAGATTCCGATGAATTGAGAACTTCCCCTTTTTTTGAAGTCGGTTAATAATGCATTATTTGCGAAGGTGTTTTCATAAACATGATATTAATCCTTATCCAAATAAACACGTCATTCATCACAAGTATTTAATTTTGAACAAAATTGCCCTGCCCTTGACATCATTCGATTTCAATGAATATCTTAGGAGATATCATAGGTATAAAATAATACTAATAATTTAGTTGTTTTTTAGTTGTTTGTTTGAAAGCTCTAATCTCTGGACGTATCGGTCGGGTTTATAAAAATCTTTTTGCATTTGATAGCCCAATTCTTGAGGAAGGCTATAGGCTAACAGACCCAGCTTAGCTACGCCCAAAAGCACAGAAGCTTCCTGGGAGCTTCACAGGCTTTGCGGAGCGACCTCATTATTCCGAGGATTTCTGCACGTTCAGAAGCCACGGCCTCGCATTCCAGGATGACGTGGGCGGCTGATTCCTCTGCGTCAAGGCAGTCCTAATTGTTTGTTATTATTCTAAGATTATTCAGGCTGAGAAGTTTTTTGGTTAATCGCGGGTGTACCATTAGTAATTAAAGCCAATTTTGACTGTCTACAGTCTGTTGGCGGGCAGAAGCTATAAATTATAAAGATCGTAAAAATTAATTTTCGAAAACTACCTTTCAAGGGGAGGTGGAGACGGTGTTCAATTTTTTAGAGGAATTTACGAAACCTAAATAAAATTAATACATATTTCTGGATTTTTTGTAAATCATGCACAAAAAAAAGTAAAAAAAAAAAAAACATAAGCAACCTACAAAAAGTTGTGATATCCGATCAAAACATTTTCATGTAAAAGACGAAACCACATCTGGCTCGCACTGTCAAAAAGCTATCAGATCTCATGAAGAGCCAAGCTTCTAACTCTACAAGTCCTAACTTCACAAACTCTACACCTTAGTCAAAATAAACCCTAGTCAACCTAGTCACCTTAGTCAATATGTAGCTTGGCCGTTTCGCTACCAATGTGATGGTAGCGAAACGGCCAAGCCACATATTTTATATAAGGGCGTAAGGTGCAAAATGTATTCACTGTTCATTACTTTTCTGTTATACAATCGTTTTTGTAGTTACGAAACGTAGAGTTTGTGAAGTTAGGGCTTGTAGAATTAGGGCGTGTAGAGAGAAGCTTGGCTCTACATGAGATCTGATAACATTTTGACAGTGCGAGCCATATGTGGTCTCGTCTTGGCAACATTTTACATGAAAATGTTTTTGGTGGGATAACGTTATAATCAGGGACCCAACCCCTACCACCTTTACCTCTTTTAGCCTCCTTTTACTCCTCCTGCCAAATGATACTAAAGCAAGGCCAAGAATACTTTACTAACGGGGTTTACAAAATAATATGTTTTTTTCAATATTATTTTCCTGCTATACTTTGTATCGAAGTTGAAAAAAGTGGTCTAGCCGCGTGCAAGGAAGTAGACTAATAATAAAATATAAAAGTCAAAAGTAATTTCTTGTAAAACCATTTTTGTTACTGATTATACCTTTTTTCATTTTGATAGTAACGTGAGACGACTTGCAGAATGAAAATATTATTTACTAGCAGCACCCCGCGGTTTCACCCGCGTTTGTTTCGATCCCGTAGGAATATCGGAATGGAAAGTATCCTATGTGTTAATCCAGAAAATGGTCTATCTATGTGCCAATTTTCATCCAAATCTGTCCAACGGCTTACGCGTGATTGAGTATCAGACATCCAAACATCTTCACAAACTTTCACATTTATAATATTAGTAGGATTTTGATTTTCTGCAAGTCGTCCTAAAAGGGCCGTCGGCATGTAGGACGAGTTGATGAATTGAGTAGGTAGTGGTCAAAACAAAAGATTTTATTGTATCTTCATTCTTGATAAGTCTATCCTAATTCAAAAGTAACCACTGCGACCGTAACCATTGCTTACTTACCTGATACATGTCTGCCATTCTTATTCATTTCGGATAACACTTGAACTTGTGCGTTTGCTTGTAGTAAAGTAAAAACCGGCCAAGTGCGAGTTGGACTCGCACACGAAGGGTTCCGTACCACCATAAAATATTATTTTAACACTACATATAAAATAACGGCAAAAAAATCACGTTTGTTGTATGGGAGCCCCCTTAAATATTTATTTTTTCTGTTTTATATTTGTTGTTATAGCGGCAACAGAAATACACATTCTGTGAAAATTTCAACTGTCTAGCTATCACGGTTCATGAGATACAGCATGGTAACAGACAGACAGACAGACGAACAGTAGAGTCTTAGTAATAGGGTCCCGTTTTTACCAATTCGGTACGGAACCCTAAAAACTAAAAATTCTTAAAAAAATATTGTTATGACTTGTCTTGCTAACTGCACCAAACGTTGATAAAGTTTAAAGTTATATACAAAAAAAAACTTTATACAAAAACAAAGCAACCGCCTTCAAAAAAAAAAAAACCGGCCAAGTACGTGTCGGACCACGCACAATGAAGGGTTCCGTAGTTGGAATGAATTTATCCCAAGAACAAACTTAACATTGTAGTTGAAAAACATGTTCCCCCATACATTCCAACTGAAAATGTATGTTTGTAGGCACTATATTGAGAGACTTACCATGTTGTTTCAAGATCATAGACTTCTTATTAATTTTCCTGTAATCTATAGGTATAGAACTATTTTCTGTATTTAAAAAAAAAAATTAGGCTCAGTAGTTTCGGAAATAAGGGGGGGGGGGAATGTTAAATTTCCGTCTATTGTCTTAAATAACTTTAATACAATTTATTTTAAAATTATGAAAAAAATATATTTAAGATCCTCACGGTAAGCCCTTTCATTTGATATGTCACACGGTACAGATTGCGAAACTTTTTTTTAAAATTGTCTATTTACCCCTCAAAAATGACTCCCATTTTCAAAACTCTTTTATTTACGTTACACGTCTGTGTTTGGGTCACAGAGATTCATATGTGTACCAAATTTTAACCTAATCGGTCCATAAGATTCGGAGCAAATTGGCTGTGACAGACGGACAGACAGACAGACAGACAGACACACGAGTGATCCTATAAGGGTTCCGTTTTTTCCTTTTGAGGTACGGAACCCTAAAAACACTAAAAATAACTTTAATTTCGGAAGTCGGTGTCTTTTGATCTGTATTTTAGTTTTTGCCACCGACTTCCAAAATAAACTTATTTTTCACTTTGTAGTGTTTTTTTGGAAGACGGTTGTTTTTTTTTGTATTTTTTTATTATCACTTTTTAGTGGGTCCGTTTGTAATTTATCTAAGTTACAGTAGCCTAATGTCAACTGCTCATCACCTTTTACAAAATATTGCTTTTCCCGATGCAGGGACGTTAATTTTATTGTTGAGGATTTCTCCCGGTAAGAACCAGCAGAACTCCTCAACAACCACACACCATACGCATTGTGATGAGCATAAATTGCTTAGCAACCAATAAAGTTCTTAATCGAATCGCAACCCGTAAAATATTTGTCACTAAGTAGTTCCGATGGCCATCTGTGGCTTTCATCATCAGCTCCACTTTACCGAAGGATGATTCCCGAGAGCAAATGCTAAAGTTGCTTTCAAAAATACCCAAATCACTATAGGTTTGCCTATAAAATTTGAAGGTTTCCCTCGATTTCCCTGGGATCCTCTCATAAGATTCCAACTTGATGACAATGGGACCACCTCGAGAGTAGTTATCAAACAAAAAAAAATGGTCCACAATTGACGGAGAAATCGGTGAACATACATAAAAAAAAAAACATTATAGCCTCCTCGTTTTTGGAAGTCGATTAAAAAACCCGTGAGACGACTTGGAGAATGAAAATAAAATAATTTGTTTAGACTTTGACTTTGACTTTGTCCTCGAGTAATTCATCCGTTGTTTCTCATTCTGTGGTCGTGAGTAGCTCTTGTTACTATCGTGTTTAGGGCACTCACCCACGCTGCAGAGCAGCAGCGTCACCGTCCAGCCTCTCATGTTGCGCACTGGTACACCCTGTCACAACACGAAACAATACAACACAGCACAAAACTCGGTTCCGTGCGCACAGACGACAGTCTTAGGTCCAGTGTGCGTGCGCGCCGCAGTCTCCTCACCGCACTAGTGTAGCACGGCCCCAGCTCACGGCGGGCGGAGGCTGCGAACCATCTTCGTCTTTGCGGCAGACATTAATGTAAAGGTCAATAAACAAGTTTCATCAATTTATGGAAAATTTAAGGTATAGGTATTTTATTTCGCATACTAACGGATGCACGATGCGTAAGTATACGGTCAGAGTATTGGTTGATGAGTCTCATTAGATAAGAATTCTAAACAGTGGTTAGTTTTGATTGCATTCGCTGATAGATGATACCCCGCGTGTGGAAAGCACCAACACAGTGCGCCCAACGCGGTGATGTTGACCTAGATGGAACGTGCTGATTATGTACCTAAGCGTCCCTTAGCAGCGGCACAGTTCGGCATGCATGACGAACTGTGCCGCTATGCTAGTGAAACGATCGATGATCTAGATGAGAACGAGATGTGCCACATTGAACTGTACAACAGATGCGTATTGTGCGCAACTATTTTTACCGTAACCTTACGACGCGACGGGTCGAGCTTTATTAGACCGGGGCTCGTTGGGCCGATATTTAACCGTAGAAGACATAGGAATTAAAAAAAAAAAAAACATAAAAAAAATACATAAATGAAATCTACTATTAAATACAATATAATATTGTTGTATGACTTTTACGTTTTACCTATTATTTTTTATGCTATGAATATTTAAACTTTTTTTTGTATGAAGAAAAACATAAATTCATGAATATCTCGCAATTCTCAAGATATCTCCAACAACGGATTGAAGATTTGAATAGTACAAATTATTTGCCTATTTTTTCATCTAATCTGTTAGTGCGATTTTTTGCGATTTTGGAGATATACAGAGTGTTTCTTTTAAGTGGCCCAACAGGTGGAAATCGAAATCCATAGGAGTTATCAGAAAACTTTCTTATAAAACTTTAGTTCTTTTTAGATCTTAACAATTTTGGCATATTAATTCTTTTGGTTAAGAGTGAGTTGTTCATAATAATGAGTGAAATCTACCAATACTATTTTTAATTTTTTTTTTTGTTATTCGACTCTGTTTCGTGTAAGGATCATTTCATTGTACCAGAAGAAAAAAATTGGGACGGTGGAAGTAGGTCAAATTCTGCAAAATATTTTTTCATACAATTTGTAAAATCAATTTCATTCATTTTTATGGACAACTCACATTTGACCAAAAAATTAAGTATGCCAAAATTGTTACCATCGAAAAAGAGCTAAAGTTTCCTAACAAAGTTTACCGATATCTCTTATGGATTCGGATTTGCCCATGTTGTCCAACTTAAAAGAATCACTCTGTATATTTCTTTATTCTCTATTCCACACCACCCCAGAGGTAGAGAACTAGGCGCGTTTTTTTTTTATCAGTGGTATCCCCAGTAAGCCTAATCCACTACAGCAAACGTTCTTCGTCCTTTGACAAAGGTATCATTTAATATTCAGAAGAGTCAGATTCGGGTTCATTATGCAATGATGAGTCTACAATTAAAAACTCACTTAATAAATGTCTCAGTCATAATCAATAAAGCTTTTGCCTCTTCTGAGAGGGCTTTGTGTTTTCGGAATAGTTTGTAATGTATTTTTGAAACATGTGGGTCAGAGCTGATTAGCAAATTATTCAGAATATCTTCATTGGTAGCCTTGCTACAGAACTTTCTCGAATGATGTGCACGATATCTTCTGAAGTCTTTATTTCGAGCTTCAGCAGCTTCTTCGGATAATTTTCCAATCGGTACTAAACCAAAATGTTCAATAATAGCTGCTCCGTGAGCAAGAACTTTATGAACACTTGCAGGCATATGATACCAATTATACAAATCAACGTACAATTTCATGGTGGCTGCAGCATAATCTTTAAACTTAATTGTATCTATATGGTGACCTAAATTGTCTCTAGTATGATTTTAAATCGTTTTATTAAATCCTGATTGACTCGTGTGATTGAAGATGCAATTTCAGAGTTTTCAAAAAATCTCCTAGCAGTATTTCCATCATTAGTCGTACCGTGACCCTGTTTCACAACATCAATTAAAAGTCCTGTTTGAGATTTAAACGCGTCCTGAATAATTTTCTTTCTGCTCTTCATAATAACCTTACTGTCACCCTTTACAGACCATGTTTTCAAATCTAACCTATATGCTATGTGGAGAATACATTCCATGAATCGTATCCAGATGTGTAACTACGATAGACCATATTTATATAAGTCGGCATCAACATTTTTTGTCGATATCAAGGGCAAGTCATTCATCTCCTTTGAAGTAGCTTTACATATGTCACATTTTTGGGTTGATGTTTCGCAAAGAACAGCTGTTACTTTGCCATCTATCATGGTTTGTATTAAACTGTGTGAGATTTTTATTTCTCCAATCACAGTCTCTACCAAATTATCAATCTCTGCCTTGATTGCATTATTCTCTTGTAATATGCTAAATTGGTTCTCTTTTACAAATTTGAAAAAGAGCGGACGACACCAATATGCAGAGTTAGGGGAATCATTTTCCCAAACAAGTTGATCACCAGAAACTAGTTTAATAGGTAGCAGACTACCCATAAAAATACTAGAGTCATCATAATCACCTTCCTCTGTGCTATCTATAGGCATTTTTTGCTTATAGTTGGCTTGATTCGAAGCTCCGTCAAAACCCCATTATTAATCAGTGTCATTTCCCTGTACGCCTCATCAATTTTGGTTGACTTAATTAGTCTTTTTACAGTAATATCCAAAAGAGCCTGAAATTCTATTTTAGCTGTTGCATCTGTTACTGTAATAGTAGGTTTAGGCGGATAGCATTTAAGTTTTTCATTTTGTAGTGAGTAGTAGGAGGGAAATATGTTAACACTAGTTACTTGTTGGGTACTTTTCCGTAGCGTATTGTATTGCCACTTCGTCAATTTAAGAGACAAAAACAAGCCCAAAGCTGTATCAGGTGCAAATTCAGATTTCTTTTTCTTAACAAAAAGACAATCTTTTACTTTCTGCACATCTTGTGGATTCTTAAGCAAGTGCTCTAAAATTTCAGCAATGCCTTGATTTCCATCTGCTTTTAACTTTGAAACATGTACATGTGATAATTCGTCTGAAGATATAGTTGTAACAATATGTTCTATTCGTCTCTTTTTTTGCTTTGAACCTAATTCAGTAAAAGGTTTTGTTAATGAAGAAACCGTAGTGATAATTTTAAAATTTCAAAGGTTTGAGGTCAAGCTCGATAGATGGCGTTGGCGTCGAAATAGATCTCACTATGGTTTCGTTACCGCGATTTGGTTAGGGTCTCGCAATTTTAGTTAAATATAAGAGCTTAGATCAGGACACAATTGTTGTTTTATTATCAACCTTATTAGTGTTCTCAAAGGTGTGTTAGTTCAACGTATTACCAGCTCGGTAATAAACATTGGTCCATCGACCCTGGATCAGACCCAGAAAGTCTGAAGTTTTTGAAGGTTAGCGGTGCCAGCTTTGGACCGCTGCCCAGTGTACTCGCAGTGGATCGCTGCGGCAGGAGTACCGGGCATCCCGCAGGGGCAGCAACAGCTTTGTCCAGCAAGGTGGACGAGCTCAGCCACTTGGAATTGTTAGTTCAACGTGACGCCGCAGAGGGCACCACTAGTAGTTCAGCAGAAGATCATTGTTCGAGTTCAGACGGCAGCTTAGTTCAGAAGGTGAACGAAATCGACGTCATCAACAGGCAGTTGAAGTTCCAAGTGACGCCACAGGGGGCGCCACCAGTGATACACTACGAAGTAAACCAACTTGCAAGTGTGAGTGAAGTGCAAACGTGAGTACATTTTATTAAATAATAGTAGCAGTGATTAAGAAGAATTTGCCAAACAAATTTGAACTTTATTTTAAAGAAGAATTTTACTTTAACATTTTTAGAAGACTTTTAAAGTGTGCATGTTAGTTTTAAGGACTTAGAATAGTTTTACAAAAAACGGTGGAACGGGGAACCTATGCCCAATTTCTACCAGTCAGTATTTGTTTTAAAAAGTTGTAAAATTTTTCGCTGTTATTGAGACTTAGAAAAAATCAGTACATTTTGCTTATCAGGTAACAAACTTGTAAGTTTTGACGTCTCAATATAGGTTTTCTTCTATAAAGTTTTGCCAAACTTTACATAGTAGTTATAATCATTTTTAATATTTTTGTGGTTATTCACGATGGAAGGTCAAGTTAATAAATTGAAAGACCTCCAAAATGTTATACAAAAGGCTTTCACTAATTTTAAAAAGAGTCCTAAGGATAGATTGACACTAGAATATATCGAGACAAGGCTTGAATTATTAGAAAGTGATTGGTCTTCATTTAAGGAAACCAAATATCAACTTTATGGTATGTCTAAGATAGAAGACATAGAGCAAAAGGTGGTCGATATATATGATTCCACTGAAGATACATATATAACATGTAAATGTCTAATGAAAGCAACATTAAATAAGATTATTCCTAGAGAACCGGTACCACAAAATAGTGGATCCAACAATAATAATTCATCTAAGCAATCCAATTCATTAGTAAAGTTGCCCAAGATCACAATTCCCATTTTTTCTGGCAAATACAGTGAATGGAACGCCTTTCACGACCTTTTTAAGTCGCTTGTACATAATAACGCATCTTTAGATAACGTGCAAAAACTGCACTATCTTAAAGGCCACCTCACTGGTGAAGCCGAACAGTTGATTAGGCATACACCAATCACAGATGCCAACTACAGCGAATGTTGGTCTCAGTTAGAAAAGCGTTATGCTAATAAAAAGTACCTAGTCAATTGTATTTTAAAAAGGTTGTTCAGCCAGAAGCGATTAAATGTAGAATCAGCTACCGCATTAAAGGAGCTGTTAGATACCACAAGTGACTGCCTTAATGCGCTTACGAATTTGAACATCAATGTGAGTACATGGGACGTTATCATCATTCATATAGTAACGTTCAAATTAGATAACGAAACGCGAAAACAATGGGAGCTAAGCAGTTCTTACGATTTAAGCAACAAGTTGCCCACCTTTCAAGAACTTAAAATATTTATGGAAAGCCGTTTCCGCGCATTAGAATGTATAGAGCCGAGAAAAGCCGTGGCTCACCAGGCCAGTAATAGTTCACAGGTTCATAGTTCGAAAGCAATGCTAGCCACAAAGCCATCCAAAATGCGTTGCGAATACTGCTCGGAAGTCCACAAGCTGTGTTTCTGCAAGCAATTTGCACAACAACCCACAGAAACTAGACGCGAATTTGTAGCAAAAAATAAAATCTGTTTTAATTGTTTGGGCAGCAATCATAGAGTGCACGACTGTAAAAAGCAGACCGTCTGTAAAGTTTGCAACAAGCGCCACCATTCATTGCTGCACCCTAATGGAGAACCCAACGGAGAGAATGAAGGCCAAGACGCTACCGTAAAGCCGGCTACGGATAACACTAATTCTTCAACTAGTGATAATCCGATAGTCGCATGCTTGTCTACGGGCAAACTTTCTAAACCCAGGCAGGTTTTATTAGCCACAGCATTAATAAAAGCCGAGTCCAAGACGGGTGAATTTCAAACAGTTCGAGCATTACTCGACCAAGGTTCACAGGCTTGTTTTATTACAGAGGCCACAGTACAACTTCTTAGGTTAACGAAAATTCCAGTCAGAGGTCTCGTTTCAGGCTTAGGTGATGATAGATCAACCATTGCGAAGCACATGGTAAATCTGACAATTGAGTCAACAATTGATCTCCATTTCCAACTCAAAATAAATGCCTACGTTCTGAGTAAGATCACCTCCTTCTTGCCTGAGAGAAGTGTAAACACAAATTCATGGGATTGGATTGGCTTCAACCATCTGTCTCTAGCAGATCCTAATTTTAACACACCGAATAGAATAGATATTCTTTTAGGTGCAGATGCTTACTGCTACATCGTAAAGGAAGGTATAGTCAAGAGTCCATCTGGCACTCTCATCGCACAGAGCACTACTTTAGGGTGGGTCCTTTCAGGTGTAGTCAGTCCAAGTAATGAGAGTTCAAAGCATCACACAAAAAAGATAAAGGTACATTGTGCACAGTTCAATGACGATGATGTTTTAAAGAAATTTTGGGAGATTGAAGAACAAAGTAGTACAAAGAAATTACTTAATCCAGAAGAGCAAAGGTGTGAAGACTTCTATATTGAAACTACTAAAAGAGATGATACAGGCAGATACATTGTACGATTGCCATTCCGAGATGAGAAGCCAGCTTGTAAGGCTGGTCGTTCACGTGATATAGCTGAAACAAGATTAAAATCATTAGAAAAAAGACTAAGTAAGGATACAGATTTAAAAGAAAAATATGTAGAGGTAATTAATGAATACTTACAACTAGGACACATGAGACCTGTAAAGGATGAGGATAGTAAAGATGAAGCCGTTTATCTACCACACCATGCGGTGATAAGAAATGACAAGATCACGACTAAGGTTCGTGTTGTTTTTAACGCCTCAGAAAGGAATAAGAAAGGAGTGTCACTAAACGACACTCTAATGGTAGGACCAACGCTGCAAGCAGATTTGAGACACACTGTTTTGCGATGGAGAATGCATGCTATTGGTATAGTGGCGGACATAATCAAAATGTATCGTCAAGTTAGAATAGCCGATGAAGATGCTGTCTTCCAGCGAATACTCTGGCGAGACGATCCTGAAAAGCCGATCAGAGATTATGAGCTGATAACGGTGACCTTCGGTACAGCCTCTGCACCATACCAAGCAGTTAGATCGCTCCATCAGGTCTCATATGATGAAGGAGACAAATTCCCACTTGCAGCAGACAGAGTTTTAAATTGTTTTTATATGGACGATTTAATGACTGGATGTAACAACATCGAAGAGGGTGTCGAAATCTGTAATCAAATGGTAGAATTATTAGGAAAAGGAGGATTTACATTACAGAAATGGAATAGTAACAACCAGCAATTATTAGATAAAATAGATTCTATGTTTAGAAACGCAGAAATTCTGCAAACAGGTCAAAAAATAATAAATGAGGACATTAAGAATAAGGACAAACAGGACACGATAGTAAAGGAGAGGGAAATCAATAAAAAGGACAGAGAAATTAAAGTAGATACTACTACAAAAATTTTAGGACTCACCTGGAATCGCCACGAAGATTCTTTTCAGTACGCGGTAAATCTCCCACCGCTGACGACTACACCTGTGACAAAAAGATCTATAATATCAGACATAGCTCGTTTGTTCGACCCATTAGGATGGTTAGCTCCAAGTGTGGTTGTAGCAAAGGTGTTCATCCAGAAGTTATGGCTCGCAGGTGTTAGTTGGGATGACGAATTAACTACGGAATTAATAACAGAGTGGAGTACTTACCGCGAAGAGTTAAAATTACTTACCAAGGTTCGGATACCTCGTTGGCTTGGGACTAGTTCAACAGATGATCTGGAATTGCAAGGTTTTAGTGACGCCTCAAAGGCTGCATACTCAGCAGTCGTTTACTTGAGGGTAATTGATACCACAGGCAAGGTTCAGGTTTCATTGTTGGTTGCAAAAACAAGAGTTGCTCCAATCAAACAGGTCAGCATTCCTCGGTTGGAGTTATGTGGTGCAGTACTCTTAGCAAAGCTGTTGACAGAGTCTGCGGAGGTCTTAAATATACCAAAGGAAAGAATTTCAGCGTGGACTGATTCTACTGTAGTACTATCATGGCTTAACAGCCACCCTAGCAGGTGGAAAACGTTTGTTGCGAATCGGACTGCGGAAATATTAGGTGCAATGAGTTCCTCTCAATGGTTTCACGTGTCAACCAAAGAGAACCCAGCAGACTGCGCTTCAAGGGGAATACTACCCAGTTCACTGGTTAGTAATGAGTTATGGTTTTCTGGACCGCAATTCCTGAAAAACAAAATAATTGAATACAAAAGACCAAAGGATTTGAAAATAGATTTAGAACAAACAATAAAGGCTTACGCAGCTGTAACTCCAAAGCACTTTATTCTAGAAAATTATTCTAATCTACGAAAATTAGTTAGAGTAGTTGCGTATTGCCGACGATTCATAAAGAAGGACAAATACAATAGTAAATATTTGAAGGATCAAGAAATGGGAGCAGCATTAGAAACCTGTATAAAGAAGACACAAACAGAGATATTTACAATAGAATATACACAGTTAAAGGAAAAAGGATATTTAAATATTAAATCTAGTAAACTGAAATCACTTTGTCCGTTTCTTGATGAAAAGGGTATCATGAGAGTTCGAGGACGACTTGCGAGGTCGGAACTGGATGAAGATTCGAAACATCCGATAGTCTTACCACATTCTAGCCATCTGACCCAGCTTATAGTCGCCGATGCGCATGAGAAAACACTGCATGGTGGTCCTCAGTTGCTGTCAAACTTTTTAAGGTCAGCCTATTGGATAATAGGTGCTAGATCTCTAATTCAACAATATGTTCGCAAATGTGTAATTTGTGCAAAACAAAGGGCTAGCGTCAGAAATCAACTGATGGGTGACCTTCCATCAGTCCGATGTAGACCAGCAAGACCATTCTTGCATAGCGGAGTGGACTATGCTGGACCCATCAGCATAAGAACGACAAAAGGCCGTGGTCATAGAGCATACAAAGGCTATATATGCCTTTTCGTTTGTATGTCCACCCGCGCTCTTCACTTAGAGGTAGCCAGTGATATGAGCACACAGGCATTTTTAGCTGCCTTTCGGCGATTTGTGTCGAGACGAGGTCACTGTGCTAAATTGTGGAGCGATAATGGCACCAATTTCGTAGGTGCCTCCAGAGAGCTACAACAGTTGGCCTATATACAGTCAGCAATAGCAGAACACTTGGAAGCAAATAATACTGAGTGGCATTTTATACCACCTCATGCTCCCAATTTTGGTGGTCTTTGGGAAGCAGGTGTAAAATCCACCAAATATCACCTTAAAAGGGTAATCGGCGACTCTACACTTACGTACGAGGAGATGTCTACACTCCTCAACCAAGTGGAAGCATGCTTAAATTCGCGACCGATAAGTGTTATTAACTTTGCTGATCCTGGTGAACCCCTGCCGCTAACCCCTGGCCATTTTCTGATCGGCGAACCGATAGTTCATGTGCCAGATAAAAATTACGAAAGTTCAAATATAAATTATTTGACTCGGTGGCAATTAGTTCAACGAATGATGCAGTCTTTTTGGAAACGATGGTCCAAAGAGTATTTGTCAAATCTCATGAACAGATACAAATGGTCTTCTCAAGTTCCAGAGCCCAATATCGGGGACATTGTTTTGATTAAGGAAGATGATTTACCGCCAAGTCGTTGGTTGTTGGGAAGGGTTGTGCAGAAACACCCCGGTGATGATAACGTTACCCGTGTGGTCACATTGCGCACTAAATCCTCTACATTTAAGAGACCAACTTCCAGATTATGTGTTTTACCAATTGCTCAATGAATTGTATATTTTTTACTAAGTCTGTCTATGTAAAACTTCCGCAGATCAAATCTTTGATGTTATTCTTAAGATCAAATGTATACTTACAAAGTTTACCATGTTTTACTTTATACATTTTATAGGTTAATTTTTACGTTGTCTACAATTGTTTTGGATATTTTGAACTGTATAATATGTTATTTTTTTATTTACGAAGTATTTTAGCTGTTTACAAAGTGCAAATTTTAGATTTAAAGATAATTTAAGAAGGACATTCGGTCACTAAATGTCCTTGGTGGGCGGTATGTTAATGAAGAAACCGTAGTGATAATTTTAAAATTTCAAAGGTTTGAGGTCAAGCTCGATAGATGGCGTTGGCGTCGAAATAGATCTCACTATGGTTTCGTTACCGCGATTTGGTTAGGGTCTCGCAATTTTAGTTAAATATAAGAGCTTAGATCAGGACACAATTGTTGTTTTATTATCAACCTTATTAGTGTTCTCAAAGGTGTGTTAGTTCAACGTATTACCAGCTCGGTAATAAACAGGTTTTCTAGGACTTACCTCGGTCGATGTGCTAACAGATGCTTTCACTGAAGATGGAGTAACAAACTGTGTAGATGTACTGGGAACTGATTCGTCGTGATTATCCACAAAAGCCCTCATAAAATCTGGCCAAACTATTTGCGACTCCAACCACTCACTGTATTTGCTTTTAAATACTTGCTCCTTACGATGAGCCTTTTCCCATTTCTTTTTAAGATTATAAGAATACTTTGCACAAAACTCCTTTAGTTTTTTATCATTATCACCGTTTAAATCAGATAGTTTTGACTTAATGGTATCATATAAAAAGTTATTATTTTTAATACTGCCACCAGCTACTTTCAATATCACAAACAAATCCAGGTTAGTTATTAAATCAGGAAACATTTTTACAAAATCTACGTAAATCGCAACTACACAAAAATTAAATAAGGGGTTGTCCGTATGTAATGGTGAGTAACAACAAACTGAGGTCATCATTTGACGTTTCCTACCGAGAGGGTAGGGAAATTTTCCAAGTACCTGCAAATTTAATCATGCCCTCTGATTGGCGCACGTCACTAATGACTCACTAATGACGGCGCATGAACTGATGAGAAAACCGGTTTGGACACAAACAAATTACGTCACGGAAGTGGTGTGGAATATCATTGTATATACTCACAATAAAGTTTTATTTAACTATACTTTACATAGTAGGTACAATTCTAATACTAAATATAGTAAAAAATCATACAATATTGAAAGAGGTATAACTTTGAAAGTAATGGGTTAATGAAAAAAGTCTCAGGACATAAAAGTATTGTATTAGTATGTAGATTTCAAAAATGTACAAACGAATCCTTAAGTCCGTACTTTTTGATTTCATTCCACTGTGCGGCGTGGGCGCGGCGCGCGGCGGTGGCTGTCGCGGGCGCTCTGCGGCACGCGCGGCCGCGCGGCTGCCTGCCTGCCTACCTGTCACGCCGCGCTGCTTGTGCTTATGTAACAATGAACTTGAACTTGAGTCCATTACTGGCATCTTATGAAATCATAAAACACCATAATTTGGCAGCAAATGTTTTTTTACGAAAGATAGAAAACACGCATACCTCTATCGTTGCAAAAACAAGCCACTGTTTGGTAACATAATCAAATAGTCCTCAAATGTAAATAAAGTGTTAGGCTGTACCACTAGCTACGTACGGAGTGCTTGACTTGTGGGTGGGTCCATGTCGTGTTGTATGTGACGTGTACATATTGGTGAGTGAGTGTGCCAGGCGGCCTAGTGGTGGCGGTGCCGCGGTGTGATGGTGGGTCGATGTTGTGTTGTATGTGACGAACACATGTTGGTGAGCGCGTGTGCCAGGCGGCCTAGTGGTGGGGTTGCCGCGGTGTGATGGTGGGTCCATGTCGTGTTGTATGTGAGAGTAATCCACATTCTTCTTCTTCGTAGCACTCTTGTCAGAGCGGTCGTAGTCCTTATGTAGTTTCTTGTCTAGGGGCTGATGTGATTCGCCTCACTATTTCCGCCACCTACTCCGATTTCTGGTATTTTTAGATGAATAATCTGTTTGTGTTGGATAAACTGATGTACATTACGGACTTCGTAATCTTTGTACAGAGACTTGCTTGACCAAGCTGCATAGAGCTGCGTGGAGGTGTGGAGTATTTTATTTTATTTTAGTTGGGAAATAAACACATGCAATAACAAACACGTATACAATTAGTTCAACACAATCCAGAAACAGTTTCCATGTATTCTATACAACTAAATTATATGTACCTAAGTGTAACAACAACCAGAAGTTCACAATTTATTTGGGAAATAAACAGATGCAATAACAAACATATAATATGTATACAATCAGTTCAACACAATCCAGAAACAGTTTTCACAGATTACTATACAACTAAATTATATGTACCTAAGTGTAACAACAACCGCTGAAGTTCACACCGATAAAGTTTACAGAATTACAATTAAACATACACACACATACATACATTTAGACATAGAAAGGGAGCGTAGAGCGTTGTCTGTTCGTGCGAATATGATAGCACGCAGATTTGCTCGCTGTTCAAGAGACGTCAAGATCACCCTGTTCAGGGCATTTGCACGTCCTTCTACACGAGCAGTCTGTGGGTGAGTTATTCGCAAAAGCAGTACAGCGCTCTACGCGTCCAATACAATAATGCATTCAGGGTGCTGTTGGGGCTGCCTCGCTTCTGTAGCGCGTCGGGGATGTTCGCCGAAGCGCGCGTGGATTGTTTTTATACAACCATGCGCAAGCGGTGCACATCCCTGGTGCGCAGGGTGCGGGTCAGCCCGAACAGAATCCTGAGCGCCTTCGCCCAGCGATTCGACTGCCAGTATATGTATCACTGTGACATGGTACATGTACGGGCTAATGTGGAAATATTGTTTTGACTTGTATTCGTAAAGTATTGTATTGTATTATTTTATTGTATTTTTGCATTGAAATTGTATTTAATTAATTAATTTAATTTAAAAATTTATATGTTTAATGTATGTGATTTAATTATGTTTTGCGATTAACTTATGAATTTATTTTACAATTTTACAATATTTTACAATTTGTTTTCATGTAGGTACTTTAACATTTCAATTTATAATAATATTATTGTGGCATGTATTTTATTCCTTGGTTACTAACATAATTTCTAAGTTTACTTACTAACATAAATATGGATCACTGAGTCTGACTTAAATAAATTATTATTATCTCTTTATTTCAATATATACACATATAAATTATATTTTTAAATATTATGATATATAGATATAAAAACATTTAAAAATATAAAAAATAGTAGCCCACCGGTATCGGGAACAAGGTCCAAGCTACCGGCGGTCAGGGCTCCAGAGAGAGGAACCTCCTAACAATACGAGCCGTGTCCAGAAGTACCGCTCTCTGAATCAAGCCCTTGATCCAGCTGCCCAACGAGAGCCTCCTTAGGTGTTGGTCGAGGCTCTTGGCTATTAATCCATTGGCTGTTACGACTATCGGCACAATGATTGCTGAGTCTACATCCCACATGTCGACAACCTCGCGAGCCAAGTCAAGATACTTGATTTGTTTATCTTTCTCGGCTTTCACGAGGTTCTCATCATGCGGGACGGTTATGTCAACAATCATTGCGCGCCGCTCTGATCGATCCACCACCACTATATCAGGCTTATTGGCAACAATAGTCCTGTCAGTGATGATGGATCGATCCCAGTACAATGTGATATTACCATTTTCGAGAACTGGGTCGGGCACGTACCTGTAGTACGGCACCTCCGATTCCACAAGGTTGTATTTCAAAGCAAGCTGCTGATGGATTATCCTGGCTACAAGGTTGTGTCTATGCAAGTACTCTCCGTTAGCTAGACGAGAACACCCAGAGATGATATGTCTAATTGATTCCCCCGGCCGGTGACATGCCCGACAGATGTCAACCGTGCCGTCTTTAACAATAAATCTCCGGTAATTGTTCGTCATCATAACTTCGTCCATAATTGCACAAACAAAACCTTCGGTTTCTCCAAAGAGGTCACCGAAACGTAGCCAGGCTACGGACGCTAGTAGATCTACATCGGGTCCATGTAGGGCCCGGAAAAAGCGTCCGTGAAGCTCCTTACTCTGCCATACCTCCATGCGATCATTAGTGTCAAGCACTGCTGGTTTGCGCCAGTTCTCTTTAGCCAAGGAGAGCGGGGTGAGGCCATTGTCCACTGCGACTACATCCCGATGCATCCCCACGTCGGTTTCTAGGAAATATTCCCTGAGACTGCATATCTCGCGATTGTGGAGAGTCTTAGCGTTATTATTATTATTATTATAAGCAGTAACAGTATGTGTATGAGGGCGCCGCTGTACTGCGCTGGGTCGGTGGTGGCTGACGTGGTCACCTGGTGTTCTCAGTCGGGGCTCATTAGTAGCTTGCGGTGGGAACACATTTACATGGTCGTACATTTCGTTAGGTCCAGTGTGCCCAAAAGACATCAACGCGCAACTCTTCGACTGAAGAAGTTTAAAGCTGAAAAACAAAACTGAGCCTTTTCAAATGAACAATGAACTTGCGAACATTCACACACGTGTCAGATATCTAATAGAATTTATTCTTTTCATTTTATAAAAGTGTTTGTATGTGTTACGGCTGTTAGTTTTAACCAAACGTCAACATAAAGCTTCTATTTCTGTGTAAAGGACTTAAAGTAACCTAACCATAAATGCATTAAGTTTACGCTACCTCACGTTAGGCAGGTGAAAACTAATGTGTTGATAAAGGGCGAGGAATTGAATCCTGAAGACAGCACAGTATTCTTGGGCATAACTTTAGATGCTAAGCTTCAGTGGGGACCACATTTAGATAAACTGCCAAAAAAACTAAGTTCCGCAGCATACGCTGTTAGAAAAATTCGTAATTTAACTGATATAGAGACTGCCCGTTTAGTGTACTTTAGCTATTTTCATAGTGTAATGTCGTACGGTATTTTATTGTGGGGAAATGCCGCCGATATTCAGACTATCTTTGTTTTGCAGAAGCGAGCTGTTCGATCAATTTATAAACTAAGTCCGAGACACTCCCTCAGAGAAAAATTTAAAGAGATTAATGTGATGACTGTGCCCTCTCAGTATATTTATGAAAATCTTGTATATGCCCATAAAAATATAAAATTGTTTAAAAAATACAGTGATATCCATAATATAAATACGAGGAACAAACACAAATTTGTTGTACCTACAACAAGGCTCAAGAAAATAGGTGGCTCGTTCAGATGCCAATGTATACGCTTTTATAATAAACTACCAAGCCACGTTCAAGATCTAACCCTTAATAAATTCAAATCATTCATTAAAAGTAAGTTGTGCCAGAAAGCCTTTTATACTGTTAAGGATTATATTGAGGACTAGCTTCTGCCCGCGACTTCGTCTGCGTGAAATTTCACCCTCCCCCCATTCACCCTCTTAGGAGTGGAATTTCGAAAAACCCTTTCTTAGTGGATACCTATATACACTTCACAAAGAACACACTCCAAATTTAATGTCTCTATGACCAGCGGTTTAGCCTGTGCATTGATATAATCAGTCAGACAGGATCACAGGGCTTTGAATTTTATATTAGATTATAAAAGTAAACCTAAGTACCTACCTAACAAAAAAAAAACTCAATAACAGAAAATAATACTACCTACTAAATACCTACCTACCTAAATAAACCTATTTCTGATGATAACTAACCTAAACTCAATAAATAAGCAAAATCCATAAAAACTAATATCTATACGAATGACTAATCCTACCTAACAGTTTTATAAAATAACCTACGGTCACTACGTACACTATCAAATATGCTACCCATACTTTAAAATTAAAATCTATACCTACTTATAAAAACGACTTATAAAAATAAACCTAAATAACTCTACAAACTGTAGATACTTAGTAAAAACTAAAAGGAATAAAAAGGTCGCACTGAAAAGCACGTTTTGGAATTGCAAGAAGCAGTTAAAACATACAATTTATAGAATGCTAATATGAACGAACGCTCGCCTATTATTATTATCTTAGTCGTGTACTACGACAAACTTGTTATATGCGATTGGTACAGTAATCGGGTCTAGGGATCGAACCGCAAAATTAAGTTTGTTTTTTATTGTATATTTTTTTCCGGGATAAAATGTACCCAGTGTGGTGCCCAGGATATTAAAGAATAATTATACCAAGGGTCATCGTAATCGAACCGGTAGTTTTTGCGTGATTCCTGAACAAACAGACAGACAGATTTTTTTTAAATCACATTTTTGGGTTCTGTGTCGGTCTAATAACACCCCCTGCCATTTATTTTTTTGATATTTTCAATGTACAGAATTTTCACTTTACAGATTTATTATAAGTATAGATTTGTAATTTGAACGAATATTTAAACACTACCAAAACAACTAATAAATATTTTATAAAATAAAAAATTCATAGTAACAAACAAATAAAAAAGAAATAAACTATTTAAAGACTAAAAGTCGCGCTGATAAGCACGGTTTGTTAATATCAATTATTGTCTGTCAATAAGGTCGAACGCTCTGAACGCATCAACAGCCAAATATTGAATGAAGCTCGCGCTCGGACCTCCCTTTATACCCTACCGCCACGACCCGCGTCGAGCGCGGCAACCGTTACACAAAAATAATCCTTATGGCATGATTCAGTATTCACGCGCGACGGCGCGATGGCTTATTAGCGTATTTAATGTATAAGTTTGGTGTTTCTATACCGATTACTATGATTCTTTTTTTATTGAATAGGTAATAATATTAACTTCTTTTAATTAGGGATGAGTGAAAGTATTATAAACGTAAGAGTAAACAAATATAATCAGAAAGCTCCTAACTGCTAAGCTATCTGGAGTTACACGTGTTATTGTGAGTCAACCATAAAAGATAGACATATGCTGTTGTGGGATATTTTTTAGATAATTTTACGTAGAACATTTCCGTCATAAATGATTTCTATGTAGCTTTAACCATTAAGGCTGCACACGCGACGGAAGCTTAAAAATGGAGCAACTTCTCCCGTTTTCCCAACATTTCCTTTCACTGCTCTGCTCCTATTCATTGTAACGTGATGAAAAGAATACTATAACCTCCCCAGGAGTATGAAGAATAATTGTACCAAGTTTCGTTAAAATCCGTCGAGTAGTTTTTGTTTCTATAAGGAACATAGAGAGAGACAGACAGACAGACAGACAGACAGACAGACAGACAGACAGACAGACAGACAGACAGACAGACAGACAGACAGACAGACAGACAGACAGACAAAAATTTTACTGATCGCATTTTTGGCATCAGTATCGATCACTTATTACCCCCTGATAGTTATTTTGAAAATATATAATAATATCATGTACAGAATTGACCTCTCTACAGATTTATTATAAGTATACAAGGTGTGATGATTTACAACCGGGTCAAGGACGAAGGATAATAAAATTGTTATCAATTACCTACATATAGTTCAACAAATGAGTTGTAGAGTGCGTGAGCTGGGCCCTAAGCGATTTCTTCAGAAAGTTGTTCAGGGTGCTTAGGGAGTAAACATACTAAAATTTCGTCTAGAGAAGGTCGAATCGTTGAGCTCCTTAAGTTTTGAGTTGAGCTGCACGATTTCTGACAAATGCGTGCACTGACTGGACAGGTCCTCTCAATCTGTGTGGTTCTTTCTTCAAAAGACCATCTCAGACATCGATCTACATGGTCTTCATATAACCTGACCAGGATTATGTCTGGACTTTAAAAGAGACTGTGACCTCTGAGTTTGTTTCGGCCTTTCTTCTCAGAGTAGTCAGATAGGAAACGCCGACCTCATCTAGTTTTATAAAAAATATGATTGACGTGTAAAAGTGTTTGTGCAAACCTACTTACAAAATAAAAATCATTTATCATTTATCATTTATCATTTTTTTTTTTAACGTGGAGAAATGCTTATGCATTCTGCACTACCACGGGGAGATAGTGCAGTTATGTGGGACTATAACCCACTAAAACTACACGGAGTCCTCCCCTGCCGCTTACGCCGTGAACACGGGTTCGCGTTAGCACTCATCCATGAACCCGCCGCGGCTGTCTGTCACCGGACCCTCCTCTGGGGAGTACTTCCCATCACTGGCGCACCAGAACACATAGCACGCCGTGATCACCCCAGGGACCAAACCAGCACATGGGCGCCAGACGACCCAGTATCTGGGCACCCTTGGTCCCCCTGCGACGGGTCAGGTCATTGGCCCCGCCGCCTGCCAATTTTCGACCGCAGAGGATAGGGAGAGCGGTCAACGTTACCGACACTCCTCTTCTCCTGCGACCCCACCGCGTCCACCATCAGAGGGTGGCGACCCCGTCAAGGCCGCGGAAGGTAGGGAGAACGGCGCACCGCAATACCGGTACTCCTCTCCCGCCGCGGTCTCCAACCCTCAGCCGCGATGCCTCCCATACGACATCGCGGCCCGAGTCTGTGGCGATGTCGCCCAAGCGGCACTGCAACCTACTTGTTGGTCGCTACGTCGTCGGATTACAGGCAAAAGCCCTGACGAGCGGCCCCTCCTCGGGTTCCTCTTCGCTTCACCGTGGTTGATTGGTCAAGCCGCGGATACTGAGTCCCCCCGTCTCGACAATGCGGGAACCCACCGGGGGAGAAAGTACCCTAACCAAACCTAACCTTGGGGTGCCATTCGCTCGCTCTTGAATCCTACGTCGCCTATTGACCGATACATGCAACCGATGTTACCCGAAGTACACACGAACCGTATGTGGCCGGGTGCACCTAGTTATACCCGTCTATTAGCCGTGATATTTGCTCATAAAGTAAATGCCCTATGATATAACTATATTACAAGGCTGAACAAAAATACCGTATAATATTGTATGAAGTAATTTAGAATATTACATGAGAAGTTAAAAATGCTTTTCTAGCATAGGGTCGCAGCATAATGCTGAGCGATGGCCGTTTTGCGTGAATGTGACGCATGTTTCCCCCCTACCTTTTATTATTTTTTGTATTTGTTCTTTTTTTTGCGACATGTTCACCTCGAATAAACGTTTTTTCTTTCTTTCTTTCTTTTTTTTTTACTTTTAATTTGTTTTTTACTTTTTAGTTATCGCTGGACAGGTTTCTCATTCTGTTCATCTCATTCAACACATTTTTGCTGCAAAGCCAATTTTGAACAATCTAGCTCTTCAGTAAGGACACCTTCTATACAACAGGGTTCACCCCGGTGCCCTGAGGCGGTACGTTCACGATATCATATTACACCCTGATCCCACTCAGTCCTCGGCACGGCCTCACCTTAACTTGGGTGTTTGGAACTTTACTTGTGCCTTACGAAACACAGTTCCGGGTTTGATTTTGGAGTTATCGTTCTCCTAGACAGGTTGCAAACGCCAAATCGATACCTTTAGACTCAAAAGGCGTAAACGCCAAAAGGCCACTTTTCAGGAGAAGCAAAAAACAAAAAATATTTTAAGAAAAAAATCATAACTTTTTTGTTTCAAGACTGAGTAAGTTCATTTTCGGCCCACATTATTAAATGGTTAAGATAAACAGAACGATTATATATTATTTAGGATAACTTAATAAGTAAAGAAAATAGGATTGTTATACGCCCCAAAAAAAAAAAAAAGTTGTTTACAACCCAAAATTTTACATTGTCGGTACAATGCTTAGGGTGTATAGGTCACTTAAAGCGTCCTTTCTTGCTGAAAAGGGGTGTATTGACAGTCAACGGAGAAGTATGTACTTAATATTCATACCATTATGATAAATGGTTAGGGTTTAAACGTCACTACAAGCATCTATTTTCGTAAAGAAGGGGCATTAACGATGGGTCCCATTTGCTATTTCCATTAAATCCTATGGTAAAACAAAACGTGTACTTTTCAGAAAAAAAGTGATTTACCTTTATCAAATATTTAATAACCTCCTCCTTTTTTTCAAGTTGGTTAAAAAGCAGCGTTTGTTCGCTCCACCTACTATTAAATTATTGAATGAATGAGAGTCAGAAGAAACGTTTTATTTTATTAATTTTAGGAAAACTATTACAGCTATACATTTTAATATCTAGTACAATGTGTAGGAGATGGCAAATTACAAACTTCCACTAACGATTAACGTGAGTAACATTAAAAAATACGTAAAAAAAATACACGCAAATAAATTATCTGACGCTCAAAAAATACAATAATAAAGAGAAGAAAATAATATATACATCGAAAAAACAATTGTTCAACTTTTCTTTACTTCCTTAGCACTACTTGTAAATAAATCAAAATCTAACTCGACATCCTGACACACTACAATTATTAAAATTACGACAAGTTCTTATCACCTAAGAGTTCTGTCTGTAGATAGTTCTGACTTGAGGCATTTGGAAAAGACGTGGTCTCCGATGAAATGCACTCGGAACACGAAGCCTTATCTTGCCCACCAACTTAGGGACGTCATTAGATCCGTTCATAACGCTAAATAAGAAAGCAAGATTTGCAATTTTCCTTCGCTCGTGTAGAGGCAGAATATGATTTTTTACACCGACTGATATAATTCGGGAGATAGTTATTAGAGCGATATTGAGTTTATCTCAAAAATCGCCTTTGTATACCTGCAAGCCGATTAATGTGTACATTATAATTTGGATTCCAAACCAGAGAAGCATATTCAAGGTGGCTACGGACAAACGCACAATAAAGAATTTGATCTTATTTTTGTAAGTACGTTTGCACAAACAATTTTACAAGTCAATCATATTTTTTTAAATTAGATTAGGTTGGCGTTTCGTATCTGACTACTCTAAGTAGAAAGGCCGAACATTCTTAAAATCAGAACAGACCCTAAAAATAAAACTCAAGGCTTTAGAAGCCTGGTTGACTATGTTATTAATTTGTGCATCAAACAGAAGCTTAGAGTCAAAAGTAACTCCAAGATCCCTGTGATACTCACTGTGACTAACAAGGCATTCCAAAGCCTATAATCTAATCAAAACTGTCCACCTGAGTCTTCTATAAAATTGTGTTTTCTGCTTTCTGCATTTCTGAACCAGTCAACGGTGAAAGCTTGCAAAAAAGTTTCAATGTAGAATTTACGTCGTTTATACGAAAGAACCTGATCGCAAACCCACAATCGGCTTATAGGGTTTCAGTTCCTCTGAACCGATTGAGATCTCAAAAGTTGGTGGTGGTTTAGGCCATTTATTTTGACAACATGTCAAAAGAGTAAAAACCATAAATATAATTCTAAAGTCCATCTATTCATACACGAAATATCTGAATAATTGTACTCATTTCATTGTGTCCTTTAGTAAAGTTGTTCATAATGATGAGTACAATGACTGCTTCAGATATTTCGTGTATGAATAGATATACCTTATAAATTAAAAATTTACAATAATAATATCATCATCATCATTTCAGCCGAAAGACGTCCACTGCTGGACATAGGCCTCCTCCAAGCACCTCCACTTCGACCGGTTCTGTGCTTCTCGCATCCAACAGTTTCCTGCGGCCTTCACAAGGTCGTCGGTCTCCACCTTGTGGGAGGCCTTCCAACGCTACGTCTTCTGGTACGCGGTCGCCACTCCAGAACCTTTCGGCTCCATCGGCCATCTGTTCTGCGAGCAATGTGCCCTGCCCACTGCCACTTAAGTTTGGAAATTCTTCGGGCTATGTCGGTTACCTTGGTTTTCCTGCGCATCTCCTCAACAATAATATACCCTCATTTTATTATAAACAATTTTGTTGTTGTACCCGCATTCAGATTTTTCAAGCATTTGGGATCCAACGGAAATAGTTTTTGGGAATCAACGACAATGCTAGCGTGCTATCGTCGCTCGTCTGCTATCTTGCTTGCACATAATAGCGTTAATGGCGGTCGTGCAAGAGACAACTATCAAATACTAGTTCAGGTTAGTAAGAGCACTGGCCGGCGTGAGAGTATTTCGATCTACAAACATAACTTTCGCTCATAAGACTATATTGATTAGTGTAATTCAAAATTATTTTCGGTCGTAATACGCTAAAACTAAATATGATAAAATAACTAATATAAAGTATAGGACACTATTGATTTTTTCGAGATAATCTCAGTTAGGGCGTATAAGTCATCTTTAATTTTTTCATACGAGTATCAATTTTACTGTTTTTTCTTTTAACTATTAGTTTTAATTTTGATTCCAATGATAATTTAGATTTTAATTTTTGATTTATTATAGTTTTTTTTTTTTTTCTAAATATTATAATTTAATTTTAAAACAGTAAAATAAGCAAATAATAACTAATACGTAACTAATAAATAAAAATAACAAAATTAAATCCTAACTTAACTAAAACTATACAGAAACCAAAATATAGCGTCGGAAAATTCTTCCGCATCGCTGTCGACTGATGTATCGACCCAAGAAACTGGCGGCGTTACCACGTTGTATGGCAAAGCTTAGCCTTTGCCCAAGGTAATAGCGCCAGCCCTTGGGTCACGGGAAGTATTAACCAGCCGTTTTGAAATTGCCTTAAAAAGACCAGGATACCTACCACGAGCTCTTAAAGCGATCCACTTCAGGACCTAAACTGACCTGTTCTTCTAATTCGTACCATGACGTCAGTTTAACGATTCAATTTAGGCCGTGCCATCTGGATACCTACCTACCACGAGCTATTAACGCTCATTCACTTTCAACGATTCAAATACTCGTATGAATGCGAAATTGGCAGGCACATTTGGAAAGTATTCTCAGCAAGTCCTTTCATTTGATAGGTACCCATATTGTAGGAAAGAATAAAAAACTTAGTCCGTAACATCTTTACAAGTCCGCACTATTGGATTTAGAGTGACGTCACTTTATTTTTCGAGTTATTCTCAGCAAGCCCTTTCATTTGATACCTACCCTTATTGTAGGAGTGCATTAGAAATAACTAGTCCGCCATCTTGGGTGTTCCGCCATGTTGTACTTGCTAACCATGAATTGTCATCCAAACTAAACGTGTATAAAAATTTTCAGCTCAATCGGTTTGAAGATATCTGCTTCAAAATTGAGTTGCCAGGATACGTATTTATATACATACATACATTGCAAGTTAAATAAAATCTTTTAAAAAATACATTCAGCATTAAATCTTATATCACAAGCTAAAATATTAACAAAAATGTTTTAGGTACATTATACAGAAAACGATTTCATTTGTATTTTTATTGTTAATTTGATAAAGTGAAGAAATTTTAGTGAAAATATACATATGTACTCGTATAACACATGAACAGAGTGTTTATATTAGCTGAGCGATTTGTGGAGACTTTTAAAACTCATGTGACTAAAATTAAGGAAAGTGGTAGCCCACTCAGTTCAGCTGTAAACCTATTTTTGTTTGATTACAGAAATTTACCCCACAGTGCTACTGGGGTTACACCAGCCAAGTTAATGCTGGACAGAGAGCTTAGAAATAGATTTACGCTACTAAGGCCACCACCTATAACTGAAAAATTATATGTAATGCAAGAAAAATCAAAACTTTATTATAAGGGTAGTAAAAATACCCCTACATTAGAATTAGGACAGTAAGTAATGGTTAGAGACTACAGAAAGGGGCATAAACCTTGGATTTTAGGAACTATAATTAATGAGTCCTGTCCAGGGGTAACCTATTACATCGATGTGGAGGGTTTAAAATGGAAAAGACATCTAAACCAAATTCGGACATGTGACCAATTGTTGGACGAGTAAATATGTATAATAGTTAACTTATAAATAATGTAGAAACTGTCGATTCGCTACTTATAGATATATAAAGTTTATATAAGTTTAGTGCCATCTCATTTTAAGTTTGTCACAGTTTAAGGTGGTGGAGAGTGTAATATCCAAACGTAGCTTTAAATATGTCTGGACTACTCATTGTTTTTGCTGTCTCGCTCTCTCGCTACCGAAGCCATCTTGTAAGACGCATGTTGTAAATGTGTGGAAAAATAAATTCAACTTTAATTAATAAAAGTGTTTATCTCAGTATACAACAATATTATTCAAAACAACCTTGTGTAACAAGTAAGTATCACGTAAAAGTTTGTTATATTAATTGCTTATTAGTCGTATGCTATCAACTGCCTAGCTTTTTCCCAACTATGTTGGGGTCAGCTTTCAGTCTAAGCGAATGCAGCTGAGTACCAGTATTTTACATGGAGCGGCTGCCTATCTGACCTCCACAACCCAGTTACTGGGTAACACGATACCCCTTGGTAAGACTGCTTGTATCCTGGTTCTAAGGATAAATCAAAGTTTAAAGGCACTGAATAACAAAATAATCACAATATGGACTTTTAAAAAAAAATAGCAAAGCTTTCAGTATCCCAGCTTTTTTATAAAATACCCACATGTTGTACTAGGCCTGCCTACCCAGGAGGTCTACTATAAGCACGAAAACTGCAGTTTCAGCAGAATTTACGGGTGATCCATATCCGTATCGCCTACGGACATACCTAAGATTAGTTTGGGGCCCGACCGATGAATGAACGACACCACGATTTGATAGTTGCCCGTACTCCCAATGTGCTTTTTAAAAAAAAGTTAATTAATTGGGTGTATATTTCGTTCCGACGGTTCAAAGCAGTGTCGGACGGACCCGTATCTTCGTCGACGCACTTGGAGCAGACGGATAGGGTAAGTTGAATGTCGAACTATTGTGAAGCCTGGAAGGGCCTTGATTAGTAAACAAAGGTTGACCTTCCTACAAGTGTGACAGCTCAATCGATCGGCGCGGTACTGATTGTTCATAATGATAAATGATAAATGATTTATTTTCTGTAAGTAGGTTTGTACAAACACTTTTACACGTCAATCATATTTTTTAAAACTAGATGAGGTCGGCGTTTCCTATCTGACTATTCTGAGAAGAAAGGCCGAAACAAACTCAGAGGTCACAGTCTCTTTTAAAGTCCAGACATAATCTTGGTCAGATCATGTGAAGACCATGTAGATTGGTGTCTGAAATGGTCTTTTGAGGAAAGAACCACACAGATTGAGCGGACCTGTCCAGTCAGTGCACGCATTTGTCAAAAATCGTGCAGCTCAACTCAGAAGTTGAGGAGCTCAACGATTGGACGAACAATACCAAAGAAAGGACATTTGGGTAGGCCGCGTAATGTACTCAAACTGCCAGATCATGATTAAAACTAACTAAGAAGGAAAACAGTAAAAAAAGAAGAAATGACCCACATAGTCCCCACATTCACAACAATTAAATAAAAAAAATAAAAAATACTTTACAAAGTAAATATTCATGTCATTGCATATATAAAAATCATCAATGTCAAAGTGTATATAAAAATTTGGGCATAATCTTTGAGGGCCATGTAGATTGGTGTCTGAAATGGTATTTTGAGGAAATAACCACACAGATTGAGAGGACCTGTCCAGTCAGTGCACGCATTTGTCAGAACCGTGCAGCTCAACTCAGAACTTAAGGAGCACAACGATTCGACGAACAATACCAAAAACAGGACATTTGGGTAGGCCGCATAAACTACTCAAACTGCCAGACCATGATTAAAACTGAAACAATGACGAACATAGTCCTCACATTCACAATAATTAAAATAATATAATACTTTATACAGTAAATGTACATGTCATTGTTAAAGAAAAATATATATTTCGAAACAATAAAATAAAGTGTAAAATAGCAAAATAAAAACAACAATTACAGTCTAAACCTATTGGAGCAGCTCAATCCCAAGCCTTTTTGTCCTCAATATAGTCTTTTACAGTATAATAGGCTTTCTGGCATAGTTTTCGCTTTATAAAAGATTTGAATTTATTAAGGCTTAGTTCTTGAATGTGACTAGGAAGTTTATTATAAAAACGTATATATTGGCATCTAAACGACCCACCTATTTTCTTGAGCCTTGTTGTAGGAACAACAAATTTGTGTTTGTTCCTAGTATTTATGTTATGGATATCACTGTATTTTTTAAACAGATTAATATTTTTATGTGCATACAAAAGATTATCATAAATGTACTGAGAAGGCACAGTCATTATATTAATCTCTTTAAATTTGTCTCTGAGGGAGTGTCTGGGACTTAATTTATAAATGGAACGAATTGCCCTTTTTTGTAAAATAAAAATTGTCTGAATATCGGCGGCATTTCCCCACAACAGAATACCGTACGACATCACACTATGAAAATAACTAAAGTAAACTAAACGGGCTGTCTCTAAATCAGTTAAATCACGAATTTTCCTAACGGCGTATGCTGCAGAGCTAAGCTTTTTTGACATTTTATCTATATGGGGGCCCCATTGAAGCTTGGCATCCAAAGTTATGCCTAAGAATACTGTGGTATCTTCGGGTTTCAACTCTTCATCCTTAATGAGAACACTAGTTTCTACTTGTCTAACGTGGGGTATCGTAAACTTAATACATTTCGTTTTTTTTTCGTTAAGAAGTAGGTTATTGACATTAAACCAGTGAACTACTTCTGCAAGGGCGCTATTTACATTGTCAGTAACCAGCTGCTGACGTTTGAGTTTAAATAAAAGTGAAGTATCATCTGCAAACAACACTATATCATGTTTATCCCTTATGAGGTAAGGCAAGTCATTTATATAAATAATAAATAAAAATGGGCCAAGAATTGAGCCCTGGGGGACCCCCATTCTTACTACAGATCCGGGTGACCTTTTTCCGTTAACATCAACTCTCTGAATCCTATCACTTAAGTAAGAAGTAAGAAGATCCAGAGAGGCGTTCCGGATTCCGTAGTGGTGCAGTTTCCTGATTAAAGTTTCATGAAGAACACAATCGAATGCCTTGGACAAATCGCAAAAGACGCCCAAAGCATCGCACTTGTCCTCCCATGCATTATAAATATGTCCTAAAAGTTCAACTCCGGCATCAGTAGTTGAACGACCCCTTGTAAAACCGAACTGTTTGTAATGCAGTAATTTATTTTTATTAAAAAAACTTTGCAATTGAATTAAAATAAGTTTTTCAAAAATTTTACTAAAGGTAGGTAGTACTGAAATTGGTCTATAATTAGTAGGGTCTGATGTACTACCCGATTTAAACAACGGTATTATTTTACTGTTTTTCATAAGATCAGGAAACTCACCACGGTCAATACAATTATTAAATATAACAGCTATATTTCAAGCTTTGTCGCGGTCATTATTAACTATTGATGAAGTGTATGCTTGTGAGTGGTCACCGCGGCACGTCAAGGTCAGGGGCGCCGCGCCGCGCCGCGCCGCCACACTTTCAGTGCACACTTTCTACGGACGCAGCTGGCACCGGCAGCCGCGGCGGCGCTACCTATGTGCGCCCACCACACTCGCGGACTCGCCGTGACACGTCACACGCGCGGCACACCTGTTACCTCTCATGCATGCATCAACGGCGACTGGCATTCTGAAAAAAACCCTGGTTTAGATAACAGACTGTAATGATTTTTCAAAATTAATTCATATTAGTAGGTAGGTACCTTTTACTCGTTTAATATCGTTATCAGGTTAGTAATTAGGTTTGGGTTGCATGTTGCATTATTTATCAGACCTCCTGCATGTGCATTGTGCACATTTTGGCGGGCGGGCTGATAAGGTATTGAAGTTTTTTAAGGGACAGCTGATCGTGTTTTCGCGATTACCATGTTGGTCCCATGGACAACATTGTTCAGTTTGATAGTCTGTACCACACTCTTAAATACACACCTACAGCCCTACACCTTTCTGACATATATCAGAAAGGTAGGTCCTTACCTATCTAATTGCCGTCATTCTCGTCTTCAAATATATTTAGTTGTCTAATTAATTGATAGGTCAGCGACGAAGTTTTAGCGTCAAAAAAATGCTTTTCAAGCGACTATATATTGTAAAACAAGCTACTGTTAATATGTCGCGAATTTGTGATATGTCTACGCTTTGCCAGCTTCTAATAAGTGTATCAACTGTTTCTATAAAAAAAATTCAACGTACTCTTATTTCTTAAATTCACCTATATATTTATACGTTAACATAAGTAATTGATGAGTGAATCTACTATATAATTGAACATAAAATTACCTAATTATTGTCATCAAATAATGGTCTATCTGTTTATTGTAACCTAACCTCAAAACATCTCAAAATAACTGCAAACCCTCCGCACTTACTAGGCACTAGGCACCCATATATGCTCACCTCCGCAGCTTCGGTTTGCTGGTCGCCTCCGGCCCCCCAGTGGTGGCCAAACAAGTGGTGGACATCGGGAATACTCGGTACTTGATGACTTGGCTATTATACCTACTGCTAATTTTCATGAAAAAAGAATTGGATTTAATTTAGTTGTTGAATAAAAAAATTTAATGGCTAATTTTGAGGCTGGAATTTGATATTATTAGCAGACAGATTTTGAATTACTAAAATATAAAAAGTAGCCCACTTACAACATTAGTCGCTGAGTCATCAAATTAGAAGTAAATAATAATATATTTCTCGTAGCTCTGAGTCATATTAATTTACGTTCGTAAATTGAAGCTGGTTTTTTGCCATTCTGTTGGAATAGTAAAGATAATCAATTAATATAATAGAAGCTGTTCTATTAACTCGTTGCCTATATACTGTCGTTGGTTCTGCATTTTCGTTTTTTGACACCGACTTCTGAACTTAAAGTTATTTTTCACTTTGTAGTGTTTTGTTGGAAGTCGGTTGTTTTTTTTGTAATATTTTTTTTTTATTTTTCACTTTTTAGGGTTCCTTACCTTAAAAGGAAAAATCGGAACTGTTATAGGATCACTAGAGTGTCTGTCTGTCTGTCCGTCTGTCACATCCAATTTTCTCCGAATTTAATGGACCGATAGGTGTTGTCTGAGAGTCATCATTTCATGCTGCTGAGCTGATGATAAGTGAAAGTCAAATACTTTTATTCAATTAGGCATATTACAAGCTCTTTCGACAATTACAAGCCCTTATCATCATCAGATGCGGGACCTGTTCGTCCCGTTACATCATTACGAGAAATGGAATGATGAAGACGATTGTTTTCAAGTCCACGTCTATCCAAGAACTGCTAAGTAGTTTCTGTCGACATATTGCCGTATCTCCTAACTCCTAACAGTTAAGGACTGCTGTGGCTACTGTGTGTGTAGCATTATAGTCGGACTTTTAATTAGCTGCAGTAAAACGACAGCTTATGTGTAACTTAAATGACTAAAATTGGCGTCTTTTTGTTTTTTCGCGGCCATCAACCAAACCATGTTTTTCTAGTACAGAATAGTATAGTACAGAATATACTTATTTGACATGCATATCTCTAAATGCAGTCCGAAATGAGTTATTAAGAAGTGTCATTTTACTGCAGCTAATTAAAAGTCGGAGTATAGGTAGGTAAGTGATGACTCTCAGACTCAAACACATGAATCATCAATAGGTTTCATTTGATTTGAGAGAGTTCAACTAACACACTGTACATGCCTACCAAAGAGGATTTTCCTCGACTTTCATGGGATCCCTTCATCAGACTTTGACTTTTTGACAATGGGACCACCTCGAGAGCATACCGTTTCATACCCTAATGTCAACTGCTCATCACCTGTTACAAAATATTGTTTTTCCCGATGCTGGTACGTTAATTGTTGAGGAGTTCTCCTGGTAAGAACCAGGAGAACTGGAGCTGATGGTGAAGTCACCATACGCATTGTGACGAATATAAATTGCTTAGCAACCATATTAAAGCAATCGTATCGCTACCCGTGAAATATTTGTAATTGAGTAGTTCCGATGGCCATCTGTGGTCTTCATCATCAGTTCTACTTCCCCAAATTATACTTTCTGAATGCAAATGCTTGAGTTGTTAATGAAAATACCAAAATTGCTATATGTATGCCTATAATATTTGAGGAGATCCCTCAACACCTCATGGATCCCATCATCAGAACTGGATTTTGACAAAAATGAGACCAATCTGGAAGTATGTCCTTTCAAATAAAAAAAGAATTTTCCAAATCGGTTCATAAATGACGGCCGTACTGAGGTAACAAACATAAAAAAAAACTCCTCCTTTTTTTGAAGTCGGTTAAAAAAAGACGTTGGGTTGCAGGGGCTAAAGAAAACTTTTGTTGAACTGTTGCACTTATAACTTCCCTTTTTTTAAGAAAATTATTTAATTAAATAGAACTGCTAACATGCTGTTTTACTTTTATTTACCTAAGTTTTAATTTAGTTTTTACTTTATATTCATTGTTAATTTATTACATTAAGTATTTACACACTTTCTAGCCTGAAGAACAGGTTCAACAGTTCAGGCAAATTAGCAACTGTGCACTGGATTAATTGTTTGTAAATGTATTCATTTATTTACTAGCTGCTGCCCGCGACGGCGACGTCGTCTGCGTGAAGGCTCTACACCACCAAAAATACCTAAGATGCCAGTGTCGCTATAGCATTATAAGTAAACAACTTTTAAAATAGCATTAAAATATAAGTTTTTTTGCAAGCGAAGCAAGTGAAGAGAGTTTTATGGGAATCCTGCTGAGTTCAGTCATAAGATGTGACTGAAGGAAATAGAGAAAATAATGCAGAAATACATTCCAGGACACAAAAGAGTAAAAATACTCACAAAGGTATGATACCTTACAACACTTCCCTATATACTACGTTGGTAGTTATGCTGCCAGGAGCCAAAATGTAAAGAGAGTCAGGACTGGTGACGCGGGAGCAAGCGACGTACAGTTGCCCGTGTGAGAAGCATATCGTCCTGAGTCATATTCAATTCAAATCTTAAGCTATTTTCTTCCTGTGGCAAACTGTTACCATAAGGGAATGTAAACAACACAACTTTTTTTAAACTAAGGTTGCATACGGTTCTATGATACTGGAGCAATTCTCCTTTATTTACATTCCCCCTATTACCCATAAAAATGAATAAAGTTGTATCCTGGGTAAAATTGCATTTAATAATTTCTTTCATAATATGAAATAAAGAACAACCAGGCATGCAGTAATTTATTATTGAGTGTTCCGGATATTCATCTGTCAACAAGTGACCTAAGTCCTTACCAATCTCATCACAAAATAATATAATATCATTATTTAAAGTTTGTTTACAATGTTGGGAACTATTAATAGAAGGAACTATCAAATCAATGTAATTAAAACGACTTGGAACATTATTAATAGTGAAACGGGAAGGTCTAGTAACCGAGATACTGACTACAGCCTGTCTATTAATGACAACATAATAAATTCAGACTCGCAAGTCGCCGAGGCATTTGAAAATTTATTTTCAGATATTCCCGTTTCAACTACTAAATCCCTAAACTCATCACCTTCTGTTGCTGAGTCTTTGCTAAAGGAAAATGTAAATGCTTGCGATTCGGAATTTCATTTTGAATATATTATTTGTAGAGATATATCTCTACAGGTCATATATTATATAGTGTATTATATAGTGTTGTTAATTAAAACCTTTCACACTTTAAATGTAAAAAAGACTGCAGATCTGTGGGGTAATTCTGTAGAAGTTCAAAATCAATTGTTCAAGTCAATTATTGACATTGTAGCACCTACTCTAGCTCTTATCTTTAATAGTTGTATTGACAATGGGGAGTTTCCTGACCTTATGAAATATAGTAAAATTATTTATTATTAAAATAAAAAAAAAAAAATAAAAAAAAAAAGTATTAAAATAAGTAAAAAAAAAAAAAATATTAGAATTATTATTTTCTTTATTTAAATTAAGTAGTACATCAGACCCCACTAATTATAGACCTATTTCTGTACTACCTACCTTTAGTAAAGTTTTTGAGAAATTAATTCTAGACCAAATGCAAAGATTTTTTAATAAACATGAATTATTACATAGCAAACAGTTCGGTTTTACAAGGGGTCGTTCAACTACTGATGCCGGTGTTGAACTTTTAGGACATATTTATAATGCATGGGAAGATAAATGCGATGCCTTGGGCATCTTTTGTGATTTGTCCAAGGCATTCGATTGCGTTCTTCATGAAACGTTAATCAGGAAACTCCGCCACTACGGGATCCGGAATTCTGCTCTGGATCTTCTTACTTCATACCTGTGTAAAAGGATTCAAAGCGTTGACGTTAACGGAAAAAGATCACCCGGATCTATAGTAACAATGGGAGTCGCACAGGGCTCGATTCTTGGCCCTTTCTTGTTTCTTATTTATATTAATGACTTGCCGTACCTCATAAAGGATAATCATGATATAGTGTTGTTTGCAGATGACACTTCACTTTTGTTAAAACTTAAACGTCAACAGTTGGTTAATGACGATGTAAATAGCGCGATCTCGAAAGTAGTCCACTGGTTCAATGTTAATAATTTGCTTCTAAATGAGAAAAAAACCAAATGCATTAAGTTTACGCTACCTCACGTTAGGCAGGTGAAAACTAATGTGTTGATAAAGGGCGAGGAATTGAATCCTGAAGACAGCACAGTATTCTTGGGCATAACTTTAGATTTCGTAATTTAACTGATATAGAGACTGCCCGTTTAGTGTACTTTAGCTATTTTCATAGTGTAATGTCGTACGGTATTTTATTGTGGGGAAATGCCGCCGATATTCAGACTATCTTTGTTTTGCAGAAGCGAGCTGTTCGATCAATTTATAAACTAAGTCCGAGACACTCTCTCAGAGAAAAATTTAAAGAGATTAATGTGATGACTGTGCCCTCTCAGTATATTTATGAAAATCTTTTATATGCCCATAAAAATATAAAATTGTTTAAAAAATACAGAGATATCCATAATATAAATACGAGGAACAAACACAAATTTGTTGTACCTACAACAAGGCTCAAGAAAATAGGTGGCTCGTTCAGATGCCAATGTATACGCTTTTATAATAAACTACCAAGCCACGTTCAAGATCTAACCCTTAATAAATTCAAATCATTCATTAAACGTAAGTTGTGCCAGAAAGCCTTTTATACTGTTAAGGATTATATTGAGGACAAAAAGGCTTGGGATTGAGTTGCTTCCAATTTTTACATTTTGAATGTATTTTTTTTTTCTATATACACATTGACATTAATTAATTAATTGTATATAAACATTGACATTTGCTTACTTTGTAAAGTATTATATTTTTTTTAATTATTGTGCATGTGAAGACAATGTGGGTCATTTTATTATTATTTTTTTGTTTAATTTTTATTATTCTCTTTGTTCTGTTAGTTTTTTTTCTAGGTCTGGCAGTTTGAGTAATTTATGTGGCCTACCCAAATGTCCTTTCTTTGGTATTGTTCGTCGAATCGTTGAGCTCCTTAATTTTTGAGTTGAGCTGCACGATTTCTGACAAATGCGTGCACTGTCTGGACAGGTCCTCTCAATCTGTGTGGTTCTTTCTTCAAAAGACCATCTCAGACATCGATCTACATGGTCTTCATATAACCTGACCAGGATTATGTCTGGACTTTAAAAGAGACTGTGACCTCTGAGTTTGTTTCGGCTTTTCTTCTCAGAGTAGTCAGATAGGAAACGCCGACCTCATCTAGTTTTATAAAAAATATGATTGACGTGTAAAAGTGTTTGTGCAAACCTACTTACAAAATAAAAATCATTTATCATTTATCATCAACACAGGGCTGCAGTAAGGTGGTATTGCAAGTTGTCAATGAATGGTCCGGTGTAGGTACATTAGATGTTTGACAATGCTCAATGGTTTTTTGTAAGTTTACCAGCTCATTCATTGCCAACACATATTTCCTCATTAGGTCTTCAGAGGTATTATACTTGTTGGTCATGGAACTAAGTTTCTCCTGTAGATGGTTATGTTCAGATTGCAAGGTCTCTGTGTCAATGTTGTATCTCCTAATACCTACTCTGCTCCAAATTATAAGAATACATGTCTAATTGTTTGAGTAAATTCAACCTTTCTCTATTCAATTTAACATTTTTGATAAAGAACCTTTGTCTTTTTACAATTTTTTGTGTTTTAACTATGTACTTATTAATTTTTATGTATTTTTTGAGTTTATTTTTACTGGTTACTACCTCACTGAATTAAATGATTTTGATTCATCATCACCTGTCAAATAAATAGTGTATGTGGGGTTTATGGCAGAAACCATTGACGGGCCAATAGGCATCAATTCATTGAAAATACTTTGATTCAGCGAGGCGGTGATGTTATGATTGGTTGTCTCAAGTTGTGATATTTGACTTTGAGCCTCATGTAGCTGCTGTTGTAATATATATTTCTGACTAAGAGCTTGTTCATACTCTATGCTACACTGGCTGAACCCGTCCACAACAAGTTGAAGTCTATCCCGTTCTTCTATGGCATCAGTGTATTGTGTATATATCTGAGCCATTTAAATTTTTAACTTCCTATTCTTTCATGGGCATCAAAGAGCACCCTTTCATTGCCTTGATACACTTTAACGAATCAGGCTCTATCAGCCTGTAACCTTTCGTATCTTCGCAATAGCCTACAAATATGTATGGTTTGCACTTAGAATCCAGTTTCTTTCGATTATGAGAAACAGCATATCGTCAGTTGTAATATCAATTAATGTTACCGCCAAAAGGCGACTTTACAGGAGAGGCAAAAACTAAATTCAATTCACAAAAAGAGTTGTAACTTTTTGTGTACTCATCCTATTGCAATGCTGTTTAGAGCATTTTTCTCAAAATGTTGAAACCTGTTATCTGAAAGAAACCATATGAAGCCTACTATTATAGTTTCGAAGATGACATGGCGGTTACGTAAATTAAAAAAAAAAATATCGTGTTACATTTAGATTTTTTGAAAAAATAATAACAGCTATAACGTGACCTACAGAATATTCAATCTAGTTTAACGTATATCACACAGTTATCAACGCGTGGACATACGTTGTCATAGGTTGATTGTAGGAGTTACCTACTTATTCACTTGTACTAAGGTCCAATTTAGAATAAACTACCTTTTTAATTAATTCATTGAAAAAGTACTTCGTTATGAATAAAACAAATTCTGATATAAATCACACTAATATTATAAAGGCGAAAGTTTGTGAGTGTGTTTGTTACTTCTTCACGCACAAACGGCTGAACGGATTTGGATAAAATTTGGCACACAGTTAATAACCAGGATGTTATATATTCTATGTTCTATGTTACGGGTTATTGGTTTTCGCACTTAGTTCATCAAGTGGACCATTGTGCTTGGGCCATGGCGGTCGTCGATGATTATTCCAACCACCCAAATTCCTCCAGAAGCTGATTAAGTCTCCTGATCTGTTGAGAACATCTGTGTATGATCTGGGTGTCCCGAGGGCTTCTGATCTAATCTGGGTGACTGAGCCTGTGCATTCAAAGAGCACATGCGCAACAGTTTCATCAGCCTCTATGCAAGCCCTGTACAGGGGACTGTCTGTTATGCCTATTGTGTGGACGTGTTTGTTTAGCAAGCAGTGTCCCATAATGGTCCCCGGCACCAGGCGCAGGCCTTTTCTGTCCAGGCATAGTAAGCGTCTGATTAGCTTGCCATCAAATGATGGCACGGCTTCCTTGGACTGCCTACATCCCGGTGACGACGTCCATCAGCTCTCTGCATATGTGTGGGTGTACTCCTGTTGCCACTTGCGTAGTTGGTTGAAGGGGATAGGCCGACAGGTTCCGGTCCATAGACTGACGTATTGGATGCTCTTCTGGTCAGCTCGTCAGCTGCGTCGATTCCTAGCGGTCCACTGTGTCCTTTTATTCATTGTAGTGTCACTGCATTGCGGTTCGATACGGTTACCTGTTCAAGCGCATTGTGACATTCTAGTATTAGGTTCGAAGTGATGCATTTTATGGGTGTCCGTAACTCTCCTGGCTGCTATACTACTCCGACTCCAGTTCCGCAATCGATCTTTGATCATCAGTGTACATTCTCAACACCTTCAGGCCTGAGTAGACGCACTGCTCTTCTTTAAGCGCTATGTTGTAATGTTTTTGAAAGCAGTATTGTTTCAGGGCTTTGTCGCAGGGTGATGCCATCATTGGCTGACGTTTCATCGCATCTTCCTTTAAGCGTAAGTGGTTGACCCTGGAGTCTTTGCTGAGGTTTCCTGATATATATATAGCCCAAAGGCAGCCAGGGCCGCCTCTTCCCGCACAATGAGGTGTAGGGGCGGCAGTCCAAGCAAAGCCTGTAGGGCAGCGGTGGGTGTAGTTCTCATGCAGCTAGTGATTGCCACACAAGCGAACCGCGCAACTTTTTGAGTCCTCTTTGGTCTATGCTCAGGTCTGTTCTGGGCCACCAGACTAGTGAGCCGTATGTAATTATTAAAAAAAAAAAAGGATATTTATTGGTACCAGTAAAAATGAACATTCACAATATTGTTATTTCTAAATAAAAGGTACATTAATCGCAGGAGTTGGTGATACTGTTTCCCAAACTAAGCTATCGCTTGTATTTTGGGACACAGCGTTCAGCCGTGGATAATGTTACAATTTGATGTCTATAGGTACATTTGTTGTGAATGTGAATGTGAATACTCGTATATTTATTGTAATTTATATATGGGTTATATTAAGGTGGAGGGGTGAGTGTATGTGCTTGTGAGTGTTTATGTGTAAGTGTGTGTGAGTGACAGACATCATAGTTTACACTGTACATTTTAGTAAATCTTCAGTCTTTTGATAATCCATTTTGAGTAGCCAATCAGTAACTATATCTTTTAACTTGCGTTTATTTAGTCCTACAATTTTTAAATCCTTGTTAATATAGTCGTACAGTTTGCAACTAAGACTGTTGAACTGTCCTCTGGCAAAGGCTGTCCTTGTAGGGGAACGATCGTATGGTTTCATTCTTCTCCCTCTACTTGCATTAGAGGCCGTAGGTGGAACCATTCGATGTCTTCTCAAGGTGGATTTCAGCACATAGAGCTGTCTGACAGTCAGGACTTTGCATTCTGAGTAGAGTATTGAGGTGGGGTACCTGTATGGTTTTTTATTCATAACTTTCAGAACAGCTCTCTGCGCCCTCTCCAACCTGAGAAGGAGCGTTTTGACTGCCCCGCCCCATACAGGGATGCAGTACTGGACAACAGACTGACACAGAGCCAAGTAGACTAGTCTTAGCTTGTCTGGAGGAGAAGAGTCCCTGAGTAATTTAAATATGTGTATGAGCCTTCTCACTCTTGAGGTTACCGTTTCTATGTGTTTTTCCCATCTCAGACTGCTATCCAAATACACTCCGAGGTATTTTGCACTGTCAACACGGGTAAGTTCTGGGCACGTGCATATTTTACCTAGAGATGAGCAGACATGGGCTTTGATAGTGAAGTCTTGTGGAGGAGAGGTATTTTTCCTGATGGAGAAGGTCACATAATGGGTTTTTTTTGACTTTGAGGGTTAATAGGTTGTCTGAGAGCCAATGCATGATTTTAGCTACGGAGTGTTCGGCGGTCTCCTTGACCGCGGTCCAATTTGGACCCCAAACAAGGATAGCGGTATCATCAGCGTAAGTATATATTTACATATATTGGACAGATACTGTGATGTATAGCCAGTGACCCTGGAGCTAATCCCCCAATTCTTGCCAAGCATTCGCTTGTATTGCCGCAGATCCCTGTGGCAATGCAAGCGAATGCTGGATTTTGTAGTGATGAAGATGTAGTTGGTGCGTTTTCCCAATTCAGCTGTTTGTCCAAGTAGATGCCCAGGTACTTGGTTTCAGTTGATAGGCTTAGGGTAGTACCAAAGAATCGTGGTAGTTGTAGTGTCGTCAGTTTCCTCTTTTTGCGAAGAGAATCAATTCGGTTTTTGTAAAACAGCTTTTAGCTTTCGTAAAAAAATATTGTTTTAAGCATAACTTAAAAGTCATAGTAGAATATCTTTCGAAATACACACATCAAAAGTGTCTAGGGATCAACATATATTTTTGCAATAACTTTTCTCCTGATTGATATTAATTAAAATTTTCTTTAAGGATTCATCAAATAAAGTGTTTTCGTTTGTCACAGTAACGATAAACCAAGTCACCTTTGCATTAATAAAGAAATTTGCCATTTTCCTAATAAAGGGATTTTTGACATTTGAACCACTAACACAAAAGTTCGAAAAAAAGACTGAAATGACAGTTTTCTTTAAAATTTTATTGGGTAACTTAAACAATTAATAATCCGTGTTTCTACCGCGAACACTAACAACACAAGAACATCGGTTTGGCATACTCAAAATGAGTTCATCCAAATCACGCTGTGGAATGGCCGCCCATGTTCGTTGCAACAACAAAAAAAGGTCTTCTTGCGACTGGATACCCTCCATATTCGGCAGAGCTCTTCTCTGTAGCATATCCCATGCATGCTCAATCGGGTTCAAGTCTGGCGACTGAGCAGGCCAGGGCAGGACATTGATGTTAGCTGCGGCGAGAGTCTGTCTTACAACTCTTGCGGTGTGCGGTCGTGCATTATCATGCATTAACTGAAATAAGGGACCGATTTGCACTTGTAGAGGAACGATGACGTCTGATACAATCGTCTCAGCATAAATTTGAGCGTTGAGGTTGCCTCTGATCCAAATCAACTCAGTTCTTCCGCCGATCCAAATACCCGCCCATACCATGATGGTTCCACCACTATAAGGATGGACTTCCTGGCAGGATTTTAATCGCTGTTGGCGTCCAGGGGTTCTCCAGTGTCGTATACGTCTTGTATCCGGTCTCATACCAAAACGAGACTCATCAGAAAAGCACACGAAACGCCATTGTTCTTCTGCCCAATTTCTGTGTTCAAGAGCCCATTGATATCGAATCCTACGATTGTGCATTACTATAGGTGGTACCCGTAGCGGTCTTCGGGAATGAAGGTTCACTTCATGCAAGCGGTTTCTGACTGTTTGGTCGCTAATTAAGTTCCCTGAAGAGTGATGAAGCCTCACGGCTAACATCATGGCGGTTATTGTTGGAGCTCTTCGAGTTAAGATTTGAATGTATCGGTCTTGTCTCCGTGTGGTGCAGCGATACCGTCCTCCATGGCGCTCAGCCACGGTACCAGTGCTTCGGTAACGTGTCCAAAGTCGACTGATAACACTCTGACTTGTATTCAGAGCTAAAGCCACAGTACGTTGCCGGGAACCAGCTTCTATCATTCCCACGGCTCTGAGCATTTCTTCCCTGCTTAAATGACGTCGCCGCTCCATAATAACGTTGGTTTTAATCAGTAGTAGGGAAACAGTAGCACTAATAATGTCTTCAATGCGTTGTATGTTTTTATATGGAAAATATTGACAGCTGATTTTCATATTTTACTCGAATTTGATTCACAGTTCCTGATTCAAATTATGAAATGCACCAAAAAGGATCCATATAAATTTATAAAATCATAAATTTATTACAAAGCCACATCTCAATCTCAAGAAATCCGCATAAAAATGCTTGATCCCTAGACACTTTTGATGTGTGTATTAACAGCAAAATATTTTGCTAAATATTATTAATTTGAGAGTGTTTCTTTGTAAAAATGTCAGATAATAAGTAAGTAAAGAAAAGTAAGAGGCATGACTGCTCATCTTCATCATCTGCCTAGCCTTTTCCAAACTATGTTGAGGTTGGTTTCCAGCCTGACCGGATGCAGCTGAATACCGTTATTTTACATGGAACGACTGCCTATCTGACCTCCACAACCCACACACATACACCCAGACCTGTGAGGTTGTTATGTTTTAAAAATAACCCTGTATAAAGTACTAGAGCGTTACTGTAACCAACAAAAGTATATTTTTTCAAGAATGAATATTAAGGCAGGTTTTATTTTATGGAATTTTAAATTAATTTTGTTATGCTTACTTCAATTCGAGACCTTATCTACTTTAGCTTTTATCCAATCATAGACACAAAAACTAGTGTTAGGTGCGTTTTTTTATTTTTATTTGGTAATGAGGTTAACGTAACAGTCAGAAAGTTATAATCTAAAACAAAATAAGTAATGTAAGAGTAATTTTTGGAAAAATGACTATTACATTAATGATTTTGTTTCGCGTTGGGTCGATACATTAAAAAGTAATACCAAGTCTGTCGTTACATTAACCCATACATTGCTCATTCTCATAAAATGTGCCATACATCACAAAAATGAGTTATTAAAAAAAAACTGGTCTGATTTTGTTAACGTACTCGCCATTTTTTTCAGGATATCGTGATTTAAAGACACCAATCGATAGAGCGGAAAATTTGCAGTCGAACTGTATATTTAACTCAATTTCGTCATTTTGGCGGTTACATTAATTGATATTACAACTGACGATATGCAATGCAACCAAATATATGTAAATAACTAAGCCTTTTTATTGATCCACTTCTCCTCTGGAACTAATCCAGTGACAGCCTTGGTTGGAGTTCTATTTTTCAGGTAGTCAGCAGTGTTAATCGCTTCTGCCCAGAATTTATTGTCAAGCTTAGCATCTCGCAGCATGCATCTGGCTTTCTCCAGAATGGTGATGTTTGCACGCTCAGCCACTCCATTTTGCTGTGGCGAGTGTGGGACCGTGGTGTGATGCTTGATGCCATTATTCTTCAATAAAGTCTGTAATTTGTAATTAACAAATTCACCACCGTTGTCACTACGGAGAACCTTTATTTTCAGGTTGGTTTCATTTTCAACCATAGCCTTAAAATGTTTGAAATAATCAAACACTTCATCTTTTGATTGAAGAAAATACACAAATGTTTTCCCACTATAGTCATCGATGAAACAAAGAAAATACTTGGCACCATTAAAAGACGCAACAGGTAAAGGACCACACAGGTCTGTATGTACCAAACCTAAAACTTCAGAAGCTCTTGTGTACGATTTCTTGCAAAACGGTAATCTACTTTGCTTGCCCTCAATACACGCAATGCATGGCTGAAAAACTGTGGAGTCATAATTAATATCTTTGACCATACCTTTTTTAAGAAGCGCCATACTTCTGGAGTTTAAGTGTCCGAGACGACGATGCCAGGTTTCTTGCGATGCTACCGAAACCTTTTCCTTCGATTGAGGCGAACAAGCAGCCATAACGACTGCTTCTGGAGCTAATGTCACTGACGTTACTGATGTTTTAATAGTACCCCTCTCTGAGCACGGAACCCGACATATGTCTAACTTGTACTTAAGTGGCAGACATACTAAGCGGACGTGTTTTTTGTGTTGATTATAACGATATTAATTTAAGTAATTACGAATAATGTTATTGCAATAATTTGCGGAGTCAGTTTATTGTGTAAGTGACGAGTGTGACTAACAATTTTTTCGTTGTGAAAGATGAACTAAATAGTTTTTTTATAGTCAAATTATAGGCAAATTGGTAGAACGAAGTCCTCCACCAACTCCATCGCCTGTCGATCAAAACCAGGCAAGAGAACCGGCGCCTCCAGCAGCCACGGAAGTTGTCTCTGAAGTCGTCTCTACGTCGGAGATTCAGAGATGGCTTGGGTCCATCGACACAATTTTTACCGAAATTCGCTCGATTGTAGCGGAAGCCAATCTCCAATCTCTGTCGAAGAGTCAACCATGGGACGTCTCAGATGGCCGTGCTGTACCAATCCCTGAAGCAGAAGTCCATCCAGGCGCACACAACCATTCAGCACCTCCAAGTACAGCAGAATGTTGCGGAATCCCTTTGTCAGTTTAAAGAAGTCGTGGAAATGAAAATGAGCCGAACCGAACCAGAAAGTACTTCCTATGCTAACATGGTGAAGAAAGGCTCTGATAAATTTACTCGTCCAGCAAATCTCAGTTCGGTCGCTATATATCCTAGCGATAAGACAAAAACCAGTGACGACACCAAGTCGTTGTTACAAAAACTCCATGTCCGCGGTCTAAGGAAAATAAGAAACGGAGGCGTCATCATAAGGACGGATAACAAAGACGACATTGATAAATTAAAAACCTCACAGAAGCTAGTTTCCTAAGGCCTTACAGTGGAAGAACCAACCAACTCTAGAGGAGGGGGAGTCTCAGCCTACGTACACAATGATCTGAGACATAATTTATCAGAGTCCAAGTATTCAAATGGAAACAATTACCTATGGATAAATCTCGAACGGTACGCGCTTGAAATAGGAGTCATATATTACCCCGGAAACACTGACTACCAAAAATTTCTCCAAGAGTATGACTCGCAGCTACAACAAAGGAAAAGAACAATCGTGTTTGGAGATTTCAACGTCGATCTACTAACTAAGAAAAACAAAGAGACAAAACAATACAGAGCAATAGTCAAGGAAGCTGGACACACACTACTAAATAAAATAACCAAAAAATATTGTACAAGAAACTCCGACACAAAAAAGACTATCATTGATCATATTAGCACCAACCTAAAAGACGATTACTTTCATGTGGTAATAATTGAATCCTCTATGTCTAATCACAACCAGATGTACCTATAACTAAAAAAAAACAAAACTCCTCCGAAAATGAAAACTCAATACAAAGCAATAAACTACACAAAATTATACAACACTGTTGAAACAGCTAAGTTCAAAAATCCTAACAACGAATACCTAGTGTTTGAAAATCAAATAAAACTATTTACAGAAGAAGCTAAAACTATAAAGACCAAGATTCTCAATCCTCCACAAAGAGACTGGATCAACAAGGAAATTATCGCTGAAATCAACCAGAGGAACGTACTGGCGACAGAACTTAAAAACAACCCTAGTAACAACACAGTAAAAACAGAATTCACGAAGAAAAGAGACTATGTAGCTAAATTTATATCAAGAACAAAAAATTCCTACTATTATAATGAATTTAAAAAATGTATTAATAAACCTAAGAAAATGTGGGGCCTAATAAATACCTTAACAAGCAATAAAATAAAACAGAGCTGTGTTCCTCCAAAATTAGTAGTAAACAACAATAACATTACGGAGCTAAATCATATCTGCAAAATATTTAACGAATACTTTGCTACATTGGATCACTCCTAGCAAACGAAATACCTAGTTCATTTCATAACGATTATGACCGCGCTTTACCAAATCCTATAACCCAAAACGTTGAGAAGCTCTCCAGTTTCAGCCCATGTTCTGCTAATGAAATAGCAACCATTATAACTAAACTCGATCCAAATTGCAGCACTGGCCTAGACGGAATAAAAACCAAAGTAATTAAAACCGTTAAAAGTTTAATCGTAAACGATCTGAGCAAATGTCTGAATAAATTACTGGATGACGGGAACTTTCCAGAAACACTAAAAATAGCAAAAGTAACTCCAATCTATAAATCAGGCCGTACCACAGATCCAGGAAATTATCGACCTATCTCAGTGTTGCCTGTGCTGTCAAAAATATTAGAAAAAATTATTCATAGCCGATTAGAAAAGTATCTTAATTCTATTAACTTCATCACCGATCGACAATATGGATTCAGACCCAGAAGTAATACTACTACAGCCACTGTTGATCTCATCACTAAAATTAAACAAAACATAGACAGAAAAAACATAGCCCTGGGCATTTTTATTGATTAAAAAGGCCTTTGACACGGTTAGCCACAAACTACTCCTAAAAAAACTGGAATCAATACATATCACGGGAAAAGCTCTAAAAATGCTCGAGTCTTACTTAAAAAATCGTTCGCAAGTGGTCAAACTTTGTAATCACCAAAGTGATGCATTACCTATTACATGTGGCGTCCCACAGGGATCTATCCTGGGTCCCTTACTCTTTTTAATATATATAAATAATATAAACAAAATTAAACTACATGGTCACCTTACCTTATACGCCGACGACATTTGTTTATTTTACTTCGGATCTTCCATCCATCACATTATCTCACAAGCACAAGAAGATTTAAATACCCTATTCGCATGGTTTCAGTTCAACCTTCTAACAATAAATATCTCTAAAACATGTTATATAATATTTAAACCTAAAAATAAATCAATTCCCTCATATGACCCTCTAACAATAAATGATATCCCGCTACAGCAAAAACCATGCGAAAAATACGTCGGTCTAAGAATGGACAGCTCACTAACGTGGAACGCTCATATTGATCATGTAAAAAGTAAACTTTCGGCACTCTCCGGATCACTGCGTAACATTGTTCATTGTATTCCACCAAAATTGCGGTATACTATTTACAACTCCCTAGTAAAGCCACATCTACTTAATTTAATCGAAATTTGGGGCAGTGCTGCTAAAACAAAATTATCAGAACTTCAAACTACCCAAAATAAAATCATAAAAATAATATTCAACTACCCATATCTAACATCTACCAGTAAAATTTATCAAGACACAAAAATAATGAACATAAAACAACTTTATATTTATAACACATGCATTTTCATCAGAAATATTCTCAACAAAAGCGTTCACTCATAACACTCACTCAATATAAACAAGTTAGTCAACGCAGTACACGGCGAGCAAGCTTGCTAGTTTTGCCAAAAATTAGAACTAACTATGGCAAAAAAATGCTAATTTTTGAAGGAGCACAGCTTTATAACAAATTACCGTCCTCTATAAGAAATGTACACTCTTACAAGGCATTCAAAACTCAACTTAGCCAGCACATAATTGCGGATCGATCACTTCTGGAGAAATGAATGCATTGGATGGGTAACTATTAAATTGTAATACTGATGACGAACATATTGTAATCTATATTTTTCTTTTTAGTATTGTTCTCAAGTAAGTGACTTATGTCTTTATTGGGAATAAAGCTTCTTTAAACCGAACCAAACGCCGTCCTAGGATTGCTGTCTTTGGTGTCCCCGTAGCCCTGACTGAAAAAGAGGTTTTTGATTGCATTTACGTCCAAAACTTGACAGATAAATTGCCGAACATTACTCATGAGTCCTTTTTAGAAAGTACGAAATTGAGTCATAAGTCAGGGAAGAAAGATCGTCCTACCTGCAATTATATATTGGAAGTTCCTGCTAATATCAGGAAAATTATATATTGGAAGTTCCTGCTAATATCAGGAAAATTATGATGGACCAAGGCCGAATTTTCATAAATTGGACATCATGTCCAGTGCGCGATTTCACTATTGTGACCAGGTGTTTCAACTGCCAGCAGTTCGGACACGCAGCCAAATTTTGCAGAGAAACGAGCCCTACTTGCAACCTCTGCGGCGAGACAGGACATTCTTTCAAGGAATGTAGTAATAAAGATTCTCCGCCTCAATGTGCGACCTGCAGACGATTCAAAAGGAAAAGCGATCATCCAACTGGTGATGTTAATTGCCCAGCACGTAAATATGCAGAAGACAATTACATTAATTCCATTGACTATGAAGGCGCCTAGAAGCGCCACCGACTACCCAGTTAGTTAAGCACATAGATAGTAGATTAACTTCTACATATAATTTTTATTATGGCCAATCAGCTAATATGTGATCTAGATAGGTTTTCCGTGTCTGAAGCTAAAATCTGTAATGTTGAGGAGTGCAAAAACATAGTCTATACTGGGGATAAAACATTGACTTTACTTACACAAAATATACGCAGCATAACCCGGAATTTTAACGGTTTCCAAGTTTTGTTACAAAATCTTGATATAAGCTGCGACATTATCGTTCTAACAGAATGTTGGTTATCCAAACAAACGGCCAATATACCATCCCTCGATGGCTTTAATCTTCACAAAAGCGATAGAACAATTAACCAGAATGATGGTATAGTGGTTTATATTAAAAATAACTTAAAAACATTAGTAGATGAACCCCATTTTCTAGACTGCAACTGCTTAATAATTAAAATGATTCCCGATACAGTAATCATGGCTATTCATAGGCCTCCATCACAAAGTATTCATGGGTTTTTGGATTCGCTTAACAGTAACTTAGAAAAATTGTCTTCGTTTAAAAATATCGTACTGGTAGGTGATATCAACATAAACATTGCTAGCGGAAAAATCGATATTCATTCGGAAAATTACCTGAACATTTGCTCATTTCATGGACTATTACCAGCTCATTATCACCCAACCCACCAGAGCGGCTCTTGTCTAGATCATATCCTTATAAAATCGAAAAGTCCATCCAAAATATTGGTTACTAATTCGTCACTTACCGATCATCAAGCTGTTTTACTAATATTGCAAATATCTTCACCTAGAAATAAGTGCATGCGCAGCTATACTAAACTCAATATGACGAGTCTTGAAACTGACTTTCTTGATTTTAATTTTGACCCCGTTTACAATTCACGTGATCCAAATGTTTCACTACAATATTTTGTAGATTTGCTACAGTCTGCGATAAGGAAAAATACATTTACTAAAGTAATACCTAGAAAGTATAGTAATATTAAACCTTGGATTACGCCGGACTTGTTCGCTCTATCAGACATAGAGATAAACTACACCAAAAATCGAAAAAAGCACCGGATAATGAACTATTATCGAATATTTACAAACGATATAGGAATTTCTGTAATAATCTGTTTAAAAAGCTAAAAAACCAATATGATCACAGTCAACTACAGAAAGCAGGTAAAAACAGTAAACTTATATGGAAATTCATAAAAACTAACACTATTAGGACAGAAAATCCCGAATCGGCGTTAGATCTTTTATCTTCGGAGCTAAGCCCTACCGAAGCAGCAAATAAAGCTAACAACTTCTTTATTAACGTAGGAAAAAGCTTAGCAGAAAAAACCTTATTATCTAATAGAGCTTTTTCCATTCAAAGCCAAACTAAAACATTTGCAGCACAAAACTCTTTTGTCTTATTAGATACTGATGTTAATGAGGTAATAAGTATAATAGATGGATTAAAGGAAACTTGTGCCGTAGGATGTGACGACATACCTAATAGTGTACTCAAAATATTTAAATACGTCATTGCCCCTCCCTTGACTCACATTTTTCAGTTATGTTTAACAAAAGGAACATTTCCTAAATTGCTTAAAAAAGCCGTAGTCACCCCTGTGTTTAAAGCTGGAGACAAAGATTGTATGAATAACTACAGGCCAATTTCAGTTTTAATAGGCTTCTCAAAGATTTTGGAAAAAATTATAAACAGTAGATTAGTAAAATATCTTGAAAGTAATAAATCACTCTCTGATCATCAATTTGGTTTTAGGCCAAAAAGATCAGCAAGCCAAGCTGTTCACCAACTAACAAATTTTATAAGCACAAACCTGGATAACGGTATGTACACCATAGGGATATTTTTAGACCTTGATAAGGCTTTTGATACAATTTCTTGTACTTTGCATTTGAACAAGCTGGAAAGGATGGGAATACGGGGAGTACAATTGCAACTATTATCTGATTACCTTACCGACCGCCATCAGTGTGTAAAAATAGGTCAGTGCATGAGTTCTGAACTTAAGAATAGCTGTTATGGAATCCCACAAGGCAGTATTTTGGGTCCAACTTTGTTCTTAATCTATATAAATGACCTGTGCAATTTGGCACTTCAAAAAGGTGTAATTATCTCATATGCGGATGACACAGCTCTACTGTTCGCAGCTAAATCAAAGGCCGAAGTCTATGCGGTAGCAGAGAATGGTTTTAATACTGTGTCTAATTGGCTTCATAAAAATCTCTTAACATTAAATACAGATAAAACCAAGTACCTATTATTTACAATGAGAAACACTAATCCATCGCTTACTAACCTAATCATTCAAGGGCATAATAATTGCAATTTACATTATGCTGACATTGCGTGCACTTGTCCTACTTTAGCTAAAACCGACGATACTAAATATCTAGGCGTCACGATTGACACAAACCTGAACTTCCGCAAACACATCGATTTATTTAATGTTGCCGACTTTAAATTAATTAGACAGGTTTATTTGGCTTTGTGTCAATCTATTATTACCTACTGTATAACGTCCTGGGGTGGTGCTGCTAAATCAATTTTACTGCACCTCGAACGCGCCCAAAGAGCAGTTTTAAAGGTTGCTACTTTTCGTCCATTTAGATTTCCTATACACGAGCTTTATATGGCATGTAAGGTGCTAACAGTACGTCAATTATTTATTTTGAATGTAGTTTTATTCCAACACACTGAACTTTATTTTAACTCAGTACCTTCAGATAGGAGAAGAAAAGATTTGGTTTGTGCTAACTCGCAGACTAAACATGCTTTTGCTAATCGATTTTATTTATTTTTAGGACCCTACTTGTATAACCAGTTTAACAGAGTGCTAAAGATTTATAGTTTAAGTTATAATAGATGTAATTTACTAGTACAGGAATTTTTGGCAAAACTCAACTATGCTGACACGGAAAAACTACTAGAAATTTTAAAATAAAATATATCTACCTATTCTAATATAAGTCTCTTATTTTACTTAATTGATAATAGTCTCCATTTTATTTACTTTAATATTATTCGTTAATTTATTTAAACATTATATTATATCTTATAAATAATCTAGTTTTAAAGTAATATACCCATATTATAATAATTCTTTAATTAAGTCATTGAAAATATTATACCTTCTTTTCAATTTAGCTTGTAATACATTTATTGTTGTCTTCTTTTTAAATGTTTGATGTAAATTGATGGCCTGAAACACAGGTTTTTCATAAACCTAGATCAGGCAGGTCTACATTACAGTTAGAATGTAACTTTCCTAGATTGTAATTAATGTAAATTATATTTTTATTTTACTTTATACTTGAATAAAATTATTATTTCTTTTTTATATCTCGGGACCATTGTTTCCCGGTCCTTTGGAAGGCGTACAAGGGGCCGAAGCCAACTCGCAGAGGCCCCTTAGGAAATTTTAATGAAATATGACACAAATTATTATTATTGTTTTCTTTTATTTTTTCGATATAGATATTAATTATATTTTTAAATATTAGAATATGCGTGCCTCGGAAAGCACGTTAAGCCGTTGGTCCCGGCTGTCATTCGTGGATCTTTGACAGTCGTTACGGGTAGTCAGAAGCCCGAAAGTCTGACAACCAGTCTTTCCAAGGGGTATCGTATTACCCAGTAACTGGGTTGTGGAGGTCAGATAGGCAGTCGCTTCATGTAAAATACTGGTATTCAGCTGCATCCGGTTAGACTGAAAACCGACCCCAACATAGTTGGGAAAAGGCTAGGCAGATGATTTTAAATATTAGAATATAAAAAACATAAAAACATTTAAAAATATAAAAAACAGTAGCCCACCGGTATCGGGAACAGGGTCCAAGTTACCGGTGGTCAGGGTTCCAGAGAGAGGAACCTCCTGACAATGCGGGCCGTGTCCAGAAGTACTGCTTTCTGAATCAAGCCCTTTATCCAGCTACCTAACGCGAGCCTCTTCAGGTGTTGGTCGAGGCTCTTGGCAATCAGCCCATTGGCTGTCACGACTATCGGCACAATGATTGCTGAGTCAACATCCCACATGTCGACAATATCGTGAGCCAAGTCAAGATACTTGATTTGTTTATCTTTCTCGGCTTTCACGAGGTTCTCATCATGCGGGACGGTTATGTCAACAATCATTGCGCGCCGCTCTAATCGATCCATCACCACTACATCAGGCTTATTGGCAACAATAGTCCTGTCAGTGATGATGGATCGATCCCAGTACAACGTGATATTTCCATTTTCGAGAACTGGGTCGGGCACATACCTGTAGTACGGTACCTCCGATTCCACAAGGTTGTATTTCAGAGCAAGTTGCTGATGGATTTTCCTGGCTACAAGGTTGTGTCTATGCAAGTACTCTCCGTTAGCTAGACGAGAACACCCGGAGATAATATGCCTAATTGATTCCCCCGGCCGGTGGCATGCCCGACAGATGTCAACCGTGCCGTCTTTCACAATATATCTCCGGTAATTGTTCGTCATCATAACTTCGTCCATAATTGCACAGACAAAACCATCGGTTTCTCCAAAGAGGTCACCGAAACGTAGCCAGGCTACGGACGCTAATAAATCTACATCGGGTCCATGTAGGGCCCGGAAAAAGCATCCGTGAAGCTCCTTACTTTGCCATACCTCCATGCGATCATTAGTGTCAAGCACTACTGGTTTGCGCCAGTTCTCTTTACCTAAGGAGAGCGGGGTGAGGCCCTTGTCCACTGCGACTACATCCCGATGCATCCCCACGTCGGCTTCTAAGAAATATTCCCTGAGACTGCATATCTCGCGATTGTGGAGAGTCTTAGCGTTTAAAAAGCCTCGACCTCCACACTTTCGCGGGATTTACAGCCTCATTACCGATGACCGTGGGTGATGCATTAGATTTGCAGTCATCAGTGTACGGACCTTCCTATCCAGGGCGTCGAGTTCAGTCTGAGTCCACTTGAGTATGCCAAAAGAGTACATCAAAACCGGCATGACCCAACCGTTGAAGGCGCGCACCTTGTTTTCGCCTGAAAGAAGACTATTAAATACTTTTTTCAAGCGGCCAAAAAAGCGCTCCTTCAACAATTGCTTCATGTCAGTAACATTGATGCCCAACGCTTCCGACATACCCAAATATTTATAGGTTTCGGATGCGGAGAGGGCTCTCAGGTTTGTGGAATCCGAGAGTTGGGTTCCCACAGATTCCACAATCTCACCTCGCTTTACATGCATGACCGCACATTTGTCCACACCAAATTCCATTCTGATGGCGCTACTGAAACTTTCAGTGATTTTCAGTAACTCCATCAGTTGCAAATTGTTGGGGGCAAAGAGTTTCAGGTCATCCATGTAAAGAAGGTGAGATATAACCTGACCACCTCTCCTCAACCGATAGCCTAGACCTGAATCCTCCAGCAGTGTACTTAGAGGATTCAAAGCTAAGCAGAACCAAAGCGGGCTCAAACTGTCGCCCTGGAATATGCCTCGCTCGATCCTTATCGGTTCGCTATTCCTCTGGATATTTCGACATCCTGGATAGCGAAGGACCGTACTCCATTGCCCCATACACTACATCAGGAAGGTGCGCAGAGCTGTATCTACTTTATACAACTGCAGCACCCTCATGAGCCATGTATGTGGCACCGAGTCATAGGCCTTCTTATAATCTATCCAACATGTCGACAGATCCTTTCGGGAACAACGAACTTGTTGGCTAATGGCCATATCAATGAGGAGCAACTCCTTAGTACCCCGGGACCCGTTCTTACATCCATTTTGAGAGACAGACATGATGGAGTTGGTGTCTATATGTTTGTTAATTTTAGCTCTCAAAATGGATGTCAGAACTTTATAGATCGTCGGAAGACAAGTGATCGGTCTATAATTTTTGGGATCCGCGGTACTACCTGATTTATGGAGCAGGTGGGTTATTCCTGTCGTTAGGAACTGGGGCAACGACCCTGACTCTAAGGCTGACTGGAACTGGGATGCCAAGCGGGCGTGCGACCCTTGGAACCATTTTATCCAAAAGTTGTGCAGCCCATCCGGCCCTGGAGATTTCCAGTTAGGCAACGGACGGACTGCACGAGCAACATCTTGGGGGCTGATGATAAGTGCCCCCATTTCTGGTATTAGATCGCACGTTCGCTCAATCTTCTCAGTCCAGTCACCCTCGGTGTGATTGACAGGCACCGACCAGATGTTTCGCCAGAATGAACACATGGCGTCATCATCCGGTAGGCGCGTGTCAGTCACACATTGGTCCGGTCGCTCCCAAGCTCTATAAACCCACCTTTCATCACTCTGGAATGTGCGATTCTGAGTGTACCGCTCCACTTTCCGCCTGTACCGACGAATACGGTTTGCCCATGCATAGATCTTCTGCTTCAGGAAGTCAATACGCTCTGTGACGCGCGACAAATAATCTCGAGGACTAATACCAGTCCCCGAAAACGCCCGCCTCACAAAGCGCATCACTCTAGGGCGAGTATTGCCCTCCCTGAAGCAGATTAGCTTGCCGATGAGTGCTCTAGCCTCACCGATAACTCAATCCTGCACTGCCAAGCTGGTACAGCTGGTTTTGGTCGTGGGGCTCTGTCACTGTTGGAAAATTTGACATGAGCCACACGACATGCCGCTACAGCTGCACAGTATAAAATTGAATGGGTATAGGTAAGGTCTTTGCTGTTGTTAAAACAATTTGACAGCTGTGAGTCTAGAGCACACACCAGCGCCTTGTTTTTCTTGTGCATGGGCAAACGAGGTAAACGTGGTCTAAGTCCAGTTGGAATAGAGCGGTACTCACGGAAGGCATCCTCCAAAGCGCTCCTCAATCTGGCATTGCACTGGGAGCTCACGGATATAGCCTCGTCATCGTCCTCTACGTCAACACGGTCGGGTCGCGGTGAAACCCTGGGTAAATCTTGCAGTTGTACCGCGACCAATGACGAAGTAGGCGTAGCATGGCTATTCCGTGATTCGAGGCGTAGTCGATCAAGTACGACGTTATCCAGCATATGGTTACGCTGGATGACCCGCACCTGATCCGATAGTCGTTGCGCTGACACGTTGACAGCCGGCTCAAGCACCTGAAACAGAGAGAGCATCCGACCACGGTACGCAGTCAAGTTATTTCCCCCCTCTGTAGCCCCAAAGTATGCGCGCATGACATTTTCGTTGACAGTTTGTGTCCATCTCATGCGCTGCACACTTCCACCGGGAGCGGGGACCCTATCAGAGACCGGTGGGCCTCGGAGTCCTAAGCTGGCTGGTGGTCGGCCTCTTCCGCGCCGACGTACTGGTGGTGGTGTCGTCGGCGGCGAAAAGTATTCGTCGCTCGAGCTCGACGCAACTGCAGCGGCCGGTGTCACTGGACTCACATCTGGAGCAGGTTCCGGCAACTGCGAGGCGGAGCTGAGCGACGAACCCGAAGATGTTGGGTGTGTGGGGTTATGTAATTGTCGTGCCCGACTTCGTGTTAGCATCTTGAGGAAATCTCATTCATGTCATAATAATACGTAACTGTTTTGGTACAAATAAACATTTTTCATTTTTCTTTTTCATTTTCATGTATAATTGGTCTTCAAAAATTATAGAACACATATCAAAACATTGGTTTATGCTGAAAAATACTATAAATTAAACGGAGTAAAATTTTTGCATACATGGCAGTCGGGCCACACCTGACAGTCGGGCCACACACGGCCATTATTATTATTATTATTGTAGACCCCTGCATCTAAGGTTCCTGAAACTAAAACATCATTTCCATCATAAACATGACATTTCTGAGCATTAAAAACTACTTTGTACCCTTTACTAACTAAGGTACTGACAGACAATAGATTGGCAGACAGCTTAGGTACATAATAAACATTACTAATTATCCTAAGACAGTCTTTGAGCTGAACCTTGACATTGCCACATCCTGCAGTCTCTAATTTTTCACTATTTGCTACTGTTACACTCATAGGCTTACCATGCACAAAATCAATTAGGACACTTTTATCATTGCACATGTGAGCCGTTGCTCCACTATCTACATACCACTCACTTGACTTGATGCTGACCGACAGCGCTGTCAACAGCAATTTTCCTTGTTGACTTTCTTACTCTGTTTTGGGCAATCCTTAATAAAATGTCCGGTCTTCTTACATCTATAGCATTTAGGAGGTTTTCTTGATATGTTCCGAGATGCTGATAGTGCGGTTGCACTCTCATCTGGCATATCACGACGTTGAGATTCTTGTAACAACTTTGCCTTTACTACATTACTGGATAGCTTGACATTAGAGTTTTCCAGAGCTTTTATTAGAGGATCATAGTGAGCCGACAGTCCGCTTAACATAATTACCGCCACGAAATCATCATCAAGAGGAGAGTTTATATCCTGTAATTGTTGTGATAATTCAACTATCTTACTAAGGTAACTGTCCATACCATCACCGCCGAGTTTTGTACTAAACAGCATTCGTAGTAATGATAATCTTCTACACAGCCCCTTATCCTCGAAAGCCTTTTCAAGATTAGACCACACTTCTTGCGCGTTCTTACAATAGCGAATTTGCGGAAATATATTCGAATTTAAGGACAGGCATATCCTTGCCAGTGCCTTTTGAGACTTCTTTTTGTAGCATTTTCCATTGCTCTCGACGCAATCCCACAAGTCTTCATGGATCAGAATCATTTTCATTATGAATTTCCATTTTCCATAGTTCTCTAATCCACGTAATTTTTCATTTTGAATCAGTGAAAATGACGTACCTGGTGAATTAGTCAAAAACGCCATTGTGTGGATCACACCGGTCACTCCATCCGGCTATTTTGTTTCTAGCTAATTGCGCAGTTTCGAAAAAAAAAATTAATACTCATTTTCCTAATAGGGTTCTGGGCCCGTAACCTGATGGATTATTGGTTGGAAAATAAGAATATATTATAAGATGTTATTAGATTTAATTCTCTGAGAACAGACACAGGCAGACATTAGTTTTACAAGGAATGACAAGCAAGTAGTAGTATAGTTGTGTAGTGGAAGCCCGCGAAATTCAAATTTCCGGTAACAAATCTAACTTAGAGAGATGAATTGATGATTCTTATGGTTAAAATAGTTAGTGGTTCGCTTCGCGGCACTTTGCGGCTTCGCGCTTCTGACAAAAAAGCTATGTTGTGGCCGTTCTAGGTAAAAAAAATCGGAAAAAAATTGAAAGTGAATGAAAATCGACGACGGACTTCGTGCTTAGGGAGTAGACCCCCTGGTTATACTTACTACGGTTTACATTGTCGACGAGTCATAGCAGTTTGACGCTACCATTGCAACTTGGTAGCTAATGACAGGTGGTCAAAAGTTGCGGCGTGCGTGTGTGTGATCGGTGGGACCGTGGAAGTGTGGGCCACGAGAGCAGCGCGAGTAACCACGGGCGAGTCCTAGTGGCCGCGCCACGTGCGTCATTAGTCGCGGTACTCGCGGTGCATCATCGCAGTCGGTCGCGTCGCCGGGCTCTCCCGCACCCTGGCTTACGGCTACTCCCTTCCAGCCCGCCGCCAAGCATTCATTCTATCACTAGGGAGCTGCTCTTGATGCAATACCTACAAATACCGCTTTTCGATTACCTTTTTTTTAATATCATTAGCAATAAAACTTGCCACAATCATTATTATATGCAACTAATCGAGAATCCACATAATTAAATCGATAATAATATAATGGGTATATACCTCTGCCTTCTATCTAGTTCTAAATTAGAAACATTTTTAAGATTCATTAAGTTTAAAAACTTTACTAAGTAAATCGATTTCAGATCTAAAGTGTAATGACCTACTGTTTACATTATGAACTATTTGGAGTAGGTAAATAATAAATTAATGTACCACGTAGTAGACGTAGTACGCGTGTGTGTCCCTCATGAAGCGGGTGTCACCGGTCACGCGACACGGTCGGCAGCCGGCCATCGATTGCCGATACGTCGTCGCGCGGCGGGACGGCAAGGCCGCTCACGGCACACATACGGCAATCATTCTCCGCTCACCATTATTAATCGAACGTGCCGCCAGTGACACAGCTCATGTCCACTATAAACTTTAAATAATTATGTATGGATCATAGAGTTCTGGAAATGTCTAAGTGATGATCATAATTCAGTGTAAGTCCAACTCGAGAAGTTCAACGCTTGAGTCTGAACACAAAACATCCACCTTGAAATCTGTAAAGCAGGAAAGTTATGGGAGAGATCGAGGAACCAACGCTGATTCAAACACTGCGCGTGCACCGCACTGAGGTGACGTGCGCAGACGCGAGCAACGCGCAGCTCGTGACCGGCAGCGGCGACCGAACGCTGCGGCTGTGGCGCTGGAGCAGCGGCGCCGGCTGGGACGAAGTGGCGCGCGCCGAGCACGCGCACCGCTACGGCGTCACGGTGGCGCGCTGGGCGGTGTCCGGCGTGCTGCTGGCGTCGGGCGGCGTGGACGGTGCTGCGCGCGTGTGGGCCGGCCGGAGCCTGGCACCGCGCCGCCTGCTGGCCGCGCCGGGTGCCGCCGCCGTGCGCGCGCTGTGCTGGCCGGCACGCGCGCGTCTCTTGAGCGGACACGACGACGGCGTGCTGTGCGTGTGGCACGTGCCGCGCGCGCAGCTACTCGCGCGCCTGCACGCACACGAGGGCGCGCTGCACGCTGTCACGGCGCCCGCGTGTGGCGCGATGCTGCTCACCGCGTGCACGCACGGCGTGCTCAAAGTTTTTGATCTTGCAGGTAATATTTTTTCGGTGGTAACGACATCAATGTTGGGGTACTTGTTTTTACTGGTATTTATGTGTGCAGAGGTGTGTCGAAGTGGGATTAGCGGGTGTCCGACGCCAATGGCACTCGCGTGGATGGACAACGTGCACGACCTGGGCGCACTGTGCGCGGACGTCACGGAGGATGGCAAGCTGTGCGCTACAGGCGGACAGGACTCGCTCATCCGATTGTGGCACACACGCGTGGAAGACGGTTGGCCGTGCGGGCTGCTGGCGAGCGGGCACCGGATGCGCGGGCACTCGGCGGCGGTGACAGCGCTGCGCTGGGCCGGCTGGGGCGAGCACGCGGTGCTGGCATCCGCGTCGCTAGACCGCACGGCGCGCCTGTGGCTGCCCGACGGTCTCAAACTGCGCTGCGTGCGCGTCGTGCATGCACACTCGCGGTACCTCACCTGCGTGGTGCTCGCGCACGATATGCGGTACATGGTTACTGGTCAGCACCTTACGTTAGTTGAAAGCCCCGGTAGTGTCTGTGACTGTTACTGACTCATCATAATGGAGTTTCCATTGAATTACAGGTTCGAACGATAGATCACTCCGGATGTGGTCGCTGGGCTCTCTCACGCTTGACGATGGGCTGGATACCCCGTGCGAAGCGCTCGCTCACTTCGGTCTCGGTGATATTAAAGTCAGTCCTAATTGTAAATATTGCTATATTGCACCACATCTTCTGTTATATAATATATACTATAATTATATTATATACAGTATGGAGCTCACTTATATGCAATAAATCAAACCACAAGTAGTACTAGTCCATAGAAGTACAGCAAAATTAAATAGGTATTAAATTAATAATCATAAATGAAAAAGTGAAATATTCAAACAAAATTAAATATTAAAACGAGAACGTAGAACGGCTTTTTGTCGGAACTTTGATTTGTTTGACAATGTGCGACGAAAATAAAATTCAATAAGTTAATTTTTACCCAGTTCATCTTCTAGGATTGTCCGGACACTAGTAGGGCAGACTCGAGTTGCGCCGTATCTCTCACGATAGGTAGTCTCTACATAGAGTTAAGGCTGTTTCGCGGCATTCGCCATACAATAATATGTCTGTATACTCTGCAGAACTATAAAAATGCTGTTGTCTTGGCATTTTTAACCCCCGACGCAAAAACGACGGGATGTTATAAGTTTGACGTGTCTATGTGTGTCTGTCTGTGGCATCGTAGCTCTCGAACGGATGAACCGATTTTGATTTAGTTTTTTTTGTTTGAAAGGTGAATTAGTCGGCTCGGGAGCATAGATATATAAAATACATTTCTATGGTCGGGAGTGTTCTTAGCTATGTTTGATGAAAATTGGTCTAAGATGGCCGCCGCCACAAAATAGCGGATTACATGTTTTTTCACAACTCCGTCAATATGGGTAGCAAATGAAAGGGCTTGACAAACTCAAACTCAAAGCATTTATTTCAATTAAACCATTTACAGGCACTTTTGAATTGTCAATAGGTCAGTCAGAAAATATGAAGCTAGTTGCCCATTCCAAAGCGTAGGTACCTATGGACAAGAACGGGCAAGACTCCATGGACACTCTTTTAAATTATATTTTACAAAAATATTAGTTACATCATTAATGTTGAATTTATAATTATTATGTGAGAACGATGTAAAAAAAATATACGTACGCGTTAAAAGTGTCCAGAGTACAGCAAATAGTACTTAACAAAACAATAATCCAAAAGTAAAATAATTAAAAATAAGCCGAGAAAGCCAAGTGATGACCAGTCCCAACTGACGGCACCCGTTCACGAACATGACACATAGATCAGCACCATTCAGCTCAACCATTTTGAAGGGAGCTAAATGATCCAACACACACGCCACCGTCAGCGAGACATTTGTGTGAGCATGACATACTATCAGCCGCCAGGGCACATTCAAGTCAATGAAAGACATTATTATCATTACCCGGTAAATGGTAGCACTACAGTACATAGAACTCACATCTGTGCTATACAATTATGCAATATAAAGGAAATTGAGGTTATACAATGCAAAGATAGTCTACAAATCAAATGCCTTGGAGAGGTCACAAAAGATTCCTATGGCGTCTTGAGCCTCTTCCCTCACGTTTTTTCAGAAGTGTTGTCTTACGGCTGATTTGATTTGCTCCTTTTTTCTTCGTTTTGAGCTTTTTTAGTTTTTCTGGCCAGACCCATTTTATAAACTAGATCTGCATAGCTATTCACAAACATACGATTCACTATCGTATGGACAATGACACTCGGTCGATAACCTGATTTCTGAACCGAAGGACCGGTAAAACGCTATTCACTGATCCGTGTGGAAGGGTTTCTTTTAGGTGTGTATACGGGGAACGCTACAAAATGGTAGTAAATAGATATTCGTGGTAGACAATTTTAAGTGGTACATAAATGATTTTTATTGAGTATTTAATTTTGGGCAACTATAGATTATGCATTCAGTAACTATTAACAAATAAAAAACAGTAAACAATGATTTTATTAATAAATGAAATTTACCTGATTTCTATTAAAGTTGCTTTGTAAACTTCAACTTTCTGTCAAACCTGGAAATCTGGAATAAATATTTTTCTGAATCTTGTTTTGAGCTATAAAGATAATTGAGAACTACATGGAAGACAAGGCGGTATGGTCGAAAGAATATAGCCTGCCCTTTGGGCGACTTAAAATAGTAATAATTGAGAAGAGAAAAATTAGTTTTTTTTTTACAGAAAAATGGTTGTAGGTATGTATTTTATCAGTATTTAAACAAATTACTATTTGCTCATTTTTATTTTATAAAACGTGGTACCTAATATTGAAAATGCATATTTTCAGAAAAGAGTGTCATTGGAGCAGCGGCAGATGCTCTTTGCATTCATGCAAGGGCATGAGGACCTTGCCCGGAGCCGTGTTTTCACACCTAATGCTTAGATTATTCTTTTTTTAACAATATTTTGTTATTCGATAACACTTCCGACAGCAAATACCTGTCGGAAGAATTGATGTCTTCATACCGTATATGAACTGTCAAAATTGTACGGTTTCGGATTTGTGAATAGCGATTATAGGATTTCGTCGATAACATTGACATTCGATACGGTACCAAACCGTGTCGTAGCTTTGTGAATAGCTATGCTGAAATACCTAAGATATCTAACAGCTATGAAATACTTGTACGAAAATTGAATAACTAAGGAAAGAACTAGAAAAAGGATTTATAATAAAATAAAAAAATCTGTTTAGTCTTACAAAAATTTCTTCAACTCCTCATCTGCCTAGCCTTTTCCCAACTATGTTGGGGTCGGCTTCCAGTCTAATCGGATGCAGCTGAATACCAGTATTTTACATGGAGCGACTGCCTATCTGACCTCCACAACCCAGTTACTGGGTTATACGATACCCCTTGGTAAGACTAGTTGTCAGACTTTTGGGCTTCTGACTACCCGTAACGACTGTCAAAGATCCACGAATGACAGCCGGGACCAACGGCTTAACGTGCTTTCCGAGGCACGGCAACAAAAATTTCTTCAACTATAAATTAATAATTATTTTTTGACGGATAAGAAACCTGATTAAACATCAAATTACCTGAATCTTAAAACGCATGAAAATAAAAGAAATTAATAAAAAAACAATATTTAACATTACATTAAAATAATGGAAAAAAATCACGTTTCTTATATGGGAGCCCCCTTAAATTTTTATTTTATTCTGTTTTTAGTATTTGTTGTTATAGCGGCAACAGAAATACACATTCTGTGAAAATTTCAACTGTCTAGCTATCACGGTTCATGAGATACAGCCCGGTGACAAACAGACAGACAGACGGACAGTGCAGGAATCGTAGTAATAGGGTCCCGTTTTTACCCTTTGGGTACGGAACCCTAAAAATTTAGGAATCCCTACAAAAAGCATGAAATAAAAAGAAATTATTAAAAATTAAAAAAAAAACCCCGACAAAATGGAATAAAAAATTAAATAAAAAAATAAGGAATTCCTACAAAAAGCATGAAATAAACAGATCAATTCAGGAAGTCGGGGGATCTCTTAGAATAGAAGGTGTTCCACAGAACGGTCAGCCGACTTTTGGTCATTCCTTTGTGTCGGGGTTTTTTAAAATTTCAAAATTTAATTTATTTTAAAAGACGTGCGTAAAAAATAAATACAAATAAACTTAAAAATACAATTTACACACACACAAAGTCATGTACCTAATAACCTAATAAGGTATCCATTCCACTGTAAAAAAAAAACGAATGTAGCGCGTTGTCGGTTACAGTGTCGAAAGTTCAATGGTTTTTTTCCCATCTCAAAAACAGCAGGCGTACGCTGTACATTTTCGCCGCGCCGTAGAAAGCGAGGGAGATACTTCCTAATTCCTCTCCTACACGGCGCCGGCTGTCTACTCTCCATCCGTCTTACGAATTTTCGATTAGCATAGCTATTCACAAACATACGATTCACTATCGTATCGACAATGACACTTGTTCGATAACCTGATTTCTGAACCGAAGGACCGGCAAAACGCTATTCACAGATCCGTGTGGAAGGGTTTTTTTTTTAAGTGTGTATACGGGGAACGCTACAAAATGGTAGTAAATAGATATTCGTGGTAGAAAATTTTAAGTGGTACATAAATGATTTTTATTGAGTATTTCACTATGGGTGACAGGGTGGACTGTAGGTTGTTTCATTAAAATTCAGGTTTCTTGTTTCAGAGTTCTTCTTTATTCGTTTCAGGGCGGCTTGCTGCTTGACGGTCGAGTGAGCGATTTGCAGCGAAACCGCCCGTCTTATATACACATGGCGCTTAGTTTAGCCTAAATCATAAGTCATTTATTTCGCCAGAGACATGGTACAATTGGTGTTACAATAAAGTAGTGATTTACACATCTCACCTATAGTAGGCATGCGAAAAACTATTAGTTACAGTAAAAATAAAATACAAAAGTTCACAAATAGGTACAATAGGTCTATACATAGTTTATAGGGATTACAGTAAAAAAATTCACCTCAGGTATAAAAACAGTTCTCTATTAACCATAATCTATTAACCATAACCTAGCGCATGTAGTGGGAGGTGCCGCGGTGCGCGGTTCGTTATTGCGGAGCGTATGTCCGTCTTGTCTTGTACCGCGCTCTGCGCTACTTCCCTTACATCAATACTTTATCTTTCTCAATAAAACAACCCTAATTGAATACATCTAGTCTAAATTACAACCCTACTATAAACAATCTTTATTTGGTAATCATACTTAATTCTATAAAATTATCAGATTTCAACAATATCACAATCAGCTACTATTACTAACAAATCAGTAAAGCTACGTCGTCCGTAACATTCTCTCCCCGGCGCAGGGCTACCGTAGCCTAATTTTCCACGCAGAGGACGGCGAGCTTCGTGACTGGACGCCTTAGGATGCCCGCTGTTGTTCTGACGTCGGCTCACCGCAGGTTGCCGTCTGGAAGCAGTCTACGGACTGCTTCCATGACGCCTCGAGGCCACGTGCCTCTCGGAAGTGATGAGTCGATGATGACGACCAGGCTGCTCCTCTGAAGTTGGTACCGTTGTCTGAGTACATGACCTTTTTTTTTTGTCGTTGAGAAATGCTTTATGCATCTCCGCTCGTTGGGGGACAAGACGGAGTATGTGGGACTCCCTGCCAGAGTGGCAGTAGCACTGAGAGCGATCCTTGGGGCGGGGACAGTCTGACGTGCCGTGGGCACCTAGACACTTGACGCATCTAGGTGTCGCGTAGCAGTGGGATTGGGAATGGCCATACAGTTGGCACCTGTGGCATTGTCCGATGAGATTGGACTTTCTGGGTTTCTCGATAGAGATACCCGAGAGGGAGCAGACTGACTTCACCTTGAAGATGGGGTGATGTCCTTCAGTAGGGTCACAGATGACCAGGACCATGTCGTAGACTAGGCCCTTCCATGCTTTGTGCAAGCGATGGACTGCTGAGACGGGGATGCCTTGTGAAGCAAGGTCTTCTTTGATCTCCTCGGTGGGGATCTCTTTGGGGACGCCCCTGATGATTACGCGGGTGGGGACTTCCTCCGGAAGGGAGTAAGTGTGAAAGGAGTAAGCCCTTGTCTGGAGGAGACGGGGAAGGTCCATGTAGTCCGAGGACGAGGCGACCGTTACCTTTATACCCTGTTGGGTTGAGCGGGCGTTCGTGTAGTTGATCTTTTGATCAACACACGCTTTGGAGATTTGGGTCCATTTGGACTTATCCTGGACATAGACGGCGGGCGGGGGTCGTGGCTTCTTTGCGTTCGAAGCGGGAGGGGTAGCCGAGAGGCTAGAAGCGGGGGTGGCCTGCGGTGCGGCGGAGGGTAGGGTGGGGGGGGGGGGAGAGGGGTTTGCCGCGACCGACTTTTTAGCCTTGTTGGCGTGAGAGGAGGCGTTCTTCTTCCTCTTGCCTCCCTTTCCGACGACTATATAGTCGTCTTCCGAGGAGGACGAAGAGTCAGAGAGGGCTTCCTCTGAGTCAGATTGGGATTGGGGTACGGACGTGTCCATACTCTCTGGTATATCAGCTGCGATAGCGGCTGGCACGGAAGGTGCGGGATCGGGGACTGGCATGGAAGGTGCGGGTTTCGGGGCGGACACGGAGGAAGCAGGTGATGGGGCTGGCACAGAGGGTGCGGGTTTTGGGGCGGGTACAGAGGGTGCGGGTTTAGGGGCTGGCACGGAGGGTGCGGGTTTTGGAGCTAGCACGGAGGGTGCGGGTTTAGGGGCTGGCACGGAGGGTGTGGGTTCGGGGGCTGGCACGGAGGGTGCGGGTTTGTAGGCTGGCACGGAAGGTGCTGGTTTGGGGGCGGCGGCTGGCACAGAAGGTGCAGGCGAGGGGGCTGGCACGGAGGGTGCGGGAGAGGGGGCGGCGGCGGCCTCGGGGATTTCGCCTGAGTTTGGCGGAAAGAGGGGGCTGACTAGCGCGTCGCTGAAGTCAATGTCAATGACCGAACCGGGAGGGCGTCTAAAATTGATAAGACGCTGACCATATTGGTTGAGGAAAGAGGGGTCCTTGAAGAGGACCTCTCTAACGAACGCCAAAATGACTGCGTCAGTCATGATCGGGAAGGGGCCGGGGAGAGGGAAGAACCATAGGAGGCGTGAAACCCTAACAACCTAGCACCCCGTGTGCGATTTGCAGCGAAACCGCCCGTCTTATATACACATGGCGCTTAGTTTAGCCTAGCGCAAGTAGTGGGTGGTGCCGCGGTGCGCGGTTCGTTATTGCGGTGCGTATGTCTGTCTTGTCTTGTAACGCGCTCTGCGCTACTTCCCTTACATCAATACTTTATCTTTATCAATAAAACAACCCTAATTGAATACATCTAGTCTTAATTACAACCCTACTATAAACAATCTTTATTTGGTAATCATACTTAATTCTATAAAATTATCAGATTTCAACAATATCACAATCAGCTACTATTATTAACAAATCAGTACAGCTACGCCGTCGGTAACAATGGGCAACTATAGATTATGCATTCAGTAACTATTAACAAATAAAAAACAGTAAGCAATGATATTATTAATAACTAGCTTCTGCCCGCGACTTCGTCCGCGTGAAATTTCACCCTCCCCGCATTCACCCTCTTAGGAGTGGAATTTCGAAAAACCCTTTCTTAGTGGATACCTTTATACACTTCACACAGAACACACTCCAAATTTAATGTCTCTATGACCAGCGGTTTAGGCTGTGCATTGATATAATCAGTCAGACAGGATCACAGGACTTTGAATTTTATATTAGATTATAAAAGTAAACCTAAGTACCTACCTAATAAAAAAAAAACTCAATACTTAACAGAAAATAAAATACCTAAATAAATCTATTTCTGATGATAACTAATCTAAACTCAATAAATAAGCAAAATCCCTAAAAACTAATATCTATACGAATGACTAATCCTACCTAACAGATTTATAAAATAACCTACGGTCACTACGTACACTATCAAAGATACCACCCATACTTTAAAATTAAAATCTATACCTACGACTTATAAAAATAAACCTAAATAAGTCTACCTTAAACTGTACTTAGTAAAAACTAAAAGGAATAAAAAGGTCGCACTGAAAAGCACGTTTTGGAATTGCAAGTAGCAGTTATAACATACAATTTATAGAATGCTATTATGAACGAACGCTCGCCTATTATTATTATCTTCGTCGTGTACTACGACGAACTTATTACTTGCGGTTGGTACAGTAATCGGGTCTAGGGATCGAACCGCAAAATTAAGTTTGTTTTTTATTGTATATTTTTTTCCGGGATAAAAAGTACCCAGTGTGGTGCACAGGATATTAAAGAATAATTATACCAAGTGTTATCGTTATCGAACCGGTAGTTTTTGCCTGATGCCTGAACAAACAGACAGACAGACAGACAAAAAATTTTTTAATCACATTTTTGGGTTCTGTGTCGGTCTAGTAACACCCCCTGCCATTTATTTTTTTGATATTTTCAATGTACAGAATTTTCACTTTACAGATTTATTATAAGTATAGATTTGTAATTTGAACGAATATTTAAACACTACCTTTAAAGAACATTAAAGAAAAGTACTTACACTAATCGTATTCATTCAAATATTAAATGTGACCCCAAAACCTTCTGGGCCTATGTAAAAAGTAACAGAGAAAGCAATGAACAGGATACCTTTGGCGACAGCTCGCCAGCGCAAGTAGCAGACGCGTTTTCAAAATACTTTAGAAGCGTTTTCCTATCAACCTTACCATCACTAGATCCTGAGCATGCTATCGCTACTGCGAATGCTTTTCCTAGTAATATGTCCCATCTTGTTGATATTGATTACGTTCACGAATCTGAGGTTCGTAGCACTATGGCTCGACTTCCTCCAAAATCTACTCAAGGTCCAGATGGAATACCACAGTACTTGGTTAAGGACTGCTGCGAAATTTTCAAACAGGCCCTGCAGTTTATATTCAATCTATCTATTACGACGAACATATATCCAACGGAGTGAAAAACATCTAAGGTACTCCCGATATATAAAAGCGGCCTAAAAAGTGACATAAAAAATTACAGGCCAATAGCTGTTCTGTCGATATTCGGCAAAGCATTTGAATTGATACTCTATAAAAAAATATTTAATAAGCTGCAACGGTGGTTCGCGGATGAGCAGCACGGATTCCTTCCAAATCACTCAACCGCGTCTAATCTGCTCAACATAACTACACTCTTAGCAAAAAATATGAATGACAAAATACAGATAGATGTAGCCTATTTTGATTTCCAGAAGGCTTTTGACCGGCTGGACAATGACATACTTCTAGATAAACTAGCATTAGCAGGTTTATCTGTATCATCGCTAAAATTCTTCGCGAACTATCTGCACGATCGCAAGCAATATGTAACATACAAAAATGCCAAGTCGGAGCACTACTCGGTTACTTCTGGCATAGGGCAGGGCACTAATCTCGGGCCCCTTCTTTTTCTAATAGCAGTTAATGATCTCCCCACATTTGTAAAACACTCCACAGTCTTAATGTATGCTGATGATGTCAAAGTTGCTCTACCAGTAGCTAACGCCAGCGATATGGCCGCACTTCAACTTAACATCGACAACATTCACGCTTGGAGCACTATCAACAACCTCAACCTAAACGTTAGTAAATGCGTGGTCATGACCTACTCAAAAGCCACACAACCTATACACAACATTTACACTATGAATAATGTGCCCCTGAAACGCGTATTAACCGTACGTGATCTGGGTGCTCACTTCTATCCACATCTTACATTTAACCAGCACATAATACAGACCTGCAACAAATCCCGTAAAAACTTAGGTTTTGTATTACGTCAGGCCAAAATTTTTAATAATCGTCAGGCCATAACCATACTGTACAACTCTTTCATTCGCAGTTTGCTAGAGACTAACAGCGCAATCTGGAACCCTCATGAAGATTCAAAAGTCTTTTGTCCGCTATCTGTACTTAAAAATTTACGGTTATTACCCGTACATGTAACCAACACCATTTGTGATAGGTATGGTGGAGTGCCAAAGTTTAGAATTTAGAAGAAATCTTAGTCTGGTAAAATACTTTATCCGCCTAATTCGTGGTACCCATTTCAATTCCTCCTTACTTCAGTACATCTCTTTTAACATCCCACTAGCCATTAGACACACGCTTCGCCCCCGCCGACATCCTCTATTCAAAATACCTCAAACCGATACCATTGTACCTAGCCCTCACCCATATCAACAACATTCTGTTTTATGACGAGTCCTCAGATGTCTTCGCCAGTACTGAACTGAGTTTCCTGAACACTGCTACTCGATACCTGGAGTCCATTGCCACTCCCAGTACAATCTCCTTGGAGTAAAACAGTTACCTATTATTAATAACTCTATTCCAAATAATCTTAATTCTATTTAATTTTGTCTATTTTTTTTCTAATACTATCTTATTTTGACCAATTTTGTTTTCATTTTAATTACATTTCATTATATTTTGTACTGTTTTTATTATGTGATTTAACCTAATTTTATGATTGTATGACATGTGTAATTACTAATATTGACTAATAACTTGTATGTGTAGTGCAAACTGTTAATATAAGTTTTTTATTAATAAATAAATAAATAAAACTACCAAAACAACTAATACCTATTTTATAAAATAACAACAAAAGAAATTCAAATTAACTATTTAAAGACTAAAAGTCGCGCTGATAAGCACGGTTTGTTAATATCAATTATTGTCCAGCCAAATATTGAATGAAGCTCGCGCTCGGACCTCCCGCCTTTTGATACCCTACCGCCACGACCCGCGTCGAGCGCGGCAACCGTTACACAAAAATAATAATTATGGCATGATTCAGTATTCACGCGCGACGGCGCGATGGCTTATTAGCGTATTTCATGTATAAGTTTGTTGTTTCTATACCGATTACTATCATTTTTTTTTATTGAATAGGTATAATATTAACTTCTTTTAATTAGGGATGAGTGAGAGTATTATAAACGTAAGAGTAAACAAATATAATCAGAAAGCTCCGAACTGCTAAGCTATCGGGAGTTACACGTGTTATTGTGAGTCAACCATAAAAGATAGACATATGCTGTTGCAGGATATTTTTTAGATAATTTTATGTAGAACATTTCCGTCATAAATGATTTCTATGTAGCTTTAACCATTAAGGCTGCACACGCGACGGAAGCTTAAAAAATGGAGCAACTTCTCCCGTTTTACCAACATTTCCTTTCACTGCTGTGGTCCTATTCATTGTAGCGTGATGAAAAGTATACTATAACCTCCCCAGGAGTATGAAGAATAATTGTACTAAGTTTCGTTAAAATCCGTCGAGTAGTTTTTGTTTCTATAAGGAACATAGAGACAGACAGACAGACAGACAGACAAAAATTTTACTGATTGCATTTTCGGCATCAGTATAGATCACTAATTACCCCCTGATAGTTAATTTGAAAATATATATCATGTACAGAATTGACCTCTCTACAGATTTATTATATGTATAGATATAGATTAAAATTTACCTGATTTCTATTAAATTTGCTTTGTAAACTTCAACTTTCTGTCAAACCTGGAAATCTGGAATAATTATTTTTCTGAATCTTGTTTTGAAGATAATTGAGAACTACTCGGAAGTCAAGGCGGTATGGTCGAAAGACTATAGCCTGCCCTTTGGGCGAATAAAAAAAAAATTAAAAAATAATAATTGAGAAGTGAAGATTTTTTTTTTTACAGAAAAATGGTTGTATGTATTTTATCGGTATTTAAACAAATTACTATTTGCTCATTTTCATTTTATAAAACGTGGTACCTAATATTGAAAATGCATATTTTCAGAAAAGAGTGTCATTGGAGCAGCGGCAGATGCTCTTTGCATTCATGCAAGGGCATGAGGACCTTGCCCGGAGCCGTGTTTTCACACCTAATGCTTAGATTATTCTTTTTTTAACAATATTTTGTTATTCGATAACACTTCCGACAGCAAATACCTGTCGGAAGAATTGATGTCTTCATACCGTATATGAACTGTCAAAATTGTACGGTTTCGGATTTGTGAATAGCGATTATAGGATTTCGTCGATAACATTGACATTCGATACGGTACCAAACCGTGTCGTAGCTTTGTGAATAGCTATGCAGGTTACGTGTCCTGACGCGAGTTTAACATTTTTTACAACATTACCCATTACAAAAAAAGTGTACAACGCCGCTAAAGAAGTTTTCACTTCAAAAATTAAACTAAGTAATAAATTGTATTTATTACTTTTTTATTTGCTAAAATCACTTGAAGCAATGCGCACTAGTAGCAACGCAATCTCTGCGAATGACACGTCATAGTACCCCGGAAGATTAGTGGTGAACCGACAATGCGGAACTACAGAAATGGCGAAAAAAATAAAAACCATAAGGCGATGCGATGCAACGGGGAACGGGGTGGGTCAGGGGAGCAAGAAAATTTACGTGGATGAAGTCGCGGGCAGAAGCTAGTACTGTATATCATTTACAGGGCATCGGGCCAGTTGACGAAGAGGTGGTAGACCTGCATGGAGTGGCGACGCAGACGGTGCTGGGCGATCACGATATGGAAGCGGAGCATATGAGCTTGCGGCGTCTGTGGTCCGACGTGGCGCACGCAGGCGCCATTAACTATATCGCGACGCACAAGGACCTGGTGGCCACCGCGTCCAGGTATGAGGAGTGTCACATACTGGAAAAGCACCGCATGCGCCCGGCGTCATATTGTGACTGTTAACAGCGACGGGGTGGCGCGCGTGTTCCGCTGGAGCCCGGAGGCGGGCGTGCTGGACGCGGTGCACGCGCTGGTCGCGCACCACTACCCCGTCATGGCGGCCGACTTCACTGCGGCCGGCCGAGCGCTGCTCACTGCCGGACTCGACGGACGCGCCTGCGTCTGGGACGTCGACGTAAGCGCAATCCCCACAAAAAAAAAATGTATAAAGGGGTCAAGTTCGCCGACAAAAGAGTTCAGATTTAGGTCGGTGCCGAATTCTATGGGGGTGAAGAAAAGTTTATTAGGTTCCTTGCTGCTGTATGCAAGTGTCATTGTGTGGTACGTTTACGGTGGTGAGGTTGGTGCAAGCGTGCTATGGTTGCAGTCGGGCGTGCAGCTGCGCTCGCTGTGCGTGCCGGTATGCAGCGAGGAGAACACGGAGGGTGGGGCGGGGGGCGGCGGGGTGCGGGCGGCGCGCGCCTCGTCCGGAAGCCCGGCCCTGCTGCTGCTGGCGACGGACGACGGGCTCGCGCCTCTATGGAGCCTCGATGACGACGACCCCAAGCCGCTACAGTAAGTTCACGTTCTACCCATTATTTTACTTACCTTACGACATTGAGATATATACGTATATTTATAGATGGACCTCTTCATCGCGTTTTATAAAACCCGTAACCACTTCAATTGAGACGACGTCACTTTGAAACCACATAGCACTGAATAAAAACATATCTTTTGCACTAGTTCACTGACATGACGGTTAAGTAACTAAGAGAAGATATCACTATCTGCTTCCCCTATTACTTGCAATGGAAATTCAAATTCAAGTGTTATCCTTACTTTATTCATTTGGCACACCGCTGCGTGAGACGCAGCAGTGTGCCAATCGCCTTAATCAAATATCTAGTAAACACGTCAGTTAATATTGTTGAGCGTGTCAGTGCTGCCTGTGGAAGAATGGGATTCAGGTCTTGTGGCTTCAGGCGCTCCCGTCATCCACCATAGGCACTATGAAGGATGACATCATAGTTTCAGCTCACTCTGTGTCTCCGCTTGGTTGTGTTGTTCCGCATCGGGGCCACTGCGGTGGAGCCGTCGACAGCCTCGAACAGATTGCATACGGCATAGCACGGCACGCCAACATCAACGATATTATTCGTCAAGCCTTTGTCAACTTTTTGTATTTATTTGTATATTTAATTAGTTAGTCGTAGCACCTTGCGTAGATAGTTAGTTGTTTCATATATATATTACTAGCTTCTGCCTGCAACTTCGTCCGCGTGAAATTTCTTGTTCCCTTGACCCACCCCGTCGCATCGCATCGCCTGTCTGCACTATTACTTCGTTTACGCTTAGCGTTCTTCCTTAGTAGTTTCAGACATTAGCGCGTTCAAACAAACAAACTCTTCAGCTCTATCTTCTTCTTCTTCTATCTATGTATATGTTGCAGCCAAAAGTCTTAATCGGTCAAAAGTACTTTTAACTGAAAAAATCAGGCAAAAGTAATTTTAACTGAACACTTTGGTCAGAAGTAGTTTTATCTGAAAATCGGTAGTTAATAGTGATTTTAACTGACAGTATGTGGTTAAAAGTGGTTTTGGCTAAAGCTCTTAGTCAAAACTGCTTTTAACCACTAGAGCATCAGTCAAAATCACTTTAAACCAATTAGTAGCAGAGTTTACCACGCAACTAGCATAGATACAACGGCCCGACATGAGTCATCGGGCAATTGCCCACTAGACTCAACACCCGTCTGGTCGGAGGATCCTCCCTTTTCTATGGAGGATGGGTGAACTTTACACACTGTTCCTCATACCTCTATAGACACTACTTTTTATCACCCTCTATGAAAAAATAAATAACTGCTAATGAATAAGAATAGTACGTTTATTTATTTACATACAATTAGGAGCAATACATAGAAATAATTAAAGGCTAATGTTTATATTTGAAAAATTATGGAAGTGCATCGTAACAATTTTATTACTGCTATCCGTTACAGTTAGTGTTTGTGTTAGTGATTTATTTACTGCTTGAGAATTAGAAGTAGTCTCAGAAAACGGTCTCAGGATGTAGTTTTTCAGAATTTTGATTATTTTCTGGCATGGGTGATGGTTTCCGATGTTCTTTAGACGTAGATTGGCGTGAACCAGTCAAAACTACTTTTAACGAAATTAGTCAGTCAAAACTACTTTAAACCAGCTCCATTGGGCAAAACTAGTTTTGACTATAATTTCAGTCAAAAGTACTGTTGTCGAGAGGTTCCAGTCAAAAGTACTTTTGACCGATTTTGCTGGTTTTGACTGGTTATGATTTTTGACTGCAATTACTGAGTAAGGCAGGAAGGGCTGATCTCGCCGAAGCTCTTCAACCTTTACGTGAACGTACTGATAGAGGAGCTCAGCAGCACCCGTGTCGGCTGCCATATTGACGGTGTGTGTGTCAACAATATTAGTTACGCGGACGACGTGGTGCTGCTGAGCGCCTCGGTGTGTGGTCTGTCCAGGTTGCTGGGCATCTGCGAGCATTACGCGCTGGATCACGGTTTGCTCTATAACGCTAAGAAGAGTGAATGCATGGTCTTTCGGGCCAGGGGTCGGAGCTGTCCGGATTCTCTTCCACCTATTAGATTGAACGAGAGTTCAAGACTTTAAATATCTCGGACATATTGTGACCTCTGACCTGAGGGAGGATGCGGACATCGATAGGGCGTTGTCTGTGAGGGCCAATATGATCGCCCGCAGGTTTGCTCGTTGCTCGGGGCCCGTCAAAATAACTCTTTTCAGAGCGTTTTGTACAGTCTGCTTCAGAGAAAAGGAACCCCCCCAAGACTTAAAGATTATCGCCCGAACGCGCCCGCGCCCGCCCTCCTCCGCCTGCCCGAGTATCCACCGATCGCACTCAAATATTATTTGCAATTTTTTAATAAATTATTATGGTATTTTTTCGGCTTCTGGCCGAACCGTATACCAAGAATAACTTACAAAAAGACACTTTACGTGCGATTGAGGATACGAACCTACATCACCAGGCGCCAGCCGACCATCCAGACCGTGCCTAGTACCACTAGGCTATTGGTTCACTTAGCGATGTCAACGAAAATTCGAATAATTCGTCGTGAACAAACAACTTTGACGTTTCTATCTACCGTCATTCAAAATATCAACGACATAAAAGGTGGATATCCGTTTAGAATATATTCCATGTTTTGCTACATTATTCCTTAATATTTTAACTACTTTTACAGACATGTTTTAGGTTATGTCAAACATCACTGTTTTATCAAGTTTTAACAGTAAAATTATAAATATACCTATATATAGGATAATATAATATATTAAGTGCATAGATTAAATTCGCATACAGCTTGAAATCGCAGACTGACGATTCTGCTGGTCGATGTTACAAGATTAGTAACAGATCATTAGGCTGCTTCAAGACCGTACAATAACTATGTTGTGTGGTGGGCGCATTGCGCAGCGTGTTCGTGGGGCACACGGCGGCGGTGACGTGCTGCGCGTGGTCTTGCGACGCGCGGCTGGCGGCCACGGGCAGCGCGGCCGGCGAGCTGCGCCTGCACGCGCCGCCGCCCCAGGCGCGCTTGTTGCACCACGAGCCGCATGCACACGACCTGGGTTAGTGGTCACGTGAAAAATGCTAAGTATTTATTTCTGTAAATTAGTTCAAAAAACACTTTTACCCTTCAGTCTCGTGTTTCCTACCCGACTGCTCTGAAAAGTGAGACCGACACAAACTCAGACGTCAGTCTGTTTTAAAGTCCAGACATAACCTTGGTCGGGCAATGGTTGTTTGGTTTGTTGGCCTTGGTCTTTTGCCAGTAATGGTGTAGCTCAACTCAGAACTTAAGGAACTCAACGACTACCGGTTATCTACTCAACACACGTGTGGTGCCTACAGCCTAGGCTAAACCGAGACTTTATACATAGTTGCTTATAATTCGACGTATACTTATCCGTCAGGAGCTGATGGGCCAAAAAGCAACAAATTGAACCCCCATATGTATGGCCCAAATTCAATTGTTTTCGAGATATTTGAATTTAAAGGGGTTTTTAATAATTCCATATAAAATAAAACTACATATTGAATGGGTACCTACCATTAAAAATGAATTGTTTAAGCTACGAACATAATTAAAAGTACATAATTCAACTGTGTTACCACTGACGCAACGTGCGCTTTAAAAATGTTGTAATATTTCGAAAACTGTTGAATTTCAAACATTTACATTTATTTGAAACATTTTTGAAGCATAAAATGAAATCTCTCGACACCTCTTGACGTGATCAGCTCTTGACGGATATATTATGTCGAATAACAAGTAACCCTGTATACTAAAGCAAAGCGATAGACCCTTCCACAAAACCATAGTACATAAGACCTTATTTCAAGCCAACGCCATCTAGTTTCGCTAAATATATTTATATGTGTATATTTTGGTCAAAATATTATGATGTGTTGCTCTATGGACTCTATGATGAGAAGTTTTTGATCATGATTGTATTTATTAGGTCGGGCTCACTTTGCATGCGTTTTATTATTTGACATTATTGTGTACCTACTTACTTAAGCACGTAGCAGCTACTCGAGTGTTTAGCTGCTGGTGTCACACTCGTATGTGTTCACCAGAGGGCGTCCAGAGCTGTGACTTCGCGCCTTCACCGAGCGCGCTGGTACTCCTCGATGACACGTATCTCCTCGCGACGGCCGGTGGCGACTCGCTCATCAAAATGTGGAGCATACATTACAACGAGGTACGGTCAGTCGTCAGACGGTCAGACGTCTTAGGAGCGCGAACGTGATCTAGAATAACAATACGGCCGAGGGTGCATGCTAGTATCTTGCGTCACGCAGGCGCTGGAGAGACCGACGGTGCGCGAGCTGCAGACGCTGGAGCTGCACGGCGGCGGCGCGTCGTCGCTGCGCTGGGGCGGCGCGCTGCTGGCGGCGGCGGGCGCCGACCGCGTGGTGCGCGTGTGGCTGCTGGCCGAGCGCGGTGCCAGCGCAAGCCTACTGACCGTGCTGTCCGTCAGCAGCCTGGCCGTGGCGCTGCTGAGCGACGGGCCGCTGCTGTTGAGCGGCTCGCTGGCGGGCGAGCTGACCGTGTGGCAGGTTCCGTCCAAGCTGCGTGATGACGAGCATGACGAGGAGGGCACGGCGCCGTGCTTCTGGAGCCGGGAGGGCGTGGGGCGCTGGCTCCGAGATTGTATTATGCGCGCCCCTGGTCAGTCAAAATGCTATTACCTATTACGATAAAATTTGTAGATTTTATTGAAGCCATCGTCCTTGTTATCCAATGTGGCAGTACCCAGAACCACTGCGAGTGAGCTTGCAGTCCAGGAACCGAAGTCAGTCTCGTTGGTATGCGTCAGACTAGGAAGCAGTAGTTGTTACATTAATGATTTGTGCTCTACTCAAAGAATGAATTCCATGCCAGGTTTTGAACTGCGTCCGAACGAAGAGGACTTTCTTATTCAAAGAGCCGAGCAGGCGAACATCACGGGCTCCAAGCTGCTGTCCACTCCGGTCGACACATTGCTGGAACATTTGGGATATGGTACTAATTGTTTGTATATTAATATTGTGTAATCAAGTATAATTGTAAGAAATGATAATAATCAAAATAGCCTAAACGAAACTACTATTATTAGCACTTTTGTTGCTGGAAAAAGAAGAAGATAATACAGTTTTTAAAATGCTTATAAGCAATATAAAGAGAGTATAGATAAGAAGAAAGAACCGATAATATTTAGATAAATCGATACCTACCTTTGTCATTGCTCAAGAAAACACCTCGCACGTCACGGCCGTCCAGCCGTCGCTATGCTTTATTTTGATATGCTTTATTTTGATACGTGTGACTATGGGCCGTCGCAACTGGACCTCAGGGAGCGTCTGAGCGATGCTGCGCCTGTGTATTTACGGACATTGCATTCGGCCGCCTTCGATGACGGACAGCTACACGTCGCCGGTCGCGGTTGGTGTGCGGTCAGATAGACCGCAACCTAACCAAGCAAGCGAGCGTTGCGAGCGGTGCAGCAGCCGACGAGCGCTACATCCAAGTTGGTCGCAGTTAAAGAGGTTCAGAAAAAGAGACGTATTCGTTGAATATTTTTAGGAAATCTAAATGAGAATTATTTGAGGTCCGATTCGGCATGCCTATTTCAATTACACCTTGGATATTGTTATAAGGTTTCTCATTAGGGTGGGTGGCAATTTGAAACGAACTCTGTATCATGTTGTCGAACGAATGAAGATATTCTTTTGTAATATTGCGTTGCAGTCAGAGCCGATGGCTCGGGTCTCAACGACGCGGAGCGGGCGTTCGTGCACGAGCAGTTGGGCTGGCTGCAGGCAGCGCCGCCCTCCTACGACCAGGTGAGCCCATTGTGTTCCGAGTTCGAGAGCTGGAGATCAGGTTTGGTCCCATAGTAAAACTTGTTCATAATTATGAGTACAATGACCCCTTAAGAGGTTGTTGGTGTTTTTCCAATAACCCTGTATAATTTGTTTCTTTATTTCTGTAGAGTAAAGTGTGTGTAATGTCTGATGTAAAAAGTGGGCAGGCTGAGCGTACATGCCATAGTATTGTGGTTGCAGGAGCGGTCTGCGCCGCACGCGCTGCGCTGTCCGCTGTCGCACCGCGTGCTGCGCGAGCCGGTGTTCGCGGCCGACGGCTACACCTACGAGCGCGCCAACATCCTCGACTGGTTCCTCGCCGCCGGTGCGTCGCCGCACCACACCACCACACAACACATATTACTACCACATGCCGAATCTATACCACATCGGAGTGCACATAACCGCTTGGCATTTAGTTTGATTCATAGAGACTACCCCCGATTCCTACGGTTGTAAATTCAGAATTTTTAAGTTTACTACAAATAAAATTTACTTAGTACCTCAACCATAACTTTACTAGTTGCTCTAATTCCAAATATTAGGGTATCATAAAATATATAGTACTAGCTTCTGCCGGCGACTTCGTCCGCGTGAAATTATCGCCCGCCAGTTACTTCGTTTTCGCTTAGCGTTCTGTCTTACTTTTATTATTTCTGTTCGGCACCTACAGGTAGTAGCGTGATGTTAAATAGCCTTTAACCTTCCTCAAGAATTAGGCTATCAAATGCAAAAATATTTTTTCAATTCCGACAGGCAGAGTTCCAGAGATTAGCGCATACAAACAAAACAACAAACAAACTCTTCAGCTTTGATATTATCTCCTTGACTTCATTATTATACATACATTAGATTTTTAATATACAAAACAAACCGTTCTATTTACATGATAAAAACTAACATTTAAAATAATAATAAAATTACCAGTATTACCAGGACCGGCGTTCCGGTCTTCTGTCCACAGCATTGAAAAGTTAACCAAGAAAATTTTAGCGTCCTGCCTGGTTGACTCTAAAGTGCCGTGCTTGACCGACGCGGTGAATGCCTAGAAAGCGGCTCGTAAACTCAATTTCCCAGAGACAGTGGGACGAGCCGCTCTGCAGGTTGGTACGGAATAATCGTATCAATACGTCCACCAATTCTGCTGAGCGTGCCCGCCTGCTGGCTGTGAGTGAGTTGGAGTCGGGGCTCTGGCTTCAAGCACTCCCGTCACCCAACATAGGCACTATGCTGGGTGACACCTCCTTCCGGCTCGCTACCTGTCTGCGTTTGGGCGCTCCTTGCGGGGGTCCGCATCGCTGTCAGTGCAGTGAAGCTGTCGACTGCCTCGGACACCATTTCTTATCCTGCAGTAGGAGCGCAGGCCAGATAGCATGGTACGCCAGCTTTAATGGCATCATCCGTCTTGCTCTTGTCACCCTTTAGAACCCAACGGCCTGGCACGCGACGATGGGAAGAGACCAGACGGAATGACCATAATGCCCTGGAAGTTAGGCAGACCTTTGGTGTGGGATGCAACATCTTCCTAGCACGGTGGGCTGTGCTGGAGCGGCTGCTGCAGGTGCAGAAAACCTCAAACGGCGAAAATATTCCAACCTGATTGGGAGTTATATGTTCGAGCCGTTTGGGGTTTATTTTTTATTTATTTATTTGGGACAAACAAACAGTAACACATTATATCTGCGCAAACAATATGAACAAAGATATTATATAAATGTGAAACTCACACCAAGGATTAATTATTAATTATTTAAAATGGGGTTGAAACACTAGAGCCATGGGGTCCGAGTGCTCACTTGATTTTTCGAGATATTAGCTGTAAGTCCTCCATGTACCATGTACTAAATATCGCCAAGTGGTTAGTCGACTCTTCACGTGACCAGAGAATTAGCATCGCCATACAACGTGGCAATGCTGCCAGCCTTTTGGGCACTGTTCCTGTTTACAGCGATGCGGACGAATTTTTTGATGCCCTATGTTTCTTTTTTCATATAACTGTACATTTTTAATTAGATTATAAATAATTTAAAACATGTAGAAACAAAAAAAAAAAATACCCCACTGATATCGGCAACTGGGTCCAAGTCCAGCTCAGGGCTCCAGGGAGAGAAACCTCCTAACAATAAGCGCCGTGTCTAGAATTACCGCTTTCTGAATCAAGCCTTTAATCCAGCTGCCCAACGAGAGCCTCCTCAGGTGTTAGTTGAGGCTCTTGGCTATTAAGCCAGTGGCGGTCGCGACTATCAGCACAATGACCGCTGAGTCCACATGTCGACAACCTCGCGAGCCAAGTGAGGATACTTGATTTATTTATCTCTCTCGGCTTTCACGAGGTTCCAGTCACTGCACTACGTCAACAACCATAGCGCACCCCTCCATTCGATCCACCACCACTATATTGGCCGCAATCGTCCTGTCAGTGATAATGTTCCAGTCATGCGGGAGCACTACGTCAACAATCATAACGGTGCGCTCTATTCGACCCACCACCGCTATATTGGCCGCAATCGTCCTGTTTGTGATAATGTTCCAGTCATGCGGGAGCACTACGTCAACAATCATAGCGCACCGCTCTATTCGATCCATCACCGCTATATTGGCCGCAATCGTCCTGTCAGTGATAATGTTCCAGTCATGCGGGAGCACTACGTCAACAATCATAGCGCACCGCTCTATTCGATCCACCACCGCTATATTGGCCGCAATCGTCCTGTCAGTGATAATGTTCCAGTCATGCGGGAGCACTACGTCAACAATAATAGCGCAAAGCTCCATTCGATCCACCACCACTATATAAGTCGCAATCGTCCTGTCAGTGATGATGAATCCCAACACAATGTGTACAGACAACTGTACAGGTTTAATTTTGTTTTAAATACATAATTATGTTCGCGGAGCGCATCTGCACTCTAATACGGTATTTAAATTGTAACTTTCGCACTATGAATCACTGCACTTTATCATTTGTATCAATAAAGGTATCAATTAAATACTCGCCGCAGAAGGTTGTGTTAATTATCTTCTAATACGCGATCTTCCTGCCTATATCAACGAGAAGCAGTCATCTATCATTTATCAGCTAAGTGTAGGCGTGAAACAACCCCTACACAATGTGAAATTGCCATTTTCGAACTGGGTCCCGACACAATCTGTGATATGACACTTCCGATCCGCTAAATGTGTCGGATTGATTCCCCGGACGGTGGCATGCACGACAGATGTCAACCGTGTCGTCCTTCATAATAAATCTTCCGGTAAATGTTCGTCATGATAACTTACTCAAACGCAGCCAGGTTAAGGACGCTAGCAAATCGACATCAGGTCCATGTAGGGCCCGGAAAAAGCGTCTGTGTAGCTCCTTACTCTGCCATACCTCCTTGTGATCGTTACTGTTTATTATTATTTCATTAACAAGAGTTTTGTAGTGAGCACTCGTGTGTTGCAGACGGTGCGGTGTCGCCGATCTCGGGGCGGCGTCTGCTGTCCTCGTACCTGCAGTTAAACTTTGGATTGCGCGAGCAGCTGCGGGAGTTCCTGCGCTCCTCAGCTGACACCTGACCTGACACCACCACGTCCGATGAGCTGACCGCCGCCCCCCGCTTTAGGTGACATGTTTATGGATTTTGTGATTCACTCGAGATAAGCATAAATCTTCTGGATATTTGTGATGTCAATTTTCTCTGATAGTCTTTTACGAAAGTTTCGCGATATTAAGCAAAATGAAAAAAAAAAAAAAAACTGCAAGGCTTTTATTATTTAATAAGCAAAATGAAAAAAAAACTGCAAGGCTTTTATTATTTCGTTGCCCACTTACTAGGTATCCCACAATATGGCCCTTCGCCTGAATAAAAAAGGAGAAAATGAAATGAAATGAAATAGGGGATCAGACAGGAATAAAAAAGTTTATAGTGGATAAGACAGAGATTAAAACAGAAGAAGAACTAGCAGGGCATCGAGAGTGGGGGGGGGGGGGGTTCAGGGGATCAGACCGGAATAACTCGTATGACGTTATAACAACTTGAGTATCCTAATACATCACCTGTAATTAAAACTTCATTTTATATGGATTATTTGCTCTGAGGGGCCCGTGGCTATACAATAACAGCCGTACAGGTCTATCGATCAGGTTAAGCTGCGCTTGCCGCGGTTGGTCTATGGATGGGTGAGCATCTTTACATACTAAGACCCCTCCGTGCCTCGGAAAGCACATTAAGCCGTTATTCCCGGTTGTCATTCGCGGATATTATCTACTTACAGAAATAAAATCATTATCATTTATCATTTGTTGTTGTGGAGGTCAGATAGGCAGTCGCTCGATGGAGAATACTTACTGGTACTGATCTGCATTTGGTTAGACTGGAACCCCAGTAGCCGATCCCAACGTAGTTGGTATAAGGCTAGAGGCAGATGATGACTTGTGTAAGTGTTAGGATTGAGTTTTATAATTCAAAACCTTTTTTTACCTATGAACCTGCCTGGGCTCTAAGAAAACGACAGAAGTCAGCTCTCACTGCAAGCATGCAGCATGTCGCATGTCGCCTGGAGTGTGGCATCGAGCCGCAATAATACCAAAAACAATGTTTCAACGATTTCATCTTTATTTTGTATTACTTACATTATATTTACAAGTGAGGCAGTAACAGTGTCAACGAACCAAACTTTTTCAACTCGGAACCACTGTTCGACGACATTCGTTCAGTAAAATCAACAATTTATTGATCGCCGCGAGCGGTGCGGGACGAACGGCACACTTCACATCCCACTTACTAACGCGCAGCAGCGGGGCCTGGACCGAGCTGGAGGCCACCACATCAGCTTACACGTTGCTTGTGGCCTGCGCAGGCGCTTGCACTTTCGCTAGCTACACACAGCCTGTACTGACCGTACTGTACGTCAGTAGCAGTACTTGAACCAGGAAATTTCCCTTAATGCTACAATAATTAAGGGAATGTTAATTGTCAATATTGTTGTTTACCAAGGACTGCGGGTGCGGTATTCATGGATTATACAGGCACCAGTTAGCTAAATTAAGGTTTATATTCGAGGGTGGGCCGTGTCAAGTACCGACTCACTTCAACCAAATTATATAAAATATCATTATCATAGTTCAGTATCAATTCAACCAATTCACAGGTTATGACACAATTCCTTGCAGTTTTGTACTGTTGTAGAAATGACCTGAGTACAAATGGCCGTCCGTGGGACGTTGGCGGTTAAAACGATTTCGATGTCGCTATGAGTAGTCGAGCAAAGCTCCACGAGGCGGCGCGCGTGCGCGGTGTCGGACACATGCGTCGATTACAGACGAGGTTCAGACACATGTGTCGGGCACATGCGAGGTGGCAGACATGATTCTAAAATACGAGTAGTTCTACGACATTCGTTTCGCCGATGAACTGTTTGCACTGTTCGTCAACAGAACGATTCACTTGCAAGTGTTTCGCCGACAGAACTTTCTCGTTTATTGTTTACACACTAGTTGTAAATAACTCTTGTAGAAAACTGTTTGAAATATCAACAATAAACGAAAACAGTACTACTTGTAGAATAAATCTTATAAACTTTGGTGTAAACGCGGGGATAGATGAACAGTTGCGTTGAAAGGTCTATCAACGAATCTATCAAAACTGAGTCGTTCTGTCGGCGAACCGTCCATCGCCGTAACGGATGTCGCAGAACTGTTTCAGAATCACCAGACACATGCGTCGAGCACGTGCGATGCGCACTATGCGCAGTGTCTGACACATGCGTCGGGCACGTGCGATGCGCACTATGCGTAGTGTCTGACACAAGCGTCGGGCACGTGCGATGCGTACTATGCGCAGTGTCTGACACATGCGTCGGGCACGTGCGATGCGCACTATGCGCAGTGTCTGACACATGCGTCGGGCACGATGCGCACTATGCGTAGTGTCTGACACATGCGTCGGGCACGTGCAATGCGCACTATGCGCAGTGTCTGACACATGCGTCGGGTACGTGCAATGCGCACTATGCGCAGTGTCTGACACATGCGTCGCACACCCATAAGAACCACGCGCCGCCACGGTCGCAGTGGATTAATCAATGTTACTATTAATATAATAAAATTAATTGTAATCGTTTATAATAATTATGTACAAGTTTACAAATGTGAAGGACGCACGAGCGGCAGCCGGCCCGCGAGGCCCGCGAGGCGCCGCTCCGCCCGCGCCGTCGGCTATGTACATAGTTTTGTTTCCCATAATATAAACTTTAGTAGGTAGGTAATACGAATAATCTCGTAATTTTAATTATCTTCTCACATCGTTCATATCACAACGCGTACGACACACCGTTCCATTATCTAAGTAATACATTTGAAATTTTTACAATACATTTAACTTAACCACTCCGCATCGCATGCGGGTGTTGTTGGACGTGAGGGCGCGCGCGCCCGCGCAGTCACTCGCACACTCACTCACACTCACATTGTAGTCACTCGAGTCCGCACCCACGGCGCTCACACTTCGCTGCGCTATTTGCCGTCGTCCTCATCGTGACATAGTACCCTGAAAGCAAAAACCACACCATGTTAAACAAGCAGCCTTTGTACATCAGAAATTAATGTTTCTAAGGTTCCGTACATCAAAACTGGTTTAAGCTGGGGCTTCCTAAAAACTGGAACCGTCATATACACGGTTTACTCAATTGAAATAAATCAAAACCCGAATTGGGGTCATTCGGGATCCTATTTCCCTTGACATATTATGGGATCAACCTTGAAGTCGTAACTTTTCTTTTTTTTTTAGGATGGGAAATCATCAAATGACCCCTCCCGCTCTGGGTGGAGCGGAAGGGAGTGTCAGACTCTTACTGACTAAAACCCATCCGTGTTCCTTTCTTAGCCCTTTATGTTCCGGGGTAGCGGTAACCCTTTCGGACAATCCCGCTGCCCCGGCAGGCTTCGGCCTTGACGGGCCCCTTCTTCAATGCTGACATCTCTTTGAGGCACGCGTGGAACACATACGCGCCGTCCAGCACGGGTCTGGTCCTGATCGGACGCGAGCTACCCATTACTCTATGTCCGCAGGCCCGCGCCTACGGTGGCCGGGAGTCGTCCCGCGGCTCCCGACGCACGGGGCGTCTCCCGCGGAACGAAGTCGTAGCTTAAAGTAACAAAATGTATGGATTAGCTAATCAGTTTCACATCCTGTCGGTATTATATTAGGTCCTTACATATGAAATTGGCGTTTTGTACGGGAGGAATATAAAGTTTTTTTTTTTTTGTAAAATATATTTAATTAATCAAAGTATGCACCGTTGTTATCTATGCACTGATCCCTTTACTAAAAAAACCATGGGGTCGAGAACCATGAACTCTTTGAAGGCGGTTTGGACTGCCGCATCGGAGTTGAATTTTTTTCCTTGTAAGAAGTTGTCCAAATTCCGGAATAAATGGTAATCTGTTGGAGCAAGGTCCGGGGAGTACGGTGGATGTCGCAGACATTCCAATTATAGCTCATCTAACTTAGTGGTTGTTTGTTGTGCAGTATGTGGTCTTGCGTTGTCGTGAAGTAGCAGTGGCCTAGAGCGATTGACCAATCTCGCTTATTTAGCAGCTAGTTCTTCCTTCATGGTTTGCAGTTGCTGACAATAGATATCTGCCGTAATCGTTTGGCCAGATTTTAGAAAGCCGTAGTGAACGACACCGGCGCTAGTCCACCAAACACTCACAAGTATCTTTTTCTGAGTCAATTTTCGTTTAGGGCAGGATTTGGCTGGTTCTCCAGGTTTCAGCCATTGCGACGAGCGCTTCCGATTATCGTACAGTATCCACTTTTCGTCACAAGTAATGATTCGATTTATAATACCTTCATTATTGTGTCGGTTGAGCAAAGTAACACAGCAGTCGACGCGTGTTTGCAAGTTCGATTCACTCAATTCATGAGGTACCCATCGTTCAAGTTTTTTTACTTTCCCGATTTGTTTCATGTGGATTAATACAGTTTTATCACTTACCCCGAAGCCTGCAGCTATCTCTGAAGTGCTTTGTGATGGATCCGCTTCCACAATAGCCTTTAATTCTTCATTTTCCACTTTGGTCTCCGGCCGTCCACGGCGTTGGTTCTGAAGGTTGAAATTTCCAGAACGAAAACGTTGAAACCAAAAACGTAAAATGCTTTCTTTTGTGACACCAGCGCCGTATACATCATTAATCCTTCGAGCTGTTTCTGCAGCACTGGTGCCACGGTAGAACTCGTACTCGTAAATATACCTATTATATTTCATGTTTTCCATTGGCGTGTTATAAGCGACGCCAAAGAAAAAAATAATGAGGAAAAAACAAATGAATGGCTGTTTTCAATACTCAAATGTACCAGCTAAATGAATTTATAAATTTGAATTTGGAATTCTTAACCAAAGAGGAGATATTTCACATCAAAGTGGTCAGTACGACAAAACGCTAATTTCATATGTAAGGAATTAATAATAAACCTCATTGCACGGAAGACTTTCGGTCTATCCAACTGGTGGATTTTATTCGCGGAGTCGTGGCGGTGACACTCACGGGTAGACGAGCGCGAGCGCGAGGAGCAGCAGTAGCCTGAGAAGTGCGCGCGGGCGGCCGGCGGCCAGCGCGCCCAGCAGCGCATGCGCGGGCGGCGCGCGCGCGTGGGGCGCCGCGTTGCCGTGCTGCATCGCCGCCGGCTGCTCGCCTGTGCGGTAATGCGATACTGTGCTTCATTAAACAACGTGAGGCTGGTCGCGGACAATACAAATCGTGAGTGTGATAATAAAGTGAAGGTGCAGTACTGGAGTCGCGCCGCAACGTCAACTACGAGGTGTTATGGAAGAAGACGGTAGTAAAGTGCTGCTAACATAGTTTTAAGCCATATTTTATGACAGCAGTTTTGCTCTATACTTTATATTAAGTATGTATGTTAGTTTGTAAGGTATAATTATGCCTGATGGCCTTTGTAGCCTGTAATAAATGTTTTTTATCATTATGATGTTGGTGTACATGTGGCTGACGAGGCTCGGACGAATGCGACCGACGTAACAATATTTTCAATAATACTACGTTGGGTACAATGATAACCGGAGTCATCGACTACGGCGTTTCAAGATGTTTTTACTGTTCAACACAGAGGTAAGGACATGCGTGGTACTGACCGCTGAGCACGTGCAGCATGACAGACGCGGAGTCCAGGTTGGAGGGCGAGCACGAGTAGTTCCCAGAGTCCTCGCGCCGCGGACTGTAGATGATCAAGTTGCCCACCTGCAATAGCAGTGGACCATCCAGTTACTTGTCTTACAGCATGGAAGTACATGTTACATTAGAACCGCACATACAAACATTTTTTTGTTCCTCTAAACTGAAGTTTGGGATCCATACCTACGACACATACATTTTGACGTTTGTGCAGGGGGAGGAAGCAACTATGCGCAGTTAATTGCAAACAGTTCTTATAGAACTCGCGAGTATTTAAACACTAGAAGGGTACAGGAAAAAACTTTTTAACAAAAAAATTAAACCGCCGAAAAAACTGAAAAGCAATGATGAATGAAAGGTTTATTATTTAATAAACCTTTTTTGTTTAACCTTAATAACTATGTTCTTAAACTAATGTAAGTATACCTAAGTAATTTTGAGTCGGCACCAAACAATCAAGGACAAAAATTGGTTCCGCATTTTCGTTTTTTGACATGCGGAAAATGCAGAACCAACGACACCGAAATTTATTTTTTACTTTGTAGCGTTTTCTTTTGGAAGTCGGTTTTTTTTTTTTTGTTAAAAAGTTTTTTGTCTTTAAATTCAAGGTAATTTAGTGATCTTTGTTCATTGATTGTTTGGCGCCGACTCAAAATTGCTTAGGTATACTTACATTAGTTTAAGAACTCGGTTATTAAGGTTAAATAAAAAAGGTTAATAATTTTTTGTGGCTATCATTTACTAATTAGCTCATTCATCGTTACTTTTTTTAAATTTAATTGTAATACACAACTCAGCATTAAAATCTGCGAGTGAACAATAAATCCCCCTATTTTCCCAACCTTAGGGTAGCATTTTTTTTCCAAATTAATATACGACCAACTTCGAGGTATACCCTATCCAATAAAAAAAGAATAATCAAAATCGGACTATTCTGGAAATAAATATGCGTGGTCATACATTACAATCAGTGAGTGAACAATTAATCATCCCCTGTTTTCCTACCCTTAGAGTTGTAATTTTTTATTTAAATTTATATGGGACCAATATCGGGGTATACTCTTTTGAATAAAAAAAGAATGATCGAAATCGGACTACGCTGTAAAAGATTATGCGTGGCCATACATAAAACAAAAATAAACACATCGACTTCAAAACCTCCTCCGATTTTTCGTCGGTAAAAAAGAAGGATCATAGTCTTTTTTTTTTCAATTTCGAGTTAGCAATACTATCTAGATTAAAATTTTAAAAATCTTTAAAATTATTCTACTGAATAAAAATGTTAAATTGATTCATTCCCTGACAAGCGACCACCAGCCTCAAACACGGGCTCTAGAAGCTTTTAGCGAGTTTGTTTCATAACGAAGTGAGCACTAAGGACGGAGTTTTGAAAATATATTCCAAGGGGTTGAAAGTTTGTATGGACGTTCGTCGACAAGAGTGTCTCGTGTGTCTTGCTAGTGTCGTGTTGTACGGTACCGTGGTGTCGGGAGCGACCCGCTCCATGCGGATCTCGACAAGGCTCTTGTCGTAGTTGAGCACCCGCTCGTCGTTGTGGTACCAGAAGATGTAGGCGGGCTCCTCCAGCGCCTGCGTGATGACGCACTTGAGGCTCACCGTTGTGCCAGCCTTCACGTACAAGTCCGACTCACCCACGATCTCGATCTTTGGCACTGTCAACATGTACATCGAATATATTACAGAATCAGCCTGCTTGAGTCCACGAGTTGGCAAGAGTAGAGTGGGAAGTTCCCAGATCTTAAAAAAAAATGGCAAGGACAGACTCAGCTCAGAAGGCGGAGAACCGGGGGTGGTTGTATAACTTGCAAGGGGCCAATGTCCAGACGACACTAGCGGCACTCTACATAGAACGATCAGAATGACAGAATCTCGTGACAAATGGAGAGTGTGAGTACACTCACCTACAACGTTGAGCTGCACGAAGTGGCTCATCTTGGGCTCAGTGCCCACCTGGCACTCGTACACGCCGGCGTCACGCGCCTGCACGTACTTCACCTGCACATACGCTTATTGTCACTCACTCGACGCTCAAAATACCGCCACAGTCACGAAGAAACACAAATGAGAACTCCCTGCAAAGTATTTCTTCTGTTTTGTAAATGTCGTCATTTATTTTTGTCCTTATTTGCCAAGATATCAAAAGATGAAAAAATCATGTACCTAAATGCTCCAATCTGGACAAGATAATAGTGAATAATGGACCTGCAGCGTCCAGGTGTCGGTGGCCTCGACTAGGAAGGCCTGGAAGCGCTCGTCGGCGATGAAAGTGAAGCGGTCCACGGTGAGGATGTGCGCGTCGCGACGCCGGATCCACGACACCGACTTGTTGCTCAACTGCCGCACCTGCAAAACGCGTCCCGAGTGTCAGCTTTGTCACTACCAAGACATCGTCATACTCACATATAGCAGTAGCAGGTTATTTTGGCGCATGTCCCAAATCGGAACTAACGTCACATCATCATCTTGTTTTTGGAACGAACTTCCTTAACGCAAGTTATGCGAATGCACACTTAACGAATGAGAGCTAGACTGAAAAAAGTGTAAAGTCGCCCTGCACATTATTAATAAAATCAACATCATCATCATCATCTGCTTAGCCTTTTCCCAACTATGTTGGGGTCGACTTCCAGTCTAACAGGATGCAGCTGAATACCAGTATTTTACATGGAGCGACTGCCTATCTGACCTTCACAACCCAGTTACTGGGTAATACGATACCCCTTGGTAAGAATGGTTGTCAGACTTTCGGGCTTCTGACTACCCGTAACGACTGTCAAAGATCCACGAATGACAGCCGGGACCAACGGCTTAACGTGCTTTCCGAGGCACGGAGGGGTCTCGATATGTAAAGATGGTCACCCATCCATAGACCAAACCGCGGCAAGCGTAGCTTAACCTGATCGATCGACCTGTGCGGCTGTTATTATTTAGCCACGGGCCCCTCTAATAATAAAATCAAGAATTTAATTTAATTATTGTACATGTGAAGACAATGTGGGTCGGGTCATTTTACTCGTTTATTTTTTTTAATGATTCTCTTTTTTCTGTTAGTTTTTGTTTAGGTCTGGCAGTTTCAGTAATTCATGTGGCCTACCCAAATGTCCTTTCTTTGGTATTGTTCATCGAATCGTTGAGCTCCTTATGTTTTGAGTTGAGCTGCACGATTTCTGACAAATGCATGCACTGACTGGACAGGTCCTCTCAATCTGTGTGGTTCTTTCCTCAAAAGACCATCTTAGACATCGATCTACATGGTCTTCATATAACCTGATCAAGATAATGTCTGGACTTTAAAAGAGACTGTGACCTCTGAGTTTGTTTCGGCCTTTCTTCTCAGAGTAGGAAACGCGGACCTCATCTAGTTTTATAAAAAATATGATTGACGTGTTAAAGTGTTTGTGTAAACGTAGTTACAAAAATAAAATCATTTATCATTTAACAACATCATCTAGAACTCTGTCATGTTTACAGTATTCTTCCTCGACTTTATGTAGTAGATGTAAATGTTAATGGTGTGAAATATTCCGGGCTACCAGTACAGTTAGGTGTACCGCAAGGCTCAATACTGGGTTCATTCTTGTTCTTAGTATATATCAATGACTTACCATTCCATTTAAAGGGCATCTGTGACGTTTTACCGTTTGCAGATGATACCTCTATTATTTTTAAAGTAGACAGGAATAGACAAGATTTTGACGACGTAAACAGTGCACTCTAAATAGTTACGGATTGGTTTACGTCAAATAACCTAGTTCTCAATGCCAAAAAATCGAAAAGTGTAAAGTTCGCCTTACCAAATGTTAGAAATCTAGGACCCAACATCGTCTTAGATGAAGAGGAGCTTGAAACTGTGGGCTCGGTAGTATTTCTAGGAATAACAGTAGATGCCAAACTTCAGTGGCGACCACATATATCAAGCCTAGCAGGAAGGCTCAGTTCGGCTGCCTGCGCCGTCAGGAAAGTAAGACAATACACTGACGTTGATACAGCTCGTTTTGTCTATTTTAGTTATTTTCGCAGCGTTATGTCCTATGGTAGTCTGCTGTGGGGCAAAGCCGCTGATATACAAAATATATTTGTCCTGCAAAAACGAGCTGTTCGAGCAATTCACCAGCTAGTTGCCAGAGTTTCTCTAAGAGATTATTTTAAAGATATTGGTATTCTCACGGTTGCATCACAGTTTATCTTTGCCAACATCTTATATATTAGGCAAAATATACACTTGTACACTAAAAACAGTGATATTCACAATGTTAACACTAGAAATAAGGACAAACTACAAACTCCCTTTCACCGGCTTCATAAGGTTCATAACTCATTTGTTGGGCTTGGTATAACCTTTTATAATAAGCTACCTTCCTCTTTGCTTGATTTGCCTTATAATACGTATAAGCTCAAGTAAAATCCAATCTTTGTTCAAAGGCTTACTATTCCATTAACGACTACTTAAACTATAAGAATAGTTGGTCGGCCTGATTAACTCAAGACAATGTTTATGTTCTTTCTCCAGAATTAGCTTACTGACAGGTTTTATGAGTTCATGTAATTGTTTTTTTTATTTTATTTTTTAGTTGACTGTATAAGTCAATTAAGTGTAACTTTATTTGAATTTATTATTGACATAATCTACTCATTTCAATGTTTTGTAATGAGTTGATTGCAATAAGTGGTTAGCTAGCGACCTCTATGATTGATCATTTTGTTCTTGCCTGAGCAACCGGCAGCAAGTTCGTCATGCTCCCTTAGATGTCACTTCTTGCGGTAGCGTCCGGGGTCGGGTTCACAGATTACTGATATGTAGGTCGGGTTGCCTCCCTACCTCAAATATGGCGAGGGGGGTAATGGCTTATCTTTGCGTTATGCTCGTGCACGGGTGCTGCTTGTGGTGACTGGTCGTCTTGCTGACTATGTTTTTTATTGTTGTTATTAGTAATAACTTGTTTATTAATTTTACTTTGATGGTCCTAGTTTATCATTTGTGACTTCAAGTGACAGCTATGTGAACAGAACCCAGCATTGCATAAATATGTAAGTTGTCACTTCCTGGAGGCTTTTATTTAGGTAGTAATGTTTTTTTTTTATTACATTTTAAATTTTGATTTAGTTTTTTTTTTTGAGTTTGAGTACGTATAGATTTTATGGTCATTGTTGGTATATTGGCGTGGCTAGCTAACATTTATGGCAAATAATTTAATTGAATGTTCTGTGTTCTGTAATGCTAATTAGATACTTTGCAGATCTAGTATTGTATACAGTCGAGTCTTTTATAACTGAACTGACAGCAGTGTTGCTGTAGAGTTTGTTGCGCCACTTCTTCTCCCCAGCGAAAGCACTAGGAAGTGGTGCAGGGCGGGCGTTTTGGGGGACTTTCTTTTGTAATTTTGACGTTCGAAAAGTGCTGATTCTCAGCTTTGTTTGAATATTTGATTTGATTTACATGGTTAACACAATGCTGGGAGCATTGTGTTAACCTTCTCTACTCAACATATTTTTTTTTTTTGGTCCAAATTAGAGTCGATACTTTTTTGTGCTAACTATCCTTTAATATCACCCCAGACCAACTCATTTGGGTTCACGTTGGATGGTATGGAGGCAAACGCAAACGGACATGAAGTGTCATGAAAAAAATCAGTCTCTCTGCATTATTGTAATGTATTGTGTGTGTTGTTGTTGTATTGTGTTGTTGTAGTTGTTGTTGTTGTCTGCATTATGATATGATAGACATAGCATGCAAAAATTATAATATAAATAAAATTTCAATAATTGTGCAGAATTAACGCTTACAGCACTAGTGGGTAATTTTAGAAAACAACACAAAAAAAAGAAATAAAATGAAGAAAGAAAAAAAAAGTCAATTGTGTTGGTTACAATCTTGCATAGCGGGCTGGGTAGAAGCCATAGTCAGCTTTTTCTCTTCTCGAACCGAAATTACCTGTTTTATATTTGGATTTAAATATCACAAGTGCTTCGTGTACAAATCCAGTTTCGCTTCCACAATGTACGATGATCAAACGGTCTCCTTTACCGATATGAGACAGCATGCCGTGTTCATCCTTTGATTGCCAACATTTTGAAGCGTTATGAGACGCATTAACATAAGTTTCGTCAAGATATAAAATATGTCTTCCTTCTCTACGATATTTTTTAATAGTATTTAGGTATTAACACTTCCATTATGTTATATTTGGCTGTTCGATAAGGAGTTGCCTTTGAGATCCACATTTCTTAAAGGAGACAATTTTTTTTGGGCCCACTGTTAAACGGTAATGTTTATTAATCATATTTCACATGAAAAAAGTGATCATCTTATTATAATTAACAGACCAGAAATTATATAGAAATGTAACCGGAATAATGAAATAATAGTAAAAAAGTGTTACGGCAAAAAATGCTTGTTTAGGAGCGTTTTTAGGTTTATGTTAACGTGAAAAAAAAATATGTTACTACGGTGCGCAGCGGTAATAACATCGGCTTTAAAATACGTTTAAAGAGGTAATAATTAATTGGTACAGTGAACTTGTTTTTATTAGTGCTGTTATTAACGGTTATCACGTTATAATATATCAATCAACGTACTTTAAAAATCACCATCGAATGAAACGTAATTAATAGCCCGTTGCAAATACTCTGTGGTCCAGATTCAAACAGTTTGACAGATTGTCATAAAGGCTCGAAGCCATGCCAAAAACATAAAAAAAAAAAACTGTTTGACAGACAACATGAATGTAGGATTACATACTCTTTGGACAACATTATTATTGTTTCCTGCAATAGTTGTATGTTTCTTCTGTTCTTTTCATATTTTTATTCGAAAGATTTTATGAAAATGGCATCTGTAGATACAGTGCATAATCCACAAAGCCGTTGTATCAATTGTGCAGCTCGATTTCAACGGATACAATCAAGGCACACAAGTAGGAAAACTTATTATATGTATATATTAGTTGACACCACCCCATCAATTACTAACACTAGAGCTGCTCTTGCTGGATACTGTTGTAATTGTTTAGTGGGCAGACGCACTGTTGGCTGCTGTGCACATGTGATGTGTATAGTGTGGTATTTATCTTGGGCGCGGCATCAAGGTGAGGTTGAGCCACCTGCATCTTTCTTTAGATGAAATACTGCTTTTAAGAGATGACTTTGAAAATGATGATGATGAACAGTAATAAATACTTCTTGTGACGTACCTATAACGTGTTTTTTTTTTCTCCTTGCTCAACCAGCTTATAACACATCACCTTATTATTTTAGATCTACAGTATTGGCCGGCAAAAGCCGCGCTATTTCGAAATGAATACCTACATCTAATCAATGAATAAGTCTATCAAATCGTGTAAATCACATCAAAATCTGTCACGTAGTACAGACGTGACTTTGTTTTATGATATAATATTATTATTGAAAAGTGCACTATTTTGACTTAAAATACCAAGGAGACCTATCCACTCATTAGACAATAGCTCTTGTGAGATTTTAGGTTATTATGAGAGTCATGTTTTGACTGTCGTATTTCACAGTATTCCGGTTACATAAAGTTTTGCTAATATTACCACTGTAATCTAGAGATTATACACAATTTGTGGTGGGCCTATTACCCAAACAAAAAAAAATTGTCTCCTTTAAAACCTAGATCATGTAATAATAGTCTTAAATATCCCCTGCCGCAGTGTCATACATTCTCTTCTCTAAGTACAGCATTCAAAGTTTTCAATGTTGGTATTTGTTTTTAAATTGTGTAAAACTGAGTGACATTTCTTCTTACCACGCCTTTTGTGAAATCGTCTACTTTCACTCTTTTTCTGGGAATCTGTTTTGGTTTTCTCGGTGATTTAAATCTTTTGTTGTCTTTTAATAATTTTTGTTGTTGTACTATTAAAATTTTTCAATTACAGACTTTTTCCGATAGTCCAGTAACCTACGGTTTTGTTTATTTTTTATATCTTGTTGATATTCAGCAGAATTTGCAACCTAAGTTTTTTTTTTCTAAAATATTTCGTATACATTAAAAGCCATTTGCTTGCACTGACTTATGTTTATGTCCGAAGATATTTCGATTTATCTTGATAATTTAATCTCATGTATAACTCTCATAAAGCGTCCGCAACTGTCAACTGAACACGTGTGATCGCTAACCACGTAGCGCTAGAGAGTGAACTGAATTTTGACACGAAATCTCCTCCCGCCCGCACCTCTCCCGGTCCACGTTCTCGTCCTACCCCCGCGCCCCTATACTCCGCAAGCGAGGAGTCAATTAAGCGGTTTGCCTATATAACCTTAAATTGTCCGTAAATTCAAATCACAACTGTCATTTTGTAAGTACTAACACTACTATTTAACTTTTTCTGGGAAATCAATTACTATTATTAATAGTCGTATAAAATGGCTACAATACCGCAAAGTGGCGTAGTGTGTCAATCTGCGTAACAATCAAGTTTCCTGAGGATACATACAAACTGGGATCGTCCGGTCTAATCTGTAAAAATATCACCGCGCAAACTTAGGTGAAGTGAGTTTGAAATGAGCTGTCATTCCACCTGATGTTAGGTAAGCCTCTGGCTACTCACTTCACGTAAGTTTTAAGGGTTAGATTTTTATAGAACAGATGGGCTGTGGTGTGGTGTTACCTTGCAGGGCAGGTAGGCGTGTGTGCCGAGCTGCGTAGTGATGTTGTTGGGCGCCGAGGGGTCGAAGTAGGGTCCCGTGTACAGCCCCACGTAGCGCTTGGTGAGGCGCGGCCCACCACCCGCCTCGCCGCACGATAGAACTGCAACCACAATTAAACAACAATAGATGTATGAAATTACAAGACCAGCAAATTAGATTGTAGAAACGATCAGTCAGTAAGAAATCAAAACCGGCCAAGTGCGAGTTGGACTCGCACACGAAGGGTGCCGTACCACCATACAATATTTAACACTACATATAAAATAACGGCAAAAAAATCACGTTTGTTGTATGGCGTTTGATAAGGTATGGTATGATGGCCTTATTTATAAACTAAAAACAATGCTGCCTCAACAATTTTCAGAGATCGTAGAGTCCTATCCATCGAATAGATTGTTTAGAATAAGACAAAGAAATGCCTATTCAGACCTTAGGCAGATAAAGATGGAGTACCGCAAGGTAGTGTACCAGGTCTGGTCCTGTATCTTATATATACCTGTGACATTCCTGAGCTAGAAAATAATGTCATTGCAACCTTTGCGGACGACACAGCTATCATGGTTTTCAAACTCAAACTCAAAGCATTTATTTCAATTAAACCATTTACAGGCACTTTTGAATTGTCAATAGGTCAGTCAGAAAATATGAAGCTAGTTGCCCATTCCAAAGCGTAGGTACCTATGGAGAAGAACGGGCAAGAAACTCCATGGACACTCTTTTAAATTATATTTTACAAAAATATTAGTTACATCATTAATGTTGAATTTATAATTATATGTGAGAACGATGTAAAAAAAAAAAAAAAATATACGTACGCGTTCAAGTGTCCAGAGTACAGCAAATAGTACTTAACAAAACAATAATCCAAAAGTAAAATAATTAAAAATAAGCCGAGGCAGCCAAGTGATGACCAGTCCCAACTGACGGCGCCCGTTCACGAACATGACGCATAGATCAGCACCATTCAGCTCAACCATTTTAAAGGGAGCTAAATGATCCAACACACACGCCACCGTCAGCGAGACATTTTAGTGAGCATGACATACTATCAGCCGCCAGGGCACATTCAAGTCAATGAAAGACATTATTATCATTACCCGGTAAATGGTAGCACTACAGTACATAGAACTCACATTTGTGCTATGCAATTATACAATATAAAGGAAATTGAGTTTATACAATGCAAAGATAGTTTTACAATCTTCAACAGCTCCAACAGTATTTTCAAGAGTTAATCAATTAGTTGTGGTTGTGGAGCAGGACCAGCATTGAGCCAGGCATCTTTATCAACGATGTAATCCCCTAACTTATAATATGCCTGCCTGCATAGTGTGCGTTTTATACAAGACTTGAATTTTGTCTCATTCAGTGGAAGAATGTGGGGAGGTATTTTATTATAACATTTTAAACAGTACCCCATAAAAGATGAGTCTACTTTAGCCAGTCTGAAACCTGATTGAACTAATAGGTCCCTATTTCTAGTACTATAATTATGTCTTTCACCTCTTTTGCTAAAAAGATGTAAATTTTTCCTTACATACATGATGTTTTCGTAGATATATTGACAAGGCACCGTCATGATGTTAATTTCCTTAAACAGTTCCCTTAGAGAATCGCGCCTGCGAAGATTATATATGGCTCTAATGGCTCTTTTCTGCAGAATTAAAATAGAATCGATGTCTGCAGCCCGTCCCCAAAGTAAAATACCGTATGAAATGATACTATGAAAGTAACTAAAATAAACTAGTCTCGCGGTATCTACATCAGTAAATTGACGGATTTTTCTGACAGCATAAGCTGCTGAACTTAACCGTCCTGAAAGAGATGTTAAATGAGGACCCCATTGTAGCCTTGAGTCGAGCGTGATCCCCAGGAAAACAGTTTTATCGACGAATTCTAGTTTCTCTTGATTCAATATTATCTCACAATCACTACCTTTGACATTTGGTAAAGAAAATCTTATGCACTTAGTTTTTTTTCCATTTAATACTAAATTATTAGCAGTGAACCAATTTTGAACCTGCATTAGGGCGTTATTTACGTCGTCAAAATTTGTAGCCCGTCTATTTACCTTAAAAATTAAGGAAGTGTCATCAGCAAATAACACCTCCCTGTCCTTGTCCTTTGGTGAAACCAAACTGTTGATCGTGAAGGATTTTATTAGTGTTAAAATGATTGAGCATCTGATTGAGTATTATTTTTTCAAACACCTTGCTGAAAACCGGCAACATGGATACGGGTCTATAATTATTGGTGTCTTTACTGTCCCCGGATTTGTAAAGTGGTATTACCTTACTGTATTTCATTAAATCGGGAAAGACTCCTTGATCAACACACGAATTAAATACTAAAGCTAAATAAGGCGCAATAGTCTCAATTATGGAGGTACAGACTTTAATGGACATTCCCCAAACATCTTCGGTCAATTTGATCTTAATTTGCTTAAAAGCTTTTATTACTGTTACAGGGTTAATATGTTTAAATTGAAATTCAACCGGGCAGGCTTGAACGTTCGTTCTTAATAAATCAATTGATACGTCGGGTGAAGAATTTAAGGCTTCCGTCGTTTTTAATGGTATATTAGTAAAGAAATTTACAAATTCTTGAGCTACTTCTAAGTTAGAGCTTATGGCACCACGTGAAGTCTCCAACGTGTAATCAGTGTTTCGTTTTCTATTCCTACTAGTTTCGTTATTTATAATTTTCCAAACTGTTTTTATTTTATTTTCTGCCGATTTGATTTTATTGCTAATGTTTTGGCTTACAGGGCTTTGGCAATTTGCAAGTATTTCTAAAAATTTTGGAATATGTAGTAACATACTTGCTGAAAGTTTCAGTATTGATGTAAGGCTTAAGGCCATACAGCTCGAACAGTCTTTCCCTACTTATCCTTATACCTCTAGTTGCCCAGTCACTAAATATAAAATTAGGGCAAATGTTTTTTGATTTCTTTTCAAAAGTTTTATTGAATTGAGTGTGCACTAGTGAAAAGAAATCCTCGTACAATTTATTTGCATCACCATGGCTTTTGGAAATAGTCACGAGGAAGCTGTAGAAAAGATTCAAGGGTCCATAAATCATATCTATGAGTGGACTGAAACACGGGGTATCAAACTCAATGAAAGAAAGTCTAACCACTTTGACTTCACCAATAAAAAGATAAAATACTTTCCAGTATTCATGAAAAATCAACAAGTACAAGAAAAAGCATGTCAAAAAGAAAAGAGCCGAATTAGATAAACGATACAAAAAAAAAAAAAAAAACTACGGGTTGCACTCCGGGAGTGCCGGCAGAAGTGAAAACTTGAATATTAACGTTGTGCATTTTTGATATTTTGGAATGGTTAGGGAATAATTTTGCACGAATTGCTTTAATTATCAATATAAAAGTACTATCATTTATGTGGTAGAATACAATATTTATTTATTGCGCTATCGTACACAAACATGACAATAAACACACACGAACATTCGCGCAAGCGCCCTGCGCCGCCTAAACGAAAAAGCAGGCGCAGGCATACATTTTCGCCGCGCCGTAGAAAGAGAGGGGGATACTTCCTCTCCCTCGCCGCGCCGGCTGTCTACTCTCCATCCGTCTTACGAATTTTCGACCAGAGTCACGTGTCCTGACGCGAGTTTAACATTTTTTACCTATTACAAAAAAAGTGTACAACGCCGCCAAAGAAGTTTTCACTTCAAAATGTATTGGCTAGTTGGTAGACAGTTGCCATTGTCAATACCTAATAAAATGTTGTTATATAAACAAGTTTTAAAACCTGTATGGACCTACGGTATTCAGCTGTGGGGCTGCACCAGCCAAAGCAACCGTCAAATCATACAACGATTCCAAAATAAAGTACTCAGGGATATAGTCAACGCGCCTTGGTACATTAGAAACAGCGACCTTCAGCGGGACCTCAAGATGGGTGTCGTAAACATAGTTATACAAAAATATGGCGAAGCAAAAATGAGGCGATCCAACTCCTTGACAACACTGAATTAGTTAGTTACCTTTTGAGTTAGTTTAGTCTAGAGTATTATATTATCTGTGGTTTAGTGCAGTGTAAGTGAACAACTGTAGTGCAAGTACTGAATCTTATAAAGAATACGTGAATCAAGTGTCTTCCCCTTAACTTATAGTGAACTAGCTTCTGCCCGCGGCTTCGCCCGCGTGGATGTCGGAAATTCGTGGGTTATAATTTTTTTACGCGGTAATAAAATAACCTACAGTCTTTACGTACAAACTTATTATTTGCGGTTGGTACAGTAATCGGGCCTAGGGATCGAACCGCAAAATTAAGTTTGTTTTTTATTGTATGCCCTCGACCCCCCGGCCGTGCCGCCGCCGCCGATGCAACCGCTATGTCCCTGCATTTTAAATCTGTAGGTAATATCTTTGAAAATATTAATTTAAATTAAATGCTGTGAAGGGCCATACTAATCTATATTACATGCACAATTTATTTAAGGTACTTAATTGTATAAGGATTAATGCTGTATTGCTTAAAATCGCTTTTTTGTAAATAAGTAACGGATAAAAAATGGTTATTGTGAGTTATCCATAAGAGATAGACATATACCATCGCCGACTCTTTTGTAGACCTTTTTAAGGTGTACAATACTGTAGTACATTATTTTGATAAGGTTCAGCCAGCGTTTGCAATGTAAGCGCAAAAAAATGTGTTTATTTACGACCTTACATTAAAAACCTCTAAAATTATCAGTGTTTCTCTACTATATTATGCATGTATTACCTATATATATAACCATTCCTCTTGAATCACTCTATATATTAAAAAAAACCGCATCAAAATCCGTTTGGTAGGTTTAAAGATTTAAGCATACATAGGGACAGACAGACGCGGGAAGCGACTTTGCTTTATACTATGTAGTGATAAGAAAGACGTTACTGGACGATTTCTTAATTTTATAGTTACTTAGCAGCTTAAGTTATATTTAAATTACTTATTAGCTAGAAGGCTAGATTGCAATGTACCTAAATAAAGTATCACCAATTGTGCTACTTTATAAAGTAGAAAAAAAAAGTCTGTTGTATGGGAGCCCCCCTTCAATTTTTATTTTATTATGGTTTTAGTATTTGTTGTTATAGCGGCAACAGAAATACACATTTTGTGAAAATTTCAACTGTCTAGCTATCACGGTTCGTGAGATACAGCCTGGTGACAGACAGACAGACAGACGGACAGTGGTGTCTTAGTAATAGGGTCCCGTTTTTACCCTTTGGGTACGGAACCCTAAAAAAGAGATGTAAAGACGATTATAATTAGTTATTTTGAAACTTTCTGCCTATTTAATTGTTTGAGCGTTATGTAAAGAAATCAATCCACAGCTATTCGCGACCACACAGCAAAGTAACCATAGCAGTATCTAGTGACATTAAAGTATGATATTTCTGATTTGAACACAGCTACATTCTAAGTAGCATTTGAAGTAAGCTAAGAATAAAATTCTTGTGTCCAAGGACTGGAGTTCTCTTTTCCAAAACGCCATAGATTTGATGGAACAGAACTGAGCTATCACAAGGCTTGTCCTGTAATACTCTTCTTAGAATACGAGGTAGCAAGTCACTTAATAGTTTAAACGATGAAACCACTACCACCAAAATGAAACCACTACCACCAAAATGAAACCACTACCACCTAAATTAAACCACTACCACCAAAATCCTGCAATTTTAACTCGTAGGTTCTTATTTATTGAATTAAACACTCGTACACAAGAAGCCCGAAAGTCTGACAACCAGTCTTACCAAGGGGTATCGTATTACCCAGTAACTGGGTTGTGGAGGTCAGACAGGCAGTCGCTCCATGTAAAATACTGGTATTCAGCTGCATCCGGTTAGACTGGAAGCCGACCCCAACATAGTTGGGAAAAGGCTAGGCAGATGATGATGACTCGTACACACGGAATTAGTTTATATTTGCCATCTTGCCAGGTGAACATTAAAAAAAGGCATGGACATGGAAATTATCGTATTACAGTCCATCAGATTCTCATCTCAGTCGAGCGGGCAATTGTCTTGTGTGACCAGTGTTACCACTTACAAAAGGTGATGAGGAGTTGACATTAGGCTATTGTAACTTATATAAATTACAAACTCTCCCACTAAAAAGTAAAAAAAAAACTTTTTTACAATAAAAACAACCGACTTCCAAAAAAAAAACACTACAAAGTGCTAAATAACTTAAATTTCGGAGGTCGGTGTCGTTGGTTCTGCTTTTTTGTTTATTGACACCGACTTTTTTGGAAGTCTGTTGTTTTTTTTGTAAAAAATTTTTTTATACAATCTAAATCTTGCTCTTGGATTATGCGAAACGGTTAACTTATGTTTGCTACGTCGCACCGTAGCCCGAAGCGGCAGTCGTAGGGGGCACTTGTTTCCATTCTTGATTTCCGGAGCGAGGACCCAATAATAAAACCGGCCAAGTACGTGTCGGACCACGCACAATGAAGGGTTCCGTAGTAGGAATGAATTTATCCCAAGAACAAACTTAACATTGTAGTTGAAAAACGTGTTCTCCCATACATTCCAACTGAAAATGTAAGTTTGTACGCACTATATTGAGAAATTTACCATGTTGTTTCAAGATCATAGACTTCTTATTAATTTTCCTGTAATCTATAGGTACAGAACTATTTTCTGTATTTAAAAAAAAAAATTAGGCTCAGTAGTTTCGGAGATAAGGGGGGGGGGGGGGGAATGGTAAATTTCCGTCTATTGTCTTAAATAACTTTAATACAATTTCTTTTAAAATTATGAAAAAAATATATTTGAGATCCTCACGGTAAGCCCTTTCATTTGATATGTCACACGGTACAGATTGCGAAACTTTTTTTTTAAATTATCTATTTGCCCCTCAAAAATGACTCCCATTTTCAAAACTCATTTATTTACGTTACACGTCTGTGTTTGGGTCACAGACATTAATATGTGTACCAAATTTTAACTTAATCGGTCCATAAGATTCGGAGCAAATTGGCTGTGACAGACGGACAGACAGACAGACAGACAGACACACGAGTGATCCTATAAGGGTTCCGTTTTTTCCTTTTGAGGTACGGAACCCTAAAAAGGAGATTTATGTGAGTGGCACCGCCGCAAAGCGCAGTGCCGGCGGGAGGCGTGGGGGCGCGGCGGGTCACGGGCTCCCGATCTAATTAATTACACGATGATGCTACGAGCCGCCTTTATAGGTGTTTCGTAATATTTCCTTTGGTGCATCGTGATTTTGTCATTAGCGTCGTCGCTAGAATGAATAAATCTGTCGACAGTATCGACTACTTTGTCGCTACAGATAGTAGGCACCGCGTCAGTGTGACAAAAAGACACGTCCTTCACACGACACGACCGGTTGCTCCGTAGTGACATGAAAGATACGTCCTTCACACGACACGACCGGTTGCTCCGTAGTGACATGAATGATACGTCCTTCACACGACACGACCGGTTGCTACGTAGTGACATGAAAGATACGTCCTTCACACGACACGACCGGTTGCTCCGTAGTGACATGAAAGATACGTCCTTCACACGACACGACCGGTTGCTCCGTAGTGACATGAAAGATACGTCCTTCACACGACACGACCGGTTGCTCCGTAGTGACATGAAAGATACGTCCTTCACACGACACGACCGGTTGCTCCGTAGTGACATGAAAGATACGTCCTTCACACGACACGACCGGTTGCTCCGTAGTGACATGAAAGATACGTCCTTCACACGACACGACCGGTTGCTCCGTAGTGACATGAAAGATACGTCCTTCACACGACACGACCGGTTGCTCCGTAGTGACATGAAAGATACGTCCTTCACACGACACGACCGGTTGCTCCGTAGTGACATGAAAAATTAAAAGTAAAAAACTTTTTTTTAAACAAGCTTTTATTAAAATGAACAGTTTTATAAGAAACTAAGGCTAGAGACCGCGTAGTCCCAGTGTGGAACCTAAGATAGAAAGACGCTTGTACAATACGACTAAATACAGAAAGCAAAGCTAATAGAAATATCTATTACTAGACAGCACGTTTCGCCGAAAACTTATTTTTATAACTTTGTTCATAGAAAACATTGTTTGTAGATATCTCGGTCTATAGGAAGCACTTCTTGTCGTAAACTTTGTTCATAGAAACCACTGTTTCCAGAAACACACAGAAAGCGCAACGTGCAAGAGCGAGCGAAGGGCACCCCGAGGTTAGGTTTGGTTAGGTTACTTTAAACCCTTTACACAGAAATAGGAGCCCCTCGAAGCGGGGCTCCGTCGACATAGGATGCAAGAGCGAGCGAATGGGACAGCAACTAACTTAAAAATAATTACCTGTGAACCAAGGTATCTGGAAACAGTGGTTTCTATGAACAAAGTTTTCGGCGAAACGTGCTATCTAGTAATAGAGATTTCTATTAGCTTTGCTTTCTGTATGTAGTCGTATCGTACAAGCGTGTTTCTATCTTAGGTTACACACTCGCGTAGCGGTCGGTCGGTTCCTCGGTCCTTATATCACGTTGCTGCATTTGGTCAGCCTGGACTGGAATACGCATGTGAAGTGCACAGACTGGGGACAGTGCCGGGTGACGACAGTCTGTTAGACGCGGGCGCGCGGGGCGGACCGTGCCGTACGGGGGGCGGGGCGGGCTCGTATTCCGGAATAAAAGTTTTTATCGATGCCACCCATCTGCACCGGATATTGAGGATGGAAATGAAATCCCAAATCATCCCACCTCCGCAAGTTCCGGAGTCGCCGGCGCGCACTCTACACAGTCCACACGCACAATGCACGAGTGTTTGTACGATGACGTTCACACTTCTGTTAGTCTCCAGCAGGTACTTTATTTCCAAACATCCGTCGACAGTATACCGAATGACACTGATTCCCGCGGATATGATGTAACGAGCTTAAATACTACTGCAGACTATATTGTACCTGCACACTGCAAACTGACACACGACGGCCTGGCTCCATACCGTAGCAAGAGTTGCTGTGTGGTGAGAAGGTAAAAAGATAACCTAAACCAGTTAATTAATTCGATTATCACTCAATTGTTGAATATATCAACAATTTGCAAATTCTACCTTTGCTGGCATTATCGACTGCTTCATGAGCAGCTCCAAATATTTTAATAAATATTTGTACATACAACGTTAGATAGCTGATTAATTTAAGACGTCTTTCCCGTAAATTGCGTAAAATTTTGAGATAACTGATGTCTAAGTTCATGTATTTTAAATCATTGATGTTTTAGAGAATTTGGTTACATCGAAAGGTTTTTTAAATTATTATGATATGGCGCTTGTGGTAACTAATGTCACCATGTACCAGGCATTAATTGTGGCGCACAACAGTATACGGTGCATAATTGTTGGAAATGGGTCACACTATCACGTCGCACGTCACACGTCGCACGGCACGGCATGTCGTTTCACGTCGTGAAATTAATACTTCAAATTACAAGTCACCTGTATACAAATCACAACTGTCATTCTTTCAGAGTCATGTCAATTCATGTGGTTTGTATAAATTGGCTTTTTCGGCGTATTGATGAAGTTTGACAAAATGTTTCAGCCTGCGAAACAACTAACTTTGACGGTGCATCGCATTGCTGTGGAGGATTATGCAGAGTGCCGAAGCGTCCCTCATATTGTGGCTCCCTGCATACGGCTAGTTTCGTGTGATTAAGCTAATGATCATAACGTGCTTATGGAAATGGTCGTACTTGTATGAATATCGCGTGTGTAAATAATGACATTTTACTTGTTGGATGGCACGCCAGGCGGTGCGAGTTCAGTGCCGGTCCACGTCAGAGAGTGGTAGTTTGGCGGCCGCCCAGCTAATTATCGACCGATGTCGACCATCCAGACCGATTTCAACTCGGGCCGTCATGGTATTTCGAAAGTAATCAAATCTCTTATTCTGCCATTAATTTCGGCGTGCAAATATAAAATAACATTACATATTTTAAATTTTAAGTTAATAATGTACCGCATAGCTCCAGTCGTGGTAGTGACATTGGTTTTACGGGTACAACTCTGGATTTGGCAGCGATTATGATCGTTTTGTATTGATGGTCTTCTCCCAGCACCCTCAGGTAAGCTACAGCTCCGTATGCTTTTTCAGAAGCATCACAGTAACCGTATATAGAAACGATCTTCATGCTTTCACTTGTACATTGTAACCATCGCTGCAGTTCAACAACCTTCAAATGTGATAAGTTTTCTCTTATATTAATCCACTTTTTTCTGTTTCAGTGTCTACTTCGTCATCCTAGGCAGATTGCTTCAGCCACAAACTTTGGATTAATATTTTTGCAGGTACTATCGCCAGCCAGCCCAACGGATCGAAAAGCCGGTGAACATCAGCCAAAATCTTTCTTTTGGTCACTACTCCTGTCATAACGACGTAATCAAGATGATAATGAATAGTGTCTTCACCTATATTCCAGGATAAACCTAGGGTTCTGACCGTAACATGCAACTTCATGTCTATTTTAACTTGCTTACTATGCTGTTCAGCTTCAAATTGTTTCAGAAATTTGCTACTGTTCGATGCCCACTTTTGCAGCTTGAAACCTCCTCCTTGCAGGATATAACTAATATCTTTAACTACTTCAATAGCCTGTTCCACTGTATCCTGTCCGACATTAGATCGTCCATAAAAAAATCATGATTGATGGTTTCAGCTGCTATGGGATAATCTTTGCCTTCATCTTCTGCTAGTTGTTGCAGCGTTTTGCCGGCAAGGTAAGGGGCAGAAGCAGTACCGAATGTGACTCATAGCAGACGATAATCTTTGATTGTTTCAGTTGCATGCTGACGCCAAAGAATACGCTGATAGTCTGCATCTTCTTGTGTCACCAAAACCTGTCTGTAAATTTTTTCGATCTCGGACACAAAACAGATAGGCTTCATTCTCCACCTCATAACTGGATATCTCATGTCGTCCTGTAGCTGAGGTCCTATTAATAGTTCATAATTTAGAGCTATATTATTGCAACTTTTGGACGAACCATTAAAGACAACTCTAACCTTCGTTGTTGTTTCACTTATTTCTTTCAGGGCTGGATGGTGTTGTAAGTACACTGCCGAAATATCTATCTAGTTTATTGGAACTATTTCCATGTGTTTCAGATCAATATACTCCTTCATTACTTTTATGTATTCCTTCCTCAACTGTGTATCATTCTCAAAGTTTTTTCTTTTTTGTTTTCTCAATGCTATATCTCTGGTTTTACCTTCACATGGCTTAGGGTTTTCTGTTTTGAGTGGTAATTTTAACACGAATCTTCATTTAACGTTTCGCTTGTATGTTTCTTTGTATATTTTAACACGAATCTTCATTTAACGTTTCGCTTGTATGTTTCTTTGTATATTTTAACACGAATCTTCATTTAACGTTTCGCTTGTATGTTTCTTTGTATATTTTAACACGAATCTTCATTTAACGTTTCGCTTGTATGTTTCTTTGTATATTTTAACACGAATCTTCATTTAACGTTTCGCTTGTATGTTTCTTTGTATATTTTAACACGAATCTTCATTTAACGTTTCGCTTGTATGTTTCTTTGTATATTTTAACACGAATCTTCATTTAACGTTTCGCTTGTATGTTTCTTTGTATATTTTAACACGAATCTTCATTTAACGTTTCGCTTGTATGTTTCTTTGTATATTTTAACACGAATCTTCATTTAACGTTTCGCTTGTATGTTTCTTTGTATATTTTAACACGAATCTTCATTTAACGTTTCGCTTGTATGTTTCTTTGTATATTTTAACACGAATCTTCATTTAACGTTTCGCTTGTATGTTTCTTTGTATATTTTAACACGAATCTTCATTTAACGTTTCGCTTGTATGTTTCTTTGTATATTTTAACACGAATCTTCATTTAACGTTTCGCTTGTATGTTTCTTTGTATATTTTAACACGAATCTTCATTTAACGTTTCGCTTGTATGTTTCTTTGTATATTTTAACACGAATCTTCATTTAACGTTTCGCTTGTATGTTTCTTTGTATATTTTAACACGAATCTTCATTTAACGTTTCGCTTGTATGTTTCTTTGTATATTTTAACACGAATCTTCATTTAACGTTTCGCTTGTATGTTTCTTTGTATATTTTAACACGAATCTTCATTTAACGTTTCGCTTGTATGTTTCTTTGTATATTTTAACACGAATCTTCATTTAACGTTTCGCTTGTATGTTTCTTTGTATATTTTAACACGAATCTTCATTTAACGTTTCGCTTGTATGTTTCTTTGTATATTTAACGTTTCGCTTGTATGTTTCTTTGTATATTTAACGTTTCGCTTGTATGTTTCTTTGTATATTTTCTCTCTCTTCTTCTTCTGTTAGTTTCATCTTACTATCATCTTCTACTTCCCAAAAAGATTTCAACATATTTTCAATGTCAATATGTTGATGCATGACGGAGATGTCTTCTGAAGAAGTGGTTTCGTACACCTTTCCAAAAAGAATCCATCCTAGGCGTGTATCTTGTGCACTTGGGCGCCTAATGGGCTTTTAAACAGACCGCCCTTCAGAATGATGTCATAAAGGATCATGCCGTCAAATGTAGGGCGCCCTGTACCAAACGCAAAAGTCCGCTGTCACGACGAAACCTAATGTATTCGGAGGTGAATTTAATGCCCTACCTATAATGCTAACTATTTTTACATGGATTCCCGCAATTCGAATTTATTTGCCATTTACCTACTTAATATTTTGAGGTTACGTTCGTGAAAATGACATTTGAAATGATGGAGTTGATACGACAAATAAGGTGATTATATCGGTGATGTCTTTTATTCTTGATTTCGTGCTAGTTTTTCCTGATGGATGATTGATTAATACAATGCATCACTAATAGTCAATAACAATTGTTGTTGTCAGTTTTTTAATGAAATGAACATAAATAATAATGTAGGTACTCGCAGTAAGTGCAGCTGGTTGGTTGAATAAGCAACCGATTTTGTACTGTGTAAATACTGATTCATAATAAAATACTTGAATCATACCATCAGGCCTGTTTTCTTAGAAGAGTTAGGCAGAGTTGTATTTACCAATAATACCACGGAGAATAATACCTACACATACATATCGAACATGAAATGTTAGTAATACTAAGGTATCTACTTGTGTACATCACAAATGAAAAACTTAGATATAATTAACGTTTATATTTGTGTAATATTATTCACAAAAACAAAAACAAAAAAAAAAAAAATATAATAATATATAATATAATATCCTTGGACATTTCACACAACGCCATTTAGTCCCAAGCTAAGCAACCTAATGCTTGTGTTATGGTAACGAGATGGCTGATAAACTACTTATATACATTATTTTTTTTTTGTAAATACATACGTATATGCACGTAAATAATAAAAATAAAGAAAACTTAACTATCCAGATCGAATATATCGTCTAGAAATGGAGCGGGAGCATTAATGTCATTGTATCGACCCCAGCTAAGGTACCATACAATCGTCATGACGTGCGCCCAACATCCTACCGTACGTCTACCAACAAGGCATGAGCAGCAGTATCCTACTAAGGCGTCCAAAGTATTGGCGATCTCTTGATTGTCGCTTAATAACAAGTATGTGTAATATGTACGACTACTACGTCGGTGAAACTCATGATCTTAAAACATGAATCATAGCCGCGGACATATTTTGTATGTCATGTACTCTAAATTGTTCTAACAATACAAGTAAACAGTTTGTACATCGGCGACGTCGATTTTCTGGCCGATGTCTTACTCTAGATGGAGGCATGGCTAAGGATTAGATACCACACAAAGAAACACGTTATGGAAAAGCACTTGAACGTTTACGTTGGATTATAATTACCTACATTCAAATAGTTCAGATGAAACCAATATTGAAAGTAACGTCATCCGTGACGGCACGACCCAACAGAACAAAAGCCACAATAAAAACGATTTTTTGCTTGAAACCTTCTTTAAATGCTTAAAATGTATTCCAAAATAATAGTTTAAATTAATAAGACGCAACGCGTGATCTAAAGATTTTTTAACACACGTAAGAATATACCTAATATATAATATAAGTATATAAATAGCAAATCGGTACTTACAAAATAATTATCTTCTTCGTTTAAATGACTGTTGGCAGGTACCTATATTTTTTTACGTAGTAGCAACATTCGGAAATGAAGTGTAATGGCATAAGAGAAAATACGTACAAAAGTAAATAAAAATACTTTTATTTTTGTGTCCGAACTCCGGGAATCTTTTTCATAACAAAAACGTAAATCTAATTAAAAGAATAGGAGTAATTTTATGAACTTAATTTAGTTGTGACACGCTCTCTCGCAAGTTGGTACGGTCCCGCGGCATTCTCCTTTGAATACCTTATAAAAGGTCCACTCGCTTTGGTTGATATGCCAGAGTGGGGCCTTGTAAATGCGGCCAGTCAGCGATTTTGTGGGTGAAATGTCTTGGTGGCAAATCGGAGGTTACGTTCTTGGGTATGACGTACGCCTTCAAAGAAATCTTGAAATCATCTTCACACCGAGATAAGGTCTGTTTTGTATTTCTTGAATTAACATCGTTACATCGACCTCTGGCGCCATAATAATAGATCGCGTGCGTTACGTCCACCCCTAGCAAATGCAGATTGCCGGCTAAAGTGTGCGCCATCTGCGTTAGCGCGCGTTGAAGCAAACGTTCAATTTTTTTCACACAGTTTTTGTGCCGAGTGGCGCCACGCGGCGCGGTGCGGTCTGCCCGAATTACACGGATTTTTTGTGCGCCGGACTTTTTGCGCGTCGTGTGCGTTACTGCATTACTGCATATAATTACATAGGTTCTATTTTCACAGACTAAAAAGTGCGTCGCGGATAGTCTGTCGTCTGCGCTGCACCTTAACTTGGTGTTGACTTAAAGTACTGCCAATATTCGTCTATACATTGTTATCTTGCTTGGATGCAATCCTTTGTTAATCGTGTCTTAGGACATTTCTTCATATTTACTTGGGCTTTTTGCATTTTACCAGCTGTTTCTTCTAGAAGACTGAGTAATTGACTGCTTGATGTACTCATTTTAGTAAAAGGGCACTTTTAATCGTTTGATATTAACCCAAATTCATGTAAATACACTAAGATATGGCGATGTAATAACTCGTAGTTTTATAAAAACTTCACTAATGAGCTTGTTATTCACTCTTATCACTGAAGAATGTGCGATCCTTTTGTACTCGATCGGCGCAACAGTTTTTTTTTACTTTTCAAAACAACACTAATGAATCCGGCTCGTTTGGACCATAATGTTTAGCGTGTTAAGTTTCACTTTTCTTCTTCGGCACAGAAACTGGAGTGATTAAGACGTGTGTTTGCTTCAAGGCTTTATTTTCAAATACTTATTCTAAAATGGCATGCTTCTATATAAACGATTAACACCACTATTACCATTGACATATACTCGTATATTACTAGACTATTACATATAACTACATAGGTACAGGTATAATCCTTCCCAACAACACTGAATGGGAAATAGGGTTGTGCTTTGAGGCGTATTTATCGTCACTGGTATCATTATTAGTAGTATCCTAGTATCATTATTTATTTATTTAATAAGGCTTACCAACTAAACACATAATTATACAGCATTAACCCAGAGTCGTTGACATAATATTGATTGATTATATGATAAATATCGCTGTCACTTAAAAGCTGTTCAGAAATCTTTTGGCACGTGTCCATAATCGGAATTAACGCCGCCGCTGTATTGTTCTCAAACAAAGAAATGTTTTTAAGGTAATTTAGTGATCTTTGTTCATTGATTGTTTGGCATCGACTCAAAATAACTTAGTATACCTAAGTAATTTTGAGTCTTGCAAAAGGTTTATAATTTTTTGCTTTTCAGTTTTTTCGGCGGTTAAATTTTTTTGTTTAAAAGTTTTTGGTAAAAAATTCGTTATATCATGACCTGGAGAAGGACATAGGCTACTTTTCATCCTGGATCGCAGACGAAGTCGCGGGCAACAGCTAGTCTGCCATATGCAGAATCTGTCATAAGTAGACTAAGATGTCAAAAGTAGAATCTGTTAAATGTCGACTAAACGGTTTCATCGTGTGTAAATTTACTTTGAAGATTTGTATCCTCAATGACATTTTTAATAACTTGTTACAAGCTTTTATTTAACTTGCAGTGTATGTATGTATGTATGTAACTATGTTTGTTCCGGTGAAATCTTGCAACTCAAATTTGAAGCAGATATCTTCAACCGATTGTGCTGAAATTTTGTATACACGTTTAGTTTGGATGACAATGCATGGCTAGCTGTGTGACGTCATTCTAAATCCAACATGGCGGAACACCCAAGATGGCGGACTAGTTATTTTTAATGCACTTCTACAATATGGGTATCTATCAAATAAAAGGGCATGCTGAGAATAACTTGAAAAATAAAGTGACGTCACTCTAAATCCAATATGGCGGACTTCTAAAGATGGCGGACTAAGTTTTTTATGCTTTCCTACAAAATGTCTTCAACCGATTGAACTGAAATTTTGTATAAACGTTTAATTTAGATGACAATGCATGGTTAGTTGTGTGACTTCATTCTAAATCCAACATGGTGGAACACCCACGATGGCGGAGAAGTTATTTTTAATGCACTTCTAGAATATGGGTATCAAATGAAAGGCCTTGCTGAGAATAACTCGAATAACTAAAAAGTAAAAAAAAATATTAAAAGTAAAAAAAACTTTTTAAAAACAAGCTTTTATTTAAATGCGCTAAAAAGAATAAAATAAAAAATAGCGTAATTTTGAATCTAATTACCTATTGTAGTAGAAAAAAATAATTTTTAAGAAGTTAGAAAAGGGCAAAGGGGTCCCGAGAATTGCATTGTTTAGGGGCCCCGACATGATTTTAATCCGGCCCTGTACGTGTACAAGGCTCTTTTGGCGCTCGAATGATGTTGACAGGGGCGCATATTGTTTAATGAAAAAACAAAAAAAAAAGCCGGCTTCCAAAAAAACTAACAAAATGAAAAATAACTTTAATTTCGGAAGTCGGTGTCGTATGTTCCGCAAAATGCAAAACCAATCTTTGTTCATTGATTGTTTGGCGCCGACTCAAAATTACTTAGTTATACTTGCAAAAGGTTTATAATTTTTTGCTTTTCAGTTTTTTCGGCGGTTTAATTTTTTTGTTAAAAAGTTTTTGGTCAAAAATACGTTCACAATGATGGCCTTGTGCGAAGGCGCATTTATCGTGGTGCAAAATCCAACAATTTTCTTTACACAAATCTGGCCTTTTTCTTCGAATTTGCTCTCTTAAACGCCGCATAATGCTCAAATAATATACTATATTTACCGTTTGACCTTCCAGTAAGAATTCCGAGTGCACAAAAACGCGTAGTCAAAGAAAACAGTCAACATGAATATGAGTTTTGGTCGACTTTGGCGTGGTTTTTTCGCTTTTGGTTCAGTTTGAAGGCGCCCCCCCAAACCTTGTTGACTAGTTTGCATGTCAAACTCGTAAATGTACGTCTCGTCACCAGTAACAATGCGTTTCATGAATGTTGGTTCGGAATTGACTCGTTCTAGCATGTCTTCAGCGACTCTTATTCTTAGTTTTTGGAGAAAATCCAGGCCTTTTGGGACTAGCCGAGCGGCAACATATTTCATACCCAAGTGATTATTTAAAACGATCCGGATCGACTCGTGAGACACAGAAAGTTCAGCGGCTATCGCTCTCAAAGTTGAATGAGGATTTTCAGTCACTATTTCCATCACTTCTGCGATGTTAACTTCAGTTGAAGACGTTGATGGCGTAACAGGGAGAGGAAAATCTTCCAGCATATCTCAACCGATTTTGAACGCTTTGTACCACTCATAAGCACGTGTTTTTGATAAAGTCGATTCACTGTAAGCCTTCTGTAACATTGTCAGTGACTTCGAACACGAAATTCCATTGGCGATGCAAAATTTAAGACAAACTCTTTGTTCGATGTTTTTGTTCATTATGAAATTCGCAATACACAATAGATATTATGACATCAACATAGACTTATAAAAAAGATGGACTCCGCGCCACGCATGTCGTGTCACGTAACGCCGGTCGGTATACTATGATGTAAATGTGAGCGTAAGGCGTGTAAATGTGAGCGTAAGGCGGGACACAAATCGATTTCTAGATTACAGTTCTGATATGAACCTGTGAAAAACGAAAGAGTTCTAGCCTTTCACTATGATTAGAATCGATGAATATGGTATATTTCGACTTTTTAACGTTTCGAATGATCTGCTACGGCAAGTTGGCAGATCATTTTGCCTATTGACTTTTTTGAGGTAAAATAGTCAGAACTATTCCTGAAAAGTATCAGGAACTGTAGAACTCAGCCGCATGCGAGAAGAACTCACATTTGTTTTTGATCTGCTGCAAATGATCTGCTACGGGAAGTTGGCAGATCATTTTGCCAATTGAATTTTTTTGGTAAAAACGCCAGAACTATTCCTAAAAAGTATCAGGAACTGTAGAACTCAGCTGCATGCGAAAAGAACTCATTTTAATTTTTGATCTGCTGGACAATGATCTGCTAAGTTCACTGACATGGAGGTGGGCTGGTTGGAATAACCACCAACGGCCGCCATGGCCCACGCACAATGGTCCACTGAAGGACTAAGTGCGGAAACCAAACCCACAACATAGAACATAGAACATTGTATACAGGGTGTCAGGACATCGACGGGCAAACTGTTACCGTGCACTTCTATGAAACATCAGATTTTTTTTGACTACGCTAGGGGTCTAGACTCATGTGTTGAATTCACGGTTACAGTTTGTGCGGCGATTTCCCTGCTACCCTGTATATGTCAGAGCGGGAAGAAGCTGACATTATAAAATAATTTCACGTCAAAAGGTTGGACTAGGCCATCGACCCAGACGCTTGCGTATATCTTGGGAACTAGAGTTACATCGATCACATAAGTAAGAGTAATCACTCACGTCTTTGAACTGTACCGCTTAGCCCTTTCACTGTGTACCGGAAATAAGAAAGTTGGCTAGTGTAACACGGTGTCCATACAAAGCAAGATTGTGCCGCGCCGCGCGGGGTAACAATTTGTGCAGAGATGATCCTGCGATACTCAACAAACAAGAGTTCATTAATAATTTGTCTGCGGCGGCAGGAGAACACATTATTTATGAGTGAAATATAGTTGAGCTGAGATATCGGGACAAAGCGAACAAAACGAATGGTTTCTTGTTCCAAGCCGGCCTAGATTCCTTCCTGACAAATGTCTAGTATTCATTAGGGGCGCGGCGCCGTTTATTAATACTGAATTACTTCTCTTGAATATGTATGAAGCGTTACTCAGCCGCAGCTGGTAATCAAACTGCATGTTGTTCCTCGCGGGGCGCCTGCGCACTTTGAACTGGCCCCCGTCGTGTTGTGTCTGTCTTCTTTGTACTGTCTGTATGTATTCCGTGCCATCGTTACATGACATTGTTTTTTGAAATGCTGATGAAGAGTTGATTAGGGTTTCAGTTTGAGCAGTGACTCAGCCTGTAGCGACCTACAAAAAAGTGTTTTGTAACATTGAATCCATTTGCACTAATATGTAATTCAGTTTATTAATAACAGTACCATGTCTGTACTACCAGAAGTGGTAGGTAGAGGTGCTCCTAGAGTACGCCCACAGTTGCACTAATATGTAATTCAGTTAATTAATAACAGTACCACGCCGCCTGTACTACCAGAAGTTGTAGGTAGAGGTGTTCCTATAGTACGCCCACGTTTCGCCATAACTGGCGAAACGTGGGCGTACTATAGGAACACTTTGTTTCACAGACAACAAAAGGTCCACACTGACAAAAAAAAAAATACATAAAAGATGTTAGTAACAATATATCCTATGTAAGTACTTATATACTAGTATGTTAGTAACAACGTGACTTATGAACTATTATACATTACGACAGACAGTGAGGTTTTGATGAGATGTCCCATTATGGGGCTCTCATCAAGCCTGTCAGCTATCACCTTCAGGAGGCTGTTGGACGCACTTTTCCTCTTCTTTTCTTTTTTTTTTCTTTACTTATGTTTCAGCGGTAGGTAGAGGTACGCCCACATAATATATTTTGTATAAATATATTATTATATCCTTCATTTCATTACCATTATATATAAATAATATTTTTAAATATTAGAATATAAACAATATAAAAACATTTAAAAACTTAATAAAAAATAGCCCACTGGTATTGGGAACAGGGTTCAAGCTACCGGTTGTCAGAGCTCCAGAGAGAGGAACCTCCTAACAATAAGGGCCGTGTCCAGAAGTACTGCTTTCTGAATCAACCCCTTGATCCAGCTGCCCAACGAGAGCCTCTTCAGATGTTGGTCGAGGCTCTTGGCTATTAGCCCATTGACTGTCACGACTATCGGCCCAATGATTGCTGAGTCAACATCCCACATGTCGACAACCTCGCGAGCCAAGTCAAGATACTTGATTTGTTTATCTTTCTCGGCTTCCACGAGGTTCTCATCATGCGAGACGGTTATGTCAACAATCATTGCGCGCTGCTCTAATCGATCCATCACCACTACATCAGGCTTATTGGCAACAATAGTCTTGTCAGTGATGATGGATCGATCCTAGTACAACGTGATATTTCCATTTTCGAGAACTGGGTCGGGCACATACCTGTAGTACGGTACCTCCGATTCCGCTTTGCTGATGTTTATCCTCCGAGTTGCTGATGGATTATCCTGGCTACAAAGTTGTGTTTATGCAAGTACTCTCCGTTAGCTAGACGAGAACACCCGGATATAATATGCCTGATTAAAATTCCCCCGGCCGGTGGCATGCCCGACAGATGTCAACCTTGCCGTCTTTCACAATAAATCTCAGGTATTGTTCGTCAATACAATTCAATTCAATTCATTCACTCATCATAACTTCGTCCATAATTGCACAAACAAAACTTCGGTTTCTCCAAAAAGGTCACCGAAACGTAGGCAGGCTACGGACGCTATTAAATCTACATCGGGTCCATTTAGGGCTCGGATAAGCTTCCGTGAAGCTCCATTCAATCATTAGTGTCAAGCACTACTGGTTTGCGCCAGTTCTCTTTATTTAAGGACAGCGGGGTGAGGCCCTTGTCCACCGCGACTACATCCCGATGCATCCCCACGTCGGTTTCTAGGAAATATTCTCTGAGACTGCATATCTCGCGATTGTGGAGTCTTAGCGTTTAAAAACCCTCGACCTCCACATTTTCGCGGGATATACAGCCTCATTACCGATGACCGTGGGTGATGGCATTCGATTTTCAGTCAGCAGTGTATGGAACTTTCTAACTAGGGCGACTTGAAGGCATGCACCTTGTTTCCGTCTGAAAGAAGACTATTAAATACTTTTTCAGGCAGCTGAAAAAGCGCTCCTTCAACGATTGCTTCATGTCAGTAATATTGATGCCCAACGCTTCCTACATACCCAAATACTCATAGCTTTCGGATGCGGAGAGGGCTCTAAGGTTTGTGGAATCCGAGAGTTGGGTTCCCACGGTTTCCACAATCTCCCCTCGCTGTACATGCATGACCACACATTTGTCCACACCAAATTCCATCCTGATGGCGCTACTGAAAGTTACAGTAATTTTCAGTAGCTCCTCAGTTGTAAATTGTTGGGGGCAAAGAGTTTTAAGTCATCCATGTAAAGAAGGTGAGATATAACCTGACCATCTCTCCTCAGCCGATAACATAGACCTGAATCCTCCAGCAGTGTGCTTAGAGGATTCAAGGCTAAGCAGAACCAAAGCGGACTCAAACTGTTACCCTGGAATATGCCTCGATCGATCCTTATCGGCTCGCTATTCCTCTGTATATTTCGACATCCTGGATAGCGAAGGACCGTTCTCCATTGCCCCATACACGACATCAAGAAGGTGCGCAGAGTTGTATCTACTTTATACAACTCATGAGCCATGTATGTGGAACCGAGTCATAGACCTTCTTATAATCTATCCAACATGTAGACAGATCCTTTCGGGAAGGACGAAAGATAGCTTGCGCTTACCAAACACGTAGTTCTAATTTCTAATGCTAATAGTTGAGAGAAGCAGAGATGAAAAGTGTGTCGTTCACAGTTTAGGCGTGCTAAGTGTTTGTGTCATATTAGGTAGCACGCAGGCCGGTGGCTCGCAGTATGTGTGCGAAGAGGGTGCTAGTGTGTGTCGCCGTCATTAGCAGCGTCGTGTCATCGTGTATGCGCGTGGAGCAAACAGCTGGCGCCGCTAATGGAGAGCCCATTCATTAGCAGCGTCGTGTCATCGTGTATGCGCGTGGAGCAAACAGCTGGCGCCGCTAATGGAGAGCCCATTCATTCACGTAAGTAGTGAGTGACGCGCTGCCGCAGCCCATGCATGTCCGGCGCAAACACTCAGTCACTGAAGGCAGCAAATTTTTTCGACATGGAAAGAGCTATTGTCGCAACCCAGCGCAGGGCACGCGACGAAAGCGGCGGTAAGGCCCCTCTTTGAGTAGTGGCTAGAGAGGCGTCACGGCGTCCTCACCTACCGCCTGACGCAGGTCCTCACCGGACACGGATGTTTCGGGAGGTTCCTGCACATCATCAGGCGGGAGGAAACGCCCGGGTGTCACCACTGCGAGGATCGCCCAGAGGACACGGTGGAGCACACGGTGGAGATCTGCCCCGCTTGGGCGGAGCACCGCCGTGTCCTCGTAGAGGCGATCGGCAGCAGCGGCGACCTCTCGCGCCCTGCTCTGGTTCAAACCATGGTCCGGAGCGAGAGGGAGTGGGAGGCAGTCACCTCCTTCTGCGAAGCAGTCATGCTAGCGAAGGAGGTGGCGGGATGGGCGAGGGAGAGAGCCGAGAGAGCCGCCCGTCCCAGCCGCCGCGGGAGACGCCCCGGGCGTCGGGAGCCGCGTGACGACTCCCGGCTACCGTAGGCGCAGGCCTGCGGACGGCGAGTAATGGGTAGCTCGCCGTCCGATCAGGACCAGGCCCGTGCTGGACGGCGCGTATGTGTTCCACACGCGCCTCAAAGAGATGTCAGCATCAAAGGAGGGGCCCGTTAGGGCCGAAGCCTGCCGGGGCAGCGGGATTGTCCGAAAGGGTTACCGCTACCCCGAAACAAAAAGGGCTAAGGAAGGAACACGGATGGGTTTTAGTAAGTAAGAGTCTGACACTCCCTTCCGCTCCTCCCAGAGCGGGAGGGGTCATTTGATGATTTCCCAGCCTAAAAAAAAAAAGGCAGCAAATTTATTACTGACTCGATCAGACTATCAGAAGCCGAAAAAAATTGCTAAAAAACTTTTTACCGAACCGAATGCAGCAAAAACTTCAAAACAAGTAAAGGGGTAAGTAATATAAGATATAATTACGAAACCTCTAATATTAACAAGATATAACAACTGAAAGTATAATTTTATTTGCTATAATGATCAGTTAATATAACAAGCGATTGATATCATTTTGAAGTTACTAATTTCTATAAGCTTAACAGACAATTAATATAAAATCGTTTGATATACATCCAAAAAACATAAAACCTATTTAGTCTAATATGATAAAAATATTATAATTTCTATCATATGGTTCACTAAAGTTTCACCAAAACTCCATTGAAAAATTTTCATTTTACAACCAACGTTTCGTAAACTATTTATTTCGAAAACAACTTATTCCGCAAATGTTTTATTTTAAAAACACTCGTTTTACAAACATTTATTTGGCAAACAATTCTTTTAACAAATACATCAGATGATATTTAATCATTATACATTTTTCATTTCTCATTTAGATTCATTAGGATAAATCGTCCCATCTAGGGTTAGGGTTTCCGTCAGCAGGTCGACAGATCCCCGCTGGGCGGGGCTCCTATTTCTGTCTGCGGGGTTTAAAGGAACCTAACTAACCGAACCTCGGGGTGCCCCTTTTTTTTTGTATGAGAATCTTCAAATGACCCCTCCCGCTCTGGGAATGTCAGACTCTTACTGACTAAAACCCATCCGTGTTCCTTCTTTAGCCCTTTATGTTCCGGGGTAGCGGTAACCGTTTCGGACAATCCCGCTGCCCCGGCAGGCTTCGACATTTCTTTGAGGCGCGCGTGGAACACATAAGCGCCGTCCGGCACGGGCCTGGTCTTGATCGGACGGCGAGCTACCCATTACTCGCTGTCCGCAGGCCCGCGCCTACGGTGGCCGGGAGTCGTCACGCGGCTCCCGACGCCCGGAGCGTCTTCGGGGTGCCCCTGACGTCGACCGTCTAGGGTTAGGGTTTCAGTCAGCAGGTCGACGCAGTCCCGCTGAGCGGGTTCACTGAGCGTAATGACGGAATCAATATATTTTATAAACGACATACCTAATAATTTTCGATTAAATAAACTTTATATCCAAAACGTTATACGAAATAAGTTTTAGAGCAAACAAATGTTATACGTAAATAAATTACATTAACAGTTGGTATATCTCATGTTTATTATATCTTGTGAACGTTATTGAAATGAAAATATACCAAATAACTTTATATGATATGAGACGCACCCCTGGCGTTATGTGGATGAACCTATCCTGGATATAAATGGATTTTAATACATGATGTGTTTATCGACTCGCCTAGGTCGCATTATGGTTGTAGGCTAGGTTTTGTTTTTATGAAATCACAATGGTAGATTAACTTTAACAAAGGAAAGTCTTGAAAAAAAAATGTTTGTACCATGACCATGTAGGATATCTAAACAAAGGACTTGGGCTGACGATTCTAAAAATATAACAAATCAAAAGGTGGAACATATATTTTGGTTTTTTTTAATCAACCCAACTAACTGCAACAAAAAAATAAACAAGAGTCGCGTTTGTGGCTCTATTGTATTCTTGAAGGTGATTTTTTCTCGGATCAGTCGCGTTCCAGCCGTTCTGCCTAAAAGTACACTCAACGCCGTTGCCGCAAACGTTGGTTATAAAATGAAAATTTTTCAATGGAGTTTTGATGAAACTTTAGTGAACCACTATGATAGAAATTATAATATTTTTTATCATATTAGACTAAATAGGTTTTATGTTTTTTGGTTGTATATCAAACGATTTTATATTAATTGTGTGTTAAGCTTATAGAAATTAGTTACTTCAAAATGATATCAATCGCTTGTTATATTAACTGATCATTATAGCAAATAAAATTATACTTTCAGTTGTTATATCTTGTTAATATTAGAGGTTTCGTAATTATATCTTATATTACTTACCCCTTTGCTTGTTTTGAACTTTTTTGCTGCATTCGGTTCGGTAAAAAAGTTTTTAGCAATTTTTTTCGGCTTCGGCTTCTGATAGTCTGATCGAGTCAGTAATAAATTTGCTGCCTTTTTCGTTTTTTTTTTTTGCTTTTAAGTCATCAAATGACCCCTCCCGCTCTGGGTGGAGCGGAAGGGAGTGTCAGACTCTTACTGACTAAAACCCATCCGTGTTCCTTCCTTAGCCCTTTTTGTTTCGGGGTAGCGGTAACCCTTTCGGACAATCCCGCTGCCCCGGCAGGCTTCGGCCCTAACGGGCCCCTCCTTTGATGCTGACATCTCTTTGAGGCGCGTGTGGAACACATACGCGCCGTCCAGCACGGGCCTGGTCTTGATCGGACGGCGAGCTACCCATTACTCGCCGTCCGCAGGCCTGCGCCTACGGTGGCCGGGAGTTGTCAAGCGGCTCCCGACGCCCGGGGCGTCTCCCGCGGCGGCTGGGACGGGCGGCTCTCTCGGCTCTCTCCCTCGCCCATCCCGCCACCTCCTTCGCTAGCATGACTGCTTCGCAGAAGGAGGTGACTGCCTCCCACTCCCTCTCGCTCCGGACCATGGTTTGAACCAGGGCAGGGCGCGAGAGGTCGCCGCTGCTGCCGATCGCCTCCACCGTGTGCTCCACCGTGTCCTCTGGGCGATCCTCGCAGTGGTGACACCCGGGCGTTTCCTCCCGCCTGATGATGTGCAGGAACCTCCCGAAACATCCGTGTCCGGTGAGGACCTGCGTCAGGCGGTAGGTGAGGTGAGGTGAGGACGCCGTGACGCCTCTCAAGCCACTCCTCAAAGAGGGGCCTTACCGCCGCTTTCGTGGCGTGCCCTGCGCTGGGTTGCGACAATAGCTTTTTCCATGTCGAAAAAATTTGCTCCCTTCAGTGACTGAGTGTTTGCGCCGGACAGCCAGAGCCCCAGACGCGCGCTGTGGACTGCTGCGGCAGCGCGTCACTCACTACTTACGTGAATGAATGGGCTCTCCATTAGCGGCGCCAGCTGTTTGCTCCACGCGCATACACGATGTTACGACACACTAGCACCCTCTTCGCACACATACTGCGAGCCACCGGCCTGCGTGCTACCTAATATGACACAAACACCTAGCACGCCTAAACATCATGGCTGTTTTTTTTTTTTTTTTTTTTTTATTCTTTTTAAGAAAATGGGGGTTTTTATCCACACGGATACGCCAACCCCATCGTACCTTATTAACTTAAATTTACATATATGGAATATTTACTTACTATATATATATCTCTTACAAGGAAAATCTTTAACTAAGATATCTTCACCAAATCATGGCTGTGAACGACACACTTTTCATCTCTGCTTCTCTCAACTAAATTAGAACTACGTGTTTGGTAAGCGCAAGCTATGCGAACGGCGTTGTGTAAGTAATAATATTAAGATTATGAGATGCATGCTTCGCTTAGGCGCTTGTATGCAAATTAGTGTAGTGGCGCGTCGTGCGGCCGCGTCGAGTGGCGAGTTGACCCGGAATCGGACGCTCGCGATCGATCCTCGCTTGTGTGAACTGTGTGGAGCTCAAATCACCGAATTTCGGAGCGAGTGCGAGTTTGCGAGTGCCGAGCGAGAGAAGATTCGAGTTTGATTACACGACTGAACATCAGTTAACATGGCAGTGGTGTAAAGACAAGTGTGCGGGGTGCACACAGCGTTTCTTACTCACTGCGGCCATTTCATCAGATGAGCAGATCAACGCAATTCGCGGCACTAACGTCAATAGGAGCTAACGTGTCTGTACTGCAGGTACGCCTCTCCGAAGCAAGATTGTCAGTCGTAATGCCTGTTTCTCTGACTGTGTGAAATTACATGTATTGGGTGTGTTGGTTTTTGGTTTTTATGAAATGTGCATTAAACCGCGGGCAACGGCTAAATAATACCTGACACAGTCAATGCCTAACTTCAGTAAGTTTTTATTTTTACAACGTTGCTCTGAAAAAATAAAATCCTATAAGTCTGCCTTGCTTGCTTGTAAGCGGTGACAGATTGCCGGGGGCCCGGTGGTGATTATATGAAAATTCCGTGTTAAAGCACGGAACTCTGGGACAGTTGTCGTGTGAACGCGCCGTGACTTTGCGAGCGATTTATTGCTGTGAATTCTTTTCATTAATTGCGTGTGCGGCGCGGCGCGCTTACAGCCCGCGGGTTTCGGCGGCTGTGGCTCAGCTGAGTGGCTGCTGTACCGCGACGAGCGATGCTGGTGTCGCCAATCACACTGTGAGAGACGTTGTATCTTTGCAAACAATCGTAGGTAACTTAGTGGGCGCTATTATTTACATAATAAGTCAAACATATTTAAGTGAATTGCATACTTCTTTAACCGACTTCTAAAAAGGAGGAGGACAAATTGTTTTTTTTTTAATTTATTTTCACCGCATTCTCCGTCAATTGTAAACCTATTTAAAAATATTTTTTTTGGTTGAAAGGGTATACTGTCGAGGTTGTCCCATTGTCATCATGTTGGAATTTGATGAGAGGATCCCATGGAAATCGAGGGAAACCCTCAAATTTTATAGGTAAACCTATAGCGATTTGGGTATTTTTTAAAGTAACTTGAGCATTTGCACATATGGCCAGCGGAACTACTCAATGATAAATATTTCACGGGTAGCGATTCGATTACTTTAATATGGTTGCTAAGCTATTTATGCTCGTCACAATGCGTATGGTTTGTGGTACGTTCATTTTTGAGGAGTTCTCCTGGTTCTTTCCAGGAGTCCAGCATCGCATTGCTGGGTCCCAGCATCGGGAAAAACCGTATTTTGTAAAAGATGATGAGCAGTTGACATTAGGCTACTATAACTTAGATAAATTACAAACTCTCCCACTAAAAAGTGAAAAATTAAAACTTTTTGCAAAAAAACGACACCGACTTCCGAAATATAAGTTATTATTTACTTTGTAGTTTTTTTTTGCAAGTCGGTTGTTCTTTTTTTTTAAAAAGCTTTTTATTTAAGTATCTGTAGTTGGTATTATGACAAAGATGGTTTGTAATAAATAGGTACCTACATAGGTGTATGCAGTTGCTGATAATAAATAGGTACCTACATAAGTGTATGTACGAGTAGTTGCTGATAATACGGGTTCCTACAGCACTTTGAGTTCTTCCCGTTTAAGTAGTTATAACTGGAATAGGGAATACCTACATCGCACCAATTAAGCATCGATGGAATAAAACATCGTACAACTGAATTATCGACACACCATGTTCGATGTAATAAAAATCAGTTGTTCCTAATGTTCAAGTATCTGCTTACAGCTAGGGAACAAGGTACCTCCATTAACTTTACATTGTGTTCAGACTAGTATGGCCATCACCAGGACTGTCGAGGCTAATGTTTACCTGTAACAAGAGAAACACATCATTATTTAATCAGCATGTCTCATCAATAGTATGTATAGTGTGTGTTACCTTTGTATCGGATTTCACTGTGAATGTTACCTCATTTAATCATACATGTATTTACCATCGACTCCAAAAGCAGAAGAGAATGTCAATCTAGCTGTCAAAAATTAGATAAAGCGGGAAAGTTTGAGCCATACGTAGCGTACGTATACGTACAGGTGGCGGTCATTGATAGCCCAGTGCGGGGCATCGCAATCACACACAATCAGTGGCCTACAGCCGCTACAAGTCCTCTAGACACGATCAGTGGCCGACAGCCGCCACAAGCCCACTGCACACGATCAGTGGTCGACAGCCGCCGCATGCCTACTAGACACGATCAGTGGCCGACAGCCGCCACATGCCTACTAGACACGATCAGTGGCCGACAGCCGCCACAAACCCACTGCACACGATCAGTGGCCGACAGCCGCCACATGCTTACTAGACACGATCAGTGGCCGACAGCCGCCACATGCCTACTAGACACGATCAGTGGCCGACAGCCGCCACAAGCCCACTGCACACGATCAGTGGCCGACAGCCGCCACATGCCTACTAGACACGATCAGTGGCCGACAGCCGCCACAAGCCCACTACACAACTACACACGATCAGTGGCCGACAGCCGCCACATGCCCACTAGACACGATCAGTGGCCAACAGCCGCCACAAGCCCACTACACACGATCAGTGGCTGACAGCTGCCACAAGTCCACTACACACGATCAGTGGCCGACAGCCGCCACAAGCCCACTACACACGATCAGTGGCCAACAGCCGCCACAAGCCCACTACACACGTATACGTACAGGTGGCGGTCATTGATAGCCCAGTGCGGGGCATCGCAATCACACACAATCAGTGGCCTACAGCCGCTACAAGTCCTCTAGACACGATCAGTGGCCGACAGCCGCCACAAGCCCACTGCACACGATCAGTGGTCGACAGCCGCCGCATGCCTACTAGACACGATCAGTGGCCGACAGCCGCCACATGCCTACTAGACACGATCAGTGGCCGACAGCCGCCACAAACCCACTGCACACGATCAGTGGCCGACAGCCGCCACATGCTTACTAGACACGATCAGTGGCCGACAGCCGCCACATGCCTACTAGACACGATCAGTGGCCGACAGCCGCCACAAGCCCACTGCACACGATCAGTGGCCGACAGCCGCCACATGCCTACTAGACACGATCAGTGGCCGACAGCCGCCACAAGCCCACTACACAACTACACACGATCAGTGGCCGACAGCCGCCACATGCCCACTAGACACGATCAGTGGCCAACAGCCGCCACAAGCCCACTACACACGATCAGTGGCTGACAGCTGCCACAAGTCCACTACACACGATCAGTGGCCGATAGCCGCCACAAGCCCACTACACACGATCAGTGGCCAACAGCCGCCACAAGCCCACTACACACGTATACGTACAGGTGGCGGTCATTGATAGCCCAGTGCGGGGCATCGCAATCACACACAATCAGTGGCCTACAGCCGCTACAAGTCCTCTAGACACGATCAGTGGCCGACAGCCGCCACAAGCCCACTGCACACGATCAGTGGTCGACAGCCGCCGCATGCCTACTAGACACGATCAGTGGCCGACAGCCGCCACATGCCTACTAGACACGATCAGTGGCCGACAGCCGCCACAAACCCACTGCACACGATCAGTGGCCGACAGCCGCCACATGCTTACTAGACACGATCAGTGGCCGACAGCCGCCACATGCCTACTAGACACGATCAGTGGCCGACAGCCGCCACAAGCCCACTGCACACGATCAGTGGCCGACAGCCGCCACATGCCTACTAGACACGATCAGTGGCCGACAGCCGCCACAAGCCCACTACACAACTACACACGATCAGTGGCCGACAGCCGCCACATGCCCACTAGACACGATCAGTGGCCAACAGCCGCCACAAGCCCACTACACACGATCAGTGGCTGACAGCTGCCACAAGCCCACTACACACGATCAGGGGCCGACAGCCGCCTCAAGCTCACTGCACACGATCAGTGGCCGACAGCCGCGACAAGCCCACTACACATAATCAGTGGCTGACAGCCGCCACAAGCCCACTACACACGATCAGTTGCTGACAGCTGCCTCAAGCCCACTACACACGATCAGTGGCCGACAGCCGCCACAAGCCCACTACACACGGTCAGTGGATGACAGCCGCCACAAGCCCACTATACACGATCAGTGGCCAACAGCCGCCACAAGTCCACTACACCCGATCACCGGACCGAGTTTCGGAAATAAGGGGAGGGGAGGAATGGCAAAAAATTAATATGTTTTTTTAAATTTTAAATTACCCAAAAATTGTAAAATATATATATTATATTTAATAATAATAATAATAATAATAATGTAGTGGTGATGGATCGATTAGAGCGGCGCGCAATGATTGTTGACATAACCGTCCCGCATGATGAGAACCTCGTGAAAGCCGAGAAAGATAAACAAATCAAGTATCTTGACTTGGCTCGCGAGGTTGTCGACATGTGGGATGTTGACTCAGCAATCATTGTGCCGATAGTCGTGACAGCCAATGGGCTGATTGCCAAGAGCCTCGACCAACACCTGAAGAGGCTCGCGTTAGGTAGCTGGATAAAGGGCTTGATTCAGAAAGCAGTACTTCTGGACACGGCCCGCATTGTCAGGAGGTTCCTCTCTCTGGAACCCTGACCACCGGTAACTTGGACCCTGTTCCCGATACCGGTGGGCTACTGTTTTTTATATTTTTAAATGTTTTTATGTTTTTTATATTCTAATATTTAAAAATATAATTAATATGTATATCGAAAAATAAAAGAAAATAATAATAAACTTTATTGCATAAAAGGTGTTGCAGTAAATACAAAAGAATTGCACTTTACAAATGAACACTGATATACAACATAAATGGTGGGGGTACTGTCCTCTTAGATAGGCTACATAATAGCCTGTAGTAAAGAGAAACAGTGCCGTATCCCTCAAGAATGGAGAAATCAATTGCTTAGTGTTTAAAAGTATATAAAAAATTAATGATTTTAATTTAATAACATAAAACAAACAAATATGGAATATGCCTGAAAGTATTAAAGTCTAAAACGGATACGAGTAAGTGTGCTGTGAGGGTGTAAATGTGTATGTGTGCGCGCGTGTGTGTGTGTGTGTGTGTGTGTGTGTGTTTTGAGATTATAAGTGAAGCGTGTATACTTATAATAGTGTAATGAAAAAAGATTCAGTGTGGAAGAAAAAATTCAGTTTCGTCATACGTTTTGTCTAGTAGGAAGGAGCGTACTGCTGCTTTACATTCTTGAACGGATAAACTGTATACTGAAATATTTGCAATTATTTTGTTGTACAAGAAAGGGCCTAAGTAATAGAAAGATTTTTTCGTAAAGGAGTAGCGGGGTTGTGGAAGAGAACAAATTAAATCTTTACGTCGTTTTTTAAGCTTAACAAAGGGAGTAAGGCAATGTTGATATAAGATTGCTTGAAAAATAAACAACTGATATTTGAGACCCTCACAATAAGCCCTTTCATTTGATACGGCACACAGTACTGTTTGCAAAACTGTTGTTTTAATTTTAATTAATTTAAATTTAATTTTCAAGTTTGCCCTCCAAAGTGACCCCCACGTTCAAAAATTCATTTATTTACTTCACTTCACTTCCGTGTTTGGGTGACAGATATTTATATGTGTACCAAATTTCTTCTTTATCAGTCCATTACATTCGGAGCAAATTGGCTACGACAGATGGACAGACAGACACACGAGTGATCCAATAAGGGGTCCTTTTTATTTCCTTTTGAGATGCGGAACCTTAAAAGCACCGCATGACTAGTGTTTCATGCGGTGTTTTTAGGGTTCCGTATTCATACCTCTACAGGCTTTTGTGAAAATATGAATCCGGAGGTTACGCGTCCGCTGAACTTTGAAAATAAAACTAAGTGCTTACATAAAATGTGTATCTGTACGCACCTACAGGCTACCACTGCTGCAGTAAGTATTAGGAAACTCTTACCTAACACCGTCAAATTCCCTCTGTCTACGTTAAACAACATCGCTACGAGCCAGCTACGCGCTTCGGTGTGCTACGAGCGCGTTACGATGTGCTACGATGTGGTACGAGCGCGCTACGCATCGCTGTCGCTCTCCTAGTGACGTAATTTATTCCATCGTTATGCAAATTCGTTTCGACTTCAGTTTCGTTCGACTATTTTGCATTTCGACGTAATCCTCCTCCAATTATGTAAATTTATTTCTTCTGATGATCACTCATTAGGATGAATTTGGGCGGCTTTTATTTTCTCGCCGGTAAATAAATATTTTGCTCGCGATCATCTAATTTAATATTTGTGATATAAATAAGTCTTAATTCATTTTACTTAGGGTCAGTTTATGTTGTCCTTTCTGTTTTGAATGTTATACGATTTAGTAACTCACCCAAAATCTAAATTAATAAAAAACAGGATCATTTATTTGCGTAAATAAGGTAAAGAAAGTTCTTATAGATAAATTCCTACATCGATCTCATGTTTAAGCCTTTAATTTCGGTGTGCGTATTTTACATTTATTTTAAGTTGCAAACTCTGCCAGATATGTGTATGATTTAGTATTATGTATAACATTTAATACTTAGGACATAGGCATAGACGGTGTAATTCAGTGCTTGTGCAGTGTAGCATAACGGAACCGGATAGAGGTTTGCATCGTTGGAGCAGGTTGCGGGCGGAGGCTGGCTCGTGTGCGGGGCGAGGGGGAGGACGTCCGAGGGTTACAGCTGCAAGTAATATTGCAATCTGTTGGCGCAGCGACGACGACACATTGACAGTTTTCCGCGATAGCGATGTTGTATAGCGTGACGTCAAAGCGCCACCGTGACGTCAGAGCTTCGGCAGTTACCACAGGACTGGACAGGCGAGCGTGCGCCATACTTTACACGGTCAGGAGCATGTTGTCTTCCTTTGGGCGCATTATTACAACAATAAAAATATGTTGACCTCAACTAAAACGCACAACAGTTGAAAGCAGCCGCGTTATGAAACTCATACATTTCTGCATTTAACGTCGGTACCTACTTAGTGTCTTCGGTATCAGTAACGCTTCGAATGTGAACACAGCACAGTGAAAGTATTATTTCTTACCAAGTTTTTTTACCAAGTTTTTGGCTTTGTTTTTTTTAGGGTTCCGTACCTCAAAAGGAAAAAAACGGAACCCTTATAGGATCACTCGTGTGTCTGTCTGTCTGTCCGTCTGTCAGCCAATTTGCTCCGAATCTTAAGGACCGATTAAGTTGAAATTTGGTACACATATGAATCTCTGTGACCCAAACACAGACGTGTAACGTAAATAAATGAGTTTTGAAAATGGGAGTCAATTTTGAGGTGTAAATAGACAATTTAAAAAAAAAGTTTCACAATCTGTACCGTGTGACATATCAAATGAAAGGACTTACCGTGAGGATCTCAAATATTTTTTTTTTTAATTTTAAAATAAATTTTATCAAAGTTATTTAAGACAATAGACGGAAATTTACCAATCCTTAAAATTTTAGGCTCAGTAGTAGTAGGTGTAGTAGTAGTAGTAGTAGTACTGAGCCTAAAATTTTGAAAAAAAAAAAATACAGAAAATAGTTCTATACCTATAGATTACAGGAAAATTAATAAGAAGTCTATGATCTTGAAACAACATGGTAAATCTCTCAATATTGTGCGTACAAACTTACATTTTCAGTTGGAATGTATGGGAGAACATGTTTTTCAACTACAATGTTAAGTTTGTTCTTGGGATAAATTCATTCCAACTACGGAACCCTTCATTGTGCGTGGTCCGACACGTACTTGGCCGGTTTTTTAATATTGTGTTTGCGTGTTGTGGCATGTGCCAAATAACATATTTTATTTCTTTCTGTATTGTGGATAGATTTTGATTTGCATGAACTAACACCCGGTTTCTGAATTGAGTTTCCACACTAGAGTTCGATAAGTTCTTCAACTTCAAATTCTCAATTCAGAACCCGAGTGTAAGCATTATAGTTTGTAATAACCTGCAGTGAATAAGACAGGCAGTAAGCGATGTCATGTCTCAATCAAAGTCAGTACAGACGTTTGATCGTCTGTAGTGAAGCAACGCGAGTACCTTCTTGGGGAGGGCTGTTGGAGTGTCGCCATGTCGGTACGTTGTTGATATTCGACAATCCGTCATTTTGCGCAACTTTTGTAGCGAAATAAAACAAGAAGAAGAAACACTTCGCTAATAAATACGTTTAATTTCTGGTGTAAATATAAAAAAAAAACGAAAAAATACAGGAATCAAATATAAAATAAAAATAGCAAGAAAAGACTACTTTCTGTAGGTACCCTTGTAACGACAGTAATACCAATTTAAAAAAATACTTTAGGTTTTGTAATGGAAAAAAGAGTTGGATTTTGTCACGCGACGCGAATGCAGACGTGATTGCAATCAAGACACATATAAAGACTAAATAGGTTGAAAGGTTAGCGCGGTCCAAAGAAAAAGAATTAAAAAAACTCACCCGCCGTATTTGAAGGTTTAAATAAACGCGATTTCAATTAGGAAAATAAATCTAGACAATCTACTATGAGAACAGTGTGAAAAAAAGGTATCTGTTCCAAAAAAAGGGGTCCTCGTCTTCGTTCACGGAATCCTTGTAGAATAATAGGGCAGCACAATAAACAGCTACTAGATCCGAAACAGCTACTAGATCCGCAACAGCTACTAGATCCGCAACAGCTACTAGATCCGCAACAGCTACTAGATCCGCAACAGCTAGCTGCGGGCGCTCCTCAGGTGAACAGCATTAACTTCTTCACGGGAGTCGGGTAGGGGGAAAGCCGAATGAATCGGCTTGCCGTTAGTTCGGGCCTTATCCTGGGGTAAAATTTAAAAATAAGAACCCGTGGAGCAAGCGGAATCACTTGTACCCAAGAAATAGAGTAGAATGATACATACCGAAAATGAAAGAGATAAGTCCTCACTCCGACATTTGAAATTTTAAAAATATATGTGGAACTCTTGGTAGCGAGGTACCTTATAGAGTAAAAACGTTATAACACAATAAATCAGATTCAATATTATAATTTATATGAAAATTTTGGCGTTAATTCTAGAAGGAGAAGTAGCTCGTCACAAGGTTATTTTTCAAGTGACCATGGTTACCATCAAAAATGCCATCTGAAGTAAATCAATTCGTAATTTGAAAAAATATCAGATGGAAATTTCTGGATAGACCATAAAAAAAAATAAGGTTGAATATGTATTTGAAAAGAGGATAAAAGTAAAAAAAAAATATTCAGGATTTGTAAATACTGCACTTTCTTAATTTCCTGATACTTACTTGCTTTTATTGTCAGCTTATAAATTAAGTTCTACACACTACGTACGAGGTGGATTAGTGTTAACTTACAATAATAATAAAAAGAAGTGAATCATTGGAACGATGTTCGTGAGGGAGATCTGTATATCTTAATTAGTGCTTTCAGTCATCGTCTTTTTGCTTTATTTTAGACTAGCTTCCGCCCGCGGCTTCGCCCTCGAGGTATGTCGATAAAAATATCCTATGTCCTTCCCGGGATACAATCTATCTCTCTGCCAAATTTTATCGAAATTCGTTGAGTGGTTTAGCGTGAAAAGGTAACATACAGACAGACAGACAGACAGACAGACAGACATACAGACAGACAGACAGAGTTACTTTCGAATTTATAATATTAATATATAGTAATATACAATGTGTTAATGAAATAACCCAAAACCTCGGACACACCAAACGATTTTTATATCAATAAATTGATATGACGTAAAATTACTTATTTTCATAAATTATTATAAAAGATATTTGTAAATGTTGTTGTGGCGCTACTTTTCACTGATTCCTAGCTCTATTGCCGCGTCGCTGTCAAACGTTCGTTGACACGGAGCACTGTCGTTTGAGGTTAATCCCCTCCTTCTGTTATTAAATAATGCGTATGTTTTGCTTTGGAATAGAAAAGTGACTGAAATTTTTCCATCACACTTTTTCCAGGCTTTGGACTGGCTGCATGTAAACCTAACACGCTTAAAAATAAGCGAAGGCTAGTTGAAAGAAAAATCAAAAAGCCGGTGATGGTAAACAAAACTTGGCGTGTTTAAGACATTTGAATCACCATATTTACAATAATTATTTCAAATAAATCAACCTACCTATTTACAATCGTTCATTGTTTGTCACAGCAATGCCTCGAAATGTCTACCACCTTGTTGAATACACGTTAAAGCACGTTTTCGTTATATTAAATTATTTTTCAAAGAACTTATCACTGAAGTGTCACTAGTAATTATCCTCGTAATTTACGTTTTCGTAAATAAAACTCAACACGAGGCTGGAAATCCAGTACATTTAATTCCTAACACCGTCTGTAGTGGTATGCTCGTCCTAACTCCTACCCCGTGTTGACACATGGTGCGCGCGCCGCTGCGCTAAGGAGACTACGAAGGGTAAGCGGGCGCCGCGCCGGCGCGTCTCCCGGCCTTGGCGCCAGCTCTAGCTCCCCGCTCTCCTCACCCTCGCCCGCGCTTTTTGTTAACATGGCGTTATACAATAGTGTCACAGTCGTAGTGTACAGCGTCGTTAAAAATATTAGATATGGCATGACAAATAATAATTTTTTGGAAAAAAAAAACTTATATTAAAAATTATTGTATTCGATTTTGCTGCCGATTCTATAATATGTTTGGAACGCTCTGTAGCCTAAACGGCTTGATCGATATCATCTTGAGAGGTGCCGTTAGATTCGTCTTAATTGTGAGAGTGAGTATAACAAAATTGAAAAAAAGGCGTCATATTGTCTTAAAATGTTTTTTCTTTCTCAAAGCCTATCGAGTGGGGTCATAATAAAGGGTTTTAAAAGGAGATTACAATGAAGTCGGTAAAAATATATACAATTTATATGGTTAAAAGTAATTCGAAGTGACAAAACGTAAAAAAAACATGAAATACAAAAATTAAATATAAAATAAAATCTTTCACTTTCACTTTCTTTGTAAACTAAAAAGCTGGAAATGAAAAAAAAAGAATTAAAAAATACGAAAAAACCCGACTGCGTTAAAAACCTTAAATAAAAAAACTGAAAAGCTAAAAACTTTTATTTAATTTAAAATGGGCTTGTTTTTAACCGTCTTCAAAAAAAGGAGGAGGTTCTCAATTCGACAGCATGTCTTTTTTTTGTGTTTTTGTTACGCGATTACTCCGTCAATTGTGGACCGATTTTCAAATTTTTTTTTTATTCGAATGGAGATACTTCTGAAGTGGTCGCATAGTCACCAAGTCAGGATCTGATGATTGGATCTTGGAGAAATCGAGGGCAACCCTCAAATTTTATGGGCCCACACATCGTTTTTCGTAAATCTTATGAAGTAATTTAAGTACTTGCGTATGGTAATCATCATCTCATGTAGCTGAGCTGATGATGGAAGGTACAACTCCTTAACAGTAAGGAGTAGGCATCGACTGATATAGTAAATTATTTTCTTGATGTTTGAAAGGGCGTTTGCCATTTTGATCTCGTCAGGAGGTGATGGACTAACCGTAGACGATAGAAATCTTCAAAAAACGACAGCAAATGTCTCGCGATTGCTGCGATTGTTTGTGTATGCATAGTTTACGCCATACCATAACATAACATTACGCCAGTTCGCTTTTAAATTGTAACAATAATACAGTAAAGGGTAGTTCTCGCGTTTCGTGCAAATTAAAAGAATTTACGATAAAAATACAGAATTTTTTATTTCAGTTCCAGAGCCTACTTGAAAAGACTACTTGAAAAATAAACTAGCCATATGCGTATCACTGAATTATACGCAAAATTGACAAATATGTGGTTTATAATTTTTTCCGTACGTATGGTAATGATATAAGAAATTTGGTATGATATTAGGGATAATGGTAATGAGAATATAGTATGTACATGTATGTACATGTAATACGGAAACATTTCCATTGCCACCAGCAATAAAATAATTTTGATTATAGAGAAAACAAATAACAATTAAACTATATACAAGTAAAATCTGCTGTTAAACTAATTTTCATTACCATCATTGTGTGATCATTACCATTTTCCAAATATGTGCTGGTAAATTATGGTAATGGAATGAATTGTAATGATACAATGGCACTTTATTTAAAATTGCTCTTTATATAACTTTAAAATGTTAAGGATAAAGATCAAAACACTATATAAACCCAAAGGTTATCATATTAACATCTACCAAAATAAAAAATCAATTACTCTTCATGACAAAATATCCCTAATGGTAATGACAAAAAAAAAATACTACGTCTAATAATCTCGTCTTCATCGTTGTTTTTTCAAAACACCGCAAACTTCTGGCTGTTCTCGTTCACTGGTCGAATGAACGAGCAACGCGCAAAGGGGAACGGGGGCAGGTGACAGCCCTAGTAAGTTCGTACAGGATGATTTCTTTACTTCAAGTTTAATTGATGGTAATGAATTTCTTTTTTGGTCAAAATTATTTAATCACAGCAAAAGTAAATAACGGTCGTAAATGATTTTTAATTATATAACTTTTTATAGCTTGATAGTTATTTTATACACTGAAAAATAGTAATATTCAGTAATCGCCCAAAGGAGAATGCCAGGGTTTCCTACAAGACTCGGCCAGAACCGACACAAATGATCTACATTTCATAAAAAAGGAAACCTATTATAGAATTTGATAGTATAATTAGTTTTCTATTAGAAGTACACCAAAAAAAGTTATAGCTCTTTAAAGTTGACCACTTAATACTTCTGATTTTAACAATAACATGAAATAAACTAATGATTAATTACATTAATTTCAAATCTTCCTGTGTATGTCGAATGAAATTACTTATATTTTGTATATGTCGCAGCCAACTGGTTAAATTAGCCGTTCAGTTAACTGCCTAGCCTTTCAACTAAACGGCGGCCGTTCAACTAACGGCCTGAATGATATTCAATTACAGTTTAGGTTGGAAGTCTGTAACCAATCACGCGCGAGCCGAATTGGTTGCAGTAATTAAGGCATTGCACCCTGACCAAGTGGGTTAGGTTAGGTTAGAACTGTGATCAACCGCGTTCGAGCCGAGGGAACACTACTTCTAAAGGCCAGGCAGTTAACTGAACGGCTAATTTAACAACACAAAACTCGAAAAACACGGAAACACTTCGTCGTTCGTGATGACACACGGGAGAAGTGAGAACATAGTCTATGGCACAGAGTACATTATAATGTCTATGGTGAGAACTGTGAGATGTCAAACTTTTTAGCAATGACATAGACAAGTTAATGTTTTCGGACAAGTGTTGCCAGTACTATAATAACATTATTAGTAATAAACTATTCTAAACGGTATCGATTATCGAATTAAATTGTTTTTAAATATAACATTAATATAAAATATGTATTAAAAATATAAATAAACGCATTTTATTAATAATTACGACATATGTAAATAATAAATAAACTTACGTAGCTTCATATTGATATTACTGTAATCGATTCGCAACTGTAATTTCGTATCGATATTATTTTATTTTGGTATTGGCAACATTTGTAATTGAAATTGCAGATAAGAAACTTATGAAATGTGTTAATAAAGTGAAGAACTATTTAAAATTACTTTTTGACGGTGTACTTCTACAGATTTTATTTATGTTGTATAATTCTTACAGTTTTAAAGCATGAATTATATATACAACGTGTAACAGAAACCCTATATCTATCCTGAAGCACTAAAGATGAAAGCTGGTATAGAATCACTATACAAAGTTTCAACTCAAAATAAAATACTCGAAGAATTGATACCAAATTTTCGGTTTCTTTAGTTTCTTAAATTCAAATCATAACAAACGTGTCACCGCACTACGTAGGTCAATAACTTTCTACGTCACTTGCCAATATCACGATAAATCTCTTCCGTAATTCTGCGCGCCTAGTACCGTAGTACTTAGCCTACCGCAGGCGGTGTTCTTTGTCGGCGCGAACTGACGAAATAAAACATACCGCCCCGCCCGCGCCGCCCGTGCCGCCAAAGCGATCTCGCGCGCGCGCAATAAACCATACCTTCTTTACCGTGATGTAAAAATTATTGCGTAATTATTGATTTACAGTTTACTCGTTAATTTGTCAAACCAGAAATTGCATGTAAAAACTGAGATAACAAAACTTGCGTAAACAATCGAAACAAACTTTGGGTAGGTTAACTAGTTTCATCCCTTATTATTACTTATTACCGAGTGAACAGTAAGCTTTGCTTAATGTTTTATTAAATTAACTTACATTTTTAAAGATGGGGTTCGATGTGGTGACCTTGGTATTGTATGCACAAGGCCGCTCGCTTGTTCACACCTGAACATTGCGTAGCATGTCTGGTGTTATTGTCCTGAAAGCGGCCTCAATCCGCACTTTCATTTGGTTTATTGTATCACACTATTCACAAATGCACTGCGTACACAAAATTTTTTATGTACCCCCACAAAAAAGTCTAACGAGGTTAGGTCTGTTCTATCTGGCTTCGGTACCACTCGCAAAACGCCACACGAGGCAAAAATCTGCCGGTATCAGCTCCTGGGTGCGACGGAAGTGGTATGGGTGCTGACCGTCATTGCTCAGCACTCGCCATACCTGCATATGGTTAAAGGCACCCAGCGCTAATGCAGCTCGACGTGTGCTAGTGCGTGGATTGAGTTCAAAATGATCCAATACGGCTTCTTCAAATTCTGGATCGGTAGTAGGTACTCGGGCGACCCTCTGAAGCAGGTGCGTGGAATGACCCAGTTTGGTACAGACGATGTACCATCCGACTAAACATGCCAACGAAGGCAGCTGTCGACGCTCAGCATCTGGTCTACCCTCAATAAAACGGCGACGGTACAGTTCTCGGGCAGCTCGCAAATTACCATCTGCTCCGACACACATCATCATTTCGTAATATTCGCTATTATTGACATTTTACAAACACAACAAAAAAAAGTCAATTAGGTGTAGCCGTACTGAACTGATGCGCGTATCACAGGGATAGAAACGAGTGCACTAGACGCGGAACAGGACGACGACTGACAACTGACGAGCAAAGCAATAACAATAATGCTAAACAAAGCTCCTATTCCCTGCTATTCTGGTACCTAAATATTATTTCGTCAAATTTAGATACCTATAGGGTAGCTGTTCTAATTAGTGTCCACTACTATTAAAAAATATTGTTCAAGAATGCAAGATTATTTTACATCCTAATAATAATTTCAACTAAACTCCGTTAAACTTTTAAGTAAATCTAACACACTAGAGCAAACTAATTACGTAATTTAAATTCAAAATTGAAAAATCATTCATATTTTTTTGGGGTGGGAATATCATCAATGAGCCAGCTCCCACCCTGGGTGGGGCGGAACGAAGTGTTAGACTCTTAGGGCGGTTTCGCACTACGTTCGGATCCCAGAAATGCCGGTCCGAAGTTACCATAGTCCTATTTGTATGAGGGGTTCCCTGTTCTTTCAGTTGCCCTTTCATTCCAGGTCCGCGTTATCTCGTTAGAACATTCCCGCAACCCCGGAAAATTATTCATTTCAATCCATATTATGGGGCCGCGTTATCTCGTTAGAAGTCTGAATTAGAAGTTGTATTTACCAGGAGTAATTGAAACTGCACGGACTGCAATTGGTTCAAGTACCCTAAGACCCTAACCCATTAGGTTTACACACATTATGATGCTTACGTGTGTGTAACGATGTAATCAGGGTTCTGTGAGCAAACGATTTTCAATTCGGCAATAAACATTTCTGTTACTCATGCGGTCCTAGTACTTTTATTCATTTCTTTTCAGTTAGATGCAGTTTTGTGACAATTTTATTGACTTCATTTGAATTATAATAAAGATAAACGTGTTCAAACCAATAAAACCCATGTACCACTCAAACAATACCGACAGACCGTGAACTTCCGATAATTCTTTCGGTTAGTCCTACAGACAAAAATTATGCGTGCGTGCTATTATTTTGTAATAAAAAAAGCTATTAACTTGTTAATAATAGTTTTCGTCATATTATTAAATAAAAAAATAAACGTATTTAAAAAATTATGAACGGAACCCACTATGATTTTATTTGTACTAGGAGAAGAATAAGTTGCGAAGAGGTGAATTAAAATGATGTTTTGGGTTCAGTTGGACCACGGAAAAACCCGGGCGTGAGTGGTTAAGCAATTAATTCCTGGTAGGATGCACGTAAGGATTTGATTATTATGATCAATTCAATGGTACGAACTGACGATTTTTCGAAACAATTCGTTTTAATGCGATCTTCAAGCAAATCGATTCAATAGTAAGGTGAATCGAATCTCCTGGATCGTATGTGTAAAAATTATTAAGTATGATAAAGGCTCATAATAGTTCAACTTCATATTTGCCCAAAGTATTCTGCTGACAATCATAAACAGCGAATAGGTAGGTTTATCAATTACATACTGAGGCCGACACTTTTTAACTTGTCCGCATTGTTTATGTTATCACTAAGCGAAGATTGAAACATTTGACGGTTTGATAGAAGTTGTCATTTCGAATGACATAGCTGTATTTCATAAATTAATCGCTCGGCGTCGTATTCTGTATTAGTCAATGTGATTTTAACCGACTACATCCGTACCATCTGAATGAAAGTCATTGAATTACGCCGGAAAGGTTATCAATTATTATTTATTAAAAGTTTAGACGTACCCACCTGACTGGCAATACTGTAAATATGTCACAAAATAAAGGTGTGTAAATGTTGTTGAATTTTTTTTATTACGATTTTTGAATGAATTCTTGGAAGATCGATTCAAGAGCACGGGATTCGCCCTTACAAAATGGTGCGGAATAAACTCCGCACCTGGGCCCCCCCGCTGACGCAGAGTCTCCGCCCCCAGCTGGTAGAGGAGGTGGTGAGCGCTCTGTTCCCTTCACGGGCGGAGCATACTCCCCCGCCCATGGCTCCGCCAATTGCGGTGTCCGAAGCGGACCACGCGGACGACGACGACATCCCTGAAGTGACCGGGGTAGATCTGAGAGTGGCGGTAGGTAGGCTGAAGGCCAAAAATACCGCCCCAGGGCCCGACGGCTTGCCGGGTAAAGCCTGGGCCCTGGCCTCGACGGCTCTCGGACCCCGACTGGAGGCGCTCTTAAGCGCATGTATGGAGAGGGGCCAGTTTCCACTCCGTTGGAAGACGGGGAAGCTGGTCCTCATTCGGAAGCCAGGGCGCCCTGCGGACTCTCCGTCCGCATTCCGGCCCATCGTGCTGCTCGACGAGGTGGGCAAGCTCTTTGAAAGAGTGATTGCGGGCCGCCTCGTCGGGCACCTGGTGAGGACGGGGCCGGATCTTGCGGATAGCCAGTTTGGCTTCCGCAAGGGGCGCTCTACGGTGGACGCCATCATGCGCGTGAGAGCCCTGACGACGGGGGACGCGGTGTCTCGGGGTGGGGTGGTCGTGGCGGTGTCACTCGACATCGCCAACGCTTTTAACACCCTGCCCTGGAGCTGCATTAGGGAGGCACTCCGGTATCACCGAGTGCCGACCTACCTCCGTCGAGTAGTCGGGGCGTATTTGACGGACAGAGCCGTCATCTACCCCGGTCGGGATGGGGAATGGAACCGGCGAGAGATGTCGTGCGGTGTCCCACAGGGATCGGTCTTGGGGCCGCTCCTGTGGGACATCGGTTACGACTGGGTGCTGCGGGCAGACCTCCCTGATGGCGTCAGCGTAGTTTGCTACGCTGACGACACGCTGGTCCTGGCGCAGGGGAGGTCGCATCAGGCGGCGGCCGACGTAATGACACGCGGGGTTGCGATAGTCGTGGAGAGGATCCGGCAGTTGGGTCTCGAGGTGGCTCTGCACAAGTCCGAAACCATGACATTTCATGGGCTTCGGAACGGGCCACCATCGGGATCCCAACTTACGGTAGGAGGGGTTCACATTGGCGTCGAGACGACGATGAAATACCTGGGTCTCGTCCTCGACAGCCGGTGGAACTTCGTGGAGCACTTCCGACGTTTGGCCCCCAAACTGGAACGGGCTGGGGCCGCTTTCAAGCGGCTCCTGCCCAACCTGAGGGGGCCAAACGCCTCCTGCCGGAGGCTTTACGCGGGGGTCGTGCGGTCCATGGCCGTGTATGGCGCCCCGGTGTGGGCGCGTTCACTGCGGCTTCGAGCCGCCCACTACTTGAACGCGCCCCAAAAGGTGGTAGCCATACGGCTGATACGGGGGTACCGCACGATCTCGCGCGAGGCGGCAAGCCTCCTTGCCGGACTGCCGCCATGGGATCTGGAGGCGATAGTCCTCGCGCGCCTCTTTGAGTGGCGCGCGGAGGCACTACGCCGGGGGGAAAACCCGCTTCCGCGGCAAATTGCTGCGGAGCGGACGGACCTCCGGCGCGATCTCATGGCGGCATGGAAAGCGCGACTGTCGCAACCCAGCGCAGGGCACGCCGCGATAGCGGCGGTAAGGCCCCTCTTTGAGGAGTGGCTAGAGAGGCGTCACGGCGCCCTCACCTACCGCCTGACGCAGGTCCTCACCGGACACGGATGTTTCGGGAGGTTCCTGCACATAATCAGGCGGGAGGAAACGCCCGGGTGTCACCACTGCGAGGATCGCCCAGAGGACACGGTGGTGCACACGGTGGAGGCGATCGGCAGCAGCGGCGACCTCTCGCGCCCGGCCCTGGTCCAAGCCATGGTCCGGGGCGAGAGGGAGTGGGAGGCAGTCACCTCCTTCTGCGAAGCAGTCATGCTAGCGAAGGAGGTGGCGGGATGGGAGAGGGAGAGAGCCGAGAGGGCCGCCCGTCCCAGCCGCCGCGGTAGACGCTCCGGGCGTCGGGAGCCGCGTGACGACTCCCGGCCACCGTAGGCGCGGGCCTGCGGACGGCGAGTAATGGGTAGCTCGCTGTCCGATCAGGACCAGGCCCGTGCCGGTGTTTCCACGCGCCTCAAAGAGATGTCAGCATCAAAGGAGGGGCCCGTTAGGGCCGAAGCCTGCCGGGGCAGCGGGATTGTCCGAAAGGGTTACCGCTGCCCCGGAACATAAAGGGCTAAGGAAGGAACACGGATGGGTTTTAGTCAGTAAGAGTCTGACACTCCCTTCCGCTCTACCCAGAGCGGGAGGGGTCATTGGATGATTTCAAATGCTTAAAAAAAAAAAAAAAAAGAGCACGGGATTCGATCTGTGAATCGAATAAAAAAATGATTTAAAGCAAAACGTCGGTTCATCCTTATGGCCACCAAAATAAAAGGTTAGGAATAACGTTAGGAAATTTACAGGAATATTGTTTTTAAATTAGGTGTTAACTGTGTTGTAGGTACGATGGTAAGGTGGGTGGTGGGTGGAAGATTACTATGTAAGTAGATAATAATTATCTACAAAGTAATCTTCTACAAAAGGACAACTACGTAAAAAACCAAAAAATTATAGAAAATAAACATGCGGAACCTTTTATTCAGAAATACCAGGAGTAAGAGGTTTATTTTTACTTACAAATAGTTCACTGACACCGATCAGCTGACTTAGTGCTAGTGATGTATTTATTTCAATTTAAAAAGTTCGGTTTCTGGTATCAATGTATTAAAAAATTTCACAACTTCCGAACATGTAGAGATAGTATTAAAAAACCCTTTCAATATCATTTGATATCATCCAAAGAAGCCGTGCCCTTTGTATGTATATACCCTTTCCGTTACACGTTGTATATCATTAATAAAGAATGTCTGTCGGACGCTACCTTGATTCGAGCCGATATTTGGCAATGTCCTTTACGTGCTATTTGCTTAAAAGTATCAAAATTCGATATCTGACCAGTAATGGTAATGATATTTAGGCATGTATTTTAGATATATCTTTTTTTTTAAGTAAGTACCTGACGTTATTATTTCCCTGTGGCACATACTCGTATACGTATGTAACATACCTACCTATAACATAAAAATATTTGAGAACTTAGGCTTATTTAGTTTAACTTTTATTTTTTTCCGACACGTGTTTTGCACGAAATGATAGAAATACCCTAAAGGTGTAATTTATCATTGTTACATCTACATTTTTTTACAGTTGTAGATGTGTTGTGTATGTGTATAATTGTAATCCTTGTCGATCTACGACATTAAAAATTAAGAAAAATAAAATTAATAATAACAAAACTCTGTCACTAAAAAGTAACAAATGAAAACTTTTTTACAAAAAAAACTACAAGGTGATAAATAACTTTAATTTCGGAAGTCAGTGTCTATAAACGAAAATACAGAACCAACGACCTATTTATCACTTTGTAGTTTTATTTTGGAAGTCGTTGTTTTTTTTTGTTAAAAAGTTTTTTTATCTTTTCAGTTTTTTTTGTCGTAGTTGGGTTAAGTTTCCAACTTTATTTAATTGTATTTCGGGGTTAATGTGTATTATTATGTATAATTATTGGTGACCAATATATTTTTTAAAAGTACTCCACAAGAACTTTCATTTGATGTCGCACACGATACGACTGCAACAAGAACACAAAGACTTCCACTTTTTTTGGTGGCACATCCATTTTGATTTTGTTAGTATAAAATGTACCATATGTCACCAATACTAATACCAAATCGATTGAAACCGCATTAATCAAAATCGGATGAGTATTTTAAACGCTAAACTGGAGCATACGTAAATACAATCATACTTACATAGACTGCTAAACCATAACCCTTCCTTTTGGTTTCGCCGCAGTCGGGTAAAACTATAATCATGATTGGGGTGTATTATAAAAGTACCTACAGCCGGCTCGGCTACTCCGGTACAGAGTTTGTGATAGTGATCGCTAATGAAGCGCTGAGTTATGAGGCGCGCCCGAACGAGTGACCGCAGCAGCTGCACAGCTTGTATGACTAACACGCTCGTTACTTGTAATACATTCTAATTGTTAAAGCAATAACCACTGCCGTGTAAGTAGACGGCATTCACCCATGCTGTGGAACTTCGTAAAGGTAAGATTAGAGAAATTGACAGCGACACAAGACCAAGTCATACCCGCTTTGTACCTACAAATGTATGGAGCCCAGAGCGCGAGCGACTGTTCGCCATTCTTTTGAATGGTCTCAGTCTCTAGTAACGGTCGCCTGTCGCAGTTGCCTGTCGCGGTCGCGTTATTCAAATCCTACCTTTATAATCAGAAAAACTAAATATATTAAGAACTAGCGGCCCACCCCAGCTTCGCACGGGTGCAATTTAATTTTTCGAACAATTTTTGTTTTCTCTCCCTAAGAACCATCCTCGTACTTCAAGGAATATTATAAAAAAAAAAATTCTAAGGGGAATCGGTCCAGCCGTTCTCGAGATTTTCGCTTAGCAACACATTTAGCGATTCATTTTTTAACCGACATCAAAAAAGGAGGAGGTTCTCAATTCGTCGGAATCTTTTTTTTATGTATGTTCCCCGATTTCTCGAAGACGCCTGGACCGATTTGGAAAATTTTTATTTTGTTTGAAAGGGTATACTTCCCAAGTGGTCCCATGATCATCAGGTCAGGATCTGATGATAGGATCCCAGGGAAATCGAGGGAAACCCTTCAAATTTTATTGGCAAACCTATAGCGATTTGGATAGTATTTAGAGTAACATGAGCGTTTGCTCTCGGAAATCATCATTTGGTAAAGTGGAGATGATGATGAAGACCACAGACGGCCATCGGAACTAATCAATGATAAATATTTCACGGGTTGCGATGCGATTACTTTAATATGGTTGCTAAGCAATTTTTGCTCGTCACAATGCGTGTGGTGGTGGAGTGGAGTTCTCCAGGTTCTTACCAGGAGAACTCCTCAACAATTAACGTCCCAGCATCGGGAAAAGCAATACCTATTTTGTAAAAGGTGATGAGCAGTTGACGTTAGGCTATTGTAACTTAGATAAATTACAAACTCTCTCACTAAAATATGAAAAATAAAAACTTTTTTACAAAAAGATTTTTTTTCTTTAATTGATCAGTTAGAAATAATGATAACAACTAAGAAGATGAATCAATTTGTCACTTCCCAAGCACGGCAGGTTTCGTGAATCCTGGCCCGCGGCCGTCTCTTGTCGTGCATTATGGCCCGCGGTCGTCTGTTGTCGTGCATTCTAGAATAAATTGTTGTTAGAATTAACTTTGATCATTTGTAAATAATGAACTGAACAGGTGTTAAATGACCACTGATTGGTTTTGTGCATCCCGGCCGTCTGTTGTATTCATTAGAGTAAGTTGTTGCTAGAACTAACTTTAATTATTTGTAAATAAAGGACTGAACAGGCTTTAAAAATGACGTCACTGATTTCATATTCTTTACAAGTACGCACACGCAGCAATATAAGGAAGCAGAAAAATGCCCCCCACATAAAACGCTGAAACCACGCGAACGTATGCGATATGTATAAGTAATTATGTGCGTCGATGAATAATGTAGGCGAGCATTCAATATTCCATTGTGAGATTACACGTTACGCCGCATTAGTCGGCTCATTAGGCTTTTTGTGAGCGGACGACACGGTGCGGCATGGTGCGGTGCGGTGCGGTGCGGTGCGGTGCGGCCCGGTGAGGTGCGGCGCGGTGCGGCCCGGTTGCGGCGCGGTGCGGCCCGGTGCGGTGCGGTGCGGCTCGGTGCGGTGGCGTGATGAATGCCTTAAGCCCACTGTCAGTTTTTGCTCGGAGCGGAGACATTAAATATTCAATGGCTGGTTGAGAGGAGGCTCTCGCCGGAAATGAATCGCGTATTTTAATACGACGACTGCTATTTTAGCGTTGTAAGCTTGTGACGTCAGAATTAATGTAGAATACTGTATGAAGGCTGGATATTGTGGTAGTATAAAATTCATTTATTTTTAAAAGAGAAGCTTGCTGCTTATTTATGACGTAGTATTCATCATGTCGTTGAGTGCTGGGCGTGTGTTGTGTTGTTTCAGTGTCTCGGTTACTTTGCGCATGTGTGCCGTGTACGCGGCACACTCGAGCGTGCTGATGTCGCGAGCGCACCGCGAGGTGTCGCGAGTATCCGACGCAGCCCGAGGTCGAGCGCGACGCACAAGCATATCTAGCATATACGAGTATGTAGCTGGTTAGCTGATTTGCTTTCAACAATATTATTACTGATGTCATGAAACCATGGTTACCTATGAGGATCATAATGAAATTGCTGACTTGTTTATGAATAAGTTTAATCCGCCCACACCATGTAATGGGCCGAGTGAGGCCCGTGGTGGCTCGAGGATTGGGTCACGCTGGAATTGTCAGTTGCGTGACACCAGTCGACTGCATGTCTCCGCAGACGATGTTTTCAATTGTGTCAAAGGCATGAAGCGTGGCAAGTCACCGGGCCACGACGGGCTCAGCGTTGAGCACGTTTTGTTTGCAGGACCATTGTTGTTTGATAGGGTTGCAACATTTTTTAACGCTTGTATTGACCATAATTATTTACCGCATAATTTTATGAAAACTACAGTGATACCTATTATAAAGAATAGAACTGGAGACTCGTCTAGTCTGTCTAATTATCGGCCAATCTCATTAGCAACAGTGCTTTCTAAAATATTTGAACGCCTCATTTCTCAACATCTTAACGAAAATAACATCCCGTTAAATGATGCGCAGTTCGGTTTTAGACAATGCATGTCAACCGACCTAGCCATATTTGCCCTTAAAAATACTGTACATAAATATATATCAAGAAAAACCTCAGTATTTGCGTGCTTTTTGGATTTAAGTCGAGCCTTCGATTCTATTAATTATGATATATTATGGGACAAAATGCGCGATACTAAAGTCCCCCGAGATATTGTAAATGTACTGGAATATTGGTACGACAATCAAGTTAACCAAGTTAGATGGGGCGGTGCTTATTCTAGACCCTACAGACTTACTTGTGGTGTAAGACAAGGGGGAGTAACATCTCCAGTTTTATTTAATCTATATGTCAACGAGTTGATCGAGGCGCTGAGCAGCTCCAGAGTTGGATGCAATGTTGGCGGCATAAGCGTAAACAACTTAAGCTATGCGGACGACATGGTGCTGCTCAGCCCCTCGGCCAATGGTCTTAGACTACTCGTAGGAATCTGTGAGCGATATGCAGCTGCTCATCAGCTGAGGTACAATGTTCAGAAAACTGAAGTGATGATTTTTAAATATGGAAAAGGTCCTGAGACTGTATTACCCATCACTTTAAATAATTCCACATTAAAAATTGTTAGCACCTTTAAGTATCTTGGACATATACTGAATGAAAAGTTAACGGATGACAATGATTTGGAGCGGCAGAGAAGGAGCATTGCTTGTAGAAGCAACATGCTTGCAAGACGGTTTGCACATTGTTCCAAGCAAGTGAAAGCAACACTTTTCGAGGCCTACTGCCGGGCGTTCTACAGCAGCCAACTTTGGTATCAGTACACAAGGAGAGCCTATAACTCACTTCGTGTACAGTACAATAACGCATTTCGGGCCATGTTTAACCTGCATTGGTGGTGTAGCGCGTCTGGTATGTTCTTTGAAAACCGAGTGGGCGACTTCTTTGCCGTTCTGAGAAGGACGAGAGCTTCATTTCGAACACGATTGCTGAACTGTAAAAATAATATTGTAACAAATGTATTCCGCACAATTTTCGTGACTAGAACAGAATTGTTCAATCTCAGCATTGACTATGATGTAATCAGGAGACAGTAATTATTTTGTAACATTATGTGTATATATGCATAATTAACGTAACTACCTACCCGTAAACCTGTGACCTTCTTAATTTCATATAATTTCATATAATTTAATTCAGATTCATATAATTTAAGCTATATCAATACTTATTTATTTATGACATGTAGTCACTATGGGTGAAATGTATGTTTGTACAATGCCTGAAATAAAACGATTTATTATTATTATTATTATTATTATTATGATATTGTGGGGTTCAGAAACTACCTAATGATCAACTGAAACTAATGATGAAGACCACAGATGCCTATCGGAACTACTCAATGATAAATATTTCGGGTTGCGATTCGATTGCTTTAATATGGTTGGCAATTTATGTTCGTCACAATGTGTATGGTGAAGTGGAGCTGATGGTGACTTCACCATCATTTCTGAAATTAAAGTTATTTTTCACTTTGTAAAGTTTTTATTGGAAGTCGGTTGTTTTTTTAAGTTTTTCCTGTAAAAACTGCGCTCTTTCATTTTATGATACCCCACATGCCCTAGTAGCCCCACTTTAAATTTTTCGGTATTGTCTTGTTTTCCATAAAATAATTTGTACTATTATTGCTTTCCGTCTCGCCTAATCGTCTCCCCTCATAATATTTACTTGAACTATTATCATTTATACTAATAACGCTTGTCATATCAACTTATTAGTCATAACTTTTATTTGCCATGAAACAAGTTTCCATAATAACATGTGTTATAATCATTATTTTTTATAAATAACACATTACATAAGCAACATTTAACATGATTTAAAAACGTTTATTGTTTTATTGTTTTTGTGCTTTTGAACCAGAAGAAGAAGGTCGACGTCAGGGGCACCCCGAGGTTCGGCTTGGCTTGGCTCCGTCGACTACGCCTTATTATTATTACTTGGAAACCATCGCGGTGTTCTAATTTTATTATTATGGCGACATTATTGAAAATGAATAAGTATAGCAAATAAATTTATGGTGAATTATTATGACACTCGATCGATTTTGACCAATGAAATTAGTAAAAATGATTTTACGTAATTTCACGATTATGGCAAATGAGGCGTTATTTCTAATGAAATTATGGCAAATACAAGAATGGTACTCGTATATAAAATTATTGCATTTTAAATTATGGCAAACATTAGTAAACCGAATTTTTCAGAGCCCCTTTCAGTCACTGTGACAAAAAAAAATTTTTTTCTTATTTGCAGAATAGTTGGGCGAGTGACCGCCGAAGGGGACAGACGTGTCTTGTCCCGCCTTTGTTTGCCCAACACATGTGGCTTTCTCTGAGCTTGAAACTCGAATTTGAAATTCGAACGGTGTTTCGCTTGTTGTTTTGTGAGTGCAAATTAAAACACCTTAGAACGGTGGTAAAGTGGCATACGTGTGTTCCTGATAAACAAGCCCGAGGCCTAGGCTTTCCGACCGAGGATCTTCGTGACGTCGATTTGGTGAGATCTTTCCATATATTTCAGGAATCTCCATTGGAAGCTGTATCCGGCTGCGTTTTGCTTTGTTAATTTGGACTCTTGACGCCACGCGTGTATTTAACATCATTGTAAGCTATAACTAAGCTTTATGGAAATGTTTTAAAATTCAAAAGCGAGGGATAAAATAAACTACCTAATACATTCCATTATTCTAGCCTAAAGTACGGTATCGCTCTAGAATTCGTACTTCACACTATTCTTGATTTAACATTGCACTAAATTACCAAAACTGACTTGAACAAGCTACCTATTTTCTAGCTTGTAAGGCAAGTTTGTATACCCACGCGCACAAAATTGGACTCGAAATACAAAACAAAAAAAAAGGTTAAGTAACAAAAAATAGCGAAGCTCATAAATTTCAAGCAGTAAGCTCCCCTGTCAACTATATTGGTCCTCAAACCCAAAGCTTCACAACACATGTGTGCAGAGAAGGTCTTGCAATACCATAAAAACAAAAGTTTTTGTCTATAAAAATTACCATAATTGTGCGTATGACAAAAGACGGGAACTGCTTATTTAGGGCCATAGCCCATCAAATAAATAATATAATGGGTTTAACTTTCGATCACGTGTCTGTCCGTCAGGACCTCGCTTCATACGTTTTGCAGCATCGAGATGACGACAGAATTCGTCTAGCACTTCTAAATAATATACAAGAATTTCCCTCTAACAGCAATCTCTCCCAGGAACAAAGGATAACAGAATACATAACTACGCAGTTTAACAAGACGTTCTGGGGAGGAGAGGATATCTTAATCGCCGCGTCCGAGTTCTATCTTGTAAATTTGCACGTGCACACGGATACAAGACACACGCTAGTGTATTCACCTACCGGCGAACCAGTACCCGGCAACATACATATCCTCTATAAGGACCAGCACTATGATAGCTGGGTCATGACCGACGCAGAACAGCACAACAGAAACCCGATAGATATAAGGCAAAAATCAAACAACGTCAAAACAACACAACATAATAAGCCTTTAATTAACCAGTACAACACACGCGAAGAGCAAGATAAACTCACGAGACCCCAGTCTCAAACGAACAGCCCCCAATTAGCTAGCTCATTAACACAGTATGAACAAGCATCAACGTATACACCGTTATCAGATGTAGTCGCAGATGTCACTGGGTTTACAATACTTAGAAACCAGCCGTGTACCGCAATAAAATATTCTTGCCCAGAATTGCGTATTGCAACTTGGAACGTCCGTGGGGCCTCAAAACCGGCCAAAAAAGATAAAATTGACGCTGAACTTTCAATTAGGGGCATTCATGCAGCCTGCATACAAGAAACAGGTATGAACTCAGGAACATACAACTCTACACACTACGAATGGCACCTCTATGGAACCTCAGGTAAAACGCACCGGGGACTTGCAATTCTAATCCGAAGAGATGTCCAAATTGAATTAGTTAACGGAAAAAAGGATACAGACGCGATGTCAGCTACTCTCAAAGTTAACAGGGAAAATGACAAGCCTGCTCATTTGTATATAATCAATTCTCACATCAATAGTTGTACACATATAGCAAACAGATCCTTCACAGGCTTACTAAACTTGATCAGACAAAAACCAAGGAAATGTACTTAAATAATTCTTGGCGACTTTAACGCTCATATTGGTCGACATGATACACAAAGTTTCCAACGCAAAGGGCTGATCCAACAAAACCTACATCATGTCTTCTCTAAGTACAACGGGGAAATGTTAATAGATATAGCCAACAGGGAAAAACTGCAAATAGAAACGACAAAAGCGAGATCATCATGCAGGATAACATGGTCAAAGGGTAATCAGAAATCCCAATTGGATCACATTATAACGCCACATGCAACAGAAAAACTCTTTGAACTCATTAAAGGCGAATGGGCCACTAGGGGCACATCCGACCATAAAATAGTCTGGGGTCTGTTAAGAACAAACCGAATTTCAAACAAAAAAGAAAACACCAACCACAATAATACACAAAGACAACAGCAAGACACACAGGAAACAACAATTGCGTCCAAAGATTTCGACTATAAACAGTGCTATTATGCCGCCCTCAATAGTAAATTCACGAAAACAAAATACCAAGACTGCATAACAAAAAAACTAAAAGACATAGGAATCAAATTAACGGACGAAAACATTGAAATACCCTGGAATACCATAACGACAGTATTAAAAGCAGCTGCCCATGAAAACTCTGATTTTTGAGCCAATTCTTTCCAGAGAGCATCGACTAGCTCTTGCTAACCTACAAAAGGCAAAATTCCTACGAAGTAGGCAACCAGATAACCCAAATAGGCACAACCTAGTAAAAGAATGTCAGGCAACACTTCAAAAGGTTAAATACCAGGAAGAGCAAACAGCATGCAGGGCCTGCCTCAATGGACTGGGGAAAAACCACCCTGCAAAACGCATGCAGATGTTATACCTTTTTTACAGTAAAAACAAACTTCAAACAAAACGTCGAAAAAGATCTACTTATATACCGATGACCACATGGGAGCAAATATTAAGAAAATCCGAGGGCCATCTTATACCAACAGTTAATATAAAAAAGCTGATAACCGAAGTACAGTGTGATGGGCCCAGTGTGGATGACGTAATGGGAATCATTAATAAAATGCTTAACGGGACAGCTCCCGGAACTGACCAAGTGGTAATCGAGCTCTACAAAGCAATGCCCCAAATATTACAAGAAGCCATCACCAAACACATGAACAGAGCCTGGACACAGAACGAAGCACCAGACACATGGCTCGAGACCGTACAGGTACCAATTCCAAAAAACAATAACCCAAAAAATGCGAATGAATATCGCCGCATATCGGTTTGCAATACGGGTTACAGAATCTACGCCTCCTAAGTACTAAAAAAACTAGATGAGATAATAACGGAATTGGGCAACTATCAAGCGGCCTTTTTAAACAATAGATCAACAGATGACCATATCTTCACGCTTAAAAGGTTCTTAGACGAAGAATGGCGTGCAGGTAAAAGAATTTATGTACTCGCCCTCGACATTGAAAAGGCCTTTGACAACGTTGACCTCAATGCACTAAGAGATATATTATTACAACGAACCAACAAATCGCTAACCAACAGGATAATCAAGGTTTGTATGAATGAACGAACATGCATCAAATGGTGTGGCCAGCAAAGCAGTTGGATTATTAAAGGAAAGGGAGTCAAACAAGGTTGCCCGCTGTCCCCTCGCCTGTTTACACTGGTAATCGACGAAGTCCTTAGAACCCTCGACGAGGAAACCCAATTAATAAAACTTGACCAGGATCGCGAAATCTCACTCCCCCTGGTACTATCATTTGCGGATGACCTTATCTTCGTTACAGATGACCTAGAAGAGTTAGAAGGTATCCTATACCATATTAAACCCCTACTAGATAGTGTAGGTCTCCAAATAAACGAAACAAAAACAAAAATACTAATTAGAGACCCCATAGCTACACAGATAACGACCCACGTGACTCTTAATGGAATAAGTATACCGACATGTAACGAAATCAAATACCTAGGTACATACATAACATCTACATTAAGCAGAAAAAGCACGATAAAAAAACGCTGCGAACAGGCCATGAAAAACGCTAAATCGTTACTACCATTCATAAATAATTCAAATATGGACTAGAAATTAGCCAGACTAATGTATCGAATGGTGATCGTACCGTGCATGATACATGGTTTGAAAGTATCGGCACTTACTAAAGCTAACAGGTCAAGACTCAGAAGATACGAGTGAGTTATCATGAGAGACTTGATTAACCACTCTAGGAATAAACCAAGACAAAAGAAAATGCATGAAATCTTAGACGGAAAAACAATAACCAAACGCATCAAAAACCACAGGATGTGCTACCTCGCACATGTCTACAGGCGCCGCGAACCACACCTACTGCATGCAGCAATGCAATACAAAGCCAAATGCAAGAAGGTCGGCAGACCTATATACACATGGAACGACAATTTAAAACAGGACATGAAGTACTTCGACAAGGGAATACATTTTTCGATGGATACAGCGGAAGACAGAAGTAGGATTAAGATCGCTGCTAGTGAAATTTACAAAAAACCGGAAACGGATAGTAGCGAAACTTCTGAAGAAGACATTGAAAACAGCAACATCTAGCACAACACAGCATAGCAAGGATGTACAAAGGAAAAGAGAAAGCAGTAGAGCCCCGCCAAAAGACTCACCGATGAAGCTCGACCTGAACCAACCTGGCGGCAAGGTCGTTAAAAGATGCCCATCCATAAATAATAATTACCCATCTCTCCACTAGTCCAAGGCTTGCTCTAGGATGCATATCCGGTAGGCTCTTAAATCCTTACCTATCCTACGGGCACGTCTTCCCTACCATTACCGCGCCCCCCGGTCTATTCCTTGATATGCAATGGTCGCTGTAGCACCATGAACATGAGGCTACAGGAGCTAGTGCGAATCTTGGGGTTCATTCGATTAATCGAGTCTGGTTTAACCACGCTGGGATCGGTGCAATTCATTCATTCATTCATTCATTATTTCCAGAATAGTTGGGCAAACGTCATAACTATTCCAAATTTCAAGTTGGTAGCATTAGTAAATCTTGAGATATACAGCTGTGACAGACAGACAGACTGAGTCGCACCATAAGGGTTCCTTTAACATTTCGGTACGGAACCCTAAAAAGGAACCCTTATGGTGCGACTCAGTCTGTCTGTCTGTCCGTCTTTCACAGCTGGATATCTCAAGGACTACTAATGATATCAACTTGGAATTTAGAACAGTTTTAGATGACGTTTGCCCAACTATTTTGCAAATAAGAAAGTAATTTTTTTTTTTGCAACTGGTACTGAAAAGGGATCAATTCTAAGATTTGGCCACGACATATATATATTTCTACTGATCCACATGACATGAGTGTTGCCGCTTATAATTTTACTCAAAGGTGACCACGTCTGTAATGTTGTTCAGCCGCACGCCTTCACCGCACGTCAGGGCCCCGGTGCCGCACCTGACGTGATGTGTTGGCCAGCTGTCAGGTTTCACATGTTTACCTAGCTACCTCGCCAAGCGGTTGGTCGACTCTTCACTTGACCAGAGGGCTGATGTATTTTTAACCGACTTCAAAACAAGGAGGAGGTTCTCAATTCGTCGGAATCTTTTTTTATGTATGTTCCCCGATTTGTCGAAGACGCCTGGACCGATTTGGAAAATATTTCTTTTGTTTGAAAGGGTATTCTTCCCAAGTGGTCCCATGATCATCAGGTCAGGATCTGATGAGGATTCCAGTAAAGTAAATTGTTACTAATATATAATAGTACAGTAAATTGGTAAAGTGGAGCTGATGATGAAGACCACAGAGGGCCATCGGAACTACTCAATGATAAATATTTTACGGATTACGATTCGATTACTTTAATATGGTTCCTAAGCAATTTATGCTCGTCACAATGCTTATGATGAATGGTCCCAGCATTGGGAAAAGCAATATTTTGTAAAAGGTGATGAGCAGTTGACGTTAGGCTATTGTAACTTAGATAAATCACAAACTCTCTCACTAAAAAGTGAAAAAAAAAACTTTTTTAGTCGGTGTCGTTGGTTTTGCATTTTCGTTTATTGACACCGACTTCCGAAATTAAAGTTATTTATCACTTTGTAGTTTTTTTTGGAAGTCGGTTGTTCGTTTTTGTAAAAAAGTTTTTTTAATCAAAGAATCAGCATTGCCATACAACGTGGCATTGCTGCCAGCCTTTTGGCACGTTTCCTATTGACATCGATGCGGACGAATTTTTTGATGCCCTGATTTCTTCCCCTCCCTTTTTATATACTTGTACATATTATTATTATTTTAAGACTATTAACTTTCTACATTATGTATATATATAAGGTAACTGGTACATATATGACAAGTCGAGCTACAAGCTTCGATGCTTTGAGATTTAAGACGTGCGCATATTAAGAGAAAGGTTCTAATTGTTCAGGTATATTAATTATAGGGCAATATCAATCATATTTGGAGAAGCGGGTATTTATATATAGGATATTTAATTAGACGATGATTCGCCTTGAACAAAGTGTTAGTTATTCAGCAATGGATGTCTCCGTGGCGAGCATTCGTATTCGTGAAGTGACCGGCACTAACTGTAGTTAATACTCTTACAGTTACTGCACTGCACACCGACCATGCAGCACTGCAGCGCTTACTAATCACCGCGTTACCTAGCCCCAACACGTCGCGCGACTTCATTCAGTAACTTTACTAAACCTTTTAATACCCCTCGGTCGCTTTCATCGCTAAATTAGAACCAACTCAACGATGAAGTGCTAAAATATCTACCGAGAGCTTTCTTTCAAGGTGAATCGTTTAATTATTTACGGCGAGCGAGTTGCAAATAATATAAATAGTTTACGAGCGCTTAAGTAACTGTTACGGTGTTAAGCGCTCGAGGGGGCAATAAAGAGAATTATTCATCGGTGAGCGGCGAGTAATTAAATAGAAATTAGGAGAGCAGCCGCCAGAGGAAGTGTACTTTATTTAAAGTTATAGCTGCTGCAGCAGATAGATATTTATTTCCGTCATATTGTTGAAGTTTTACACGGCTCCAGTTGTGCAGTGTGCGGGTTACGTAACCCGCTCTCACCGCCGCCCAGCCCCGCACTCCTCCGCCCCTTCCCTCACGTTGCACCGCTCTAAAACGGATTCCCTCTACAATATTTCTATTCCAGTTCGAATGTGAATTTACCGCAGCAATGCGAACTATTCATGCACTCGAAGAGAGAAATTTATAGTGAGATATTTTTTTAACTTCCATTTAAATCGAAGTTTAAGTTTTAAAATGATATCAGCTGACTCTGTGCCCGCGCGGCGCGGCGGCGGCGGCACCGTACCGTACCGCGCCGCGTTTCGTTTCAATAGCGCTGCGATTGAGCCGCGCACCATAAGCATGTTATTCCCAAGTGTTGGCGCCAGGCCTGCAGGTCTGCTGCTGCTGTCGTAGCGCGCCACGTCGCGAGTCGCGTTGAGTCGGATGTTCTCTTCGCCACGGTCCGCGTCGGTCGCTGCATCCGAAATGCCGCTAACACGTCGCAAGGTCGCACCGCGCACCGACACCACCTCTCTACAACTCTACAACACTACAACTCTACAACTCGCAAGATTTCTTTCTTTTCTTAGGACACATAGCTACCTATGTTTCTTACTTATTTGGTCTATGTTTCTTAAAATTAATATATTTTAGCAATAATAATAAGTAGAAATGTAAAAAGGATTGAAAGTTATTGCTGGATGTAGGATTATGTAAAAAACCTAGTTTTCTTTGACTTTTCACCTTCGTACATGATAGGGCATGATTCGTGAAACAAAGTAAGGCACTGTTCGGCACGACGCGTCTCTAAATAGTTTCAATTTTAAAGTGTTTTTATATTACCTTAGAATTTTATATAGGATAGTTAATAACAAAACTAATTAGCATCAAAATTGTGCTCTAATTGTGATTTTACAAAGAAACCGTCAGTAGAAACTTCATAATCTTTTAAATCAATTAAGTGGGCTAAATAGCCGTAATTTATTGTTTGTTTAGTGCATCAAGGTACCCTAGACTGAGACCTTGCCCTGGAGCTAACTTTAAGATACCTAGTCCTTCAGAAAACACTATTTTTGCAGTTCATAACTATGTTGTAAAATTCTTAGCTATAATACTAATACGGTTTTGCCAACTAGCATTCAAAGGCACGTGAAGCGCTGAAAAATCTAGATGTATCATTTTAAGTACTAAATTTATCCCCCCCAACCACGAAATGCAACACAGCACGCAAATCCCCTCGAGCTCATCATTATACGGGAGCCGTGCTTCAGCCCCATAGAGTTCCGGACCCCGCGGCGTAAGGAACTTGCGCAGGGGCAGGGATCGGCTACTTCGTCGTCGTTAGCCTTGATCTCGCCGGCTCTGAAACTTACGTCAAGTGATGAAGAGAAAAACAACTTCACGTCACCCGAATCCGAAATAATGGCTACCTGCCTGGATTGTATTAAAGCAGAACCGAAAAGCGAGAAGAAGGGCCCTTGCTTCTGTAAATTAACTCCAAACAAAATAAAACGAAGCAAGTCACTCAAGGAGTCTTCGTATAAGAACAGAAAGAGTTCGTTCTCTTTCTCTGAGAAGCGCAGTCTTAGTATGTCGAGCCTGCATCGAAGTCGCTCGGTACAGAAGCTGGACTTCAGTACGGATATGAGTGTTGACGGTTCCTTGCAAAACCATTCACAAGCCGATTCTGAATCCAGTTCACCAGAGAGGAAAGAAGCAGCCTGGTCACTCGTAGAAGAATCCAGCATTCAACATTTAGTCAAAGTGGAATCAGCAAAATGACCATCAGCGGACATAGTGTCGCCTACTAAAATTCTGAAATTCATAGCATAAATAATATAGACGACACGCCTATCAAAGGCAGATCAAAGAGCAGCATACGCGCTCATGAAATTAGTAAAATTCGTGCACCGATGCCTCTGAGCCCGCTACACATGTCACTAGATACTAGTTTATATAATTCAGATAATCCTGAGTGGATTATCTGAATTATCTAAACTGCCTATCCTGGAGGATAAAACGATAGACTTTAACATAGTTGATCTCAAATTATTGACTGAAAACATATCTCAATTTGATTATACCACAAACAACATGACCAAAGTGGGTGGTGATAGTTCAACTAGCTTTAAGAGAGTAGATAGTGGATTTAATGAAAACACTTTCTATGCAAACGCTTCGCTTAGTTACTATGAAAGTGCCATAAAACCGTCAGAACTTACCTTGACGAACGTTTCAAAGACTAATAATAAGAATGCTTTGAATAAGATCTCTAATGTTAACTGATCTACATGGTCGATGATTTGACTGTAGATTTGACTAGACTTTAAAAGATGCTGTGAGACCCCTGAGTTTGTTTCGGTCTTTCTTCTCAGAATAGATGGATAGAAAATGACGAATTTATCTAGTTTATGATTGACGTGTAAAAGTGATTGTACAAACCTAGATGAGAGTTGATAGTGGATTTAAAGATGAAAATTGTTCGGATGGTACGCAGTTTAACCCCGCACACGAGAACTCGGTGAAGAAATTCACGGGCTTCCATTTTCCGAAGCAAAGTTGGAAGTTAAAGAGAACTTGGCTAGTGAAGACTTTGACAAGTTCCTGGTTCAGTCGACCAACAAAAGTGAAACCATGTCCATGTCGGATATATTCACCGACAGTGGCGTGCACTCCATACATGCAAATAAGCTCTGCATACCCTGTAGTCCCATACATAAGTAGCATACATACATGCCCATCTAAATGATAATTAACTATAATGAAAAAAAAACCTGGTAATTAAGCTTCGCGCCATCTATGACTTTTTTTGGAACTAATTCGTTGGAGCTGCAAACACCCGCCGGCCGCCACCCGCGCAGGCAGCGCTCCCGTGAGCAAAAGCAATACGCATCTCGTGTAGTACACAGCAAAAATGTGACTGTGTGCGTCAAAATGTGAAGTTTTAGAAGAATAGCTTACATTGCAAACCGTTCAAATTGAGAACCCGTAAAAGCACTGCTTAATTGTTGATTGCAGAGGGTGGACTTTTTTTAGTCGGATTGACCAAATGACCGACTAATTAGTTCGTATTAGTTCGTAACGTAATAAATTGCAAAGTTTTTTTGATTGACGAGTAATTATTTAGTACGAAAAAATTAAAAATTATACATGTGAGACCTGTGCTGGCGGCAAAGTGTGTTTAAATAGTAAATTAAAATCAGCCACGATCTTTTTGTGCATACCCTGTCTGAAATCTCTGTGCACGCCACTGATCACCGATGACATGGCGTTCAACTGTAATTTCTCATCAACTCCATCTAAACACAATTCACGGAAAGTTCTTTCGTAATTTAGTTAACTGTAAGTTTTTTTTGTAAGACTATATTAATTTATATGCATTTACAAAGCTAGATATTTAATAACTAAATTGTTTTTGACTTTGCTCCATTATTGTGGATGATTTATACAGGATTTAGATTAAGGACCAAACCTGAAATCGCGAAAAAAAAATCAGCTGTTTACTACATTTATGTTCTCATTAACTCGTCAAAATGTAGGGAACAGCTGTTTTTTTTTCTAGATTTCAGGTTTGGTCCCATAGTAAAAGTTGTTCATAATGATGAGTACAATCTGCCATTTCGATTTGTCGCATGTATTCAATTTCATACTGTATAATTATGATGAATTGATTTTGTGGGACATACGACACGATTACGATACGATTTTTGGGGAGTAATGTTTCTGCATGAATTAATTATATTTGTGACTTTTGAGATGACATGTGTTTACTTAGGGTCAAGTAAAATGATTACCTAAACAAAGTTTAAAGACTGAAAATGATTATAGCAACGCAACTAAACTAAGACGTCGGAATTAATTGAGACTCGCAAGAAAAATGATTGTGCGCGACCGCGATCATTAACCTTAATTACTGTAATTATTCATAGTTACGTTGTGACCTGCGACGGAAACTCGATGGCAAACAGAGATTGATCGAAACTGAACCTCCAGCAGTCTTGGGGCCCGGGCACCAGCGCGGTGCGAACGCGAGCCGGATTTAATGAATATAAAAGTCCGCCATAAATCCGGGAATACCTCACGTTGTTCGCAACAAGGATACTGTTGTTTGTTCATGGGCTGTAAAAATACCTAGAGTGTAAATTGGACGGCGGGAACGAGCCCCCCTTGGCTGCTTAGTGCCATGTTTATACACAGAGCGTGAGCCTCGGGACGCAGACTTATGTATATACATAGATACTCTACAAAAAGGAAGATTAACAATAAAATTATTATAATTTCATAATTACAGTAAGTCTGTATTTAATTATTATAATAATATCTGTGTAACATAGAATCAGATAACATATCATTCAAACAAGTTTCAAATATTAATCGTTTGAGAGTTACACTAGCGTCTGTCGACGGATTAAGCCGCGCGCCTCAATACCGTCCAGTACCGCTTCTGTACTGCGTTTGTATTGTAGTTTGTAAAGCTAAATATAAACTAAATCTGAATATTATTTAGCTACATTACATGAAACATTTACATACACACAGCGCTAGTAGTTACTCGCTCCGCTGCTACGGTGCTACGCTGTTACGATGCTACGCAGATACGATGATACGCTACTACGGCGCTAAGCTGCTACGGTGCTACGCTGCTACGATGCTACGCTGCTACGATGATATGATGCTACGGTGCTACGCTGCTAAGGTGCTACGCTGCTACGGTGCTACGCTGCTACGGTGCTAAGCTGCTATGGCGCTACGCTGCTACGGTGCTACGCTGCTACGGTGCTACTAGTTGGAGGCGTAGTTCGTTGGCTTAGGTTGGTGACATTTTGGTCACCAACCAAAAAAAACCAAACCAGCGGCGTTTGTAATTTGAGTTTCTAATTGCAAAGACCGAGTTAAATGAAATTTCTTCCGGAGCGACACTACAGAGTCGTTGGCAGTCTCGCGACACATAGCACTTTGAGATCACGCCGCGCGCCGGCCGGCGGCTGCACATAACAATACATCGGCGTGAGATAGAAGCGCAACGCTGTCCTCACTCCTCCTTTGGATGAAAATATGATTTTTAAGTAATAATTATTATCAAAATGAATTATTTTATGAGCACAAGGACATCATAGAGATAAGATTTGCCCTTTACAATATGTCAAGTGGTCATCAAGTTGCGGAGATAATGAAAAATTAAACGCAAAATGCCGCTAAAACATTTACGAATACAACTTTCATTCATAGCCTCGATATCTATGGCTGTAACACGATTTCTGCCTAGCCATGGGGGTCATTGATCAATCTCTGTGCACGTATGAGTCCTTAGCTGTAACACAGTTTCCGCCTAGCATGGGGGTCATTGATCAATCTCTGTGCACTTGTGAGTCCTAAGCTGTATCACAGTTTCCGCCAAGCGTGGGGGTCATTGATCAATCTCTGTGCACTTGTGAGTCCTAAGCTGGAACACAGTTTCCGTCTAGCATGGGGGTCATTGATCAATCTCTGTGCACGTGTGAGTCCCAAGCTATAAATATTGCGCATATTTTGTACATTGTTTTTAGATTTTTTATGATATTGCTAAAACACCAGGAGGTGGTGAACGCCTGACGTTTTGTGACTTGTTTATTGCTACTTTTGACATTCAGAAAGTGCTTCTCAATGACAAAGGCAAAATCACAACAATCATCACGCTTGGCAGACGGATTGGTATCGGTTTTTGTATCTCCGTGTAGATAATTGTCTTTTGGTTACCGTCACAATAACTAAGTAATTCGGTTCGGACCGGCTTTTGTCAGGTGTTAATTAGTAGTCCTGTCGAACTATGTGAGTAAAGGAACAGAGACTGCACCTGTGTCTGCACACACACTTGTGCACTATAATAACTCCTGGATACCTGGCTAATCACCGTTCAGATTAGCCACCGTGACCGTAATCGGTCGGGAGGCTATCATTATTTAATTAATGTAAAAAAACGAAGAAAAAAATTCTCTAATTGATGTGCAGGTGATTAAGCCGAATGTTTTGTACTGCATAGTTCATTAGGAGCCTATCATTGGGACCGTCCGTCTGCTGAACATGGCGCGTGCCTACCACCGTCGCATTCATGTGCTTTATGTTATTGTCGCTGAACAAGTGGAAGAGCCCTTCACACTCATATTCATGAAACATTTTTGTGCTTTCCCATGTTTTAATAATTTAAAAACACTTGTAATATAATAAATAATTTCCAATATCTAAAAAGTTATAAACATTTAAAAATAAAAGTGTGACATCATCTCGAAAAAGTACAAATCAGTGCATTTAAGTGCTTTTTTACATATAAATACTCATTCCATAACATTAGCGTAGTATAACTTAAACGAAATAACAATCAAAAACAGTGATATTCCAAAAGTTATAAAATTCCATAAAATTTTCAATAAACCGTCATTTAAAAATTCTCAAAATCGTGGTTGTTTTGTGACGTAACATTTCCGATTAGCAAAGATCAATTTCGAATACCATACTTAGTGAACGTCTGGTCGATTGGCTAATGTCTGCACCTCATGAGTGCGGCATCTCGGTGAAGTGAGTTCGAATCTAGCGACGAGATATTCTTTTTCTTCATTAATAATTTGGATAGAATATTCCAAAGAGCAGTGGCATAGTTGAGTTGACAGTACTACAACATAAATCTATTACCAATTATTACTCGAAAGGATTAGTGACATGAACATAAAGATCATCATCACGCTCGCAACCGCTCTGAGCGCAAGCAGCTAATGGCAGCTCCGTGTTAATAATTTCTATAAATTCAAAAATTAATTATCGTGCATTTAATTCATAGCAACAGACAACTCAACTAATAAAATAATATGGAGTCTGAAACGTAACTTTTAGAAAACCAAATAATTCTAGGTCGCTCGACAGTCTTTACTACAATAATTCAGCATTACTTAACACTACAATGATGAGTGTGCCAAATACGTCATTGAATGATAGTGATACGATTATTAACCTTAATGATACCATCAAGAAGCTGACAGCGGAACTACATAGTGCACACTTAGAGATTGAGAACTTGAATAGTGAAAATTTCAGATTAAGGATGGATCTAGAGAACGGTCAAAGAACCATTGAAACTTATAAAAAAGTAACCCTATCAGACAGAAAGTGTACGACACCGAGGCACTTCCGTAATAGCTTACAAAGCAGCAGTTTCTCAACACCAACAGGGCCAAACGATTCTCTTCCCATACCACCAATTAATAATTCCCAATTAACACTGACGGTAGAAGAAAAGTCTGATACTTCATTTTCAACAGAAGCATCTAAATTACTCGACAAAAAGATCGGTAACGATGAAATAATATCAACCAACGCCTGTATTACCACAATGAGCAAAAATTTTGCAGCAATTTTGTCATATTAACTACAAGCATTAAACAAGGTGAAGAAACTGTAAGCATTGATAATATCTCGAAGGATAGGGCCATAATTGAGCCTTCTAAACACATAACCCAGCAGCAAGTTATTCCACATAAATATGTTAGTAGGTTACAAAAAGACATTACGAGCAGAAGCACAATTAAACACAGAGTTATGATTTTTGCAGACCAATCAGGACGTGGTGTAAGACAAATACTTCAGTATTATTTGGGAGATTCCTTTTCTGTTACTTCAATTATAAAACCGTATGCTACAGTGGATGAAGTACTGAAGTCTTGTGTATCAATGTGCATTGATTTCACTAAATCAGATTTTGTACTGATACTGGCAGGCTCTAATGATAGAAATCCGATGTTAGTTCAGACATACTTACACTACACCCTGTGTCAATTAAAGTTAACAAATATATTGGTGGGTAAAATTTATAATAATGACTTTGTAAACACGTATGCATTAAACAAATCAGTACAACTTGTATGTAATAACTGTGAAAATTCAATGTTCATTGCCTTAGATATAAATTGTTATGACAGGCAACCGAAATATATAGACAAATTGCAAGCATGTAGACTAATTCATAGAGAAATTTTGCATACAAATTACAGAATTAACTACCAAAATTACTTGAAAAAAATGACAGATTATGAAAAACAAAGTAGAGTTAAGTATGTTAAAAATGCTTCAACACAAACTATTGATAATTATACATCTATTGATAGCAGTATCCTCACACAAATTAAACTTGTAAATTCCACGTCACAAACTGATGAAGGCACACAACAGTTACAACTTTTTCGTGAGTGATAGTGAGAAAGATACTGATGTGGTATCACAAAAAAGTGTAAATGTAGTTTCATCAAATCTATCATTTAAACTGTGTATATGTCATCAGAACGTATGTGGAATTAACAATAAGAAAAATGAATTATCCATTTATTTAGAAATGCTTGAAAGAAAGATAGATTATGTATGCTTAAGTGAACATTTTTTGAATGATAAAGCTATACATTCATTAAATATAGAAAATTACACTCTTGTATCTTACAATACTAGAAATAAAAAGATAAGGGGGGGAACCTTAATCTTAGCAAAAACGGACAGAAAAGTAGAAGTTGTAGAGGTAATAAATAAACTGTATAGGGTAGAGAGCTTTGAAATTTGTTGTGTAAAGGATGTTGCTTAGGGCACGCCGCGATAGCAGGGCACGCCGCGATAGCGGCGGTAAGGCCCCTCTTTGAGGAGTGGCTAGAGAGGCGTCACGGCGCCCTCACCTACCGCCTGACGCAGGTCCTCACCGGACACGGATGTTTCGGGAGGTTCCTGCACATAATCAGGCGGGAGGAAACGCCCGGGTGTCACCACTGCGAGGATCGCCCAGAGGACACGGTGGTGCACACGGTGGAGGTCTGTCCCGCTTGGGCAGAGCACCGCCGTGTCCTCGTAGAGGCGATCGGCAGCGGCGGCGACCTCTCGCGCCCGGCCCTGGTCCAAGCCATGGTCCGGGGCGAGAGGGAGTGGGAGGCAGTCACCTCCTTCTGCGAAGCAGTCATGCTAGCGAAGGAGGTGGCGGGATGGGAGAGGGAGAGAGCCGAGAGGGCCGCCCGTCCCAGCCGCCGCGGTAGACGCTCCGGGCGTCGGGAGCCGCGTGACGACTCCCGGCCACCGTAGGCGCGGGCCTGCGGACGGCGAGTAATGGGTAGCTCGCCGTCCGATCAGGACCAGGCCCGTGCCGGACGGCGCGTATGTGTTCCACGCGCGCCTCAAAGAGATGTCAGCAGACATGGAGGGGCCCGTTAGGGCCGAAGCCTGCCGGGGCAGCGGGATTGTCCGAAAGGGTTACCGCTGCCCCGGAACATAAAGGGCTAAGGAAGGAACACGGATGGGTTTTAGTCAGTAAGAGTCTGACACTCCCTTCCGCTCCACCCAGAGCGGGAGGGGTCATTGGATGATTTCCCATCCTTAAAAAAAAAAAAAAAAAAAAAAAGGATGTTGCTTCAGGTCTTTATCTGTGTTGTTGTTATCGGAATCCTAATGATAAGAATTTTGATAATTTTATGAAAAGCTTGGAAAAACTCCTAGAGCAATTATTTAATAAGAAATGTGTAATTTGTGGAGATTTTAATATTAATATGCTGTCAGAGAGTAGAAAACGAACTGAGTTCATGAGCCTGTTGACATGCTATAACTTCAGATATCTCATTAATACTTATACGTTTATACGCAATAACTCTTGTTCCTGCATAGATAACATCTTAACTAATTTGCCTGGTGACTGTGTGGAGGGATGTATAGTGGATCACAACGGCCTGGCAGATGGACACGGGGCTCTGCTGGGTGAATTCGTTTTGGACAATGTTATTGATAACTGTGATAACAATATTCATATTACTATAAATAGGAGAGTTTTTAATCACAAGAATAGTGTAAATTTTGGCCAACGAATACTTAGTCATAATTGGAGTACTATGGGAATCAACACATTTTTGAAGACTTTTGGTAAGGTATTTGAGAACAGTTTTAGAAAACGTGAACAAAGAATTAGATTAAGACGTAGTTTTCAACTAAAGTGGATCACAAGAGGTGTGAAAACATCAAGTAAAATGAAACGAATCTTATGCTCATGTGGAAATAAATTTGACGCTAGTATCCTTAACTACAAAAATAACTATGTTAGAATTTATAGAAGGGTAATTTCGAATGCTAAAAGACTTACAGTTAGTGAAAAAATTAATCAATCAAAAAATTCAAGTAGGGAAATTTGGAAAGTTATAAGTAAGACTACAAATAGAGTCAAAGCAATGCGTGCGGAAATTCGACTTAAAATAAATAACCAAATAATAGATAACCCGGAGGAAGTAGCTGACATTCTAGTAAAGCATTTCGATCATAAGTACATCATGCCTAGTAATGACGGTCATGATGCTGTCGTTTTTCTTCATCAGAGCACGGAAAGAGTGGAAAACGATATGGATATCACGCTTGCTACTCCGGATGAAATTACAAAAATCGTGAATAGTATGCAAAATAAGAAGTCTTGTGGGTATGATGAAATTCCAATATCAATAGTTAAGGACAATTTACCAATTTTATCTGAGCCACTCTCGACTTTTTATAATAATTGCATTGCAGAGGGCATTTTCCCGGATCAACTAAAAATAGCTAAGATCGCCCCAATTCATAAAAAGGGTACAAAAACTGATCCAATAAATTATAGGCCTATTTCTTTGTTGCCCACTTTGGCAAAAATATTTGAAAAAGTTTTAAAAAATCGCCTAATTAGACATCTTAATGTGAATAAAGTGATTAATCTAAGACAATTTGGATACCAGAAGAATGTTGGTACAGGAGACGCTATCTATACGCTACTAAATGATGTAGTTAATAAATTAAATTGCAAGATGAGGGTAGCTGGTATTTATCTGCATTTAAGCGCGGCTTTTGACACTATTGACCATAAACTACTCATTACAAAAATGGAGCACTATGGCGTAAGAGGTAAAGCTTTGCAACTCTTCTCATCATATCTCAATAATAGAAAAATGTTTGTCGAACTTGATTCTATACGACCAACTGGGTATAAAGGCAACTACAGGTCATCTATGTTAAACATTACAGCCGGTGTGCCTCAAGGATCAATTTTGGGCCCTTTATTATACATATTGTTCACTAATGACCTAATCAGTTTCATAGGTAAACTCTACTCTTTGCGGATGATACAAATGCTATAGTTGCAGCTAACGACATTCAAGAACTAACTGTTAAGGTGAATGCAGCTCTAGAGGCCTTTCATTCTGGGTTTAATGCTAATAAGCTTATAATAAATACAACTAAAACTAATATTATGTTATTTAAAACTACGTAACAAGGACAACATGGACATTCAACTTAATAAAGTTAAAATTGAGCTTGTCAGGGAAGTAAAGTTTTTAGGTATTTATATTGATGAATTGTTAAATTGGAAGAAAGAATTAGCAGCATTGGATTCGTCTATATCATCTGCTTGCTATGCCTTAAGAAGTCTGAGGGATGAAGTGAGCATAATACACTTGAAAATGGTATACTATGCTCTGATAGAGTCCAAACTGAGGTATGGTATACAGTTTTGGGGTAATAGCTACCATTATAACTGGCATAGGGCATTCGTTCTCCAAAAAAGAGCGATACGAACCATTGTCCGCATTTCTCAACGAGATACCTGTAAACCATATTTTAAAGAACTTGGTATTCTCACAGTACCTAGCCTTTACGTAGTAGTACTCTTAAACACCTTAAAAAAAATATATATGACTATGAAACAGACCAGGACAGGCTGGTTAGGGAAATAACGCGTAGGAAAGACCTTGGAAACAAAATCATTCCGCGTTTTGGTATAGTTAAACATAGTCCACAGTATCAGGCAGTTAAGATATTTAATAAGTTACCGCTTGAGTTGAAAAGCATACTGTACACAGGCTCATTTAAAGCAAAACTCAAGGCATTCCTGTTGGAAAGATGCCTCTACTCATTAGATGAATTGTAACTTAAGGGGGGGCATAAAGCCAGAAAAAAATCAAATTTCACCCGCGCTTCCTTGCCTACCCCTCTCTTCAAACACGACAAAAACAAAACACAATCCCTTCCCGCCAGCAGAAACTTTTCGCCCGGCCAAGTAAGCCAGAGATTAAAACAGAAGAAGAACTAGCAGGGGATCGAGGGGGAGGGGGGGTCTCAGGGGATCAGACCGGCCGGTATAAATTATATATATTTGCGTTTGAATTTCCATCTTCTGTAATAAGTATACGCAAAATAATCAGATGAAACGGCTCTATTCAATGTAGGTACCTAAGTATGATAGCAGGCTGTGCAAGTAGATATCTTGATAGGGCAATATTATTGTATGTCCCTGAATCTGTTCCGATGCTGGTAACAGATTCACGGACATACAAGTAATACAAGCCTATCTATGAATTTGCAATTCTGGATTGAAGGACTAACTTTCTATACTGTAAAAAAAAATGTTATATTAGAGAGCAAACCGAGTTGAATGCCTATACATTTTCGATTCCGAATTAAATTACAAATGAACGATTTTCGGATATTTTTCCTGTACCTATTTATGCTGTGAGACTTTGCTTCTTGCCAATTTTCATTATTCTAGGTCAACGGGAATAATTAAAACCTATAAGGTACACCCAAGGATTTAAATTTCAAAACACGCGACATGAATGGCAATTTATGCCAGCTTCTAAGTCAGCGTATTAGAGGCTTAATATTTTTACAGCTCCAAGAAACCGTAGATCTAAGTTGAAATTGATATCAAATACTTAGATCTACAGTTTCTTGGAGCGTATTCCTTATACGATACGATACGTATTCCTGAGAAAAAGGGACAGACGGATGGACAACGAAGTTATCATGTATCTAAGGATTTAGATTTTTCCTTTTGAGGTACGAAACCCTAAAAGCAAAAGCACTTTCATCAAAGTATTATATTACATACTTATAATCATAAATCATAATGAAAACAAACTCAACAACTTTGTTTTTTTAACGATATATAGGCCAATATAATCGCATCGCTTATCTTATGATTTTTTACTTTGAACTATTTTAATCAAGCCTTTTTAGAATGACGACGTTATAATGGTCATATTAAGGACAAATATGATTGAAAATATCTATCAAAAATCTTAGAAAATTTGTTGCGCAGTGATGAGCAACCCTATTTAATTTTCTCGTAATGGTTTCTCAAATGACAATATTTAAACGAAATATGATCATTGTTCATTCCCTTTATTTTCAATGCAATTCTTTAGTAAGTAAAAACATCTGTTTATTTTGCATATACTTACTATACGCTAAGTTTGAATTCAGAATCTAAGAATCATGTCTTAGTATTTTTTTTGGAACTAGAAACTCAATGTTGACGTGACAAAGTTCAAATTCCAATGTAATCAAATTTTGTTTAGGACCTACAAGTTGGACGTCACCACATCTTGATGAAAAACAGTGTTGACCAAGAAAAAAATTAAATTTGTATGGTGGATTTTGCACTGTATTATGCAACGTCAAACGACATGTGTCATAAAAGCCTTTCCTGCGCGAAGTGCGAGTAGGAAAAAATCCCCGCCGAAAACATTTGTGGAAAACGAGCCCAAGTTTGGTACAAAAGAAGTACATGTTTGTCGGATTTACTGATATGGCATCTATATAAATGGGTTCTAAAGTCTAAATCTAATTAGGTTCCTCTTTTGTAACTGTTGAAACTTTAGCTTTAAAAACTTGCCAAGTTATAATAATATGAACTTTAGACTTTCATTAACTTAGCACCCATTTAGAGCTTAACTCTTTTATCGGCGAAGCCGACAATCCCAACCATGTTGATCCGTCACAACCTTTACTCATCCTCACCATAAAAAGAAGGCTAGTCATGAGAACACTATCTGTATGAAATATTGCATGTGCGGTGTGCACATGCAATATTTCATACATGTTTTGTACTTTTGTCCACAATAAACTCATTACGCATTTAATTTCCGATATTTCTTTTGTATGCTCCAATAATAATATACCCTTTACGCTGAATTTCGAGTTTCAACTTGATTTAGGGAATAGTACCTACTAAAACCTTATACGGAGTTTGTCAAGAAAAGTGGAAGAAAACGAATTTGGATTCTGAGTTAATCGCCGTAAGGTCTAAAATCTCCAGCACGAACTTTCAAATGAACGCTAGTTGGCTATGTTGCAAATTTTCTCCGCAAGAAAATGAACCGAAATGCAGAACAATGGCGCTAGTGGTACTATACCAGTCAAAAATCTGTCAAATAAAATGTATGTCATCTTGACTTTTCAAATATCAACATTGAATTATTTCAATATTTTTATTTTACAGTTTTGCCTCGGTATTTGTTTACTTTATCAAGTCTTATTGTTGTTAATAATCGTTTCGGAAGTGGTTTTAGTTATTTTGCCATATTTTCTATTTCACAGTGTCTTTCCTACAAAGTGATAAATTACGAAAATATTGTTTACGTAAATTAAATATATATAGCGCAGCCGAAAATTCGAGCGCAGTCCTCTCGTCTCAACAGAGCGGGGGCGACTGATTTGTGAAACATATATATGTTTGAAGTTCCCGCAACGTGCGACGGAAGATGATTTCTTCCACGAACTAAGAACGTCGTAAGTGCTATAAGCTTATCGTCGTAATAAAACCACAAATAAAAGTAATAAAATAAAATGCTTCCACAATCTAAGTCGCTTTATATTACTAAATTAATCATCAAATTTTCATCCTAGGAGTCATAAACATATTAAGTACAAATCGAAAAGTCGTGAAAATTGGAGGTAACTTCGTGATGTTTTTTATTAGAGAAAATTTTACTATTTTGTCTTTCTGTGCCACAATAAGTTTGGAAATATCATGTTGTTATTCGTGTTATTTTTATTTTATACCTAAGTCTCATCAATTTCATGAAAAATCATATTGAAGTTAGGCTATTTTGGTTGATACCTGCTCTTAAAACGTAATAATGCTCTTAAAACTGACATGTAATTATTTGTTTATTGTGTTCCCTGTTAATATGACTATTATTATTATTATAAATTTAATTATTTATTATACCTATATCTAATAATGTTTTTAATGTTTCATGCTAGATTATATTCGAACGCAATGTGAATTGTTACTGAATAAATAAATTGAATTGAATTGAATTGAATACTCATTGAATCAAGTCGGCTTGGGTACCCAACTCACCACAATATTGAATGTTTTTATATTTCAACAAAATGTAAACTCTATCCGTCTTATTACAAAATGAAATCTAACTTTAGTTCTAGTCCAAACCTTTGAGCCAGTATTTGTATTTCGATTTAGGCAAAGTTCTTAATACTAAAATGTTAACTTAACACTGAAACTAAGCTGTAATTTTTGTATAAAGAACTGCATTTTTATAATAAAGTGCTGAAGTTAGGTATTAGTAAAAAACCGGTCAAGTGCGAGTTGAACTCGCGTGGAGACGGTTCTGTACGATGAATATTTTATCTACCATGTTTTTAGGGTTCCGTACCTCAAAAGGAAAAAACGGAACCCTTATAGGATCACTCGTGTGTCTGTCTGTCTGTCCGTCTGTCACAGCCAATTTGCTCCAACTCTTATGGACCGATTAAGTTGAAATTTGGTACACATATGAATCTCTGTGACCCAAACACAGACGTGTGGCGTAAATAAATGAGTTTTGAAAATGGTAGTCATTTTTGAGGGGTAAACTGACAATTTAAAAAAAAAGTTTCGCAATCTGTACCATGTGACATATCAAAGGAAAGGGCTTACCGTGATGATCTCAAATATATTTTTTTTATAATTTTAAAGTAAATTGTATTAAAGTTATTTAAGACAACAGACGGAAATTTACCATTCCCCCCCCCAAGTAAGTACAAACTTACATTTTCAGTTGGAATGTATGGGAGAACATGTTTTTCAACTACAATGTTAAGTTTGTTCTTGGGATAAATTCATTCCAACTACGGAACCCTTCATTGTGCGTGGTCCGACACGTACTTGGCCGGTTTTTTAAAGAGCGTGACACCGACATTCCAACTGAAAATGTAAGTTTGTACGCACTATATTGAGAGATTTACCATGTTGTTTCAAGATCATAGACTTCTTATTAACTTTCCTGTAATTTATAGGTATATAGCTATTTCCTTAAACTTTTTTTTTAAATTGTCTATTTACCCCTCAAAAATGACTCCCATTTTCAAAACTCATTTATTTACGTTACACGTCTGTATTTGGGTCACAGAGATTCATATGTGTACCAAATTTCAACTTAATCGGTCCATAAGATTCGGAGCAAATTGGCTGTGACAGACGGACAGATAAGGGTTCCGTTTTTTCTTTTTGAGGTACGGAACCCTAAAAAGGACTTATTTAGTTTTTATGTAGTCAACAGAATAAATTATTATTGTAGATAATTAAGTGTTATCGTAAATCCAATACGCGTGCCTAATGGTGAACAATCGGAGCCGGTCGGTGATGGATAGCAAATGGTGATGGTGCAGAAAGCTCTTATGAGTAAACTAGTCACGAGTGGTCATGGCCAAAAAGCACGCTGTCTCATCTGGCTTCGTGTCTGACAGAGCTAGTATCAGTAATGAGCAGTTAGACGCTAGTCTACACGCACAACGTCTAGTTCTCACTCACAGAAACCCGTTCCGGACTGACAGGCGCGTAAAAAAATTCAAAAGGTGCTTTGTACAATCGAGTTTTATGAAAAAACCACTGCATAAATCCATTATAAAAAAAGTTTCTTGAACTCTTTGACAAATGAGCTTTGTGTAAAATAGCAAGAAAAAACGAATCTTTGTTGGCTCATAACTTTTTAATGGCTCTTTATTTTACTATTCTGTTTCCATCCAGACACAATTACTATTAAGTCAAAACGATTTAACTTTGGATACACAATGTCAAACAGTGGAGTAATACTCTCCTGAAAATTGCATGGAAAAAATATCGACTAGTGGCACCTTAAGATGATTAAATCGATCACATATTATGCCATTAATATCGGATTAATTACAGATCCACCCGACAATCCATCTTCCCGGAGATGGGATGAGCCGCTCTGCAGAGTAGTACAGAACAATTTACTTGACTCGTCTGTTACTACTACGGAACGTGCGCGCCTGCTGGCTGTGGGAAGGTGGGAGTCGGGTCTTTGGCTTCATTCACTACCTTCGTCGAACATAGGCACTTTGTTCGACGGTACTACTTTTCGCCTCGCTGCTTCCCTGCGACTAGACACTCCTTGCTGTTCTCCTCATCGCTGTCACTGTGGCGAAGATGTCAACAGCCTCGGACACCACGGCCTGTCATGCAGCCGCAGTGCGGGTAGCTTAGCGCGAATCGCGAACATTAATGACATCATCCGATGAGCTCTTGTTACCGTCGGCGTTTCAGCTGTATTGGAACCCAATGGCTTGGCACGCGACGATGGCAGGAGACCGGACGGTATGTCTTTATTTCCATGGAAGGTGGGTAGGCCTTTAGTGTGGGACGCAACGTGCGTCGATACTCTTGCGCCATCCCATCTTCCTGGCTCGGCATGCTGTGCTGGTGCTGCTGCTGCGGCTGCGGAAAACCTCAAGCGGCGAAAATATAATAACCTTATCGGAAATTATATTTTCGAGCCGTTTTGGGTTGAAACCCTCGGGTCGTGGGTTCCGAGTGCTCATGGCCTCTTTAAGGAAATTTCAAAACGGCTGGTTGACACTTCCCGTGACCAAAGGGCTGGCTTTTACCTTGGCCAAAGGTTAAGCATTGCCATACAACGTGGTAATGCTGCCAGGCTCTTGGGTACATTACCAGTCGACAGCGATGCGGATGAATTTTTCGACGCAATATTTTAGTTTTTGTATAGTTTTAGTTGAGTTAAGATTAAAATTTGTTATTTTTATATGATAAGTACTGTACTGTCTGTGTGTACAGTACTGTCTGTCTGTTTGTTCAGGCATCACGCAAAAACTACCGGTTCGATTACGATGACACTTGGTATAATTATTCTTTAATATAATGGGCACCACACTGGGTACTTTTTATCCCGGAAAAAAAATATACAATAAAAAACAAACTTAATTTTGCGGTTCGATCCCTAGACCCGATTGCTGTACCAACCGCAAATAATAAGTTTGTCGTAGTACACGACGAAGATAATAATAATAGGCGAGCGTTCGTTCATATTAGCATTCTATAAATTGTATGTTATAACTGCTACTTGCAATTCCAAAACGTGCTTTTCAGTGCGACCTTTTTATTCCTTTTAGTTTTTACTAAGTACAGTTTAAGGTAGAGTTATTTAGGTTTATTTTTATAAGTCGTTTTTATAAGTAGGTATAGATTTTAATTTTAAAGTATGGGTAGTATATTTGATAGTGTACGTAGTGACCGTAGGTTATTTTATAAAACTGTTAGGTAGGATAAGACATTCGTATAGATATTAGATTTTAGGGATTTTGCTTATTTGTTGAGTTTAGATTAGTTATCATCACATATAGGTTTATTTAGGTAGGTAGGTATTTTATTTTCTCTTATTGAGTTTTTTTTTTATTAGGTAGGTACCTACTTAATTTTACTTTTATAATCTAATATAAAATTCAAAGTCCTGTGATCCTGTCTGACTGATTTTATCAATGCACAGCCTAAACCGCTGGTCATAGAGACATTAAATTTGGAGTGTGTTCTTTGTGAAGTGTATATAGGTATCCACTAAGAAAGGGTTTTTCGAAATTCCACTCCTAGGAGGGTGAATGGGGGAGGGTGAAATTTCACGCGGACGAAGTCGCGGGCAGAAGCTAGTTTTGTAATAAATGAATCTTATCATTAATATCGGCGTGCAAATCAACAAGTCACATGTCTTCGAATGTTTGGTTCTAGGACATGCCGGTTTCCTCACGATGTTGTCCTTCACCGTTTTGCTGAAGTTCATCTACCTGGGTTCGAACCTACAACTCGTATGTCGGTTCCGTTACCACTAGGCCACCACTGCTCATGATTGCGCATGTTGTCAGGACGTTTTCACAAATACAATTGATGGACATAAGCAGCATAATCAACCTATAATGTTCCCACTGTTGAGACACAGGCCTCCTCTTTGTGGGAGGGAGTGGGCCGTTATCCAACACGCGGGCCCAGTGCGGGTTGGTAGATGTCACATGTCTTCGAATTTTTGACTCTAGGACATGCCGGTTTCCTCACGATGTTTTCCTTCAGTGTTTTTGTGAGCAGTGGAGATGAAATAATTTACACAATGTAATGCGTCTCTCTGGGTTCGAACCTATGACCCAACTCGTAAGTCGCGGCCGCTGCCACTGGGCCACCACTGCTCTACACTAGAGAGGCAATTCTCGTTATTTTTAGAACTTTCACAGTCTGTCCTCAGTCTCAATTTTCAAAACAATTTTTTGACATTGATTGTTGCCAAGATGAGATTGCGACTAGACTTTGAACGTTTTTAATTACGGGAATTGGCCTTCTGACTTGTAAGTACATTATAGCAACTGTAACGTTCATATCTCACAAGTGCAAACCTATGAGATTTTGAAATAAGCTGAAGCGGTTGGGAAGCTGCGCGGGATCTCGATCTGGTGTGAACTTTGTTCAAATATTATTATTTTGTTGGAATAAACATTGAAACACTTTGCCTTCTTTTATTTTATTACCTACTTCTTGTTAATTTTGCTTATAATGTAAAAACGTTGAAATCTTATTGATTTAGTAGTTTAGTACTTTGTGCAAAGAAATAAAATATGAATGGATCGGCTTGTGTACATTGCTCCTCAAAGGTTACCGCTCGCTAGCGGCGCGGCGGGCGTAAATCTGACAATCCCGGCAACAACCGTATCGCACGCCGCCGTCCCGTGTGCACGACGCCGCGGCCCCGGACAGCTGTGACACGATGCGACAGCGTGCAGAAGAACAACTGCTAGCAAGTACCAAGACACGTTACATATTTTAACATGTTCATGAGACATGACCAAATAAAAAAAAACCGGCCAAGTACGTGTCGGACTACGCACAATCAAGGGTTCCGTAGTTGGAATGAATTTATCCCAAGAACAAACTTAACATTGTAGTTGAAAAATGTGTTCTCCCATACATTCCAACTGAAAATGTAAGTTTGTACGCACAATATTGAGAGATTTACCATGTTGTTTCAAGATCATAGACTTCTTATTAATTTTCCTGTAATCTATAGGTATAGAACTATTTTCTGTATTTTTTTCAAAATTTTAGGCTCAGTAGTTTCGGAGATAAGGCGGGGGGAATGGTAAATTTCCGTCTGTTGTCTTAAATAACTTTAATACAATTTACTTTAAAATTATGAAAAAAAAATATTTGAGATCCTCATGGTAAGCCCTTTCATTTGATATGTCACACGGTACAGATTGCGAAACTTTTTTTTTTATTGTCTGTTTACCCCTCAAAAATGACTCCCATTTTAAAAACTAATTTATTTACGTTACACGTCTGTGTTTGGGTCACAGAGATTCATATGTGTACCAAATTTCAACTTAATCGGTCCATAAGATTCGGAGCAAATTGGCTGTGACAGACGGACAGACAGACAGACAGACAGACAGACACACGAGTAATCCTATAAGGGTTCCCTTTTTTCCTTTTGAGGTACGGAACCCTAAAAACCAAGACAGAGCGCTGAGAACGATACAGTGAAGCATGCCAAAACTACACCTCCGCTCTGTGCATACACGCTCACACGCACACATTTACAATACAAACTACACCTCACTAAGTGCACACATGATTACGAAATAGGCTTCACTTTACTGTTGCCCTCTGTCTTGGGTTTTTATGTGATCTGAGGTTCATGTAAATGAAACAAGCTCGTTCATACGTCGTCGTTTCGTATCCCATCGGGCACTTCGTGTGTGCAGCGCAATGTGAGCACCTTGTGTGGGACTACCGCATTTTAAATTTTATGTAAGCTGTGACTCTGTGAGGTGCCACCACGGGTGCCACGGCCCGTAATCGGTTTTGGAATACCCGCGGGCCGAACAAAGCCGAGAGTGTTCGTCGTACTTATAACAATTTAGTTCTTGAGTAAATTCTAGTAGGATTTTGTAGAAAAGTTTGACGGAATTACTTCTAGCTTAAAATCATGTTTTGTCGTTACACTAAAAGTTTATATTAAAAGGTATAAGTAAGATGATTGATTCAATCCTTCTATATTATTGTATGGCTGAAAGTCAAACCGGTAAAAATGTCGAAATACGTCGCAATTTTAAGGGGTTGTGAGTGGTTGGGGGGAGGGCGGGGGAGGGGTCGGATCCCCCCCTTCACCATTTTCACCCGCCGGAAATACTTGGTTTCCTTAGAAAAATAAAAAACAGAAATATGTACAAAAATTGTTTATTCCACTTTATAAACATGTTTTATCGCTTTTATTAATTCCATGAATGGATCTTTCCTGTATTTTACGTTATTTCACCGCCACAAATATTCAAAAATAATATGGAGACCTCTAACAAAAAAAAAAAATACATATATAAAAACTGGCTTCAATTATGAGTCGACGGAGCTATTTCTGGGTGGTTTAAAAAAAATTACCACGATGGCTAAAGGGTTCCCTATCCATTTGCATAAAATTTTAAGACCTAATATAACTTGGCATACTTTTGTTTGTCCTAATTATATTTTCGCATAAATTATTTACGCATAACAGCTTACGCATAATTTCTCTAATCATAATAATGATTAAGCATAACATTCTAAAGCATACATTTTTTAAGCATAATACTCTAAAGCATAACGTTATTATGAGCATAACTTTATTAAGCATATACTAAGCACAATAATAATAAGGCGTAGTCGACGGAGCCCCGCTTCGCGGGGCCCCTATTCTGTCTGCAGGGTTTAAAGGAACCTAACACGAAGGGGATGACGGGGGCTCGTTCGCTCGCTCCGCTTGCTCACTTGAGCCCTCGTCATCCCCTTCAAACCTAACCTTTCCGAGTCGGGGTGCCCCAATTCCTGAGCTCGCTTCGCTCGCTCTTGCATCCTAAGTTCTCATTGCCTTGTATGCCTAAATATTATTCTGCTAATAATCATTAGGCCTAGTAACGTTATGCGAATTAAATTTATGCCAAAACAAATTATGCCAACACAAAAACAGTATGCCAAAAAAAAATATGGTTAAGTATTATTATGGCAAAACAAATTATGCCAAAATCGTTATGCCAAAGTATATTAGGGAAAAGAATAGTATGCGAAAAGAAGGGATCATCTAACCTAACCCAATGAAGTCGGATTGTGCCAACTCTGAGTAATACATTGCTATTAATTACCTAAGTATTCCTTCGATTATATTTTGACGGACAAATTTGACATTAGCTGTCAATATCATCCATCCAAGATGGCGGGTTGCGTTTCGTTTCACGTTTTTCACATAAAACCTAAAAACTACATTTGAAAAACTGTACTAAAGCATAAAAATTACGTTCCGTTTTGCATAATTGCAATAGTGTTTAAGAATTTTTGGAAATTGTTTAAAAATATTTAGACGCAACTCCGGCAGCTAAAATGACTTTGAGGGGATTAAGACTAACTCCCTTAAGCCCCCTATACCACCAATACCCTCAAATTCAGGCGACTCGTTTTAAAATCCAACCCGTCAAACCTACTCAAAGAAATGCTCACAGGGGATTGCAGTGCAGCAGCAGAGGCGTCACGTCAAGATGTTTCTCAGCGGTAGAAGTGGTGACGAAGCGCCGTTACTCGCTGATGTCGCTCATTTGTTTACTTTCACTAAGCGCTGCGCACGTGCGTGCGCTACGCTTACACATCAGTTAATTAGTACAAGCACTTTCACAAGTATCTGATGTAAGGTATAAAGTTATTCACCTACCCATAGATACCTATCAATAAATGGTTGGAGACAGGAATTGGTTTTTATTTTTTTGATGAAAGCGGGTCTGTGAGAGTCGGGAGTAGTCAACTGTAGTGTCGGTATATTTGATGATAGAGGGGCATTTTTGTAAAACATTGTAACTATGTAAAATAAACTGCGTACTCATAGACTTAGTAAGTATGCCGGGACCGCTTCTACAAACACGCCTCACGCTCACATTTACATCATAGTATGCCGACCGGCCGCCATTACATGACACGACAGCGTCAATCGTCAATCACGCACACATAGATCGCTAAGGTGCTTCACTTTCGATATGCGTAGCGCGTAGTCCATCTTTTTTTATAAGTCTATGTGCGTAGTGTGATTTATTTTTATTGGTATTAAAATAATTGTAGATACATATTTGTAAAATAATAAAACAATGCAGCTCATGACATAAAGAGTTAAAGACTAATATCACACATATGATTATATGATAATTTTGTGGCAAAGAATACAAATGACAGTTATTGATGAATACGAACATAATAGGTATCAATTGCCGGAAGCAAAGTGTAACATAACTCATAATGTGTTCACGAGAAATAAATACGTGATAATTAACGCACCGAGTGTCACCCGATGCGTGACTGGCGCGGGGCGGGAGCGTCTCGGTCGCGTGGCGGCAGCGGCACGCCGCTCAGCTGTGTAATGCACATTATGCTCAAGTAGTAAACACTCGTATTCAATAGCGACTGTAAAGAAACTCCAATCGAAGCGAATGTAATGCCGCCACTTATAATACAATAACTTTATACAGCCATCGTAACCAACTTTGACGATTATTGCAATGTTAGTCCTGCCTGTGAGGGTGTGGTCTTAATATCTTATTTCTCCGTCAAGTTTGTTTCCTACTCGTACTACAAAATAACTACAATGCTACAAAATATTCGTAGGACGCCGGGGATCGTTGACTTTTATTAACTGACTTCCAAAAAGGAGGAGGTTACATGTTCGACTTTATATATGTCCTTTTATTTTTTTATGTAGGTATGTTCACCGATTTCTCCGTCAATAGTGGACCGTTTTAAAAATATATTTTTTTTGTTTGAAAGGGTATACTCTCGAGATAGTCCCTGTGCAAGACATTTTCTTCTTTTTGATATTTTACCTTTTTATACCTTTTGTTTATGCTTTTTCTACCTTATGGTTTTTACTTTTGAGTGACATAATTATATTATACTTTGTTTTTACCACCGAAACAGCGCATTTATTTAGTTGTTAATAGTCCCATTGTCACCAAGTTGGAATCTGATAAGAGGATCCTATGGAAATCGAGGAAATCCCTCAAATTTAATAGGCACACCTATAGCGATTTGGGTATTTTTTAAAGTAACTCGTGCATTTGCTATCGGAAATCATCATTTGGTAAAGTAGAACTGATAATGAAGACCACAGATGGCCATCGGAACTACTCAATGATAAATATTTCACGGGTTGCGATTCGATTGTTCTAAGCAATTTATGTTCGTCACAATGCGTATGGTGAAGTGGAGCTGATGGTGTCTTCACCATCAGCTCCAATTCTCCTGGTTCTTGCCAGGAGAGCTCCTCAAAAATTAACGTCCCAGCATCGGTAAAAGTTTTTGTAACAGGTGATGAGCAGTTGACATTAGGGTTTGAAAAGCTATGCTCTCGAGGATGGTCCCATTGTCACCAAGTCAGGAACTGATGAAGGGATCCCATGAAAATCGAGGAAAATCCTCTTTTGTAGGCATTTACGGTATGTTAGTTGAACTCTCTCAAATCAAATGGAATTTATTTATGATTCAGGTGTTTGAGTCTGAGAGTCATCACTTACCTAATGCTACCGAGCTGTTGATGGTAGTCACAGCAGTCCTTAACTGTTAGGCGTTAGGAGATACGGCAATATGTCGACAGAAACTACTCAGCAGTTCTTGGATAGACGTGGACTTGTAAGACAACCCAGCTAGCAAAATAGTCTTGTAAATAATTACTTAAAAGAATAAAAGCATTATAAATAAATAAATAAATAAAATAAAATTCATTTATTTCAGGCAAGTTTTTACACATACACCCATATTATCAGAAAATTAAAAAGTTAAAAATATAAATATGAAATAGAAATTAGATAGATTTTAAATTAAATTATATTATATTATTATTGTTGTTACGTATACATAGTTTCCGATAGATTATAGTTTTCTTATAAAAGTCAGGTAGGTTTAATTTATAGTTTAAATTCAAACAGTCATACTGAAATGAAATACTTGGTGGTCATATAAATGGTGCGAAATACAGTAGTCACAATCTTGTTTTTACACTTAATCGGTCTCAGGTGAAATGATGCTTTAAGGTTAAGCCTACGTAATACAGCATAAAAATCGTCAACCCTGCTTTCGGCAAACATACCAGACGCGCTACACCGCCAGGGCAGATTAAGCATGGCCCGGAACGCGTTGTTGTATTGTACACGAAGAGTATTGTAGGTACTCTTCGTGTACTTATACCAGAGTAGGCCGGTGTAGAACGCCTGGCAGTATGCTTTAAACAGGGTCACTTTAGCCTGTTTTGAACAATATGCAAATCGTCTGGCGAGCATATTACTTTTACAAGCAATGCTTCGCCTTTGCCTTTCAAGATCCAGATTATCACTTAAGTCATCGGTAACAATGTGACCTAGATACTTAAAGTTGTTTACAATTTTAAGAGAAGACCCACACAAGTCAATAGGCAATACCTGTTCTGGCCCTTTACCATATTTAAAAATCAATATTTCCGATTTATTTGATTTCACCAATATGGGTTTAGAGCAAATAGATCAACAGCACAGGCAGTTTCTGACCTAACGAATTTTGTTGCTACCCACATTGACAATAAAAATAAATGTATTGGAATATTTATTGATTTAGCAAAAGCGTTTGATACAGTCTCTATTTCTATCCTAATAAAGAACATGGAAAATGTTGGCATAAGAGGTAAAACACTGGATTTGTTTAGTAATTATCTAAAAAACAGAAAACAAAGAGTAACAATTGACGGGATGTATAGTAATGATGCTCCAGTTTCATTTGGCGTGCCTCAGGGAAGTGTCCTTGGGCCGACACTTTTCCTTATATATATTAATAATCTATGTAAGCTAAACCTAAAAAATTGCAGTATCTTCTCATTCGCCGACGACACTGCACTAATTTTCTATGGAAAGACATGGGAAGAGGCAAAAAAACATGCCGAATCAGGGTTACAAACGATGGCAAAATTTCTTTCTCAAAACCTGTTAACCCTAAACATCTCAAAAACAAAGTTCATAACCTTTGCCAATACTTACACTACTCTAAAAACTACCCAAAACCTTAAAATACAGATGCATTCTTGCCAAGATAAAACATCTAACCTCTGTAATTGTTACCCTCTGGAAAGACTTAAAACAGTAAAGTACCTTGGTATTCTGCTCGACGAAAGGTTGACTTGGTGCCCCTACATAGATCTGTTGTCAGGTAGAATACGTAAACTTATTTATATTTTTAAAATTTAAGACATGTAGCGGATAAACAACTACTCAAGACCGTTTATTTCGCGCTGGCTCAATCAATAATATCTTATTGTATTACGTCATGGGGGGGAGCGCGTAAAACGCATATTATGAAACTGGAGCGAGCACAGCGAGCGTTGCTTAAGGTTATTATGTTCAAGCCTTATAAATATCCCACTATTAACTTGTACTCAGAATGTGATGTTTTGACAGTTCGGCAGCTATTCATTAAAGAAATTATAATGGCCCAACATAGTAAACTTAATTACAATAAAGAAATGATAAATAATAGACGTTTAGGGAGAGTATGTTTTACAATTCCGTATAACACAGCCTTTATAAACAAATTCCAGTGTTATTTGGGCCAATGCTATACAACAAATTGAATAAAATTATCAAATTCTACCAGCTAAATAAACACGCTTGCAAAAAACTTTTAATAACTTGGCTAAAATCGAAAACATATCTAGAAATTGAAAATTTACTTTTTAACCCACAATAGGAACCTTTGAATAAATAAATAAAATAATAATAATAAACAATATAAAAATAATAATTAAAACAGTAATGTCCCTAAAACAATGAATTCAATTTAAGTAAAATAACTTGATCAGACTAGAAAAACAAAAAATGTAAAAAGTCGCAAGTTCATACATTCAGTGGTCTAACTATTTGTTTTTTTAAGTTGACGGTATTTGGAAAAATTTACAATGACAAAGTCAAATTACTTATAATATTTCTATTACATTATACCAGCAGTAAGAGTAGCCGCAGTTTAATCTGTATTTTATTATATTAGTTGCATTATTTATTGTAATGGCTTAATGCAAATTGTAGTTGCATTATTTATTGTAATGGCTTTTTTTTTCCTGTGGCAACACTACAGCTAACAGCTGTTTAAAATTTGTTCTTGAATTTTTAAATCTTAAATATTAAATTTCGTTGTTGTTTTAGGCCTATTTCCAATTACTCTTCAAGTAAATAGGATAATAATGTGTATTTTGTGTTAGATTCACATAGCTAGTGCAAATTAATGGTAAATATTTCAATTTAAATCGGTGACAGTTTAAACCGGCACAAGGGAATTTGCATTGTCATCTTGATATCAGGTACAATACTTTACATTTTACTTGCTATTAGTTTGTTTACGTATTACAATACAGCTTCACCAGCAATTACCTATTTTGTTCACTTTTATTAAGGCTACTTGATGCCAATGACCTTTGAACGTAAACATAACCTTACTTATGTTTGGTGACAGAACTCCTTTTATTTACATCTAAATTTCATTTTTCCTTTTAAACTAATCATCTTTTCAACTCCTGTCACAATAACCTCCTCTCATCTAATTTCTTGTCGCTTCCTTACTAGTTTTAATCATGATTATGACTCGCAGCGCCCGTGCTCGCCTCGGAGAGTCCAAACTCAATGAGGCTTTGAGCGCTTTAAAGGCCTCAAAGGAGTCCTGTGACCAACTAATTAAGGAATTGGATGACAATTTTTTTATTTATTTATCTATTTTATTTTTATTTATCCATTTATTTCAGGCATCAAGGCCCATATAAACACATACAATACAATATTAATATAAGTAACTTAAAAAAATACTATGAAAGAGTGCTCTTTGATGCCCATGAAAAGAATAGGAAGTTAAAAATTGAAATGGCTCAGATATATAATCAATACACTGATGCCATAGAAGAACGGGATAGACTTCAGCTTATTGTGGACGGGTTCAGCCAGTGTAGCGAAGAGTATGAACAAGCTCTTAGCCACAAACACTTATTACAACACCAGCTGCATGAGGCTCAAAGTCAGATTACACAACTTGAGACTACAAACCTTAACATCACCGCCTCGCTGAATCAAAGTCTGTTCAATGAGTTGGTGTCTATTGCCCCGTCAATGGTTCCTACCATAAACCCTACTTACACCGTTGACTTGACAGGTGATGATGAATCAAAATCATGTAATTCAGTGAGGGTAGTCACTAGTAAAAATAAACTTAAAAAATACATCAAAATTAATAAATACATTGTTAAAACCCAAAGAATGGTAAAAAGACAAAAGTTCTTCATCAAAAATGTTAAACTTAATAGGGAAAGGTTAAATTTACTAAAAACAGTTAGATATGTATTCTTTTAATTTGGAACAAAGTACTAGGAAATACAACACTGACACACAGGACTTGCAATCTCAACTTGACCATCTACATGAGAAACTAAGAACAATGACTAACAAATATAATACCTCAGAAGATCTAATGAGGGAATATGTGTTGGCAATGAATGAGCTGGTGAACTCACAAACAAACAGCTGTGAATGTTGTCAAACACCATCCAATGTACCTACACCAGACGATTCATTATCAGCATGCAACACCACATTACCCCATCCCTGTGTTGATTTGACAACTCCCTCTGTTAATAGTTCCATTATACCGTGTAAAGAAATTGTAAATCATGATATTGTATTATTTTGTGATGAGATTGGAAAGGACTTAGGTCACTTGTTGACAGATGAATATCCAGGACACTCAATAATAAATTACTGTATGCCTGGTTGTTCTTTATTTGATATTATGAAAGAAATTATTAAATGTAACTTTACCCCGGATACAACTTTATTAATTTTTATGGGTAATAGGGGAAATGTAAACAAAGGAGAACTACTCCAGTATCATAGAACATTAAGCAACCTTAGTTTAAAAAAAATTGTGTTGTTTACATTCCCTTATAGTAACAGTTTGCCACAGGAAGAAAATAGCATAAGATTTGAATTGAATATGACATTGCATAACTTGACATTTAATAATAACTTGTTCAATTTAGTTGATATTAACAACTATGTTAGTAATAATTTATATTTGACAAAAGATAGATATAACATTGTTATGTACTATCTTTCTAACTATTATAAACGACAGATAGCTGTGTCGCTATCTTATTTTTTTTCTATTACAGCCAAAAATTTGGCTAAACAACTTGCTTCTTTTGAGCAATGCAATGACATTTTAAATAGTTATGTCAATAATTTGGTTACAATTAGTGACATTGCTAATAATTTAAATTAGAAATTAAGACAATAGAGGCAACCTCTAGCTATAATGTACAGAATTATTCAAAAAAAAGTTTTAAATCAGTAAATAGTATCAACCTGGTGCATCAAAATATTCAAGGATTTATGAACAAAGATTTAGAAGTAGAATTATTTATGAATTTTAATAGTATTGATATTCTTTGTATAACAGAACATTGGCTGAAAAGCCACCAGTTCTTGTTCAATTTTAATAATCACCAGGTTGGTAGTTCGTTCAGCAGAATAAATGCTATACATGGTGGCTCATTGATTTTAGTAAATAACCAGTTCAAATTTAAAGACCGTACCGATATTGTGAGCCTATCTGTTGAGCGAACTGTTGAAATTGCCTGTATAGAATTGGAGCACTCTATTGTATTAAGTGTGTACAGACCCCCTTCAGGATTGTATGACTGCTTTGAAAAGGTAATGGATGAAGTGTTACACAGGATTTGTAACTCAAACAAGTCTGTTATCATTTGTGGTGATTTTAATGTCAATTTATTAGAAAACTCAGGTACTTGTAGTAAAATTTTGAGTCTTTTCCAGTCCTACAATCTTGTAAACCTATTTTTAGAGCCCACAAGAATAACCCCTACTAGTGCCACATGCTTAGACAATATTTATACAGATATTATACCAAGCCACAAAGAAATTATAAATTTACTAGATTCTGATCATTGCGGGCAAAGGATAACTATTCAAGACCAAAACAAAAAAGTGGCTAAAAAGGATATCACTGTTAACCCCAAAACTGCAAGTCGCTTGGAGCCTTTTAAAGTTAAACTAAATAATAAATTACCAGTTTTGTCTATTTATGATGATCCTAATCATCTATATGATAACTTTTTTAATATATACTGTAAACAATTTGACTCCACCTTTATTCCCAAGACTATCTCTGTTAATAGTAATGCATCGTTCAGTGATTGGGCTACCACTGGTATTCATAAAAGTAGAACTCGGCTTTATGAACTGTACAATGAAAGGACTTATGTTAAAACTGATAAATTTAATTTGTATGTTAGAAATTATTCAAAATTATTTAAAAAAGTTTGCTATATGGCCAAGTCACGTTATTTGGGTTCAAAGATTAAAAACAGCAGTAATGTAATTAAAACGACTTGGAACATTATTAATAGTGAAACGGGAAGGTCTAGTAACCGAAATACTGACTACAGCCTGTCTATTAATGACAACATAATAAAATCAGACTCTCAAGTCGCCGAGGCATTTGAAAATTTCTTTTCAGATATTCCCGTTTCAACTACTAAATCCCTAAACTCATCACCTTCTGTTGCTGAGTCTTTGCTTAAGGAAAATGTTAATGCTTGCGATTCGGAATTTCATTTTGAATATATTACCTGTAAAGATATAATTAAAACCTTTCACACTTTAAATGTAAAAAAGACAGCAGATCTGTGGGGTAATTCTGTAGAAGTTGCTAAGTCTATTATTGACATTGTAGCACCTACTATAGCTCTTATCTTTAATAGTTGTTTTGACAATGGGGAGTTTCCTGACCTTATAAAAAATAGTAAAATAATACCTTTGTTTAAATCAGGTAGTACATCGGACCCCACTAATTATAGACCTATTTCTGTACTACCTACCTTTAGTAAAATTTTTGAGAAATTAATTTTAGATCAAATGCAAAGATTTTTTAATAAACATAAATTATTACATAGCAAACAGTTCGGTTTTACAATGGGTCGTTCAACTACTGATGCCGGTGTTGAACTCTTAGGACATATTTATAATGCATGGGAAGATAATCTTTTGTGATTTGTCCAAGGCATTTGATTGCGTTCTTCATGAAACGTTAATCAGGAAACTCCGCCACTACGGGATCCGGAATTCTGCTCTGGATCTTCTTACTTCTTACTTAAGTAAAAAGATTCAGAGCGTTGACGTTAACGGAAAAAGATCACCCGGATCTATAGTAACAATGGGAGTCCCACAGGGTTCAATTCTTGGCCCTTTCTTATTTCTTAATTATATTAATGACTTGCCGTACCTTATAAAGGATAATCATGATGTAGTGTTGTTTGCAGATGACACTTCACTTTTGTTTAAACTTAAACGTCAGCAGTTGGTTACTGACGATGTAAATAGCGCGATTTCGAAAGTAGTCCATTGGTTCAATGTCAATAATTTGCTTCTAAACGAGAAAAAAACCAAATGCATTAAGTTTACGCTACCTCACGTTAGGCAGGTGAAAACTAATGTGTTGATAAAGGGCGAGGAATTGAATCCTGTAGACAGCACAGTATTCTTGGGCATAACTTTGGATGCTAAGCTTCAGTGGGGACCACATGTAGATAAATTGTCAAAAAAGCTATGTTCCGCAGCATACGCGGTTAGAAAAATTCGTAATCTAACTGATATAGAGACTGCCCGTTTAGTGTACTTTAGCTATTTTCATAGTGTAATGTCGTACGGTATTTTATTGTGGGGAAATGCCGCCGATATTCAGACCATCTTTGTTTTGCAGAAGCGAGCTGTTCGATAATAAATTAAGTCCGAGACACTCTCTCAGAGACAAATTTAAAGAGATTAATGTAATGACTGTGCCTTCTCAGTATATTTATGAAAATCTTTTATATGCCCATAAAAATATAAAATTGTTTAAAAAATACAGTGATGTCCATAATATAAATACTAGGAACAAACACAAATTTGTTATACCTACAACAAGGCTCAAGAAAATAGGTAGCTCGTTCAGATGCCAATGTATACGGTTTTATAATAAACTACCACGCCACGTTCAAGATCTAAGCCTTAATAAATTCAAATCATTCATTAAACGTAAGTTGTGGCAGAAAGCTTTTTATACCGTTAAAGATTATATTGAGGACAAAAAGGCTTGGGATTGAGCTGCTTCCAATTTTTTTTACATTTTGAATGTTTTAATTTTTTTTTTTCTATGTACACATTGACATTAATGAATTTTATTTAAACAATGACATTTGCTTACTTTGTAAAGTATTATATTATTTTAATTATTGTGCATGTGAAGACAATGTGGGTCACTTTTTTTTTAATTTTTATTATTCTCTCTGTTGTGTTAGTTTTTGTCTAGGTCTGGCAGTTTGAGTAATTTATGTGGCCTACCCAAATGTCCTTTCTTTGGTATTGTTCGTCGAATCGTTGAGCTCCTTAAGTTTTGAGTTGAGCTACACGATTTCTGACAAATGCGTGCACTTACTGGACAGGTCCTCTCAATCTGTGTAGTTCTTTCCTCAAAAGACCATCTCAGACATCGATCTACATGGTCTTCATATAACCTGACCAAGATTATGTCTGAACTTTAAAAGAGACTGTGACCTCTGAGTTTGTTTCGGCCTTTCTTCTCAGAGTAGTCAGATAGGAAACGCCGACCTCATCTAGTTTTATAAAAAATATGATTGACGTGTAAAAGTGTTTGTACAAACCTACTTACAAAATAAAATCATTTATCATTTATCATTTATCATTAATGTGCAAAAGTTGTTTACAATATAAAATTGGATCTTAATGTACACGTCTGTAGATAGTTACCCGGGAAAGATCTAACGCCTAAGGTACAGGCTCGGCCTAGTTTAGGTGTTAGTAGTCATTTGAATTGTGTTCAATTGCAGAATTGTACCTACTGTTTACCAAAACCTTTTTGTAAAATATTTTTGTGTCAATAAAGCTTTTTATTTTATATTTTTTTATTTTTTTTTATTTACATTGTATGTCAGACTATGAGCGGCGGCATAGCGCTCGCAGATCACAATAAGTTTCCTCAGACCGCCAGCAGAGGGGCTGAGCAGAACCATATCGTTAGCGTACCTAAGGTTGTTAAGGCATTCGCCCCCTACATGGCATCCGACTCTGGTTCGGCTCAGCTCCTCCAGTAGCTCATTGATATATAAGTTGAAAAGCACCGTAGAAGTCAGCCCGCCCTGCCTCACCCCATATGCTAATTTATATGTTTTAGATACAGTGCGGGCAGCACTGTATCTAAAACTTGGTTTACTTGGTTTGAGTACCAATATTCTAAGATATTTATTATAATAGGCGGTACTTTTGAATTTCTTAACTTTTCCCATAGTAGATCAAGAAAGCAGGCAAAAATAGAGGTGTTTCTTCGAGTATAGCTTCGTAAAGTGTTTTTCAGTGCAAATATGGCGAGATCGGTAGATAAGCCGCCTCTAAAGCCGAATTGAGCCTTACTTATTGGAATATTATCTTCGCCCAAATAGCTGTTAATTATACGTTCAAATATTTTAGATAGAATATTTGCTCAGCTAGAGAAATGGGGCGGTAATTAGACAAGCAGAAGACGTCACCGGTTTTGTTTTTAACTATTGGTACTACATTAGTTTTCATAAATTCTATCGGCAGGTAGCTGTGATCAGTACATGCATTAAAAAAGTCAGCAAGTTTTTCATACATCAATGGCCCTGCATACAATATGTGTTCAACACTAAGCCCGTCGTGACCCGGAGACTTGCCCCGTTTCATTCTCCGCACGTGTTCTAATAAATCATCAGGTGTAACATGAAATGTACTAGTATCGCACGCATACGACGCATGCGCATTAATGGTCGGCGCCGGCATCGAGTCGAAGCACTCACCGCCACTACCCTCACCGGCCTCGGCGCACCGCGACTGTGATTCACACGACAACAGTGACGTATATGGGGCAGACCCCGCGTCACCACGGGCCCCGCATCGCTCACCAGCACGCTCCATCGGGGGGCAGAACTTACTCGCAAACATGTTAGCAATTTCCACAGGATTCTGACTATTATTAACAGATAAGGGAAGACTTGCCCTAGACTTTAGTTTGTTTGTTTCTTTCCAAAATTTGCCAAAATCTTTATTCTGCCTATGATTGGCAATTATGTCCATTTTGATTTTTATTTCATTTTTCTGGCACCATCTTATTTTACTTTTAAATTGCCTATGGCTATTAGTCATGTCGTCATAGATTCTACCCTCCGTCGGACAACCATATAGTAGCCAAAGTTGTTAACATTGCCTAGCAGTCACATGAGCCTCCCTCACGTGATAATTCCAGCCTATAATCTGTTTATCCCGAGTCCGGTTCATCCTTTATGAGGATGGCTACTGCTTAACCGGACTTTCCTGTGGATAGATAGATAGAAGGCCTCCAGCCAGGGCAAACAATAACTTAAAAACTAAGCGACAGCGCTAAGGGCAACCCCCTGCGGGGTTCGGACCTCGGCTCAGGGCGTCGCTGGAAGAGGACAGCAAGGGACAGGCTGGATCGGTATTATTATTAGTGTTTAGGGGCGAATTTAAAACTACAGGCTCAGCTGCGCGGGCTGGCTCGAGCAAGGGTCGGGGCGGGCACGGTGATGGTGCGGGACGTCGCGACGGGCCTCGGAGGCGAGGACGGAAGGACGGATGTCTGAGCTTGTGTTTGTGTTGTCGTCTGAGAGTACTCGTGGCCTTGCTGCTCTCCTGGAGGAGGGTAGTGGCGTCGTCGGGGATAGTGAGGGTATGCCTTGGTCGGCGAATCCTACTTATGCGGGAGGGAGTGTATCGGGAGGCAGCCGCAATCAGGGGATTGGGGTGCTTTATGGCAGTATAAACATATAAAGAAGTCTTATAGATATATAGAAGAACGCCGTGTAAAAATATTTATAAGAACAAAAGTTTACAAGCGCACTTGTGTAAGACCTGTGTGTGAGACTAATTACTCTTGATATTTTTTTATACTTATTTAGGCATCTTATAAGATCGTATGTTCTTATAGATTTCTTGGGTAAGTATTTTAAAAGAGTACTGATCTTAATAAAAGCATGATATACAACTGTTGAAGAACCAAAAAATCATAAGTGTAATTTGTCTGAGCTAAATCATATTAAAGAGTAGTTTCATGTTGGAAGTTGTATAAAAGAACATTTAAGCTCACAAACGTCGTATGCATGCTTTATTAAGTATATTACCGATCTCATTTATTGATATAAGTATTTTTTATTTATTATTGGTATAAGTATTTTTTTCTTATTTTAAAAACAATCGACATCCATAATTTCATTCGTAATGCCCATAATTATTTAGGTACAGCAGTTGCTACGCTAGAACAAATAATTAACATACAAACTAACTGTTAAAAGCATATTAACATTAGCTACCTATAAGTTAAAATTATTAGGTGTGATTTTTGGTTCTTCCACTGTTTAGGGAACCCTAATATTATGAACAATGGCTACCGATAATTGTTTTATGCTATTGTTTAATAGGAGCAATGGTCACTTAACTAGAGTCATATAAGAATATCTAGTCTGACAGTGCATTTAAGTAAAAACGATTGAGCTTTTAAATGTTCTGATGAAGTGCACTTTAAGTAAGATTGTAAATAATGGAAAAATGGTGACATTTTGTATTATTTCACATTTCACTAAATCAATAACTATTATTCAAAAACACATCTCAGAAATGGCCCGAGATTTTAATGTTATTTACATTAAAAATACTTCGAATAAACCTACTCCGCAGATAGTTCAACATTATAATAATAGTAAGATACAAGTAACATAGAAATATTTTAAATTATAAAGTTAATATACAAAGTATTTACTTTTTTAAAGATTTTTATTATATTCACTGCATGCGCATAACGGTTTGTTAAAATGTTCGACACGCTTAAAAATACTCTTACATTGAGATCACAAAGAGGTAAATGAGGCGAATCACACTTAGAACGGCATTCTTAAGGCTACACAATGGCATTTTAAATTTACACCATGCCAGTGTAAGACACTAGTGGCGTGCACAGAGATTTCAGAAAGGGGATGCACAAAAAAATCGGGGCTGATTTTAATTTACTCTTTAACACACTTTGCCGCCAGCACAGGTTTCACATAATTTTCCATTTTTTACAATAGACTTACTAAATAATTACTCGTCAATCACTAGCGTATAGCGCCAAGAAAAACAATATGGCGAAAAAAAACCTTGCAATTTATTACGTTACGAACTAATACGAACTAATTAGTCGGTCATTTGGTCAATCCGACTAAAAAAAGTCGACCCTCTGCAATCAACAACAAAAGCGGTGCTTTTACGGCTTCTCAATTTGAACGGTTTGCAATGTAAGCTATGCTTCTAAAACTCCAACACGCGCACACATTTTGACGCACACAGTCACATTTTTGCTGTGTACTACACGAGATGCGTTGTATGAAGAATAAGCAAGGCGTAGTATTGCTTTTGTTCACGGGAGCGCTGCCTGCGCGGGTGGCGGATGTTCGCAGCTCCAACGAGTTAGTTCCAAAAAAAAAAATAGATGGCGCGAAGTTAAATTACCATGTTTTTTTTTTCATTATAGTTATTTATCATTAAGATGGGCATGTATCATAGAGTAAAGTAATATATGGCATGTATGTGTGGGACTACAGGGTATGCAGAGCTTATTTGCATGTATGGAGTGCACGCCATTGTAAGACACTTGTAAGACTAATTCCTTTTACAACGGCACTAGGCAGATCACTATAAGATTGAAAACACTCTTCATAAGAGCATAATACAATAACAATAAGAGCAAACACTCTTACAAAGTGCGCCCAATTCCACACTTACCAACGTTTGTAAGTGTACTAAAAGAGTAAGAAAAATATGCTCATAGGATACTTGTAATACCAAATTTTGCTAGCTGGGAATCGTCTTCATCTTTCTATTTCTCGTAATGATGTAACGGAACGAGCAGGTCCCGCATCTGATGATGCTAAGGGCTTGTAATTGTCGATAGAGCTTGTAATAGGCCTAATTGAATAAAAGTATTTGACTTTGACTTATCATCAGCTCAGCAACATGAAGTGATGACTCTCAGACAACGCCTATCGGTCCATTAGGGGTCGTGGGGCTTTCGGGAGCGGGACCGCGGTCCCGCATTCCACCTATAGATACAATTGAGTAGTATTTTGGGACCACAAATAAAATAAACAAAATGATGTCTTGGCGGTGACAAACGGACAAACAGACATACACACGAGTGATCCTATAAGGGTTCCGTTTTTTTCCTTTTGGGGTACGGAACCCTAAAAAGTGAAAAATAACTTTAATTTCAGAAGTCGGTGTCGTTGGTACTGCATTTTCGTTTTTTGACACCGACTGTCGAAGCCGGTTGTTTTTTTTGTAAAAAAGTTTTTTTTTTATCTCGAATGAATACTTGGTACTCAATAGTCGCAGTTCAGCACTGCTACACACACAGGAAATGGAAATTGGAAAGGTCCATAATAGACTGACTCAAAAGGAGAACTTGTTTTGGTGAGTAGCACGCGGAGCTGACAGGAGAAGCAATGACAGTAAAACAAGGTGCCCAGCCTGTTGTGGATTGGTGACCATGTACGTTTAGTGAATTTCAAACCTAATAATTGTGAAAAAACATAGTCTTTTTATTTACTTCGCTCGCTTCTTAGGTACATAACTCCGCAAAATTTTTAAGTCTTGAAATTTGTAAACTTGTGAAAACTGTTGTGCTATGAAAATTGATATTAGTTGTTAGTTTATCCAGCACGGTGCCTGAGCACTTTATTTCCCTTCATTATAGGATACGCTGTACCATGTGCAGGTATCTAAGACTTGAACGGTCTTAGACCACACATTACACAATGCTGATAATTATACATAATCAGCCTTTAATGTTCCAAAAGCTGGGACACATGCAGCCTCTCTTCGAGGGGGAGTTTGCTAAGAAGCGACGGACCACCACGTCCTGCGGCCAGAGGCTGCGGCAATGCTAATTTATGTTATTGTCAAATCGGGAATCTTTTCTAATCTTTAACATTAACAAACTACTCAACTAAAATAATAATAACGACAGGAATAGACAGAATCCATGTAGGTACTGGTAGACGAAAGCTTGTAAAAGTATTGTTAATTGATTTCAGAATAAGGATGCTGAAAACAATTGTTTTTAGAGTTTGGATTTTGAACTCAGGTTTGATTTAATAGAGCTGTTTTGATTAATATTTTTTCGCGATATATACATTATTATAAAATATTTTGTCATTTGGCCGCTAAGCTACCAAATCATTGAAATATTATTATGCTCATATCTACGTTGCCAACGAAGAAATAAATAGTAAATGATCCTTGTTTGATACTAGTAAGTAGTACTGTCTGCATCGGTCATCAACACTAGTAAGTAGTAGTGTCTGCATCGGTCATCAACACTAGTAAGTAGTAGTGTCTGCATCGGTCATCAACACTAGTAAGTAGTAGTGTCTGCATCGGTCATCAACACTAGTAAGTAGTAGTGTCTGCATCGGTCATCAACACTAGTAAGTAGTAGTGTCTGCATCGGTCATCAACACTAGTAAGTAGTACTGTCTGCATCGGTCATCAACACTAGTAAGTAGTACTGTCTGCATCGGTCATCAACACAAGTAGTAGTGTCTGCATCGGTCGTCAACACAAGTAGTAGTGTCTGCCTCGGTCATCAACACAAGTAGTAGTGTCTGCATCGGTCATCAACACTAGTAAGTAGTACTGTCTGCATCGGTCATCAACACTAGTAAGTAGTACTGTCTGCATCGGTCATCAACACTAGTAAGTAGTACTGTCTGCATCGGTCATCAACACTAGTAAGTAGTAGTGTCTGCATCGGTCATCAACACTAGTAAGTAGTAGTGTCTGCATCGGTCATCAACACTAGTAAGTAGTACTGTCTGCATCGGTCATCAACACTAGTAAGTAGTACTGTCTGCATCGGTCATCAACACTAGTAAGTAGTACTGTCTGCATCGGTCATCAACACTAGTAAGTAGTACTGTCTGCATCGGTCATCAACACAAGTAGTAGTGTCTGCATCGGTCGTCAACACAAGTAGTAGTGTCTGCATTGGTCATCAACACAAGTAGTAGTGTCTGCATCGGTCATCAACACTAGTAAGTAGTACTGTCTGCATCGGTCATCAACACTAGTAAGTAGTACTGTCTGCATCGGTCATCAACACAAGTAGTAGTGTCTGCATCAGTCGTCAACACAAGTAGTAGTGTCTGCATCGGTCATCAACACTAGTAAGTAGTACTGTCTGCATCGGTCATCAACACTAGTAAGTAGTACTGTCTGCATCGGTCATCAACACAAGTAGTAGTGTCTGCATCGGTCATCAACACTAGTAAGTAGTACTGTCTGCATCGGTCATCAACACTAGTAAGTAGTACTGTCTGCATCGGTCATCAACACTAGTAAGTAGTACTGTCTGCATCGGTCATCAACACTAGTAAGTAGTACTGTCTGCATCGGTCATCAACACAAGTAGTAGTGTCTGCATCGGTCGTCAACACAAGTAGTAGTGTCTGCATCGGTCATCAACACTAGTAAGTAGTAGTGTCTGCATCGGTCATCAACACTAGTAAGTAGTAGTGTCTGCATCGGTCATCAACACTAGTAAGTAGTAGTGTCTGCATCGGTCATCAACACTAGTAAGTAGTACTGTCTGCATCGGTCATCAACACTAGTAAGTAGTACTGTCTGCATCGGTCATCAACACTAGTAAGTAGTACTGTCTGCATCGGTCATCAACACTAGTAAGTAGTACTGTCTGCATCGGTCATCAACACAAGTAGTAGTGTCTGCATCGGTCTTCAACACAAGTAGTAGTGTCTGCATCGGTCATCAACACTAGTAAGTAGTACTGTCTGCATCGGTCATCAACACTAGTAAGTAGTACTGTCTGCATCGGTTATCAACACTATTAAGTAGTACTGACTGCATCGGTTATCAACATAAGAAAGTAGTACTGACTGCATCGGTCATCAACACTAGGTAAATATGCTTCATCATCATCATTTCTTTAATATTATGTAAACTTATTGTAGGTTATTGAAATAAACAATTTTTTCTTGATTTTTTTTTTTTTCATAATTTCAGCGGATAGACGTCCACTGCTGGACATAGGTATTGTATTAAGTTAAGTAAGTATTACTTCCTTTCCCTTTATTGCCAGCCTTCTTTTTGTTATTTAAAATTTTAGAAGATTTTTCGATCGTATATGTACAAGCGCAGAACCGGTCGAAGTGTAGATGCTTGGGGAACCCTATGTCCAGCAGTGGACGTCTTTCGACTGATGATCTTCTTTGTGAACACTGCGCATTTTAATTCTAACTTATTTTATAACTTATATGTAATTCAGGTATTAATTTCTGTGCTAGTGCTGTGCACTTCTGTAAGTAACGAATTCACAATTCCTAAAACTGTGTGTGATTTTTGTTTGTGATATCTTAGTGGGTAAGTCGTTGAAGTGCCATATAAATAAATAGGCCTCCCACAAGAGACGCCACTTCGACCGGTTTTGTGTTTCTCGCATCCAGCAGATTCCTGAGGCCTTCACAAGGATAAGTATACTTATATTATATGAGCTGAAACCTGACGTAAATACCAGACGTCACTAAAATCCATGTGACAGATGACGGATAACGTCATGGCTGGAGCCTGCTCTAACAATACGCCGAGTTCACTCGGTCATCACATTCATCCGCTGCGAGTGACGTAATTATGTCCCAGGCCAGTTATTGCTAATGTCGGGAACATTGCCTGATTGACACTTTATTGATTGATAAAAAACATTTTTACAAAAAAAAAAACAACCGACTTCCAACAAAACACTACAAAGTGAAAAATAACTTTAATTTCAGAAGTCGGTGTCGTTCGTTCTGCATTTTCGTTTTTTGACACCGACTTCTGAAATTAAAGTTATTTTTCACTTTGTAGTGTTTTGTTGGAAGTCGGTTGTTTTTTTTTGTAAAAATGTTTTTTATTTTTCACTTTTTAGGGTTCCTTACCTCAAAAGGAAAAATCGGAACTGTTATAGTATCACTCGAGTGTCTGTCTGTCTGTCCGTCTGTCACATCCAATTTTCTCCGAATTTAATGGACCGATAGGTGTTGTCTGAGAGTCATCACTTCATGCTGCTGAGTGATGATAAGTGAAAGTCAAATACTTTTATTCAATTAGGCCTATTACAAGCTCTTTCGACAATTACAAGCCCTTATCAAACTCAAACTCAAACTCAAAGCATTTATTTCAATTAAACCATTTACAGGCATTTTTGAATTGTCAAGAAGTCGGTCAGTCAGAAAATATGAAGCTAGTTGCCCATTCCAAAGCGTAGGTACCTATGGAGAAGAACGGGCAAGAAACTCCATGGACACTCTTTTAAATTATATTTTTACAAAAATATTAGTTACATCATTAATGTTGAATTTATAATTATATGTGAGAACGATGTAATAAAATAAAAAAGACGTACGTGTCAAGAGCGTCCAGAGTACAGCAAATAGTACTTAACAAAACAACAATCCAAAAAAAAAAAATTAAAATAAGCCGAGGCAGCCAATTAATGACCAGCCCCAACTGACGGCGCCCGTTCACGAACATGACGCATAGATCAGCACCATTCAGCTCAACCATTTTGAAGGGAGCTAAATGATCCAACACACACGCCACCGTCAGCGAGACATTTTAGTGAGCATGACATACTATCAGCCGCCAGGGCACATTCAAGTCAATGAAAGACATATTATTACCCGGTAAATGGTAGCTCACATAGAACTCACATCTGTGTTATGAAATTATACAATACAAAGGAAATTGAGTTTATACAATGCAAATATAGTCCCACAATCTTCAGCAGCTCCAACAGTATGTTCAAGTGTTAATCAATTAGTTGTGGTTGTGGAGCAGGACCAGCATTGATCCAGGCATCTTTATCAACGATGTAATCCCCTATCTTATAATATGCCTGCCTGCATAGTGTGCGTTTTATACATGACTTGAATTTTGTCTCATTCAGTTGAAGAATGTGGGGAGGTATTTTATTATAACATTTTAAACAGTACCCCATAAAAGATGAGTCTACTTTAGCCAATCTGAAACCTGGTTGAACTAGTAGGTCCCTATTTCTAGTACTATAATTATGTCTGTCACCTCTTTTACTAAAAAGATGTAAGTAAATTTTTCCTTACATACATGATGTTTTCGTAGATAATAATTTCGTAGATATCATCATCAGATGCGGGCCCTGTTCGTCCCGTTACATCATTACGAGAAATGGAATGATGAAGACGATTGTTTTCAAGTCCACGTCTATCCAAGAACTGCTAAGTAGTTTCTGTCGACATATTGCCGTATCTCCTAACTCCTAACAGTTAACGACTGCTGTGGCTACTGTGTGTGTAGCATTATAGTCGGACTTTTAATTAGCTGCAGTAAAACGACAGCTTATGTGTAACTTAAATTACTAAAATTTGCGTCTTTTTGTTTTTTCGCGCCCATCAACCAAACCATGTTTTTCTAGTACAGAATAATGTAACAAACGAAACTTATTTGACATGCATATCTCTAAATGCAGTCCGAAATGAGTTATTAAGAAGTGTCATTTTACTGCAGCTAATTGAAAGTCGGAGAATAGGTAGGTAAGTGATGACTCTCAGACTCAAACACTTGAATCATCAATAGGTTTCATTTGATTTGAGAGAGTTCAACTAACACACTGTACATGCCTACCAAAGAGGATTTTCCTCGACTTTCATGGGGTCCCTTCATCAGATTCTGACTTGGTGACTGTTGGAATATTACAAAAATCCCAGTGTAATCAGATTAAAATAATTACTCGATTCAATCACTCGACTAGATCATTCACTCTTTCGATCATTCATTGATGTCGGTTATTCAAATGTTTTCTATCTATATAAATCGGACCGTTGAACAGTGCACACGTCTTTTCTTTCCTCCTGCGACCCATTTCCCACAGGTTATGGACCCAGGCTACGTAGTAATACAGTGTTAAGATTATATTAATAATAATAATAATAAGCCTTTTATTTCATTCCCCTAATAATAATACATTTCATTTAGCAATTTAACAATACAATTGATTCTAGTAAATATTATTTAATAATTCTATTAGCATTTCATTAATTTATCCAATTTATTTTTACATAATTTTAACAAAATAAAAATGTTCCACGTAATTGAGATTAATTTAATTAATTATTAGTATATTTTTGCATTTAATTAAAGGGGGGTAAACCTGTGCGGGTAAAGGCCTCCTCCAGACTAGACCACTTCTCTCTATCCTGAGCTTCCTTCATCCAGCTCTTTCCAGCGACAGCTCGGATATCATCCGCCCAGCGCTTGAGCGGGCGGCCCACACGTCGCTTGCCAGTGCTGGGGCCTCTCCACTTAGTCACTCTCTTTGTCCATCTTCCATCCTCACAACGAGACAGGTGACCCGCCCATTTCCATTTCAGCTTTCTTACATGGTTTATTGCGTCTGTGACCTGTGTTCGTTTGCGGATTTCCGTGTTTTTTACCTTATCCGAAAGTTTAAGGTTTTCCTTTCTTTTTTTTCCTTTCCAAAAATTTCAATTTGTCAAAGAGCGATGGAAAGAAGTAACCACAGGAAAAACTCTGTCAACATATTTACATTTGCTCTTACAACGTGAGATCTCTCAAAGATGAGTCACGTATGATTGAACTAGAGTCTGCTCTTAAAAAAGTAAAATGGGACGTAATAGGTATGTCAGAAATAAGAAAGGAAGGATACGGAATTGAAGAAAGAGATTGGTGTATCTTTTACTATTTTGGTCAGACAAAAGATGACCTTTTAGAGGAGTTGGATTTTTAGTAAAGAAAACTCATAAAAATAACATACAAAAATTCACTGGATTTTCGGATAGAGTAGCCTTGCTTAATATAACTATTCATAAGACAGACCTATCTATAATACAAGTATACTCCCCTACTGAAAGTTCATCTGAAGAAAGCCTAGAAATTTTTTATTCTGATGTAAGGAGAGCAAGGGAAAATTCAGGTCAGAATATAATCATAATGGGTGACTTCAACGCCAAAATAGGCATCCCTAATGTACCTATAGCACCCATAATAGGGCCCTACGGCCTAGGTACCGGCAATGAACGAGGCGAAAGACTAACTGAATTATGTTTAGAAGAGGAATTGACCATATTGAATACCATATACAAGAAAAAAATTAGCCAAAGGTGGACATGGATATCACCTAATAATACAATTAAAAATGAGATAGACTATTTACTAACAAACAAAAGAGATTATTTTACTAATTTCGAGGTGCTTAGAAATATTACGTTTCCCTTAGACCACAGACTAATAAGAGGTACACTAAAGATTAAAAGCCACAAATTAAGCCGCAAAAAATTCTCGCAAAATAATTCCTTGTTAAGCACAGAGAAAGAACAACTAAGGTTTTTAGAAAGCTTGGAGAAAGCCCTTGAAGAAAAATCCTACATAAACATGTCTACCCAGTGTTTATAGGATTACATAGAAACAAGTATAATAGAGAGCCTGAAACAAGCAAGAACTAATCAGAAATCAAAAAAGCACTTTAAATTATCAAATGAAACTAAAGAATTAATTAAGAAAAGACATACATTACAACTAAAAAATAGCAGAAGTAAGATTATATTATTGTTACAAAATAATCAGCTGTTAGTTCGATAAAAATAATTTTAAAATGGAGTCGCGAAGTAAAAGAAACATTCAACAATTCAACGGTGAACGTTACAGCACGTGGAAATTTCGCGTTAGATCACTTTTAGGAGAATTGCAAGTGTTGAGTGTGATTGATGAACTACCGCCATCACACCCAGATGAAGAATGGAAAAAGAAAAATATGCTGGCAAAAGGTACGATAGTGGAATATTTAGGCGATGCATTTTTGAATTTTGCAAAAGGTTCTGCTACGGCAAAATCCGTGATGGATGATTTGGATAAAATTTACGAAAGAAAGAGTTTAGCTACACAATTGGCACTGCGAAAACAATTACTAAGTTTAAAATTGCAACCGGATGTAACGTTATTCCAGCACTTCAATAATTTCGACAATATAATAATTTCTGCTGGTGCAAAATTAGATGAGATGGACAAAGTATCACATTTATTGTTAACCTTACCTACGTCCTACGACGGCGTTATAACGGCATTAGAAACATTAGGAGAAGAACAGTTAAAACTAGCGTTTGTTAAGACACGTCTTTTAGACCACGAAGTGAAATTAAAAGCTGATACTACAACCGAACTGAAAGTATTACATGCATCTACAAAGAAGTTTACATCACGATCTGGATTTGACAAGAAAAAGTTCCACGATAATACTGGTTATAAGAAGAAGCCACGTCCTGGAAACTCAATGCATAAGATTTCGAAGTTATATTGTGATCATTGCGGCCGAAGAAATCATGTCAAGAAGGATTGCCATTACTACAAGAAAATTCAGCAAGATAGCAGCAGTAGTCGCCAGGCTCCAACTGCAAATACAACGCAGATTTCCGGCAATGATGAGGACAGTTTCGCTTTTATGTTTACAACATGTAAGTCATTTGCAGTCTAATTCTACTAATGATACAATTTCTTTTATTTTAGATTCGGGCGCAACTGACCACATTGTGCATACAAAGGAATTTTTCTCTTCATACTTAGAGCTACCCACTCCGCAAAAAATTGGGGTAGCTAAGAACAGCACTAACATTCCCGCTTTTGGTAAAGGACAAATAAACGTTATTAGTAATCTAGGTTTTCAAGGATCAATCGATAACATTCTATATTCACCAGATGTGCCATATAATTTATTATCGGTAAATCGTATTCAAGAAGCAGGTATGTCGGTTATTTTTAACAATAATGAAGTTCATGTTTACAAAAACAACAAATGCTTAGTGTCCGGTGTAAGTAATAATAATCTGTTTAAGTTACATTTTAAAGTACTGCGATCTCATTGTAATTTAAATTTATCTGAGACTTCGATACCTTATGATTTATGGCACAAACGTCTCGGTCATTTGAATAGACAAAAATTTAATATTTTAAAATGCCTAATTCAGGATAATCATATAATCAATGATGTAATTCCTAGTGATGAGTTGTGTGAGTCTTGTATACTAGGTAAAAAATCACGACTACCCTTTGCTAAGTCAAAAGAGAGATCCAATAACAACAGACCACTTTTTATTGTTCATTCTGATGTTTGCGGTCCTATAACACCACCCACATTTGATGATAAAAATTATTTTACTATTTTCGTTGATGATTTTACTCATTATACAGTCACATATTTAATGCATTCTAAGTCAGAGGTATTTAAATGTTTTAAGGATTTTGTGGCTAAGAGTGAGAACTTATTTAATTCTAAGGTTGTTAATCTATACTGCGATAATGGCCGAGAATATCTTTCAAGCGAGTTCAAAGAATTTTGTGGTGAAAAGGGGATAATGTATAATTTAACGGTACCTTACACTCCACAGCAAAATGGTGTATCAGAGAGGATGAATCGTACGTTAACCGAAATGGCTAGAACATTGGTTACAAGTGCGAAATTAGACAAAATATTTTGGGGTAAAGCTGGTTTAACAGCTACTTATTTGACTAATATTTTACCCACTAAAGCTCTGATAAATAAAACACCATACGAAATGTGGCATGGTAAAAAACCGAAAATAAATCACTTAAAAATGTTTGGCTCTACTGCATACGTTCATAATAAAACTAGAAAAACTAAATTTGATCAAAAATCTCTCAAATCAATATTAGTTGGCTACGATGCAAATGGTTATAGATTGTTTAATGTAGAAAATAATGAAGTATTCTTAGCTCGTGATGTCATATTCGATGAGTTAAATTTTACACAATCGCGTCCAATTTGTAGCAGTAGTGACCACATTGTGATTCCCTCAAAAATTAGTAAGCCTGACAATGATTCGGCAAAACTAATAGAAAGTCAACCTCAAGATTCTTTGAACGAACATTCGTCATTAGGAAGTCAACCTAATAATTTAAGGCGAAGTGAAAGAATTCTCAATTTACCCCCGAAAAATTATCAACAAATGCATGATCCTGATTTATTTTTGTCGTTAATTACTGTGCATTCGTTGCCATCGTCATTTATGAATATATTTGATAGACATGATTCTGACAAATGGTTAAAAGCTGTACAGAGTGAAATTGAGTCCCTTCGAAGCAACCAAACGTGGACTTTAGTAGAAAAACCTAACGGTGTCAACATAGTAAGTTGCAAATGGGTATTTACTATTAAAAACAATGAATTAGGTGAACCCGTACGTTATAAGGTTATTTTATTTTATTTTATTCTATTTTACGCTCGCTTGGTTGCTCGAGGTTTTACTCAAGAGTACTTGCAGGATTATAACGAAACGTTTGCACCAGTAGCTCGAATAACTACATTTAGATTCATTTTAGCTTTAGCTAATCAATTTGATTTACATGTACACCATATGGATGTTAAAACGGCATTCCTTAATGGAATACTAAAAGAAAATATTTATATGGAGGTACCAGAAGGTATTTTAGCTAAAGATAATCAGGTGTGTAAACTAAACAAAACATTGTATGGCCTAAAGCAGTCGTCCAGATGTTGGTTCGAACGTTTAGACAATATGGGTTTTAAAAATTCGGAAGTAGATCCTTGTCTCTATGTGTTAGATAAAAATGGTATAGATAAAAATGTTTATATAGTATTGTACGTCGATGATTTAATAATTTCCACTAAAAGTATTGATACATTGCAAGTTTATAAGAACAGTCTTATGCAAAAATTTGAAATGACTGATTTAAAAGAAATAAAGTTATTCCTTGGCATCAGAATCGAAAGATCAAATAATACTATTTCTTTAGATCAATCTACATACCTACAAAATGTTTTAAATAGATTTTCTATGAGTGATTGCAACCCTTCCAAATCACCTTTACCTTGTAAATAAATTATTTGACTTTAAATTCTGACACATACTATGAAGCACCCTGTAGAAATGCAATTGGGTGTCTTATGTATGCAATGCTTTGTACACGGCCGGATATTTATGCTCCTATAAGTATATTGAGTAGATACCAATCTAAAAATAATGAAGAATTGTGGTAATGCTTAAAACATCTTTTGCGATACATAAAAGGTACAGCCGGTATAAAATTGACTTATCATAAAAGTGATTATAAGCAATTAATTACTGGCTATGCAGATTCTGATTGGGGAGGCGATGAAAACGACAGAAAAAGTACAACAGGCTATTTATTCAAAGCTTTTGAAAATTTTACAATTTCGTGGAACACACGTAAACAAAACACCGTCGCCGTCTCTTCAACAGAAGCTGAGTACATTGCTTTATTTGAGGCTGTAAGAGAAGCAGTCTGGATTAAATCGCTACTAAATAGCATTTCAATCCAAATAAAAGAGCATATTATAATATACGAAGACAACAATAGTTGCATTTGTATCGCAAATTATCCTACAAATCATAAAAAATCTAAACACATAGATATAAAATACCATTTCATTAGGGAACAAATCGCTAATAAAATAACAAAGCTAGAGTCTATTTCCACAGGAAATCAACTGGCTGATGTGTTTACGAAGGCGATTAATTCCAAAAGGTTTATAGATTTAAGACACAATTTAAATTTGTATTAAACTTTAATTAGTAAGATTTATTACATCTGATTATAAATGATAAATGATTTATTTTCTGTAAGTAGGTTTGTACAAACACTTTTACACGTCAATCATATTTTTTTTAAACTAGATAATTTTAAACTAGATAAATTATGAATTGACTATTAGAATAAGATTAATCGTTAACATAAATCAACATTTTGATTGTTATAATTATAATATATAAATGTAGATTAATTATTCTAACAGGTACACAAACATTTTTTTTGTTGTTATTTGAGTGATTGATTAATTTTATTTTCTGTACACTTGCATTTTTTGAGGGGGACTGTTGGAATATTACAAAAATCCCAGTGTTATCAGATTAAAATAATTACTCGATTCAATCACTCGACTAGATCATTCACTCTTTCGATCATTCATTGATGTCGGTTATTCAAATGTTTTCTATCTATATAAATCGGACCGTTGAACAGTGCACACGTCTTTTCTTTCCTCCTGCGACCCATTTCCCACAGTGACAATGGGACCACCTCGAGAGCATACCGTTTCAAACCCTAATGTCAACTGCTCATCACCTGTTACAAAATATTGCTTTTCCCGGTGCTGGGACGTTAACTGTTGAGGAGTTCTCCTGGTAAGAACCATAAGAACTGGAGCTGATGGTGAAGTCACCATCAGCACCACTTCATCATACGCATTGTGACGAACATAAATTGCTTAGCAACCATATTAAAGCAATCGAATCGCTACCCGTGAAATATTTGTCATTGAGTAGTTCCGATGGCCATCTGTGGTCTTCATCATCAGTTCCACTTCACCAAATTATACTTTCTGAATGCAAATGCTTGAGTTGTTAATGAAAAAAATACAAAAATTGCTATATGCCTATAATATTTGAGGAGTTCCCTCAATTCCTCATGGATCCCATCATCAGAACTGGATCAATCTGGAAGTATATCCTTTCAAATAAAAAAAGAATTTTCCAAATCGGTTCATAAATGACGGCGTACTGAGGTAACAAACATAAAAAAAAAGAAAAAAAAACATACAACCGAATTGAGAACCTCCTCCTTTTTTTGAAGTCGGTTAAAAACTGGCTTCCGCATTAGTGTTGTCTGCTGCTGAAACTGTTTGAAATGGTCCACATAGACTGACACTAAAGTAAACTTTATCCGGTGAGATACGGACAGAAAAATGTGCAGCATTGCAAATATGGATCACTTTTAAATGCTAAATAAGGCCTTGTGTGATGAGATAGAATATAAGAACTGTTCAAAAAATATAAATGTTGTCTATAATGTTTGGCTAGCCACGGAGCCACAAAACATACTCTAGGCACACAACAATATTGACTCAAACCTTCGTATTTTCATAGTTATTTTAACAAATTACAGTTTAGCACCTCCGGCGTTCGTGCGGCAAATGATGGTGATTGGCCGCGACACTAGCGCAACCCCGCGGACGTCCGGACGTAACTACCGCCTGTGAGCAAATGTTGGCTAATTTACGGCAAACAAGGCGCCCACTGTTGTTACCGTTAACGTTTACACGTCTCAATCTAAACTGTGCACTACAAAACGGTGCAACACATTTTATTTTATTTTTTCTCAAGTTTTCACTTACCGCAATCACAGCTGCGTTCTTTCCCGCAGAAGGCACACACTGCAGACGAAGGCGCGACGTCTATTTATTCACATAATTTTCTAATTGAGGCTAATGAGGGCGATGTCTTCAGAGTGTTGACTGTAAGTACATCGTTAATAGCTACAGAACGGCTGAGCCCAAGTTTTTACGAGTCCTTTCAAACATATTGTACTAGAAATAACGATTATAGCGTCTCATTAGCAGAGGTTTTGTGTGACTATAACGGCTCGAATACAAACTGCGACCGCGCCGCGTTATGTCTATACATAATGAGAGTTCGTTGAGAATTTAACGCCTAATGTTAGGGTTCTCTAATGATCATTAGAATTTAGTTTAGGGCTCAAAGAAAAATATTACCGCGATGTTTGTAGGTAATAATGGAGGTAGTCATAATTTTCTGAAATTAGAAAATACTAGCAATGTGGGTTATTATACATTAAAGTATAGTATTGCTGTTAATACATAGTACAGTGTAGGTGCTCACCCACTATGTGGTAAGCTTGTCTGCACTGCATGCATCACGTTCTCGCGGCGACGTGGGACATAATACTTGTTCAGCTTCTTGCCATAATGTTATAAGCTACGACCACTGTTTGTTCGCACAGTTACTGCATCGCGCGACACCAGCATGTTCGCACAGTTACTGCATCGCGCGACACCAGCATGTTTGCATTTATCTTAGTTCTGCGTCAGTATGATATTGTTCAGCAGCATCCAACAACATCATATTTCTAAAGCCAAGCAGCGTTCTTGTTTCCCGGTTTGAACTGTATTTATGTTGCTGTAATTACTTTAATTTATATAATAATATATGATTAATTGCATGAGAAGTTTCAGCTCTATCTCTAGAATGGCACCGGACCTGCGATGACCCTGATACATTTTCCTTGGCATTGGTGACCTTGTTGTTTGTGTGAGCCCCCTGCCCCATTATACGTGGGGGAAAATCTCCAAACAAAAGATAATACTAAACATTTAATATAGTTAATGGACGACAAAGTATTTGGTAGGTGTACTCTCTCAATTACAGGAGACCACAATAAAATGAACAACTAAGCACGACACGTGACGCCATCTATTATCATAATAACGATATTGTTGTTTTCCTCAGGAACAGCACTTTTTTCGGGATGAAAGGTACCCTATGTCCGTTTCTGTACACCTGATAACGTATATACAAAATTTCAGAATGATCGGTTCAGTGGTTTAGGCGTGAAAAGGTAACAAACAAAGAAACTTACATTCGCATCTATAATATTAAAAAGTTAGGATAAGAAGTTTGTCCATTTAATAAATAAGTGATAAATGTTTAATTGATTAGGTGAAAACTGTTATCGTGGGACCCCTCGACCTACTACGCAGAAAGTGCTCACTTACACACTCAAAGGAAATATAAATTTTTTCGTTAACTCCCACTATTTCCTCTATACTTTCATTTATAAATCAGTAATGTTAATTCCGTCCTACTTCAGTGAATAACTGAAGATTTCAGAATAACTGATAATTCATGAAAAGCGCAGTGGAGGCGGTATTCTGCTGCTCTTACATATTTTTCAGTCCGCGGCGGGGGTTACTGAATGTGGTCGACAGTGTGCGAGGGGGTGGGTCCGGGGACGGCAGGGGAGGGAGGCGGGGCGATGCTACGTCAGCAACATCTCACAGACGTATGACGAGTGACGAGCAGTTTTATTTGTGAAGATTCCGCGATCGCGGTCGGAGCTGTTCCTGGCTGCTTATATGATTCATTATGTTTTTTTTTACAGTAAAGTGGAGTTATTTACCAGTTCACATTATTCATTGTAAAACGAACTACTTAATAGGTTTTAAATGAAATCATACACAGTTTAATGTCAAAAGTATATCTAAATTGCACAAAAAAAGTGTATCAGTCAGGGCTTGAAATACCTGTATTTTTGGGAACCGGTATCATTGGCCTTGGTGTGATGCCGGTACCAGATATAGTTCCTGCACTTTGATATTTCAGTATCGGTACTGTACCGGTACTAAACAAATATTTCTGTGGGTTACAGTGAGAAAACAGATAAGTAACTAAAAAGGATGGTTAATAGGTGTTAGAAAAATAATGTCAAGATTTCCTCATACAAATATGAAATATGTGGTACGCGCCGGGTACCCGTATTTGGTGACAGTACTGGTTAGGTGGAGTACCGCTACCCGTCTGGACCCGGTACCCAGATACCCAAATGGCAAGAACCGCTACATACCGACATAGAACCTGTCCTTTTGATACCGGTCTCAAGCCCTAAAGTGGTATCTGACACTTCAGGTAGCCATTAATTAAAATTCAAAGTAATCTCCATCGCCAGCTAATCTATCACTCGTAATATTTTGACAAACAAAATAAATTCACCGGATTGCGCATGAAATATAGAGCGCGAGTATTTACGTAAAAGGGTGATTAGTTTAGTAAATCGTCTGTCAGATCGTATCTAGGGGGCAATTAAACTAGCGATGTTTCTATTGAGGCGATTGGCCGCGAGAAGTCAAGCCGATTCAAGCCGAGCCCAGCCGATTCGATCCGAATCGAGCCGAGAAGAGCCGAGTCGCAACGTGAATGTTTCTCTATGGGACTTTTTTATGTAATTTTGACGTTCACTAAGTGAGTCTAATTTGAGTACCTACATGACTTTGAATTTTGATTTTGATTTAGGGAGCAGGGTTTTCCAAATTGCCGGCGGGATCGAAACTTTTTGACGTGATAACTGGTGATGTGATAATTGGTGATCCTAAGATTTCTACTACATTTTCTGTTTTTACCCGTGAAAACCTGTAATTGTAAACCACCGCGGGAGGCTGTTCATTAACGACAATATCCGCTTATCGAGTGCGGTTCCTCTCGAGAAAGTCTGCAGTACATTAGGAACAGTGGCCGCCGCGGGACGCTGTTCATTAACGACAATATCCGCTTATCGAGTGCGGTTCCTCTCGAGAAAGTCTGCAGTACATTAGGAACAGTGGCCGCCGCGGGAGGTTGTTCATTAACGACAATATCCGCTTATCGAGTGCGGCTCCTCTCGAGAAAGTCTGCAGTACATTAGGAACAGTGGCCGCCACGGGAGGCTGTTCATTAACGACAATATCCGCTTATCGAGTGCGGCTCCTCTCGAGAAAGTCTGCAGTACATTATTATAGGAACAGTGGCCGCCGCGGGAGGCTGTTGATTAACGACAATATCCGCTAATTAAGTGCGGCTCCTCTCGAGACTGTCTGCCATACATTAGGAAAAGTGGCCGCCGCGGCGAGGCTGCTCATTAACGACTAGGTGCTTCGCTAAGATACGGCCACGAGACATTGCGGACTACGGAGGCCTTACACTAAAGTGACTTAGCGGAACAAAAACAGAATGTACGTACGTACGGGACGTACTTTACACACTTTTATTTTTACACAGCAAAAAATATGGTCTTTATTTTACCGAGTTTTTACCCGCCTGTAAAAAACTGATCATGCTCCATAGATACCTACGGGAATCTGAGCTACACGTAGCAACAGCAATGTCATTTACAAATTGTACTAATGAGTGTGTGAGTATGTAAAGTTATATACATATTCGATTATATATATCATCAAATATGAAACAGATTTTTTCCTTTTAATTTTTGTATACGATTTAGAGGTCACTACCAGTAGTCAAACTGTAGATATAATGCAAACAAAAACAAGTTAATTGTTTGCGAGTAGTGAACGACATAGCTGAGCGTGGTGTTGATAGGAAAAAGTACCCTAATAGGTACTAACAAATCTATCCGTGTTTCTTAAAAATAAATGATTCTAATATTTATATATGTCTTAGTTTGTAATAAAATAATAATTTTGCAGTTCTTATGTTCTTTTTTTTTTTTTTAAGGATGGGAAATCATCCAATGACCCCTCCCGCTCTGGGTGGAGCGGAAGGGAGTGTCAGACTCTTACTGACTAAAACCCATCCGTGTTCCTTCCTTAGCCCTTTATGTTCCGGGGCAGCGGTAACCCTTTCGGACAATCCCGCTGCCCATAATATTAACCTTTGAGTTTCATTCTAGAAGAAATCTTAAATGTACAGAGGCGAACTTTATTCCATAGGCATTTTCTACCAGTCAACCGTTAGGTTATATTACTGTCATAGGAATTACGGTGGTCCCTATTCCTATTAAAAAAAAAATCTTTAGTTTCACGGGGCACCACATTATTTGATCATTATACCTTATATACTGTTTTTAAATTTTAAATGATATTTAAGGGTTTAATCTTAAATAAATGATGAATTTCAGAATCTCTACATTTGTTGGATTCTTATATTTATAAGTCAGGACATAAGAAATGCAGCGGGATTGTCCGAAAGGGTTACCGCTACCCCGGAACATAAAGGGCTAAGGAAGGAACACGGATGGGTTTTAGTCAGTAAGAGTCTGACACTCCCTTCCGCTCCACCCAGAGCGGGAGGGGTCATTTGATGATTTCCCATCCTTAAAAAAAAAAAAAGGTTAATATTATAATAATCTTCCAAGTATAATTTAGTAGGTTAGCTACTCGTCCGGCCGAGCTCCGAGAAGCTCTCTGACGCAGCTTTACAATAAATTTCTCTTTATTAGAACATTATCAGCGCCGTATCGGCCGGCGCACTCGGCAGCATCCGGGCCCCCGCCGGAGCAGCTCACGACGTAAGTAATGAAAGTAACTTATTTAATCACGACCGAAAACCAACGAGAGAAAACCAATTTATCCTAATAACATTTTAAATTTAATTTATTCAATAGGCATGCAACGTTAAAAGCTTTTTTAAAAGATACAAAAGTAAGGTAAAGGTAAGCATAGGTAAGCAGTGGACTCTAAAGGCGTGCATACGCGAGAGCGAATTCCAAGAATAATTGCAGGTTCAACTAAAACCGAATTTACATATATTGCGCAACAGGTTTCGCTATTGGCGCAATATTAGTTTCATAGATTTCATTGCGCATGCATTAGTTTTATGCAAATTACACGTGAAACTAATGTCATGAAACGATCCGAAAATAACCGATAGGCCCCGATGTGGGTCGCTAGTTATAGATAAAGAGAGTAAATGAACGTGAAATGAATAATAAGGCGCTAGTGTTATTCAGGTCACGAGTGTCGAACTGTACCTGCTACCTCTGCCACCTGCCGGCTGGTCCCAGAACATACGTGGTAGTGGACCACTCGTTACACACAGTGCCGCTGTCTACAGAAGTTCATACGTAACACATAGTACCGCTGTCTACAGAAGTTCATACGTTACACACAGTGCCGCTGTCTACAGAAGTCCATACGTTACACACAGTGCCTCTGTCTACAGAAGTTCATACGTTACACACAGTGCCGCTGTCTACAGAAGTTCATACGTTACACACAGTGCCGCTGTCTACAGAAGTTCATACGTTACACACAGTGCCGCTGTCTACAGAAGTTCATACATTATACACAGTGCCGCTGTCTACAGAAGTCAATACGTTACACACAGTGCCTCTGTCTACAGAAGTTCATACGTTACACACAGTGCCGCTGTCTACAGAAGTCCATACGTTACACACAGTGCCGCTGTCTACAGAAGTTCATACGTTACACACAGTGCCGCTGTCTACAGAAGGTCATACGTTACACACAGTGCCTCTGTCTACAGAAGTTCATACGTTACACACAGTGCCGCTGTCTACAGAACTTCATACGTTACACACAGTGCCGCTGTCTACAGAAGTTCATACGTTACACACAGTGCCGCTGTCTACAGAAGGTCATACGTTACACACAGTGCCTCTGTCTACAGAAGTTCATACGTTACACACAGTGCCGCTGTCTACAGAAGTTCATACATTACACACAGTGCCGCTGTCTACAGAAGTCCATACGAACATAAGGAAGCTAATGGCAGACACTCAGATTGCTTACTACCTGAAAGAGAAAGTTTACGAACCCGAGCCTAGAGGAGCAAGAAATAAAATTCGATTCTTGTTTTGGCGTTCAGTACTGTATATGTGTACTGTATATGTGTACTCTGCCTGATTGGCAACTCCTGGGCATAGACCTGTCTGAAAATGAAGAAGTTTCCAGTCTCTTATTTAGTTGATGCTTGTACTTTAGAATTATTAATCTTCTGCTTGGGTACGTAGTCTGTTTAGCTATAAATGCATAATAATAAGTAGTGGCGGTTAGTATGTAAAATGTAACGTTTTGGCACGAGAGAGGGAGCAGATAATACATGTCGAGTACAGATAATGGCACTAACTAGTCGCCACGCGTCGGCTCCGGTTACCTGTGTAACGTGAGTCGCGTGTACTACTCTAAGCTATATACACCAAACTGCCAGTCGATTCTGTTAGAATCTTCACCGTGAGAAGTTAGGTGAAGTGAGCTCTCATTCCATCTGATGCTAGAGATTACCACTAATGACAGCTCTCTTTAAGCTCACTTCACCCAAATTATTACGGTGAGATTTTTACAGAATAGCACTACAGATCTCAACAAATGGATAGCTCAAGGTGTATTGCAGGACTTAGCCTTTGCCTAGATCAGTGGTTCCCAAACTTATTTTGTCTACTGCCCACTTTGAGAATAAATATTTTTTAGCGCCCCCCTTTTTTCACCTATTTAAAAACCACTATAACTTCAAATTAAATTAATTAATTATTGTGACCTAGATATGTATATTATGTATATTAACGGAGAATTCTAAACGAAACTTTTACTATAACCCGCAATTTGAAACCTGAGCGCAGTAGGTAACATACAACGGCGCTTAGGTCTCAAGTTAACTCTTACGGGCTCCACCTGCCAATAAGAATGATTATTGAAACGCAACTTGATAGTATTAAAACAGAGTATCTTTTATAAAAAATATAACTAAAATAATCAATCCTTATATAAAAACTAATGTGAAGGATGAATCTGATGCTGTTTAATAAGTTTGTTGATATCAGGTTCCAATTTACTCAAGAACAGTCGCAAGTCGCCACGTTCGGTAACAAGCAAACGATTTCTCTTTTTAGTAAGCAGTGTTGTCACAGCACTAAATCCACGTTCACACAAATATGACGATGGGAATGCTATCAAGAATCGTTGAACGATTGACCACAATCCAGGGTACAATTGCGGGATCGGTTTTTGTAGCCAAAATTCTTGGTAACCATTTTTGAACTTGATTTTTATTTCCTCGTTTGTTGTCAATTCTATAAGTTCTTCTTCCAGTTGAGGTGACATTGCTGTGTTGACATTTGAAAACGGATCCAACACCCAGTCTGGTATTTCCAAGTTCAAAATGTCCTGGTATCGTTCGGTGAAGTCAATGTGAAGGTTTTCCAAATGTTGGCAGTAGGCAAACAATTCGTCGTTACTGCATGATACTGATAAATTTGGAAAATTGTGAAACTCACGTCTGCCCAGATTCTTTTTGTGTAGAAGCAGTTTGGCTGCGAAAGCAGCAACGACGTTTTTTGTTTTAATTAAATTTAGTTTATCGCCTTGCAGTTGGAGATTCATGTCGTTGAACAATTTATACAGGTCTGTCAGTAAGCTATATCATCCTTTGATGTTATGAGCTTGTCGTGCAATTCTGTATCTTTAGTTTCCAAGAACTCTATAACAGAGTCAAACAGGTTGTAAAATCGAGTCAGACAATTGCCTCTTGATAGCCAACGAACTTCAGTATGAAACAACAAACGGTTGAAATCCTCGTCATTAGTAACACAAAGCTGATGAAATAATCTATCATTCAAAGAGCTGTTGCGGATTTTATTGACTGCTTTGATGACATATTGCAGTGATTGAAATAGTTTTTCACTTAAGTTTCTAGCAACTAAATGTTGTCTATGAATAACGCAATCACCACCACACCAAGGACATCTGGAATTTTATTTTTTAAGTACGCTATGAAGCCATAGCCGGAGCGCCATCCGTAGCAACTGAAATAATATTTTTCAAAGGAATCTCTTTCTCATCGCAAAACTTTTCCAATGTATTGAATATGGTTTCACCTTTTGTATCGGTCTCTAAATTTCTAGCAAATAATAGTTCTTCACATATTTTCTCATCTTTAATAAACCTCAAGTAAGACAACAACAATGCTTCATTAGTTGATAAAGTGGACTCATCGAGCTGAATTGAGAATTGACTTGTCCTCAGGTGATCGCACAATGATTCTTCAATGTTTTCAGCCATTTCATCAATTCGTCTTTGCACAGAATTATTACTCAAAGGAATTTTTCGGATAATATCTGCGGCCGATTTATGAAGCACAGTAGTTATTACTTCATTTATTGCTGGCAATATTAACTCTTCTCCGATGTTATGTGGTTTGCCTTTTTGAGCAATTAACAAAGAGATATTGTACGAAGCTCGAAGTCCGTCGTCATCTTGCTTAGCAGCCGCCGAAAATAGTTTTGCTACACTTGGCTGAGTATTATGCTTCTTCTCTAGGTCTTGAAAATATGCTACATTCTTGTCTTTCTTATCTGGATGCATTTTATTCAAATGATCTTGCAGCCTTGAAGGCTTCATTGCTTCATTGGAAAATGTTTATAGACATAGAAGACACAAAGGCGACGATGGGTTTGTGGGATTTTCAATAAATCCGAATTTAATATATTCCGCACAGTATTGCCGTCTCTTCTTTTTTACTTCCGACATTGTTTTGCTTTGAGAAATACGTTCAACTTCGCGAGTAGTGTAGAGGAGGCGTAAGTACTGCTCATCTATTGCGCGCGAAACCACAAATGAAAATAAAATAAATATTACATTGTTTATATAGGAATGCTTAAGCAGCACGCACCGACAGGAATAAAACAAACATGTATAAATTCGTTTATCTCATTCGACGCTCAATCGTACTCAACAAGTCCGAACAAGTATTCAATGAACCAGCCGACTGATACAGGAATGCACAATTCGGGTTATTTAACAAAAACTTGTTAAAACATGATAGATATCTACGAGTACTAATAACTATTAAAATGCGAAAGTGTGTCTGTTGCCTTTTTATTTGTTTGTTTGTGTCTACTTCCATTACGAAACGGAGCGACCGATTGACATGATTTTCATTTTTTCTATATTCAATAAAATAGGACAGATATATGAACTACGCGGAGAGAAATATAGAACCGAGTTTGAGCAATCTTTTAATTCATATTAGTTGATGTTCACAAGTTGTTGTTGAGAGTCGAGAGCTTTTGCAGTCGTTGTTTAAGAGGCCTCCTAGCTAAATAAAATTACAAATCACCCCCCCCCCTCTACACAACGCCCCCATTTTCTTTCTGGGTCTCTTACCGCCCCCTTGAGACCTGCAGCGCCCACAAGGGGGCGTTATCGCCCACTTTGGGAAAGACTGGCCTAGATGAATTAGTAACATTCAAATGACGACGATACGAAATATATCATGTTCAAATAATCCTACCACTTTTAATGAACTGTTAAGCTGTATGCAATGAAGCGGACAAAACTACCCCCCCCTGCCCTCCCCCTAGTACAGGACTAGGAGACTAACATTATCGGGCGATATAGAGTTGTTGTTTATTTAGTTGCGCTCACGATCCCTGCGATTTTCTTTATAGCGGATGCTGCGGATATCTTATAACGGTAAAGATTGAATAATTGAATTAGAAGTCTTCTATTTGCAGCGTTGTTCAGGAATATTTGTTTTCTGAAATGGTAAGGAAATAGATTTCAAGCGCCGCCCATAATATTGTAACTAGACATCTTCTTCAGCTTCTTGTACGGTGTGTTCAAAGCTACAGTGAATTCAAAGACTTATAATGTTATCAAACTATTACATAAACCGAGCAGTAACAGTGAGGATCTGGCAGTAAGTACGACAACTGACAGTTGCTGTTAGGATTGTAATCACAGACACGTTGCAGCGCCGCCGCGCCGGCTCGAATATTAAAGTGTTGCTCTTTAGATAAGATTAGATAAGAGACTACTGACTAATCCCTCTGACATAGCAAATGCTTTTAATGATTATTTTATTGATTCGACTAACACTGTGACATTTAATAATTTACATGATAATGACAAGCCCAATAAAACCAAGATAATACCTAATTGTATGTTTCTTAGCCCTATCACTGAAGACGAGATTAAGAAAGAAATAATAGCTTTAAATAACACTAACTCAGAAGGTTACGATGGAATTGGTACAAAAGTAATTAAAACTTGCAGTACAGAATTAATTCCTATTTTGACTTATTTAATTAATCTTTCATTTTCATCTGAAACTTTTCCTGATGCGCTAAAATTATCAGTCGTTAAACCTCTGTACAAAAAAGACGATAAAAATGATGTTAAAAACTATCGTCCGATAACCCTTATACCCATAATGTCTAAATTATTTGAAAAATGTATGCAAAAGAGACTTTCCGACTTCTGTAGCAAATACAATATTATAACGAAAGAACAGTATGGATTTCAAAAGCACAAGTCAACAACACTAGCGATTGCTAATCTTTTGGGGCATATTCATAATTCCCTAAATAAAAATTATTTAACGACAGGACTATTTTTCGACCTGTCACAAGCCTTCGACTTTGTGGCACATGAAATCTTGTTGGAAAAATTTGAAAAAAGTGGAATAAGAGGTTTAGCACTGCAGTGGATAGAGTCTTATCTAAGCAACCGAAAGCAATACGTTGTTATTAATAAAGTTAATGAAAATGTATTAACCTCGTATTCACCTGACTATAGAGTTAATAATTGCGGCGTCCCCCAAGGGAGTGTATTAGGACCCTTATTGTTTCTATTATACATAAACGACTTACCGCTAGTGACTAATCATAAATGTGTATTATTTGCAGACGACATTTCAATTATTGTGACATCTGACAAAAAGTGTAAAACTAAATCTGATCATGAGATTGACATTAATAACACTATTGACGAAATTATAAAATGGTTACAGGCAAATAAATTGAAAATTAATTTAGATAAATCAAATTATATACAGTTTAATAAATCAATACATACTAAATACAATTTCAAACTTCATATTGACAGGATAAAAGAAGTTCCACAAACTAAATTCTTAGGAGTACTCATAGATCAAGATCTGAATTGGAAAATACATGTGGATAGTTTGTGCAGTAGGATTAATAAGTTTGTTTATGCTCTCAGACAAATAAAGAACATAACCAACAAAGTAACAGCAATTACAGCATATCATGCCTGTATAGAATCCATCTTAAGATACGGGCTTATCCTTTGGGGTAACAGTACAGATAAGCACAGAGCATTTATTGCGCAAAAGAAATGCATCAGAGCCATTTGTGGTATCCGTCCTGACGAGTCATGTAAACCTTTCTTTAAAAAGCTAGGTATATTACCACTTCCGTCACTGTACCTTCTTGAAATTTGTAATTATGTTTATAAGGGATTGTTCAAGAAAGCCTATCAATTGAACTCTCGAAATAGAGATCCATGCAGACTTGCATTGCAGGATACTCCTAAATCAGCCAAGTATGCGAAAAGTTTCCTAGTCATGTGTATACGCATTTATAATAAAAATCCCAAAGAAATAAAATTGTTATCTAATAGTTACTCATTTAAAAACTAATTACTGAAATGGTTGAAAGAACACATGTTTTATGACATTAAATATTTTCTCAACAATAAATTATAAATTCCTGGACTTTTGTAATTGCAGATAATGCTGAGAGAAAACTATTATTATTGTAATTGACTCTGTATCTGCGACATTGAAACTTAAATTTACTAATAATTATTATTTTGCATGCAATTGATACATATCCTGTATAGCTAAACATGCGGACTTTAGATTCATATCTGACTGTAACAACTTTATACCATGTTTAAGGCAAATAAAGACTTATCTTATCTTAGTTGCCCCTGTAATACAGATGTCGTCGAGAAAACACATAACACCGTCCAATCCCGACAGTAAACACTCCATAGCCCGCTGAAAAATAGCAGGAGCACTAGCAAGACCAAAACTAATCTTGTATAAACAAATAAACTGCGGTGAGTATTGATACAAGTTATGTTCTGAGACGTCTCATCTAACACAAATTGTGAGTAAGCTTGCGTTAAATCCAACTTGCTGAACTGTTGACCCCCGTGTAATTTTGTAAAAAGTTCTTGAGCAGTCGGTAACGGATACTGTTCGACGATCAGCTGTTTGTTTACGCTTACAGAATAATCCACACACAACCTGATTGAACCATCGCGCTTTAATATAGGGACAATTGGTGAGGCGTATTCTGAAAATTGAACCGGTTTTAACACACCTATAGGTACCAAACGATCAATCTCTCCGTTTATTTGATCTCTAAGTGCAAAAGCTACAGGACGAGCTTTAAAAAAAATCGGCTTTGCGTTTTCTTTCAACTGTAACATAACTTTATATTTTGTAAATAAGCCTAATTCGTCTGAGAAAACAGATGGAAAACGTAATTTTAACTGTTCAGCAATTTGAGTTGTTTTACAATAATTGATTTGCAACATGTGTAATCCAAACAAACTTATAAAATCTCGCCCTAAAATTGGGGGACCACCATCGTGAATCACTCTAACATTAACATTCTCTGTCTTGTCCAAGTATCTAATAGGCAATTGCACTATTCCTTAACACTGAATAACACACCCCGTGTATGTAAACAATTGATCCGTCGTTGGTGATAATGGCAACAATTTAAAATATTTTTTGTGTTCTTTTTCTGAAATCGATACTACTAAAGTCATAGGTTCACCTCTGAAAGAACAATTTTTTTTTGTCTTACCGTCATCATCACTCTCGCCCGACCCGCCAGTTCCTACAAAATTTATCTTTTTGCACATTCGGCGTAGGTGGCCTTTTACATTACATTTCTTGCACGTATAGCTTGCAAACCGACACTGAGATGTTTTGTGGTTCTTGTAGCCGCAAACTGAATACTTTTCACTGTGAACACTCGATTCCTTTAAGTTGGTTTCGATTTTGAACAACGACTCACTCGACGACGGCGCCTGTACCGCTGCTGACGACGAAGCTGCTGCTCCCTTGCGTGCGCTGTGCACGCTCTCCGCCAACTCCACTGCTTTAGCCAGTGTGGTATCTTGAAGTTCACGCGCGAAAAGCTTATCTTTCTCAAGTCCCGGCCGCATACCCATAACAAATCGGTCGCGCAGCGCCTCTTCTACATTCAGAAATCCGCAATGCGTGGTCAGACCGCGAAGCCTAGCAGACCACTGCGAAAATGTTTCTTCCAGACCTTGAGTAGCGGCATAAAAATTATACCGCTCGCCAAAACCACATTTTTTTGGCGTAAAGTGATTATCCAGAAGAGTGAGAATATCTTCGAAAGGCACCTGCGAAATTTCCTTTGGGTAAGCCAAATCGGCCGCAAACTTATATGTGCCGACAGCGAGTGCGCTCAGCAATATTGCTCTTCGTATAACACCTATTGGGTCCTTCTCATTGCCAACATCGTTTGCAATGTACCATTGCAAAATCCGCTGTTTATAATTTTCCCATATCTGGTTGACATGGTCAAAGCTTGACAAAATACCGAAATGAGCCATGTTTTTTTTTTATTTTGTTGTGGGTCCTCGTCGCCAATGATAAGTATGCGGATATCGTGGAGGGCGAAGGCCTAGGATGCTGGTAACATGGATTAATAATACTGCTGGTGGTAGCACACTGACGTTTATTTCTTTAAGTCAAGATGACAAACAAAAACCATAGATTAAAACATAAACTATACAACATGTACGCTGCCTGGTGACACGCCGAGACGTGACGCGGTACGACAGACAACGCCTCACGTGCGACACACGACAGGCACAACAGACACGCGACAGATTGCAAATTAAAAAGCGCCCTTTGATATCGTTCGCGATGAGTGGCGCCCAGAGAATACAAGCAAATTTGACTTTTTGCTGATCACACTGCCGGCTCAGCACGGACAAGCCAGCACACGTATTCCGAGAGCTGGCAATGGATAACATTATTAGGGGCGATGCACCATGTAATAGTTATCATAAAAGTAAAATACAGGTCGATTGTTAGCGCCGCTCTTTTGTAGGTTAACGATTTAGAATTGCCCTCTGATTACATATTTGAGTGCTGCGGTTAAATTGATGTGTTTTCTTTGCCAGGGGAAATAATATATTTATTGGATTAACCTTTTATTATCGTTACAGTATTTAACGATAAAATTACATCTGAGGGCACTGCAGTGCCCCCGCCAAGTCGAGCAAAAAGGGGCACGGCCGTACCATCCTTTTCTCGAACCAGTTCAGGCCATTTTCGACCTTATATCATTATAACTTCGTTGTGGATAAAACTAGAAGATTGAATTTTCTTTAACCAAGCTGGCATTGTATAAACACGGTATATTTAAAATTTCATTCAATTTGAATCAGTAGTTTAAGAATTATAACTAGTCAAATTTCTTAATTTTGTCACTCACTCACTGACTGACTCACCGATCATAAAAACTCTAAGGCACTTCTAGCAGACATAGAAGCTTCAAATTTGGAATACATTTAGTGTTTAGTGTATAAATCAAGGAAAAACTAAAATATTTTGCAATTACGGTCCACTTTTCTAGATACATAAACTGCATAAATAACTTTGTAATCCCTTATAAATATATAGGATTACAAAGTTACATTTGCAGTGAATGAATCAGTGTACCTGTATATGTATAATATAATGGAATAATAGGTGTAGATAGGTGTAACAGCCGCGCAGGTCGATCAATCTGGTTAAGCTACGCTTGCCGCGGTTGGTATGTGGATGGGTGACAATCTTCACATACAGCGACCTCCCCTTGCCTCGGAAAGCACGCTATGCCGTTGGTCCCGGCTGTCATTCGCGGATCTTTGGCGGTCGTTACGGGTAGTCAGAAGCCCGAAAGTCTGACAACCAGTCTTACCAAGGGGTATCGCATTACCCAGTAACTGGGTTGTGGAGGTCAGATAGGCGGTCACTCCATGTAAAACACTGGTGTTCAGCTGCATCCGGTTAGACTGGAAGCTGACCCCAACATAGTTGGGAAAGGGCTAGGCAGATAATGATGAATAGCTAGGTGTAGATAGGTACCTAGATATAATTATGTTCAAAGGTAACTTGTAAAATGGTCAATCAACGGAATGAAAAGGCAAGAATGGGAGATGTCTTATAAAGTTGTACCAAAATCCCGCAAAGTATTAAGTAGACTAAATTGCCCGAAATTGCCATGAAAGAAAGAACATTAATACTTAATCATAACCGCGGCCGGCAGAGGTGGCTTGCGCGCGCCGCGGCTTCCGCGGTTCCCGTCCGTCACAGAAAGGCGGCCACTTTCAGGCAACCTTTGGATCTTACCTACTGCGATATGGCAGGTATACACACAAACCACGTTTTATTTAACTTACGCAAATTGTATCAATCAGTATGGGTATAAAAATTTAAATAATCTTTAAATAAATCTAATTCTGTAGAAAAATAATGGTTTAAGTAATTTATTAATTTAAAAAAACTTTGAGTGCGTCAGTGAGTGCCGTAATTAAGTTCAAGTTAATCCTCTGTTAAGCTTGATATTGTAATTTTCTGTTAGGTACATTGACAGTATTTATTGTGAAGAGAGATAAATAACAATTTTACAATTTTACTGACGTTTGACGAGTGCGGCCCTAAATATGACTAAATAAGCAAAAATAAAATAATAAAGAACACTACGCGGCCGCTCTCGTCTCGCATGACGAGTGTTGCCATGCCAGAGAAAAAAAGGTGGACTACTTATCTACAAAAAGACGTGAGAGGCCATCAAAAACATAACTTGTAAAAAAACCAAGTCTCGCAACTCAGTGCTTCTACCGTAAAAAGTTGTGAGATCCATGTAATACCAAGTCGGTTAATTTATTCAGTCCCTACTTAAGGGACCTTCTGTCTTACATTATTACGTAACTAACTAACTTAACAACATCTTATAGTGACCACATCAATATTAAAAATCTTTTATCTTTTAAACAAATAGATTGACTTGGCAATCGCATAAACAATCTAATTAAATATACTATGTATTACTTGTGAGATACATTGTCTTTCATGAGGCCCCTACATTTGTATTTCATTTTTTATTTTCCTTCTACTTGTCAGGATCTTTAAAGTAAAGGGTCATATTCAAATAGTCACAACTCCTGAACTACTTGACTTAGAGCTTAGGTCTTCACATCAGATTTTAGGTAATACTTTAGTGCATCTAAAAAGTAAAAAAAAGGTATGTTATCAGGATAGTTTTTTGGAAAACAATTAAAAATTCAAAAACCATTCAAATCTTTTCAAACTTTTTAAGTTTAAAGTATTTTTTAAGGTTTTAATGGAAGTTTTTGACAAACTTTTTGTGATAAATGATAAATGATTTTTATTTTGTAAGTAGGTTTGCACAAACACTTTTACACGTCAATCATATTTTTTATAAAACTAGATGAGGTCGGCGTTTCCTATCTGACTACTCTGAGAAGAAAGACCGAAACAAACTCAGAGGTCACAGTCTCTTTTAAAGTCCAGACATAATCTTGGTCAGGTTATATGAAGACCATGTAGATCGATGTCTGAGATGGTCTTTTGAGGAAAGAACCACACAGATTGAGAGGACCTGTCCAGTCAGTGCACGCATTTGTCAGAAATCGTGCAGCTCAACTCAAAACTTAAGGAGCTCAACGATTCGACGAACAATACCAAAGAAAGGACATTTGGGTAGGCCACATAATTTACTCAAACTGCCAGACCTAGAAAAAAAACTAACAGAACAAAGAGAATAATAAAAACTAAACAAAAAAATAAAATAAAATGACCCACATTGTCTTCACATGCACAATAATTAAAATATTATAATACTTACAAAAATATAATACTGCAAAGTAAACAAATGTCAATTTTCATATAAAATTAATTAATTAATGTCAATGTGTATATAGAGAAAAAATAAAAACATTCAAAATGTAAAAATTGGAAGCAACTCAATCGCAAGCCTTTTTGTCCTCAATATAATCCATAACAGTATAAAGTGTGTGTGAACTTATTGCTTATTTTTGTAGGTATCGAACGAAACCTATTTTATGTCTGTAGGACCTCTACGTAGGTAGATATGGCAAAATAAATAAACCCAACCGTACACATAAAAAAAAAAAAAATGGCCGCCCTTTCAAAACAGTAGGGGCAAAATGCCTTATTATGGTGAATTTGTCGATAAAATTGATCATATTGCTTAGCCTTAACGGGTCGGATACCGATGACCAGACACACTGTATATCTTGACGATATATTATGGCTTGGAGATACCTACGACGAGTGACATAAAAATGTTACCGAAACTCTTAACACTTTCGACTCCGCCCACTTTTCATAGAGGTCATACGCCATGCCGCCATACATATTGCAAATGGACCCTCCAGGAGGGTCACCGGCATTACGTTTGCGCTAAAGTGAACCCTCGAGGAGGGTCGTCGGCATTAGGTTTGAAACCGTATTATAAAACACTATAAAAAGAAGTAAATTAGTGTTTTCAGAACGTCTTGTTGCTTTAATTAGTATCTCTGGGGGTATTTACATGTGCTAGTGGCGTGAAGACGTGAAATAAAAAAAAAAAAAAATGAAGAAAAAGTATAATCGCTCGTTTTGATCCCGTGACAGGGGTGTCCAACCTCTTCTGAAATTTTCATGCTATGTAATATTGTTTTAAAAATTTAAACAGTTACATTATGCAATATTAATATTTTTTTAAGTAATAAAACGTTATTATTTTGTAACAGCTTATTAACTTTCGACTTACGTATGTGTGCCTCGGCTTCGCCTCGGCCCACATTTACACGTTCGTCCATCAATGCCTAGTTGTGGCCAAGGCTTGTAGTATAGTACTTTTCTCAAATAATGCGCGGAAATTAAAATACAATTACTTTCAAAATCAATGACGAACAACGCACAACAATAATTTTTCCCGCGTTAAAGTGATAATTTGTTTTTTTTTTTACTTCCTTGGTTGCCATGTTTTGGAGTAAAAGATCGTTCCATTTTTAAATAACACGACATATATGAGTTTACCTACTATGTTTATTTGGCCGCTAAACCAGGACAGATATGGATTTTCATACAACTTTTGCCGGCCGCTGCTCGCATGTATGTGGCCAGGGGGCCTAAAACGGCCACTTTGGCAGTATCATAAACCAATTCTTATCACGCAATTAATCTGTTTGACAGTTTCACACCTATATATCCCTGAAGGGTTAGGCAAAGGTGTACCTATAGCATTTTACGAATCTCCATACAAAACTGTCATACAGATGAAATTGCGTGATATGAATTATTTCATGATTCTGCTAAAGTAGCCTTTTAGGCCCCCTGTACAGCCATTTCGATGTATCTCAAAAAAGGTTGTCAAAATAATGCTCAAATTTCCAAGCATTTTTGAGAAAAGATTTTTTTTTAATTATGTAATTTGCCCACTGACCAGGTATTATACAAGCTTGTTTATTAGAGGTCAGTGATTTTGCCATACTGACCGGTGATTGAGCTAAAGAAAATTAAATGTTATTTCAAAGCAATAAGACTATATTTTAAATGCATAAAATAGTGTTACGGTCAACACGATTTTCTTAATAATAATAGAAGTTAGCTTTAAAAAAAATTTTTTGTTCTTTGTATTATGCTTTCAACTCAATACCTACTCTAATTGGGGTGTATGAGGTCTTGCGTTAATTATGTTACACATTGTATACATGACCACAGATAATATAATACTCTAATGACAAAACCAAACGACTTGTATGTAGCGAAATATGCTCCTGAAATGAGCAGCTGTACAAACGAACGGACTGACAGTCAAACGAAGTTGCACCATGGGTGTTCGTTTTTACCCTTTTGATACGGAACCCTGAAAAGGTTCTATTTATAAACTCATCCTCATAATTTATAATCTCAAAATAAATATGTTTATTTTTAGTGAATATTTGTACCTAAACGTAAAACGGTTTACCATCCCTGAAATATGGGCATCCTAGCGCCCAATTATTTTTGAAAATAAAAATGCTGGTATTTGAAAACCAACGATTATACTAATAAATCTTGTTAAAATATACGACTAATTTTATTTTCATAGTTTATAATGCTATATTCGCTAAGAAAAACGTACATTTAAAATGAGCCCTCCGCGAGGGCTCCCGGCATCCCATATGCGATTTGAGTGAACCCTCCAGGAGGGCTCCCGGCACTGAACGTGTTAAATTAATTAACTGCTTAGGTTTTATAGTTAACTTTGAAAAAATTAGTCTTTAGGATTTATGTACAACTCTATAGACATGTCAATAATATTGCCATTAGAAAAGCGACAAAAAATATTACAATTTGTACAAAAATATTTAAAGTTACCGATCTGTACTATTAGGGACTTTTCTAGCTTGTTAAGAGTTCTGACCACAGCTTGTCCAGCCGTAAGATATGGATGGCTCTATACCAAAGAACTAGAAAGACAAAAGTATTTAGCTCTTAAAAAACATCAAACATATGAAGCAAAATTTAGACCTTCTCCGGTAATCTTACCTGATTTAGAGTGGTGGATTAAAAATATAAATTGCTTGTCCAATCCCCTCGAATCCCAGAATTATGTTTTAGAAATCTTTACTGATGCGTCTAAAACAGGTTGGGGTGCATTTTGTAACAACGAACGTGTCAACGGTGGTTGGAAAGACAGCGAGCGCAACTTTCATATTAATTATTTAGAGTTGCTTGCTGTTTTTCTTGGCCTGAAATGCTTCGCTCGAGACCTAAAGCACAATGATTGTAATATTTTGCTACGCGTTGACAACACCACTGCTATTAGTTACATAAATAAAATGGAAGGGACTCAATTTCCTCATTTAACCAACTTAACCAAAATGGTCTGGCAGTGGTGCGAGAAACGGAATATATGGCTGTTTGCGTCGTATATAAATACGAAAGACAACATAGAAGCAGATCAAGAGTCAAGAAAAATTATTAAAGACGAAGCAATAGGTATAATTATTTTCCCATATTGGCCGTCACAGCCATGGTTTCCATTGCTTAATAAAATACGACAGTGTGGTATTTTATACTTAACGCGTGATTCAAATATTTCCTTATCCTCTTTCAGGACTACCCAACTCCCTCTGAGACAGTTTACTCTGGCTGCAGCGGTGCTCTCAGGTCTGCCTTCGAGTCCAGAGGAACACCAAGCCTAGCGCTCGACCTAATGATGGCTTCGTTATCACAGTATACACTGTCCCAATATAACGGTACCTATAAACTATGGTGGCAGTTCTGTGAAGCAAACAGTCATAATCCTTACACTGGTTCACCATTTTGTCGCAGAATGGATACCCAACAGAGAGCTGTCAATTGAAAGAATCACCAAGAAGCTAGTGGTTCTCCTAGCATTATGTACAGCGCATAGAGTACAGACATTTTCTCCAATAAAATTAGAAAATATTGTGGTAGGTCCATCTGGTATTCAGATAGGTATGTCATCAAAACGTCCGCGGCTGGACGCGAACAACCTGTACTGATATTACCGTACTTTAATGAGAATAGGGCAATTTGCCCCGCTACCATAATAGAAGATTATATGTTCGCCACAAAAGATAAATAAGATCTGAAGCGACAAACAGCCTTATATTAATGTATAAGCGTCCGCACAAACCAGCAACTGCTCAAACCATCAGCAGATGGATCAAGCAGGTACTGAGTGCGAGCGGTGTGGACGTGTCTGCGTTCAGCGCGCACAGCACGCGGCACGCAGCCACGTCTCCGGCGTCCGCCTCTGGGCTCTTGTTAGATGCCATTAGGAAAGCAGCTGGCTGGACCAGTACTTCTCAAGCCTTTGCAAAGTTCTACCACCGCCAGGTAGTGGACAAAGGTAACTTTGCTCGGTCTGTATTACAGATAAACAGTTCTTTGTGATTTTATTAGCAACAATTAATTAAGTAACTTACTAGTAGAACAGAATTCTGTTATATTTACATATAAAAATTATGTAATATTTAAGAAGTTATTTGATTAAGTATATTAATATTAAGTATATATATTAATATTTAGAGTATTTACACATAGAAAATAAAAGATGATCTTTTTTCTTTTCGTATATCTGTTTATTTCATTTTACAATCACCTCTAAACATATGCATTGTTGTTATTATATATATAAAGAATGAAACGTCGAAATATAATAGGTATATGATCATGATCAAACGAACTTGCAAAAGTGAAGTTCGATCGATAAAATGAAAACGAAACGTACTCATGTACGTTTCATTCGAAGATATATACTCCCTCCCTATACCCAAAAAAGAAACGTTTGAAAAATATCTTTAAAAAAAATGACGAGCCGATATAGTGCCTACCAGGTAGAAACAAAAAAAAAAAGTAACGAAATTACTCTTTACCAGTGCGAAGTTGCCAGTAGGATAAAAATACTACATTGTTGTTATTATATATCTTCGAATGAAACGTACTCATATAATATCGATCGAACTTCACTTTTGCAAGTTCGTTTGATCATATATTAGGTAAGTTTCAGTCTAAGTACGTGTGTGTGTGTCAGCACGTATTAGGACGCGTGGGCCTTCTGCCCTGCCTCCTCGCGCTCGCCGCAACGCTTCCCATATGCGAGTCACGCACCGGCGCGGATTCATTTTACGAGTGAGCCTTTTTATAATTTAATCTTATACCTTGTCACAATCACACGCGTGCGAATATTAGTGAGTGACGCTGTGCAGTGCAGCAGTGTGCTGTCGACGACACAGCGCTCCGTGCGCGGCGCGGGCGGGACTACGTCAAATTGGAGGGCGGTTGTGCAACTCGCGTCCGAGTTAATTCCATTCGGCAAATTGCTCAGTAAATAACGAGGCTGACGGACACATAATAGTTTTCCAATTTGTTCGTCGCTCTTATAATTTCATTGCTTTTTGATGGCAACGCTTTGTGACTAACGAACCGGCGCTTGATGAATGTTTTATTTTCTGGCCGACCGCCGCCGACCGCCGCCGACCGGCCAGCTACTTAATCGTATTGAGGCCCTTACGCTGTTTTCATTGTGATAACCTACTTCATAGCCAGAGCAGAGTAAACAGAAATAATCTGTTTATTGATGAAGGGGGTAAAAGCAAAATATATAATTGTTGAAATATATTCCGTACAAAATGATGCCGATACACCCCATAGCGAACAGTTTTATATAAACATGCGACACACTTAGGTAAAATATCTTTGGCCCCGCCGCAAAGTTTTGGGTCATTAACTTTCGCCCTATAACATTTTATGTTAAAAGTTGTACAAAGCAGTTTAATTTTGAAACTAATTAAAACTATCCATTACGAGTGTGAGTTGGTCCCTTTAGTCGCGCGGCACATACTAGTACAGGAGATGACGTAGTTACGCGTGATTCCTCTCGTGTCGGGTAACATCGGGAAGTAAGGGAGGGTATCGAGTACACGGTTCCATTACCACGTAATGTCATTAATTTCATTAACGTGAGAGGGTGTATGTGTGTCTCATTAGCTACTTACGGCTCATATTTAAATTTATTCATTCTTATTTTGTGGTAAGAGTCGCAGATAGTAAAACAAAATAATAATAGTTATAACAAGTTGATTCGTCTATTAGGAACTTCTGATTTCAAAGTATTAGATTAAAGTAGACAACTATTTTAAAACATAAAACGCCTGTCTCTATGTGTATGTGAGAGAGAGGTCTTGTAAAAAATAATTAACTATTTTAGGAACGAAAGATTTATCTGTAAATGGAATGTTCATTTTGTCAAGAGTATTTAATTCAACGTGACGAGGGTAACACACGTAGGCACTTAACTTATTTGTCAAAAAATCCTACGAAATTGAAACTGTAATTTATACATCCTACGTTACAATTTCATTCAAGAAATAATAATATAATATAATAATAATACAGTTTATTTCTCTCATAAAGGTGCATTGTTACAGTAGTGTTTATAGTGTTTATAAATATACCTCTATTACCCGTGCGTCAGACTGTTGCTGAGGGTTCAATATACCTCTATTACCCGTGCGTCAGACTGTTGCTGAGGGTTCAATATACCTCTATTACCCGTGCGTCAGACTGTTGCTGAGGGTTCAATATACCTCTATTATCCGTGCGTCAGACTGTTGCTGAGGGTTCAATATACCTCTATTACCCGTGCGTCAGACTGTTGCTGAGGGTTCAATATACCTCTATTACCCGTGCGTCAGACTGTTGCTGAGGGTTCAATATACCTCTATTACCCGTGCGTCAGACTGTTGCTGAGGGTTCAATATACCTCTATTATCCGTGCGTCAGACTGTTGCTGAGGGTTCAATATACCTCTATTATCCGTGCGTCAGACTGTTGCTGAGGGTTCAATATACCTCTATTACCCGTGCGTCAGACTGTTGCTGAGGGTTCAATATACCTCTATTACCCGTGTGTCAGACTGTTGCTGAGGGTTCAATATACCTCTATTATCCGTGCGTCAGACTGTTGCTGAGGGTTCAATATACCTCTATTACCCGTGCGTCAGACTGTTGCTGAGGGTTCAATATACCTCTATTACCCGTGCGTCAGACTGTTGCTGAGGGTTCAATATACCTCTATTATCCGTGCGTCAGACTGTTGCTGAGGGTTCAATATACCTCTATTACCCGTGCGTCAGACTGTTGCTGAGGGTTCAATATACCTCTATTACCCGTGCGTCAGACTGTTGCTGAGGGTTCAATATAGGTACCTCTATTATCCGTGCGTCAGACTGTTGCTGAGGGTTCAATATACCTCTATTACCCGTGTGTCAGACTGTTGCTGAGGGTTCAATATACCTCTATTATCCGTGCGTCAGACTGTTGCTGAGGGTTCAATATACCTCTATTACCCGTGCGTCAGACTGTTGCTGAGGGTTCAATATACCTCTATTACCCGTGCGTCAGACTGTTGCTGAGGGTTCAATATACCTCTATTACCCGTGCGTCAGACTGTTGCTGAGGGTTCAATATACCTCTATTATCCGTGCGTCAGACTGTTGCTGAGGGTTCAATATACCTCTATTACCCGTGCGTCAGACTGTTGCTGAGGGTTCAATATACCTCTATTACCCGTGCGTCAGACTGTTGCTGAGGGTTCAATATACCTCTATTATCCGTGCGTCAGACTGTTGCTGAGGGTTCAATATACCTCTATTACCCGTGCGTCAGACTGTTGCTGAGGGTTCAATATACCTCTATTATCCGTGCGTCAGACTGTTGCTGAGGGTTCAATATACCTCTATTACCCGTGCGTCAGACTGTTGCTGAGGGTTCAATATAACTCTATTACCCGTGCGTCAGACTGTTGCTGAGGGTTCAATATACCTCTATTATCCGTGCGTCAGACTGTTGCTGAGGGTTCAATATACCTCTATTACCCGTGCGTCAGACTGTTGCTGAGGGTTCAATATACCTCTATTACCCGTGCGTCAGACTGTTGCTGAGGGTTCAATATACCTCTATTACCCGTGCGTCAGACTGTTGCTGAGGGTTCAATATACCTCTATTACCCGTGCGTCAGACTGTTGCTGAGGGTTCAATATACCTCTATTATCCGTGCGTCAGACTGTTGCTGAGGGTTCAATATACCTCTATTATCCGTGCGTCAGACTGTTGCTGAGGGTTCAATATACCTCTATTACCCGTGCGTCAGACTGTTGCTGAGGGTTCAATATACCTCTATTACCCGTGTGTCAGACTGTTGCTGAGGGTTCAATATACCTCTATTATCCGTGCGTCAGACTGTTGCTGAGGGTTCAATATACCTCTATTACCCGTGCGTCAGACTGTTGCTGAGGGTTCAATATACCTCTATTACCCGTGCGTCAGACTGTTGCTGAGGGTTCAATATACCTCTATTATCCGTGCGTCAGACTGTTGCTGAGGGTTCAATATACCTCTATTATCCGTGCGTCAGACTGTTGCTGAGGGTTAAATATACCTCTATTATCCGTGCGTCAGACTGTTGCTGAGGGTTCAATATACCTCTATTACCCGTGCGTCAGACTATTGCTGAGGGTTCAATATACCTCTATTACCCGTGCGTCAGACTATTGCTGAGGGTTCAATATACCTCTATTACCCGTGTGTCAGACTGTTACTCAGGGTTCAATATACCTCTATTACCCGTGACTCAGACTGTTGCTGAGGGTTCAATATACCTCTATTATCCGTGCATCAGACTGTTGCTGAGGGTTCAATATACCTGTATTACCCGTGCGTCAGACCGCTGCTGAGGATTCAATATACCTCCTCTGTTACCCGTGCGTCAGGCTGTTGCTGAGGGTTCAATAGTTCGTGTTTAGTTTTAGTACATAAACCCACTTATTATAATATGTATGGAATACATAACTGTTCCCTTTGCGTCACTAAACTAAGCCAACACATCGCTGCACAGAACAAACTGCATAATTAAACTAATATTATTGTGAAGGCGAGCTCAAAATACGTCGATTCGTGTCCGACAGCGTCCGGCGATGTACGACAGTGCCGATCCGAGCGAGGACACGTGATATTTTATATTGTAATATTATTAATTTACCGGAGAGAACAGAGGCTTTACACCATAGTTTACGTTCATAATATGCCACGTAGTGACCAATCAGGAATTGTTAACACGGGAATCTTTTACATCATTGTCTCAGTTCATAATATGCACCGAAGTGACCAATCAGGAATTATTAAAAAGAGAATCTTTTACACCATAGTTTAAGTTCATAATATGTCACGTAGTGACCAATCAGGAATTGTTAACACGAGAATCTTTTACACCATAGTTTTACTCAAAGTCAAGTTTTACTCAAAGCTAGCTCAACGATTCTTATACTTCCTTGGTCCATATGTAGACAATAAAGTTAATAAAATCTTACATGTACCTACTCAACGGTTAAATATAAATGCAAAACTACTGTAAGGAACTGGCTACTGGATATGGACTATGAAAGTGAAAGTATCAAACAAATCATTAAATAATGTTGAACGTATTTCCCACTCATATTTATTAACAAGCACAAACTCTCATGCTGGATTTACACGCACATACACATAACACCCTCACACATTCACACACTACACTACACACGCAATCCTACAAAAAGATCACATTACATTACACTTCACAAATATTGTACCACATTTATTATAGATTTAACTCTTTAACTAAACTGTTTTCTAATAGTGATAATATGTTTAAACTAAATCAAGATGCCGTTAAATATGATAAATGTTTATTGGGGTGTGAGCCTGGAGATCTACCATACAGGTCCCGAACTTAGTTCAGACTCCAGCTCTCACAAAGGTTCTAGCATACCTAAGGCAACAATTGTATATAAACACTACTGTAACAATGCACCTTTATGAGAGAAATAAACTGTATTATTATTATAGTTTAAGTTCATAATATACCACGTAGTGACCAATCAGGAATTGTTAACACGAGAACCCACCATTTCAATATTGACATAAATACATAAACACGCCTTCCTCCCATGGGGGTAGGCAGGAGCTACAGAACGCCTCCTGCTGCGGTAGGTACTTACTTACATACTTCTATTGCGTCATTTAAATGGATACATTTTATTTTAGACTCTGATTGTATATAAATGAAAAGCACAAATAATTTAACCGTGTTTAGTTATCTGGTTCTGGCACAATTTTATGTCAAAGTTGAAATTAAATATGTCGTAATGGATTAAATTAATTAATGTTAGCACAAACTTTAATTTCAGAAATTTAGCTGGGCAACTTCAAACAGAAGAGATTTCATTTGACGAGCATAGCCGGCCTGTTAGTCTAACAAGCAATTATTAAAGGCAATTAAAAACATGACTGCGTGTGATGACGTCACGACTAACAAATAGGTACATGGTAATAGATGAAACTACCCGAATTTTGTGTTACACGTCGCGCGTCGTAGTGTCACTCGCGGACAGTTTACACTGTACTTTTTACAATTAACAAGCCTTTTGAATCTACACCTGATTGTTTTTTGTTTCACAAATAATTATTTTAGAGTTTAACCGATAGTGCCCTTTAACATTTATCTGTTCGGTGTAATCGAAACAATGTCTTAGGGTAGGTTAGAAGCCAAGCGCGTACAGCGGTACGCGCTTGGCTTCTAACCTACTCTAAGTCATTGTTTGTTGTGCCGCAGCGGCGTCGATCATTATAATATTATATAGCAATCTGCCGACATAATAATAATAATAATAATAATTTTTTATTTAACCAAGAGGTAGGTACACAATTACAGGTGACACTTGATAAACAGAATGATGAGATTCAAAACATGATCAATGACCCCCATGCTAGGAAAACCTGTGTTACGGAGGTCATCCATCCGTCCATTACAATAATAATAAAAGGTTGAATATAGGTAATGTGCACTTTATAAATTAAAAATAAACCAGGTTAGTACGGCTTGGATATTGGGAAGGGGAATAGTTAAATAAGAAAGAAAAAAATAGAAAAAAAAGAAGTACTTAGTAAACTATAATGCTCACCTCTTCACGCGGACACACGGACATGTTATTGTGTAGGTTCTACATACAACAGGATTGAGTTCCAACAATTAGGTCCTAACACCTGGATGTTTACTTATTATCTCCTTTGATTTATTAAAATACTTAAAAATTACACATATTTAAAATATTAAAAAAAAAACAGTCACATCACATTTTATTTATTTTTGTAAACAAAAATGTAAAAAAAAATATAAAAATTGTAATAGAGCCCACCGGTATCGGGAACAGGGTCCAAGCGGGGTCAGAGCTCCAGAGAGAACCTCTTAACAATGCGAACCGTGTCTAGAAATACCGCTTTGTGAATCAAGCCCTTGATGCAGCTGTAATAAGTACTTACACAATGTTTTTCCTCGTTTATAAGCGTGGTTACTGGAATGTTTGGCGCGATCGTTAGTGGTCAGCTCTGACTTATAGCATGTTTACAGGCTGTCGGCTATTTGTTGTGCATGGATTTTATTAAGCCATAAATTACAATAGCTTGTTTGAAAAGTTTAAAATAAATGAGTATATAATCGTTAAACCTACATTAAACGTTATTTATTACTGTCGGCAACTGGAAGGCCGAGCTAGAAGGCTTACTGTGCACCCCCGCATTAGAGGAACGTGGTGGATTTACTGTCTATTTTCCTCCTCATGACAAATACAACTAAAACCAGGCTTCAAGTGCCAGGTAGCTCCAGTGGCACTCCTGACGACGGTAGCCAGGCACGCCACGGAGCAAGGGGTGCTAAGAATCCCCGCGTGGGATCGACATACCGTCAAACGGCGACGGCTAAGAAAATGGACAAAGATAACTATGTGAACATTATGACCTATAACGCACGCACTCTAAGGACAGAGGAACACCTAACAGAATTTGAAAACGCCATTGATGACGTCAACTGGGACATAATTGACTTAGCAGAAGTGCGTAGAGAGGGTGAAGATACGATTGAACGTGAAAACAATATCTTTTACCACTTCGGAGAAACTGCAGGTTTATACGGTGTCGGTTTCATAGTCGCAAAAAGACGGAAAGACAATATTATAGAATTCATAGCATGCTCTGACAGAATAGCCCTGCTAAAATTTTGAGTTTCCGATACCAAAACTGTGATATGTGATGACTGTTAACAGTCATCCAAGTTTATGCACCAACATGAGCACACCAAGACGAAGAGGTAAAAGACTTTTACGATCTCTTGAACAATAAAAAAAATGCTTGCACAATTTCAGTCGCCTTACATTAATAAATTTATCATCAAATTTTTATTCTAGTAGTCATAAGCATGTTAAGTACAAATCGAAAAGTCGTGAAAATTGGAGGTAACTTCGTGATGTTTTTTTATGGAGAAAATTTTAATGTTTTGTATTCCTGTTGCCACAAAAACTGTGGAAATATCATGTAGTTACTTATGTTATTTTTATTGTACACCTAAGTCTCACCAATTTCATGAAAAATCATATTGAAGTTAGGCTATTTTGCTTGACTCCTAACGAAAAATTAACGCCTAGCAGTCATCGGTCGACATTATGTTATTCTATGCGCGTTGTGATGCTACAAATACTGGCTACGCGCTACGCATGCTACGAGGCTACGAGACTACACAGCTACGTGCCTACGTGTGTTGCCGCTACGCGTTTATGTGCTACGCAGATACTAAGCTGGAATTTGAATTACGTCTTCGAACCATACTGTAGATACCCTAGTACCTATGAATTATGTGATATCCCCTGAGGAGCCAAGAGCAAAACTATGAATATGCGCTGTGAAATTTAAAAACAAAAAAATCTTAAACTATTGATTGAAATCTTAAAGTGCTGTCGCACACATATTATGATGTGCGACAACACTTTACAAAAATATTAATTTTGTACACACACGCACTCACTCGACTCAGCACACCAACACTCGTCATTCTAATTTGTTTTATTCAATTTTAATTTTTTTGCTTATAAGTCTTGTTTCTTATAAAAAAACTTTTTTCTTTTTGGCTCCAAAAGTATTTATACATGATTATTGCGATACTCAAGCAGGGAGTTAAAACTGTCTCTCCTAAATAACCATTAATAAACATTACTCAGTAATCTAGCTACGCTGCAGCGATTCACCCAACAATTCGTTGTACCGTCACCATGTAATTAATAATGCATATTTTGTAGGTCCCTTATGGACTGCAAAACCTTAATAAAGAAAAAATATTATTATTAAATTTATTACATATTCTTGTAAATTGTACGAAATTCAACGCTTTGGAATTTAGCTGCTTGTATAACTAGGTACAGTTAGCCACAACAAGATGTATAACTGACAAGAATTTACTTAAATCAATCAATCTTTATTTATTTATTTAACATATAAAACAGATAAGAAAAAACAGAACAGAAAAATAGGTACAAAGGTGCTGCTTATTTCATAAGAAATATCTTACAGCATACCTGCGATAGGATAATAAATAGAGGATTATTTGTGAACATAGGTATACATAAAAGGTCTTAAATAATATTATTGTAGTCGAGCTCTATGTTCTACCAATGAAATTGGTGTACAAATAGTAATTTTTGTATTACCTACATAATTAAAATAATTTAAAAAAAAAACGATATTAAACAGTAATTAAGTTAAATAAATGTCAATTAAATAAAGAAATGACAATTAAATAAAGAAATGTCAATTAAATTAAATTTTACATGCATGTCAAAGGAAGATAATACTATAGTAAATGTATCATAATTTGTAATTAAAAAAATTTTCAATAGAATAATACGGCTTGTCAATTAGAAACAAAAACAAATTACTTTGTGGACATTTTCTTCACTTCTTATACATTTTCAATATCTCAAATATCTACTATATTTGTTCTGCAATATTGTATCAAGCCACAAAATATTTTACACATTTTTAAGTGAAATTGTAGACATTCAAATGAATTCTTGTTAATGAATACATTATTTTGAGGCTATTCATACACTTCAATTGTTTCCACAGCCCTTGACCGTTAAATGTGTGTACAGATATTTCTAATTTTTCACCACTTTATTAGTGGTTGTAATGTCAATCATATCACTTGGTTTTAGTAGGTTTTTAGAAATTTTATTATTTACTTTATCCTTTTGATGGATTCTAATTTTTAGGCCTTTTTGACTTTAGATCTGTAGATGACTTTTTATATTATCAAGTATCTGGTACTCGTTGACAGGCCTACGCTGTCCTCCCATACCTATTGTAACTTGAAAACATTGTAAAAACGCAACTATTTTTAAAAGAGTAACCGTGGAGTTTCTTGCCGATTCTTCTCCATAGGAAACGACCAATTGGAACCGTGCACCTAGCTTCTGACGTTTCATAAGTGCCCATGTAGGTTTATGTGAAATAAAATATTTTGATTTGATTTGATTTGTGTGTATGTGTGGATGCTGGTCATGCACTGTGATTGGTCCGCAATTTGTGCATGTGTGGGTCTGCGCTGTTACGGGCTATTGCACATGAATAGCCCTTAGAGGACGCATCGATGCGACTATTTTGTATATAATATTTTGTTTTATGCTTATTTTCTAACATTCGAAGATTTTGCTTCTTTTCAATATAATCCGAGATGATTTTTGGTTACATTGAAGCGTAAATAGAACCTTTCCCTTTATTTTGTTAGAACTCAAAATATCTGAAACAGACATTACAAACCCGCAATTTGTCTAATGCTTAACAGAGTTGACCCGAATTAAAATACTAACACTAAAACATAGAATTTCTGTACACATAGAAATAAATCAAGTCGAACACAAACATTGGGAACAAAAAGCGACTAGCTTTGGTTCCGGTGCCCACTGGCTCCGGCTGAATAACAAAATATCAACACATTCAGCGCTGAAACCCAATAGAGTCGCGAAACGAGTAATATTCTAACTTTATTGTTTGTTGATTACATTACCGCACACTGCGCAGGCCGCTCGGCCCGCAGGTCAGCACGCGAGTACACACGGCCGATGTATGGCAAACACGGCAGTTTTAAGTAAACAGTCATCCGTTTTCGATCTTACAAGGTATTTGGGTAACAATTGGGTCAAGTGGTAGTAGCCCCGCGCAAAAAAATCGGAAATGTTAAAAATCTTCATCTTAACATAAATTCGATAAACTATGAGGCATTTGACTTAGCTCCACTATGTGTAAGCCAAATCATGTTCTTTTAGAAGTCGGTTTAGAAAGCTCGACATCCGTCAGCCGCGCGAGGCGCGAGGCGCAAGGTAAGCCGACAGCTCCATTTGTACGGAGTTAGAAACATTTCTTTAGTGCAGTGACACGGATAATCTCGGATATTTGTCACGCGATCTGCGCAACACTACACACGTTTTACTTCAGTAATGCGGCTAGCAGCACCTACCGCTTCCCGCTGCCCGCTCGCGAGTGAGGAAGCATGTCTTCTTATGACTGTGATTTAGTAACAGAATTAGAATGTGAGGTTTAGTAGTGGACACATTTATCGAACGTAGACATGAGTGTGTGTTAGTTTAGTAGTGGACACATATGTTGAACGTAGACATGAGTGTGTGTTAGTTTAGTAGTGGACACATATGTTGAACGTAGACATGAGTGTGTGTTAGTTTAGTAGTGGACACATATGTTGAACGTAGACATGAGTGTGTGTTAATTTTACGTATTGACATTGCTTACCTACTCGACAATAATATCCTTGGACATTTCACACAATGCCATTTAGTCCAAAACTAAGCAACCTAATGCTTGTGTTATGGTAACGAGATGGCTGATAAACTACTTATATACATTTTTTTTTGTAAATACATACATATATAGATAAAACACCCAGACCCGGAATAAATACTTGTAGGTCGTACAAATATTTGTTCCGTGCGGGAATCAAACCCGCGACTTGTTGCGCAGCAGTCAATCGCTCAACCAATGCGCCAACCGTGTCGTCTATATGTCGTATATTATAATGATGTCTGCAATGATACAAGAATGTTTAAATACAATCAATTGAAACCTCATAATAACCTGCATTATAGTACACACAGCACATCCATTAGCTGGCCGCTCATGTGTACGGAGCTCACGTGCGGCTCTTTCTTCTTGTTTTTATTTAATTACGGCCACAAGCGCCGGCTAAACAAGAGTAATTTGATTACACAAGAAGGCGAGTAAGAATTGAATCGACAATACAACCGAGCGCGACCGTCGTGGAGCGGAGCGGAGCCGAGAGGAGTGGCTAAGTTTATTTACTCAGAGCGGCAATGGATGCAGAATATAATTCTTTCTTTATGTTTCAAAATGAAGTACGCCGCGTTCCGCTCTAGTTACGAGCGTCAAGCGGTAAGCGCAACCAAATAAACTTCACAAACACATTATAAACTTTTATTTGTGAAACTCTCCAATACGAAACACTCGTTTCAACTGCGCTCTGTTTCGTTGCAGTTGTACCTTTAATGTAGGCTAGTTTTCTAATGAAGCAGGAACGATTTCTAAAACAGTAACAGTTCAGAGTGGCGACAAAGCTGTAACAATTGAACCATGTGCTTCTACCTTTCATTCGTCACTGACCAGCCTCAGTGTATTATTGTTTAGTTACAATTATAACTGTTGACTATCCCTAAAGATTTAAGTTCCTAATTCATTACAAAGCATCGGGTGTTAGTTATTTGCAAACTTTCACGAGCCAAGCACAGCTTTTTTAACAGACTTCCAAAAAGGAGAAGGTTAAATGTTCGACTTTATGTGTTTTTTTTTTGTATGTTCACCGATATCTCCGTAAATTGTGGATGGATTTTGAAAATTATTTTTTAGTTTGAAAGGGTATACTCCCAAGTTGTCCCAGCAAGTTGGAATCTGATGAGAGGATCCCATGGAAATCGAGGGAAACTCTCAAATTTTATTGGCAAACCTATAGCGATTTGGATATTTTTTAGAGTAACTTGAGCATTTGCTCTCGGAAATCATCATTTGGTAACAGTTGTTGTTACAGCCACTGATTAAGATGAGGATACACATTAATTTTATAATTTTTACGTCTTAATAATTCTCGGGACCCTGGGATCCCGGACCTTTGGCAGGCGTACGAGGGGCCGAAGCCAACTTGCAGACGCCCGTTAGACGTTTTTAATAAAATGAGGCACCAACCGACGTTTATCCCTGTTCGTACTATGCAAGTGTACTGAAGGACAACCCCTGGTTGTTGTAGGACTATTGCAGGATGTGGAAACAAATACATTGGATTATGGGTTTGGGTGACTAAATTTAATAATTTTGTGACTGGGCAACTAAAGGACTTAGGAAAAGTAGGGAAAGACTTTTCGAGCTGTATGGCCTTAAGCCTTATATTAACACGGATACTTTTACTAAGTATGTTGCTACTTACTCTAGAACTTTTAAGAAAGCTTGTAAGGCAGCTAAAGCCTTATACATTAGCAACAAGGTTAAATCAGCAGACAATAAAATAAAGACTGTTTGGAAAATTATTAATAACGAAACGAACAGGAACAAAAAACATAATTCTGATTCCACACTGCAGATTTTTTTTTTTTTTGTAAGGATTGGAAATCATCAAATGACCCCTCCCGCTCTGGGTGGAGCGGAAGGGAGTGTCAGACTCTTACTGACTAAAACCCATCCGTGTTCCTTCCTTAGCCCTTTATGTTCCGGGGCAGCGGTAACCCTTTCGGACAATCCCGCTGCCCCGGCAGGCTTCGGCCCTAACGGGCCCCTCCATGTCTGCTGACATCTCTTTGAGGCGCGCGTGGAACACATACGCGCCGTCCGGCACGGGCCTGGTCCTGATCGGACGGCGAGCTACCCATTACTCGCCGTCCGCAGGCCCGCGCCTACGGTGGCCGGGAGTCGTCACGCGGCTCCCGACGCCCGGAGCGTCTACCGCGGCGGCTGGGACGGGCGGCTCTCTCAGCTCTCTCCCTCGCCCATCCCGCCACCTCCTTCGCTAGCATGACAGCTTCGCAGAAGGAGGTGACTGCCTCCCACTCCCTCTCGCCCCGGACCATGGCTTGGACCAGGGCCGGGCGCGAGAGGTCGCCGCCGCTGCCGATCGCCTCTACGAGGACACGGCGGTGCTCTGCCCAAGCGGGACAGACCTCCACCGTGTGCACCACCGTGTCCTCTGGGCGATCCTCGCAGTGGTGACACCCGGGCGTTTCCTCCCGCCTGATGATGTGCAGGAACCTCCCGAAACATCCGTGTCCGGTGAGGACCTGCGTCAGGCGGTAGGTGAGGGCGCCGTGACGCCTCTCTAGCCACTCCTCAAAGAGGGGCCTTACCGCCGCTATCGCGGCGTGCCCTGCGCTGGGTTGCGACAGTCGCGCTTTCCATGCCGCCATGAGATCGCGCCGGAGGTCTGTCCGCTCCGCAGCAATTTGCCGCGGAAGCGGGTTTTCCCCCCGGCGTAGTGCCTCCGCGCGCCACTCATACAGGCGCGCAAGGACTATCGCCTCCAGATCCCATGGAGGCAGTCCGGCCAGGAGGCTTGCCGCCTCGCGCGAGATCGTGCGGTACCCCCGTATCAGCCGTATGGCGACCACCTTTTGGGGCGCGTTCAGGTAGTGGGCGGCTCGAAGCCGCAGTGAACGCGCCCACACCGGGGCGCCATATACGGCCATGGACCGCACGACCCCCGCGTAAAGCCTCCGGCAGGAGGCGTTTGGCCCCCTCAGGTTGGGCAGGAGCCGCTTAAAAGCGGCCCCAGCCCGTTCCAGTTTGGGGGCCAAACGTCGGAAATGCTCGACGAAGTTCCACCGGCTGTCGAGGACGAGACCCAGGTATTTCATCGTCGTCTCGACGCGAACCCCTCCTACCGTCAGTTGGGATCCCGATGGTGGCCCGTTCCGAAGCCCATGAAAAGACATGGCCTCGGATTTGTGCAGAGCCACCTCGAGACCCAACTGCCGGATCCTCTCCACGACTATCGCAACCCCGCGTGTCATTGCGTCGGCCGCCGCCTGATGCGACCTCCCCTGCGCCAGAACCAGCGTGTCGTCAGCGTAGCAAACTACGCTGACGCCATCAGGGAGGTCTGCCCGCAGCACCCAGTCGTAACCGATGTCCCACAGGAGCGGTCCCAAGACCGATCCCTGTGGGACACCGCACGACATCTCTCGCCGGTTCCATTCCCCATCGCGACCGGGGTAGATGACGGCTCTGTCCGTCAAATACGCCCCGACTATTCGACGGAGGTAGGTCGGCACCCGGTGATACCGGAGTGCCTCCCCAATGCAGCTCCAGGGCAGGGTGTTAAACGCGTTGGCGATGTCGAGTGACACCGCCACGACCACCCCACCCCGGGACACCGCGTCCCCCGTCGTGAGGGCTCTCACGCGCATGATGGCGTCCACCGTCGAGCGCCCCTTGCGGAAGCCAAACTGGCTATCCGCAAGATCCGGCCCCGTCCTCACCAGGTGCCCGACGAGGCGGCCCGCAATCACTCTTTCAAAGAGCTTGCCGACCTCGTCGAGCAGCACGATGGGCCGGAATGCGGACGGAGAGTCCGCAGGGCGCCCTGGCTTCCGAATGAGGACCAGCTTCCCCGTCTTCCAACGGAGTGGAAACTGGCCCCTCTCTATACATGCGCTTAAGAGCGCCTCCAGTCGGGGTCCGAGAGCCGTCGAGGCCAGGGCCCAGGCTTTACCCGGCAAGCCGTCGGGCCCTGGGGCGGTATTTTTGGCCTTCAGCCTACATACCGCCACTCTCAGATCTACCCCGGTCACTTCAGGGATGTCGTCGTTGTCGTTCGCGTGGGTTCGCGCTCCCCACGTGAAGGGAACAGAGCGCTCACCACCTCCTCCACCAGCTGGGGGCGGAGACTCTGCGTCAGCGGGGGGGCCCAGGTGCAGAGTTTGTTCCGCACCATTTTGTAAGGGCGCCCCCACGGATCTCTGTTCAGAGTCTCCACACTGCAGATTTCAAGTGGTCTTATTTGCGATAGCAAAAAAGTTGCTCAAAGAGGCTCAAGATGCCACAGGAATCTTTTGTGACCTCTCCAACGCATTTGATTGCGTCGATCACGAAACCTTGCGTTTGAAACTTGAGCATTACGGACTTGGAAAACTTGCGCTCAGTTTAGTTAGTTCTTATTTAAATGATAGACAACAGCAAGTTCAAATAAATGGTGTCAATTCACTTAGTTTAACAGTAAAAATGGATGTGCCACAAGGCGGACAAGATAGTGGGTCCTTTCCTCTTTTTAGTGAATATTAATGATCTACTCCAGTTATCAAAAAATCAACCACAAATTGTGTTATTTGCTGATGATACTTCCTTAATTTTTAAGGTAAATAGACTTGCTACAAATTTTGATGACGTAAATAATGCCCTACTGCTGGTCCACAATTGGTTCACTGCAAATAATTTAGTATTACTTAAATGGAAAAAAAACTAAGTGCATAATTTTCTTTACCAAAAGTCAAGGGTAGTGATTGTGAGATATTATTGAATCAAGAGAAACTAGAATTCGTCGATAAAACTGTTTTCCTTGGGATCACGCTCGACTCAAGGCTACAATGGGGTCCTCATTTAACATCTCTTCAGGACGGCTAAGTTCAGCAGCTTATGCTGTCAGAAAAATCCGTCAATTTACTGATGTAGATACCGCGAGATTAGTCTATTTTAGTTACTTTCATAGTATCATGTCATACGGTATTTTACTTTGGGGACGGGCTGCAGACATCGATTCTATTTTTATTCTGCAGAAAAGAGCCATCAGAGCCATATATTATAATCTCCGCAGGCGCGATTCTATAAGGAAACTGTTTAAGGATATTAACATCATGACGGTGCCTTGTCAATATATCTACGAAATAAGAGTCGAAAACATCATGTATGTAAGGAAAAATTTACATCTTTTTAGTAAAAGAGGTGACAGACATAATTAAAGTACTATAATATGTCTTTCATTGACTTGAATGTGCCCTGGCGGCTGATAGTATGTCATGCTCACTAAAATGTCTCGCTGACGGTGGCGTGTGTGTTGGATCATTTAGCTCCCTTCAAAATGGTTGAGCTGAATGGTGCTGATCTATGCGTCATGTTCGTGAACGGGCGCCGTCAGTTGGGGCTGGTCATCAATTGGCTGACTCGGCTTATTTTAATTTTTTTTTTTTGGATTGTTGTTTTGTTAAGTACTATTTGCTGTACTCTGGACGCTCTTAACACGTACGTCTTTTTTATTTTATTACATCGTTCTCACATATAATTATAAATTCAACATTAATGATGTAACTAATATTTTTGTAAAAATATAATTTAAAAGAGTGTCCATGGAGTTTCTTTCCCGTTCTTCTCCATAGGTACCTACGCTTTGAAATGGGCAACTATCTGCATATTTTCTGACTGACCGACTTCTTGACAATTCAAAAGTGCCTGTAAATGGTTTAATTGAAATAAATGCTTTGAGTTTGAGTTTGAGTTTGGGTGGCGTGTGTGTTGGATCATTTAGCTCCCTTCAAAATGGTTGAGCTGAATGGTGCTGATCTATGCGTCATGTTCGTGAACGGGCGCCGTCAGTTGCGGCTGGTCATCACTTGGCTGCCTAGGCTTATTTTTTATTATTTTATTTTTGGTTTGTTGTTTTGTTAAATACTATTTGCTGTACTCTGGACGCTTTTACCACGTACGTCTTTTTTAATTTTTTACATCAATCTCACATATAATTATAAATTCAACATTAATGATGTAACTAATATTTTTGTAAAAATATAATTTAAAAGAGTGTCCATGGGTGGAGTGTCTTTCCCGTTCTTCTCCATAGGTACCTACGCTTTGGAATGGGCAACTAGCTTCATATTTTCTGACTGACCGACTTCTTGACAATTCAAAAGTGCCTATAAATGGTTTAATTGAAATAAATGCTTTGAGTTTGAGTTTAAAGTGAACTAGTTATTGAGGACTAAGGAAAGTCGGTAACCCCTGCCTGACCAAAGTTTTATATTAATTACACAGATAAAATGGCAGGGGGTGACTTGCACAGTTAATTATTATATTTAATTTATGGTAAAAAAAATGTGACATTGATTTTTACATTCTGTGACTACAGTAACTATACACTTGTTAAAATAAAACTTTTACAATACTTGTAAATATGTGAGCACCATGTATCTATCACATAATTGATTTACCTGTCATTGCTACATTTTTAATTCTTGTTACCTTTTATGGTAGACTAATTTATTCTAGGTGCATCGTGTTTACATATAATTATATAATAAATGTATACAAAACCTTGTAAAACATTTTAAAAGAGTAACGGTGGAGTTTCTTGCCCATTCTTCAACACTACCTTTTGGAAGGGGCGACTAGAACAAATTCTATTTTATTGTAATTTTTGACGTTCAAAAGTGCCTCTAATGTGCCTATTTGAAATAAATGCTTTGACTTTCACGTAGTGTCGTAGCGACAAGAGGGCAACATGTTCTGAGATGCTTATGAGGAGAGGTATTCCACGGCTATCGGTACAATCCCGGAAGTACGGTCAAAGTCCCCACCAGCATCTTACTGGAATATTTCCTTCGTCGCAAGCCGGCCAGTAAAGGCAAGCCAGGGAACCCTGTTTTTGTTTGTCTCTTGTTGTTACTATGTAATCAATTTCTATTCGCTTAAGGAAATCTGATACCTTAATTGGTTTATTTTTTGGTTTTATCATTTTCACAATACTTATAGGTACGTTTTATCTATGATTACTCAGTGTGAACGATTATAGAACAAGCTCTACATCAGAAGTACCTGTTATAACATAGAGTACCTGTTATAACTATCATAATTATAACGGTCACGCGGGAGCTATCACTCGTATCTCACAACTATCGTATGACGGTCAGGTGGGAGCTATCACTTGTATCTCACAACTATCGTATGACGGTCAGGTGGGAGCTATCACTCGTATCTCACAACTATCGTATGACGGTCAGGTGGGAGCTATCACTTGTATCTCACAACTATCGTATGACGGTCAGGCGGGAGCTATCACTCGTATCTCACAATTTGTCACTATGTCATACAAAAATCACCATAAAATGGAACTCTGATCAGTCTCTAAGCATCAATAATATTTTGATACTCGCGTCTACTTTCATCCTGTAGAACGGACGAAGAAAATGTTTAGAATTATATCATAAGTTGTTGTTTTTTTTAATGATTTTGTCTTATTTTTGTTGCATATTGTAACCAAACAATTATAACCAAACATGAACAAAACTTCTACAATTCTAATTCCTCAAAAAACGGGATTGTCAAAAATGTTCTCAGTAACGTATTCCCATCGGATCACTATGTCGGATGATAGTTCAAAGCGGACTTTCACTACGCTCTATTACGTAGGCCGGTGGACTACGGCGTAGCACGCTACGCGCGCCGTAGCGCCAGCGCACCACTGATTGGTGTTTGCGCGTTGGCTACGCGTGACCACACAGTCCGCCAATATTGGCCAAGCGTCAATACATGCATATTCAGTACGCCAAGTTAATAACGGACTTCCATGTTATCTATGTATTCAGTTCAGAGCCTTTAGAGTTAGACTATTCTACTGCTGGGCCAAGTGCTTGCCCAGAAATTGAAATAACTTAGTCACTACGCTTAGCAAGCGAATTCAAAGGCGCAGTGAGTCTTTTATTTTTGATTTGAACATAAAAAAACCGACTTCCAAAAAAAAAACTACAGTGATAAATAACTTTTATTTCGGAAGTCGGTGTCGTTGGTTCTGCATTTTCGTTTATTGACACCGACTTCCGAAATAAAAGTTATTTATCACTTTGTAGTTTTTTTTTTGGAAATCGGTTGTTTTTTTTTTGGAAGTCGGTTGTTTTTTTTGTAAAAAAGCTTTTATTTTTCACTTTTTAGTGAGAGAGTTTGTAATTTATCGAAGTCACAATAGCCTAACGTCAACTGCTTATCACCTTTTACAAAATATTGCTTTTCCCGATGCTGGGACGTTAATTGTTGAGGAGTTCTCCTGGTAAGAACCTGGAGAACTCCACTTCACCACCACACGTATTGTGTTGAGCATAAATTGCTTAGCAACCATATTAAAGTAATCGAATCGCAACCCGTGTAATATTTATCATTGATTAGTTCTGGTCTTCATCATCGGCTCCACTTTACCAAATGATGATTTCCGAAAGCAAATGCTCAAGTTACCCTAAAAAATATCCAAATCGCTATAGGTTTGCCAAGAGGGTTTCCCTCGATTTCCATGGAATCCTCTCATCAGATTCCAACTTGCTGACAATGGGACCACCTTGGGAGTATACCCTTCAAGTTACTCTAAAAAATATCCAAATCGCTATAGGTTTGCCAAAAAAATTTGAGGGTTTCCCTCGATTTCCATGGGATCCTCTCATCAGATTCCAACTTGCTGACAATGGGACCACCTTGGGAGTATACCCTTTCAAACAAAAAAATAATTTTCAAAATCGATCCATTATTGACGGAAAAATCGGTGAACATACAAAAAAAAACATACATAAAGTCGAACATATAACCTCCTCCTTTTTGGAAGTCGGTTAATAAACTAGTTATCCATACTTTAGTATTAAATATACATTCAAACATAACTCTGTCTGTATGTTACCTTTTCACTCAAAAACCACTGAACGGATTTCGAGAAAATTTGGCAAGGAGATAGTTGGCATCTTGGGGAAAGGACATAGGCTACTTTTTGTCCCGGTAGTACGTTCCCGTGGGGTAATTTCTGACAACCACGCGGGCAAACTCGCGGGTAGAAGCTAGTTATTATATAAAGTGTTATTTATGTGCCTACGAGTATGTAGATAGTCCTTGTGGTTGGCAACTTGCCACTACATACGAGTACGTAGTTTATTTGCAGTTTATCATTATTGCAAACATCGAGGAATGATTGAAGCTCAGCTTAACCAAACTGATACGTGCTTCAATGTAAACATGGTTTCCGGCCATATATTAAACGCCAGTATCCGATATTATCGGATATTAATGTTTCGTTTCGTGTACATAGTGATTTGCATATTGCATGCACACGCTACCTAAACATACGTCAATTACACTAAACAGCAATTTTTATTTCAATTTGTTATAACTTCCGCTGAAATGTTTAAATACAGTTACAATATTTCCAGGTTGCATTTGTGCACCGGAATACAAAGAAAATAAAGCTGAAAACTTCTCGCGGTGGTTTCGCAGAAAGGAGCGTAACATGTAAAATATAATAAGAAATTAAGCTCGGGCGGACTTGAATTACTGAATAACATCTCTACTGCGGCTAAGTACCTACACCGACCACGGAGCGTAGTGGCGATGCAATCTGGTCTTTAAAAGGATGCCGTTAAGGTTGATTATTAGTTGGAGCGGGGGGTTGGAGTCGTGTTTATTGTGGAAATATGGTAAGTGGGTGCGATAGCGGCTGCGTCGCGTTCCCGCCGCGGCTCGTAAACTGACCGCCATTGTGCCTATGACTGTACCGGCACGGTCAGCGACTACGTAGTGCCTACTTATACACTCACAAGCTAAATGCTGCTTTACACTAAAGTAATAGAGCTTACTTAAACTTGCGGGATGTAAAACACACATTCAGGTACCTATAATTGGTTCCAATAGTGTTAATATCGAGTTCGTTTGACGACGAAATCGGTAAGAAACTATGTCACGATTGTTGATAACTCCTGGTGAAGAAGTTCCCAGTGCCCACCAGTGCACACAACGTGACGCAACGCTACAACACGCGACTCCAAGTTTATTGACAGTGCAGCACTAGTGACTACAGCCTAAGCTTTTAGTTATTATAACTACGTGGACTCATGTTTTTGTCGAATAGGTTATAAACCACATTGCAGGACACATTTGACGCACTAATGCAATAAACAATAGTTTAGTAGCCTTAGCTGACTTGCGTTTAGAAAAATGGCAACGTGGCAAATATTGTGATAATATCAGTCCCCTCTCCACCACTTGCTTCCCAATTCTTACTTTATTTAATGTCCTCATAAAACTTTACTACCAGCTAATAAGCATTGAATAATAACAGGCAAGAGGTCGTAAACAGGAACCTCCTTCCGTCAACACAGATCAACAAACAACATCAGAAATACCCGCCCCCTGCCAGGTCCATCAACATACTAGTCGTAATGATATCATTGAGTTGTTCCTGGATAAGGATGAGCTAATGAGAATTGATACAAAGAGGAAATCTCGCCAATGTCTGCACGTCACACAGTACTTGATATGTTTGTAATGTTTGAGTAATTCGATACAGTATCGATAACCAGTGGAAGTGACCTCCAGTATGTCATCGTCTTTTCCTTGTTTTGTATTAGCAAATAAAATCAATCATTACTGGATATGACTCACTTTGACCTTCAGGTCTATAGGTTCACTAATAACGATCTAGAACTAGAATGCTCTAAACGCACATTAGCACATAATAGAAAAGGTGGGCTTTGTCTGGCAGTACGAGAACATTGGCTATATAATTATGTAGATTTAGGATTTATTGAACTAATGTTACAAGTATTGCCTTATGGTTAACTTAACGTGCGTCGGTCTGTAGCTGCTAGCGATCATCATTTGGATCTTTACGGCGGTTCCCAAACTAAGCGACGCCTGTATCTTGGGGACCAGAGTTGTGATACATAATGCGATTTACCACTGCAGTTTATGTAAGAGGAGATAAGTAATTGCAAATCATTATAAAAAACTAAATTAAATATTGAGATTAAAGTCAAAGTAAAACTTAAATCTAGACACGCAGACGCGTATCAAGCCAAGTTCAGGCTAACAGAACTGGCGAGCAGCACCGTGTGTACTACACGAACCCTTTGGAGCCACTTTTGACCCCCTCATAACTCAAAAACCATTTTGCGTAAACTTGTCAAATTATATTTTGTTTATATATTGAGACTTGCGAGATACATATGTGCTCCAAATTTCATAAACACACCTTAAACCATTACTTAGATATTAACGTCCAAAAATCGTCATTTTTATACTGACCTTTTTTTTTTCTTACCTATAGATCAAAATTCTAACCCAGGTCCAGATGACCTAGAAAGTTAAAATTTGGAATCCAGATAGGTAGTGTGGTGAATACAAAGGAATAAATCAGAAACTAGTTATTTATCATTGAATTATAATTTTTCAATTAAATGATTATATTAGGAACACTAACTTATAGTGGCTGTAATGTAAGAATCATCAATCAAAATTTATGACAGCCGGTCTTTATGTCGATTTTAAGGCCTTCACGTAAATATATAACGAGTGGAATATCACCCTTAATTTTTTATAATCCAAAAATATTAGTTTTAGTACTTATAACTAATTATAACTAAGAGTATAGTCGACTTTCGTATTTATTACGTTATTAACTGGGATTTAGTATTAATTATTAAACCAATATTTAGCGCAAATTAATAGTGTAAGATCATTATTTATAAGTAATTATATAATAGGTATTTCGGACCACAGCGCACGGTGCGGCGGCCGTGGAGCAGCGGGGTGGAGAGCGGTGCGACAAAACCTTGACGGAACGTATGGTACCTATTAATTTTATTATGAATAATTACCTACTAATCATTTCTGTACAAAAAGTAATGATATCCCATCAAAAACATAAATGTGAAATGAGAGCCAAGTTCAATATTACGATAAATGCCTGGGTTGTTGACTTCAACGACAAAAGAATTAATGAGATCTAAATGGGTGCCAAGTTCAATGGTCAGTCCTGAAATTTATTTATAACAACAAAATATTTTATAACACCTTAAAATATAATTTCTTCATATAACTTAGGATAACATCTTGAAGCCTAGCTTAGGTCTGACTTGGCTAGTTTTCATATTATACGAATTATATTATAGCCTTCGCAAGTTCTAAAGCCGTAAGTTCTTATTTTATTCTTCCGAAAATTTGGCTTGCTGGTAGAAACTAGCCATCGAACATAAGGCTCTTCCATGACTGTTTTAGTAGGTACTTAATAATAATTCGTTTAAGTATGAGAACTAGCGAAGTCAGACCTTAGGCTTCAATTTATTGTATGAAAGACCTAATAGCCATTGTTTGACAACATTTTTGCATGTGGTCACAAGGCAATCTCCTGGTGACCTTGTTATACACAAAAGTGTGTAGATAGGCAGGGCAGCGTCTTGTTAAGAGAGATGAGGTTCGTTGTAGCGGGATGTGAACGACACGTTTGGAAGTCAATGAGTGGTAGTCAGGTCGGATTTTGTGTATGCGCAGGTATGCATTGAGAATAAAAGTTGGATTTAAAAGTCAGTGCATGGGGTAGAAAATGTTTTTTAAGAGAACTTTTATAACAGCTCTTATGTTAACTAAGTATGGAATCCTGTGAGCGACTTGTTCTCGTGAACCTCCTGATATAATCAGCGCACTGGACGAATGCGCGGTCCTTGCAGAGTAATGTAAGCAGTCAAAAGGGAGGATGATGTACATGAGTGCTAGTTCCTCAGGAAAGCAGGGCTATGTAGGTGACACCCTCTTGAACGATGATTGAGCGGTGTGTGGAGGCTTTAAAGTCAGGTGACACAACCAGCTGCAGCGCCAGGTTTATGTACTTTACGTGCGATATTGTTATGCTAAATGCCGCCAGAATGTAGAAAGAAAGGAATAAATAAAAAGTATTTATTTGTGAGTCGTACAGGAAGAACACAAACTAAACTAAACACAATCATAAAAAAACAATTTAAAAAAATTAGGGAAGAAATAGAAAAAGAAAAGAGAGAGATTTAGAAGTGTAGTCGTTATTATGTTCGCCATAAATAACCAGACTAAAGCATCACAGGAAATATCTCCGTTAGATAGTACTGAGTAAAAAACGTCAAGGAAACGCCGGACACTGAAGCACCGTCCGGCCTGCCTTACGTTTAGCGATCCTTGCCTCACACGAGCGCGCATCGTGGCACTATCGGTGCTCCATCACGCGCCCACAGATACGCGTACATAACATTGTAAATGTAAATTAAATTTATTTTTATAAAAAAAGGGTTCTCTTTCGCATAGCACGCAGTAAAACTCGACATTCCGCGCGTATGGATATGCACATTATCTTCGACATATCTATAATCTTTATTGCAAGGACACAGAGTCTAAATTGGCATTACATTGGTCCTTTTCGTAATAGTTTCAGAGTATTAGGTAGTAGGGAAGTAAAGCACGTGACTCAGGTGACTTCGCATGTAGTAGTCAGTGCGGGGTGAGCCGGGCAGGGTGCGGAACGGACAATGTTCGCAAAGTGACGTTATCTGGTAATGTCCGGTCAGTCCGCGTACTTCCCGGATTAGGACCTGGCTATAAACGGACGCGATTAGCAGCCGGTACTGGTCCGAGGTTACTTTAACTACTTAATGGGAGAGGTTCTATTGCATACAGGAAAACCAGTTAAACATGTCTGATAACTCTTTACTGAGCGAAGTTTTGATGAAACTCGCTTAGTAATATTTTTAATATTGTTTTTTAACGATCAAAGCTGCAAACAGGTTTGAAATACGTCATCAGTAGATCGCATACACGGAGGTAATATGAAACAATTATATCAAGCAATCCCCATTCTGGTATTCAGCTGCATCCGGTTAGACTGGAAGCCGACCCCAACATAGTTGGGAAAAGGCAGATGACGATGATGATATCAATAAGTTCACATGAACAGTTACTATCGCTATAACAAAAGCAGCACATTTTCTTCAAATCTTTTCGTTTCAGGTTCTATCCAATACGTAACAGTAAAGAGGTCATCATTGTTACAAACTGCTTCGTCATCTTCGATCCACTAATGTTGGAAGAGAAAACAAAATGAAGAGGATTTCTACCACAGTTCCCCAATCCGCTTTGTGGACGCTTGTCCTGAGATGCATCCTCGCTTGAGGCAATTTGTTGACGATGCGAATACACACTTGAGGCCACTACAACTGAGTTTTTTGTATTGTTCTACCGAGAGAGCAACGACCTTGTTTACTCAGAACTTCTCGTGCGTAGTTTTTTCAGGAACAAAAACTTATATTTCAGTCGCGATTAGCTGGATGAAATAGATGCTTAGAATATTTATGAGATCCCGGACATTATAGAACTTGTCACATCTCAAACTTATTATGCTTGTGAAAGATCTTGTTTGTTACTGTTTGAGGCTAAAAGGGCCAACGTCTTCACAAGTCCCTTTCAACAAAATAACGATATGAAAGTTTCCGAAAATGTTCCACGAAAATAATTTGTGTGGAAATAAATAAGATTATGATTGTTTGTGGATAAACAAATTTACAAACAACAACATCAAAAAAGGGAACAGAGAATTGCCGGAATTAGGTACCTAGTAGTTGGAAGTTGAGAGCTGCCTAGAAGTGGCATGTTGGCCTCTACGGGTGTCGTTCGGTCGTATAAACGTGTACACGAAGAGACTGTTTTGTGATTAGCATTATTATAACTGCCTCTGTGTCGTTTGTCTACAATATGATCGTGCGTGTTGTGGCAAAATGGGTTGCTATGAGCAGAGTTATAATAAATACAGTCTACTTCTAAACCTCGTTTAGTCGTTTTAAACCAAACCACATAAATCAGGGCTCTTTAGAGAGCGTGTATGTAATACTATATGTATTGTATGTAACAGTAACTGAGCGCTAGATAGCTGAAACTGTATGTGGTGTAACAGTAACTGAGCGCTAGATAGCTGAAACTGTATGTGGTGTAACAGTAACTGAGCGCTAGATAGCTGAAACTGTATGTGGTGTAACAGTAACTGAGCGCTAGATAGCTGAAACTGTATGCGGTGTAACAGTAACTGAGCGCTAGAAAGCTGAAACTGTATGTGGTGTAACAGTAACTGAGCGCTAGATAGCTGAAACTGTATGTGGTGTAACAGTAACTGAGCTCTAGATAGCTGAAACTGTATGCGGTGTAACAGTAACTGAGCGCTAGGTAGCTGAAACTCGCAGTAAGTAGTGACAAGCACTGCGATAAGTTCGCACGCCAGTCGAACCAAACACGATGTATTATTCAGGAGATGGGTAAACCTGAATACGATATCAACACAAACTAAGTTTACACTTACATAACTGTTTCAGGTAAGTTTGCCGATCACTATTTATATATCGAAGCCTTGTGTGTTATTAGTTCACCTCGGACAACTCGCCTACACTCGCGGAGCGGTGGGCGTAATGGGTATGAACTGATTTTACAATGTGTTGCGACGATCCACCGCCGCAGCAATCAGTGCGGAACAGACAAGGAGCAACGAGCCTCAAAACCGCGGGCACACAATCTTAGAGGTACGCCACATAATACACATGAACATACATAATAGAAAAGAAACAATGTAGAGTCGCCGAGAGCTCGTGATTAATTAGAAACAATGCGAGGCCTCGGGGCCCAGCAGGGGCCGCGCGTGCCCCAGGCGCCGGCCCTGAGCCACCCCGGCCGCCCGGCGCTCGGCGCGGAACAAAGCGCGCAATCCCGCCGGAACCAGCCGCTCTTCCCGCACCGCCGCACCGCACAAAAACCGCTCACTTTTGTTTCCGTAATTATCTAAAATAGGCTGTTGCAGCCCAAATGGCGGCGGCAATGTGGCGTTACAGGTAAATAGCAAATGTATGTAACTGCTGATCGTAAAGGGTCGCTCTTAGTTCCAACTTTGTTACTACGAAACCTAAACAAGGGAACAAGTACACACGTATGTGTTACATATGTGTGTGTGTGTGACTCAAACTTAAAGCATTTATTTCAATTAAACCATTTACAGGCACTTTTGAATTGTCAAGAAGTCGGTCAGTCAGATATATGAAGCTAGTTGCCCATTCCAAAGCGTAGGTACCTATGGAGAAGAACGGGCAAGAAACTCCATGGACACTCTTTTAAATTATATTTGTACAAAAATATTAGTTACATCATTAATGTTGAATTTATAATTATATGTGAGAACGATGTAATAAAATAAAAAAGACGTACGTGTTAAAAGCGTCCAGAGTACAGCAAATAGTACTTAACAAAACAACAATCCAAAAATAAAATAATTAAAAATAAGCCGAGGCAGCTAACTGATGACCAGCACTAACCGACAGCGCCCGTTCACGAACATGACGCATAGATCAGCACCATTCAGCTCAACCATTTTGAAGGGAGCTAAATGATCCAACACACACGCCACCGTCAGCGAGACATTTTAGTGAGCATGACATACTATCAGCCGCCAGGGCACATTCAAGGCAATGAAAGACATATTATTACCCGGTGTGTGTGTGAGTGGGGGATTCTCATTTTTCTAAAGGACTGTGAGTAGTAGGTACCTTTCTGTTTGAAATGAATTTGTTGTTGGTACTCATCATCCGCAAGTAACATATTTGCAGCCGCGCACAACCCGAGGGTTTTAATTTAAGAAAGGTCGAACGGTATTGTTCTCAAGTGTCAGACATATATTATTTTTGTGTGTATTGTTTCTTACTATACCAGCACTATTAGTAGGTATAATATAATTCCCTGAAAGTGGGCGACGAGTACCGGAACATTTTAAAACATCAGTATTGTGTTGTTCCAACAGTCTGCTGCCATTTATCTGTATATTTTTTTCTTATAAATTACTAATGGGGAATTCCCAAACAGAAAACAACGACAGTATCAATATAATTAAGAGCGCCTTCACACTAGCGTTTGTCCAGCGTAGGCGTTCGATAAACGTATGCGCAGCGCAGATGCTGCGACTACGCGGCGCAGGCATCGCGTTGTCGCGGCGTCAGTGCAAGGTTAAATGCATACGCTGCGTTAGCGCCGCAACAAGTGCGCGACGCATGCGCCGCGTTACTGCGGCGTCTGCAGCGCATTATACGTTTATCGAACGCCTACGCTGGACAAAAGCTAGTGTGAAGGCGCCCTAAGAACCTTACTGTCTTTGTGAAATGAACCACAAACGGATATGTAAGCACACCGCTTGTTGAACTGCCATGAACTACAAACAGACATGTAAGAGTCTTTGGTCAACTGGACCCACTCGAACTGGACCCACGGGATCACGGGATTGCGAATCAAAATAATTAAAATAGCAGGTAGAGGTACCAATTAACTGCTTGCGCCCTTTGTAAGTCTCCATTCATTGAAGACATGGTATGCTTTCAGATATTTCTCGCGAGACTTCTCAAGTAGGAAACTTAATTCTGCATTAATAACTTGTTGCTTTAACTCTTCCGGTGTTAAAATACTGTTCTCGTCGCTAGTTTCACTCATATTTTACGATTATTTTAATATTTTTTATCTTATTCAACTCTTTACGCCAGCCACGAAATTTTATTCCGCTCTTTTATTTAAATTAAGGAGTGTTCGGAAATAGCACCCATGATATTTTATTATTCAAAATATATTACGTAACATTATTGAAACTAGAAATAAATATTTACAGGTTAAATATGTTTTATTTGCAGTTAATACTTATTTTCGTTTAAATACAACAATAAGTTAAAAACTCAATAAATTACATTAAAAGACATAATTATCTTTTTGCAAAATTTCTTTAGTTAGTACGAAATTCCGAACGTATTTGTCTTTGAGGTCGAATTCAAAATCGGAACTTCGAAAGGGCTGGTCTTCGAAAGGGTTGTCTCTCTCTTTCTAATGGCTGGAAAGAGATAGAGTGCGAATGTTTCGAATTGTATGATTAACCCAAGGCTGAATAAAGACATCCGCGGCATTCTGAAAAAAAAAAGTTACTTGGTCTCACTCAGTGAGCAAAATTCGTAAAAGTGATTTCAAGCAGCAAAACCTGCATGTTTGAGCTACTGAAGTGAAAAAGATTTTATTTAACATGCAATCTCGTATGTAACTATGTTTGTTCGGGTGGACTCTTGCAACTCAATTTTGAAGCAGCAGCATATCTTTAACCGATTGAGCTGAAACTTTGTATACATGTTTAGTTTGGATGACAATGCATCCAACATGGCGGACTCGTAAAGATGGCGGACTAGTTATTTTTAATGCACTCCTACAATATGGGTATCAAATGAAAGGGCTGCTGAGAATAACTCGAAAAATAAAGTGTCATCAACCAATTGAGCTGAAACTTTGTACACATGTTTAGTTTGGATGACAATGCATGGTTAGCTTTGTGACGTCATTCTAAATCCAACATGGCGGAACACCCAAGATGGCGAACTCGTTAATTTTAATGCTTTCCTACAATATGGGTATCAAATAAAAGGGCTTGCTGAGAATAACTCGACAAATAAAGTGACATCACTCTAAATCCAATATGGCGGACTCCTAAAGATGGCGGACTAGTTACTTTTAATGCATTCCTACAATATGGGTGTCAAATGAAAGGACTTGCTGAGAATAACTCGAAAAATAAAGTGACGTTATTCTAAATGCAACACTTCTAAAGATGGCGGACTAAGTTTTTTATGCTTTTCTACAATGTCTTCAACCGAATGAGCTGAAATTTTGTATACACGTTTAGTTTGGATGACAATGCATGGTTAGCTTTGTGACGTTATTCTAAATCCAACATGGCGGAACACCCAAGATGGCGAACTCGTTAATTTTAATGCTTTCCTACAATATGGGTATCAAATAAAAGGGCTTGCTGAGAATAACTCGAAAAATAAAGTGACGTTATTCTAAATGCAACACTTCTAAAGATGGCGGACTAAGTTTTTTATGCTTTTCTACAATGTCTTCAACCGAATGAGCTGAAATTTTGTATACACGTTTAGTTTGGATGACAATGCATGGTTAGCTGTGTGACGTCATTCTAAATGCAACATGGTGGAACACCCACGATGGCGGACTAGTTACATTCCTACAATATGGGTATCAAATGAAAGGCCTTGCTGAGAATTAACAGTAAAAAATAAATCGAACTAAAAAGTAAAAAATAAATTGAAAGTAAAAAAACTTTTTTTTAAAACCAGCTTACACAATTTATATGATATAAAAGCTTGTCGCGAGATTTACCTGTGTAGATAAACAAGTAAATTAAATAACTTGACCTGATTGATTTTAATTTTCATACTAAGTAAATACGAGTACCTACATAAATCTCGCGACAAGCTTATAAATCATATAAATTGTGTAATGACGTTATAAGTTGATAGTAAAAGTTTTAAAGGAAAAGTTTATTTTACTTATTTAATTATTTAAAGACTTTGGAAGACTTTATTCTTTAGCGCATTTAAATAAAAGTTTGTGATCAAAAAAGGTTTTTTACTTTTAATTATTTTCTCTTCAAGAATTTCACACTATTGTTTCGGCTAAAGTAATTAAGTGTGTGAGGTTTTAGGGATCATTTTCAGGAGTGAACCTTCTCGTTACGATGTAGTGGCACCACCACGCCCAGTACTTATCAGCTCGATTTTATGGTATTTTTTGGTATATTGGCGTGGCTAGCTAACATATGGCAAATAATTTAATTGAATGTTCTGTGTCCTGTAATTTTAATTAGACATTTTGCATACCTGGTATTGTATACAATCAAGTATTTTATAACTGAACAGACAGCTGTGCTGCTGGGGAGTTTGTTGCGCCACTTCTCCCCAGCGAAAGCTCTAGGATGTGGTGAAGGGCGGGCGTTTTGGGGGACTCTCTTTTGTAATTTTGACGTTCGATAAGTGCTGATTCTCAGCCTAATTTGACTTTTGATTTTACCATGCCCACCTACCCACAACGCGTTTCCCGTACGTCACTGAGACCATTTTTGTGTGTTCGCAAATACGAGCCATTAATAGCCACTAGCCGTTACTGTAACGTAGGTAGTTAGTCATATAGTCATTTAAGAAAGTTGCGATTGAAAACGAGGCAAATTTACGGGCTATTTGGCGTTTATTTAAATTTTATGTAATGTTTCGGTCCCTCACCGTCCGCGGTCACGGATACTCGGGTACCAGGCTACCCGGCTACCCGGCTTCAAATGTCGTATAATTTCAAGTTGAACAATGAACACGGAATTATTCCAAAAACTCGTTTCGATTTAATTAAATCTGTTTGTATTTGGAATTACCATTAAAATAAAAGTACCTAATACATTTATTTAAATTCAAAATTATAATAATGTTTAGTATTAACTACACACGGACGTAATATTTCATAACATAATAGCAACCATCCATAGCAGAACTTAGTACGGCTAACTGTAAGTCAATGCGAGGTGACTGACTGGCTACACGCTAGCCTGTAAACAATAATCATACGAGTATGTCCCTGCGCACCGCACCGCACCGCCACAAGCCGTGCTACGATATCAGACTTGACGTCACATGTTGGAATGAAGCACCTTATCGAACATTACGCAGAGTATACTTGGTGACAAAGAGCTACACCGAACTGAGTGTATCATTTTGACCGTCACGACACTTTCGTTACGTTACGACCGGGTGTCCCACTACACTTCTCGACTGCTCTTATAAGCGGTCTTTTTTTTCCTGAACACATTACATTAACAATTGATAATGTGATTGTCAAAGGTTTAGTCTGAGTCTCTACATACAAACTATACTCGTATTAATACCTTTCAAATCTTCTTTCAAATTCAGCCTCACCGTACGTACCTACAGACCACATACATTACTCAACTTTTGATCGATCCTTTCTTAATTTAAAGACGAGGTCAAAGACTTTTCCAATCAATTTTTCACCGATAACACCTTTATCATTGAATAACGCTAAATCGAAAGCCAATTTAAATTAGTAAATGTAGGTATGTCTCGGCTCCTACTCAAATAAGACGACGCGTAATTAATGAATTTAAATGTAATAATTTGGGAAAGCGAAGTTCACATCGAGTCGATACTCACAAACATCTGAAACTAACATTTACATGACTCAAAATGTTATTCCAGCGATATTTTTTTTAAACGTCTTCTGAAAAGGAGGAGCTTCTCAATTCGGATGTGTATATATGTATATGTATGTTCGGGCATAACTCCGTCATATATAGACGGATTTGCAAAATTATTTTTTTGTTCGAAAGAAGTTTATTCCGAAGTGGTCCCATTTAAATTTCGTAAATATCTGATAATGATTTTCGCAGACAGACACCGGAACTCTTCAATAAATGCCAGCAAATCAACCGCGATTGCTGCTATCGCATATGTATGCATTGTTTAAGCAATCGCAAAACATAACATTACGCCTGTACCCTCTAAAGGGGTGCGCAGATGTGTTCAGTATATTTATTTACTTATTTTTGGATCTCCAACAAAAGATATACACTAAACATTATATAGTTAATGGACGACAAAGTATTGGGTAGAGTGTACTCTTTCAATTACAGGAGACCACAGCATGCACAATAAAAAAACAACTAAGCTAACAAATTAAATACATAATAAAGGAAATTTTTTGACAGTGAAACATAAAAACACAACAAATTCTGTAAAAGATTAAAATATAGAATAATAAACCACCTAACATTAATATGAAAAAACACTAAAATAAAAACATTCACAATATTTTTTTAAGACATTTCTTATATATACATATAGAGAGATTGATTTCTTATATATATAGAGAGATAGTATACCACGGTACTAATCTAAAAAAATTCAAATTTTTTAATAGATAAGGTATGCTTCAGGGGTGGTCCATATAAATTTTATGAACTTTGCTCGGGTAGTTTTTGAATTAGCTTAAATAATAAGAATTTTTTCCACTTAGTTTATATTGATAATGTTTTAATAGCTTCCTGTCCCTGGTATTCAAATAGCTAGTAGTGATATATGAATTAGTTTGGGGTAGGTACAACAAAAAAAAGAAAAACACAACCGACTTCAAAAAAAAATACTACAAACTGAAAAATAACTTTAATTGCGAAAGTCAGTGTCAAAAAAACTAATTTACAAAAAAAAAAAACCGACTTCCAAAAAAAATCCCGGCCAAGTGCGTGTCGGACCACGCACTATGAAGGGTTCCGTAGTGGGAATAAATTTATCCCAAGAACAAACTTACATTGTAGGTAGTTAAAAACATGTTCTCCCAAACATTCCGACTGAAATCCACCGCTATCGCGGTGCGGCGCACAGTGGTCTGGAAATGAAGTTCCATAGACTTAGCGTCGCTCAATAATCAAGTACCTAATTTTGAAAAAATGAACCATGCCAACTAATTTCTCTACTTAATAGCAATATTTTATGTAGTGGATCTTTGTTTGATAAAGCTACTATTTAATAAGTTATTTGCGATTTATTTTTATTTTTATGGAGCTGAACCATTTTTTTTTTATTTCTAATTCTTAAGCTTTCTTAAGATATAACTTTCCGTATCATGAAATGCATCATACTCGTATAAGCTATATTACCACTAAAGGTTGATGGTGAGAAAATGGAAAACACGAAACTTTTGTTTAGAACTATAGACCATTAGAACGGAATGTGCGCGGGCGCGCGCTTTTTATGAGTGGTGTTTTTTGGCACTCAAATTCGATCTAGTTATTTTCAATGGCGGCCGCAGCGGTAGGCAGGGTGAGGGAGTCGCGCATCATCCAATCAGAGCGTCCCTTCTTATTGGCTTTTCGTTTTAATTAAAAAATAAACTTAATAAACATAAACGAAACGCAAATGTAATAAGAAACGTACTTTTATACTTACAATATTGCTATACTTAATTTAAAAAGACGGGCACACCGTCGTGAACACTAACCATAATGACAAACAGTTGACTGCGCTGAATAGAGCCGCTTTACAGCTACGTTTTTTTTTACTACGGATATTATAGTATTACTGCAGCAGCTTGCCGAAAAGAGGTAGGTATTGATGGATGAATGTGAAAATGTGGACCGAGGCCCACCTACGTAACTCTATCAATGCCTGGTTGCGGCCAAGGCTTGTAAATGTACTTTTCTCAAATAATTCGCGCAAAAAAAGTAAATTAATTAGAAATTCCAGAAATGATGACGAAAAGCAATAATTTTTCACGCGCCGATGTGTTAATTTATTTATTTTTAACTTTAGATAGCGCTATTTGTAAGCCAGTTCCAAATTGATAAAATACCTCCTTGTTTGCCATGTTTCGAAATTAAGAGTCCGTTCCATTTTTAGGGTTCCGTAGCAAAATGGTGAACAGGAACTCTTATGGTGTGACTCAGTCTGTCTGTCTGTCACAGCTGGATATCTCAAGAACTACTAATGCTATCAACTTGAAATTTGGAATAGCTGTAGATGACGTTTGCTTAACTATTTTGCAAATAAGAAAGAAAGAAATTTTTTTTTTCTTTTGCAACTGTTGCAAAAATTGTTTTTTTTGCAACAGTGACTGAATGTGTCCTTCAAGATTCGAAGTGGGGCTACTAATAGGACATGTGGGGTATCATACGAAAGAGTGCAGTTTGCACATTCTCAGAAATGTTCTCTTTTTTTTAGGCCGCATAGTATTCGACTTTTGATGACAAATGTAAAATAAATACCGTCCCCAATTATCTCCGAAGTTTGCATAGCGAAAAATCAGAAATTATTCTATGTGACAGAAGTTTTTGTAAAGAATACAGGAAAAAAAAAACGATGTCTCTAAATAGCACACTTTTTCAGAAATCATCAACAAAAATTACATTAGTTCCACTATCGGTCAAGAGACGGCGCTGAACTAATTTTGCAATATTTTAAAATTCTCTGACGAATATAGGCCTCGCCGATGCAAATTTAACAACATAAGACGGTACGGTACCCTCGGTGCGCGAGTCCGACTCGGTCTTGACCGGTTTTTTTAACTTACACGGTAGATATGAGTTTTCATAGTAAACACAAATTGGATTTTCATACTAACTTTGTCGGCTGCTGCTCGCATTTATTTGACCAGTACAGCATTTTCGATTTATTTCCAAGAAGTTTGTCGAATTTTCAAGCAATGTTGAGAAATTTAATTGACTATGTGAAAAATTTAAGCTTGTTTACTGCAGTGCAGGAAACAGACGTCGCGCACCATTTTATGACATGAAATTTTCAATAATTTGATTATTCTAATGAGACTGCGCTACTGAACATTAGCAATTAACATTTATTTAAATTAATTGACAGCAGCATTGACGTTAATACACGTTAAAATAATCGAGGTTTTTTACCTTAGTTTATGTAAGTAAAAATGTGCATAAATATGAGCTTTTTGCGGCATTTTAAATAGTTTTGTTTTTAAACGCAGTTCTTAAAGTATGATATAATGTCTACACTTGACAAGATACAGTTGTCCCACTGCGTCCGGGTTGCTGGTCGGCGGATCAAACGTGACCCGCCGACCCGGCGCGTCCGTGCCGTCCGGCGCGTCGCGTGTTAGCGGCGCGTTAGGCCAGTCTTCCGGCCTCACTCACGCGCTGATTGATCGCCGCGATTAGACGCTCATTCACGTCTACTTTGCGCCGCGGCCGCCGCACGCCGCCTCGTCTCACACCGCCCGCGTCGTTAGGAAACACGCGCCTCGCTTGTAGCGTACACGCGCGCCAGATACGAGTAAGTGCGGCGAGGAAATCTTACTGCGAGTGAGACACGCGAAGTTATGAATCATATATGCCAAGACAAACAACGGTAACCCGTTGTTAAAAGAACGAAACGGTTATAATAATTGGAAGACGAATTGAATTAAATTAAAACGGAAAAACGCCAGAATGCATCACATTTATTATCGGTTATGCAATACGAATTTATGAGTGGTTACAGAATATCAGAAATATGATTTTAAATATTCCTTCAAAATAAATAAAGTTTTTGCGCGACCATAAATACCTTTTCCCCAATTAAAATTGCTTGCCAGCGGCCGACGTACCCCAATTCGTTCTCGCATACTTTTTATTCGAGTCTATAATAAAAATTATACGAGCATGTAACAATAATAAAATAAAGTACTTTACGTCACACACATCGATGTGGATCTTGTCATGTTTTGTAAAAAAGGAAAATTAATACTCTTTTGTGCTTATTATCGTGATGCGGGAATAATAGAACAGGGGGCTTAAAAAGGCCACTTTGGCAGAATCATATAACAATTCATATCACGCAATTTCATCTGTATTACAGTTTTGCATGGAGATTCGTAAAACGCTATAGGTACACCTCTGCCTAACCCTTCAGGGATATATAGGTGTGAAACTGTCAAACAGATGAATTGCGTGATATGAATTGTTTTATGATTTTGCCAAAGTGGCCTTTTTAGGCCCCCAGATACAAATGAGAAATGGTAAACAGATGAACTCGTATTTGAATATCATGAACATAAATTAGATTATCAAAAACCTGAAAGAAACGAATGAATATGGGAAATTATAAGTGCAAGCCCCTGCAACCCAACGTCTTTTTTTGTATGTAGGCAACGAATTAATAGAACAGCTTCTGTTATATATCTTCTGTCCAACAGAATACCACTTAAAAAAAATTATAGGTGGAAACCGGGACCGCGGTCCCGGTCCCGAAATCCCCCCGACCCAAAAAACCAGCTTCAATTTACGAACGTAAATTAATATGACTCAGAGCTACCGATAAATATATTATTATTTACTTCTAAATTGATGACTCAGCGACTAATGTTGTAAGTGGGCTACTTTTTATATTTTAGAGATTCAACATCTGTCTGCTAATAATATCAAATTCCAGCCTCAAAATTAGCCATCAAATTTTTTTATTCAACAACTAAATTAAATCTAATTCTTTTTTCATGAAAATTAGCAGTAGGTATAATAGTCAAGTCATCAAGTACCGAGTATTCCCGATGTCCATCACTTGTTTGGCCACCACTGGGGGGCCGGAGGCGACCAGCTAACCGAAGCCAAAGTCAAAGTCAAAGATTTATTTGCATACTAAGTGTACATTTTGGTGTTGTTTACAAATGTAGGTACTTACAACTGCGGAGCAAGCTGCGGAGGTGAGCATATATGGGTGCCTAGTGCCTATCCTTTGTTACGTAAGGGCGGAGGGGTTGCACTTCCCGCAGCGCCGGAGATGATTCAAACTCACTCAAACTCAAAGCATTTATTTCAATTAAACCAATTACAGGCACTGATGCAGCTAAGCAACTTTAAAGTGTTTTGAGGTTAGGTTACAATAAATAGATAGGTGACCATGAAATTAGAGCTTTCATTAACCATTATTTGATGACAATAATAAAGTAATTTTATGTTCAATTATATAGTAGATTCACTCATTAATTACTTATGCTAACGTATAAAAATATAGGTGACCAAATGAAATAAGAGTACGTTGAAATTATTTTATAGATGCAGTTGATACACTTATTAGAAGCTGGCAAGGCGTAGACATAATCACAAATTTAGTTGCTTAAGAATGCTGGGTTCTGTTCTTACTTTATTACTGGTAATAATTCAAGTAAACGATATTGGGGTATTCCTCAAAGCGCAACTATTCGTGCGTTTGCTTTTCTATGACTTTTCAGTGATGGCTTTGTGGAATTATCTTGAATGAATGAATGATATATTTATTTGCGAGATTAAAGGTAGCTATCATAAGTTCTTAAGATCTCTATAGGTTTTACTATATTCGACATTTCAGCCGTGGCAATCATCTTGTTATACTTATAGCATGCAGTACAGTACACATTTAGTAATAGCAATAACACATACAAATTGTAATAATAATTTAAATTTGGATTACAATGCAATTAACAAAATTATATTATTTTATTCATTCAAAATAATAGTCGTTATTAAAAATAGTGCTTTATAATAATGATGTCATGTCAATGAAAAATAGCAAGATTACCTAATGAAAAGGTTTCAATATTATTTAAGTAGATAATGTAAATAATATGTAGATCAGATGTCATAATAATTATAATGCATGGGATACATCGTGGCTATAAGTGCCGTATCTTTACATAACTAACCGACTTGAAAAAGGTTCTCAATTTGACTGTATTTTTCTGTATGTATGTCGGCTATTGTAAATCGATATGAAAAAATATTTATTTAATGGGTAGGGTATGCTTCAGGGGTAATCTCATCATCACTTCTACACTAATAATATAATATAATATATAAAGAGGAAAGATTTGTTTGTTTGTTTGAATTTAATAGGCTCCGAAACTACCGGACCGATTTGAAAAAAAAATTCACCATTAGAATTATACATTATCCCTGATGAACATAGGCTAGAAAATATTTTCAAAAAGGGATAATTTGACTCACTATAACCTTTATTATAAAGAGGAAAAAATTGTTTGTTTGAATTGAATGGGCTCCAAAACTACTGGACCGATTTGAAAAAATCTTTCACTAGTAGAATAGGTACTTCATTATCCCTGATGAATATAGACTGTACAATATTTAAAAAAAAGTTAGGGATCCGTATGAAAGCTTCGATAACATAACCGAAGGTGTGAAAAATACAAAAAAATCCTTATATCGCGTACACTGCGGAAACTATTGACAATAGAGCAAAGTGATGTACTACAATTTAATAGAGGATAACAATATCTACAAAAACGTCCGCGACAGCACATTATGTCTATCTTTTAAGGTTGACTCACTATAACCTTTTTTATGGTAATCAAAGGAGATGTTTCAAAAAAAGAGAAAAGAGTGAATTGATATTTATCAATTATTTTTATCGACTTTCAACATGGCGTCTCACCGATTTAGTTACTCTGTGGTTAAAAACAATGACAGTAAACCATAGATCATAGAAAGGGAACTGTCAGCTGTCATAACAGTTTCACTTTACTTTAGAAATAAACATGTCAAACATTATTAATGACAGCTCACCACCATGACGGGATTTTGTTGTGTGTTGCAAATTCAAGTGTAATTTCTTGTGTTTACCAGCAAACTAAGCCATTTTAAAATAATTCGACAGTTGAGAACTGTTTTAAATGAATTTCCCTATTTTTAAGTATAGTGTACAAGGACCTGGCCCAGGCTTCGTACATTTTGGAACATCTCCTTTGATCTATAATAATGCATTATTTACGAAGGTGTTTTTATAAACATGATATTAATCCTTATCCAAATAAATACGTTATTTATCACAAGTATTTAATTTAGAACAAAATTGCCCTTGACGTCACTTGCTTTCAATGAAAATCTTAGGAGATATCATAGTTTTAAAATAAACCTGCACGGCCAGTAGCTCTGCGAGGTTTACTATACTTCCTCTCTTACTGATCAAAGCGTGATGTACCTAAACGGTATCTACAACGCCACATACGAACAACGCGGCATACTGACGTACATAGCAAGTAGTCTTATACGAATTTGTATGGGGTAAGTACAACATAAAAGTCAAAAAAAAAACTTTTTTACAAAAAAAAAACAACCGACTTCCAAAAAAGACAGTACAAAGTGAAAAATAACTTTAATTTGGGAAGTCGGTGGCAAACAACGAAAATGCGAACCTAACGACACCGACTTCCGAAATTAAAGTTATTTATCACTCTGTAATGTAATTTTTGTAAGTCGATTGTTTTCTTTTGGAAAAAAGTTTTATGTAGCGTCGTGGACGATGGGCCTACGTACACTCAGATTAAAGTTACATTTTTACAATGGGCACGTAAGTTACTAGTACAATGCCAGATGGCAAGCTCACTGCAGTGCTACGAGAGTGAACAATACTATTCAATGTCAGCTTTTACAGACTTTAAAGTTTTACTGAAACAAAACATTTTTGCACTTATAATTCACAAGCATTTTTTTTTAAATAACCTATTGTAAACTACGATTAACGGTGTTCAAACTACGAGGACCATCAGGACATCAAAGCAATAACAAACGACCGCAACACGCAAGTAGCACACGCGGACTATGTACAACAAACGACCGCAACACGCAAGTAGCACACGCGGACTATGTACAACAAACGACCGCAACACGCAAGTAGCACACGCGGACTATGTACAACAAACGACCGCAACACGCAAGTAGCACACGCGGACTATGTACAACAAACGACAGCAACACGCAAGTAGCACACGCGGACTATGTACAACAAACGACAGCTACACGCAAGTAGCACACGCGGACTATGTACAACAAACGACAGCTACACGCAAGTAGCACACGCGGACTATGTACAACAAACGACAGCTACACGCAAGTAGCACACGCGGACTATGTACAACAAACGACAGCTACACGCAAGTAGCACACGCGGACTATGTACAACAAACGACAGCTACACGCAAGTAGCACACGCGGACTATGTACAACAAAAGATGTCATCCACACAGACATATTTTGGCTCATGCAAACTTCCATCGCCTAGTTTAAGGGGTTGGGGGGTAAAAGTTCCAAGATTAAAAATTTTTTTGTTGTTTGTGTACTAATACTAGCTTACATTTTCTAGGACTTTAGAAAGTACCCTAAGAGTTTTGATGATCATCAATCAGTGACGAAAACTGTTTGTTTAGATATCAATAAAATCTAAAGTATAAGAGCTATGCAATTAAAACTAAATAAGTTCACTATTGACATCAAATCCCGAGAATTTTGTTTATCTGGTACATTGTTACTAACACTATGAGTCTTATTGCTCGAATTAAAACAATTATTATAGTTCAAACCCAAGTTATGAGGGTTCAAAAAAACCGACGAAGCGCTTCGAGAAAAGGTAGGTACCCAGTACCCTTGCGCTTCGCTTGGCTCGTCTTGGCTGAGGCACTCCCGTGCCCCCAGATATAAAAAAACAGACATACATACATTAGACTGATAAAATCATAACCCTTCCTTTTGGCTCTGTCGTGGTCCTAGTGAAGAGGGCCAACCTTTCTGCTCCACCCCACTGAGTGCAGTCACGGTCGTTTCATAAACCCATCGCAGTTACAGTAGCGCAGTAGGTACTGCCACAGCTAATTAGTATTTTATTCATCAGCAGTTACGGCTAAATGTGCGCGTGTGTCGTTCAGCAGCCGCACATGCTCCGTGCACATCGCCGGCCGCGACCATCACTGTGACGTCATAAATGTGCGCGTGTGTCGTTCAGCAGCCGCACATGCTCCGTGCACATCGCCGGCCGCGACCATCGCTGTGACGTCATAAATGTGCGCGTGTGTCGTTCAGCAGCCGCACATGCTCCGTGCACATCGCCGGCCGCGACCATCGCTGTGACGTCATAAATGTGCTCGTGTGTCGTTCAGCAGCCGCACATGCTCCGTGCACATCGCCGGCCGCGACCATCGCTGTGACGTCATAAAACTGACATTAGCATACCAAATGTTTGATACGAGTCCCAATGCGTATGTTACGTGCAGCGAAACGGCGCGTACCGCCAGCCCCACGGCACAACGGCACGGGAAGGGCACAATACAGACTATTCAATTATCGCTAATTGCTGTTGATTTGGATGCTTTCAAGGATTCACAGCAGCACAGATTGTAATAATTTAATCGAAGGGTTTTTTAAATCGTCTCTTAGTGAGTCAGTCCCGGCGCGCGGCGCCTCGCTACGTATTCCATACATTTTATTCAGTATAGCTGTTTCGAATTCAAGTTCTATATCCTTTGTATACTATGAACATAATAAAGATACATTTTCAACATTCAAATAGGTTTTGATTCAGCAACAAAGATTGTAATGAGACGTAACGTTTTATTGCGCGTCGGAGTCCCTCGGCTACCTTCGTAAGTCTCAGATTATCTAATAATACCCCCGGGACCCCGTGGCTACAATTAAGTAAGTACTACGCTTGATTTTCTCTGTGCAATAGATACAAATAAATTAATACAATAGACAACATCAAATAAAAAACCAAGACAGAGCGCTGAGAACGATACAGTGAAGCATGCCAAAACTACACCTCCTCTCTGTGCATACACACTCACACGCACACAGTTACAATCAATGTACACCTCACTAAGTGCACATATGTTTACGAAACCGGCTTCACTTTACTGTTGACAGCATTTTGTCTTGGGGTCTGAGGTTCACACTTGTTACACAAATCATTCACAAAACAATGTCTTAATATGTACGCCACAGGCACACTGGAAGAGATAAATGCCGCGAGGAATCATGGCTAGAAATAGTATTTGTATCTCACGAAGTGACGCGCACTTTACTTGTGGTAACCAGGTGAACAAATGGAACAAACACTGTGAATTTGTGCGTGAAGACGAGTTGCATCAGCATTTAACCCACACTCTTCCGACTTCGCCATGTTTCGGACGGTACCGAAAGCTCCTGCGCCGACTCAGACATTCACAGTGTGTTCGTACACTTGGGAACCACAAATAAAGCGCGCGTCGCTTCGTGAGATAAAAATATTATGTTAGCTGTATTCGGCAATCAACCTTCCAAAATAGCGTTTCAATAACAATTCTTTTTTATCAGCACTTCGTCAATACCCGCTAACTTCACCGTAAAACTTTCTGACTGTTCAAGAAGAGTTAATTCAGTTTAGAAACAATAACAGGTCGGTAGACAACTCCATCCGAAGTCAACCCGATTCTTTTGTGAGGACAGAAATAGATAAAGATAAAGACACGAAAGTAAAAAGTGGTGTCGAGACAGTGTCAGTCAAGGTTTGATTATCTAGGTCGTGACGTGAAGGAGTGAGTGAATGTGTCTGCGTGTGAGTGTGTGCATGACACAGTACTGAATAATACAGCCAGCAGGGTAGGTAGTAGGTGCCTCGGCACGATTAACTTTTTATTTGCCGTCGCACAACGTACGGCGTGCCTTCCTCTGGAATGTAATTGTTTCACTTACTTTCTGCGTAAGTGCTGTGAATTGCGGGTTTAGATCTTCTACATTGGAATGTTAAATGATTTTGATGGTAGGTTTTATTTTGACGTTAAAGGAATGTTGTTTTGTGTTTACCAGTGAGGTACCAAGATTTTGAATGTTATTATGGGTGTGTATAAACAGGAATCTCACTAACATCTGTCTGCAGAGGAACGTTTGGCATCCAAGAAGTGCAGAAATGCAACGACCAATTTACCAACAATAACAACTAAGTACTGAAAATTGCAATTTAATAGTTTTGAACAACATCGATTGTAACAAAAACTTCGAGCCTGATTAGATCAATAATCAATAATTCAGCAATACTTACACCGGATATTTTGATATGTTTAGTAATTGTCATTACATAGAGAATTATTTATGTCCCAAAAGTATCTTACAACGAATAGCGATTTAGTTTAAAATATTATATAGGTGGTCTTAAACTTACCATAATTATATTCTGTACTATTATCATAAATACTGTAGTAAGTATGTAAGTACGTCATCAAATTCAAATTCAAATTCAAAGCTTTATTGCATTCACATGTGTATTATAAAAGATCTTAATAAATGTTAAATGTTTCACATGGACCCTGTCGGGCACAACAATTTAGTGTAATAAGAAGAGTAGCATGCTTTAATTAATAAGTTGAATAAAATACATAACACACCATCTAAGGTCATTTAAAATTCAATTCATAAACTAAAATAATAATAATATTGTTACAGATTAAAATGATACAAGAAATTCAATAAAAAACAATAAAAGTCAAACAAAACAAAAGTCATAATATAAAAGATATAAAAATAAATTTCTCAAAAATTCATAAATTCATCCCATTTGTCACCCCATTTGGTCATCATTAAAAAAATCATTTAGTGTGTAATAACATTTATCAACAAGTAGTTTTCTGAGACGTGTAATAAATATTTTATCATTTTTTTCCATTTTTATGTCGTTAGGTATTTTATTATATATTTTAATTGATGTTACATGAGGACTTGTACTATGTAATTTTAGCCTAGATTGTGGTATTACTAGCGTGTTTTCAAAACGTGAACGCGGTGCATATCTGCGAGGTTGGTCTGTAATTTTAATGTAGAAGTTTGGATATTGTCTAACGAATTTACAGGTTTCTAGAATATAAATTGATGTCAAAGTTAGAATATCTAGTTTCCTAAAATACAGTCTGCAACTTACGTCACTGTCAATATAAACCATTATCCTAATACATTTTTTCTGGAGGATAAATAGTTCATTGCTATCTACACTATTTCCCCAAAGAATTATACCATACTTAAGCCACGAGTATGCGTATGCATAGTAAGTGGATAGGGCAGTTTTCAAATCTGTGGTTTTTTTGAGCTCACGTAATGCATATATAAAACTAGCTAGTTTTGATTAAATTTTTTGAATGTGCGCTTTCCAGGTCATATGGATATCTAAGTCCAGACCTAACAAAGTGAAAGTATCTACGCATTCCAATTTCATACCGTCAAATGTAAAATCTATAGTCAGGGGATTTTTTTGGTAAGGCCTGAATTGCATTATTTTGTTTTTCGAGAAATTAATTTCTAAATTATGGTCTTTCATCCAATTTTGTACGTTTAACATTATATTATATAAATTTTCATGCAGATTTTGAGAGTAATTACAGGAAGTTATTAAAGAAATATCATCAGCAAACAGTACGCAGGACTCCGTAATAATTTTAGGGAGGTCGTTGATATAAATTAAAAATAGCAAACACCCGATAACACTACCTTGTGGAATTGAATTTTGAATGCAAAGCCTATTTGAGCGTATTAGGCTGAATTTCCCAGTGTTATGATCCCAATGTTCAATTTCTACAAATTGTTCTCGGTTTTGTAGGTAGGATGCAAACCACTCATGAGTTATTCCTCTAACGCCGATACCGTTCAGTTTGTCTAGCAATATATTATATAGCACCCTATCATATGCCTTGGTCATGTCAAGTAAGATTCCGATAGCGTATTTTTTATTATTTAGAACATTAAGTATTTTTTGAGTAAACTTATACGTTGCTAAAACCGTGGATCTATTTTTCCGAAAACCATTTTGACTTTCATCAAAAACGTTAAACTTTTCACAAAAATTATAAACGCGGTTGCACATTGCTTTTTCGAAGATTTTAGAGGATGTCGGTAATAGTGCAATTGGACGGTAATTATTTGGATCTGACTTTGAGTTTTTCTTGTGTATAGGTTTTATTGTAGTTTTTTTAAGCGCGTCTGGGAATATCCCTTCAGAAAATGATTGATGAACTAATAGATAGAATGGTAATGTCAGTTCCTCAGCACACGTTTTTATTAATATTGGAGGTAGTTCATCTAATCCGTGACTAAATTTACCTTTAAGATTCTTTATTATATTTTTTATTTCTTGCGGTGTAGGTGGATGCAAAAACATCGTGTTCTCCGTTTGTCGGAGCACAGGCCGGCCGCGCGGCTCTGAGTCCCCACTCCAACTTGTTTGTCCTACTGATGCGAAAACATCATTGAATGAATTAGAAACTTGTTTTGGGTCGGACGTAAGATTATTGTGGATCGTCAGTGTTATGTTTTGGGTCAGACGTAAGATTATTGTGGATCGTCAGTGTTATGTTTTGTTGTGTCTTAGACAGATTTTTATTTGTACGCTCTTTTATTATTTTCCACATCGATTTAGTTTTGTTAGTTGAATCTCTGATTTCCCGAACGTATTGTAATTTTTTAGATTTACAGACTATCTGTTTTCATCACTCACCAAGTGAAGGTATGTCAATATTTGAAAGCTCCGCTCTACATCAGCTATTGTTATGATGATCGTTAGAACGTCTTTGTCATCCACTGGGGCGAAAAATACAATATCTCAGCAGCAGAGGGATGACGTCACAGTGGCGGGAGGGGGGGGGGGGGCACGGAAGGAGGATGGGGGGGGGGCAAAACCAGGGATTCGAAAAGAACACCAGTTAAAAACGCAGATTAAAAGATTCTTATTTATCCGGCGGGAGACGCGGGGCGCGATGAGGGGGAGGGGCGTAGCGAAAGATTAGCGCACAAAATAATATAATAGAAGGTACTGTCGTACCTTTGTACTATAAAGGTAATAACTTCATGGTTGGTCGAGCTACGGTATTCTCTACGTCTACGAAATAAATCGTAGCAGCTTTATTTTCGTTCGGTACAGGGTGACCGCTTTCATTTATTGAGACAAGTTCGGGCCTGTAGCCAGCTGACTGGAATGTTTCAGCCAGCGCGCTGGTTGGCCGCTGCAGCGGTCGAATGTGTAGCTAACTTTTCTAACTAGCGGACTTGCTAATGAGAAACGAATATCACCGAACCTACAAAAGTTAATAAAATATGCATGTTGTACTATCTGTAAGCCTTCTGCGCTGTCATTTTTGATGAGTGCTAAGGGACAGGCAATGTGACGGTTCTGTGCAGATTACGCTTAATTTACACGTGAACAAATGAGTTCGACTGAGAGTACTCCGATGAGCACCGCGCTTGTGAACCACGCGGTCAACAATACGCTCATTATAAATTTATGTTCATATACGATTGTTAAATTACTGAAAGGGCATATCTTCCATCCATAATTATTTCATGATTGTCTTTCTAATTTTAAAAATAACCTAGTGACAGAACATTACTGACTTACGTGTTATTATTCAATCTGTGAACAAACACAAAAACCGTTTTCTCTATTCTAGGCAACACTAAAAATGATTAGTTATTCGAAGAAAAAAATACTATTGTTTAAAGGAAGTGAGAATAAGCGCCCTGAGGCTCTGTCGCCGGGTCTACGGGGCGCCGTAAACAAGCGACGAGACGCAAAAAGAGAAAAAGATGAAAGCACTTCTCTATTTGGTAGGCATTTGTGACAGTAAACAATACTATAAATCTGCTTCCACGCACCGAGGCCACGGGGGCCTGGCGAGGGCCCGGCATGGCCCATGGCCTATTGAGCAGATACCGAACACTCACAGAACATCTTAACTCATTCATGGGAAGCGGTAACAACGCTTTATATAACTATTTTCGGATCATTATCTTGTACAATTTATTATTGTTTCTAAATTCTATTTTGGTGTTTTTATTGTTCGGCTTGAAGGTCAAAACTGTCGTCCTTGTGGCTTTAGGTATAATTGTATTGACGGAAGTGCGTCAATTAATCAAAAGATAAAATAATATTTAATGACACAGTAAGTGTTGAACTGGGCTTTCATAAATAGTTCTACACAATATATTATTTCAGTTTCAGTTTGTAAACACACTAAACTGCGAACGCACATTTACCTCGAGTTAAAGTTAGAAGGGGGTCTTGAACAGAAATAACTGAAGTACACATCAAAGTTAAAGTTAGAAGGGGGTCTTGAACAGAAATAACTGAAGTACACATCAAAGCTCAGCTGACGAGGTTCACTTGCAAGAGCACACAGCGCATGCGAGGCGTTTCTTTGATAATTGTACTTTTCGTTAACTTCTAGGTAAACAGCATATATTAGAATTCAGAATAAATAGATAGTTTATTTTCCATGGCTAATAGCTATGGAAAATAAACCATCTATGAAGTCCATATAGACTGGGCCGCAAAGAAAGCGGGTCGGTTATAAAATGCGATTATAACTTTTGAAATATTTCAAATAATATGAAGATGTACGATTACAAACTTTTTATTTCTTTGTGCCATGCTTTTGTAGCGCATCAGGTATGTTTGCAGACGCTCAAGTAGATGGCTTTCAAGCGATACATCGCAAAAGAATTGCGTCTCTGATGCGATGCATACATGGGCAGCCCCAACAGCTTCTTGCAGCTTATTGCAGGGAGAATGGATGTGGACTGCTCGTTCATGGAGCATTGGATAAAGCTACATGTGCGAGTGGTGCAAACTCAAACTCAAAGCATTTATTTCAATTAAACCATTTACAGGCACTTTTGAATTGTCAAGAAGTCGGTCAGTCAGAAAATATGAAGCTAGTGCGGTCCTGATAAAATATTTATATTGTTAATTTCTTGTTTTAGTTATTAAGTACTAACATAGGCTAAATAATATTGTTACTAACACAGTGGACCTAATTTGTTCTCTGATAAATAAATTATTATTATAATAATATGGCATTTCTTTTGCATAAATTCATTATTGTGATCAAATTAAATTAAAAATATGCCACTAAAACCTAAAGAGTGTACCAGAATTGTGACTATGCTTGAAGACGTGTGCAGTCACCGTTATACAGCGAGAACTGTTGGTGTGTCGCTGTCAACCGTTCAAAGAGTGCTCCAGTGATTTGAAAAGACTGGATCCAATATTTGCAGACCAGGAACACGCCGAACAAGGTGCACGATAGCGCGAGAGGATCGATATAAAATATGGTGTCAACAATGTTGAGAAATCGATTTCAAACCGCTGTTGAAGTCAAAAATTACCTTCTATTGATGACAGATTATTTGAGATAACTGATCAACGAAGCTTGAAGGTGGCACTTTCTAGAAATTGGTGTTTTTGGTATTTGGGGGCTCGTGCGTACTCGAGTGATAATAACAGCCACAGGGGTCGATCTTCAAAGTTTAGCAACGCTTGCTGAGGTCGGTTTTTGGATGGGTTACCATACGTTATATAACGGGACCTCTCCGTGCCTCGGAAAGCACGTTAAGCCGTTGGACCCGGTTGTCATTCGTAGATCTTTGACAGTTGTTACGGGTAGTCAATAGCTCGAATGTCAGACAACCACTATTGCCAAGGGGTGTCGTGTTACCCAGTAACTGGGTTATGGAGGTCAGGTAGGACTATGTAATGAATGTAAAATACTGGTATTCAGCAGCATCCGGTTAGACTGGAAGATAACCCCAACATAGTCATGAATGGGCCAGGCAGATGATGGTGTTTTTGGAGCCTACTTGTTTTAGCATTGTAATTTGTAAATGCTACATTACAATTTTATGACAATCATCCTTCTTTGAAAATATATTCAATATCATTTTTGGTACTTTGCTTGGCCAAAAATGTTATCTTGGATTTATTTTAAAATATGGTATTTTCTCGTGTCATGAAAGATTTTTCTATGAAGCTGTGCCACTTGAAGAAAAGTTATCAGTGTTATCACAGAGGACGCTATGTTTTAGGACCTATTCAACAAAATTACTTCAACAACAACTTACGTTCATGTTAGAACGTCCTTAATGTACTTATGTAAATGTATTGTGAATCCCAGAATCAGGATATGTTTTTTTTTCTTATTTTGATTATCTCCAAGTTCTTTTCGTTTTCATTGTTATCCTATTTTTTCTTTTCTGATTTACGAAACCGTGATTTCCGTGTTTTACAAAACTGGTATGTATAACTCTATTGTTATAAAGATTCTGCTTGCATGTCGGGTCATTATTTTACGTTATTTGCTTTAGGTTTCGTCCGAAATTTTAAAGCCGAATATCGATCCACCTACCTATTAGCTGCAGGCTAGGCCGGCGCGGAGTGCCAGTTTGATCGGCCAATTTATCGCCTAACGTCATGGAAGATCCTGATGTCTGGTAGCTGGACGTCTGAGAGTTCCATCGCCACAGCGAAGATCTTAGATTAAATATTGCAGAAATTTCGTAGATTTTTTTTTTGGTAGTCGCAGTACACCATTTGAAAAAAAAAAAAACAACTAACCTCTAGTTGAGAACGATATCTCAAAATCTCTTGATTTTTTAAATAACGATATTTAAAACTATGAATTCGCTTAGAGCCGAGACGCGATGCAAAGTTTTTAAATCTAGAGACCTCAACACTGTTATCGTCAACGAAACATTCAGAAGACTATTAATATTTCGTCACAAAAACTAATCCCATAGAAAAAGTAATTACTTTCCAATTATAGGGAATTGAGTCTTTTACATTCCGCCCACTAAAGTTGCTATTAAGTCACTGTGTACGTAGTAGAAGGCGAGCACTAAATAACCTTGTGTTGGAGGAGGCAGTGTGTAGTACGTCTACGTCACTCCTCCAGGGATCTCTGACCCACATCGAGCGCCACTATTTAGGCACATGACACCGACGCTAAGCCGCCGTTACACCGACGCGAGCGGCAGGTGCGCGTAGTGACGTAATACCCTCATAAATAACCGGCGACGGTGTTAATGCGCTCCCGGCGAAACTACTCTCTTTGATTTGTTAATAGCTGCACATTAACCCACTGAGTGAGGCGTCCATTGTTCACGACGATCATTATTTTATTTTGTTTGCGCCGTTGTAATATACTGATCGTTTATTCGCTTCATTCGTTAAGAACTACTTTTTCACCCATTTGCCTCTCTCCGTGTAATTAGCGCAGTTTTTCATTAACAGCGCGCCAAATTGTTTAAATTTACTTTCGTGAGTTAATTACATCGTTAAAGTAAACATTTCGGGACTGCAACCTGAGCTCAGAGCTGTTCCAAAAAATACACACAAACGTTCATTAGCGGCCCCAAGCTGACTTGACGTCCGCAATGGCGCCAACGTAACAACTTTTCATTTTATTCCCATTAAAAGTTGTTTATGATTCTGGTGACTAGTTTACGAATAAAGAGCAAGTTTTCAACGAGTCGCGGCAAATTTTCGCGTTTGGAATTGATGTCTCGACGAATATTTAAATATTCATTAAAACTAGTGTCGTGTTCAACGGCGCGCTCGAGTGTTTGCTGCGAGCCCGAGCTTTGCCGAGTGTTGCCGAGCGAGTGGAGAGCCCGCGAACACCCTCGTCGGGTGTTTACATTGCTCCACTTAACGAAACATCCATTAGCTACAGTAACAAGTTGCGCAAACTCGATCCGGCCTCGATAACTATTCGCTGTTTACAATACTCTGCCACATTTACATACGGATTTGTATCTGTGTAGTGCGAGCTGTGAGCACTGAGCACGTCTATGTACTGTACACACTTGAAAGCCTACTCACAGGTGTGTTTCGCATTTTATCGGACAATATCCGTGTAACCGTGACTTGTATGATGAAGGTACATTATCTAAAATTCATTTGGAATCTGTTATTCGTATTATGGTCAACGAGAGATACAAAAGGTGGATTACAGCTGAACTGTGCCATTTGTTTTGATAACGTACAATTACTGCGGTAGTACGTGTCCTCTGGGGCGAGGAGAAAGTGTTGGGTGGGCCGCGCGGCCGGGACAGATGTTCATATTGTACTTTGTATGTACTAATGTGCGTGGGTCGATTTTAATACCAGGCTGTGTCCTAGCCGAGCCGAACGTCTGCGTCGCGTTGTGTAAATATCGCTACCTGCGCTAGTTTTTTGCGCAGTGTATTTTTTCGCAATATGGGCTTTCTAGGAAAAAATTTTTCTTTTTACAATTTTTTTAAAGAGAGTCTTTAGTCTTGCCTAAAAAGAGTAAGAGATAAAGATATGTCATGTGTGAAAGAGAAATGAACATACCTTTGATGAGATGCGCGGCGAGCACGAGCGCGGCGGTGAACACGTGCAGGCGCCACGCGCACGCGCACATTCTGCGCGACACCACGCACTCTGCAACAATACGTCTCACTATTAATCACACAACAAATTCACAAAGCATTTATTTAAAAAATGAGATAAGAAAATAATTGTGAAGAACCACGAACGCACACTTTATTTCTAAATATTTTTGTGTCAGAAAACTCGATCGTCGAGACGCGACAATGTCTCGCCTCTCAACGAATGAGAAACCTCAAAAAAGCAAAAGCTCGTGTATATGTCGCAGCCAACTGGTTAAATTAGCCATTCAGTTAACTGCCTAGCCTGTTAACTAAACGGCGCCGTTCATCTAACTGCCTGAATGATGTTCCGCCAATTCGTCTAATACAACATTTAATGAATTGGCTGGCTGATGCTTAGGCCGTTTATACAAAAGGGGACCATGTGACGAAATAAAAAAGATGAAACATGTGACGATACTAATTGTTTATTTTAAATTAGTTAAGTATTTATTATTTGGTAAACATGAGATCAAATAGCGTAACTTAATTGCTAAGTACCATAATTAAAATATTTAACAAAAAAGATGGTAATATTGTTTGTTTAAATTTACTTAGTTATTTATTATTTGGTAAGCATGAGATCAAATAGCGTAACTCAATTAAGTTTGATCTCATGCTTAAGAACTAAGTACATAATTAAAATATTATTTGTTAATGCAAGTCAAACTTCCATGGCACTTGGATCTGCAAAGGACTTTGTTTTTAAAACACGCACATCTATTATTGCGACACTGATTTACATCAGGCTTACAACTATATTTTTGGAATCCCTGGCCTCCAAACGGCGACTGACTTGCCACAGCCTCTCTCAAAGAAATTGGAGTGACAGAAATTTCATCGCCATAGTTTGTATCTGAGTACTGCAAATCTTGCCGTGAAAACCAATTTTTTATAGTACCGTATTTAGTTCCAACTTTATGAACACCATTCCTTATATCAACAATTTTTCCTTGAATATTTTTCATGTCCGCGATCAACTTTGGGTACGCTTACCAAAACACTATTACCAATGTCTAACTTAGGCATTTTTTTAACAGTAGTATCAATCATCTTTTTGGCTGCCCGCTTAAGTCCTTTGTGTGCACAGTTCCTCTCTACATTTATATCTTGTTCAACCTTGCATATGAAACATACAACTTTGGATCCTTAACCTTCTTCACCCACAGTTATTCCACATATTGCATGCACAACACTATTGCAAGCCTCACACTTGTGCACTCCAGTGGCTTCTTTATGGCATACTGCACAAGTGAAGTTTGACTCTAAATTTTCAATATTCTCCATTATAGTGTTCAAATTATTATCATTGTTGTCATAGTCACTGCTTGTAGCTTCAGCTGGTTCTTGCTCTGCAAAAGTTTTCAATTGCTCCTCTCTTTCTATAGTTAAAAGTATAGATGTTGGGATATCGGATCCAGTTAAACCCGCTTTAGGTTCACTTCCAAATAAAGCTTTATATGGAGATCTGCCAATTATTCGATGGAATGAAGCATTTTTGAAATATTGCACGAAGAAACAGCCCACAGACCAGTTTGTTGATTTGTTTTCATTCATCCAGGCTCGGAGCATATTTTCGACGTCTTGATTGCTTCTCTCGACGCTGCCTTGAGTTTGAGGACGACGTGGATTTCCATGAACAATTTTACAGTCAGGCCACATTGCAATTAATTATTTTATTACATTTGCAGTGGCCGTGAGTTACGGCCATTGTCCAATTGTAAAATGTATGGTGCCCCGAAGATCAAAAAAAATTTCATCAGCTCAGAAGCAACTTCAACAGCTTTTTTTGATCTAAGCGGACGCAGATTTATAAATTTTGTTGCGTTATCTTGATAGTTTAAGAGCCATTTAAACTCTCCATCGGGGCAGGACTGAAAATCCATAAGGTCGACTTGTCCTCTTAAATTAAAATCACGTGAAACGATTGGCTTCGTCACAATGCCTTTTATTGGAGCGGTTCTTTTAGTTTCACATATAGGACAAAGAGACACAAAAACTTCTACAGCTTTCTATGGAATATAGTATCTATTTTTTAAGTCATACAGTATTTTATCTCGCCCGCCATGCCCGCACGATTTATGGATATCTGATAAGACATCATAATACTGTTCTCTAGGTAAAATACGTACTGTAGCAGCAGTGGGTGTGAGTCTTTTAAAAATTAAATAGTCTTCATTTGCAGTTCTCATTATATCGTATTTGCTCATCCAGTAATAGTCCATGGCAGTTCTTCGCTGTCCGGAACTCATATTTACCTGAGCTTTTTTTATTTCGTTTATAACCTCTAAGATTCTTTCCGATGTCCAAGCTTTTCGACTAGATACTAGAAAGGTAAAACACAAATCACATTAATTACATGCCCTTCGTTGTTAAGATAATAAACAAATCACTATTACACAAACAATAGAATACGAAAAAACAAAACAAACCTACCTTTTTTTTTTTTAAGGATGAGAAATCATCAAATGACCCCTCCCGCTCTAGGTGGAGCGGAAGGGAGTGTCAGACTCTTACTGAGTAAAACCCATCCGTGTTCCTTCCTTAGCCCTTTATGTTCTGGGGCAGCGGTAACCCTTTCGGACAATCCCGCTGCCCCGGCAGGCTTCGGCCCTGTCGGGCCCCTCTTACATGCTGATATCTCTTTGAGGCGCGCGTGGAACACATACGCGCCGTCCGGCACGGGCCTGGTCCTGATCGGACGGCGAGCTACCCATTACTCGCTATCCGCAGGCCCGCGCCTACGGTGGCCGGGAGTTATCACGCGGCTCCCGACGCCCGGGGCGTCTACCGCGGCGGCTGGGACGGGCGGCTCTCTCCGCTCTCTCCCTCGCCCATCCCGCCACCTCCTTCGCTAGCATGACTGCTTCGCAGAAGGAGGTGACTGCCTCCCACTCCCTCTCGCCGCGGACCATGGCTTGGACCAGGGCCGGGCGCGAGAGGTCGCCGCCGCTGCCGATCGCCTCTACGAGGACACGGCGGTGCTCTGCCCAAGCGGGACAGACCTCCACCGTATGCTCCACCGTGTCCTCTGGGCGATCCTCGCAATGGTGACACCCGGGCGTTTCCTCTCGCCTTATAATGTGCAGGAACCTCCCGAAACATCCGTGTCCGGTGAGGACCTGCGTCAGGCGGTAGGTGAGGACGCCGTGACGCCTCTAGCCACTCCTCAAAGAGGGGCCTTACCGCCGCAATCGCGGCGTGCCCTGCGCTGGGTTGCGACAGTCGCGCTTTCCATGCCGCCATGAGATCGCGGCGGAGGTCCGTCCGCACACACACACATCACATTAATTACATGCCCTTCGTTGTTAAGATAATAAACAAATCACTATTACACAAACAATAGAATACGAAAAAACAAAACAAACCTACCTTGATGCTGTTGGTCATATTCAACAAGTTATTCAAAATTTTCTTTAAAATTCAAACTAAATAAGACAGTGTCATCTAAATTTCCATTATTTTTATCACTGTTGTCTTCCATATTAATCATTTATTGCGTAAACGTATCAAGTACTCTGTGAAACGCATTTAAACTGAGAATCACCAAAAATAATGTCGCTTGTCATATTGACAGATTGGGTTTCAGCGCCAGGCGGCAGAAAATGGAACTAAATTTAAAGTCTGGGCTAGGCAAGAAGACAAACGTCATTGATCCTAGTAATTTGCCTAGCTGTTTGATTGAATAGCTGAATATCATTCAAGCAGTTAGTTGAACGGCGCCGTTTAGTTAACAGGCTAGGCAGCTAACTGAATGGCTAATTTAACCAGTTGGCTGCGACATATACATACAAGGCTTTACTGTAAAATTGACACGCTTCTAAGCTAATGACAGTTGTTCTAAGTATACCTACGCAAGAGAGATAAACCAGACCATCTAACTTTAGGCCGGCCATACACGGACAGCTTGAAGCAGCCAGTATTGACTGCTTCAAGCTGCGACTGCAGAAAACTACAGTCTTCATACACGTCACATACACGGTACCTCTCGAGCAGTCGCGACTGCTTCGGGCGGTCAGCAGTGCGGTGAAATTTCATAGTGCGGTCAAGCAGTCGCCAGGCATACACTGACTGCTCGAGCTGTCGACTGCTCTCGCGCAGTTACCTCCGCCCGCGCTCTTCATTCCACGACGCAATAGAAACCGCAGAGCAGTTGATACCGACTGCTGCAGCAGCAAACAGGCAGGTATCAATGGCAGCTTCAAGCGGGGCCAGCCTTAAATTCCGGGAAATGTCAACCTTTCGAGAAACATAAGTCATTAGCTGAACTAAATCAAAATGTGCATTAACCGCATTGCAAGCTCTCACTCAATTACCCGAGCTATGTATGAGCGACCACATGTACCTACGTACGACATGTGCTCCGATATGCACTCGATACGGCCTGCCGTCATGATTTATGTTCGCATTACATTCTGCACGCCAGCCACTCCCACTGTTACATGAGCGTCAGCGAATCGTGCGCGTGGAATTAATACGGAATCGTTATTCTACATTTAATTTAAGATGTAATGACGCAGCACGTACCTAATCAAAGACTTCGCGAAGCATTAGCATAAAGTAAGCATATTCTCGTAAGAAAATACCGCTCTGTGACAAATTGAGGGTTACGAATAAAACCTACTTAAAAAATACATTTTGTACATAAGTATGTAATTTAACCAGTTGGCTACGACATATACACAGACACATTGTAATCTCAGTGTGTTCGCAGATCGGTGGGAGTGCCGGATGTTGCGGAGGTGGATGCAGCTCCACGCTGAATTTTAATTGTATAACTTTGTCTGTAACCTACTAACACTAGAAGTGTTACAAAGCCTATGGACCTGTCTGAACCTGTCTGAAACAAAAGTTGTCTATTCTATTGTGATTAAAAAACAATGTAGTCTGTGTTTTTGAAGTGAAAACTTCTTTAGCGGCGTTGTAAATTTTTTTTGTAATGGGTAAAAAATGTTCCTTAAACTCGCGTCAGGACACGTGACCCTGATCGAAAATTCGTAAGACGGATGGAGAGTAGACAGCCGGCGCGGCGTGGGAGAGGAAGTATCCCCCTCTCTTTCTACGGCGCGGCGAAAATGTATGCCTGCGCCTGCTGTTTCGTTTAGGCGGCGCAGGGCGCTTGCGCGAATGTTCGTGTGTGTTTATTGTCATGTTTGTGTACGATAGCGCAATAAATAAATATTGTATTCTACCACATAAATGATAGTATTTTTATATTGATAATTAAAGCAATTCGTGCAAAATTATTAACTAACCATTCCAAAATATCAAAAATGCACAACGTTAATATTCAAGTTTTCACTTCTGCCGGCACTCCCGGAGTGCAACCCGTCTTTTTTAATAACTATTAAATTTTTTGGCGTAAATTGTCCTTACCTAAAATAACAATTACATTTTCCTAGCGTAAATTGTCATTACTTAAAATCAACTTGATTATAAAAGACGCTGTAACGCAGTAACAGCATTGACATTGTAATTTCATAATATTGAGTTAAAAGAAAATCCTAATTTAAATGTAGGCGGAGCCCGTAAAAACACTTTGATTCCGCGAGTTACGTCTGGAAAGTTGACGCGGCATACGTTATCCTTCCATTACAATTGCAGCTGAACTCGCTTTATTGCTGGAAACTGAACAAGGCTCTCACGGCACTGGCCGCCCGCCTTCTGCAAGTAGAAGAAATAATTAAAGGACCAGTAACTGAAGATTCGTTTGTGCAAAATTAGATTTTGTTAGAGGAATGTTTTAAATTACAAACAGCCTTATAATTATTTGCAACTATAAAATTGTGCCAAAAACGAAACATACGCTTAGATATTCAAACTTCATACGCACACTTGATCCCTACGCGAGATTTTATCAAATACCTATTCATACAATTTAACTTATAACGTTTCTTAGGGACAACGTAGAGCCTCGCGCCCTTGTTTTTTTTTTTTTTAGGATGGGAAATCATCAAATGACCCCTCCCGCTCTGGGTGGAGCGGAAGGGAGTGTCAGACTCTTACTGACTAAAACCCATCCGTGTTCCTTCCTTAGCCCTTTATGTTCCGGGGCAGCGGTAACCCTTTTGGACAATCCCGCTGCCCCGGCAGGCTTCGGCCCTAACGGGCCCCTCCATGTCTGCTGACATCTCTTTGAGGCGCGCGTGGAACACATACGCGCCGTCCGGCACGGGCCTGGTCCTGATCGGCTACCCATTACTCGCCGTCCGCAGGCCCGCGCCTACGGTGGCCGGGAGTCGTCACGCGGCTCCCGACGCCCGGAGCGTCTACCGCGGCGGCTGGGACGGGCGGCTCTCTCCGCTCTCTCCCTCGCCCATCCCGCCACCTCCTTCGCTAACATGACTGCTTCGCAGAAGGAGGTGACTGCCTCCCACTCCCTCTCGCCCCGGACCATGGCTTAGACCAAGGCCGGGCGCGAGAGGTCGCCGCCGCTGCCGATCGCCTCTACGAGGACACGGCGGTGCTCTGCCCAAGCGGGACAGACCTCCACCGTGTGCACCACCGTGTCCTCTGGGCGATCCTCGCAGTGGTGACACCCGGGCGTTTCCTCCCGCCTGATGATGTGCAGGAACCTCCCGAAACATCCGTGTCCGGTGAGGACCTGCGTCAGGCGGTAGGTAAGGGCGCCGTGACGCCTCTAGCCACTCCTCAAAGAGGGGCCTTACCGCCGCTATCGCGGCGTGCCCTGAGCCTCGCGCCCTTCCATTGGCATTGGTGGTTTAATCATATAATCAAATACATTTACATGACAATCTCCGTACATGCTAGTTTGAAGGTTTTATTAGCGTTTTTGTTTTAGTGGCAGCACGGGACCGGTCGTTGTAGCGGGTTGTAGCGAACCTTCGCGCTCGCCTTTTGGTTGATGTGATGATAATTAGGGAAAACGTAACACAATCTGAACGTGTTCAGGTACCCACTCGACTGACAGTGTAGCTGTAGTCCGATAACATTGTTTATATCTGAACGTGTTAGGTACCCACTCGGCTGACAGTGTAGCTGTAGTCCGATAACATTGTTTATATCTGAACGTGTTAGGTACCTACTCGGCTGACAGTGTAGCTGTAGTCCGATAACATTGTTTATATCTGAACGTGTTAGGTACCCACTCGGCTGACAGTGTAGCTGTAGTCCGATAACATTGTTTATATCTGAACGTGTTAGGTACCCACTCGGCTGACAGTGTAGCTGTAGTCCGATAACATTGTTTATATCTGAACGTGTTAGGTACCCACTCGGCTGACAGTGTAGCTGTAGTCCGATAACATTGTTTATATCTGAACGTGTTAGGTACCCACTCGGCTGACAGTGTAGCTGTAGTCCGATAACATTGTTTATATCTGAACGTGTTAGGTACCCACTCGGCTGACAGTGTAGCTGTAGTCCGATAACATTGTTTATATCTGAACGTGTTAGGTACCCACTCGGCTGACAGTGTAGCTGTAGTCCGATAACATTGACGAATGACCACTATCAATATAGTCTATTCTCTATCCACAGGCTATTCAAATGTTCGAATTAGTTCATTATTTCGGCCTGTGATCAATACTTTGTACTAATCTCATAATCAAAAACATAACGGTTTGTAAAAATCTAAGTAATTTGAAATGGTGTGGTTTATTTACGTGGTTTCAAGGTCGTACGTATTACGGTAATACGTTTCCGGTAGATAATCGTTCACGAGGAGGCTTTCATTGCGTGATCGATGCCATTTTAAATTGCCCTACTTTGTACAGACGCAGACGCCAGCACATCAAGCTACTACAATCTGTCTTTCTTTAATAGATTTTCTACTTTATCGCTATAACACAAGGTTCAAGGTTGATTGGGTAAATTTGAAAGGTTCGGGTTTCTTGATATGCTGGCGTCTGTACCTATGTTAGTAAGAATTAAAAATTCAGTCGTGAATAGTCGTGATTAGATCTTGCTTGTACCTACTCGTTAATTTTCAGGATTTCCTTACCCATAGTCCAATGTTATTAAACATTATTTTAAGTATTACAAAAAACTTTAATTGTAATATATTTTGCAATGTGCTGAATTATCATTTGTTGTGCTAACATTTTCAGCTTATATATAAACGTAGATACCTATGTTTTCCCTAACTTCTAACATTTGTTCCCAGACTGTCAATAATTCTCATCCCTAAAGGCTGAGAAATTAGCGAGAACAATAGTTGCTGTTGTAAGATAAACACAAATTTGCACCTGAAGGCTCTTCACACAGTACACTGGGGACGTACGGCGGGGCAAATGTTCGCGCGGTTTCGGGCGGCCGGTATCTAAAGCGGCGATCAACGATATTGGCCCTATCGGCCGCCGTGGTACCACGCCAAATATTTCACCGCGCATTGATACCAAACAATAGATAAGTAATTTAGAAGGCTCATTCTCTAGAGCATGGCTAAGCCGTTTTAGGCCTACTCTAAATGTATTGCGGGCAGAGGACTGTTTGACTTTTTACAAATAAAGGTTTTCACAACTAACGGACGTACTTACCTGTACCGATGATACATAGTCATTTTAAATGTTAAGCAGTATTTTGTCAGTCTAGTGGCATATAGAAAGCGCTTAAAAAACAAGTGTAAAGCTCGATTAATAAGATTTATTCCGGTCTGATTATCTGATGAAAAGTAAGCCTGTGAATTTCGGGTTTTTAAATATTCATATAATCAAATCTGAGCAGTCATTTGTAATCGGCACTACAAATTGGCAACATTTTCATCATTTTGGAACAAGTTATACAACTAGGTAGTTTCAGATCCAAAACTGGTGTATCAGCAGTTCCATAGTAACTCGTATTTTGCTAACAAGCTCCAGGTTAATATACGAATTGACCCTTAGCTGTAAGCGTATATGACGTTAGTGACGTCAGCACACAAGCGGTGTCGTATTGTGTTGTGACGGTGCACGGTGTTATTTTACGTTCATAGCGCCGCAAATCCGTCGGGATAACGACGTGAAAATATACGCGTTTCTTTTTAAATACAGCTCTGTTGGGAATAAAAACAAGTTCACGGTGCGCCATTAGAATACCCCTGCCGTATGAACCACATACTATGTAGCTACATAACAGAGACACGTGAATAAGAGTATTATGTTTCACCAATAGGAGCCGTGTATTTTAACCCTCAAAAGATGATATTTTGCTGAAATTTCGAGTAGGTGCACCGTTTATTAAGGTGTTACAAACAGAGGTCTTTTAAGGCGCAGATATACGACTTCTAATGATTTTAAATTCAACATCACGTCTAATCGACCGGACTGATTTGTTTGAAAAAAATAAATGTTATACTAGACCATTTGCTTCGTAATTTGATATGTGAATATTTGCAATTATATTTTTAGCATAGTGTAATTAATTTGTAAAGTAATGTCTACCGCGGACATAAAAACGATAATCACGCAAACACTATCGGGTGTATTTTCATAAAACTTTTACCATATAAAAGACAATTTAATTCCCCGAATTTTATCCTCGGGTATGTTTGCGGAAGCGCGCACCGACTGTTTTCACGCCACCATGCGCAAGCGGTGCGCGTCCTTAGTGCGCAGGGTGCGGGCCAGCTCCAATACTGTCCTGGTGATGATCGCTGAGCGGATTGACTGCTCCTTCATTAGGAAATGCTGTAGCAGACATTTATAGCCAGTCCACCTAGTTATTAATATTATTTTTTTTGTTCTGAATTGTTTTGTATTTTGAATTTTATTAATTTCTTTTTATTTAATTTTTTAATCTGTGACTCTGACAATTAGTATCTTTTAATTTTCGGTTATTTTAATTGCATAGACATTTTATTTTAATTTTAGTTCTGTAACCTTTTTAATTTTCAATTTGTATACGTTAATTAAATTTTATTTATATTTAAATTTTATTCAGAGGTATTTTTTTGTAGAGAAATATTTTAGATAAATTTTATTCTGTGGCAATGTGTTATTCTATTTTATTTTATGTAATATGGGTCTTACCTGAATTAAATGAATTATTATTATTATAATTATTATTTAGTAGTTTTTATTTGTTTGGTGTTTGATAAATCAACAATAGATGATCGTTTCATATTTTGCAATAAATTACCAGCGTTGTGTCATCGCGCTTCTCTTTCTTTTCTATGCAGTCCGATAGTGACCGCGGTCATGTAGTCGCCTTAAATAATTGTATCCTTCAGTGATGTAGATTTTTTTAAGCATTTGGGATCCAACGGAAATGTTTTTTGGGATTCAACGACAATAAAACGTAATTCGCTTGCATTTTTTAAATTTGTGATCTAACGGAAATACATAATAATGTTTTGTGGGATCCAACGACAAAAATATTAAAATGGGATTCAAAAGTGGGATCCAACGAAAATAAATTGTAAAGTAGGAAATAAACCTGAGGCCAATTTTTAGGGCTTATAGGATCACTCGTGTGTCTGTCTGTCTGTCCGTCTGTCACAGCCATTTTGCTCCGAATCTTATGGACCGATTAAGTTGAAATTTGGTACACATATGAATCTCTGTGACCCAAACACAGACGTGTAACGTAAATAAGTGAGTTTTGAAAATGGGAGTAATTTTTGAGGGGTAAATAGACAATTTAGTAGTTCAGTTTGTTCTTGGGATAAATTCATTCCAACTACGGAACCCTTCATTGTGCGTGGTCCGACACGTACTTCGCCGGTTTTTTATTTGTTACATACACCACGTGTTCAGCCAAGTGCACGACATTTACAGAGAACACAGTCATAATATAATCACGTCGGCAGACTCCTATTAATGTAGGTACATCTTTTAATAAAGCTTTATAACATTTCTAACAAAAATAAACGAATACAATGCTCGCGACTTATTTTGAATGAAAACAAAAATTCGACCGGGTCAGTCCTAAAGGTCGGGCGACGCAGGGGGTGCGGACTGTAGGGAGTTGGGGTGGAGATGCTCCTAACACAGTTTATTTGGTCAGTGGCACGCACAGTCGCACACCTGTGCACAAGCTTACACAATACATAGCTTTTATATTTTCTTAACAATGTGACATGTTTAAAAACACTAAAAAGTGAAAAATAACGTTAATTTCGGAAGTCGGTGTCTTTAGATCTGTGTTTTAGTTTTGTGCCACCGACTTTCGAAAGTAAAGTAATGTTTGTGTGCTACCATACATTAGTCAGTGCTCTCTTTAGACCCGTCTGATAAGGTACCACATTTGTGTGGGCGTTACAGCCTCTAGATCGATCGCTCGCGTTGTTTGGAACGATTACTAAATAAGCTAATCGATTAAACTTAGCATTGTTATCATTTCACGCATCCGGTCAGGTCGGCCTGTTCAGATCGTTCCCTCCGAGGTATCTCAAGACTACAGTCGGATAGGTACAATAATAGGTATTTGTATTTCACGGGAGCTGCATTGTATAGACAACACCCGTGTCGGGTTCCCTGCAGTCGGACCCAATCAACGTAACGTACAATCAGGTGGTTAACGCGTTGTTAACGCGCGGTAATCGCCATCGGAGCGGCCACACATTAAAACAACTGCCGCTTTTATGGCCCCACACGGATTATTGTATAAATTAACGTATTGTCGATGTCCCGGCGCAGTTATAAAGAACAGATGGTGATCGAATTACTGCAGCGATTAATTTCATTTTTTAACGCTTTCATGCATGTTAATGACAAAATACAGTGTCGCAGTTTTCATTGAAATGTTAATAAGACCCCATTGTGAGCAGTGCAGCCTCGTTGAGCGGATCCCGACATTACCACAAGCACGTACCTACCGTTTACTGCTGAACATCATTGGACTCCGAAATAGCCGATTTGAGGAACAGTTCCAATTAAACGAGGCTGATATCACGTATGCAGTAGGCATCTGTACAAACAGAAGAAATATAATGTATCTCGCAAACTGGCTTGAAGCTAGCTCCCTATTCAATATGACGTTAGAACAAAGAGCGCGATTTCCAGCCAATTAATAATTCAGAAATTTAAAACATAACCCACCCTCAACTAGCAGGGCGCCCACTTACCCCAATATATGTTGGAAATAAACGTGTTTCACTCGCAGTTACCTTATTATACTTATTTCCGGCACAAACGACTTCTCGAAAGTGGTGTGCCCTTTCGTGCGCGTGCGCCCACACTCCTATCGTACACACAAGAAGGTAAGGAACCTCGTCGAGACGAGCGTTGATGAGTTTCAGATGCCTGTTATTATTATCAAATAAGTGATGTTTTCCTTTACACACTTCGTAAACTCGTATTAGGTATATTATGTTGAAACTGCTATAAGCTTTGTTGTATTCAAGTTTAGAATAAACTCCATAAACTATGTGGCGGATTTCCGTAAATGTAGATGCAGTAGGTAGGCATTTAAACAACAAATAAAATAAGACAATAACAATGTTAATCAAATCAATGTTACTGTTCAGTACAATTGGAATTATTTCACCTCATGGGCCAGGCGGTACAATCGTCCTAAATCCAGCTATAACTCACTTCACATTTTATTTCCACAGGTGATGGTTAATGTTACTGTTCGTGTCTTGGAGGGGTTGTAGGAGAATATCGTGAAAGGACCACTTCTTATTAGAAGAAAAGTTTTCTTTCCGCGGAGCACGTTATTTCACCGAGTTCGTACGATTGGTACCAATGCAGTAACACGCGGAAGTGTGGCGCCACTGTCGCCCTTCGTAGACCAATCGGATTGCTTAGCGAATAGGCGGTGAGCAAGCCGACAAATTAATCAAATCACATCCTTTTTACCACACACAAAGGCTTGAGTACTTACTGGTTATGGGGGAAAACAAAACTATTAAAAATTCCTGAGACTAAATAGGTACAGTAGGTAATACCTAATATTAAAGAGAACGGTACGTAACATTACAACTTGTCATTCAAAACTGAATCAAGTGGGCTACTTATCAAACTGACAATTCACTTTAATGTCAAAATCACTTGATAACTAACAGTGCCTTTTCAAAATTGAAAATAACAATAATTTTATTTTTATCCGGCATAACAAGACTTATACATGAACTGTTACAATATTAATGTTGTTGTGTGTTATTAATAATGTAAACCTGGCAAACAGATACTTAAGTCCTTCAGCAAGATTCTTCCTTAAAGACGTTGAACATAAGTCTCTTATAGGGCAATTTGTTAAGGTAATAAATAGTGTTTGATTTATTATAAAACGAGCACTAACATTGAGTGTATTCATGTTCACATAATACGTGTTATGATAACGACGCGGCCACGCGATGTATTGCCCATTAATGTTGCCGCAATAGCTAATGAATGTAGCCACATAAAAATATTGTTTTTATTCTGTTGTATAAACATTTGTTTTCTATTAATTGGGCTCATATTTTAGATTTTTTTTTTTCAAAGGAAAATAATACTTAATGGAAATATACCGCTGTAGTATAAGTATGTGTCGCAGGTTTGTGACAAAATATGGTTTTTCATCAAAAACCTAGGCCATTGATCAAGAACGGAAAGAAGACAAAATTATTACTTTACGAGTACCTATGTTATCATAAACCTCAGAAAATCCAGTTTTTTATGAAAAACCTAAACCGGATTAGTTTTATGATAAAAACAATGGCGGTTGCTATTTCTTTAAATAAATGAAACAATTAGAGACTATTAACAATTACTTATTTGTTATAATTTTACATCCATATAATAAAATGCACATAATCCATATTGGTTCTCCACTAATAGAGGTTGCGTCAAAAAATGTTAAAAATAGAAATCTGTTAACTAATTATTTTATATACATTTCGCGAGTTGCCACTTTGCGTAGTGATTTGAGACTAAGGCGTAAGGCGCACGCGAGTGCAGGTGAAGTGCGGCGGGGCCCGCGGTAAAGTGCAGGTGAAGTGCGGCGGGGCCCGCGGTAAATCCCCGTCAACTGAAATCTTCCATTCGATCGCGCCAAGAGCTTAAATTTTAACACCTAAACTAGTTCAGGTTTTTGATTTAAAAAAACTGGATTTTCTCAGGTTAATGAAAACATAAGGAAATAATTTTGTCTTCTTCCGGTTCTTGACCAAAAGCCTTGGTTTTTGATGAGAAACATGACTTTGTCATAAACCTGCGACATATGTAACGCCAAGGTATCCCTTCTTCCCCGCCATACTGCTTGTAGTAGTACTACCACGGACGAACTGTTTCACAAAGAGTTAACCACTACAGACGGACCTATTGAAACATTATTTTGTGACATTACTCACCTTTATTACCAAACGGTTCGGAGGTACTAGTGGGAACAAAGGGTATCTCCTGCTCAACACGCTTTGGCGACAATTCAGCGATGCCGAGTTCCATGTAATATTGGGCGAGCCTAAATTTTCCTCAACCGGGCACAATTCCAATGATATTCTCCTCTATTAGAATGAAACAACAGCATGCAGATGTAACATTTGTTCTCGAGCGAGTATTGACGGAGAGAGCATCACGCCGCATCCGCCATGTTCGGGGATCGGGGAGGTTTGGGCACACACGAAATGTATCAAGGATCAGAAGATCCGAACCAAGACCACCCAAGACTCCACATTTAAAAATATAATACGAGTATTATCACTTGTCCCATGGGACTAGAGTGGGACACAATTTAAAAAATATGTTAGTATCAGTTGTCCCATGGGACTAGTGGGACATATTATCCCACTTGTCCCATCATGGGACGTTACTGGGTCAATGGGACTAGTGGGACGGACAGGACTCCACTAGGTATGTGCATTGTGCACTCAGGAAAACGTATTGTTTAGTAAATTGTATCCGCAGATATAATTGAAATCATAAATGACGTGTTTCTTCATCAGTCGTATACAATGCAGCAGGAGGCAAAATAGTACCTAATGATGAAATGAAATTATGTTTATTTCTGTTCGAAAGTGGACGTGGTATGAATGTACTTTGTATGAAACTATGTTTAAGGGTTGAGAGAAAACAAATAAACAAATATTTTTTTAGGGATCTGTTGAGACACTTTATCACCTCAATATTTTGTTCATAAATATATGAACATTTCTATGATTTTGATCTATATTTTAAAACTAGATGGCGCCAGCATTTTCCGGCTGACTGATGCCTGTGATGAAATGCCGAAACAAACACAGAGTTCATGGTCCAAGCCAAACATTATATTATTAGGATTTTATGTGAGTCTAACAGTGCAGGGCCATGTCTGGAAGGGCTTTTTGAAGAAAAAGCCATTGCAGCTTTGAGTTAACCTGTCGCAACAGACTGCATACATGCATCAGTCATCGTGTAGCTCAATCCTATTTTAGAGAGCTCAACGACTCGTCACACGACGCTACCAGATCTGCAGAGCATTTGCATAGGCCATGTACAAAATACTCAAAACCGCCAGACTGTTATAAAGTTATGTATTTTATCTAGCCTGCATGGTACAGACGCCAGCACATCAAGCTACTACAATCTGTCAAATTTCTTTGATAGATTTTCAACTTTATCGCTAAAGCACAAGGTTCAAAGTTGATTGGGAAAATCAGACAGTTTCGGGTAGGTTGATGTGCTGGCGTCTGTACTACATGATTCAAAATTATTGAGGCTCAGTTCTTTAAAATGGCTTGGTAAAAAGGCATAGTTTTGACACTTAAATGAATTACAAATTTTGAGCCAAGTCGTGGGTCGATCTTTGTTTCTAGTATTTATACTATGAATGTCGCTATGTTTGTTTAGAATACAGTAAGTAGGTAGTATACAATCTGTAGAACAATAGACATGTCACTGAGTGCACCTTCTGTGGTGTCTGTGCGATGTGTCACACGTACAACCCGCGCGCCAACTTTTCTTCGGAACGTGCCGCGCGCACAAGAACAATGCAAATTGTATTGCTCGCTTTTTGTGCCACAACACAAATATCGCCACATACGGAATTAATGTGCCGTTTTGTTACAACTTTTGCAATATCGCCGCGTTACACTAAAGTTGTGGTTAATGGAGGGCGCAGGGATGATACGTGAATACGTAGCAGTGCCATGGAATTGTGAAGCTTGTACTATGTTACGGCCTGAGAGGATTGTGGTTAAAGTACATTTAGGCCATAATTTGTGATTTTTTAAATCAAGTTTATCAAGTTATTTAAGTAAGAAGAAAGTATTCTTCGAAAGGCAGTTGTGACTATAGTAGGTAAGACCTAGGTAGTCAGCCTCAAATGACAAAACATATTACACATATCGTCCCTAATTGTGGCTATACATTGATACAGTATTATGGAACACAAAGACAATCGAATGAATTAATGCTGATATACCTACATTTATACCTTTCTAAGGCTGACTGTGTTAGTGCTATTCAAATTATTTATCTCTATAAACCAAACACTGCAGAAACAGATCGCATAATAAAAGTGCAGTGCACCCGCATGTGTCCGTAGTCGTGACGTCACCGGCACGTGCCGCGCTCGCACATCCGACACATGTGTGTTCGCTGCACATTATATTAACCGGCAGCCGTTAATCATGCTCATTGACTAACAAACGCGACATGCGCGCAAGCAGCGCGAACATGTGTGAGATGGTGTTTATACAATTCTCTCAGATAAGACAAAGAGGATGTTGCGCGTCCTTTGTAAACAAAATGTTTGTTTCTTCCAACCCACGGGATCGAAATTCGTTCAAAGTCAAAGTCAAAGCATTTATTTCAAATAGGCACATAAAAGGCACTTTTGAACGTCAAAAATTACAATGAAATAGAATTGATTCTAGTCGCCCCTTCCAAAAGGTAGTTTTCGTATGGAGAAGAATGGGCAAGAAACTCCACCGTTACTCTTTTAAAATGTTTTACAATATTTTGCATACATTCATTATATAATAAAATAATATGTGAAGACGATGCACCTAAAATAAAATTACTATACCACAATAGGTAAAAGAATTAGAAATGAAACCATGACATATAAATTAATAATCTGATAGATACATGGTGCTCACATATTTACAAAAATGGAAAAAGTAAACGATTTTGATAAAAAAATAAATATATATATATGTATATATATATAAAAACTATTTTAACAAGTAATAAGTCAGGGTGTGAGTTACGAGTAATTACAGAATGTAAACAAAGTAAAAAAGAATAAATTTACAATTAAATTAGCAACCAGTTTGATTTTGTCTAGACTCTAGATTGTCCTATGGAGCAGGACCAGCATGTTTCCAAGCGTTCTTATCCTGGATATAATCTTCCAATTTATAGTATGCTTGTTTACTAAGTGTACGTTTAATGCAAATTTTAAATTTTCTTTCATTTAATTGCAATATATCCCAAGGTATTTTATTGTAACATTTAACACAGTACCCCATAAAAGATGTATGTACTTTGGCTAACCTGAAAAATGGTTGATGTATTTTATCTTTATTTCTAGTATTAAAATTATGTCTATCGCTTATTTTATTAAAAAGATGTAGATTTTTTCTTACATACATAATATTTTCATAAATGAATTGGCAAGGTACCGTCATAATATTAATCCCTTTAAAAATTTCCCTGAGAGATTCGCGGCGACGTAGATTATAAATGGCTCTGACAGCTCTCTTTTGCAAAATAAATATGGATTCAATGTCAGCAGCTCGACCCCATAGTAAAATGCCGTACGACATAATGCTGTGAAAGTAGCTAAAATATACTAAACGCGCAGTTTCTACATCTGTTAACTGTCTTATCTTTCTAACAGCATAAGCGGCCGAGCTAAGCCGCCCCGCAAGAGATGTTATGTGAGGTCCCCATTGTAATTTCTCGTCTAGCGTGATTCCCAGAAAAACCGTTTGATCAACAAATTCCAGTTTTTCTCCATTCAATATGATGTCACATTCGCTACTTCTAACATTAGGCAATTTAAATCTAATGCATTTGGTTTTCTTTTGATTAAGTACCAAATTATTTACCGTAAACCAATCTTGGACCTGAAGAATAGAGTTATTCACGTCGTCAAGATTTTGTGCCCGTCTGTCTATCTTAAAGATCAATGAGGTGTCATCTGCAAATAACACCATCTTCGGTTGATTTTGAAGTAATTGGGGTAAATCATTAATGTAAACTAAAAAGAGGAATGGACCCAATATCGAACCTTGAGGAACACCCATTGCCATTTCAGACCCTAATGAGTTTACGCCATTTACTTGAACTTTAAGCTTTCTATCTTTTAGGTATGACTTTAGTAAATCAAGAGCTAAATTCCTAACCCCATAGTGCTCAAGTTTCAGCAGAAGTGTCTCATGATTTACGCAATCGAACGCCTTAGAGAGGTCGCAAAAGATTCCAATGGCATCTTGTGCTTCTTCCCAGGCGTTAAAAATGTTCTTTATTAGAGTGACACCGGCGTCAGTGGTACAACGCCCTTTGGTGAAACCGTACTGTTGTTCATGAAAGATGGAATTTTTATTAAAGTGACGTAACATTTGATTGAGCATCAACTTTTCAAACACCTTACTGAGAACTGGCAGAATTGACACAGGCCTATAATTGTTGGGTTCTTTACTATCACCGGCTTTAAACAAAGGAACTACTTTACTGTGTTTCATGAGATCCGGAAAGACTCCTTGGTCTACACTGATGTTAAATATGAAAGCTAAATAAGGCGCAATTGTTTCGATGATAGATCTACAAATTTTTACAGACATTCCCCAGAGATCTTCTGTTGATTTAATTTTAAGATCCTTAAAAGCTTTTATAACAGCCTGAGGGTTTGTATGTTGAAACCTAAACTCCTTTCCTCCTCCGTTCTCAACAATCGATCCCAAAATGTAATAATAAAAACTTGGTCGAAAGTTCTGAAGTCTCGAAATTTCACTACCTACTAAAATATTGTTGTCCGAGCAAAATTAATCTAGTTTCAAGACTTATTTCTGTTTGCGTAAACATTTCAATAAAAATCTTCGCAAAATCATTTTCATAACAACAAAAAATATCACAGAACACGCCGCCAAAAGACCATTAGCTGCGAATAAAATCCGTTTGAGCGAACATGAAAATATTGGTGTTTCAAACGCAGCATCAATCTCTGGGATTACGCGCGTATCTCCGAGGAAATGAGCGATCCGACGGCACCTTGTGGCGGAAATTAAATATTTTTCTCTTGTTGCGTGTGTTCGTGTATTGATTGTTACCTAATGTATCTATAAAGCGTTCTATTTGTGATGGAAGTGTTGTTAGTGACGTATAATACACGTGTCAAAATTGTCTAGCGTGTGTAGCGTGTGTACCGTCTGTAGCGTGTGTACCGTGTGTACCGTGTGAAGCGTGCATACCGTGTATGTTTTTGTAGCCTGTAACGGTGAGTGTTCATGAATATAATATACACAACACGATGGGTACTTTAATGGAATTTCAATCGCAATGAAACTGCAAAGAACGTACAGCCACATCATTACGAAAACTGTAGTAGGATGCAATTATTCAATCAAAGTATAGTATGAGTATTGATGGGGGTCGCATTTTCTCATACGCGGATGATACCGCCATAGTCTTTGCTGATAAGACTTGTGCAAAAGTTAAAAGGTCAGCCGAAACCGGCCTTACAAAGATTGCAGAATGGCTCAATCGTAACCTCCTCACCCTAAATGCCTCCAAGTCCAACTACATTTGCTTCACCAAGTATGCACGCACTCAACCTCCACTCGAATTCCAAATTAAGATTCACTGCTGTGCCAACCCCCCAATTCCAGACTGCTCTTGTACAGTTATTGATAGGTTACAACACACTAAATATCTGGGCATCATGATTGACCAGCGCCTGTCCTGGCACATGCATACTGAACTAATCATGAAAAGGGTTAGGAAATTAATATGGACGTTTAAAACATTGCGATATGTTGCCTCTAAGAATCTTCTACAGAAAGTCTACGTATCATTGGCTCAATCGGTTCTTACTTACTGTTTACCATGCTGGGGTGGAACAATAAAATTTTTATTTTTGGAACTTGAGAGGGCGCAGCGCTCTCTTCTTAAGGTTATGCTCTTTAAACCTTATAGATTCCCAACCCATAGCCTTTACCTTACCTTCTGTCTGTAAGGGGACTTTACCTACTCCATCTTATCCTGAGAAAACACAAATCCCTTCCGTATGATCCCACAAAGACTAGTATCAGTAGCAGGAGAAGCTACTTAGTCGCTCCAACTGTCCCAGTCAGATCTGTTTTTTGCTGAGAGGCAGTATGAAAGAAAATCTTCTCGGTTATACAATCTTCTGAATAAAGAGTTACACATCTATCCCTTGAAACTCCGTGACTGTAAAATAGCTGTGACTGATTGGCTTACGAACAAAACCTACGACGACATTAAGGCTTTGGTATCTTCGGTTCCATAATCTGTCCTATAATTAAAATGACCGCGATAGCGAAATGGTTAGTGGAGGAAGCTGTGCCTGGCTTCTTCCGATCCCAAGAGATTGTCGCAGGGCTAACCAAAACCTAAACTGATACCTAAAAACAAATATTTACACAACACAACTCAAATAAGAAAAATTATATTATAGCCCACTCCCTCTCGAAGAGAGGAGGCCTGTGTCCCAGCAGTGGGAAAAATATAGGCTGATTATGAACTCATTAACACAATGCACACTCACACTATTACACACACACACACGCACACAAACTCACTCGCATACATCACACAAGTGCGCTCCTATCTGTATTTTTCTGTTCTTTTATTTTTTATTTTTATTTCTACTTTATTTTTTTCGTTTTGTTGTGTTTTAATTGCATACTTATTATAATTAAATAATATTATAAGTGGAAGGACGGAGTTCACCTAACACAAGCATCTTCTTGCTTAAAAGGTGATCTCCAACAAATGTGTTTTTCATTTGTATGTTATTGCAATAAACATTTTTTTTTATTTATTTTTTTATTATAGATACTTATACTTCACGTATATATCTGAAATAGCTGGGTTTTTATAAGACCAAATATAAATCAAAGTGGGCACTTCAAACAAACTAATAATAATAAGAATTATTCATAAAAACCGAATTCTTTCCTTTCTTATACAACAGCATATTATTTTAAAGCAAAACAAATATTTACGAGCGCAGTCGCGAGACGTATCGCGTTAGCTCAACAAATGTTATTGGTGGTCGTGTGCGTCGCGAGTCATGACACGTGTCATCAATCTTCACTAAAATAAACTATAGTTTATATTATACTAATTTTTTATACATTTTTATTATATAATGTTATAATTAATAATGCGTGTAGGCATTTATTAAATTATTAGGTAATCTCAGTCGTAAAGGAAGCGAATCCGAGTGAAATACGAGATGTTTTGAAGTTAACTGACGTAAGGCGTATAACAGACGACGTTGTCAGCTGTCATACATATAACATCTAATACACCCACGTAACATCTCATAATGAATATTAAGATAATGAGTAGGTATCTGATAATATCAGTTTCGTATCGACTGGAAACACAAAGAGGGTTCAATAGCACCGGCAACAAGAGAGTGGCTTACCTACTGTTCTTTTGTAATGACAATCATGTTTCATATTTAAATAGGTTTTTCATCATTGTTTAGTTTATCTTTTATAAAGATTATTTTTTATGCGACATTAAATATATTAAATTGATTATACCTTTAACTTCAGTTGAAAAATCAGTTGAGAACTCAAAATATACCTACCCCAGGCGCAACGCGCCGTCTTTTTTTTTTTTTAACAATGGCATCTCGCAGTTCATCCTTTATGAGGATGGCTACTGCTTAACCGGACTTTCCTGTGGATGCCTCGAATTAAGGCCTCCAGCCAGAGCAAACAATAACTTAAAAACTAAGCGACAGCGCTAAGGGCAACCCCCTGCGGGGTTCGGACCTCGGCTCAGGGCGTCGCTGGAAGAGGACAGCAAGGGACAGGCTGGATCGGTATTATTATTAGTGTTTAGGGGAGAATTTAAAACTACAGGCTCAGCTGCGCGGGCTGGCTCGAGCAAGGATCGGGGCGGGCACGGTGATGGTGCGGGACGTCGCGACGGGCCTCGGCGGCGAGGACGGAAGGACGGATGTCTGAGCTTGTGTTTGTGATGTCGTCTGAGAGTACTCGTGGCCTTACTGCTCTCCTGGAGGAGGGTAGTGGCGTCGTCGGGGATAGTGAGGGTATGCCTTGGTCGGCGAATCCTACTTATGCGGGAGGGAGTGTATCGGGAGGCCGCCGCAATCAGGGGATTGGGGTGCTTTATGGCAGAGTCAAAGAAGCGCTTGGAGAGGCGTTTCATGAACTGCTGGATGGTGGGGATTCTGAGATCTAGGTGCAGATTCACATTTCGGACATAGAAGGGGGCTCCCGTGACCTTGCGGAGGAAACGGTTCTGGAGGGTTTGCAATTTATGCAGAAGTCGCGGCTTGGCGTGTGCGAAGACTACGCAAGCATAGGTCATGATGGGACGGATGACCGCGGTGTAGAGGCGCAATTTGCACTTTAGTGACAATTTGCTGCGGGCAGTTAACATGGAGTGGAGCCTACCGAGAGCGAAAGAGGCGCGCAACGCGCCGTCCACCGTGCTATGGCCTTTATACTGTGCTACTGTAGAGCTAAATTGCAATTCTTTTGTTTGAAAAGTAAGCTTCGAATAAATCGAATCATTTTGATACGCCATTATTACACAATTACGAAATGGAAGCAAAACAACACAAAATCGATAAAAATATCCAAAATGTTCGTTCGAATTTCAAAATTGCAGTTCCGCATTATACGTTCTATTTTTAAAGTTTTCGTCAGAACGCCTCATCTAAGAAGGAAATGTGCCTAGAATTATTATCACCAATTAAACGATAGGTACTTAGAGATAAATTAGAAAGCTTGTACTTCATAGGTCTTTGGGTGTTAGAGTTTAAAGAAAATTATAACGTGTGTTTTCCTTGTTGTAAGTGAACACTTCGAAGTCTAGGTAATGTTGATTAAAGCCCTTGTGTACTAAACATTAGATTTCATGGATATCTTGTACGGCAGACGAGTGTAAGACCAAATTTTTTTTGGAGAAATTTTATCTTTTGCATTGACTGTATCGACTAGTGAAATAAAATAGTGAGTGTTTATTTTTTGAATTTTTAGCTGGTTCGATTCCCGGTTTAGGTAAGCTTGTCAAGAAATCTGTGAATGCAGTTTTGTTTCTTTTTAAATATAACGGAATGTTTTCTTTAAGGGATTTAAAGTGGTTTGACTTCAGGGCCCATTGATTTTTTCCACCCTGTACATAAACATCCGAATTGAGAACCTCCTCCTTTTTGAAGTCGGTTAAGAAGGTTGTTTCTTATTCAAAAAACTGGCCAAGTGTGAGTCGGACTCGCACACAAAAGCTTCTGTACCACAAGGCAAAAACGCCGAAAAAAACTGATTTTCACACGAAAAGCATCACAACACTTATTTTAGAAGACTTATCTAAGACAAAGAACAATGCCGCACTTCAGATAAACACTTATAAAATAATACAAAATGCTGAAGTTCAGCGCGTCCCCCCGCGGCCCCGGTGACGTCACGAGTGACGGCGCGCCCTAACTTCGGCCACTCGATACCAGAGCTGAGCGAACAGATTCGCTGATAAAACAACTTGATTTCTGTTAGAGCAGCATTTTTTGCTGATAACGACCTTAACTTGATGTGCGGCAATTTTAAATGTCAAACTTCACGCTTTTGGTTTATAAGCGTGGGGCAGCGAGATTTAATACTGCGACATAATGAATCACATTCCCATTTTTTTATGACTATTATACTATGACTCTGTGACAATTATCTGATGAAATCATATCATAATTTACATAAAACGATCAGAATTTTACAGTGTAGTTTATTTGCATGGTACAATTTAACTTTGTAGTTAATGTTTGCGATATAAATTGCAGCAAATATTAATTTTAATTTATTTCGTGAATGTATGAAATATAAATAGTATTAATCACGCAACTCCAAAATTTACTAACCCGATAAATACAGTAACGCGGTCAATATGCAGTACACGACAACACGAGCCTATCGTCCAAATAAACACAAACAAACAGACATCACGTATTAAAGCTAAACACTTGATCACGGCTGCGGCGGCGCCGTCACACGAGGCTCCCCCGGGGCCGTCACTCCACAGGTACATTTATACAGAAGTTTCACATTTTAAATCACGAATTCAAGAACCTGAAAACGCCTTGCCTTGTCCTGTCTGCTATAGAGGTATACTAGGAGACAAATACGGCCTAGACTTTAATAGAGCAATGGCGGGTAAGTAGAGTAAAAAGGTATCTTGGTATACAATGTAGTTTGATCTAAGACAGCCTACGTAAAATAAGTCTTCAGGATGCAGCGCTCAAACATGCAAGAATATAGGTAATAGTTGATACGAATAAAAAAAATAACTACAAAGCGATTATGTAGTCGAGGTGTTATATCGATAAAGAGGTGGCAAACAGTCATTTCGTTACCTCTGGCTCATTGTTTGTCTGTAGTCACTGCTACACAGATATGCTTTTCATATTGGATTGCTAACATGCCATGTCGTTTGCCGGCCGTAAAAGCCAATCAAAATAAAATGAAAACTTTATTTTTTCAGGCTTCGAAGGCCCATAGTGTGTTACTATTACAAATGACTCAAATCTACGTTAGTAGAATAACAGTGCACGCGCAGGATAATATTACAAAATGAAAAACAACAGTATCACAGGGTGATTTATCAAGCTATTACTGACATGTAGCCAATTATTGTTCTTTGCTTGCAAATTACTCTAAAGTAGATACAGTCTCCCCAGTTACATTCTTATCACGTATAATGTAAAGACGAGACCTTCTGCAGTTCCTACAACATGTTCCCAATCGTGTGCCGTCCCAGTCCACTAAAGGCTAGGGACGGACGAAAGCGTTCATTAACTATGTACCAGCGAACAGGTGCGAACAACGTGTATGTGCCACTCTATTGTTACACTACCCGGAAAACCGGAGCTGGTGCAAGAAAAGACGGTGAAAACAAATAGGGCCAAGTTGAGTTTTATTAATTAACACAATGAGAAAACTAGTCGTCTTCACAATAGGTGTACACGGCTATGATAAACGATTATATATTTTGTAAATTGGTTCAATATAACATTTATGCGGGTCAATTGTTTTATTTTAACTAGATGAGGTTTTTGGTTTCTAGCCCACTAGGAACTCTAAGAAGACACTGAAATAAACTTAGAGGGCAAAGTTATTACATATTACATATGATATAATTACATTGTAATGGTCTGATCATATGAGTCCCATCATATAAGTTAATCTCCGAATTGGTCTCTTGTAATGAAACACGATAGGTAATGTTACTAACTTCATAGAAAATAATAGACAGCCATATTTAGTGAGACCTGAAATCAAATTCAAGTCTCATTAAATGTGAATGTGGCCGCTGTCCTATGCTTGTATTCTAGGAGCAACTGCCATCTGCTTCATACAACAAAATCAAATACATTACAAGGCTAGACCAATTTATTACCAGCATAGTTAGGGTATGTTATTGCCCCTACATTAACAAGGCCGTATTGTTCGTTGTACCTTATAAGGTCTTTCTTCATATTATGGAGTTGGAGCAGTAGTGGCCAAGTGGTAAGAGCCGCGACCGGCGACTTCCAAGTTGTAGGTCATAGGTTCGGACCCAGACAGGCGCTTTACTTTGTATAAATTATTTCAGCACCACTGCTCTCATAACGGTGTAGGAAAACATCGTGAGGAAACCGGCATGTCCTAAAACCAAAAATTCGAAGACACGTGACATCTAACAACCCGAATTGGACCCTCGTGGTAGATTACGGCTCAGTCCCTTTCACCGAGAGGAGGCCTGTGTCCCAGCAGTGGAAACATTATAGGCTGATAATGTATGTATATGAAATTGGCATTTCGTCGAACTGCCCACTTTGATTTCAAATATCTGAGGGGCAATTCAAGAACGTTCACAGTCTGATCTGTCTCTATCTGTCAATAAAACCTCGAATTTCCCTACATTTTGACAAGTTTTTGACATTTGTTTGTCGCCGAGATGAGACTGCGAACAGATTTTAAACGTTTTAAATTACGATCGGCCTTCTGGTATTTGGTTGGGAATTCCAAATTAAAATTTATTTCCAATTTAGGCATATGTATTTTTTTCGAATTTAGTGATTCATTTGTTTTCGCGGCATTAGATTTTTCTTTGATATCGTTTTGTTCACAATATGGAAAACTTAAAATAACGCGTTATTTACGAATACGAGTTTCACCGTGGAACCAGCGCTGCAGGAACAGCTCGAAGGATCAATGATGTGTATGGGGAAGCTACTGTAAAAGAAAACACGGTACGCTTTTTCGTTCTTATGTATGTAATTAGGTTCACTACGAACAAGGTGCGATGAAAATGACTATTTGTGCACGAAGTAACAGTAGAACACTGTCTCCTAAGGCACAGGTTTCCCCTAGTTTAGGAGGCAGGGTTTCCACCATTCCAGACACCTTTTTACAACCAATTGTTTTTAACCTACATTTATTTTGTATCGTAACAAGGGTTTTTAGCATCAATAAAGTTATTAAGTTAAGTTCTGGATATTTTGACCTACAGAAAATGCCCCGTGGACGGCCGAAGATCATATTTGACATGATCATATTTGAATTAAAAGTGATCGTGGAAGCGGATCTATCTTAACCCACTTTAGAGTTAGCGGCAGGCTTTTGGTGTGCGTGATAAAACAATTTATTTCATTTGATACAAAATTTAAAAGTGAAAATGCTCGAAAAATGGGTACCGCATGAATTGAGTGATGTACCACTTTTTCCAGAATTTGGAATATTTCTTGCAAGGCAAAAAAATTCCAATGAAGCATCAAAACCGCTTTCAAAGATTTTATTAATTCTCGGTCCCACAATTTTTTCAGCAATGGAATCAATTATACCTATAAAATAGCGAAAGTGCATAGCTCGTAATCTTAATATGTATATATAAATTACGTGCCACGATGTTTGTCCGCGATGGACTCCTAAACTACTTAACCGATTTTAATCAAATTTGTACACCGTATGTAGTTTGATCCAACTTAAAAGATAGGATAGAAAAAAAAAATGACAAAAACGTTCGCCACAGCAACGCGTGGCCGAGTCAGCTAGTAATGGTATATATTTTGATTGGTTATGTCGGAAATACGTTAAGCTGTTGGTCCCGGCCCCGGCTATTATTCGTTTGTCAGTAGCCCGAAAGTCTGACAACCAGTCTTACCAAGGGGTTTCGTATTACCCAGTAACTGGGTTGTGGAGGTCACATAGGCAGTCGCTCCATGTAAAATACTGGTATTCAGCTGCATCTGGTTAGACTGGAAGCCGCATAGTTACATAGTGGCATAGGTGGGAAAAGGCTATGCAGAATATGATGATGTCATTCGTTTGACAGATCGGGACGCCAGCGCCATCTGGTAGCGCTTGACAGAGTCTAGCCTTTTTTTTTTAAGGATGGGAAATCATCAAATGACCCCTCCCGCTCTGGGTGGAGCGGAAGGGAGTGTCAGACTCTTACTGACTAAAACCTATCCGTGTTCCTTCCTTAGCCCTTTATATTCCGGGGCAGCGGTAACCCTTTCGGACAATCCCGCTGCCCCGGCAGGCTTCGGCTCTGACGGGCCCCTCCTTATTTGCTGACATCTCTTTGAGGCGCTCGTGGAACACATACGCGCCGTCTGGCACGGGCCTGGTCCTGATCGGACGGCGAGCTACCCATTACTCGCCGTCCGCAGGCCCGCGCCTACGGTGGCCGGGAGTCGTCACGCGGCTCCCGACGCCCGGGGCGTCTACCGCGGCGGTTGGGACGGGCGGCTCTCTCCGCTCTCTCCCTCGCCCATCCCGCCACCTCCTTCGCTAGCATGACTGCTTCGCAGAAGGAGGTGACTGCCTCCCACTCCCTCTCGCCGCGGACCATGGCTTGGACCAGGGCCGGGCGCGAGAGGTCGCCGCCGCTGCCGATCGCCTCTACGAGGACACGGCGGTGCTCTGCCCATGCGGGACAGACCTCCACCGTGTGCTCCACCGTGTCCTCAGGGCGATCCTCGCAGTGGTGACACCCGGGCGTTTCCTCCCGCCTGATTATGTGCACGAACCTCCCGAAACATCCGTGTCCGGTGAGGACCTGCGTCAGGCGGTAGTTGAGGGCGCCGTGACGCCTCTCTAGCCACTCCTCAAAGAGGGGCCTTACCGCCGCTATCGCGGCGTGCCCGACAGAGTCTAGCCTGAGTTCGTGGGAGTCGACGAGAGCGCTACATAGCGGTATGGATGGATTCACTTGGACACTGGACATCGTACGGACAACATGTGCTCAGAAACTGTCTTGCGTTCCGCATCTAGGTGTGTCGTGTACCCACAGTGTGTAATACGCTAGTGCGATTAATTTGTTCGTAAAATTATAATCTGATTTGAACTACAAACGGTTTTTCTATTGCGCAATAACCAACACTACCCATACTACGCCCATAGTAATTAAAATGATGGCTGATGATAACCAGACACACGTACCTTCTCCGTTTTAACGCCAATTACATAATTATGATTACCTATGTATTTACTTTTTGGTATTACTTAGATAAAGATAACTTATGATATATTTATTTGTCCAAACATTGTGTACATGTCGCAGCCAACTGGTTAAATTAGCCGTTCAGTTAACTGCCTAGCCTTTCAACTAAACGGCGGCCGTTCAACTAACGGCCTGAATGATATTCAATTACAGTTTAGGTTGGAAGTCTGTAACCAATCACGCGCGAGCCGAATTGGTTGCAGTAATTAAGGCATTGCACCCCGACCAAGTGGGTTAGGTTAGGTTAGAACTGTGATCAACCGCGTTCGAGCCGAGGGAGGAAGCGAGGCGAACACTACTTCTAAAGGCCAGGCAGTTAACTGAACGGCTAATTTAACCAGTTGGCTGCGACATACACATTCAAGAATATAGAAATGAATAGAAAGCGTGTATGCAGAGCCCACGCACAATGGTCCATTTGAAACTAAACCCATAACATAGAACGTGCCGTTTGCCAATCTATACTTATAATAAATCTGTGGAGAGGTCAATTCTGTACATGATATATATATTCAAAATAACTATCAGGGGGTAATTAGTGATCGATACTGATGCCAAAAATGCAATCAGTAAAATTTTTGTCTGTCTGTCTGTCTGTCTGTCTGTCTGTCTGTCTGTCTGTCTCTATGTTCCTTATAGAAACAAAAACTACTCGACGGATTTTAACGAAACTTGATACAATTATTTTTCGTACTCCTGGGGAGGTCATAGTATACTTTTCATCACGCTAGAATGAATAGGAGCAGTACAGTGAAAGGAAATGTTGGGAAAACGGGAGAAGTTGCTCCATTTTTTAAGCTTCCGTCGCGTGTGCAGCCTTAATGGTTAAAGCTACATAGAAATCAATTATGACGGAAATGTTCTACATAAAATTATCTAAAAAATATCCCACAACAGCATGTGTCTATCTTTTATGGTTGACTCACAATAACACGTGTAAGTCCCGATAGCTTAGCAGTTCGGAGCTTTCTGATTATATTTGTTTACTCTTACGTTTATAATACTCTCACTCATCCCTAATTAAAAGAATTTAATATTATTACCTATTCAATAAAAAAAGAATCATAGTAATCGGTATAGAAACACCAAACTTATACATGAAATACGCTAATAAGCCATCGCGTCATCGCGCCGTCGCGCGTGAATACTGAACCATGCCATAAGGATTATTTTTGTGTAACGGTTGCCGCGCTCGACGCGGGTCGTGGCGGTAGGGTATAATAAAAAGGCGGGAGGGAGGTCTGGGCAACCTTAGCGAGTTGCAACTGCGAGTGGTCATGTCAAAAAAAAAAAAGCGCGAGCTTCATTCAATATTTAGCTGTTGATGCGTTCAGACCGTTCGACCTTATTGACAGATAATAATTGATATTAACAAACCGTGCTTATCAGCGCGACTTTTAGTCTTTAAATAGTTTATTTGAATTTCTTTTGTTGTTATTTTATAAAATAGGTATTAGTTGTTTTGGTACTGTTTAAATATTCGTTCAAATTACAAATCTATACTTATAATTAATCTGTGGAAGTGAAAATTCTGTACATTGAAAATATCAAAAAAATAATTGTTACGAGACGGACACCGAACCCAAAAATGTGATTAAAAAATTTTTTGTCTGTCTGTCTGTCTGTTTGTTCAGGCATCACGCAAAACGTACCGGTCTGATTACGATGAAACTTAGTATAATTATTCTTTAATATCCTGGGCACCACACTGAGTACTTTTTATCCCGGAAAAGTATGTACAATGAAAAACAAACTTAATTTTGCGGATCGATCCCTAGACCCGATTACTGTACCAACCGCAAATAATAAGTTTAGTTTAATAATAAGTTTAGTTTTTTTGTCGTAGGTTACGTCACCCGCACTGTAAATGTAGTGCTGAAGGTAGAATATGGCTTACACTTTTTGAACTTTGATTTGAACGGACGTATCGAGTGGCGAGCGTTCGTTCTTATTAGCATTCTATAAATTGTATGTTTTAACTGCTACTTGCAATTCTAAACCGTGCTTTTCAGTGCGACCTTTTTATTCCTTTTAGTTTTTACTAAGTACAGTTTAAGTTAGAGTTATTTAGGTTTATTTTTATAAGTCGTAGGTATAGACTTTAATTTTAAAGTATGGGTAGTATATTTGATAGTGTACGTAGTGACCGTAGGTTATTTTATAAATCTGTTAGGTAGGATTAGTCATTCGTATAGATATTAGTTTTTAGGGATTTTGCTTATTTATTGAGTTTAGATTAGTTATCATCAGAAATAGGTTTATTTAGGTAGGTAGGTATTTTATTTTCTGTTATTGAGTTTTTTTTTAAATGAGGTAGGTACTTAGGTTTACTTTTATAATCTAATATAAAACCCAAAGTCCTGTGATCCTGTCTGACTGATTATATCAATGCACAGCCTAAACCGCTGGTCATGTGAAGACATTTTTGGAGAGTGTGTTCTTTGTGAAGTGTATATAGGTATCCACTAAGAAAGGTTTTTTCGAAATTCCACTCCAAAGAGGTGACTGGGGGGAGGGTGTAATGTCACGCGGACGAAGTCGCGGGCAGAAGCTAGTTTTAAAATAAAATTTTAAATATACAATTTAAAAAAAAATTAATAAAATTTTAAAATATGCCAGAATAATCTTCTATCTATACATATAATAAATCTGTAGACGAGACGTTTCTGTACATTGAAAATATTTCAAAAAAAAATAGTTGGGGTGTTAAAGGATAACCAACAGATGTCATTTCATCAATTTTTGGAATTTTTGTCTGTTTGTCGGTTTGTCTGTTTGTCTGTTTGGATGTGACAGATTATTGATTTGAACAGGGTCAACGTAAAAAGTACCAAACCAATACGGTTACTTTTTATACTCAATTATGGTGTAGAACTCGGAGCAGTGATTAGTTTTTATTTCATCGCAATCGGTTCACTCTATCAAAAGATATAATCAATTTAAAGTATTCTAGAACAACTTTTTACGATTTTTAGTAACACGTAACGACATCTATTGGCGCGATATAGTACCTACTAACGAAAACTTATTGTTGTTGTGATGTGAATAATCACGTCCTATTAAGTTTATGCTTACTTAAATGACGAAATAACAGATACCTACTTATGTCTATGTTATTTTAAAAAGTAATGATAATGATTATAATATTAAACAAATTCGCTTTCCATTGATGGTTTATTTAGTGGCGCCTGTGGCGCTAAAATAATTTTAAACAAAAAGTGAGGATAATGTAAGATAATAATAATTAATGTGGTGTTCTGAGCGATAGAGAAGTTAGATAATTACTGATATAGAAATTTGAGTAACGCAGAGCGTTTTTTAACGAAGTTCTTATATGGAGCTTTTTTTTTTATATTTTTTTTTTTTTTTTTAAGGATGGGAAATCATCAAATGACCCCTCCCGGCTCTGGGTGGAGCGGAAGGGAGTGTCAGACTCTTACTGGCTAAAACCCATCCGTGTTCCTTCCTTAGCCCTTTATATTCCGGGGCAGCGGTAACCCTTTCGGACAATCCCGCTGCCCCGGCAGGCTTCGGCCCTGACGGGCCCCTCCTTATTTGCTGACATCTCTGAGGCACGCGTGGACGGCGAGCTACCCATTACTCGCCGTCCACAGGCCCGCGCCTACGGTGGCCGGGAGTCGTCACGCGGCTCCTGACGCCCGGGGCGTCTACCGCGGCGGCTGGGACGGGCGGCTCTCTCCGCTCTCTCCCTCGCCCATCCCGCCACCTCCTTCGCTAGCATGACTGCTTCGCAGAAGGAGGTGACTGCCTCCCACTCCCTCTCGCCCCGGACCATGGCTTGGAGCAGGGCTGGGCGCGAGAGGTCGCCGCCGCTGCCGATCGCCTCTACGAGGACACGGCGGTGCTCTGCCCAAGCGGGACAGACCTCCACCGTGTGCTCCACCGTGTCCTCAGGGCGATCCTCGCTGTGGTGACACCCGGGCGTTTCCTCCCGCCTGATTATGTGCAGGAACCTCCCGAAACATCCGTGTCCGGTGAGGACCTGCGTCAGGCGGTAGGTGAGGGCGTCGTGACGCCTCTCTAGCCACTCCTCAAAGAGGGGCCTTACCGCCGCTATCGCGGCGTGCCCTGCGCTGGGTTGCGACAGTCGCGCTTTTAATGCCGCCATGAGATCGCGCCGGAGGTCCGTCCGCTCTTCAGCAATTTGCCGCGGAAGCGGGTTTTCCCCCCGGCGTAGTGCCTCCGCGCGCCACTCATAGAGGCGCGCGAGGACTATCGCCTCCAGATCCCATGGCGGCAGTCCGGCAAGGAGGCTTGCCGCCTCGCGCGAGATCGTGCGGTACCCCCGTATTAGCCGTATGGCTACCACCTTTTGGGGCGCGTTCAGGTAGTGGGCGGCTCGAAGCCGCAGTGAACGCGCCCACACCGGGGCGCCATATACGGCCATGGACCGCACGACCCCCGCGTAAAGCCTCCGGCAGGAGGCGTTTAGCCCCCTCAGGTTGGGCAGGAGCCGCTCGAAAGCGGCCCCAGCCCGTTCCAGTTTGGGGGCCAAACGTCGGAAATGCTCCACGAAGTTCCACCGGCTGTCGAGGACGAGACCCAGGTATTTCATCGTCGTCTCGACGCCGATGTGAACCCCTCCTACCGTTAGTTGGGATCCCGATGGTGGCCCGTTACGAAGCCCATGAAAAGACATGGCTTCAGATTTGTGCAGAGCCACCTCGAGACCCAACTGCCGGATCCTCTCCACGACTATCGCAACCCCGCGTGTCATCGCATCGGCCGCCGCCTGATGCGACCTCCCCTGTGCCAGGACCAGCGTGTCGTCAGCGTAGCAAACCACGCTGACGCCATCAGGGAGGTCGGCCCGCAGCACCCAGTCGTAACCGATGTCCCACAGGAGCGGCCCTCTTATATGGAGCTTGCGGTAGGAATTCTAAGGGAGAAATCGTCAAATAACGAAAAAGCGTTATGCCTCATTTTTCAAAGTAATAGGTAAAAAATCAAAATCAAAATCAAAAGTCATTTATTCAAACTAGGCTGAGAATCAGCACTTTTCGAACGTCAAAATTACATAAGACAGTCCCCCAAAATCGCCCGCCCTTCACCACTTCCTAGTGCTTTCGCTGGGGAGAAGAAGTGGCGCAACAAACTCCCCAGCAGCACAGCTGTCTGTTCAGTTATAAAATACTCGACTGTATACAAAACTAGACCTGCAAAGTATCTAATTAACATTACAGGACACAGAACATTCAATAAAATTATTTGCCATATGTTAGCTAGCCACGCCAATATACCAACAAATACCATAAAAATCTATACGTACTCAAGCTAAAATAAAAATACTAAATCAAAAGTAATAAAATAAAAATAAAAACTACCTAAATAAAAGCCTCCAGGTATAAAGGGCGTGACAACTTACATATTTATGCAATGCTGGGTTCTGTTCACATAGCTGTCACCTGAAGGCACAAATGATAGACCAGGACCATCAAAGTAAAAATTATAAACAAGTTACTTATTACTAATAACAACAATAAAACCATGGTCAGCAAGACGACCAGTCACCACAAGCAGCACCCGTTCACGAGCATAACGCAAAGATCAGCCATTACCCCCCTCGCCATATTTGAGGGAAGGAGGCAACCCGACCCCCGACGCTACCGCAAGCAGTGACATCTAAGGGAGCATGACGAACTTGCTGCCGGTTACTCAGGCAAGAATAAAATGATCAATCATAGAGGTCGCTAGCTAATCACTTATTGCAATCAACTCATTACAAAACATTGAAATGAATTGATTATGTCAATAATAAATTAAAATAAAATTAAACTGAATTTACTTATACAGTCAACAAAAAAAAAAAAAGAAAAAACAATTACATGAACTCATATAACCTGTCAGTAAGCTAATTCTGGAGAAAGAACATAAACATTGTCTTGAGTTAATCAGGCCGACCAACTATTCTTATCGTTTGAGTAGTCGTTGATTGAATAGTAAGCCTTTGAACAAAGGTTGGATTTTACTTGAGCTTTAAACGTATTATAAGGCAAATCTAGCAAAGAGGAAGGTAGCTTGTTATAAAAAGTTATACCAAGCCCAACAAATGAGTTATGAACCTTATGAAGCCGGTGAAAGGGAGTTCGTAGTTTGTCCTTATTTCTAGTGTTAACATTGTGAATATCACTGTTTTTAGTGTACAAGTGTATATTTTGCCTAATATATAAGATGTTGGCAAAGATAAACTGTGATGCAACTGTGAGAATACCAATATCTTTAAAAAAATCTCTTAGAGAAACTCTGGCACCTAGCTGGTAAATTGCTCGAACAGCTCGTTTTTGCAGGACAAATATATTTTGTATATCAGCGGCTTTGCCCCACAGCAGAATACCATAGGACATAACGCTGTGAAAATAACTAAAATAGACTAAACGAGCTGTATCAACGTCAGTGTATTGTCTTACTTTCCTGACGGCGTAGGCAGCCGAACTGAGCCTTCCTGCTAGGCTGGATATATGTGGTCCCCACTGAAGTTTGGCATCAACTGTTATTCCCAGAAATACTGCCGAGCCCACAGTTTCAAGCACCTCTTCATCTAAGACGATGTTGGGTCCTAGATTTCTAACATTTGGTAAGGCGAACTTTACACATTTAGTTTTCTTGGCATTGAGAACTAGGTTATTTGACGTAAACCAATCCGTAACTATTGAGAGTGCACTGTTTACGTCGTCAAAATCTTGTCTATTCCTGTCTACTTTAAAAATAAGAGAGGTATCATCTGCAAACAGTACAACGTCACAGATGCCCTTTAAATGGAATGGTAAGTCATTGATATATACTAAGAACAAGAATGGACCCAGTATTGAGCCTTGCGGCACACCTAACAGAACTGGTAGCCCGGAAGATTTCACACCATTAACATCTAATAGAGACGTAGAGGTAGATAGAGACACACACAGAGAGAGAGAGAGAGCTATTTTTCATGGTTTCCGAGGATCCTGACCCCGGTAAGTGAGGTCAAAAAGAAAATCAAAGATGGCGGTTGCCTAAATTTTTAACTTTTTCGTCATGGGTGTCGTTTTCATGGTTTTCGAGGGTGCTGAAGTCGATAGGCAGGTCAAAACGAAAATCCAAGACGGAGGTTGCAATTTTTTTTTATGGGTTTCGTTTTATTGGTTTTTGAGAGTGCTGAAGCCAATAGTGAGGTTAAAATGAAACTGTAACGGCTTACCCACCGTCGATTGGCCCATGAACCGTTGGTGAACATTATCTTTAAACCATTAACTTTTTTCCAAAGGACTTTTCACCCACGAACGTTTTGCCAACATAACTCTACGTCAGTGAATGCTTTACCCACAGAATGTTTTGACCAATAACTTTTCACCCAAAGAGGGTCACAAGTCCTTTGGATGAAAAGTTAATGGTGTTGACCAACGGTTCATGGACCAATCGACTGTTGGTAAACCGTTTCAGTACTGGTTAAAATGAAAGTCCAAAATGGCGGCTGCAAATCGAAAAATTGGTAGTGTGTGTCGTTTTCATGGTTTTCGAGAGTGCTGAAGCCGATTGTGACGTCAAAATGAAAATCGAAGATGGCGGCTGCAATTTTCTTTTTCTTTTTTTTATCATGTGTGTCGTTTTCGTGGTTTTCAATATAAACTTACACGACTTTGTGTGAAATAAAATAAAATACAACCGACTTAAAAACACACTTCAAAGTGCAATAGACCTTTGGTGTCAGAAGTCTGTAATTTCTTGCCAACGCGCAACGTCTTCCCAAACTAAGGTTATTTTGCACTTTCTAGGGTTTTTTATGGAAGTCGGTTATATTTTTTTGTAATTATCTTTAAAAAAAAATTTTCTGGTTTTCGGCAGTATAAGGTCTAAATCAAAATCATGTCTAAAGTTTTCATGGGTTTCATCTTCGTAGTTTAAATGGCGGCCGGTGTCAAATATAACCAAAGTTTAATGGGTTGCTTTTTACACGGGCAACTTTCTGTAGAAGCTCTTACCATTAATGTATTCTTCCTTTTATCATCTAGATATCTCGATGCTTTATAAGGCATAATATTGGTAGGTATATATGATATCTTCAATACCAAGTTAAGAAATTCTAAATTTACCACAGAGAAGAAACCAAGACTTAGAAAAACTAACTTCAAACTTCACCTACTAATCTCAGATATACTTTAGATAAAATGGTGATATGATTTTACAAGTTGGTATTCTAAGACAGCCGCAAAATAAAATTTTTATTTTTCGTCTGTCTTATAATACCATTAATGGACATAATTATGGCTGTTTGGTTAGATAATCAGCCTCGAGCAGACGCTTTTATTTTAATTTATTCTCAAAAATCAAAGTGACTCTTCGTCGCATTGTCATTATGAACCATGAAGACGCAGTGATTGCAGTCGAAAGGGCCGTGGTAGCGAACCCTAGGTAAGGAAAGCGTTACCAGGCAAGATCTGATGATTCTTCCTTTTCAATGAAGGAGTGGCAATTACACCTTTCCTAAGCGACACATTACCTGTTGTTTTCCGACATCCACGCGAACGAAGTCGCGGGCACTGCTAGTAATAAATAATGCCAGATAAAAACATTAGATAAATGTCAAAATTATAATAAAATATTAATAAAAAAAATTAGGGCTTACACTATTACAGATTGATGTCAGATGCCAGTCATTTAATTATATTAAATAATGGGTAATAACACAAATATAAAAAAAACACTGAGTAAAATATTTTAGGTTAGCGTACATAAATTTTTTTCTTCCAGAAACTCAAAAATAGTATAGTAGGCTTTACTAAATAGAAAGTTCTTTAACTGTCTTTTAAAAAGATTAATGTTTAACATTTTAATTGACTCTGGTAGATAAGTGATCATAAATCATTAGAGCCATACCTACAAAAATATAATTAACGCATCAGTGCTGTTTTGGATTGCCTTGAGCACAACATATTGGCGTGCCGTCGACTCTGGTTGTGTCTGTCTGATAGCATAGGAAATAATTCTGGGTTGGTTTTTACGAATACTGCAGCTTCGAAAAAGTACATAATGAAGGGTAAGGTTAGTGATTTACATAAAGGTTTAAAAGTGTATGTGCATTTTAACGCAAACATTGCCCTAATGCACTTTTTTTGGCCTTAAAAATAAGCTCCCTATTTGTTGAATTTCCCCAAAAGATACCTCCATATCTTAATAATGAACCAGCCATGCCATGGTATGCTGTTTTAAAGTTGCATATTTAAAGCATATGCTGATTTGCTAAGTCTGTTTGCTAAATCAAATGTGTGTGCTTTCAAGTCTAGTCATTGGTTTATAGTTGGTTAAGCCTATGAATTGAGATGTGCTACTTTAATTAATTTGTTTACTGCCGTAATAAATATTCATAGGTCAATTTTTGTGTTGGTTGAAAGCCATTAATTTGGATTATTGTTATTTAGCCATTTTATAATTGAATCTATGGTACGATTATTAGTAATGTCATTATCATAGTTTCGTTATATGATGTTTTGTAACTTTTGGTAGGTAATTTATGCATAGAAAAATAGAGGGGGGCCAAGCACGCTGCCCTGTGGCACACCATATGTGATTATTCTATCACGCGAATGATAATCCTTTCGTACTTTGTTTTAGGATCTACATATTTGTGATATTTCCACATATTGTTTCCGATGTTTTAGATATGACTCGATAAGCTGTAGGATATTTCCTCTTTTTCCGTAGGCTTTTAACTCATTAAGTAAGGTATTGTGATTCAAACTAAAATTGCAGTAAAATTAAAGGTAAACTCAAAATGCAATATAATGTGTACCGAGCTTGTGGCAATAGATGAAGAATTATCTTACATCGACTCACTTGAAAGTGGCAATTAAGTTATTTTCAAATCTAATTGTAAACTTATTTTCTAAGAACAAGAATATTGTACTGAAATGAATACAGGCTCATATTGGCTTGGAAGATAATGAAGTAGTAATAAATAATAAATAATAAATAATAAATTCATTTATTTCAGGTAAATAACAGCCATACACGTATAAAATCAAATAATAATAAAAATAAAATCAAATCCTCTAAAATACAAATTAAATAAAATCAATACAAATCAAATTAAAAGGAAACAGAATAATCACATAAAATATAATCAAGATAAACTAAAATTAATAATCGAAGCCGCAAAATGAATATAGAAATTAAAATTAATAAATAAAATAAAATACAATCAAAACCCTCTCTCCGATACTGCTACAGCAACATGTCTGCTGGAACAATGCCGAATGAAGGGGCAGTCCAGCCTTCCCGCAATCATCGTGAGTACGATGTTGGGGCTACCCCGTACTCTACGCACCAAGGACGCGGCGCGCTTGCGCATGGTCGCATGAAAGCAGTCTGTACGCGCCTCTGCGAACATACCCGAGGCACTGCAGTATCGGGGTAGCCCCATCACCGCCCTAAACGCGTTATTGTACTGGACGCGGATGGCGCTATAACTTCTATTAGAGTAGTGAGCCCACAGACTGCACGAGTACAGCGATGTACAGTACGCTCTAAAGAGCGTAGCCTTCACCCCATTAGAGCACCGCGCAAATCTGCGGGCGATCATGTTCGCTCTCACAGACAACGCCCTCCGCTCCCGTTCCATGTCTGCGTGATCCCTGAGGTCGACAGTCAAAACATGCCCTAAGTATGTAAACTGATGAACCCTTTGCAAAGGAACCCCACTGAGACTTACTGGAGGTATGCTCTCCGGACATTTTGCACTAGCGGTCTCGAAGATCATACACTGGCTCTTCTTTACATTATACGATAAACCGTGACCACAAGCATACTCCTCACATATCTGTAATAGCTTCCTCAAGCCGCAGACCGAGGCGCTCAGCAGCACCATATCGTCAGCATAACTCAGATTATTGACACAAGTACCGTCAATGTGACAGCCGACATGCTGACTGCTGAGCGCCACGATCAGCCCGTTAATGTACAAATTAAACAGGGTTGGAGATGTTAAGCCACCCTGCCTGACTCCGCATTCGAGCTTATACGCATCCGACATTGCCCCCGCCCACCCAACACTATTAGACTGGTGCGCATACCAGTACCGGAACATGCCGATAAGTTCCGGGGGCAAATTTATGCTCCTCAGCTTACTCCACAGCTGGTCATACGCTACCAGATCGAAAGCCTTGGACAAATCAAGGAAGCACGCATACACTGGTGTTTTACGGTCTGTGTAGTATTTGACGGTATGCTTAGGACACAGTATAGCACTTTCAGTGGACAGTCGGGGACGAAATCCGAACTGGTTATCGTGCAGTGTTACCGATCTATTTAACTGCTCGTTAAGCAAACCGTCAAACACTTTTGCAGTTACAGTGGCAAGAGAGATGGGCCTGTAGTTACTCTTATCAGTAAGGTCTCCAGTTTTATTCTTCACTACAGGGACTACCACTGTTTTCATAAAATCGGCTGGCAGGTAGGAATGGCTCACGCACAGCGAGTAAAACATAGCCAAGACCCTAGCCATGTGTGGTCCGGCATGCTGAAGGTGCTCAATGCTGAGTCCATCGTGACCCGGGGACTTCCCACTCGAGATACGCCTTATGGTTGTCGTAACGTCTGTTGCCCGGAAAGTTGTCCCCACCCCCTGACTGATTATATCAGACTCAGCATTGAGCACCTTCGTCGCTGTACCCAATGCAGACTTCACCGAAAAATGGTTCATAAAGAGATTCGCAATCTCTTTTGGGTCATTCACACCATCGATGCTCACAGGAAGGCCGGGGCGCAAGTTTTCTTTTTTAGTACCCTTCCAGAAACCGCGGAAATCCCCCTTGCAATGTTTCACAGCTAGAGCGTCCATTCTTATTTGGTCCTGATGATTTTGGCACCATTTTAATCGTAGTGGATCGATTGGCGAAAGATGCTTGTGCTGATGCAATGATGTTGGTTTGTCCACTCTTTCCGTGCACAGTGATTTTTAGTGTGTAGTTAAAAAAGAATGCGATAAAATGTGGCACGAACACTTCGATCAAAGGTTACTGAGCAATGGGATCTCATATCGGACTATCCAGCCAGCACTTTCTCGTTGTTCATGGTTTGACCAGGCAAATATGAGTCGGCCGGAAATTGTAATGGCTCTCCGACTTCGAGCGGGACACATTTGAATGAACAGTTTTGCATTATTTTCTCATGGGTAAAATTGCGTCACCAAATTTTCCGGAGTGTAATATAGTGGGACACAACCTTATACTGATGGAGTGCGTCAGGAACGAGGCCGAAAGAGTAGTTATTGTTATCTAAGTCAAGGGATGTTGGAAGGTGTAATAGCATACTTGCGTCCCTATTGTCAAAGGATGCAAGACTCTTATATAAGTTAGCTAAAATAGGATTTAGATCATAAGGAATAATTGTTTGTACCGATGAGGGTGGCATAATCAATTTATGATTAAACTTTATAAATAAAATAGAATAAAAAAAAAAATTGTGATCTACGTAGTCAAAGGCTTGAGTCATATCACAGTAAATTGAATTCATACTGGTACCTACATTACGGTCAACATTTGTGATAACTGTATTTAAAAAAGTCATAAATGGTCTTATTAATAGTTTTATTTTTTCTAATGCCTTTTTGTTCGTCAATCAAGATGTCATGTTTCATTAAATATGTATTAATTTGTTCAAATACAGAAGTAATAAATAAAAGTGTTAAGAGGCAAAGTGGTTGTAATACAGAGTGCGACCAATGTAATTTAGAAATGTGAGTACAGTCACATATACAATTATTGTATATGTGACTGTTCATTTTCCTCAATAAGATTTGTCGCGAGATGCGAACTCTCGCGACAAATCAACAGAGTTTTTGGCGATCGACAATCGTGTTCCATTAATTCAAAATGCCCTATTGCTAATACGACATAAACGTTGATATTTCTTTGTATTGTATTACTGTTTTTTGTTCGTTAGTAAAGCATCTGGAGTAACGGCGTAGAGAGAAATGTGTTGATATTTGTCGGCGGGCTGTGTTGTGGAGCGGAGCAGTTAAAACGTTCGAGTCATTTAGGAACATATGTCGCAGCCAACTGGTTAAATTAGCCGTTCAGTTAACTGCCTAGCCTTTCAACTAAACGGCGGCCGTTCAACTAACGGCCTGAATGATATTCAATTACAGTTTAGGTTGGAAGTCTGTAACCAATCACGCGCGAGCCGAATTGGTTGCAGTAATTAAGGCATTGCACCCCGACCAAGTGGGTTAGGTTAGGTTAGAACTATGATCAACCGCGTTCGAGCCGAGGGAGGAAGCGAGGCGAACACTACTTCTAAAGGCCAGGCAGTTAACTGAACGGCTAATTTAACCAGTTGGCTGCGACACATACACAGGGTCGCATTTGTGTGTGCCACGCTCAAGGATCATTCTGAAGAATAGAATAGAAAATAAATTTACTGGTGAGTACGTGTGAGTACGTGTGGAGTGGCCAGTTATAAACACATTAAACGCCGGACGGACACCAATCAGTTCTCATTTAAAGTGAAAGCTCGAGAACACATACGCAAGAAGTTGGCAGATTCGTCTCAGAAGTAAGTTGTTGCAGGTTTTCTTGTTTATCTCTCATAACCTTTTTTTGTTTATTTTTCTGTTTTATATTTTGTTGTATGTATGTATATATGTATTTATTCTTATATTTTAGTTAAAAATATTTACAAAGTTTTTTCTGTTATTGCACCTACTTTTTATTGTCTCTGCATCACCCTAAGGTAGACTATAGAAAATGCCCAAGGCATTAAGTCCGCCTTTGTACAGTTTTTTTACTTGTGCATAAAGTTTTAATAAATAAATAAACGGTCGTACCCATGGACATGGTCGTACCATAGCTAACTGTAGGAGGCTCCATAATTCCATATTTACATTACTCTAAAACAGCACTGCAGTTAACATTTTCTCCCATTGCAATATTTGTCTTTTAGCAGACTCCGTAAGCGTTTCAGAGTAGCGCAATGCAAGGGGTGTGTAATAATGTCGTGCGGTGTCCCACAGGGATCGGTCTTGGGGCCGCTCCTGTGGGACATCGGTTACGACTGGGTGCTGCGGGCAGACCTCCCTGATGGCGTCAGCGTAGTTTGCTACGCTGACGACACGCTGGTCCTGGCGCAGGGGAGGTCGCATCAGGCGGCGGCCGACGTAATGACACGCGGGGTTGCGATAGTCGTGGAGAGGATCCGGCAGTTGGGTCTCGAGGTGGCTCTGCACAAGTCCGAAGCCATGACATTTCATGGGCTTCGGAACGGGCCACCATCGGGATCCCAACTTACGGTAGGAGGGGTTCACATCGGCGTCGAGACGACGATGAAATACCTGGGTCTCGTCCTCGACAGCCGGTGGAACTTCGTGGAGCACTTCCGACGTTTGGCCCCCAAACTGGAACGGGCTGGGGCCGCTTTCAAGCGGCTCCTGCCCAACCTGAGGGGGCCAAACGCCTCCTGCCGGAGGCTTTACGCGGGGGTCGTGCGGTCCATGGCCGTGTATGGCGCCCCGGTGTGGGCGCGTTCACTGCGGCTTCGAGCCGCCCACTACTTGAACGCGCCCCAAAAGGTGGTAGCCATACGGCTGATACGGGGGTACCGCACGATCTCGCGCGAGGCGGCAAGCCTCCTTGCCGGACTGCCGCCATGGGATCTGGAGGCGATAGTCCTCGCGCGCCTCTTTGAGTGGCGCGCGGAGGCACTACGCCGGGGGGAAAACCCGCTTCCGCGGCAAATTGCTGCGGAGCGGACGGACCTCCGGCGCGATCTCATGGCGGCATGGAAAGCGCGACTGTCGCAACCCAGCGCAGGGCACGCCGCGATAGCGGCGGTAAGGCCCCTCTTTGAGGAGTGGCTAGAGAGGCGTCACGGCGCCCTCACCTACCGCCTGACGCAGGTCCTCACCGGACACGGATGTTTCGGGAGGTTCCTGCACATAATCAGACGGGAGGAAACGCCCGGGTGTCACCACTGCGAGGATCGCCCAGAGGACACGGTGGTGCACACGGTGGAGGTCTGTCCCGCTTGGGCAGAGCACCGCCGTGTCCTCGTAGAGGCGATCGGCAGCGGCGGCGACCTCTCGCGCCCGGCCCTGGTCCAAGCCATGGTCCGGGGCGAGAGGGAGTGGGAGGCAGTCACCTCCTTCTGCGAAGCAGTCATGCTAGCGAAGGAGGTGGCGGGATGGGAGAGGGAGAGAGCCGAGAGGGCCGCCCGTCCCAGCCGCCGCGGTAGACGCTCCGGGCGTCGGGAGCCGCGTGACGACTCTCGGCCACCGTAGGCGCGGGCCTGCGGACGGCGAGTAATGGGTAGCTCGCCGTCCGATCAGGACCAGGCCCGTGCCGGACGGCGCGTATGTGTTCCACGCGCGCCTCAAAGAGATGTCAGCATCAAAGGAGGGGCCCGTCAGGGCCGAAGCCTGCCGGGGCAGCGGGATTGTCCGAAAGGGTTACCGCTGCCCCGGAATATAAAGGGCTAAGGAAGGAACACGGATGGGTTTTAGTCAGTAAGAGTCTGACACTCCCTTCCGCTCCACCCAGAGCGGGAGGGGTCATTGGATGATTTCCCATCCTTAAAAAAAAAAAAAAAAAGGGGTGTGTAATATATGGCATAATATTATTGTTATTATTATTGTGTGGTAGATCTCTCCTAATATTGACATGATTATTATTGACATTTATGATTATTATTTTTGAATTATTATAGGGACATTTATTTATTTAATTTAATTCAATGATATAATTTTAATGGAATTATCTATTTACTGACTGCATGTTATGATTAATAATTAATTTCAATAAAATATGTAATCTTATTTTATATTTGCACGCCGAAATTAAAGGCAGAATAAGAGAGCTATTCTGTACATCTCACCAACCTTCTGTACCTTATTTATGCAAATAAATGATTTTGATTTTGATTTTGAATAACAGATAGTATAATATCACTTGAAATAACGTTCATATGATATAATTTTCACATACTATACAAACGTTTAACCTAATTTCATGTGATCGAAAGTTACATTTCATATAACCTTCTTTTCCACTAATAACATTTAGTATAACGTTCATTACATATAATTTAGAATTTGTATAATGCTCTTTTTATATAACGTTTAGTTGACCTAATTTTCATATTTACTCATTTTCAGCCAATCGTGTTATGGTCACTGTTCTAACCTAACCTAACGAAAATGGCAGGCGTTTAAAATCTAATCAGTGTTTGCAAAAATATAAAACACAAAGTAGACGTTTCTAAATTATATAAACGTTACTTATAGATTTTGAATATTATAGTAACATTGAATATTAAACTAAATGAATATTAGTTCCAATGTGCATTATAGTAAATGTCCGTTATAACATACAAAATTCGGTAAAACGAAATTTGATTAATAATTCATTATACCATTTCATCATTATATTAAACAAAAGTATATTAAATGAAATTAGGTCATGTGATCATATTTTTTATTTTTTTTGTTAAGTACTATTTGCTGTACTCTGGACGCTCTTAACACGTACGTCTTTTTTATTTTATTACATCGTTCTCACATATAATTATAAATTCAACATTAATGATGTAACAAATTTTTTTTTTTAAATATAATTTAAAAGAGTGTCCATGGAGTTTCTTGCACGTTCTTCTCCATAGGTACCTACGCTTTGGAATGGGCAACTAGCTTCATATTTTCTGACTGACCGACTTCTTGACAATTCAAAAGTGCCTGTAAATGGTTTAATTGAAATAAATGCTTTGAGTTTGAGTTTGAGAATTAGAAGTTTTGTTATTATATTAGATCCTTACATATGAAATTGGCGTTTTATACGGGAGGAATATAAAGTATTTTTTTTTTTTTTGTAAAATATATTTAATTATTCAAAGTATGCACCGTTGTTATCTATACACTTTTGCCATCCCATTGATCCCTTTACAAAAAAAACCATGGGGGCGAGAATCAATAAACTCTTTGAAGGCGGTGTGGAGCATTGATCCCTTTACAAAAAAAACCATGGAGGCGAGAATCAATAAACTCTTTGAAGGCGGTGTGGACTGCCGCATCGGAGTTGAATTTTTTTCCTTGTAAGAAGTTGTCCAAATTCCGGAAAAAATGGTAATCTGTTGGAGCAAGGTCCGGGGAGTACGGTGGATGTCGCAGACATTCCCATTGTAGCTCATCTAACTTAGTGGTTGTTTGTGTTACAGTGTGTGGTCTTGCGTTGTCGTGAAGCAGCAGTGGCTTAGAGCGATTGACCAATCTCGGTTGTTTAGCAGCTAGTTCTTCTTTCATGGTTTGCAGTTGCTGACAATAGATATCTGCCGTAATCGTATGGCCAGATTTTAGAAAGCTGTAGTTTACGACACCGGCGCTAGTTCACCAAACACTCACAAGTAACTTTTTCTGAATCAATTTTCGTTTAGGGCAGGATTTTTCTGGTTCTCCAGAGTTCAGCCATTGCGACGTTTATCGTACAGTATCCACTTTTCATCACAAGTAATGATTCGATTTAAAATCCCTTCATTATTGTGTCGGTTGAGCAAAGTAACACAGCAGTCTACGCGTGTTTGCAAGTTCGATTCACTCAATTCATGAGGTACCCATCGTTCAAGTTTTTTTACTTTCCCGATTTGCTTCAAGTGGATTAATACAGCTTTATCACTTACCCCGAAGCCTGCAGCTATCTCTGAAGTGCTTTGTGATAGATCCGCTTCCACAATAGCCTTTAATTCTTCATTCTCCACTTTGGTCTCCGGCCGTCCTCGGGGTTGGTTCTGAAGGTCGAAATTTCCAGAACGAAAATGTTGAAACCAAAAACGTACCATGCTTTCTTTTACGACACCGGCACCGTACACATCATTAATCCTTCGAGCTGTTTCTGCAGCACTGGTGCCACGGCAGAACTCGTACTCGTAAATATACCGATATTTCATGTTTTCCATTGTGCGGTAATAAGCGACGCCAAAGAAAAAAATAATGAGGAAAAAACAAATGAATGACTGTTTTCATAACTCAAATATACCAGCTAAATGAATTTATAAATTTGAATTTGGAATTCTTAACCAAAGAGGAGATATTTCAGATCAAAGTGGTCAGTACGACAAAACGCTAATTTCATATGTAAGGACCTAATATCAAACATTACACACCCCAATGCAAGTGTGTGTGGTGGTCACAGAGGGCGCATGGTGCGGAGCGCGAGGGGGGCGGGGGCACGGGCTAGGGTTGTCGCTCAGCGTGATATAGGGCCGCGTCTCGGCGCAATCATGCCGCCCGCGCGCCCGCGCAAAAAAATAATTGCGCTATATTTCAGTAGAAGGCGCTATTTCGCGGTTCATTACAGTAATGGACGAAATAAAGTGCATGCGACGATGGACGGAACCAGTGCGGTCGGCTAATACTGTGCCCTAGATATATTGTTGTATACATTCACGTGACAACATTAACTTATCGTTACGATTCTTACATTAGAATTCTTTTATTCTGTTTAGAATGACACATATCTCAGATTCAGAATGTAAGTAAAATGAAAATTTTGTGGGTAGCATATTCGATAAGTCTAATTTTAAGACAACACTGTTTTTGCTTAACTACTGTTTGTTTTACCAAAATATAATAAATAAATAAGTAGATACGTTTAAAACTCTAACAAATCATTTTCTTCTTCTGAAGGTTCGATATATCTTTTGGAGAGGTAGTCAAACTTTCATATTCTGAACTGTTTAAAAAAAATAACATCATGACGGTTCCTTGTCAATATATAATATGACTAGCGGTCGCCCGCGGCTCCGCCCGCGTGGATGTCGGTTACCGCTGCAAAAAGCCTACCCAGGAAAGACACGGTCAGCAAAATGATTCCCAGGTCAATTCACAGACACTGACAATAACATCGACGACGCAGTCATTATCCGCAGGCTGCACAGATTGTCTTTCTGTGTACTTATGTTATAGTTGTTAATGATGAAAATATTTAAATGTAATTAATACAAAGTTTTCACTTCTGCTGGCAGTCCCGGAGCGCAACCCCTTGTTTTATAATAGATAACTAAAGCGATTATTGTAGAGCTTCTCTATAAACAATATTTGACGTTAAATTATTTTCAGATAACAAAATATACTGATGGTGACCCCCCGACCCGTGATAGGGCAACGTAAAGTTGCCCATGCGTAGAACATTCTTTTCGTAAATCAATTCCTACTAATTTGAATGTTTGGCCCTGCGATTTGTTTATCGTTTGTGCGAAATAATTTTTTACTGGAAATTGGAGCCTTTTGAAGGGTATAGGCAAATCAGTTGGGATCATGGGTATTCTTGGTATATGAGCTAATTCACCAGCTGCAGGGCCGGTGATAATCTTCGCTACTATTAAATTATCTTTTAGCTCCTTTATAAGAAGTCTCGTGCCATTATACATGTTGGGGGGGCTTAAATTTCTGAGAAGCATTATCGGCGTGCCAACTTTTAACGACAGCGCACGAACGCTGCGTAGGGAGCCAACCTCGAATCTGAGCCGCGCACCCGCGCGCAGACGCGAGGTCGGCTACTCACCTTACTCATAGATCTAAACAACACTCCCGCACGCGCACCCCCGCCTTGGTGACGCCCACTTCGCAACGGGCCGTGCAGCAGAAATCGTAATATTTTAATTTCGCCATTACTTCAAAACCAAACGTCCAATTTTAATCATTCAAAGAATAAATATTATCTACATAAACTGTACTTAGTGATGAAATTATTTATTTTGATAAGGATTAATAGCATGAGTAAAATAAACGCGTTTAAATGTAGTCCACAAAAAATTCAAGATTTTTAAATAAAAAAATGGTCGTTGTGCCTCACTCGACATAGATAGGTATAGTGTGTCGCGGACTTTTTTGTAGATATTTATAAGATCTACAATAAATTAGAACATTTTATGGTTCTATCTTTTATAGTTTAGGCAGCGTACGCAAAATAAGTAACTTTTCTGGTTGATTTTTTACACCTTGTGTCCGAAAAACCCAAATATCTTACGGAACCCTATTTTTTTCCAAAATAGCCTATGTTACTCGTGGATGAAGTAGCTTTCGAATGGTGAAAGAATTTTTAAAATCGGTCCAGTAGTTTTTGAGCCTATTCATTACAAACAAACAAACAAAGTTTTCCTCTTTATAATATTAGTGTAGAAAACATTATGTACGTTCGAAAAAATCAACATCTTTTTAGTAAGATAAGTGACAGGCATAATTTTAAAACTAGAAACAAATTAGATCAACCGCGTTTCAGATTGTCTAAAGTAAAAACTTCTTATAAGGGTTACTGTGTAAAATGTTTTATTAAAATACCACGAGTGGTATTTTAAAAAAGAAGAATAATAAAGAAAAAAGGAAGAATATCGAGATATTCTTCAAATAAATGAGAAGAAATTTAAAACATGCATTAAACGCACACTATGTAGACAAGCATATAGTTAGATGATTATATCGTAGATAAAAATGCTTGACTTAATGCCGGTCCTGCTCCACAGGTACTTGGGCCCACTAGTTAAAATTTCAATATTTGGAAGAGGTGCTTCCCTTTTTCTGTTTTAGTGTTTCTGACATTACGAACTTAATGTTTATTTTACTCAATTAAGTTTTAATTATCCAGATAGACTGGAGGCCGACCCCAGCATGGTTGGCAGGAGGCTAGGCAGATGATGATGACTTCAAAACCTCTACCTGTTTGGTTGTAAAATTTAATTCATCTCTAAAATAAATTCAAAACTATAGTTTTGTATAATTTAGAAGCATTTTTAAATTTTGTAAATGTAAGAACCATGGATCCGTTTATTATGATTTTTTGATGTTGACTTGAAAGAGCATGGCAGTTTAGAATGTGTCATGCTCACTTAAATGTCTCACTGATGGTTGCGCGTGTGTTGGATCATTGGATTCCCTACAAAATGGTTGAGCTGAATGGTGCTGCTTCACGCGTCATGTTCGTGAACGGGCGCCGTCGGTTGAGACTGGTCATCTCTTAACTGCCAAGGCTTATTTTTAATCTTGTAATTATTTTGAATTGTTTTTTCATTTCTGTTTTTTTTTAATATTCTACTCACATATAGAAATAACAAAAGAATAATGTACCCAGGATTTTGTAATATCTTGATTTAAAAGAGTATCCACGGAGTTTTTTACCCGTTCTTCTCCATAGAGATCTACGTTTTGAAATGGGCAACTAGCTTCAACTTTCTGACTAACTGACCGACCATTTAATTTTGACAATTCAAAAGTGCCTGTACATGGTTTAATTGAAATAATTTTTTTTAGTTAGAGTTTGATATCGATCTGAACAAGATCTGGATAAACTCCCGGCAACATTTTATTATATTGTTCCAATATTACTAAATTCGTATTCGATTTACGACCACCCGTGTATTATCCATGGTCCACCCGGCTAGTCCACCTAGGTGGACTATGGGACCACCATAACAACACATCGTCATCTTCACTCACATCACATACACGAGAACCGATCGAGTGCGAGTTGCTCAGTCGCGGTAGCAACGAGAGTAATGGCGGTCAGTTTTATGGTCACAGCCAGCGATGCCATGAAATTGTATAAGGCAATCCCATCTGCGACGATCCCGGAATAGTAAGCGGAGCCGTAACGGATCATATTCGTGGCGCAGATGTGGTTCCTGGATCTTGTCAGACTTTGGCGGATCTCGGCGAGGGCTGCTCTTTGTACATCTGAGCTTTGTGACTCTCAAACATTCACCTAAGTACATACCTACTAAGATCGCTGAGCAATGTATTCCAAATGTTGTGAATATTCAAACGGAACCAAGAGCGGAAACCTTTTGTAACAGAGATACGGATTTCAAATGGACTACCGTTTCAAGCAAAACGTTTCGAATGTTTAGGTGCACGCGTCAGTGTGACTCAATCCCGGATATTCCGGCGATTTCCGCGTAGTTCTAACTATTGGAATTTTTCTCTGTCGATAAAATCGTATGGGTAACGTTTCGGAAAACCGAAATCCGGATAGATACGGCCTGAAATGTCGCAGAGCTATTTTGTCATTTTAGTGACAGGAGCTATGCGTTGTTCTGCGTCGTTTGTAGAACCAACTGGCGCAGGAATGCAGTGGAGCTAGCAGGACAGTATGACAAGTAAAGAATTTGTGAGACACGCGATGTATAAACGTGACGCGGAACAAAAATAACTGAGCGTTGGAAGAACTTATAAATTGGGAATTGAGAATCTTACACATTCTTACACTTGAGACACAGCATACTTTATATTTTGTAATTGCTTTATTCTTTATGCTTATGTAGGTAGGTACCTATGTTATTAATTTTCAAAATATTAATTACGTAAAATCAAATTTCAGCTAATTTCAATTATTACTGTAATGCTTTTAAATTCAACATGAATGTTGATAGAATATTATGTTTTTTTTTATTTATTTGAAATGGGTTTACTCTTGACTCTAGTTTAGGTCAGAGGTGACAGAGACAGAGTCAACGATGGAGTGAGCTGACCCAGAAGAAGCCTATTCACTCTCACTTTGAAGAGATTCGGGTTGTATGCGCCTGGAAACACAGATGTTGATGCAGCTATTAGTTCAGAATACGTTACTGAGCTTCATATACCTACCCACATCAACGTTGAGTGTAAACGCAGCCGTCGCGTGAGATCCGGCCAAGTTGAGGCACTCTCTTCGAACTGTTTGTTTTTCATCCCAGCTGCTTGAGCTAATACCATTAATATCCAAAACTACCTCCGCTCAGCCAATATCTCTCAGCGCACCAATACGTGTATTATGAAGCAAAGCCTCCTCATATATTTTCTCGTGCACGTTTTTCCTTTCAACAAACATCACTGCGCCGGCTATGGGCGATTCTTATCCTCCTCTAACATGTGTACTTTTTGTATTAAACGTGGCAACTGTGTATTTTAGTGATACACAATGTTTGCACGCACACTCCTACACCCATAGTATATACTAATCCTATGCCTACACCCCACACACGAGCGGCGCAGGTAAATTGTGCACGTGATATGTTCGCGAATGGCTCGGAGCCACACACCTATCTCCTATTGTTCGGCAAAGTTAACCTTCTTCAGTCCGGACTTGAGAAAATAATCTATGCAGTGAATTAAACCTTGAACATTGCAGAATCATATTAAAATAACGACCATCAATATTCGTGAAAATTTCATATTTAACGATGAATAACAAATTAAGTCAGAAATAAATTATGTGAACTCGACGTAATTATCTAATCCAATTTATATTCAACGCGATTTTATGAGTTCAGTTGTAAAAGAAATGTCGCCCTATACATTTATAATGGGCTGCTAAAATATCACGTTGTGCCAATAAATTGTAAGGGAGCCCGTGGATACAAAGTGGAATCTGTCGGGGCTGGCGATATTGCCAAGAGACATCAAAAGCGTTCGTTCGTTCATTCACGACTGGTTGATATCACGAAATTAGCTATTGATGTAGTGACTGAAGTGAATGAACAAAAGAAGAGCGCCTCTATTGATCTGTGAGCGGTAAGGGCATCACTAATGTCAGTTTTTTGTCAAATTGAAGTTACAGATATGAATCTAGGGAGAGATTTTACTACCAATACAGTAAGTTACTCTATGAACATCAACCTTCTCATATAGCGGATAATAAAATATTCTTACACATATTATATTCAATTTCAAATGAGCTCCCGAAGCTTTCGAGGCAAATTGAATCATACACGTTACTCTTCGAATATGGATAAACATGCTTTCAGTAAATAGATGATTATATCGTTCCTCAGTATCGTTCTAATAACATTATACTAATATTATTAATTTATCTAGAGAGCTTGTCGATTATGGCAATATTCCCGCTCGTTTCAGCCATTCTACGGGACCATATATGTATGTATGTGCCGCTGGCACATAATACATATGTATCTTTTTACGGTAGCCTCGAACGGCATCAGGATATCGGTATTGCCTCGCGAAGTAATAAGGCAGTTTAAACCAGTGAGTTGCCCCTCAGTTCAGACCAGTGAGTTGCCGATATAGGGTACCTACAAGTCTTCAACATTTAGTAAAACGTAATCAATTTGAATACGCGACCTAATTCTAAAGTGATTATAAACTCAGCGTTTCGTGCAAAGGAGCTAGTAATTAGGTTGCTCATATCTCGTCTATCAGCCATCCAGGATGGAATACTAATTGGAGTTGTATCCATAACTTGTTGAGGCGATGACTGTAAGCACCTCAATTAGGCGGCATTATCCTCACTGAACTGCGATCTACGCCTAGGCGCAGCCGCACAATCATCGTGATACCGGATAACTTTGCTATTCTGTATACGTTTAATCCGTGCCCTAAATCATACTGAAAATACCTTGAATGCAGAATATTTTGAAAACCCTCAAACTGTTTTTTCCATACTCCAAACCTGATGTATCGTTGTCTTTCAATAGTAGGTAATAATAAGAATGTTGACGGCGGTGCAGCGGTGGCGCTATAACATAATAATGCAGGAAGGCTTTCAATTATCAACTTTGCATAGCCTAAGCTAGCGTGTCCAATCATCGAAACAACATCATTTATATTTGTTGGTCAATGATTTTAATATTGCTCCTTAGCACTTCGGTTGCTTGTCTGTCGACAATCCATCATAAAGCCTAAATAGAGCAAATACGTCACCTAAAATGACTAAAAAGTCCGCCAGTATTATTTGGCAACGGGAGCGCGGTACAAAACATTTGCAGGAAGACAAATGTATTGTTCGTACAACATTTCCGATAGTATAATAGTATTCAACTATGGCGGAAGTTGGGTAGGCCGCGTAAATGACTCAAACTGCCAGATCATGATTAAAACTAACTAAGAAGGAAAACAGAAAAAGGCAATGACCCACATAGGCCTCACATTCACAACAATTAAATAAAATAAAAAAATACTTTACAAAGTAAATATCCATGTTATTGTATATATAAAATTCATCAATGTCAATGTGTATATAAAAATCCGGACACAATCTTTGAGGACCATGTAGATTTTCGTCTGAAATGGTATTTTGAGTAAAGAACCACACAGATTGAGTGGACCTGTCCAGCCAGTGCACGCATGAGAAAGAACAATTTTATCAGAGAAGGTCAACTGTTGGGTGCTTTAGTAGATGTCAGTCAATATTATGTTCATTATTCTCCAATGAAATCCACCATGTATGTAGATTTGCATAACATTATAAATCCATGTCGAAAGAGATTGGACACAGGGGTACTCGTACACATTATCTATACCTTGTAATGCGGGATGCAGTGTCACATTTCAATAATATAATATCTTATGGAACTAAATAAACTTGTTAAACTTAATAAGTTAAATATTTACTTAGTATGTTAAGTGTTGTCAGAGAAAATATTGCAACTATATCTATGGTTGCAAAGGTACAATCTACCAAAGTCTTATAGTTCAAAATAAATTCGTTTGCAACTGCAACTGACTTTACGAGCTAGCTTTAAGAGAGCGGGCTTTCTGTCCGTCCTTATTCAGAGCCGCGTCGTAAATATAGCCCCTTTGATGTGGGGTGACCAGGTGACACTCTCCTGTACTTTGTGAACCACTACCAACCAAAATATATCAATGCCTGTTAAATCCAAGTTTAAATACATACTGCTGTAAATTAGCCCCACTCCGTCTCATTTGCATGAGAAGTCTATTTTAGTTTCACGAATTATAGCTGAAATCAGAAATTTTGTTTACCATACAGAGTTACACTGTCAAATAACAAAAGTTTTGATACAAAAGCAATAAGATATGTTGACAAATAATTACAGGATTCAGAATTTTATGTTTCCGACAGCGCATAATGGGTAATTATGCGCTGTCGAAAAGAAAGCTAACAAAAAGACAATTTCAACAAAACTTGCCCACTTTTGTTCAGAGGCTATTTAAAAAGCCCTTGTACCCGGGAAAGCAGCGCTTAGCGGCGTTGTCGAACAGCACGACATACATTGTTAATTATTCTCTGCACGAGCGATGGCCGCACATTAAAACTTGTCGATGTAAACGAGCATCGCATGAATTATCGCGACATGCGGCGCGGCTGGTGAACAACTCGCTAGGGATAAAAATCGAACGATGTAATTAGTGAACTCTCGTGGCTGCATTTTATTAGTAACTGACTTCCAAGATAGACAGCTAATGTTTCATCCAATAAATTGAATTAAAACTAAACATATTCTGTACATCGTTACTGAATCTATTTCAGAAAAACTTCCCCATAGTGTTGTGCGTGGCGCGGGATTCAGTTAGTGATGTCCATAACGTAGCATAACTTAGTATAGCGCTGTGAATGAGTTTTATTAATAGTGTGTTTATGGTAATGTTACACGTGGTTAGTTGCCCGGCGTTCGTGTCTCTACTACCAGGAGGAATAAATTCATAATTTAAGGGCGGTCGGTATAATGCGTAGTATCTCTATGTAGATAAGTAATCTTATCTACATAGAGATACTACGAATTATTAAGACGAAGTAGGTTACTATGTTTGAACAACACCGTCAAGGGCAATCAGAGCTCTACTGTTATGATAGTGATACACTCCAACTCGAAACATCCGAGGTGTGGCATTCATTAGACAAAAGCTCTGAAAAATACTGCTTAATATTAATGTATATCAAAATTCAACAAACTCGACACATGCCAGTATCACGCCTTGTTTCACCGAAGGGCTGGGCAGAGGTGTGCCAATAGTTCATCCAGATTGCGCTAGTAATGTTTAAGCCCCATGTAAGAGCGCGAGCCTATTGCCATCAACCGGGCACTAAGACAGACTCCTGGCAGCTACTGTAAAATTCCGGATGGAAAAACCCAATAAAACTTTGCCTGACCTGGGAATCGAACCCAGAACATCATGTTCAGCAGTAGCCCTTGCAACCACTTACCGACGAGGCAGTCCCGTCCAGTCAAACTTTTCTGTGATTCATTTCAAGTAAGCATAAACTTAATCCATTCACTAGATGAAAGACTCTACAGTTAATATAACAACTCGCGCCAACTTTCAAATAAATAAATTGTTCTCTGAAACGACTCGAGTGTTTGCAAATAAATTAATTAAATGACAACTACTTACTTCTGTCTAAATTTATTTGCCGAAAATGTCACGATTGTTTCAGTTATTTTTCAAAAATCACTCTCGCAACCTGCTCAATTGCTTATTATTTTAAAATCAAGTACATAAATGTTCTTTTACGACTAAATAAAGATAGGTTATTCAAATGGATAGGATTAGGTGTTCTCAAAAGAAAAAGTATTTACCTGACAATTATAGTTGTACTCCGATACTTAAACGAAATTTAGGGGAAAATATAAATACTTAAATGTTATCAAATAAGTTATCAGATCATCATCTGCCTAGCCTTTTCCCAACTATGTTGGGGTCGGCTTTCAATCTAACCTGAATGCAGCTGTATACCAGTATTTTAAATGGAGCGACTGCGTATCTGACCTCCACAACCCAGTTACTGGGTAATACGAAACCCCTTGGTAAGTCTGGTTGTCAGACTCTCGGGCTACTGAGCTTTAACAGTCGTTACGGGTGTAACGACTGTCAAAGATCCATGAATGACAGCCGGGACCAACGGCTTAACGTGTTTTCCGAGGCACGGAGGGGTCTTGGTATGTAAAGATGGTCACCCGTCTGAGGACCAACCGCGGAAAGCTTAGCTTAAAAAAAATTATATAAGTAGTTTATCAGCCATCTCGTTACCATAACACAAGCATTAGGTTGCTTAGCTAGGGACTATATGGCGTTGTGTGAAATGTCCAAGGATATTATTATTATTAGCTTAACCTGATCGATCGACCCGTGCGGCTGTTATTACTTAGCCACAAGTCCCTAAGTTATCAGATATTATGTGTAATAGTTAAGTTACTCATAAGTACCGAAAACCCACATGAATGAAAACCAAGAAACTAAAGTTGAAAGTTATTATGTTACGCGACAAAAGTTTTAACCCAGTCGACGACTTAACTGTTAACTTAGCACAACTTTACATAATCTTAATGGTAATCATAAATAAATGGAAACCGCCCTTTTTCCTCAAGTTTTTCTTTTGCAAGTTATAAAAGTTACCGCAAGGCGCTGGAAGCGACGTGGTGCTCCAGGCTATTGACTTGTGCTGGAGGCGACGTGGTGCTCCAGCCTATTGACTTGTGCTGGAGGCGACGTGGTGCTCCAGCCTATTGATTTGTGCTGGAGGCGACGTGGTGCTCCAGCCTATTGACTTGTAAACTTTTATTGACACTTTTGTCACTCTTGTATTATTAAGTGCTGAACATTATGACTTAACAGCGTGCAATGCGGACTAAACACTAGCAAGTTGTAAAGAAACTGCTAAATAATAGTAAGTAGTAATGTTGTTTTAGGAAAAAGGTGGGTATTACAAATAGACTTATTTGAACATTTTATATACTTATATATATATCATCATCTGCCTAGCCTTTTCCCAACTATGTTGGGGTCGGCTTCCAGTCTAACCGGATGCAGCTGAATACCAGTATTACTACACAGTTTTATACTTATATATATATATATTATATATATAAAAATTATCTTACTGTAATCCGCCGAAAATAGACAGAGAACGAAAACAGCCGATTGGCCATCTGCGATTACGCGAGTTCCGGTCACCAGTAATTTATTTTTATTAATTTTGTCTATGGGAGTATTGCTTGCATTCCAATTTCTTTAGTCGAGTGATTAGATGTTAATCGGCATTACGAAATTAGTTATGTGTAGTTGAAAATCATTAAAAAAATAAATGACCGCGATGACGCATGAGCAATGGCGGTGTTATTGTTATTGTATAAATAAACTTTGGAAGAACAATGGTATGTATTATTTATGTTATTGGATTCAGTATGAATGGGGCAATTTTTTAAGTAAAAAAAAAAAATGGGGTCATCACTTTAGATTTGAAATAATTTTTTTTGAATTTTTAATTGGCGTAATGTAAACAAACAAATTAAATAAATATTATTGAAAAAAATCGAAGTCATTTAAAGTTACGAAACAAGCGGCGTAATTTTGCCTGTTCTGTCCCCTTGACGACACTTTCATTAGTTTAATAGCGGTCCATAGAATTTTTTTGTGTACGAGTCGTGTATAAATGGCGAGATCACCCGCGGCGTGCAGCAAAATAGTGTTCTGGGACGTTCTAGACGATGTCACGGGAAAAGCGGGACGTGTGACTGGTCCAAAGAATCTACAATTCCAAATCACTAAGTAAGACCTTACGAAAACTGTACCTATACCTTATTTACGACGTCAATAAGTAATGACAGTCTTCGATTATCAAATCTCCATCAGTAGAGATTACGTCGGTGCTCGATAAACCTCAATCACACAGTCGTACCGTGATAGACGGCCGGTGGCGCGGGAGCACACCTCTGCTAATACCGTGATAGACGGCCGGCGGCGCGGGAGCACACCTCTGCTAGTCCCCGCGGATTACCGCCGTGACGGTCGCATGCTACCAGTAGGTACTAGGCTATGCGCGCAGGAAAGGGAAAAATATGACTTACATAGTATAATAGCTACCTACTGATAAAGTACTGAATATTTCATTACCTACCACTATTTGTTATACGAATTGAGTTAAACAATACCGATCTAAATGTGAGCAATTAATCGTCGTTTGAAAGTCGGTCTCTTGATACTAATGTTCAGGCAATATGATATCACCATGATTGATGCTAAAGGACACTGTGAGTTCATTTTGTCGCCTGAATGGAACCAATTGAAATGTGCTGTGATAAGTACAAATACGTTATACGAGTAAATGGTCTAGAAACAAAACATGTGCCATCCATGATATATTGCAATTAAATGAAAGGAAATTTAAAATTCACATACTTAAGTACACTTTGTAAACAAGCATACTATAAATTAGAGGATTATATCCCAGATAAGAACGCTTGGAAACATGATGGTCCTGCTCCATAGGACAATCTAGAGTCTAGACAAAATCAAACTGGTTGCTAATTTCATTGTAGGTATTCTTTTTTTTGACATTGATTTACATTTTGTAATTATTATAACTCAAACCCTGACTAATCACTTCTATTTTTTTTTTATGAAAATCATCTACTTTTAAATATGAGAGCACCATGTATCTATCGCAGACAATTTGTATGATTCCGATCAGTTTTACAAACGGCGACGTCCCTCGCTGTTTTAAAATATGCCGCAAAGGCAAGAAGGCAAATTGGCGACCCGATGTTAGGTTTGGTTAGGTTACTTTAAACCCTTCGCACAGAAATAGGAGCCCCGCGAAGCAAGGCTCCGTCAACGTTCTGGTTAAAACTAGGTGTAGCCGCACTTCGGCTATTAGCCGTTATAGTTTCATTAATCCATTTTAGTTCTTATACCTATTGTGGTATAGTAATTTTATTTTAGGTGCATCGTTCCCAATTATTATGTAATTAAAGTATGCAAAATATTGTATGTAAAACATTTTAAAAGAGTAACGGTGGAGTCTCTTGCCCATTCTTCTCCATACAAAAACTACCTTTTAAAAGGACCGACTTGAATCAATTCTATTTTATTGTAATTTTTGATGTACAAAAATCCCTTATATGTGCCGATTTGAAATAAATGCTTTGACTTTGACCGTTCCACAGGGGTTGTCCGGATAAGAGGTCATTCTACCAGCGGATATCTGATTCCCATGTGATCCCATGTGAGATGACAGATTAATAAGACAATGAGACAATCGGTGAAAGTGTCTGTCTTTCACCGATTGTCTCATTCATCTTGATTGATTAGTAGAAGTTATGTCCTAAGAATCAGAATTTAATTTGGCACATTTAAGTACAGTCCGCTTCATAGAAAAGGAACCCCCTTTGGTAATGACATCAAACCGTTTAAGTTTTTTGAAACGTAACGTAGATGGCGCGTTGGTCTAGTGGTTAAGACTGCAGCATAGCAATGCAATGGTCACGAGTTCAAATCTGCGAATGACAAGACTTTTTTGTTTTCTTAATAGGCGATTAGGTGATTTTCGTTAAATATTATTTAAGAAATCAAATATTATAGTAGGTATGAGGTTTGTAAGAAAAGCTAGGCATTTTGCATAGGTATTCAACATTCATTTATTTCTCTAATTACATTTCTAGGACTTCATTGAATCTACTTCCTGGTTGAGTATACTGTCTATATGTGTTAAATTGGGGTTATTTACTTTTAGAATATTAACAAAACACAAATTATAAATGTATACCTAAATAGATAGATAACTAACCTAAATTTATAGATATTTCTAGAAACATAACTACAATAATATTTATTTAATTAAAGTTGATTTAATTAAACAATAATATTTATTTAATAAAAGTTAATAAATTGGATAATATTACGACGAAGATATTACACACAAGCGGATCGGCATGGAAAGAAAACGATTTGAAAAGTAATTATAGTCCCCCAGTCACAGTTTAGTAAATAAGGCAAAGAAGTATTCTTCAAAAGCACTAGGAAGTGGTGAAGGGCGAGCGTTTTGGGGACTGTCTTTTGTAATTTTGACGTTCGAAAAGTGCTGATTCTCAGCCTAGTTTGAATAAATGACTTTTGATTTTGATTTTGATCTAAATTCAACCCTAACTCGCAGTTCATACAGCAGTTAAGTTTCTGAAGTAAAATTACGGTAGTGCAACAATCGGAATCAAGCACATTATATTCAACCAAACAAGAAATTTATGCTAATTTCAACCTTATCTTTTAGGTAATTGAGGAGTTACGCATTGCATTTTTTGTAAAAACAAGACGGTATGGTGCTAGTATTATGACACGTGTTGGAAGTTGAAATTTAAACCTTAATGTCTAGAACATTAGACCGTTATCAACCTCGTTCGATAAAAGGAGTAATGTTATTCGAATTTTCGTTGAGATCGCTTACTGAACCAATAGCCTAGTGGTATTAGGCACGGTCAGGGTGATCGGCTGGCGCCTGGTGATGCAGGTTCGTATCCGCAATCGCACGTAAAGTGTCTTTTAGTAAGTTATTATTGGTATACGGTTTGGCCAGTGTGGCCAGAGTGGACCGATTTTAATGAATTAGAGACTAAATGTCACCTCCTTCTACGGAATATGACTATATAATCCCTTAAATCTCTTTAAAATAGTTACACAAAAATGTCAATATTACCTACATGTGAATTTTAAAATCATCCTCTATTTTACCCTCTTGCGGGATCATTTTAGAAAAATATAAAATACGTAATTCATTATTTGTTACCAAAACCTGTAAAATAAATTTGAATTCTCGTATCCCTAACTCAAGAAATAAATAGGTTTCCCATACAAACTTTCATCCCCTATTTATATATTTTTGAGACAAAAAGTAGTCTATGTCCTTCTCCGGGATGCAATCTATCTCTTTGCCAAATTTTATCGGTGTGGGCTCCGCTCGCCCCTTGGATCTTGCCCCTAATTGCCTAAGTGCATCAACTCGCCCCCTTGAATATTAGATACCCCAAATCGCCCCCGATTGTTAGTAAATTAAAAGTACAGTCAGCACTCCAAGTTTTTTAAATTATTGAAATAAATCTTTTTTGTGAAAACTTAAATAGTGTATCTTGGGATTTAATGGTGAAGATTGAAATAAAACTGCACATGAAGTTAAACAGTGTAATATATAATCTAATCACGTACATAATCATTTCAATGTTTAACTATTAAATATTGTTACACTTTTTAACCGACTTCAAAAAAAGGAGGAGGTTCTTAATTCGGTTGTGTTTTTTATTTTTTTTATGTTTGTTACCTCAGTACGCCGTCATTTATGAACCGATTTGAATTTTTTTTATTTGAAAGGATATACTTCCAGATTGGTCCCATTTTTGTCAAAATCCAGTTCTGATGATGGGATCCATGAGGAATTGAGGGAGCTCCTCAAATATTATAGGCATACATATAGCCATTTTGGTATTTTCATTATCAACTCAAGCATTTGCATTTAGAAAGTATAATTTGGTGAAGTCGAACTGATGATGAACACCACAGATGGCCATCGGAACTACTCAATGAAAAATATTTCACGAGTAGCGATTCGATTGCTTTAATATGGTTGCTAAGCAATTTATGTTCGTCACAATGCGTATGGTGAAGTGAAGCTGATGATGACTTCACTATCAGCTCCAGTTCTCCTGGTTCTTACCAGGAGAACTCCTCAACAATTAACGTCCCAGCATCGGGAAAAGCAATATTTTGTAACAGGTGATGAGCAGTTGACATTATTGTTTGAAACGGTATGCTCTCGAGGTGGTCCCATTATCACCAAGTCAGAGTCTGATGAAGGGATCCCATGAGAGTCGAGGAAATTCCTCTTTGGTAGGCATGTACAGTGTGTTAGTTGAACTCGCTCAAATCAAATGAAACCTATTGATGATTCAAATGTTTGAGTCTGAGAGTCATCACTTACCTATACTCCGACTTTTAATTAGCTGCAGTAAAATTACACTTCTTAATAACTCATTTCGGACTGCATAGAGATATGCATGTCAAATAAGTTTCGTTTGTTACACTATTCTGTACTAGAAAAACATGGTTTGGTTGATGGCCGCGAAAAAACAAAAAGAAGCCAATTTTAGTCATTTAAGTTACACATAAGCTGTCGTTTTACTGCAGCTAATTAAAAGTCCGACTATAATGCTACCGAGCCGTCGATGGTAGCCACAGCAGTCCTTAACTGTTAGGAGTTAGGAGATACGGCTATATGTCGACAGAAACTACTTAGCAGTTTTTTGATAGACGTGGACTTGAAGACAATCGTCTTCATCATTCCATTTCTCGTACCTAATGATGTAACGGGACGAACAGGTCTGATGACTCTCAGACAACACCTATCGGTCCATTAAATTCGGAGAAAATTGGATGTGACAGACGGACAGACAGACAGACACTCGAGTGATCTTATAAGAGTTCCGTTTTTTTCCTTTTGAGGTAAGGAACCCTAAAAAGTGAAAAATAAAAACTTTTTTACAAAAAAAAAAAATAACCGACTTCCAACAAAACACTACAAAGTGAAAAATAACTTTAATTTCAGAAGTCGGTGTCGTTTGTTCTGCATTTTCGTTTTTTGACACCGACTTCTGAAATTAAAGTTATTTTTCACTTTGTAGTGTTTTGTTGGAAGTCGGTTGTTTTTTTTTTTTGTAAAAAAATTTTTATAAATTGTTATTTCTTTGTAAATGTTTTGTTTGAGTATTATAATATCGTGAGCAAAAAAATCGTATGATGTTGTTCGACCTTTTTAACCGACTTCAAAAAAAGGAGGAGGTTCTCAATTCGTCGGAATCTTTTTTATTTTTTTTTTAGTTTCCCCGATTTCTCGAAGACGCCTGGTCCGATTTGGAAAATTTTTCTTTCGTTTGAAATGGTATACTTCCCAAGTGGTCCCATGATCATCAGGTCAGGATCTGATGATAGGATCCCAGGGAAATCGAGGGAAACCCTCAAATTTTATTGGCAAACCTGTAGCGATTTGGATATTTTTTAGAGTAACTTGAGTATTTTCTCTCTGAAATCATCATTTGGTAAAGTGGAGCTGATGATGAAGACCACAGACGACCATCGGAACTAATTAATGATAAATATTTCACGGGATGCGATTCGATTACTTTAATATGGTTGCTAAGCAATTTATGCTCGTTACAATGCGTGTGGTGGTGGAGTGGAGTTCTCCAGGTTCTTACCAGGAGAACTCCTCAAAAATTAACGTCCCAGCATCGGGAAAAGCAATATTTTGTAAAAGGTGATGAGCAGTTGACGTTAGGCTATTGTAACTTAAGTAGATAAATTACAAACTCTCTCACTAAAAAGTGAAAAATAAAAACTTTTTTACAAAAAAAACAACCGACTTCCAAAAAAAAACTACAAAGTGATAAGTAACTTTTATTTCGGAAGTCGGTGTCAATAAACGATAATGGAGAACCAACGACATCGACTTCCGAAATAAAAGTTATTTATCACTTTGTAGTTTTTTTTTTGGAAGTCGGTTGTTTTTTTTTGTAAAAAAGTTTTTTATTAAAAGAGTGTCAATAAAATAATGCTTTTTAATAATATAAGTTTAACATTTGCAGTTGCTCTCATCATAGGTAGGTTATACAAGATCATTAATAAGATCAGAGAGAGAGAGAGAGATTTTTTTTTTTCATTATTTTATTTATATAAGTAGTTTATCAGCCATCTCGTTACCATAACACAAGCATTAAGTTGCTTAGCTTGGGACTAAATGGCGTTGTGTGAAATGTCCAAGGATATTATTATTATTATTAATTAAAATAAGAAATGTCGCACATTATATCATTAGGTGAAGTACATAGTTGGTCATTCAAGTTTCGCTTAACCCGAAATAACCTAGACTTAAATAGTGGTATTCAAAGTCTTAATGATAGTTAGAACTAGTATACTACTAGAGTGATTAGACCAATAAAACAATTTCTATAATAAACTCGTTCTGTGCCGCCGTTCTTTGTGGAAGAAAAGTAATTTATGTCCCTGAATAAATCAATTTGTCGACATAAGTACCTACATAGGTAGATAATTATTTATTTAGAGCGTACAGAAATAAATGAAGGCCCTTTATGTCCATCAGTTTGTAGTAGGTAACCCGTATTTCTTTGCCCTTGACGAGTATGTCGGACGATTAAAATCATTCACATAATGACAAAGTAGGTTGTCCACATTCAATTGGCTGGTAAAAAGAGTGTATTTTCACATTTTTTAGATTTCATTTTCTGAAGTTAATCCATTTACATTCTCATCTAGCTCTAACAAATTCAATTGTTACAGAGCACTCAATGTCAGTCTACCAATGAATGAACTAAAATTCAATAGAACCCTCGCATGTTACTACAAAGTGTACTGAAAATTTAATTCGCGTAACTGGTTAGCGGTAGGTAGAACAAAATGTTACAATTTATGTGCTCTGTGACACGTGATGGCTGCGATCCGGCTTGACATAATGCACTTATTATCGGTCACGCGAGGCGCGGTGAGCTGGTGGCGTGTCGCTGAGGCGCTCACTCTCGATGAAGTCATGTTCTTAGCTATTAATAAAAACACACCTATTTATTTATTATATATATTATTTTGATCAACCATGCTAATTTTTTTGCGAATGTGGGCCTTACGAACAAGACAGACTATGTATGCAAACGTTTCTTTCTTCGTGTCCATGTCGTATCGTTGACTTCGTACATAGCTCACTGTCTGACTCACACGGTCTTTGCTTTTTATTACAGAACAGTATAATCATTTAGATTTAGTTAGAAAGTGTTTATTGTGAGAAGTTCGTGAGATTGTGGAATTAATGGTGACTTTGTTACATTTTCTCTATTTACGTTTTTATTTACCGAATTTGTTCTTTTGTAAAGTAATTTAATCACGACTATTATCTTGACGGACTGTATTTTTAATGTGCTCTTTATGCTTTTATTTTAGGTTACTGTGGCACGAGTGTAGTGATAAAAATCTAATCTAATCTAACTAGCCTGTACTGTCCCACTGCAGGGCAAAGGCCTCCCTTTTCCTTTTCCACTCAATTCTGTCTTTTGCGAGCGTCGGCCAGTCCCTGCGGTAGGAGTCAAGCTCGTCCCGCCATCTTCGTCTTGGCCTGCCGCGATGGCGTCGTGTGTTTAGTGGGACCCAATCGGTGGTTCTCTTAGCCCAATTGTCATCTGAGATGCGGCAAACATGTCCGGCCCAGTCCCACTTACGTTTAGTAAAAATAACGCCATTAAAAGAGCTATGATGATGTTAGCAAACTTTATGACATTTTTAGTTCTATTGTGTCTAAAATGTGTGACATAACTTTGATATCTATCATGATTCAGCTTATCGATTATTACGTAATAAAAATAATAGCATTCTAAGGGTAGAAAAATCGGATTACAATCGATCTCGAACTATAAATAACTGTCACTCACACACGCAGGCGTACAACATGAGTACTCGGTGATGTCTGAATAATGAACCGAAGTACATTCAAGTACTCCGGCACAATGGCTCTCATCCTCATCTCTTATCTACTCGTGTGCTCCGAGGACTCGCCGAATAATTATTGAGGAAAATTGGACTAATAAGACATTTTTCGCTGATTTGCGTTCAAGCGAACATATAACATTTATAACAAAGAAGACAATCGTATCATCGTTACATACCTATGTGTGATTATGTTCTACAATCTTAATATATATAAATTACTTGTCACGATATTTGTCCGCGATGGACTCCTAAACTACTTAACCGATTTTAATCAGATTTGTACACCGTGTGCAGTTTGATCCAACTTGAAAGATAGGATAGAAAAAAAATATATATATGACAAAAACGTTAGCCACAGCAACGCGTGGCCGGGTCAGCTAGTAGTATATATAACTTTTGTAAGATTTAAAGGACGAGGATACTTTCATATTTTTTCGAGGATATTTTTTGACATAATACTATGTGTATCAACAAAATCAGGCGAAGTCACTGGTCCCTATGATACAGTTAACACTAGTTTAGGGGCCAGGGGATTCATATATTTTAGATGTAACCTTTTTTTTTTGTCAATAAAATAAAAATAATTAAAATTAAATATAGACGGACAATAATTTATCTGTACATGAATCAGTTTTTAATACAACATATTTTGTAACTTAGTGAGTACGTACTCATTTAGTTACGTATGTGGCTCCCAGAAAAACGAACAACTCGGGGATGGCATAGGTACCTAAGTTTTTTTTTTGTAGTCTGCGCTGTCCTACTCCTGGTCAAAGGCTTCCCTCTACTCTTTCCATCTTTCGCGAGTTAATAAAGAATGAGACATAGGCTGACATTATGATGTTTATTATGACGTTTAACAACTACCGGTACTAATACCGATTTTTTTTAAATACACATCTCACACAAGTACCGGCCGCGGCATCACTAATATTAATGAGTGCTGTAATGAACGCCTCAACAATCTAGATTAAGCTTTTCTCAGAACTTTGCAAAATGTTTCACTCCAATGTTAATTTGTTTGGTTACTTCAGGATTCAAGGTTCAAGGTTCAAGGTTCAAGGTTCAAGGTTCAAGGTTCAAGGTTCAAGGTTCAAGGTTCAAGGTTCAAGGTTCAAGGGGGAATCTAGACATTTTGATTAACTTTGATTTTCGAAAGTACTATTGCTTAAGTTTTAAATTTTGATTTAGGTAAACAAAAACGAAAATGCTTCATGAAGATTTAGCGATAGAACTTGTTAGTCCTGCATAATAAGATTGAAAGTTGAAATGTTTTAAATGAAGACTGTTATTTTAGATTTTTTTTAGATGACATCTTCATCTAAAAAAAATCTAAAAGAACAGTCAGTCAGTCAGTTAAAAGAGTTTCGTCGCTCGGGGCTGTCTTATGTTAACAACCCAGGTTGGTTTTGTTTCTCCTTGTATCATGGAGGCTTCGTAATCAACGCTTTGTTCACATTATCTAACTTCGACACTCGTCTGTACTCATTCACTGTCATGATTACTGCGGTCAGTTTTATATTTATTTGAATACGAAAACTTACTTCACTGATTGTATTCTTATAGAAGCACATCAGAGTGGATGGAGCAAGCGGTTGTACGCCACTTAATAAATGAGCATAACAACGAGCAATTTGTACCTACTTGTCTTAAAGTTGAATAAGTTTAAAACAAACGCGACAAGATAACAATGAGACTCGACATTTTAAACACGCAGCGAGTCGTTTCACCTCGCTAGCGACGAGGGGCTCTAGAGGGCCAATCGAGTGCACCCTAATTATTTGCAGAAGCCACCTGCCACGCTTCTTAATTTTGACAGCTAAGAGGTTGACACTCTTTGTCAAAGTTGTGAAGGAGAGCACTTGTCGCCCTCGCCCCGCGCCCCTCCGCGAATAAAGTGGCGAGACGTGCCTCGCCGGCGCGGCCGAGCCGATCATGTTATTCGAACAGCCTGTCTTTTATACTTACATTTTAAACGTGTCGCCGTTCGAAGCTGTTCCTACAATTTGAACAACAACACGAGGTGATAACCTGCTGAGATAAGCGCGTATCTTAGCGGGTTATCATTTTGTTTTGTTGTTTTTTATTGAATACTTATTTTTTGCATTCATCTCGGAACACAATGACAATGGTACCAGACTTATACAATTGCACGTGAATAGTTTTCTCATAATATTTCGTTTTATTCGTCCCTTATTCTGAAGGGACTGGCAATTTCTCTTTATTAGCCAATAGCTTTAACACAATTCAATTTACTGAAAGATAATTTTTACCTTTACTTTCGAAAAGAGACCATTCTATAACCCATCCTCCTTCTGGCGCAGTCGGGTAATAAGACGCAGGATCACACGAAAGTTAATTCGTGATAAAATTTAGACATCGACTGAATAATGCAGACTATTAAATAAAATATAACTATACCTACCTAACCTAACTTAGGAGCTAAGTTAGGTATACTATTATTATAAAACTGGAAAGTCGTAAAGAAAATGCTCCATAACTATGAAAATACTAATGCATATAATTGAAATAAGTTCAAATGAAAAATAAAAGCTTAATAATGCCGTGCAGCTCACTTAATGAGATATCGCAATTTTGTGGAACTTTCCAACATAATGGCTCGTTTTGTGAAACACGTCTCAATTGTTGGCAGGTTCATTGAAGGGCGTTTTTTCCGTGTTCTATAATAGCTTGCTTATAGTAGGTGTGACTCTATTCACGACGCGAGAACTTCATTCAACATTAGTCTTTTTGCGAACGCTAATGGACGAGCTTTTATTCCATTGTATTTCTGCCACCAACATACACTTGACTTTAAGTTTGTACAACTCACTTACTTCTCACATTATAGTTTTCTACAACATCTATATCACATAAACTTCCTTATATATAGGGTACGCTATACGTTCCAAGAATATTAAAACGGTATTCCTGGATTGCAAATGGGGACCGTCGGCTCGTCTAGATAGATGGATCTTTTACTTTCTCCGTAAACAGATTCGCCGTGCGCCGCGGCGCCGCCCTGTGGAACTGCCGAGAAATTAATAAAAATAATGGGAGCGGCGGCGGCGGCCGGAGACAATAATCAGGTTATAAATAGTTTAAAATGCTTTCAACATTATTTTATTTTATTAATTTTAAGAAAACTTACAGCTAATACATTCGAGTAGTCGGAAGTAATATGTAGAAGAAAGCCAATTACAAGTTTCCACTTTTATAAACTTATGTGTAAAATTGACAAAACGGTAATAGCGTGAGAGTTGAACATGAGACAACTGAAGAGAATAAACAAAAATAAATACATTACACAACAAAATTACAATTCAAAGTTAAAATTCTGGACACTATTTGTGAATAAATCAAGCTCTACATCCCGGCACACCATATTGAACATTCGACGTGCTCTTATAATAGTATATTTTGCCTGTAGATAGTTTACTTTGAAATAACGATTTGTTAAAAAGCTAGAAGCGAACCGTAACACAGAATACAGAAAATACGCAAATTGAATTCGAAATAAACATGGTGAAATAGATTTTAGAACGGAACGGTCCCAATGTTCCAAATGGGCGGATTTTGGCAGTATTTAAGTATACAATACTAAGTTGTCGACATCTTGCGCAGCCGCCGCTGCTTGCGACTGTACGTGTTCCATGTACTCGTACATGTGCGGCCGGTCGGAAATAGACAGCGCGACACAGTGCGACCACCGCACCATGCGCGAACATCACACTACACTAAGTTAGAGCTACTCCAACTGAACATTTCTATAATGTGCCACATGTCTGCTAGATTCCAAATTGAGCTCTTTGAGTAAAAAGTGTTATTCAAGCTGATAATGAGTTCTGCAATTACTTTGCACCGCTTTCAAAAGCTGAGCCATTGAAGGCGTTATTTCGTGTATGTAAAGAACATAATAGCTTGAGTGGCGTCGTGAACCAAAATCCTATTAATCTGATACAATGAGCGTGTAATACATGGAACCGTACTTAGTCAGCGTGTTGTAATGCGGGCTGAGCTGCGCCCTGCTAGTGTTACATGGAGCTTAATGTCACAAGTGGAGCGCACATCAAATATAACTCATTTATTATACGAATCAGTAGCTTCAGTTCAGCCAACAACAAAGCAGAATCAAAGAGAGTCGCAACACTCCGGTGAATACCGCCGTGTGTATACAAATAGAATTAACTTACGAGTGCACAGTAACGAGCGACATACAAACACTCTTAGAACACAAAGCAGCCGATACGTTAATTTCTTTTTAACATTTACATCGAAATACGTCCAGATAGTGTTTTAAATTAGAACCAATTTACGAGATAAAGTGCACTCCTTGTAAAAGAAGCGAAAAATGTGGAGGTCTTTTAGTGAGCGGATAGATGTCCACTCGAGCGAGCTGGAACACAAATAGCTCGCGAAAGGAACAACTTCCTCAATGACTTGTGTCAATCAACGTGATTGTGAAGCTAGGCAACGAATGTAAATGTTCACCCGCCAAGCTGTGTACTGAAATATGCAAATCGAAATAGTTTTCGTTCGCAGCGGGGTTAACAAGGGATTAATAAGTTTTAGCAATGTAAAATGAATTTGTTTCAGAATGAAATTCAATTTCAGTTTTCTTTTCATCGCATCATTGTCGCAGAATCTGAATGTAAATCACTGAAATGGTTTATTTTGTATATTCCCAGAAGATAAAGCAAATAAATGATAATTAATTATATGAAAGTGAATAAAACAATTAATCTGATATTCGATTTTAATTGAAATAAATGTTCTGTTCGAACAAAGCTGGGAAGACCATAAAGATTAATTGAAATTATATGTTTAATGTTGTTACGAGAACAAATTGCAATACGATAAAAGTCCGTTATTGTTTGTATTTAAAAACGAGTCGTATTTCAGTTATTTTAATAGATTATCGTGGTACACAGCGGATATTGGTTTATTGGTAAACACGTTTGTGTGATGGAGATGAAGGGAATTACGCAGTAGAAAGTGTCTGGAAGTTGAAGGATATCTCCTCGTAAGTTCAGTACATGTCTCCTCACGGGAACGATGAAGCCACGCGCTAGTAAAGAATTCGTGTTATTGTAACGTGTTTCCGAGGAGCTCTCATGTTAACACTGTGCCAGCACTAACGTTAATACGATATAATTTCCATGCTCATGTTCACGTTGAAATGTTTCAGCAACAATGCATATCGTGGTCGTAGCGCGGCCTGGCACCGACGTGTAACACTATAACGACACCGCCAGTCAGAGGGTAGGCAATGCTGGGAGCCCAGGGCGGGTCATTAGTCAGATGGCAGATAAAACAGCCACAAGCGGTCATCGGCCACAATGCGCGCTTTAATTGCAGCCTGTTTTAATAGTGGCCGATTACATCGGGGCCCATTGTGAAGCAAATAATCAACTATTTACGAACATTTAATTACCGAATCAATTATATTAAATGGCGAACACACTACTGTCGGCTAATCTCCATTAAGTAAGCCCACAGTTAAACATTTGAATAATGTGTCATGTTTTATGAAGTTGTGAGTAATTTAAACAGAACAATGATTTAAAGCTTATTTGACTTAGTTGGAACTTTGGAGCACAGAATATGAAAGGATTCCTAGAAAGGATTTAAGAGGAGCCGCCCAACAAAATAGTCACAGATCACGATTAAAATGGAGATAAACATCAAACGAGCTCACTTAACTTCACCACGAGCAAAGATTAGCAACTCGAAGCGAACAAAGTGATGATAGACACTATAGATTACTATGGAATATGAAATTCATGGACGACAAAATCCATAACGATCCAAATTCACCCACAAATGGGGCTGTACAAACGAAAAATAAAATTCTACACCGGAACGCAGTATCACGTATCCATCGCTACATCAGAACGATTAATGTCCAATAAAGTGGCAGTTTGCCGGCAATGGACGATCCATCACCGCGCCGCATAGCTCGCTGCTCATATTAGACTCGTATTGGGTAACAGCATTTACCGCAAACGTATTTTCATAAATGAAATGAGCTGTGAAAATAGTTTGACGGCAAGTTGAGCTTGTCACACTGAGTACTTCGTCATGCTAGTCATGAGTACTTACTGTGAGCGAGGTTCCATGTATTACCACAGAATAACTAATAGTACTGTACTGGTATTACTTCGGCACTAATTGTAAGCGTGGCGAAAAATTGAACACGTCGCAGATAACGGCGTGATTAATGAAGCCGCGACGCAAAGAAACGGTTTTGATTTAGTGCTCAATCACTGACTTGGAATATTTCTAACAGTTATTACTTATTGTTTGGCATTTCTTATATAGACGAGGTTATTATGGCTTTTGAGAATGTATTAAGTACTTTAAAGTTTAACTTTTCATGTTGTTACTATTAAAATCTAGGTAAGCTCAGACAGAAGCCGAGAATATTACAACGCGAACAAATATAGAAGTGTAGAAATGTCGTCGACTCTTAATAAGACAGAACTTTGCATTAACTTCATTTTGTACTCTGTCGCTCTCTGTTACACAACGCTATATTTATCATTGAGAGTTCCATTGTGAGTCACTTTACCATTAGCTCCCAATTAGACGGGGAGATAATAACTGTGGAGGTACTCCTCGCCTACAATTCTAACATTAAACACAAATATAGTTTGAGTAACGTTCGCTATTAAACACTGACACGTTCGTGTGGTCGGTTTGAGGGGAACCAATCAAAGTGTCTAAATTCTATGAAATGGTAATGTAATTTGCAATATTGAATAATTCAAACGTGGGATGGTTTGTGTGGGAACAAGCCGCCAACTCGCTTATTACCCATTGGCGGACGACGCCGTACAAAATTATATCATTGTTTTAATTGAATACTTTCTGCCACAATTCACTCTGAAGGGCTGTTTCGATGGCGCCTGTCTTAAGCTAATTAACGCTATGTTCATTATAACGAGTATGTGAAATATTTCATTTGACTAGAGAAGTAATGGAATATTATGACCTTTCACGTTCAGATATTCATTGAGAGGTAATAATAATAAAGTAGGTAACTGTCGCCTAGGGAGTGGACCTATTGCTAGTGATGTTACTGTCGCCCAGGGAGTGGACCTATTGCTAGTGATGTAACTGTCGCCCAGGGAGTGGACCTATTGCTATTGATGTTTTCAATTGAGTCTGTGCAATACTTTGTGCCATCTGTCAGAACAAGAACTAGGTAAGTACATCAATCATAGGATAAGGTTTCTAATTTGAAATACACACAACGTCGGCACTGGGGACGAACATTCAATAAAAGGATTTGATATCATACCCTTCTGTTATCTGGATCGCTATTTATTCACCCTCCGACACTCCGGCACTGCGGCACTCCGGCACTCCGCCGCACTACACACCACGACGGTATCTCACTGTTAATAGTCTCACTGGCACAAGCACCGCTCACAAGATTTATTTGGACACTACAGACGAGTTTATTCTCTGAAAGCGAGCGTTAGCTAAAGTCTCGGACGACGATAAAAGCGTGGTAGGTACCAGAAAATCATAATTCCACGAAAGATAAACCGCGGCCGAACACGAGTGTTTACAAAAGCGATCCTCGAGCTCCACTGAGGAGCGGCGTTTGTGGGCACATCAAACCGAACTGTCTCACAAGCTACCAAGAACATATAAATAATTGGATCTGCGTCGAAACTTGACTGATATCAAGCTTGACGAAGGGGGTGGTACAGGCAGCATACTAGACGTAAGACGAGATAGAGGCAAAACAACAAACATAACTTTATCCGGGGTTTCGGCGCGGCGTTAAATCGCGTCATAAAATAGTGAAGGTTTATATATCGCAGCAGGATTGGCTTATCTGTCCCCGAGGGAGCGATCTGCGATCGAGACGCCCGCGCCAGGCCGCGCTAAGTGTGCCCGCGCTTATGGCGGAGCTGATTATTCATGACTTGGGATGTGACGAGCAGTAGGTACCTACCGACCAAGTATTCAGCAGATAATGCTAATGGCACACACCTATTAAAAGCGGAATGAGTTCGGATAAAGTGATGGGGATCCTTATTTACGACGCTCGGGTTTATGCAGAATTTACGTTGGAATAAGTATCTGAAGATTAAGAGCCGTCTATCAATCTCTGTTTACGTCGTCGTCGCTGGGTTCCCATGAAGGATTATGTGATTGTTGTTCAAGTTGTTATCGGTCATGAGTAACCGATAGCAACTTGAACAACTATATTGTTTCTTGGCCGAATATGTTGACATAATAATTAAACGTTATCGACAGGTTCATTTATCAAATGGCCTTAGCATTATTGTAACATTTTGTGAGTTTCTAAGTATTTAACAACTTTTATAAACCTTGTAAATTGCTTTAAAATAAGGTATTGGTTTTTGAAACTGTATTAAATTACTTCAGATAAATCAGAACGTCGAAGTGACTTTGAGTAATTTTCAATATCATCATCATTACCACATTTCAGCCGAAAGACGTCCACTGCTGGAAATAGGCCTCCCCCAAGCACCTCCACTTCGACCAGTTCTGTGCTTTTCGCATCCAGCGGGTTCATGCGGCGTTCTCACCTTGTGGAAGGCCTTCTAACGCTACGTTTTCCGGTACGCGGTCCCCACTCCAGAACCTTTCGGCCCCATCGGTCATCTGTTCTGCGAGCTTAAGTGAACTTAAGTTTTGCAATTCTTCGGGCTATGTCAGTTACGTTAGAATGAAATCATCCGGAAAAGAACCGGAGTTACCGACATAGCTTGCAAACTAAAAAACAGTAAGCAAACTGAAGTGGCAGTGGGCTGGCCACGTCTGTCGAAGGACCGATTGCCGGAGCAGACGAGTCCTGGAGTGGAGACCGCGTATCGGCAAGCGTAGTGTGGGACGCCCCCCAGCTAGATGGACGGACGACCTGAAGAAGGTGGCTGGAGTTGACTGGATACGGAAGGTGGAGGACAGGGTGTTGTGGCGCAGTTTGGGTGAGGCCTATGTCCAGCAGTGGACAGCGATAGGCTGAGTTGATAATATTTATTTATTTTTTACAGAAAGCTTACAGACTAATAACACAATTAAAAATCATTCGTAAGCAGGAAAATTAACTAATTACAAGCTTCCACATATAAACATCTAGTTACAAATACTTTGCGTTGATTATGTTTGTTAACAGCGATTTGCAAACCAAAAGAAAAACAAAAAGTAAAAAATAAGTAAAAATAATAAGCAGAATAAAACATAGTAATATTCACGTGCGAAGAATGTTTTATATTGCAGTAACACAGTACGTTAAAAAAACGATTTCTGCCATTTACTCGAATATTATCATTCTTGATGAGCTCACCTGACCACGAGCGCGGAATTACTGCGATGTGGAATATTACAAGTTAAATAAAAAGCGAGCTTCCACGAAAATTATAATTCCATTTTCACACACCATGTTAAGTTTAACTGCAACAATTATAATCAACACTATTAGAATTTGTTCAGAAGGACCTTGTTTGTTAAGCTCAGTTAGTCACAGTAGTACTTAGCCTTGTATTCACTAACATTTAAATAAACTGATAAAATTTTTAATCAGTTCTATATTTAACATTTCCTTGGGAAATTTGACATAAACCAACTGTTTAAATGCCTAACCGGTGGTGGTCTTAGTATTATTGCAAACTTAACGAATATCTTAGGTTTTACAATATTTGTCTGACGCTTAAGCGATCATTATTTATTCAGTACAAATTCAAGCTTAGTGAATATGTAATTTTTGATATTAATGTGGGGTTTGGATCATATTTTCAACAAGTATTGAATTTAATAAGACATCATAACGCCCCAATTACGGCCTCATGATGTTCTTTGTCTATTATAATCTCAGATTACGGAGATTTTCGCGGAAGTTGAGAGCGATACCTTTTGCTTCGTAATGTACACAACAACGATCTATTTATTAACTCTCTGAATACGCGGCGTCATTTACCGGCTTGATTAAATAATTATCGAATTAATTGTCGATTGGTACCGACTAGCAACTTACCGAGACATACAATAGTAACTGTGTTGTTCTGTTCGTTTCATCTTTAGGACAATGTTTGGTAGTATCGACCTCCATGCTATTTAATTTTCTGGATTGAGAATCGATATGTAATTAAACAGAACATTTCTTTTATTTTCATTTAGTTCGGTTCTATTAATAATGCTAAAAGGATTCAGCTAAGATTTAAAGTGTGATATGGCTATCGCTAGTGTTGGGAGTCGATTGTTAACTGCCAGGCAGACAGATTGTATCTGTGGCGGTGACGTCGGCTCGGACTGCGCATTACGTCGGTTATTGTTAACCGCCGGGCCGACAGATGGTATCGGTGGCGGTGACGTCGTCGGCTCGGACTGCGCATTACGCCAGTTATTGTCAACTGCCAGGCCGACAGATTGTATCGGTGGCGGTGACGTCGGCTCGGACTGTGCATTACGTCGGTTATTGTTAACCGCCGGGCCGACAGATTGTATCGGTGGCGGTGACGTCAGCTCGGACTACGCATTACGTCGGTTATTGTTAACCGCCGGGCCGACAGATGGTATCGGTGGCGGTGACATCGTCGGCTCGGACTGCGCATTACGCCAGTTATTGTTAACACCTGCCGGGCCGACAGATTGTATCGGTGGCAGTGACGTCGGCTCGGACTGCGCATTACGTCGGTTATTGTTAACTGCCGGGCCGACAGATTTTATCAGTGGCGGTGACGTCGGCTCGGACTGCGCATTACGTCGGTTAGTGGAAGCCCGTTCGAGTCCGCATATTAGTTTATCGCGTCCCCTCGAAAGGGCTAATCCCATTCAAAGCGATTCCGTCGTCTTGCCTCAAATGCCCCCGAACGGCCTCAACCTGCATAAGGTAACAACTATTTCTGTGGCACTCTCGAGCTATTCAAACTGAACTATTCAGTTGTCCGATTAAAAAAGGAATCCTCTTTGATCAGTTTGTGGCGCCTTTGCTTGCTTATCATTTTGTTAAGTTTCACGTATCAAAGCTCAGTCGGGTGCCACCGGCGCTGACGCGGGGTTGGATCGTCTGCGCCTAAGTTTTTAATAAATGACATGTTTCTCGACGCGACTTTCTTTTCTATTTACTTAGTTTTAATAACTTGGTCGCCTTTGCACGCGCGATTGTTTCCGACATTACTGAAACAAATGCGCGGCGGAACGTTCGGAAGCGAAGGATCGGTTGTGCCCGGACGTCTGCGGAGTTATATGAGTAATTACGACGTTAATCAAATAGAGTGGCTTCTCTCGGAGATTGAATGTTTTATTCAGAGGCCGGCGCTATCTGTGCCGAGTGCTCGGCGGCTAATGTTCGCGTTTAAACCGCTCATAAAGTTTTACGCGGGCTCGGTGCGGCGAGGCGCGGCGCAGCGCGGCGTGGTGCGGCGCGGCGGCACTCGACACAGTTGCTGCGCCGTACTTAATTAATGCAACCGCCACCGCGCCGCGCCGCGCCGAGCCCGCGCCATGCAAATCTGCCGCCGTCAACACTTCACAACGTCTTCGCGGTTTTGCTTTAATTCAGTTATCTGCTCCCCGAGAGCTTTATGAATAAAGTGACGAACATTAAAAGTTTACTACAAAACTACACTTTAAATACATTTACTTAACTACTTTTCAGTGATTAAGTGTACTTTAAGTTTGTAGCTCCGCAGAGTTGTGTCGGTACTGCTAGAGAGCGGCTTAGCCGGAGTTCCACTGGCCCCGATCCGCTTCTAGACAACTCGCGGCGCTTAAATCAGATAGCAGCAGCGCTTTGTGCGACAATCCTCGTCACCACTCAAACGATTCACTCCGTCACTCGGCTCCGATGGAGCGACAGATAAATCAAAAGTTTGTCAACTCGAACAAGTCCCCGGTCCGAGCGACTGTGCATTTATGTCGCGAAACAACACTGAAACTTACTGTAGGTACAGAAATCCGTCGCGACAAATCGCATGCGTTTCAGCGCGTGCGGAGTCGCACGATCATCGCGCCGCAGTTGCGGAAGCGGGTCCACACAGAGCACTCACTGCGGTCACAGCACGAAGCGCGCGGCTTGCGAGGGGCGCGCGGGGCGTGCGAAGGGGCGGGGGCGCATCGCGCGACACACGTGCGTCGGACGCGGCCGGCCCGGGACACTGCCGGCGCCGGCCCGCGCGCGCACCCTGCTCCCCCCGCCCGCGCCCCGCTCGACCGCGCCTCACCCCCGCTGCGCGCGCACCGCCCAACGATCCCGAGCGCGCCCGACGCTGAACGAACTCGACGATTTTTACATCTGCACTGTTGTGACATTGAAATTCAATTTTCGATTGAGCGGCCTTCGACGTGGCGGCGGCGCGAGCCTCGAATGAGTTCCGGAATCGTGTTCCGGTTTCGTATTTGAATAACGAGAATCGGAATTTTTGTCGGGGGCACGAAAATTACTCGATTCGACGAGGGTTTCCTTTGTTGAGCTCCGATAATTATTTTGGAAATTTATTGATATGCCACCGATTCGACGATAACGATTATTGATAAATATTGATACAGAATTGAATTCAGAACAGTCTACTACCTACGCGATTTCTGAATAAATTATACAATTTACTGGCTAATAAAGCGTTTAAAGCATAACTTATCAGAAAAAAACTTTCTTAGAGTCTGTGGAATAATGAAGCAAATAGAACATTCGAATGAGCCTACAAAGATTTCAATACACATTAAAGGTTTGTTTTATTTTATACTGTAAAAGTTTGACAAACTGGATACCTAGATTGCTCGCGGCGGTATTTGTGCGAAAAAAGTTGCAGCGTACCGTAGCAGCGTAGCAGCGTAGCGGTGACGTAGCGACGTAGCTCCGTAGAGGCGTAGCGGTGTGTGGACGCCCGCTAATCCGTAGCGCGTAGCTCTGCGGTACTTTACAAATGGCTACACTACGGAATTTAATTTCGCGCATTTCTTTTACGCTATTGGATATTGTAAGGTTTTGCGACTTCCATATATCCGCTGACGAGGCTGAAACGTGATTTTTTTCTTGCAGTTTGTTTGAAAAGTTCTTTCAAAGCGTGACTTTCAGGATTTAACGGGGGGTGAGGGTGAGGGGGGCTGTCTCTACTCGAGGGCTTTTCAATTCAACTCTATTGTTATGTAATTATGGGTATACTGAAAACCATCACATATTTCAGTGCATATTTAATTTTTCTGTAGTTGTAACTTTCCGCGTGGAGATCTCGATAACGCAAATGCACGTAACAATGGACAATTACTTTCAACTGTAATGTATGAATTGTATCTGATTATCGTTTCATTTGGTGGTTGTTTGATCACACAATATCAGTTTCCAGAATTGATGGAAACATTCAATTAAAACGCTAATTACTCACATTGTTCGCGTACGCAGAGGTAAGCAATAATTATCAAATGAAACCTGCATTCCAGAGTATGTAAAGGTATTCATGGAATATCAATAGTTGCGGAGATCAGATCAAGATGCGATTGGGAAGCGGCAATCAAGAAAGTTCTTTCGCTCGCTCCACTTTGTGCGCTGAGCGCGGGAGCCGAGCGAGCAAAGCGTACATACGCGGGAATAACTTATGTATCTCAAACGTACATTACGTTCCCCGGTCCCAACTCGTTCGATAATATCATTTGTATACTTCCGATAAGATGCCATCTTTTTTAGGATATTATTCTTTTATCGAACAAAAGACGGGATGTGACGTCAGAGTTTTACTTTATTCTGCTTTTTATGTTAATTCAGATATGATTTAATTTAAGTTCGGGAAAGTTTTTTACTTTCTTTGACTGATTGACGAAAGTGAAATACAGAGAAGGGAAGTATTGTGAGAAAGTACAGATTGATGAACTGTCGCGGTGTGGCTCATGGTTTATGGCTGTAACTGTCGCGGTGTGGCTCATGGTTTGTGGCTGTAATTGTCGCGGTGTGGCTCATGGTTTGTGGCTGTAACTGTCGCGGTATGGCTCATGCTTTGTGGCTGTAACTGTCGCGGTGTGGCTAATGGTTTGTGGCTGTAACTGTCGTGGTGTGGCTCATGGTTTGTGACTGTAACTGTCGCGGTGTGGCCCATGGTTTGTGGCTGTAACTGTCGCGGTGTGGCTCATGGTTTGTGGCTGTAAACAAGGGGCTTCTTGAGTTGAGACTTGTCTGAGCATGTACATACGGCGCTAAACGTACCCACATCCGATTAAATTATTGGGGGCATACCTATTGCATAAAAGTATTCCATAAATCATATGCTTGGTAACTTTATAATACTTATTTACTAATCATTCGTATTTTTATTAATAATTAATCAAATAAAGAAAATAATGCGTATTTTGCTCTCTTCTAAAACATCGACGATCGTAATTCACTTGACTTTTACTTTGACCTTGAATTCTTTGTAAAGTAAAACTACTGAAATCTATAACAATGATAAAAGCACAGACGCAACACTGGCACAGGACGTAGTATAGTAAAAGTTTTAGATCATATTACGATTTTGTTTGAGTCGTGACCGTGTGTGCCGCGGCCACCGGCATATGTCGACTCGTGACCGTGTGTGCCGCGGCCACCGGCATAATATGTCGACTCGTGACCGTGTGTGCCGCGGCCACCGGCATAATATGTCGACTCGTGACTATTACAAAGTAAACCGAACATCTCGCACAAAATCTCGTTCCGTTTCCTGCCCAGGTATTCTTGTCTGCGCTTTATTGTATTACCTATAGGTATTAAGTTTGCAATTTTTTTGTATTATCTTTTCATCTGGTTTTGCCTATAAGGTGCAAGAGGGGGCTTCGGGTACGATGCTGTGAAAATACACGCACATTTGATTAGGAAGGTATAATTATTTAAAGGTGGATTAAAAAAAAAAAACGACTTTTATTAAATAATGCATAACTCTGAACGGACTATGATTTGGAACTTGGTGCCACTATAACTTGGTGCCACTATAACTTGGTGCCACTATAACTTGGTGCCACTATAACTTGGTGCCACTATAACTTGGTGCCACTATAACTTGGTGCCACTATAACTTGGTGCCACTATAACTTGGTGCCACTATAACTTGGTGCCACTATAACTTGGTGCCACTATAACTTGGTGCCACTATAACTTGGTGCCACTATAACTTGGTGCCACTATAACTTGGTGCCACTATAACTTGGTGCCACTATAACTTGGTGCCACTATAACTTGGTGCCACTATAACTTGGTGCCACTATAACTTGGTGCCACTATAACTTGGTGCCACTATAACTTGGTGCCACTATAACTTGGTGCCACTATAACTTGGTGCCACTATAACTTGGTGCCACTATAACTTGGTGCCACTATAACTTGGTGCCACTATAACTTGGTGCCACTATAACTTGGTGCCACTATAACTTGGTGCCACTATAACTTTTGTTCTGCACAAAAATACCTATCCAACGATGTATTACACGTGGCTATTGGAGGGTGGGACCAGAGTTCCTACAAATCCTGTCATCGTCCTTTGAGAAGTTTCATTTTGCCATAATATTAAAGTATAGACCGTTTGTTTCTAAGAAGTTTTGACTAATCTTTTAATTCCATAAATACGTTGTTTATGTCTTTATTTAAAACACGTTTTATAACCTGTGATCAGAGGGGCAATTCTGGTAATTTTAAGAACGTTCACAGTCTGATCTCAGTCTCAATCTGTCAAAAATACCTCAAATTTCAGTACATTTTGACAAGTTTTTGACATTTGTTTGTCGCTGAGATGAGACTGCGACTAGATTTTGAACGTTTTAAATTACGAGAATTGGCCTACTGATAATCTGTTTGATGTAAGCCATCAGTATATACTATATATAAGTCTTTGACATAACAGTTATTTTCTTGTAATTTTAACGAAAATCGTATTTAGGAAAATAGCTACAACCGAGAATCTATATTTACCTTGGAAGGTATTGTATTCCCTGCGTCGTGGGTCAATCACCCACCGGAGTCATGTGCTGTGCCTTACGACCTTCTGCCGTGGAAGCGTCAGTCTCTAGTTGGAGGCGCCTCGTTTACAAGATTGATAATATCGAAAGTGGAGCTATTTGGGATACTTCCAGATCGTTAGAAGTGTAATTTAAAATAGGAACTAAGATATGTATTTACTGGGGTTAACTTTGTATTGTGTGATGCTGTGAGGATTTCGTTATTAATTCAAGGGAATGATCTAATATTGACAGAGTAATGGTGTGACGTGAGTTAGTCCAGAAATAACACTAATTTATTTAAACTTTGGCAAATTCTATGAGGAACTTAGCTCCATTCCAAAGCGAATTCCTTTCGGTTTAAATTAATTTCAAAAGGGAATAAAATAAACATGGACCCGTCCGTCACGGAAGATTAGTGCGCGGCCGGAGATTAGCGAATGGAAACGTAGTCGTAACCATTGCCTGCTGATTTTTTATTGAGTGAAGCGAACGCCTCCTTGCCTCGCGTTACCCCCCCCCCCCTCATCTCACCTCCTCACCCGCACCCCCCGGGACGGACTCGCGGAATACTTTAAAAAACAATCCGACTACAATTGGAACTTTGAACAAGTTCGAGCTCCGAGGAAATCAAGACTTGGCAACTTTTTGTTTTATTGGTCAATTTGTTTCGGAAATATTAAACGTTGTTCTATCCGTCGTTCATTACGGCGCGTCTCCGACGGTTTTATTGCCGCCGTCTGATTACAATAAGACTCGTCCCTCTGTTGTTGAACAACAACACTGGCTCGTCCCCCCCGCACCGTGCCGCACCCCGCCGGCGCCGGTTCCGACCAGCTCAGGCGCCGCATTTAACCAAACTTTCTGATGTATTTTAACCTGAATTGGAATTGCACTCCAGTTAAATTGTCACTAGAATACACATACTGCAAAGTTTATACGATCCGCAAAGAATGCAATACGGAGCTGATATTTACAGTATAACCTAGCTCATTTCTACAATCGAGATGGCAAACTAGGATTGATATCAATTATTAGCGGCACTTTCATACAAGTCGTTCCATTCATTCCGCTCCGCTTTGTCGCATAGCTAATGCGTGGTGCACCGAGACGAGCTGAAAATCTTAATTGGCAGACTTAATTTAATATTATGCAGGCAATTGTTAAGCACGTCACCGGCACACAAAGCCTGCAGCACTCCATTTGAGCAAATAGACCGCCATATGAATGAGTAAACGCTGAACCAATTACTCAAAGATCGCGGTAACTTAAATTAACTGGATGGGGGCCCCGTGAGCCGGTTCGAACTGGATTGCGTTGAATGGAACTGGGTGAAACTGGTGCGAGTGCCGTAGGCAGAGCCGACAAGTTGGGAACAATGGTGACAGCTCAGTGACGTCACAGGCGGGAGGCTAGCGCCGACCTCTGCCCTCGCAGTTAGAAGCAGTTTGCAGATAAACTCGAGGCTCGTTGTCGTAATAAGTTTAGCGTCTCCGTTTAAATACCGACGCTAACATCCACGTTTGCGTTTACTGCCGAGCTTACCACAGACTCACAGGAATACTTATTACTCTGATGCGTCGAATTATACTTGGTAAAACTTCAGCGAATCTTGTTTTTACATAATTTAAATTAAAGTTATAATTACTACTTGTATGAAAGTATTGATTGCTCATTAATTTGGAATTTAATAAAATCGGTATGTAATTAAAATGAGTTCAAAAAGTGCACATTCCGGTCACTGATCTCCGCAGATGTAATAATAAAATAAAAACCGGCCAAGTACGTGTCGGACCACGCACAATGAAGGGTTCCGTAGTTGGAATGAATTTATCCCAAGAACAAACTTAACATTGTAGTTGAAAAACGTGTTCTCCCATACATTCCAACTGAAAATGTAAGTTTGTACGCACAATATTGAGCGATTTACCATGTTATTTCAAGATCATAGACTTGTTATTAATTTTCCTGTAATCTATAGGTTACTAACTATTTTCTGTATTTTTTTTTTCAAAATTTTAGGCTCAGTAGTTTCGGAGATAAGAGGGGGGGAATGGTAAATTTCCGTCTATTGTCTTAAATAACTTTAATACAATTTACTTTCAAATTATGAAAAAAATATATTTGAGATCCTCACGGTAAGCCCTTTCATTGATATGTCACACGGTACAGATACTGAAACTTTTTTTTTTAATTGTCTATTTATCCCTCAAAAATGATTCCCATTTTCAAAACTCATTTATTTACGTTACACGTCTGTGTTTGGGTAACAGAGTTTCATATGTGTACCAAATTTCAACTTAATCAGTCCATAAGATTCGGAGCAAATTGACTGTGACAGACGGACAGACAGACAGACAGACACACGAGTGATCCTATAAGGGTTCCGTTTTTTTCCTTTTGAGGTACGGAACCCTAAAAAGAAAGTTTTTGTATTTATTTATATTGTTACGTTGTACCTACCAAGGGTTGGTATTACACAGCTGCATTACTAATAAGTAAAGTAGCATTTGCCTGAAAACATTAGCATTACATTATGAGGTTTCTGAGTAATATATTTCATTGTAGTTTGTACAAGTGACTTTGGTCTGTACTTGATAGAAGGATTCATTCCTTCAACTGTATTTCGTCACTGGACTCTTTAGTTAACACTTCCTAACATTAAATCACTTTTCTAAACCCTGTTAAACAGGTTTGCACAATTAATTCGACAAAACCAACGCACAACGACGAAATACCTCGGCATATATTTGGACAAACAGCTGAATTGGGCAAAACACACCAACTACATTACTACGAAAGCCAGCATATCACTGTGGCAATGCAAGCGAATGCTTGGAAAAAATTGGGGGATTAGCCCCAGGGTCACTCACTGGCTATACACCACAGTTATCCGACCAATCATCACATACGGCTCACTAGTCTGGTGGCCCAGAACAGACCTGAGCACAGCCCAAAAAGACCTTGAAAAGCTGCAGCGGTTTGCGTGTGTGGCAATCACCGGCTGCATGAGAACTACACCCACTGCTGCCCTACAGGCCGTGCTCGGACTACCGCCTCTACACCTTGTAGTGCGGGAAGAAGCGGCCTTGGCTGCCTTCAGGCTCTCTACATCAGGAACCCTGAGCAAAGACTCTAGGGTCAAACACATACGTTTAAAAGAAAATGCGATCAAACAGCAGCCAATGATGGCATCAACCTGCGACAAAGCTCCGAAACAATACTGCTTCCAAAAGCACTACAACATAGTGCTTAAAGAGGAGCAGTGCGACTACTCAGGTTCGAAGGAACTGAGAATTTACACTGACGGTTCAAAGACCGACTGCGGAACTGGAGTCGGAGTCTTCTCACACGACCTCAACATAAGAATATCCAAACCGCTGGGAAAGCGCAACACGGTCTACCAAGCGGAGTGTGTGGGCATAACACAAGCGGCTTATGCCATAGCAGCCAGAGGAGTTGCGGACACCCATATTCGCATACTCTCTGACAGCGCCTCAGTCCTCCAATCCTTAGATAAAAAATGCATCACATCGAAACTAATACTAGAATGTCACAATGCGCTTGAACAGGCAACTGTATTGTACCGCAAAATAGTGACACTACAATGGATAAAAGGACACAGTGGATCGCTAGGTAACGACGCAGCTGACGAGCTGGCCAGAAGGGCATCGAGCATGCCAGTCTGTGGACCGGAACCTATCGTGCCCATCCCCTTCAACCAACTGCGCAGGTGGCTACAGGAGTACACCCACACACAAGCAGAAAGCTGGTGGACGTCGTCACCAGGCTGCAGGCAGTCCAAGGAAGCTATGCCATCACTGGATGGCAAGCTAAGCAGTCGCTTACTGCGATTGGACAGGAAAGGCCTGCGCCTGGTGACGGGAACCATCACGGGACACTGCTCGATAAACAAACACTTTCACACTATAGGCATAACGGACAGCTCCCTGTGCAGAGCTTGCATGGAGGCTGATGAAACCATTGCGCATGTGCTCTTTGGACACAAACCCTCGGGACACCCAGATCGTACACAGATGTTCTCAAAAGACCAGGAGACCTAATCAGCTTCTGGAGGGAGGTGGGCTGGTTGGAATAACCACCAACGGCCGCCATGGCCCACGCACAATGGTCCACTGAAGGACTAAGTGCGGAAACCAAACCCATAACATAGAACATAGAACATTTATTTGAAGTACAGTAGATTGCCAAGACTTACATAACGCTTTCACTGTTTTATAGTTATATGAGATTCATGTACAGCCAGGCCCCTAACTCCACAAACCATCTCGCGCACGAGTGCGGCGCGGCGCGCGGCGTGTTGCTGCGCACGAGTGCGGCGCGGCGCGCGGCGTGTCGCTGTCGTCGCATAGACTCTTATGGGCTTATGGTAACAGATTAAGTCAATGGTCTTTAGTGTTGTGTCAAGCAATAGTTCAATGGTACGGCTGAGCCACGACAAAAATGTAAGGTGTGTAGAGTTAGGGGCTTGTAGAGTTAGGGGCTTGTAGAGTTAGGGGCTTGTAGAGTTAGGGGCTTGTAGAGTTAGGGGCTTGACTCTACATTAGATCTGATATGTTTTTAACAGTGAAAGCGTTTATGTAAATCAAGTGGCAACCTACTGTAAATGAAATGTTTATGTAGGATTCCTTTTCTTTTTGTAGGGTGTTCTATTTCTTTCTATTTTAGCGGTGACATTGTAATAACATATTACACACTAGCTTCTGTCCACGACTTCGTCCGCGTAATATTTCGACAAGTATCAGACAAGGGAAGACATTGTTGGTACAGATCGTGTCGGGCCAACGGACAAGTCTTCTCAATGTTTTGATTCTCGTTGTTATTAACAAGATATTGTTCGAAGAGTCTTTAGTTTCCTAATAATAGAAAACTTTCCTAAACAATAACTCCGCGTCTTTTGTGTGGCATCTATTGTCGACCATAATGATGGATAATTTGGATTGCTTCAATTTGTTCTTTAAAGGGACCTGCTAGACCGCTAGACGAACGCTAAGTATAATATACGGAGCTAAGTCGCAACCTTTACTAGTTGGAAAATCAGAGATGTATGTACATAAAGAAGAGCTGACACGTATTCATTATGATTACAACAAAATACAAATAGTTTATTGCAGAAACTTGAACACCTTTACAGTAAATCTTATATCCTCCTTTGACGTAAAAGATGTACCTTTGCTGTGTGATGGTGAGAAGACCTTGAGTAGGTAACCAACATAGTAACTTTTTGAGGCAGTCACTGAACAATAGTTGTATTTTTATAAATAGCTATTGTTCAGTTCCTGCCTTAAAAGTTACTATTTATTTTGTAAGCATTATACATTTTAAAGCTAGCTCCAAATATTCTCGTAGTTACTCGTCGCCAGAGGGCGCTCCCCTCGCCTCTCCCTTCACTCCTTTGACGAAGTACTAAATATAATACGCCATCAATGAAAGATATACTTTGTTATATCTGATACTCTATTAACTTTCACATTCCGCGAGAAATAGACTCCTTTGAATTTATTGCTTCGACTTGAGTTGAAGGATTGTCAAAAGTTCGCTTGGCCACGCTTAGAAGGATGACAAGTTAGTCGATGGATTGTCACAGGTTCACTTGGCGACGCTTAAAAGGACAAGTCAGTGTATATAGTGTCAGGACATACAACTCGATGTGTCCGAGTGTTGATGATCTCGATTTATTCTACACCAGTGTTCCTAAACTAAAAAAAATACTGTGCAATAACTTCTTTGAAAATCACATAAATTTGTTCAGTCTTTCCTTAATTCTCTCCGAGTGCTTACTTATTCTTGCTTTCGCTTACCTGTCTACTGTTACTTGTGCTACCCTAATACTGTCAGTGAAAACTTTTAATTGGCCTTCTTTCACTAACTGTTAACTATCTGTATTCTAGCTGTAAGTTTTCTTAAGGAATAAAATAAAATAAATAATTTGAAAGATTTTGACTGTACTTACCGAGCTAACTGATTCTCAGATACAAATCTAAGCAAATCTAATTCTTAGGGTACCTAGATAAATGGAACAGTGGATTTCTATCGTCCAGTAGAATGTCATGTTTAATTATAGGTTCTATATTATATGGCTTTGTGAAATTTACTGAAGAATAACAAGCAACAAGAACAAAGTAAACTATTTAACCAAACAAACTACTTTCATCTGGCTTCCTCTACTTGTTGTTACGTAATTTATTAATATTGTGCACGAGTTTACAAACCTTAGCTATGTTATTCCAGTCTAACTACACCATCATCTGCCGAACTTTTTCCCAACTATGTTGGGGTCGGCTTCCAGTCTAACCGGATGCAGCTGAATACATATGCTTTACATGGAGGTACAGCCTATCTGACCTCCACGACCCAGTTACTACTAAGTAATGCGATACCCCTTGGTAAGTCCAGCCTAACTACACTAGCGTTCACATTTACACTGCTAAAGCAACAACAAATCCATTTGTAATTGTGCAACAAATCCATTTGTAATTGTGCAACAAATTGCCATCTAATAATACGTCTTTGGGACACTTTTTGATCACGTAATTGGTCGGATTTCATTCGGAAGGCGTCGATCGCATGTTCGGCTTGTGGTCACAGCACTAGCACTAGTTCGGAATGCAGGCTCGGATCAAATTCAATTTTAACGTTGCGCAGCCTTTCGCCACTCAAAAGATAAACTACAGACACTCAACTCCGGAAAACAAGCGAAAATGCACGCTCACATAGACTCGCGTCTGCGTACAGCTAGGTGCACGCGCACTCGCGACTGGCATTCGTTTGCGATCTCCGTACATACGCGTCTATGTGTGTTTGCACCTGTGTTCGCTCGTTGTATAGAGCCAACCTTCTGTGCCGTGTGTTCTGTCTATGTCTCATGCTGGTGCAGACCTAGGACGGTTCACGAGCGGCGAGCGGTCGTCCGGAGATTGGGATGCTTGCTGCTCGATTTTACAATGTATCTTTCACAATGTATTCTGACAATTAATTGGGGAATAAAAATGTACATATTGTGGTTAGGTTTGTCCTGATTAAAGTTAATCATCAATCCGGCCTAACAAAACGACAAAGTCAAGTAGGTACTTAAGGGGGTGAGGCTCAGAGGTATCTCACCAGTAAATCAAAGAGCGATAAGTTTTACTGAATATATTTTAAAGCAAGAACTTTACATAGCCATGTTAAAACTACCACTCTTCTATTCTATATCAAAATATTTTAATAAAATATTTGACGTTTGCTTGGATGTTCGAAAGGAATAAATTGTCAATTATGACCAGCCAGTCTTATCGTAGACAAGGCCACATAGATAGCCTCTACAGTACACAGGTGAAAGAAACAATGATACAGTGATGGGCACGGAGCTTGCCGACGAAATACTGAGGTTTTCTTACCATATGTTTATAATAATGCGCAATCCGATCCGATCTCTTTCATTGAGGGCGCAAGATCCGCGCCGCACTGTACGTGTGATAAGGCTCGCATCATTTGAGAAACAATAGATATTATTATCAAGACCCAAGTGTATGGTGCCTTCAGTCTTGCTCGTGAGAACAAAAAAGACCCTATTTCAAGACACTAAAGGGAATACTTACTTACTGTTAGAAGAAAAATGTTAATAAATCACAATAAATAACAATTATGTTATGCGATTTAAGTAAGCATATTAAAATTTATCAGAATAATAAATTGTTTAAAAAAATCCCATATGTCAGCAAAAACCCTTTAATGTTACTTATGTTTAAAAGACGTGATAAATAAAGTGAGACTAATAGTGGCGGTGCACCGAGTCGCATGGTGGAGGGCGCGCAGGCGCGCAGGCGGGGACATCACCGCGCACAAAGTTGCTAATTTATGCGCGCAAACAAACAACTGCTTCTATTATACTCTCGTTTTATACCGCGCTGATTTAGGACAAAAACAAAAAAATGCAAAATTTATTCCGTCACACACATAAAGTTAATATCCAACAAAGAGACGCCCACAGCGAAACATGGTTCTACGCTACAACGCAGTATTTTGGTAAAATATTTTTAATGATGCAGATTCCTCGATTTCCGGTTTGTCTATGTACTCTGAGCAATAGCCTAATTGCCCAGATTTTTTACGACGAAAGATATTAAAACAGAAGAACTAGCAGGGGATCGAGGAGTTGGGGGGTGTGTGGTTGGGGCTTCGGGGGATCAGACCGGAATAAATCGATTTTTAAGTAGGTAAGAAAGCATTCTTTGTTTCTACCTGTCTATGTTGACTAGGTAATGTTTTTGGTACGACATGAGCTAATTCTCGTATGACTCCTGCAGATACAAAAGAATAACAACAATACTTTTTGATAGCATACTTTTCAAAGTAGAATTTCATCTAGAACAAAACAGTGCAAACCAAGTTCAGATGAAAAGCCTATTGAATTATTTTTTTGTTGAAAGGGTATACTTCCAAGGTGGTCCCATTGTCAGCAAGTTGGAATCTGATGAGTGGATCCCATGGAAATCGAGGGAAACCCTCAAATTTTATTGGCAAACCGATAGCGATTTGGATATTTTTTAGAGTAACTTGAGCATTTGCTCTCGGAAATCATCATTTGGTAAAGTGGAGCTGATGATGAAGACCAGAGACGGCCATCGGAACTACTCAATGATAAATATTTCAAGGGTTGCGATTCGATTATTTTAATATGGTTGCTAAGCAATTTATGGAGAGTATGGTGAGTGGTTGTTGAGGAGTTCTTCTGGTTCTTACCAGGAGAACTCCTCAGCAATTAACGTCCCAGCATCGGGAAAAGCAATATTTTGTAAAAGTTGATGAGCAGTTGACGTTAAGCTATTGTAACTTAGATAAATTACAAACTCTCTCACTAAAAAGCGAAAAATAAAAACATTTTTACAAAAAATACAACCGACTTCCAAAAAAAACTACAAAGTGAAAAATAACTTTAATTTCGGAAGTCGGTGTCAATGAACGAAAATACAGGACACCGACTTCCGAAATTAAAGTTATTTTTCACTTCGTAGTTTTTTTTTTTGTAAAAAAGTTTTATCACTTAAAGTCGGAACTCAACTCACTCTTTCTGGCTCGCCATACAGGAACGTGTTATTTCACATTGTTTTTATTTCATAAACGGATCACTGCACTGACATGAGTAACGCATTTAACTTGCGAAATGTTTTCGCCAAATAAATAACACACTAACATTAGGTGGAACGCTTCAAAAGAAATAAAATATTTTTTTCAAGAAAATGTACGTGTATTCAGTCCAACTACCATCTTTATATTAGTATTTGTTATTTTTATGTAATGTCGTTCTTGCTTTATTAACATTTTTAGTCTCGTTCATTCCCTGCAGGCAATGTTTGAATGACATTGGTTCACTTACGTGTGAAAGAAAAATATTACTAAAATAAAATATTCAATGGATCAAACCTCATAAATACGTAGTTTACTCATTGTTGCAGTAAAACGAATTGTTTTGAACCACCAACGCTTTGAAACTTTCAAAGTAGAAAATTGTACAATTGTGTGAAAAATATAATTAGTCTTCCGTATTAAAATTCTTAATCGGAGCTAAAAGGTTTTGTCACGAATTTTTGTTTTTGTTTGTGTTTTTTTTATTAATGAATTACTTGTAGAACAGAATAATTTTATCATTGATGTCTTGAAATGAGGACTAAAACCTAGGGAATTCTATTCTTATAGCATCTTGATGCGCATCAAAATCAATATTCGTATGAGACCACCAAGACAAGTACCTACAGACGTAAAAATTCTCTCCTTTAAGTTCACCATCCTTAGTATCAAGTGCATCTAAGATAATATTATTTTAATTTCCCTAAAATAGTAATTTGAATAATTAAAACATTAATCTGTCTGTATTTGATATAGGTATTATCTTTACTGCACTCCAGAGATTCAGCAGAATTATTGCAAGTTGATGCTTATTTGGGGGAGTTCTTTGAATAACGTGACTTCGCATAGAATACCTAGTACAAACAAACTACTACACATTCTTAAATTGTGCTTCTAGACCTTAATGATTGAAGTAAAGACTTTTTTTTTTCTAGTCTGCGCTGTCTCACTCCTGAGCAAAGGCCTCCCTCTACTACTTCCATCTGTCGCGAGCCCGCGCGTCCTCCTTCCAGTTTTGACGGAACCTATCCAGCTCGTCCCGCCATCTCCTACGTGGTCTGCCGCGACCCCGCCTCACTATCTCAGGGCACCAATTCTGCGCTATTTGGGCCCACAGTTTGTCCGGCATGCGGCAGACATGTCCTGCCCAGTCCCATTTAAGTTGAGCAGCCTTTTGAGCTACGTCAACTATTTGTGTTTTGGTGTTCCGAACACGATCTCTTGGACTTCTGGATGTTAGTCAAAGACCAAGTTTGTGCACCATAGGTTAAGACGGGAAGAATACACATGTCCATGCGCCTGCGTTTCAGTGCCATAGGCAACTCACCCTTAAATAGTTCCTTCAAGGACCAGTAGCTCTTCCAGGCGTTTAGAGAATAAAATTCGATTTTATTTCTTTCTCACGTCACATCTTACTGCTACTGACATACTCGTAGTAAAACACGTTGATAACGCAACAAACATAACTAACTATAAAGTCGTCCCATCGTAGTTTACGTGCTATAACACCCTTTTGATTTTACCTACTTAATACTTTCTATATTTCATCACCATCAACATCTATACATACAAACATTTATTTAGTTCATCTATTATTCCCAGACTAACGAAAAATGCGCGAAATCTAATCTGCAAATAGATAAACAGTTTTCCCCGAATTGGCTCCGATGAAATAGAACGAATTCCCTTTTAGTAAAAATGTAATTTTCGTTAAATAAATGCAGATGAATTGTATCTCACGTAGAGATTGAACTGCGAAACACTCGTTACGTTAGATTACAACAAAATAAAGTAAATGAAAAGAAATCCTAGATTACGGACCCTCTGCACCTCTCGGGGGAGATGACTCGACTTTGTGTGAAGAACACAAATATGGAATAATTCAGATGTGGAGGATACTTAGGCTATCGAGGGCCTGCAGAACTCTTAATAGGTATGTTTGCTTCTTTGGGGTAAGTTCGCCGGTATACCACTATTGTTCATTACAACCTGATGAGGTAACGGACTAGCGACTGGGATAACTAGTTACACAGAATAAGATTCAGTTCGAAGCTGTACGCAGAAGAAACTTTTCGATGTTACCTCCTCACACATCATAACTATCATGTCCACACAACTAATCAATATTGCAACGAGTTTCTTATACACATGACGACATTAATGCAACGCGAGTGTTCACCAACACCACGCTGCGCTCACCAGAGACCTTAATGATAGGTAGCTAACGACCAATTTCCCGTGCCCTAATTACGATTTGCTTTGTAAATGGCACCTCGAGGGAATGGAGTGTTATCTATGGGGGAACTCGCTCAATTTCGGGAAACGAGGGGAACTGTGAGTAGGCGAAGTTTTATGGTGTTCACTCCGCCATGCATTTATTTGTGCAAGATCGTTTACTGCTTATGGGAAGACGTATTACAGCCCATAAACTTGGTCTGCAGGATCTTTCGCTTTTCGGGAGAAATCGATTTACTTTTATGTTTTTGTAGACTGTATCAAGATTATTAAAAAAATAAATTTTGTGAGAACAAGGTTAGTAACTTTTCTTAAAACCAAAATATCTACAGTTTGATGCTGGAGTTTGATAGCAAAGATTGAGGTAATGTCTTTCATTTCTCTCGATTCGGATGATTTTAAATCAAAGTACTAAACCAGTTAAACGTCTTCCAAATCACTTTCGTTTTCTCTTTTAGGAGATGTGTTAACCTTTTGAACGCCTGAGTATAAACGTATCGCCGTACCTACCCCTGACGCCAGGCCACTTTTTCTGTCAAATGAACATCTACTTTTAAAACAACAAACTCGATATTGGTGGTTTATTTATATTAGTTTCATGCAACACAATATAGACGGAAGCTTAAACTTTTAAATTATATAAATAAAAACACACAAAAGTAATGATTGAATTGTTTATTTCATAATATAGTGCGAGTGGTGCGACGTGTATTTTGTCATATATTTGTGACGTTGGCGTTCAGGGTTAGATTTCGTTTGTCACATATATGTGAGGAGAGGAGAGGAGCTCCCAGCAGTGGGAACATTATAGGCTGATTATGCTTTAAACTTATTGAAGCAGTCATAGTAAGCCATGTTTAGCAATACATAGCTAGCTGATAATATAAATGATGACGACGAAGAGTGGCAAGCTCGATTTCTGAAAACATCACAACACAATTTGCACGTAATTCCTCCAAGTAGTACCCATTCTACTCGACAATACCCAACTCATCAGAATACCCTCACAATACAAATAAAGACAAACCTCCCCACAGTGGAGCAGACACATAACATATCATCTCATTTTCCTCGGCGGGTATTAAATAAGGCGGTAATGCAATCCCTGACAGGTTGTTTCTTTTATTCATCTGTTGTATCTTAACGGCGTATCAATTCATCCCGCCTATAGAACGTGCTGGAATATATATACATCTACATTTGAGAAAGATTAATACAAGGGGTGAGTCTGCCCTTGGAGTATTTATGGAACTGTAGAGCGCGAATTAGAAACGGAGAAATAGGGTTAGCGCTGTGGATGGTTTTTGTATTCTATATAATTTGTAAATTTGCCTGGAGCGGATTTATATTTTTTAAGATATATTTAACACACATAATCTATAGATATATATCTATACTTATGATAAATCTGATGAGTTTGTTTATTTGTTTGTTTGAACGTGCTAATCTCTTGAAATACCAGTCGGATTTGTTTGTATTTGATAGACCAATTCTTGAAGAACGCTATAGGCTACTTAAAATCATGCTAGGACTCTTATGACCAGATTCAAAACAAAAAAGTCGAACATATAACCTCCTCCATTTTGGAAGTCGGTTAAAAAAAGTCGGAAAGAACGCCAAGTGAAAATGATTTAATAGCGCGGACTTCAAATAACGGACTGGAACAAGAAACATCGCGCGGACGAAGTCGCGGGCAGAAAATAAATAAAATAATTCGTATTAGATCAATGGACCAATAAAAATGCATTGTTGTATGCAATGTAGAAAAGAGTTGCTTTTGACAAAATATATCAAACTAGCTTCCGCCAGCAGCTTCGCCCGCGAGGTATGTCGATAAAAACTATCCTATGTCCTTCCCCAGGATGCAATCTATCTCTCTGCCAAATTTTATCGAAATCCGTTCAGTGGTTTAGGCGTGAAAAGATAACATACAGACAGACAGACAGACAGAGTTACTTTCGAATTTATAATATTAGTATGGATTAAGTTTGTTAAGTTACAAAATATCAACTTGCGCTTTCTGTGAATTATCCCTTGTGAAATTCATACGCAAACGGTTCTCCCCTTCGCCCAATTAACATCAAAGTACTTACGTTTTTCAAATAGTTGTGTAATTAAAAATCTTTTTATTTCACTTGCTATTCATTAAGTTTAGATTTATTGGTAGCTAGCTATCCGGCCCAGCTTCGCTTCCAATCAATTTATTTATCCAACTTATAGGTAGCTCGATGCTCTGAATCCTGAAAATTTCACGAAAACGTCCGCGACTTTTATAAAAAAGGTTTCGATTGCAACCTTCATAAAAAAAAAATGAATGAAATGAGTTTAGTTTTATTCTAATTGAGCGCGCAAACAGATAGACGTAGGTACTGTTTTATTTTAATTTTTTTTTTCTCAAGACGACTTCAAAGAAAGTTGGAAGTTTTTTCTAAATGGTATTTTAATTTGATTAATTTACAATAACTAAGCGTTTAAATTTTCCATTTTTTTACGGTACGGTTGTTCTCGGCTATTTCAATATTCTTCGTCGGCTATTACTTTGACTATATATTTATTCCTTTGTCGTGTTTCATCGGTTTATGATATTATATTGACATGTATTTCTCTGTGTAGCGTGAAATAAAATTTACATCAGCTTATTTTCCGAGAGCGCGCGTAATACAACAGTGACGGTTCTATCTAGATGACTTCTGTATGTTTACGTGGTATGACAACAATTGAATTATTTTCCACGAAAATTCTGTTAACTACATTTTGTAAAAATATTTCTGCTTCCATACTGTTAATGAATGAAATCTCAATTATGAACAACTCTAAATTCTTGAATTTCCAAATAAAATTACACGAATATTGAAACAAATGGCATCCGAAAACCAAAGCGTGAATTATTTTTCCGTCCATTGTTTCATTTCGTTCGCGGAGAGATTTATCGACATTGTTCCCAATCCTTCTATAAATAACGAAGCACGTGCCCTCCTAATTACGGTTAATTTAAATAATTAATATGACACATCGCAAACAAGGAGATGTAACGTATGACAGCTTTAACTTCGACGAGTCGGGAAGGTATATCCCTCGTTTAATAAACTTTGTTTATATTAATCAAGCGGGCAGGTAACGCGGGGCGTGGGAGGGGTGCTAGTGGGGCGCGGGGGGTGTCTCCCGCGATGCATTGCACACCTTACGTGTTTGGAGATACACGGGCGGCATGGTTTGCCAACGTAGTAGTTGAGTTAAGCTCTCTCTCGTGTAAACTTTGTAACTTATCTGTAACAATACAACATTCTCATAAGACTGTTATGAGCGAGGTATGTATAAAAACTATATTACGCAGAATGTGGCAAGAAACTTGATTTTAACTAAGCTGCTGTCAAGTTACCACAATAGAAGCCGTTTTCATTGCAATTATAAAATTATTATTCTGTTTTATTTTAACCACATTACTTACTTTATGATCTGGATCGAACTCCATCAAAGACCGTTCATTAAAGCGTTCCGTCTGTGTGTATCGCCGTCAGTCGCGAGGTGCATTCACGGTTGGCGACAAACTGTGGCACAAATATATCAGTGTAATAGCGAGCCCCTCAGACCCACACCAACACTCCCTCGACATACCCCAACATAACACACACACATGCGCACTATAGTTTAGACATGAACTATTTTTGTGTGATCACTAGCGGCGGTATTAGAAGCATTTTTATGATGTGTGCAAAAATAGTTTTTTTTCTTTCTTAATTCTCTCTCTTTGATATTTTTAATATAACGATTTTTTTATTACTTACATGTATTTTGGGTACGCTCACAAACCTAAACCTTACATACCTACATTGACAACCACACCAGAGAAACTATAGGCCATAAAAATATGTAAACAGTATTTGTTACGAGTGGTAATGGAATCCGGCTGCATTCCGTATAGCATAAACTTAGCAACTAATCTTGATGTAGTTTTAGATAATATGGGTCAGTATAATCATCCTATAATGTTTCCACTGCTGGGAACATCCACCACGCGGGCTCAGTGTATCTAAGAATGGTTATATGTATGTACTAGCTTCTGCCCGCGGCTTCGCCCGCGTGGATATCGGAAATTATCCCACGGGACAGTACCGGTGAAGTAGCTAGCCCATGTCCTTCCCTAGGATGCTATCTATCTCCTTGCTAAATTTTGTCGAAAATCCGTCCAGTGGTTTAAGTGTGAAAAGGTAACATACATTTTTATTACTTACAATTAACAACTACGTTACCATTTTGGCTACGTACAGATCTCCGTCCATTTATTGCATCGACAACTTTTTGAATTCGATTGACAGCATACTTCGTCCTATTAATTGCAATAATATTATTATTATTGGAGATGTAAATATAGACATTAAGCCTGATAATAGTGATAGAAATAGTTCACCTTATTTAAATCTCACTGCAGAGCTGGGTCTTCTCCCAGGGCATACATTGCCAACTAGACTATGCAATTGTTTGGATCACATCATGATCAAAACAAACAGGTCAGCCACAGTCACTGTCATAGAGTCCACAGTTACAGATCATGATTCGGTTCTTGTTAGTTTATCTTGTAGGCGTGAACTGATAAAGCAATCTAACTTAATTGTTAAGACAGATTTTAATGCAACTATAAAACAATTAGAATCTATGGATTTCTCTTTTGTCTCTCCTTCAGCTGATGCTGAAGAAGCTGCTACTCTTTTTACTAAAAACTTGACTTCTGCAATCAAATCAAACACAACGTCTAGTATAGTTTCTGGTCGTAAAAAAACCATAAAACCATGGATTACACCTGGTTTGGTTCGGTGTATCCGACACCGTGATAAACTACATGCTAAGGTTAGGAAAAATCCCAATAACTCAGTTCTCGAAGTCACTTATAAGCGCTAAAGAAATTATTGTAACGCTCTATTGCGGAAGCTTAAAAGAAATTATGAAAAATCTCTTTTACAAAATGCAGGAAGTAGTAGTAAGGAAACGTGGTCAGCTATAAAATCAATCACTGGTACTGCCAAGCAAAAATCTTCTGCTGATGATTTACTAAAGAACTTTAATACCCCCCACGATGCCGTTGAAACTGTGAACAACTTTTTTGTGGATGCCGGAAAGCTACTTGCGGACAAGATAAAGTGCTCTGACAATTCCAAAATCACCCTGCCTACTTTAAATGATTTCAGTAGTCCACGCGTCCCGAATTCTATGGTATTGCTCCCGCCAAACGAATCAGAAATTGAATCTCTTATCATGAATCTAAAAAATGACTCTGCAGCGGGCTGGGACTCTATTTCGAACAGGTTTCTGAAAATGTCAAAACATGTTATCGTACCACACTTTACCACGATCATTGGCCTATGTATAGAGCAGGGCGTTTTTCCTAGTGTATTTAAAAGGGCGCTCATCACTCCTGTCTACAAGAGTGGAGCTCGAGACAGCGTAACGAACTACAGACCAATTTCTGTGTTGCCAGCGCTCTCTAAATTACTAGAAAAAGTATTGAACAACCAACTCATAAAATTTTTAGAACAAAATAATATATTATCTGACTCCCAATTTGGCTTTAGGGTAGGTAAAAGTACGGATGGAGCCGTTAGCTCGTTGGTGGATTATATTACAGCTTGTCTAGATAATAAACAAAAGTGTGTCGGAGTCTTTATTGATCTTGCCAAGGCCTTTGACACTGTCTCAATCCCTGCTCTTGTAGACAAGCTGGAAAGGTGTGGAATAAGGGGAACGGTACTTAAAATCTACAAAGACTTTCTTACTGGCCGTCTGCAGAGAGTTAAAGTGGGTAGTGCTATTAGTTCGGATGTCGAAGTCATCTACGGAGTCCCACAGGGTAGCATTCTCGGTCCCAGTCTCTTCCTGATTTATATAAACGACTTATGCCAAATGACACTTAACAAAGGCAAAATATTTACCTATGCCGATGACACAGCTTTGGTGTTTCAGGGAGAGACTTGGGATGAAGTCCAACAAAATGCGGAGATAGGGCTCCATAAAGCCAGCCTGTGGCTGAGGCATAATCTGTTAACAATTAACATTTCGAAAACCTCATTTGTGCAGTTCACTAACGCTCGCATAAAACAGCCCAATGTGGCTGTCCGGATTCACACATGCAAATCACCTTTTACTCAACAGTGCCTGTGTACAACTCTTAGCAAATCTAAGACAGTCAGATACCTTGGGGTTCTTTTGGATGAGAAAATATCCTGGCATCCACATATCGAGATGGTTTCGACAAGAGTCAGGAAACTTACATGGGTGTTCAAAAATCTGAGGCATGTAGCTGACGGCGATCTCATCCGTACAGTTTATTATGCATTGGCTCAATCGGTTATTGGTTACTGTATTGGGGTTTGGGGAGGTGCATGTAAAACGTATCTCTTACGCCTGGAAAGAGCACAACGGTCTTTGCTAAAAACAATGTCATTCAAACCATACAGATTTCCCACGAAGACACTATATGAGCTGTGCCGGGTATTTACAGTAAGACAACTGTTTATTTTCCATATAATTACAAAAAAACACGTATCTACCCCATATGATCCAGGTAAACTTCGAAATAAGCGAACAATTCCAAATGTAATCGAATCTGTTAAATGCCGTACGGCTTTTGCAAGACGACAAAACGCTTTTCTTTCTGTATTTTTATACAACAAGATTAATAGAATCTTAAATTTTTATCCGTTAGCACTACACGAATGTAAACTTAAAGTAAAGAACTGGCTCTTTACTCTAGATTATGAGGACGTAGAGAAAATATTAAATAATTAATCTCATTCTACAAAGGAATACATCTCTTTCTTTCAAACACCTACTCATACACAAACACGAACGGGAACCGTGTGAAAGTGAAAGTGTGCATGACACTTACACACATGCACACGTACACACCCCCACGTACACACCCCCACACAAACACACAGCACGATATAGTTTATACTTTAAGAATAAATAATTATAGTTTTGATATTTTTTCATACTTTTCATTTGGGTTATTGTATTTTATTTTATTTTGTTTACTTCTTTTAAAAGTGTATTTTGTTGCACACATGTTTGTCTATTCCTATGTTGACATAGTACCTAAGCCAAATAAAATGGGAGAGGGCGCTGACTCCTGACATACAGGTACACCTAGTTCGGGAGTCAGAGGCTTCAAACAAGTTTCTGTAACCTATTATGTCAATAAAAGAATTATTATTATTATCTCTTTATTTCAATATATACACATATAAATTATATTTTTAAATATTATGATATATAGATATAAAAACATTTAAAAATATAAAAAATAGTAGCCCACCGGTATCGGGAACAAGGTCCAAGCTACCGGCGGTCAGGGCTCCAGAGAGAGGAACCTCCTAACAATGCGAGCCGTGTCCAGAAGTACCGCTCTCTGAATCAAGCCCTTGATCCAGCTGCCCAACGAGAGCCTCCTTAGGTGTTGGTCGAGGCTCTTGGCTATTAATCCATTGGCTGTTACGACTATCGGCACAATGATTGCTGAGTCTACATCCCACATGTCGACAACCTCGCGAGCCAAGTCAAGATACTTGATTTGTTTATCTTTCTCGGCTTTCACGAGGTTCTCATCATGCGGGACGGTTATGTCAACAATCATTGCGCGCCGCTCTGATCGATCCACCACCACTATATCAGGCTTATTGGCAACAATAGTCCTGTCAGTGATGATGGATCGATCCCAGTACAATGTGATATTACCATTTTCGAGAACTGGGTCGGGCACGTACCTGTAGTACGGCACCTCCGATTCCACAAGGTTGTATTTCAAAGCAAGCTGCTGATGGATTATCCTGGCTACAAGGTTGTGTCTATGCAAGTACTCTCCGTTAGCTAGACGAGAACACCCAGAGATGATATGTCTTATTGATTCCCCCGGCCGGTGACATGCCCGACAGATGTCAACCGTGCCGTCTTTAACAATAAATCTCCGGTAATTGTTCGTCATCATAACTTCGTCCATAATTGCACAAACAAAACCTTCGGTTTCTCCAAAGAGGTCACCGAAACGTAGCCAGGCTACGGACGCTAGTAGATCTACATCGGGTCCATGTAGGGCCCGGAAAAAGCGTCCGTGAAGCTCCTTACTCTGCCATACCTCCATGCGATCATTAGTGTCAAGCACTGCTGGTTTGCGCCAGTTCTCTTTAGTCAAGGAGAGCGGGGTGAGGCCATTGTCCACTGCCACTACATCCCGATGCATCCCCACGTCGGTTTCTAGGAAATATTCCCTGAGACTGCATATCTCGCGATTGTGGAGAGTCTTAGCCTAAAAGCCTCGACCTCCACACTTTCGCGGGATATACAGCCTCATTACCGATGACCGTGGGTGATGCATTCGACTTTCAGTCAGCAGTGTACGGACCTTCCTATCCAGGGCGTCGAGTTCGGTCTGAGTCCATTTGAGTATGCCGAAAGAGTACATCAAAACCGGCATGACCCAACCGTTGAAGGCGCGCACCTTGTTTCCGCCTGATAGAAGACTATTAAGTACTTTTTTCAGGCGGCCAAAGAAGCGCTCCTTCAACGATTGCTTCATGTCAGTACCATTGATCCCTAACGCTTCCAACATACCCAAATACTTATAGGTTTCGGATGCGGAGAGGGCTCTAAGGTTTGTGGAATCCGAGAGTTGAGTTCCCACGGATTCCACAATCTCCCCTCGCTTTACATGCATGACCGCACATTTGTCCACACCAAATTCCATCCTAATGGCGTTACTGAAAGTTTGAGTTACTTTCAGTAGCTCCATTAGTTGTAAATTGTTGGGGGCAAAGAGTTTTAGGTCATCCATATAGAGGAGGTGCGATATAACCTGACCACCTCTCCTCAGCCGATAGCCTAGACCTGAAGCCTCCAGCAGTGTGCTTAGAGGATTCAAGGCTAAGCAGAACCAAAGCGGGCTCAAACTGTCGCCCTGGAATATGCCTCGCTCGATCGTTATCGGTTCGCTATTCCTCTGAATATTTCGACATCCTGGATAGCGAAGGACTGTCCTCCATTGCCCCATACACGACATCAGGAAGGTGCGCAGAGTTGTATCTACTTTATACAACTCCAGCACCCTCATGAGCCATGTATGTGGTACCGAGTCATAGGCCTTCTTATAATCTATCCAACATGTCGACAGATCCTTTCGGGAACGACGAACCTGTTGGCTAATGGTCATATCAATGAGGAGTAGCTCCTTAGTACCGCGGGACCCATTCCTACATCCATTCTGAGATGCAGACATGATGGAGTTGGTGTCTATATGTTTGTTAATTTTAGTTCTCAAAATGGATGTAAGAACTTTATAGACCGTCGGTAAACATGTGATCGGCCTATAATTTTTGGGTTCCGCAGTGCTACCTGATTTATGGAGCAGGTGGGTAATTCCTGTCGTTAGGAACTGGGGTAGCGAACCAGACTCTAAAGCAGTCTGGAACTGAGATGCCAAGCGAGCGTGCGACCTTGAGAACCATTTGATCCAAAAGTTATGCAGCCCATCCGGCCCTGGAGCTTTCCAGTTGGGCAACGGACGGACTGCACGAGCTACATCTTGGGGGCAGATAGTGATAGCCCCCATTTCTGGTATTGGATCGCAAGCTCGCTCAATTTCCCGAGCCCAATCACCTTCGGTGTGACTGACAGGCACCGACCAGATGCTGCGCCAGAAGGAACACATGGCATCATCATCCGGCAGGCACGTCTCAGCCACACCTTGGTTCGGTCGTTCCCAACCCCTATAAACCCACCTTTCATCACTCTGGAAGGTGCGATTCTGAGTATATCGCTCTACCCGTCGCTTCTTCTTCTTAGCGTGTCGATAGCAATCTAAATGAACTCGGCCCAGAATTCGGCTACTTGTTTGGCGCCGTCACCAGCGTCCATCAGTTCCTGTAACGTGCAGCTGACAGGACACGAAGGACACGATGTTATGTGTCCCATCGTTTGTGGAACAGCACCACATTTACACTCCAAGGCAGAGTCGTCTATGAATCTCCACCTGAACAGGTTTTCCTTGCTTCGGCCAACCTGTGTCCGAAGTCTGTTTAAAGACTTCCAGGTCGCCCAAGGTAACTCATGTCCAGGTGGGAGGTCTTCAGCGGGTGGAACGAACGGGTTGGGTAAAGAAGCACTGTCTCGCCACAGCTTCAGTCTTTGTTGTGACGGTTCGTCAGTGAGTGGGACGACACACTTTAAAAAACTGTTTCGGCTTTTCAGCCTTTGTGGCACAAGGATGTTGTCGTGCAAAGGGTGTCGTGTGTCGGAGACCATTTTGGATTTTTCGCTGGAGCTTGCCACTGCTCTGCGAACCACTGGTGGCGCTATTCCTGCTAGTGGATACAGCATTTGTACCGGTGTCGGTTTAAGGCAACCGGTGATGATTCGGCACGTTTCATTCAAAGCTGTATCCACCAGCTTAGCATGGGCAGAACGACTCCACACGGGGCATGCGAATTCTCCCGCAGAAAAAGATAGCGCCAGTCCAGTAGTCCGCATAACGTCAGGTGAAGCACCCCACTTCGATGAGACCAGTCGACGAAGCAGACTGTTGCGAGTGTGCACCTTCTGCTTGATATTCTTGCAGTTTTTGCTGAATGTTAAAGACCTGTCCAGGGTAACACCAAGATATTTAGGGGAGTTGCTGTGCTCAATGGACACCCCACCCCAAACGATGTTAAGTTTGCGTGCCGCCTCTCTATTGCGGAGATGAAATACGCAAGACTGGGTTTTGCTCGGATTGGGCTTGAGTGAGTTAGCGATGTAATATGTGGCTAAGTCACCAAGAGCGTCTGATAAGTGGGCCTCTACCTCCTCAAAGGTGGTGGCTTGAGACGTGAGGGCAAGGTCGTCTGCATAGAGGAAACGGGACGTGTTAGGGCTGGACGGTTGGTCGTTGGTGTAAATATTAAAAAGAAGCGGTGCTAGGACACTTCCTTGAGGAAGGCCGTTTTTCTGCGCTCTCCAACGACTTCTTTCCGAGAGAAGGTGGACCTGAAACCGACGATTGTGGAGAAGTTCTCGGAGTATTCGGACAAAGTTCTGATCGCTTATCAATGTCTCCACCTTCCACAGCAGCCGCTTGAGGTTGACTGTATCATAAGCAGCTGACAGATCCACAAAAACCGCGCCCGTGACCATTCCTATCTCGAAACCATCCTCAATGTGTTGAACAAGTTTGAGGGTTTGGTTGCAGCAAGACTTGATGGGTCTAAAACCAGCTTGCTCTGGGATTAATTTCGGGTCAATAATACTCGTTAGTCGGTTCAGCAGCATTCTCTCAAACAGTTTGTACGTGTGGCAGAGCAGAGATATTGGACGAAAGTTTTTTGGATCGTCCGTTGTTTTACCTGGCTTTGGAATTGCTATGACCTTTGATTTTCTCCAGAGACGGGGTATTGAAGCTGATTTCAGACAGTTGTTGTATAGATGCAGCAGCCACGACACAGCAACTGGGCCAAGCCGTTTGATTTGCTCAACTGAGATGTCGTCCACTCCTGAGGCTTTACCACACTTAAGACCCCTAATCGCTGCGACGATATCAGAAAGGTTGAACGGTTTGCTAATATCGTCGCAAGCGCCATCGGGTTCTTGTGGCTTAGGGACTTTGCTAGAACGACGTGTTGGTTTGCCGTTAACAAGAAGTTGGTGGGCTATCTGGTTAGCGGTGACTTGGCTTGGCGGAGTTGGTTGAGGGGACTCGCTGGTCAGCTTTCTTATAGTGCTCCATGCCTTTTTACTGTTATGGGTCATGTCGATGTTAGCAACAGTGTTGATCCACCTCTCCCGTCTGATTTCACCTAATTTTGATAGCAGCATTTCTCCGGCCTGCGTGGTTTCCTCCGAAAAGGGGTCGGTGCTATACAGTGTTTTGTATCGGTTCAGTAAATCACTGGTTTCTGTCGTCAGCCCTGGGATATAGGAAGTCCTGCAGCCCCTTGGGATGTGTCTTCGTGAAGTAGTTGATACAATCTCAACAAATTGGTCGTAGTTTTGCGGAGTTGGCAAGACATTCAAGAGGGCGTCATCAATCGACCGCGTGAACGACTCCCAGTGGGCCTTAGCGTAGTTAAATCGGCGCTTAAAGGGGACGTTTATAGGTCGGACCACCGGTTCGATGCAGCACATAATAGGTCTGTGCTGGGTGCGAGGTATAGGCGAACATACGCTTTTGGTGCACTGTGAGCTGATAGACGAACTGACAAAGGTTAGGTCGGGGTTGTATCCGCGTTTCCAGCGCCCACCATTAAATGACGCCGGTTGTTTGGCATCATGTATTAGCATCAAATCATTCGTCTCCGCCCATATCTCGACTGCTTCTCCGCTAATGTCCGTGTCGTTGTAGCCCCAGTTGGAGCTACGGCTGTTGAAGTCACCGATTATAACTTTAATTGGTTGGCTGTTGAAATTCTCTGGCGGAACGAAATTAAATGTGGTGCCAGGTGGTTTGTAAACGGAAGTGATGGTACACTTACCAACATCAACGGAGATGATTTCTATGCCGTTCTCGTTTGAGCACTTGGTGGATAGTATGCTTACGCCGGGAGCAGCAAACACTGCGTTACCGTGCTTCGGGTGACAGATCTCGGCGATAAGCGTAAGTCCAGGGATGTGTGGCCTGCTTTGGGTTTCATCTCGATGGGTCTCTTGAATGCAAAGAATGTCGCAGTGAGTTTTGCGGTAGACGTCAGAAAGAATTTCAGATTTGTCTCGTGAGAACCCTTCGATGTTAATCGAGACTACGCACAAAGCCGGTTTTATAAGTGGACTTTGGATTGCCATCGTGGTGAAAGGATTAGCCAATCAGCGTGGATAACTCGCTGATTGCCCAGGGTGCGCCGGACGTATAGTGGTTCTGTAGTTACGTCGCTCGGGGAGGCTCCTTTCATGCACCCCACCCGTCGCTTATACCGACGAATACGGTTCGCCCATGCATACACTTTCTGCTTCAGGAAGTCGATGCGCTCTGTGACACAAGACATATAGTCTTGAGGACTGATATCAGTCCCCGCGAACGCCCGCCTCACAAAGCGCATCACTCTAGGGCGAGTATTGCCCTCCCTGAAGCAGATTAGTTTGCCGATGAGCGTTCTGGCCCCACCAATACGGCGTTCAATTCTGCACTGCCAAGCGGGTACGGCTGGTTTCGGTCGTGTAGTTCTAGAATCATTGGCAAATTTGACGTGAGCTACACGACATGCCGCTACAGCCGCGCAGTACAGAATCGAATGAGTATCGGTGAGGTCTTCGCAGTTATCAAAATATTTTGACAACTGCGAATCCAGGACCGCCATCAGCGCCCTATTTTTGTTATGCATGGGCAAACGAGGTAAGCGTGGTCTAAGTTCGGGCGACATGAAGCGATATTCCTGAATCGCATCCTCCAAAGCACTCCTCAATTCCTCATTGTACTGGGTACTTACGTTTGTAGCCCTATCATTACTCCCTTCGTCTGCATGTCTTGTATTAGACTGCTGTAATATTGCAGCAGTCTGCGACTGGGGGGCGATGACATGACTACTCCGCATTTCACTTCGCAAGCGATCAAGTACAGTGTCATCCAACATATGATTACGTTGGATAACCCGCACCTGATCCGACAGTCGTTGTGCCGAGACGTTGACAGCCGGCTCAAGCACCTGAAAAAGAGAGAGCATCCGAGCACGGTACGCGGTCAGATTGTTTCCCCCCTCTGTAGCCCCATAGTATGAGCGCATGACATTTTCATTGATGGGACGTGTCCATCTCATGCGCTGCACACTTCCGCCGGGAGCTGGGACCCTATCAGAGGCCGGTGGGCCTCGAGGTCCTAAGCCGTCCGGCGGCCGGCGTCCTCCCCGTCGACGAGCAGGTGGTGGCGTCGTGGGCGGAGAGAAATACTCGTCGCTCGAGCTCGACGCAACTGCCGCGGCCGGTGTCGTCACAGCGTTCACAGTGGGGCTGGGTACCGGCGGCGGCGAGGCGGAGCTGAGCGAAGAGTCCGGAGGTGGTAGGCGTGCACGTCTTGCGGCTGATCTTGTCAACATATTTTCTATTTATTATTTGTTTCGTTTTATCGGGGGTGACATGACATATGTCACCTCCGATTCGGCAGTTTTTAGTAAAAGTTTGGAATATTATGGTTTATTCATGGTTTATTGTACTTTTCTATTGATATTATATTAAATTGGGTATTTGGAGTTTGGATGCAGGTAAAATTTTACAATAAAACTGGTGTAAAATTTTATTAATCTGAAAATGATTACGAATTGATATGTTGACGTTGGTGTTGCCATTATTATTATTATTATTATTATTATTATTATACAGGAAGAGGTACTTTCGATATGGCTCACTATTTTGGGCTTCCACATAAAAGGTAGATAATTATGCTGTCGCGGACATTTATTTAGAACTGTTTAAGGCGACTACATGACCTAAAACGCGGTCACTATCGGACTGCATAGAAAAGAAAGAGAAGCGCGATGACACAACGCTGGTAATTTATTGCAAAATATGAAACAATCATCTATTTACAAACTATTTTCAAACTACTTAATAATAAACAATCCATCACTGAATGCAGTTTGGCATTAGCAATTTAATGGTATATTTTTAATTATAATTAAAATTGTTAATGAAGAGACAATGTCAGAGGTGTATTTGAAGATTTTTTTGATGCATTAATGTACGTTTAATTGTGATTTGAGTTCCATCACTGTTTTAAAATAAGGCTTGGAAATATGTTTTTTTTTTTTGACCATTTTCAAGTAACCTCCGCCTTATGACAAACAGTCCCACGATACATTATATTAGTGTAACAACAGCGCGTCTGCGGGATTCAGCCCTAGTAAAGGTTTCTGTGGCTCTATGGGACGCGATGTAAGTCGCCTGCTGCTGACGTCGAGCTTGTGACTGTTCTGGTGTCTCCGCAGCCCGTTGAGACACCACTATACTCAGCATGCTGTTGACGCCGATCTTGGGGCTGTTCCGGTGTTTCTGCAGCCCGTTGAGACACCAGATACTAAGCATGCTGTTGACGCTGATCTTGGGACTATTCCGGTGTCTCCGCAGCCCTTTGAGACACCAGATACTCAGCATGCTATTGATGCCGATGTTGGGACTGTTCCGGTGTTTATGCAGCCTGTTGAGACACCAGATACTCAGCATGCTATTGATTCCGATCTTGGGACTGTTCTGGTGTTTCTGCAGCCCGTTGAGACACCAGATACTCAACATGCCGTTGATGTCTAGGTTGACACTGTTCTGAAGTTTCAGCAGCTCGTTGAAATGCCAGATACTCAACGTGTTGTTGACGACGATCTTGGAACTGTTCTGGTGTCTGTCTCAGTAGCTCTGTGTGCGTCTCACGCACCCCTGCTCAAACCTTCGCAGCTCAGTTTGTTGAGTCGTCTCGTTAAGTCTAGCTATAGCTCGAGCCTTATTAGAGTTTTATGAAATATTAGACTTACGCTTTCGAGTCATTATTGTAAGTACTATTTAAAAAATCACAAAATCCGTAGTAATTTTCTAACTAACTAAAACAATTACAATAACTAATTATGAGGAAAACGAATCTATGTTCTTCCTACTTACAACACAACCTAAACCTAAAACTGTACGTTAATCTTAAACTATAATAATCCTAAGTAATGAATGTGATTTGATTTGATTTTAAAATATAATCTGCCTAGCCTTTTCCCAACTATGTTGGGGTCGGCTTACACTTAACGTGCTTTCCGAGGCACGGAGGGGTCTTGGTATGTAAAGGTGGTCATCCATCCACAGACCAACCGCGGCAAGCGTAGCTTAACCTGACCGATCGACCTGTGCGGCTGTTATTATTTAGATACGGGCCCCTCGGGCCCTTCTTAAAATATACTACCTAAAAATTATAATTATGCCTTCTCATTAAATTTGGCAGTTCAACAACATTCATTGCGTTATTTATTTACGTTGTTGAGCAGACAAATTTTTCGATCATAATTATACAGGTAAAGCGATGGATTAGCGAAATCCTTCAAAATGATTCAGATTGAGATTGATACTGTGATAGGTACGATACGTACTAAAAAAAATGCTCTGTGCCTCACGCGTCTGCTTGCCCGCGTTCGCGTTCGGGACTTCGGGTCCCCTCCCCCTACCCCGCTCTGTGCGTCGCCGCGCCGCCAATTCCTATGGCGCTCTACCTCAGGTCAATCTTATCGTGATAACTTTTAAAGAATTTGTCCAAATTGTTTGGTATAAAAGACAAAGTTTATCTACATTAAATACCGAAAGCGATAAATGTATTAATTTTCATAAGAATTAACTAAGTACTCTAAAATGTGCATTGTAAAAAAAGTATCCGATTTAAATGTATTTATGGATCACTATTTTGGATATAATGGCTTCCACATAAAAGGTAGATATATGCTGTCGCGGACTTTTATTTAGAACTGTTTAAGACAAACAGTCCCACGATACATTTTCTTCGTGTAGCTGTAACGGTTTAGGCAGCGCACGCCAAGATAGCTCTCAGAGGGCAGGAATTTTTCCGACTTACTTGATACTTATCGTTATATTATGGCCAAAAAAAAATACTCAAAATCTTTATAAATTGTAGCCTATGTGTTATTCTGATGTATAAGCTATATTACTGTGAAGTTTCATAGAAATCCGTTCAGTAGTTTTTGCGTGAAAGAGTAACAAACATCCATCCTCACAAACTTTCGCGTTTATAATATTAGTAGGATGTTAAATGGTTTGGTTTTAGGACATTTTCCTCGCGATGTTTTCCTTTACCGTTTTTGAGAGCAATATTCTCAGCACCGCAATTTAATTAAGAAATGTTAGTCCACAGAATTCAGAACTTCTAAGCTAGCCAACTCGGGTAAGTAACTACGTTAGACTCGACAATAATTGATTGTACGATAAAAATCTTGCGGTTCTCTAAACAAAACAGAATCGATTTGTAATCGAGCTTCCCTGACAATAGAACTGGCTACAAAACCTCAGCCATTTGTGTAAAAAGGCCGCTCGCCGACCGCAAGGGGGCGCCGCGGTCGCCGCGACTCCAACAAAGACGGCCGCTGCGAGTGAGCGAGCGAGCGTGCTGTTGACAGTATGTCACACTACCGTTACCCAGCGCACTTGTGCCGCGTGTTGTGTTGAATGAACTACTATTTGTTTATGTATAAAACAATGATAGACATGCGCAATAGTTTTTTAAATAGATTCGGTTCCTTTCGACGTTCATCTATAGATTGACGTAATTAGTATTCTTAATCTTCCAAAACCAACGTGACGCTACGCTGACGGAATTATTCGATCTTGGTAGAACTGTGTACCTATATATTATATTATAATCCGCATACAGCAAGTTCGAAACTTCTTTGGACACAATCCGATGGCCAGCTGCAATCCAAACACTCTAGACATCCGATTATCAAGATTTCTTGATCAATTTAATATGTTCTACGATTCATTAAATATATTCTCTGCAACTTTTGCAACCGGCAGTTAGTTACGTAAAACATGAGTTACAATTCCGTGTACGATCAGGTCAGGTACACAGTGCATTCTGCAGAATATGTGCTTAGTTCTGGCAACGTGATCAAGGTCACTACCACGGCTGAGCACGCAGGTACAGTGAAGTTCACTACCTCGGCTGAGCTCGCAGGTACAGTGAAGGTCACTACCTCGGCTGAGCTCACAGGTACAGTGAAGGTCACTACCTCGGCTGAGCTCGCAGGTACAGTGAAAGTCACTACCTCGGCTGAGCTCGCAGGTACAGTGAAGGTCACTACCTCGGCTGAGCTCGCAGGTACAGTGAAGGTCACTACCTCGGCCGAGCTCGCAGGTATAGTGAAGGTCACTACCTCGGCCGAGCTCGCAGGTACAGTGAAGGTCACTACCTCGGCTGAGCTCGCAGGTACAGTGAAGGTCACTACCTCGGCTGAGCTCGCAGGTACAGTGAAGGTCACTACCTCGGCTGAGCTCGCAGGTACAGTGAAAGTCACTACGTCGTCTGAGCTCGCAGGTACAGTGAAGGTCACTACCTCGGCTGAGCTCGCAGGTACAGTGAAGGTCACTACCTCGGCCGAGCTCGCAGGTACAGTGAAGGTCACTACCTCGGCTGAGCTCGCAGGTACAGTGAAGGTCGGATTTAGTTCGCTATATGCAGTTTTGTGTAACAAGGAACTACTGAATGCTCGTAGATGTCGATTGCCCTTGCTTTACAGCACTGCAGTTCTATATTCTGGAGAATATCGACGTAGATCATGTATTTCGAGGAATCTCTTTGGTTTATCTTCATCCACACATCGAGTTCACAAACTGTTGGGAACAGGCCTCTGTTTGTGGCAATATCCACGCCCAGTATGTGCCTGTGTGGGCGCGGTCCGAGAGGGGGGGTCGTTCGGATGACCGCACGACACCCCCTCTAATTCGATCCTCCTCCGATTTTGGGGGAGGTCATGAGACCTCCCCCAAAATCATTCAAGCTGTCGAGACTCTGAATGATTTACTGGCTTTACTAACTTAAAACTGTACTTGAGCCACGAAAACCCCGTTAATATACAAAAACATTAAGGACATAGGAAGATATGGGGACTGCCAACAGAAGTAAAAACTTTAAAAGTCTATCAAAAAGTACTCTCTGCTGTAACATTACTCGCCGTTCGACGCTCGCCGTGGACGGTCGTGCTGCCCGCTCTCGCTCGCTGCACGCCCCCACCGCCTCGCCGCCCCGCCGCCGCCCGCTCTCGTTACGCTAGCCGTAACGAGCTCCGTAGTCTCCGGACTACGCCCGCACCCTGTCAATAGCCGCCTTTTTCAAGGCGTGGTTGATAGAAGTTGTTTCTGTGACAGTAGCACGTCAAAAACACGTCGTCGAGGTTTTTGGCCCCTTCCGGGTAAAAACCACAGTTTTGTGGTCCTTGGTGGATACCTCACGGTGCCAACGAAGCCAAGGGGGTGGTGCCCCAATCTCACCCGCCGAGCCCCATCAGGGTGAGGCACTTAATTGGAATCGGGAGCTAGAAGCTTGGCCTTGGGGGTGGCTCCTAGTCAGCTCTAGCTTCGTAACTAATCTCTTGTCCACAGCTCGCGTCTAGTACGGTTGGGTGTGTCAACCCCTTCGTACTAGAACCGGTCTAGGGTGTCTCTACACCCATCGCACAGACTGGTTAGGGCCCCGTTCGCACAATAAGATCGGCGACGGGTCACAAGCTTAGGGCTCACTTCAGGTACTCACCTCCCTGTCTCACACCCGACAGGGAGGGTAGGATCTCACACCCCCGGGCCCATCCACCCGGGGTGCTAGGTTTCACGCCCCCTATGGTTCTTCCCTCTTCCCGCCCCCTTCCCGATCATGGCTGACGCGGTCATATTGGCGTTCGTTAAAGAGGTCCTCTTCAAGGACCCCTCTTTCGTTAACCAATATGCCCATCGGCTTATAAATTTTAGACGCCCTCCCGGTTCGGTCATCGACATTGACTTCAGCGACGCGCTAGTCAGCCCCCTCTTCCCGCAAAACTCAGGCGAAATCCCCGAGGCCGCCGCCGCCCCCCCTCCCGCACCCTCCGTGCCAGCCCCCTCGCCTGCACCTTCTGTGCCAGCCGCCGCCCCCAAACCAGCACCTTCCGTGCCAGCCCCCAAACCAGCACCTTCCGTGCCAGCCCCTAAACCCGCATCCTCTGTGCCCGCCCCAAAACCCGCACCCTCTGTGCCAGCCCCATCACCCGCTCCCCCCGCGTCCGCCCCGAAACCCGCACCGTCCGTGCTAGTCCCCGATCCCGCACCTTCCGTGCCAGCCGCTATCGCAGCTGATACTCCAGAGAGTATGGACACGTCCGTACCCCAATCCCAATCCGACTTAGAGGAAGCCCTCTCTGACTCTTCGTCCTCCTCGGAAGACGACTATATAGTCGTCGGAAAGGGAGGCAAGAGGAAGAAGAACGCCTCCTCTCACGCCAGCAAGGCCAAAAAGTCAGTCGCGGAAAACCCCTCCAACCCCCGCCCCCCCACCCCACCCTCCGCCGCACCGCAGGCCAATCCCGCTTCTAGCCTCTCGGCTACCCCTCCCGCTTCGAACGCCAAGAAGCCAAGACCCCCGCCCCCCGTCTATGTCCAGGATAAGTCCAAATGGACTGAAATTTCCAAAGCGTGTGTTGATCAAAAGATCAACTACACGAACGCCCGCTCAACCCAACAGGGTATAAAGGTAACGGTCGCCTCGTCCTCGGACTACAGGGACCTTACCCGTCTCCTCCAGACAAGGGCTTACTCCTTCCACACGTACTCCCTTCCGGAGGAAATCCCCACCCGCGTAATCATCAGGCGCGTCCCCAAAGAGATCCCCACCGAGGAGATCAAAGAAGACCTTGCTTCACAAGGCATCCCCGTCTCAGCAGTCCATCGCTTGCACAAAGCATGGAAGGGCCTAGTCTACGACATGGTCCTGGTCATCTGCGACCCTACTGAAGGACATCACCCCATCTTCAAGGTGAAGTCAGTCTGCTCCCTCTCGGGTATCTCTATCGAGAAACCCAGGAAGTCCAACCTCATCGGACAATGCCACAGGTGCCAACTGTATGGCCATTCCCAATCCCACTGCTACGCGACACCTAGATGCGTCAAGTGTCTAGGTGCCCACGGCACGTCAGACTGTCCCTGCCCCAAGGATCGCTCTCAGTGCTCAGAGCCACCGAGCTGCGTTCTTTGCGGTCAATCCGGACACCCGGCTAACTACCGAGGCTGCCCCAAGGCTCCCAAGTCTTCTTCTCCCAAACTGACGAAGCGCGCGAGCGACCGTCAGCAAAGGGAAAGCCCCTCTGTGAGGATCCCGATCCCTTCCTCCCAGATGCCCGATAGGCTCAGTCCCCAAAGGCCCTCCCCATGGGCGAACCTCAACCACCTCAAAGCTCCCGCAGCTTCGGTGCCCCCCCCACCCCCGACTATCCCAGCACTGATGGCAACTGTCATCCCCGCGCCATCAGTAGGCCCCTCGGTCCCAGTAACCCCACCGGTAGCCCTTCCCGCCGCCGCGCCCAGGGCTCCCGCTGGTCCCAGTAGGTCCCCCCCGACCCCCGCCTCCCGCCCCCAGCCTAGCAGCATGGAGGTAATAATCGGTGCTTACGCAGCTTTCATTGCCAAAAAAAAGAGGTAGGATCGTGTACAAGCTAGGCGACTCCCTCAATTTCGATATCATCGCTCCGATGTATCCCACTCATTTCCCGGGCGACCCCGCCCAACGTCCTGACGTTCTCGATGTAGCGCTTCTCAAGAATGTAAACCTCCGTTTGCAGTCTATCGAGACGGTACAAGAGCTTGATTCTGACCACCGCCCGGTCATCTTGCACCTGGCCCCCTATTCGGGCCTCCCGCACGACCCCAACCAGCCCCCCCAGACCAAAATAGTCACCGACTGGAGGAAAGTAAGCGAAAGACTGAAATCCACCACGTCTCCCCACCTAGACTCCATCCCCGAGCAAATTATCTCAGTCGCAGACACGACTGGGGCGATCGACTCGTTCACAGAGCACGTTCAATCCGTACTGACGGATTGCTCACGGGAAGTTCCAGTGATGGAAGACCATCGCTGGAAACTGCCCGATGACGTACGTGAACTGGTGACCGAGAAGAACGCTGCCATTCGTGCCTACGACTCTTTTCCCTGCGACGCGAACAAATCCCACATGCGCCATTTACAGCGTGCTGTAAAGAAACGCATAGGGGAATGGCGCTCCGAGGGATGGGATAAGATGATCGGCGAACTCGAGCCCACCCACCACGCCTTCTGGCAACTCCAGAGGAAGCTCCGCTCCTCTGAAGAGGCCACAGTTCCTCCCCTCACACACCCCGACAAAACGGTCGCTTTCGAAAACTTCGAAAAGGCCGAATGCCTAGCCGACAGCCTAGAGGCTCAATGCACTCCCAGCTCTCAACCAGTAGACAGAGCGCACCTCGACGAGGTGAACGCTGAAGTCGAACGGAGAGCCTCCCTCCCGCCAGTCGAAGACCCTGATGATCCTCTGCCTCCCGTCACTCCCAACGAAGTGCAAGACATCATAAAAGGGCTCGCAACCCGCAAAGCCCCCGGTTCGGACGGTATCACCAATAGAGTGTACAAACTCCTCCCCGCCCCCCTCATACTGCTCATGACCGCCATCTTCAATGGCGCCCTGAGCAACAACATCTTCCCCCAAGTGTGGAAAGAAGCCACAGTCATAGGTATCCCTAAGCCAGGCAAGCCCAAGTCTGAGCCCTCCAGCTACCGCCCCATCAGTCTGCTCAATGTTTTCGGTAAAGTCTACGAGAGGCTTATTTATAAGCGCCTCAAAGACTATGCCGAAGCAAAGAGCCTCATCCCCCCCGAACAGTTCGGTTTTCGCACGAAGCATTCGTGCATCCACCAGCTCCACCGCATAGTCGAGCACATTAGCGCTGCTTTTCAGCGAGGTGCTGCGACAGGCGTCCTGTTCTTCGATATAGCGAAGGCGTTCGACAAGGTCTGGCACAATGGCTTATTATATAAGCTGTACCTGCTAGGTGTGCCAGACCGTCTCGTGCTCATCTTACGAGATTTTCTGTCGGACCGCACTTTCCGCTACCGTATCGAGGGCGCTCTCTCTCCCCCTCACCCCATCCGCGCCGGAGTCCCCCAGGGTTCCGTTCTATCTCCCCTCATTTTCACCCTGTTCACTAGTGACATCCCGAACAGTAAAAAGGCACAGTTGGCGCTCTTCACCGACGACACTGCCATTTACTGTTCGGGTGTCAACCAGTCATCCATAGCTCGAAACCTCCAAACCTCCGCAAGCGCCTTGAGCGATTGGTTCCGGAAATGGAGAATCGAGGTCAATCCCGATAAGAGTCAGGCGGTCATCTTCTCGAAACCGCGCAAACTACCCCCCCCCTCCCGCGCCCGATCTCTATGTATGGCAAGCCGATCCCCTGGGGAAAGCGAGCCAAATACTTAGGTGTCATCCTAGACCACAACCTCACCTTCAACGAGCACATAAAGACGGCGCGTTCGCGCGCCTCTTTCGCTCTCGGTAGGCTCCACTCTATGATAACTGCCCGCAGCAAATTGTCACTCAAGTGCAAATTGCGCCTCTACACCGCGGTCATCCGTCCCATCATGACCTATGCTTGCGTAGTCTTCGCACACGCCAAGCCGCGATTTCTGCATAAAATGCAAACCCTCCAGAACCGTTTCCTCCGAAAGGTCACGGGAGCCCCCTTCTATGTCCGAAATGTGAATCTGCATCTAGATCTCAGAATCCCCACCATCCAGCAGTTCATGAAACGCCTCTCCAAGCGCTTCATTGACTCTGCCATAAAGCACCCCAATCCGCATAAGTAGGATTCGCCGACCAAGGCATACCCTCACTATCCCCGACGACGCCACTACTCTCCTCCAGGAGAGCAGTAAGGCCACTAGTACTTTCAGACGACAACACAAACACAAGCTCAGACATCCGTCCTTCCGTCCTCGCCGCCGAGGCCCGTCGCGACGTCCCGCACCATCACCGTGCCCGCCCCGACCCTTGCTCGAGCCAGCCCACGCAGCTGAGCCTGTAGTTTTAAACTCGCCCCTAAACACTAATAATAATACCGATCCAGCCTGTCCCTTGCTGTCCTCTTCCAGCGACGCCCTGAGCCGAGGTCCGAACCCCGCAGGGGATTACCCTTAGCGCTGTCGCTTAGTTTTTAAGTTATTGTTTGCCCTGGCTGGAGGCCTTAATTCGAGGCATCCACAGGAAAGTCCGGTTAAGCAGTAGCCATCCTCATAAAGGATGAACTGCGAGATGCAATAGTTAAAAAAAAAAAAAAAAAAAACTCTCTGCTGTAAAACTATGAAATGACAGTACAAAAAGTTTTTACTTTAAAAAGCCTGTTATAAAATATAGAATCTAGGATTCAAGAGCGAGCGAAGCAAACTCAGAGTTTGGGCACCCCACTTGTACATAACTACGTAAGGTTCGAAAGGCTTAGGTTAAGGCCTGATTCCTAAACTGCTGTAAAACGAGTTACAAGTTTTCGTCATAATTCGATAAAGTAAGTTCTATTTCTGTATGATGGTTAAAATAAAACAGAGACTATTCAAGGTGGGATGCAAAAATTTTCAGGCTCGCTTCGCTCGCTCTTGCAATCTACATTCTGTTGATTCTTGAGCTTTTCTTCGTATGTCGACAAAGCATATAATTCCTAGTCCTTTTTCCTTTTGGAATGATCGAAATAAAATCGAACTTAGCCGAGAGTGTGCAAAATTTTCGAGCTCGCTTTGCTCGCTCTTGTATTCTACATTTTATTAATTGCTTGGGCTTGTCTGCATAAGTTGAGTTGTTGTTGCATAAGTCCTATTTCAGCTTGAAAATATAAAATAAAACCTAACCAAACCGAGGCAGGTTGTTAAAATTTTTTAGATCGCTTCGCTCGCTCTCCCCACCCTACATGAACTACCGTTCTAATACATACGACCAGTTTGGCACCCATGGTGACCCCCCCAAAAATCTTGGGCTGCGACCGCGCCTGTGTGACTTGTATCAACCCTTCGGCGAGCTTGCTTTACCGCTCGGAATGGATATGAGTATTAATGAGTTTAATCCTGGTACACCAATATTCAAGGTTATTAGTGATAAATAAATGGGTCAAATAGAAATCGCGGTCACACGGAAACAACCCCAGAAGAATGTGCATAAAATATAATAATGAACTTTATATCAAGCATATAATAACTGTGACGTCAGAGCACCTAACAACTGCCCCACTTCTGTATAAATAGACACAGGTTGTTTTTCTTCCATTGCCGGCCTGTACCTCGGAAAATAATACATTGCTGTGAAGTGACCTGAATAACTTACAGCATTATATTGCCAAATAAATTAATAGTCGTAAATGATTCAGTACTTGTGTTACGTACCTCGTACGTATTTATGTAGAGGCGACTTATTTTAGCCACAATTGTAAATCTGGACTTATTTCGGATTAATCTTGGTGTTTGCTTCAAAATTAATGGACTGGCCTAAGTGCTGTTTTGATTACAAAATAAAATAATGATTTGGTTGTTCTGAGTCAGAGATTTTAATGGATTAAAATATAAATTCAAGTAGAAAGCAATCTTAGATCTTGAGAAAATCATTCACGATGAAAGAAATAACAGCTCTAGGACAATAAACTGGAATAGTTAGGAATTCAGTTATTATGGTTCCGGCACCAGTGTGTTACTTTACTTATTTAGTTTAGATGGTTACAAGAGATGGTGCAATTTTATAAAAAAATTTGGTTTCGCCAATGTTTAAGCGATAAACTAGAGTATTGTAATACACATTTTAAATTGAAAAATTATTCAGAGATTACCAGTTATCATTTTTTTAAATAAGACGTTTTGAAAATGTTCTTAAGTAACTTTTTATCCTGCTTATGCGTATGAAGTTTCATTAAAATTAGTTCATTCATTTTGAAAAACAAGGTCTTGAAAGTTTTGATGAAATGCTGTACGGTGTAAACGCTCTTAACTTTAACTCTAAGTATTACATTAAATTACTTAACTAATAAACTAAGTACCTGTAGACAGATGCATGCGCAGCCGCCATTAGAGTGTATTAGAAACAATATTATACTGTTTAGATAACAGTAGTGATGGACGCTGCTTGCAAACAAATCAATTGAAGGTTATTTATTCTTAACAATTAGGTTAAAATGTTTTCATTTTATTAAACGAACTGGCATTACTGATAATAAATCCCAGGGCTTTGGATGCTTTTTTGGCGTTATGTTCGACATGACACTCAAAGGTGAGCTTACTGTCCAGAAGAATACCACGATCTCTGGTGACATGAGTTCGAGATAAAGGCTGATTCGCAATTGAGTAGTTAAATATGACTGATAGGTTCTTCCGGGTGAAGGTTATAACCAAGCATTTCGATATTTTAAGATCTAGTTTATTTATTCTACAATAGCGTACTAATCTAGATATGTCCGCCTGCAAAAGTCTAGCGTCATTCAAACTCTCAACTGATGTATAGATTTTCATGTAATCTGCAAAAATTTGGTATTTAGAATGTTTGAAACATTCAATCATTAATGAAAAGCACAAATAATAACGGCCCTAGTAGCGAGCCCTGCGTTTCACCAGAAGGGATAGTTGACCAAGAGGATGTAATAAAGCCACTGAGTACACAAGCAGTGGCTTGTGTCCTATTTTGCACGTGTGATGAAAACCTATACGGGAAAGCTGGAGAAGAAATATACCATGATACAGAGGTTGAAGATAGATTTCGATCTGAGGTATAGTGCGACTACGGCACAAATCAAATTAAATAGACTCGTACCAAAAGAGTAAACATTTATTTGTGTTTATTGTTCCACCGAACCGCAGGTTACAATATTTTGTTTGAGTGCGGTTAGTGGAAGTGCTCAGGTGCCGTTCGTCCAAGTGTTGTTCAAATCAGTGCTCTGAGTGGAATACCTCAAAAAGAACACTCGGATTGTGATACTTCACAAAAACAAATGAATCAGCGTTGTTTCAGTGACCACCGCAAATGGAAATTTTCTAAAAAACATTGTACTAAATAAAAAAAACTAAAACATCCAGCCAGAATAATATGGTAAGATTCACACATTTTTAAGAAAACTCAAACTAAAACACAAAGCATTTATTTCAACTATACCATTTACAGGCACTTTTGAATTGTCAAGAAGTCGTTCAGTCCGAAAATATGAAGCTGGTCGCCAATTCCAAAACGTAGGTACCTATGGAGAAGAACGGGCCAGAAACTCCATGGACACTCTTTTAAATTATATTTTTACAAAAATATTAGTTACATCATGCCTATGATAGTTGCCCTATGATTCTTTTTTCATACAATTCTACATAATATTATTATTTTAAATGTTAGCTTGTGTTACATCATTAATGTTGAATTTATAATTATATGTGAGAACAATGTAAAAAACGACCCACGTGTTAAAAGCGTCCATAGTACAGCAAATAGTACTTAACAAAACAACAATCCAAAAATAAAATAATAATAAAAAAAAGATTCCGACGAATTGAGAACCTCCTCCTTTTTTTGAAGTCGGTTAATAATAAGCCGAGGCAGCTAAGTGATGACCAGTACCAACTGACGGCGCCCGTTCACGAACATGACGCATAGATCAGCACCATTCAGCTCAACCATTTTGAAGGGAGCTACTCGTATATGGGAGAAAAGAAGCAGATACCATCCTTACCAACGTTATTTCTGTTTATATTGCGTTACACCTTATATCATACGATGGAATCAAAACGCATTATAATATTTTGTAGCCAGAAATTAACGTAGAACATAATTAATCGGTGACAAAGCGAAACCAATGAAGTATAACAATGTTGTGCGGCATCCCGCATGCGCCGCGGGACATTAATCAACACAATCTGGAGCCGGTCTAGTCTAGACAATGTCTACACAACTAATACGCAGATAAACACTGCACATATTATACAAATTAACATCCTCCGGGACTCGCCTCCGCCCATTATCACGAATATCATGGGGGATGAAAAAGAATAATACATTAACATAATGTGGGTAGTTTATCATTTTTTATTACCGCCCGCGACCGTTCGCCTGCGGAGCCGCCTAGCCGTGTCTCTTAAAGAAAATCCGGCGATGCACGGGACCAATATCGACACAATAGTATGCATGTACTCATGTGAGTTTCGTACCTTGTTGCTGCGATTGCGGGGACATTTTAAATTTAGTTCCAACTTTGCCGTGAACACAGGATTTTACTCGTACATAGCATAAATCTCTTAACATTTTCTAGATATCAAATTATTGAGTGTACCGAAAATATTTTGCAACTCTCTAAAGGTTCTCAGTATTTTTTCCTGAAATAGCGTTTTACGTTAAATAAGTGAAATAACAACTCGAACGAGAACCAGCTTCGCAATATTTGAAGCAAAAAGTAAAAAGAAACCCCTTCACGAAATACGTACAAGACTTAATGATATAGAAAAACAGTATTCGATCGTCGCAACTGGGTCAAGATTCTGCTTCTAGAAAAGAATTACTTGTCCGAATCCGAACTTACCATTTTATGTGAGTTACAAAATATTTGTCGGCCGGACGTAACCGGCAGTAAGAGCAATAAGGTCCTGCTCGTAAACCTAGGGAGCCCTAAACCCGAGCGAGTACACTCAGAGCCAAATGAAAGTATTAAATACCACACCTGCGGACTCGGTTAAAGAATTAAATTAGAGATGTGACCTTTTAATTTGGCCGTGGCGATTCGTTGGTGCGCGTAAAAGAAAATAATGAACCTCTTTGCATGGAGTTTACGAGCCCTCTCTAATTAGCTAATGCTGTACGTTGTCTTATAAATAATGCACGTTTAAATTGGGAGACATTTTAATTGTGTATGCCAATTTGTTTCATTTAACAGAGTTGTGTGTACTTTATTATTTTCTTTGGAGTTTAATTAAATCGTTGTGTTCTTGCTAGTGACTCGATTAATTTATATGTTTTCTAGTAATTGAATACTTTTGTCAAAGAAAGGGAGTCCCGCTGCTTTGACTCAGATAATATTAAATCACGATGTAAAATTAGAATCAATATTCGAAAATTTTGGACGATCATTGAAAGCAATTAAATAGTAATATGTATAAGACACGTTTCAAACCATCACACTTTACTTAAAACCAGCCACATTTAAAAACATAATTGTAAAATGGTCAAGGAACCCTATTTAGTAAGCCAGCGGTATAGCCCGTGTGTACCCAGACATTATGTTCCCTCTCCAAGACTGTTCCAACTCGAACAGAATGGCGGACAACAAACATACGTTGTGTTTCTTTTATTTTAATTTTGATACTGGTAGAAGCTAAAGTTGAGGTGAGCTAAGAGTAGAAATGCAAACACATATTTTGTTGGTCCAACGTTAGGAATATGTTTTGAGGTATGGACATAGAAAAGTATTTTTCTTTGTTAAACTGTTGAAATTTGCAAATAAATCAAGTTAGACCATAACACAGCTGTTCAGCTAAAACATAGCCATCCCATTCAAACTAACTGCATGCACAATCTAAAAATCTGTTTTTCCACCATCCGTGATTTAAACGGGCTATCATCTCCCTAGGGCCAGTCCTGAACGATCCCGAACGTTACGCAACCGATGTGCCGCATTGCCGAAAATTAGAATAGTACGTACAACCGATCACAGCGGCATAATCCGCGTGATTAGCGAGTGTTTGCGCTGACTGTACTAAGCTGAAAGGTACTCGTGTTACCAGCCAGCTTTAAATTAAATTGTGGAATACGTTTTATTGATTGTGTGTCATTGTCAAAGCTTTTGGTAATCCTGCCTAAAACATTATATTTGTCTCAAACATTTGTCCAATACGGTGACTATTTTTAGGTATTTTTAAATTATCTAATTCCCGCTGTGGGATTGTCAGGTGAATGAAAGAATTACCTAGTTTAAAACTTCGTTTCATTTTGTAGCTGCATTTTTCCAGGAATAACAAAACATTTTTTTTTTTTCAATACTAAAACCCGACGCAGGTTTGTGTTCATTGTCTGTTGATTTATTAATCCGTGAAACGGAAAATGTAGTTCCCAAGCTCGTTATAAAGTTAATAAATAGACTAGAGGTACAATATTATAACTATTAAAGCTTCTACATACACTTTAGCGTTGCTCCTACAGCTTTGAAGCTGAACGTCAAAGAAAAATAGAACTTTAACATTTTCCTTGATCTTTTGATGTTCTTTCACAGGCTGCATTCCAACGTGCAAAGGGTGTTGTAATTGACTGGGGAAGGGAATTACTTGCAAAGTTAAGTTGGCTTCGTACAAGTTAGTGACACCCGCCAATAAGGACGTTAAAGTGTAATCAATATCGTAGGTACATGTAAGTACCTATCTGTATTGTGTGAGGTGCTGACAATAGTTCTAAATGTACCACCTTTTAGAACTATTGTAAGTAGATCACTAATAAAAACAAAAAGTTTTGTTTATGTTCTTGGGATCTGTATTCTGTGTGCCCCGATTACTTAACGAAAATTGTAAAAAATTAAATGATAAAACCTGCAATTTTTATAAATAATATACGAACGGCGCCCACTTTTATACTGGTATCTGATGTTGCGTTAGTATCCCCCTTAGCCCTCAGCCCTTCCATTTCAACTCTTTTAAGCGCAACAAGGAATTCCATACATTTTCGAAGTACAGCCAGCAAAGCAGTAAAGCAATTACCATTTAAAATATAATTTATACGGACACACATTATGATGTCACAGTTACAATAAAAACTATGTCGCATCATATGTCACATGTCGCGCACAGGGAGCACAGGGCGCACAGGACACACATCCACGAGTTGCGTCAAGAGGAATACGTTAACATTCATGAGTGACCCTTCCTTTATTGCCCGTTTTATTTGTGAAAGAAAAAGTTCATTATGTATTCCCGTTTAATTAGGAGTTCGGGGATAAGGCCCTTCTCGGATATAATGTATCGGTCCCATAGGGAGCCCAAATAATTCAACACCTACAGGGGCCACGGGGGCTGATGTAACCTTGTTATTTTAGCCCACTTTGCTATTATACATTCGTGTAGAACCAGGTTATATTGTAATGTGATTTCCGACATATTAAAATTATTGGATACCTATTTATGCTACGCATTAAATGTACAACATTACTTTATGGTGTCTCAAAATAAAAATAAAATGTTGTGTCTCAAATAAACGCTTATATTAATTAATCATTACTTATTTAGTACAGAGCAACATGTGACATGGTAATCTATTTATCTGTATATAATAAATTCCTTTAAGTCAAGCTATAGAAACATCCCAGATGATTTTTCAAAATTCCACCCCTATGGGGATAAAAGGAGGGGATAGGTACAATTTATATGAAAAATCTTATTCATTTGGTTAATTAACTTGAAAATTGGTAATATATGCTGAGTAAGTACCTAATAAAGATTGTCACTATTCGTTTAAAAAAAAACCTCACAGAGGATTTAGGGGGTGACCAAGTTGATAGGTTAGAAAAATATGTAACCCGCTATCGGATTAACTGGAAACTCGGTACCACTAAAACAAAAAATAAAAAAGTATGTGTTTTAGGGTTTTTCAAAAATCACCTCCTACCAAGGTGGAAAAGAATAATAAAGTATAAGGGGTGGATTTTACTGATTGCTTCCATTAACTCGAAAATGGGTATGGGTCTTTGAGTCAGGTTATGAACACATCACAAACGATTTTTTCAAAATTACACTCCTATGGGGGTGACAAGCGGGGATACAGTTTATTTGAAAAATCAGGGAGCCTGAAAAGGCCACTTTGGCAGAATCATAAGACAATTCATATCACGCAATTCATCTGTTTGACAGTTTCACACCTATATATCCCTGAAAGGATAGGCAGAGGTGTAGGTAGGTACCTGTAGCATTTTACGAATCTCCATACAAAACTATCTTATAGATGAAATTGCGTGATATGAATTGTTTTATGATTCTGCTAAAGCGGCCTTTTTAGCCCCCTGATCCCTTTTATATATAAACTCAAAAATTGGCCCGAAAACTCATTTGTCTAAATAAATGATAAAGATCATAAACATACATTTTATAATTTTTAGAGGAAAGTGCGAATTTCACGCGGACGAAATCGCAGGCAAAAGCTAGTATAAAATATACAGAGGGAAAAAATAAGTGCGATAGAGTAAGGCCGCGTTCGAGATCTCACAAAAGGAATAATAATTGTGAATGACACAAATAAAATCCTACGAAAAAGTATTTATCTACTTATTCAGTTGCGGAATTGTTAAAATAAAAAATAAGAAAGAAATAAAAAATCATTTATTTTGCAATGAATGTGGGTACAGAATAAGATGTAAACGTTTTAAAAGCGGTTCCAACACACTCTACCTTACGGCATGCAAAAGTAAAAAAAAGGATAAGATAAAAAAAAAGATAAAAAAAAAAGAGGAGAAGAATTAAAAATTAAACCATGACATATAATATATCATCACAACGGTAATATTTTCTCATTGTTTGTCCTATTTCTTTTTAGTAAGTATATTCATGTATGTATGTATATTTATTTGTGCTTATATTTATATGTAATTAGGTATATATTATATTCATAGTTTTAATAGGTTTATGCGTATCTTTATATTTAAAATATTTATTCCTCAATTTTCATTATCGCACCTACCATTGTTTGTCTCTGCATCACCCAAAGGTTGACTGGTAGAAAATGCATTAAGTCCGCCTCTGTACATTTTTGTGCTTGAAGTATTAAATAAATAAATAATACATGGTGCTCACATATTTACAAACATGGTAAAAGTAAACAATTTTCATTTAAAAAAAATATTAAAAAATAACAAGTAATAAGTCAGGATGTGAGTCAGTAGAGAGGATCCGGCAGTTGGGTCTCGAGGTGGCTCTGCACAAATCCGAAGCCATGTCTTTTCATGGGCTTCGGAACGGGCCACCATCGGGATCCCAACTAACGGTGGGAGGGGTTCACATCGGCGTCGAGACGACGATGAAATACTTGGGTCTCGTCCTCGACAGCCGGTGGAACTTCGTGGAGCATTTCCGACGTTTGGCCCCCAAACTGGAACGGGCTGGGGCCGCTTTCAAGCGGCTCCTGCCCAACCTGAGGGGGCCAAACGCCTCCTGCCGGAGGCTTTAGGCGGGGGTCGTGCGGTCCATGGCCGTATATGGCGCCCCGGTGTGGGCGCGTTCACTGCGGCTTCGAGCCGCCCACTACCTGAACGCGCCCAAAAGGTGGTAGCCATACGGTTAATACGGGGGTACCGCACGATCTCGCGCGAGGCGGCAAGCCTCCTTGCCGGACTGCCGCCATGGGATCTGGAGGCGATAGTCCTCGCGCGCCTCTATGAGTGGCGCGCGGAGGCACTACGCCGGGGGGAAAACCCGCTTCTGCGGCAAATTGCTGCGACTGAATTGCGACTGTCGCAACCCAGCGCAGGGCACGCCGCGATAGCGGCGGTAAGGCCCCTCTTTGAGGAGTGGCTAGAGAGGCGTCACGGCGTCCTCACCTACCGCCTGACGCAGGTCCTCACCGGACACGAATGTTTCGGGAGGTTCCTGCACATAATCAGGCGGGAGGAAACGCCCGGGTGTCACCACTGCGAGGATCGCCCAGAGGACACGGTGGAGCACACGGTGGAGGTCTGTACCGCTTGGGCAGAGCACCGCCGTGTCCTCGTAGAGGCGATCGGCAGCGGCGGCGACCTCTCGCGCCCGGCCCTGGTCCAAGCCATGGTCCGGGGCGAGAGGGAGTGGGAGGCAGTCACCTCCTTCTGCGAAGCAGTCATGCTAGCGAAGGAGGTGGCGGGATGGGCGAGGGAGAGAGCAGAGAGAGCCGCCCGTCCCAGCCGCCGCGGTAGACGCCCCGGGCGTCGGGAGCCGCGTGACTACTCCCGGCCACCGTAGGAGCGGGCCTGCGGACAGCGAGTAATGGGTAGCTCGCCGTCCGATCAGAACCAGGCCCGTGCTGGACGGCGCGTATGTGTTCCACGCGCGCCTCAAAGAGATGTCAGCAGATAAGGAGGGGCCCGTCAGGGCCGAAGCCTGCCGGGGCAGCGGGATTGTCCGAAAGGGTTACCGCTGCCCCGGAATATAAAGGGCTAAGGAAGGAACACGGATGGGTTTTAGTCAGTAAGAGTCTGACACTCCCTTCCGCTCCACCCAGAGCGGGAGGGGTCATTTGATGATTTACCATCCTTAAAAAAAAAAAAAGCGTCTTATCTTGGATATAAATCTTCTAATTTAATGATAAATGATGAATGATTTATTTTCTGTAAGTAGGTTTGTGCAAACAGGTCGAAACAAGCTCAGAGGTAACAATCTCTTTTAAAGTCCAGACAAAATCTTGGTCAGATCATGTGAAGACCATGTAGATTGGTGTCTGAAATGGTCTTATAGTATGCTTGTTTACAAAGTGTACGTTTAATGTGAGTTTTAAATTTTCTTTCATTTAATTGCAATATATCCCAAAGTATTTTATTGAAACATTTAACACAGTACCCCATAAAAGACGTAGGTATGTACTTTGGCTAACCTGAAACATAGTTAATGTATTTCATATTTAGTTCTAGTATTAAAATTATGTCTATCGCTTATTTTATTAAAAAGTTGTAGAAATTTTGTGATTAAATTGATTATATTACTTACATTAACAAAAAAAATAATAAACAAGGTATTTGTATAATGAAATTTGAAATAAAAATAATAAATTAATGTAACATTATAAACTCTTAACATTCAAAAAATCTTGTAGGTATAGAATAGTAACATTTATCTATTAGTAAAAATGTTAGCCTCTTTTTAAATTTACTTATTGAATCTTCCTTATACTCGTAGGCATGAGGTATTTTATTATAGATGACGGGCCCCATTGCACCACTACGGAATCCGGAACGCCTCTCTGGATCTTCTTTCTTCCTACTTAAGTGATAGGATTCAGAGAGTTGATGAAGGTCACCTGGATCTGTAGTAAGAATGGGGGTCCCCCAGGGCTCAATTCTTGGTCCATTTTTATTTATTTATATGACTTGCCATACCTCATAACGTATAAACATGATATAGTGTTGTTTGCAGATGATACTTCACTTTTATTTAAACTCAAACGTCAGCAGCTAGTTACTGACAATGTAAATAGCGCCCTTGCAGAAGTAGTTAACTGGTTTAATGCCAATAACTAAGTTTACGATACCCCACGTTAAACAAGTAGAAACTAGTGTTCTCATTAAGAATGAAGCGTTGAAACCCGAAGATACCACAGTATTCTTAGGCATAACTTTGGATGCCAAGCTTCAATGGGGCCCCCATATAGATAAATTGTCAAAAAAGCTTAGCTCTGCAGCATACGCCGTTAGGAAAATTTGTAATATAACTGGTTTAGAGACAGCCCGTTTAGTTTACTTTAGTTATTTTCATAGTGTGATGTCGTACGGTATTCTGTTGTTGGGAAATGCCGTCGATATTCAGACAATTTTTATTTTACAAAAAAGGGCTATTCGTTCCGTTTATGAATTAAGTGCCAGAAACTCCCTCAGAGACAAATTTAAAGAGATTAATATAATGACTGTGCCTTCTCAGTACATTTATAATAATCTTTTGTATGCACATAAAAATATTAATGTGTAAAAAATAGTGATATCCATAACATAAATACTAGGAACAAACACAAATTTGTTGTTCCTACAACAAGGCTCAAGAAAATAAGGGGCTTGTTTAGATGCCAATGTATACATTTTTATAATAAACTTCCTAGCCACATTCAAGAACTAAGCCTTAATAAATTAGGGCACGCCGCGATAGCGGCGGTAAGGCCCCTCTTTGCGGAGTGGCTAGAGAGGCGTCACGGCGCCCTCACCTACCGCCTGACGCAGGTCCTCACCGGACACGGATGTTTCGGGAGGTTCCTGCACATCATCAGGCGGGAGGAAACGCCCGGGTGTCACCACTGCGAGGATCGCCCAGAGGACACGGTGGAGCACACGGCGGAGGTCTGTCCCGCTTGTTCAGAGCACCGCCGTGTCCTCGTAGAGGCGATCGGCAGCGGCGGCGACCTCTCGCGCCCGGCCCTGGTCCAAGCCATGGTCCGGGGCGAGAGGGAGTGGGAGGCAGTCACCTCCTTCTGCGAAGCTGTCATGCTAGCGAAGGAGGTGGCGGGATGGGCGAGGGAGAGAGCTGAGAGAGCCGCCCGTCCCAGCCGCCGCGGTAGACGCTCCGGGCGTCGGGAGCCGCGTGACGACTCCCGGCCACCGTAGGAGCGGGCCTGCGGACGGCGAGTAATGGGTAGCTCGCCGTCCGATCAGGACCAGGCCCGTGCCGGACGGCGCGTATGTGTTCCACGCGCGCCTCAAAGAGATGTCAGCATTGAACGGAGGGGCCCGTCAGGGCCGAAGCCTGCCGGGGCAGCGGGATTGTCCGAAAGGGTTACCGCTGCCCCGGAATATAAAGGGCTAAGGAAGGAACACGGATGGGTTTTAGTCAGTAAGAGTCTGACACTCCCTTCCGCTCCACCCAGAGCGGGAGGGGTCATTTGATGATTTCCCATCCTTAAAAAAAAAAAAAAAAAAAACAAAAAAAAAAGCCTTAATAAATTCAAACCTTTAAAAAGAGAAAACTATGCCAGAAAGCCTATTACACCGTAAAAAACTACATTGAGGACAAATAGGCTTGGGATTGAGCTGCTCCAATAGGTTTAGACAGTGAATGTTGTTTTTATTTTTCATTTTGCTATTTTACATTTTTTTTTTCTAAATATCTATTTACTTTAACAATGACTTATACATTTACTGTATAAAGTATTATATTATTTTAATTATTGTGAATGAGGACTATGTGGGTAATTGTTTCCGTTTGAATCAGGGTCTGGCAGTTTCAGTAGTTTATGCAGCCTACCCAAATGTCCTTTTTTTGGTATTGTTCGTCGAATCCTTGAGCTCCTTAAGTTTGAGTTGAGCTGCACGGTTACTGACAAACGCGTGCACTGACTGGACAAGTCCACTCAATCTGTGTGGTTCTTTCCTCAAAATACCATCAGACACCAATCTACATGGTCCTCAAAGATTATGTCCGGATTTTTTTATACACATTGATATTGATGAATTTTATATATACAACGACATGAATATTTACTTTGTAAAATATTTTTTATTTAATTGTTGTGAATGTGAGGACTATGTGGATCATTTCTTTTTTCTGTTTTCCTTCTTAGTTAGTTTTAATCATGATCTGGCAGTTTGAGTCACTTACGCGGCCAACCCAAATGTCCTTTCTTTGGTATTGTTCGTCGAATCGTTGAGCTCCTCAAGTTCTGAGTTGAGCTGCACGAGTTTTGACAAATGCGTGCACTGACTGAACAGGTCCGCTTAATCTGTGTGGTTCTTTCCTCAAAAGACCATTTTTAGACACCAATCTACAGGGTGGCAGGGACATCGACGCGCAACCGCTTACCATGGATTCAGTACATGATTCTGGACCCCCCTGCGTTGAAATTTTTCGTCGGCTTTTTCTTAATTTTTACGTTTTTTTCTGCATTTTTTTTTATTGTAAATCGTATAAAATCATTATTTCTATCTAACCCAATGAGATTTTTAATAAAAAAATAGTAAATTCACTTATTTCACTTAAAACAGCAATGTAAATAAAACTCGAAAGGGCTACCTGATCAGCTGTTTGCAAAAGTTCATTTGCGAGGTCAACACTGGCTTAGTACCTTGACGCTATTCGTTTTCAAATGCCGACAAAGGGACCGCGGCGGCGGCGGCGCCGGCGCGGCGGCGGCGAGCGGTCTCGTCAGAAGCTATGCGACGTATCCCAATGAATCTAACAGACGCGTCACATGAGGCATTTTAATCATCTACATAAATGAATGACCCATTTACTACTTTTATTTTAGTTTCATTATGGGGATAATTATTTTTCTAATGCTTCATCGATTTAAGTAAAGAAGATTTAAAAAAAAAACGTGTAGAAATGTATTGATAGTCACGTAATTTTTCAAACTTTTTTTATTATCAACATTAATTTTAGTTTTGAATGCAATTCAACAATGTAATTTACTGTTTCATAAAAAAATAATACATCCATTTTCGCAATTAATTTCGTGAGTAGGTACCTAGGTACAACTAAATGTGTTTGTACACTCTATCATTTTGTTGATCTGTGTTCGGTGTAGGCACTGTATTCACAGAAAAAATGCAAGTACTAACTGTCGGCAGCAAGTGCGGCAAATTGAAAGAAAGATCAGCTAAGTACATTTCTTTTGATTTCGCCGATTTTATCGGATTTTTGCCAGTTCCTAGATTTCGTTGATCGCAAACGGGCGTGCTGTTTGTCGCGAATTTGTGATCTTAGCGTAGTTTTTAAAATAAAAAGTAAATTTCTTTCTCTGTGTGTGTGTGTCGTGTGTGTTTGAGAGTGACGTTCAAAATGCCTTCCAGACCTGAACAATTCTTCAGGCACCAAACCCGATGGTCGGTAAATGTGTGGGCCGGTATTTATAAAGACCGCGTGATTGGACCCATTTTTCTCCCTGAACGACTAAACGGGCCACGATATCACGTGTTCACGAGTTCCTAAAAACAACTCTCAAGGAAATAATCGAGGAGGTGCCTGTGCTCCAGTTCCGCGAGACATGGTTCCAACACGATGGCGCGCGCGGCGCTCCCCCACACGTGACCCTTCCTGTCCGAAGCTGCCTCACCGTATCTTTTAGAGACCGGTGCATTGGAAGATTCGGTCCACAACCATGGTCAGCTCGCTCACCGAACTTGATTCCATTAGATTTTTTTCATTGGGGTTACGTCAAGGATAAGGTGTTTATGACCGAGTGCGATACCGCAGCAGAAATGAGAGATCGCATTGTGAATGTGTTTGCGACGCTGCGTGAAGAGTGTGTCCAGGATCCCACTTTTTTGTCCCGTGTCCATGCTGAAACTGCGCCGCGCTCAGATCTGCGAGCGGGTTGGTGGCGGCCACTTCGAACCCTACCTACCCCCTATCTCATTAGGAATGAGCGAGATTAAGGTAAGTTCATCAATTAAACATTACTGGATCGCTAAGTTCTTATCAAGCATCTTTTTTGTTATCAATCCTCATCGGTATCGCTATTTTATGGGAATAAGCTTATTGTTATCGGTTATCAAGACTAATTAAACATGATTTTATGTGGTAGGTACCTATCAATGTTGTCGTTAGGCGATATTTCGTAGGTACGTTCACGTTCGTCCGGTCGCGGCGGCTGCGGGGCGGGCGGCCGCGCCACAGATTTGTATGTGTGTGTAGGTTAGGCAGCGCGCGCGCGCTCGCCATCCGCGGAGCGTTTTAATCGCGTTGTTTGCAATACATTGCGCGCTCAAAAATGTTAATTTTTTTAACCGGTCATTTCCGAGATGAATGACTTTCGTAATTTAATTTATGGCATCAGGTGTAACCTTTTGACAACGTTTGCGCGTCGATGTCCCTGCCACCCTGTATATGGTCTTCATATGATCTGACCAAGATTTTGTCTGGACTTTAAAAGAGACTGTGACCTCTGAGTTTGTTTAGGCTTTTCTTCTCAGAATAGTCAGATAGGAAATGCGACCTCATCTAGTTTAAAAAAAATATATGATTGACGTGTAAAAGTGGGTTACAATCCTACATATAGAAAATAAAACATTTATTATTTATCATTGTTAGTAAGCTTTCCTTAATAATGCTGTTATGTACCTACCTGTAAACATTAGATGTATGAAATATTCGTTCATATTTCGTTCAATTCAAGTTCCAACACCTGAACTGTAATAACATTTTACAAAATAAAATCGGAGCAATATCCCGCTGAATGAATAGTTATTTGAAAAAGCTTTTTAGTTGAGTTTACAAACAGCGCTCAGTTTAGCATATTGAATGAACAAAACACTTAGTTTTTTTCCGCAGAGTGTTATTCTTGCTAAATGTTATGTCAGAAAAATAAACAGATCTTTACATGTAGTATAACAATCATTGAGGAAGCTTGTCACCGAGATAGCTATAATTTTTTTGTTAATTCTGTGTTTGAAAACAGGTTTAGGTCATGTAGCATATTGTTTCAGGTTAAACGGTACAGACTAGTCTGATCACTCCATCCAAACACTGTTCGATCACCCGAACACCTGCAAACGTACGTATCCCTCCCAAATAGTTGAATAGGGCGAGCCTATTGTTAGTGTGCTGCGAGATATTGTTGTGTGTGTTACTGATATTGTTGCTAGGTCGCTCGGCATCAAAACAACAATAGCGTGTCAATTGAGACGTCGACTGCCAGTCAAGACGGACAATGTGAAAGCAACGAGAAATTAAATAATGCTCACACTACGGTCTAAATACTTCTAAGTACCGACAGGGAAAAGTATGAGATGGTTCACAATAAACGTATAGTCAGCCGCCGAATCAGGGAACCAAGTAACGCCAGCTCAAATTCTGTGGCTGATTGTGAGCAGTGTTTCGTCTAGTGTGAACGATCGCAGTTCAAAGTTAAAAATGTATGTTATGTTCTTGACAGTAAATAAGGTACCTATTATTATTTCCCGCATCGTCAAAAAACAATCCAATGTCATACAAGTTAAGCTCGCTTATCAATAGCTGTCGACTTGTCTAGACTCGCCAAGTACCCTCGCGTTGTTCTCATAATCTCGTCGTGTACTTGTAGTACTTTATTATCTTATTATTATTTGCCATCGTCATCGTTCCCATGTAAATGTCCACATTACAGCGTTATGTTAGGTGTTTCTATTTGAATTACTGTTATTACGAGATATGCGTGTTATATTGGTTAGCTAGCTTTACGACAGTTCTGACTACATAGTTTAGACAATTGACGGGACACGGCGAATGAGTGATTTTTTAGGGGAATAAATAGGATTTTTTCGATATGATTGTTATATTCTTTGCTGTACCAAAATCTATATGTAGAGTTATCATATATCGCGGTTCAGAATTACATAAATGAAAACTTTTAATAACAAAATTAGGTACGAATAATTCGGACATTGCACAACGGACTTTAGCCAACCATAAAATTAATAAAATAATAAAGAAGGCTACCAGACTGCGAGAGAGAGAGAAGTAATGAAGTTAGCACACTGAACAATGTTAGTTATTTACGTGAGCGAGTTAAATTTACGCCTTAATTATGGATGGCAGTTAAAATGTTACTTAAATATTTATTCTATTTAAGAGTTATACCCATGCAGCTATTTCCGAGCTCCAAGAAGTTTTAATCACTGAAAAGTAGCAGTCTGCAGTACCTTATTATTGAATTATCGAATTTTGGGACAGAATAAATATGTTTGTCTATTAGAAGCTAATAAAATATACAATTGCTAATACTTGTATGTACAGCTCTTTATGTAAAACGACCTTAAATTGTATCAAACGTATTTTTTTTTAAATAAATTACTGCGAGACATAACAACAAGCCACCGAGTCTAAATAGCACTTTATTTTTCTTTACTACACAACTATATCCACGCAACGCAAATGGAATAATCGTCGTGAAACAATAGAGCTAGGCAGTCAAATAAAAAAGTCGTCTTCACAGTATAATGGCACGCACATTACGACACCCATCTAAATTGTTACACTTCGAGGGAACGTTCGGCACAATATAATTATGAAGATGAGCACAAAAGGTCAACTGCAGTTTTTGACAAGCACCTAAGTACACGAATTTAGATAAAATACATTTTTAACGTACTTACTAGTAGTTGCTTGCATAGAACTTACTAAACTGAACGAAAAGAAAAGGAAGTGTTGTTTACTGTTTGCATTCCAGTTGTGGACTTAGCTAACATAACTAACTCACTTAGAGAACACTGCTGCCCGTTTCTAAAAGTCGGTTTTTGCGATTCTTATTATATGCCCAACTCGCATTTCGGAGGCCTTTAATTTGTTATATTTTTAGCGAGTTCGAATGAGTTGTGTAAAGTGAATTTTCTGTAACTCTTCGTCGAATGCACTGAGGAGCCTCAGTTACACGCTTTCCATTTGAATATTTTTTAATTAATGTTATTTGTCGCACAACTTGTAAAAACTTTGACAGATATAATATACGCATTTATTAATTACGTAATTTACATGTATGCTTTAGTTTGAGCCCGTACTTTGTGTATTGGAAGTTGTGTTGGACTATTAGTATAGGTAGAATTATTTTAAGATCATCATTTTTAAATATATTAAGTGTGAAAAGGTTGATTTTAATAAAAGTTTTGCTAGTGTGAACAAAATTGCTAAGGGATGATTTGCGAAACTCAACTTTCCTATTTCTTATAATTGTCTTGTTTTAAAAACTATAAAAACCCAAGGTAGGTCACCTTGGGTTTTTATAGTTTTGATAACGTGTTCTAAGTTTTCCTTTTTAATTTAGGAGTCTGATGAGACTTAGAGAACCAGCGGGATACTTATCTCTATTTTATTTTTATTTTGGAACGTGCACGTCAACGACATCGCAATAGCTAAAACATCGTGCAAGTCTGGGAAAATATGGGTCCAATCAATATAAGTAACTCTACTCCAATTAATCCTTCTAGAAGAAAAGTGTTTCGAGAAGAGAACCTTGAACTGAGCCCACTGTGACATGTGACTGGCTTATATAAAAGTTTCTGAAATCTGTTCAGCGGAACATCTTAGTTATTTTTCTAACAAGGTGAGTTAGTTCCAAGAATCTTCTGCTTCGTGAGATTGTATATATTCTCTTCTTGGTCGCATACTTCATCACTGAAGGTCGTGTCCCTGAAAGGCCTTCGTGGCTTTGTGCACGATGTTCTTCCACTTCGTTCGGTTCTCTGCAGTTTCTCTCAGGGCGGTAGCAACAGAGAGTCCAGTGAGGGTGGTTACTTGGTCTAACCAGCGGTTAGGTGACCGTCCGCGAGGTCTTTTCCCATCTATCTTGCCCATCACCACCAACTTCTCCAGATTATTTGGTTCCCGACGGGCAATCTGACCAAAGTAACCGAGAATCCTTTGGTAACAGATCGTGGATAGTCTAGGTATCTTTTATGCGAAGCTGATCAAGGATAGATAGGTTCGTTCTCTCGGCGGTCCATGGTATGCGGAGCATTCTTCGCCAACACCACATCTCAAAAGCTTCTAACTTTTTCCGTTCTCTTGCCCTAATCGTCCACGACTCCGATCGGTAGAGGAATTTCGAGAATACCAGTGCCCGGACTAGTCTCATCTTAGTGACATTGGAGACTTACTCATCGCAGCTTTGGGCATTTGAGTCCTTCTCTTGATCTCTCTTTCGCTTCCTCCCTGGTCAGTAAGTAGCAATGCGAGGTATATAAACTCACTGACTAATTCTAGATCTGCGAGTTCTCCCGTTCTGGAGAGTTGACCGGTTCTGTCGATGAGCATGACTTTTTTCTTCGACTTATTGATAGTGAGTCCAACCATTCCACTCTCGTACTCTACTCTGCGATACAGATCAGCTAGCTTCTATTCTGAAGATGCAAAGAGTGTAGTGTCATCCGCATATCTCAGATTGCTGATTTTTATTCCCTCGACAAAGACGCCTCCCTCACACTCTTCTAAGGCTTTCCTCATTATGTATTCACTATATATAATAAAGAGAATAGGAGAAAGACATCCCTGTCATGGTCAGAAAAGGGTGTAACCCCTTTTTTGGCTTGAAAGGGCCTGAGATGACGTCATTAACTCTTACCATACCCCGTCTTGGTACAGATTAGCGATCAACGAGACGAGGTGTTGAGGTACAACCATCTCCTCCAATATGGCCCACAGGCAATCCCATCTGACGCAATCAAATGCCTTCGAGTAATCGATGAAGCACATTAATATCACCCACGAAGACGCACCCCACTCTTCTTCCTGATCGCTAGTGTTTTAGTTTTGTCGATACACAGTTATTACTTATTAGTTCGTGATTAGTGTGTATCAAAAAACTAAAACACTAGCGGAATTAACTAGCGATAACCACTAGCGATTAGTAAGTAGAATGGGGCGCGTCTTCGTGGATGGCACTATCTATATCACTATACTACACCACGTCTATATAGCACATACTCGGCCATAAAAAGGGGATCAAACAATTTAAAAAATATTATTCACTGGCTAGAAAATTACGACTATGAGGACATAGAAAATTTATTTGGCAGCGTTACTTGACTCCCAGTCACATTCACACTACACACATACACCGCACACACAAACACACCCCACAAACACACACTCCTCTCTCTCCATATAAAGCGGTGGTAAATTAATAAAAAAAAATGTAAACTCTTTTATTATGATTACTTTATTTTCTCTCTTGCTTAATATAAACCTACCTTTTCATGCATGCCATAACTACATTCAATCAAAAAAGTATCGGGAAGGGATGATTTGTTTATGGTTGGTTATTTTTTTTTGTCGTTGTTAGATTGGCACAACTGTTTACAGTGCTGTTTGTATTTAGTTCATATCTAGTGTGTATTGCGAATTTCATAATGGACAAAAACATCGAACAAAGAGTTTGTCTTTGCATCGCCAATGGAGTTTCATGATCGAAGTCACTGAAAATATTACAGAAGGCTTACGGTGGGTGAATCGACGTTATCAATAAAAATCTTTTTTACAAAAAAAACAACCGACTTCCAACAAAAACACTACAAAGTGAAAAATAACTTTAATTTCAGAAGTCGGTGTCGTTGGTCCCGTTACATGATTACGAAAAATGGAATGATGAATACGATTGTCTTACAAGTCTCGGCACCTTGAGCCCTGCACCCGCATTGACCTTGATCTTCGCTCTTTGTCTGATTCACTGATTCATGACGCACACATGCACCGAGGCTTTATGAACTTTCACACGATTTCATTACAAACTGACCTAATGATTAGTCTCAAGTTGCTATGTATACAATGAATCAGTTTAATTATACCTAATGTTCAGTCTCCTGTTGTATGAATACAATGGACCAGTTTACTTATACCTAATGATTAGTCTCAAGTTGCTATACATAATGGGGCTATTATCATGGTCTTTGGTAGTTCATATAATAACACAAACATGAAAACTATTATTTGTCTTCAAACTTGTCAACTTGTTAGTTATCCTGTAGGGGAAAGAGTAATAAGACCTACTTTAAAAAAAAACAAACTGTTACTATTAAAATGATAACAACTTTCACATCAACATTTATCTTTTTACCCGACTACAGCGAAGCAAAAAGGAGGGTTATGATTTTGACCGGTATGTATGTTTATCTTTTCCCCCATAACTTCTAAACTCCTTGACATAATTTGAAAAATTAAGTATCTTGATATTAGGTATCTTGATAGGTAATTTGATCGTCTGCTAGTTATAGGCTATGTGACGTCCCACTAAATTGAATGTGGCGCCCTCTATCGGAAATAAAGTTATGACCTAAAAAAAAGGGCTTAATTAGCACATTTCAAACATACATTTTACTGAAATAAGCTCCAAAAATTAAATAAAAATAAGTTTAAAAACTTAAACTCGACTACTGAAAAGGATGAAACAAGAAAGTACCTTCCCGTGGTAGCATGCTACCATAGCTTATAAGGTTAGTACAGCGGCATCCAAAAGAAAGAAAGAAAGATCCAACCACACATTCGACAGTAATTTAAATACGTATAGAAACATGCAGAAAGTCGAAAGTCATACATCAAAATATGAACTTAGTATAATACCATACAAGTCTCAATATAATGAGCCCTTACTAAATTCTCAAATTATTTAAAAAGCTAACAATTGGAACTTTATTTTACTTGATGCCTACCTATACTGCAGTCAACAGTCGCGGTGCGAAAATGTTAAGCGATGTTTAGATATGGTTCACGCCTGTTACGCCTCGAAGTGCTAGGCAGAGTTCATTTCGTCAGGTATGTTTAAGTACATGTAATACGAGTAGGAGGCGAGCCTATTGCCATCAACCGGAGACAAATCCAGATTCCGGGGCTGCTATTGGGAAATTTTTGATAGAAAAACTCGATACCACTTTGCTCGACTTGGGAATCGAACCCAGGACCTCATGCTCAGCGGCAGTGCTTGCGACCACCAGATTATGTGACCAGACCAACGAGGTATTATTATTTATTTATTAAACTCACCGCACTCCATTCAACAAAAGGACAAACATGGACCTGCTACTGCTACATCACTATCACACACATATTGAAGTCACCATTACTACTATATTACTTCAATTATTAATATTTCTATTGTCACTTTCCTTTATTTTATAGTCATTTTGATTCAAAATTTTGGCAGTTCGTGGTTGTAAGATTAATAATAATATGTCTCATGAGTTCATGACAAATGACGTCATAGCGCTTAACCTATTCATTCCGTGACTGCACATACAAACAAAATTGATTAAAAATATAAAGTTATCTAAGTATAGATAACGCTGTATAGTACAGACGTACGGACGGCAGAGTGCCAGGCTGATTGATTGCCCGGGCGCGGCGCGCGGCGGCTGATTGCAAACCTATTACAGCCGGCATTGCACTCACTAATCTCACATTCTTTACTTTATTTTATTGCTGTGGGTAATGTCTTTCTCTATCTAATGTACTAATTACAATTCAGTTGTGGAGATATAGAAACGAGCTCCCTCGGGAAAGAGGGATGATAATGATGACGTATAGTAAGAAATACGTTTGGTTGGCGAGATGATTACGTGACATCTACGATCTTTCACAGCAATGAACTATGAAGACAGTGCTCCTAAGAGGCACAACCAAAATTACCTCATAAAACAAAGGACTCAAAAATCCAAAACTTTCGAGTGATCTTAAGCGTCACACCTACTTGGTGCTGTTTTCCGCAACCTTGAAACGAACATATTCTTGCCCATTTATTCCCAAATCTAAATTCAAATAACAAAAGGTCAATTCTACATCGGACCCGCATTTTTCGTCCAGCGATTGGACCAGTGAACTAAAAAGGGCAGTGACACACTAGCCCACCGTACGCCTGAAGCTAGAGAGCGTGGTGGCACGGTGGCACAATGGTGGCAAGCTGCCAGGCTATCGCGTGTTTAGTGCTCCGCGCTCACTGCGCTCGGTACTGACGCCGTTATCTGGTCAGATGCTTCGAGATCACTTGCCTGCTCGCGTTATTTACTAGCCACAAAAAATTGTGGAAAAAGTATTACAATGATACCTTTCATTGTCCAAGCAATTTGGATATAGGCAAGTACCTAATTTAATTCGTTGACTTTGCTGCCTAGCTATCCCATGAGTTTGTTTATTAACTTTATTCCAAATAATCAGTTCCATTTAATTGCCCTTGATGATGAATAAGCAAAGTATTTAAAGATTACTGAGCTGATCCATCATAGTACAATAGCAATGAGTTTTCAAAATATAGTACCTGCTTTAAAGAATCACAGAAACAAAAAAAACCCGGGCTTTTAAAAAGCCCGAAAAATAACATAATATCACATTTACGATTGAAGGATATTATTATACCTAGCGGTACTAATGGTCACAACATAAAAGCGAATGAGTTGGGGTTGTTCAAGGGCAGGAATCAAGCGAACGAGATGATTGTAGCCGTGTTTATAAACTTAACCCCTTACTAATAAACGTACTATATCAGATGAATAGTTACACACCGATTTCTCTCTTTCAGTCATCAGTAATTTGACTTTCGAAAGAAGAAGACAAAGCTTTGTGTAACTATACATATGCTATACACCGTTTATTAGTAAGGGGGTTAATAGGCTACTAGGCTAATCTGTTCTCCAACCACAGGCTCTTAAGACCTTATATGAACTACCTGTAGCTCTTGTAGGAGACACTTCTAAAACTACTGGCACGTAGATACTTAGACTAAAGCAGAAATGACATGCTTTCTGAGCGTCTTGTGAAGTGAATTCGTAATGTCTTAAAAGCATTTCCTAAAAGACCTTAACGGTTTGGGAAGTTTATTTATGTATAATCAACCTCGTAATTGCCTTACCTCTGCTGACAACAATTCCCAATAAACTATATCTTCACTAAGTTTCAAACTGTCGTACTGTCACACAGATTGTTACACCTTATCGTTTTATTAATGTTTTTGTTGTAGGTACATTAAAATGTAGTATCCCTTCTTCTATAATACTACCTAATCTTCTTTTTTAACTATACCATCTAGTAGTGTTATAGCTAGCTAAAGAGCTGCCTACCCCGTAGTGTCAAGTGCGAGCGGCACGCCGGACAATAAAGCGAGTGTCGCAATGCGGGACGATGCCGGGACGACCACCCGTCGTATATACAGTGGATACACTGCCTAATTGGGACTGATTACATTTAAATGTCTGTTCTGTAGCACTACTTAAATGAATGGAGAAATACTTCATATACAATAAAAATAATACCAAACTCTGTGTCGTTCTCCATCGGAAGAACTAAGTGAAACTACCTAATTATATTTTATAAAATAAAAAATAAAGGTTTCGTATTACTTCCTAATCAAAATAGGTTCAGCAGTTTTACCCATAAATAGAAAACAAACTCAAATTTTATTAAGAATAATATGAAATCGGTGACTTGTCTCTTGAATTACACTCATTCACAATATATATGATCCGTAATGTAACTGAAAAGAGTGACGACTGAAAAAAGGTGTGCATTAAATATAGCGGCTCACAATTTCCCTGAACCCTTCATCTGCGTCTGACAAATGAGCTATTATTTCATCCGCTCACTTAATACACGAACACGTGAGAATTTTCCGACCGCTCTTTATTTCATTTACATTAGGATTCTTACTGAACTGCCGAAACGATTTTTTAACAGGAACAATAAAGAATTTTATTTTAAATGAATTCCTGGCAATAATTTATTGACTAAAGTACCTACTACGAGTAAAGAGTAGAAGCTTAACAATAGTCCCAACCGCAATGACGTTAAGAACTATTGTTAAGTTTTTATAACAAATAAGTAATATGTTTTACTTTGTTATTGTACTTCGTGTCGTAATTAGAAAATACAAGCATTCTCCCTCCCTCAAAATACAATGCTATTTATGTCATCATTGCTGCATGAGTGCTCGGCCCACCGTGGGAGATCCTGGTTAGGATTACGCGCACAATGCCGCTGCTTCCACTGAGTTAACTCTAAAGCTAAACCAATGTCCCGTGCAGCCGACAGACATTTTCCAGTAAATTTATTATAATTTTGTTCTCAACTGCTTGTTTATCAGTCGTCCCGAGTCTTTGCAGTTGAGATGTAATTCGGGCGGGTTGCACCGCGCTGTTATTGTCGTTTAACTCTTACCGATGGTTAGTCGTAAGCTACGGCTGCCAGCGCCGGCGCCGACAACCGCCCGTTTATGTGATTTTCATTTTTATAGCGCCAACTAGCTTTTATTGGGATTGCCATTACGATTTAAGATGGTTTCGGTGGAAACTGCGGGTTAGGAGAAATGTTTTCTAGGTTTTCGTTTGAGTTTAAAATGTATACCTTATGTATTTACATTTCTTCATTTTTTTGTTTTCTTGTTTACTTCTATTTTGTTTAATATTTGCACGCCTTCATGGCAAAACATAGCGCCCATATTATTATCCTAAGACCTTTATGTAGATACCTATGTTTCACAAATAAATATTCTGATTCTGATTCATGTTGTCTGAAAATTCTCATGCACAAAGAAATGTTTATTTTAGAGATTAAAGAAATATTATGTAGTTTACATTTGATAGTAAGCGTGTAGGTAGACTGTCCTCTCTTGTTGATGATCAATATCCACCTAGAGCTACTACTTAATATATTCACGCACATTTTATTTCTAGTCCAAGCTCAGACCAAATAAAAAACCAAGACAGAGCGCTAGGAACGATGCAGTGAGGCATGCCAAAATTACGTCTCCGCTCTGTGCATACACGCCCACACGCACACATTTACAACTATTTACAATCAAACTACGTCTCACTAAGTGCACACATATTTACGAAACCGGCTTCACTTTACTGTTGACAGTCCAAGTAATTCAGTTTTGGGTACATCAGAACAAAAGTAAATTACGCTACTCGACCCACAAGAATACAAAGTTTAATTTAGAAAAGAAATAAGAGTTGTGATGAGACGAGGCACCTTGCAGCCATTCGGGACGGTCACATAACTCAACGGTTTCAAACACTCGCTGCGACCATTGTGCTCGTGTAGATAGTCCACTAAACTGTTTAGTTGGTAAGTCGGTCCATTGAAAGGTATAGGTTTTGTGCTGAACTATTGCTGTTTATTAATTAGAGAAGAGGAATTATTATAACTATCATAATGATGTGCCATTAGGGGTAATGAGACTGTCACAGTCAGTGAATTACAAACTAGTTTGGAATTTTTTCACCGTCATCACGAATTTCAGGATAGGGTAAAATAATTATTATACAAGTGTAGCGGGCAACTGTGAATATTGTATGGTGGAACGGAACCCTTCGCGTGCGAGTCTAACTCGCACTTGGCCGGTTTTTTTTAATGTATTTTCACCGATTTCTCCGTCAATGGACCTATTTTAAAATATTTATTTTTGTTTGAATGGTATTGTCTCGAGGTGGTCCCGTTGTCATCAAGTTGGAATCTGATGAGAGGATCCCATGGAAATCGAGGGAAGCTCTCAAATTTTATAGGCAAACCTATAGCGATTTGGGTATTTTTTATAGTAGCTTGAGCATTTTCTTTCGGAAATCATCTCTCAAATTGAATGGCCATCATTGCTATTCCATTGCGTACCCAATACTTTAACAATTTTTCTAAAACATCAAACAGTTAAAAGTTAAAGGAAGAAATTTAGTAACCATTTCCAAAAATCATCTCCGTACATGAACAACCGTACCCAATGGAATAGCAATAACGGCCCTTAAATTTGAGAGCTTCGAGAAAAGTGACATTTAGTGACGAATGCTGCGAAATATTAAAAAATACACGAAAATTGGGTTTTCTCGAATTCTATGAGCTTACTTATACACCATCACTTCCTGGAAGGAATCGTCAAATAATAAGATACCCTGTAGAGTAAATATAAATGCTTTGTGATCTAACTTCCGATTTCTGGGATTTTGTTCTTGATTAGCAGTAAATGTGAACAAAATCCCGAAAAACCGTGTGTTTCGATACTCAAAACCCGTAGAGGTGTTTATTTTGAGTATCGAAACAAACGGACGTCACAAATTTCGTCAGAGATCTGGGTAAGCAATAGAATTTTAATTTTAATTACACTTCGGTCGTTACAAAATAACACAGCCATAAAAATCTAACAGAAGAAATTGTGTCTCCTTGTGAATTCGTTCAACTTGAAAATTCTTAATGGTGAAAAATAATCTCACAGGTCTCGCCGAGTATCACATACATGTATGCGAAGGAAACAGCGGCGTTGACAAACTATCACTTACATGTATGTAAAGTATAACATACATGTTTGCGAAGTATCACATACATGTTTGCGAAGAAAACGCGACGTGGACAAAGTATCACATACATGTATGCGCTGTATCACATACATGTTTGCGAAGTATCACATACATGTTTGCGAAGGAAACAGCAACGTTAACAAAGTATCACATACATTTTTGCGAAGTATCACGTACATGTTTGCGAAGGAAACAGCGACGTTGACAAAGTATCACATACATGTTTGCGAAGGAAACAGCAACGTTGACAAAGTATCACATACATGTATGTGAAGGAAACAGCGACGTTGACAAAGGGACAGCGGCCCGTGAACAGTGTGTATAAAACATGTCGCCGTTGCGGACCTTACAATGCAAACCGATAGCCCGACATCACACAAAGGAATCCGATTTCTTTTCCAGCACCGAGAGAACATTTCAGTTCGACCTTTGTTGTTAATTGGCTTTACAACGCTTGTTGGACTCGCGAGCGAGGAATACTACCGGAAGGAAAGTTTCAATGTATGCCAACTAAGGTGGTCAGAAAATTTACCGTTTTATCTCATGGTCACCATTACCAAAGCTCGGTGTAGACAGAAATAGGAGAACTATTTTGATGGCACAGATCCTAATTAAACGTCAAATCAACGTGATAAGTGGAATCTGAGGAATTAAAGCTCGAATCGAAAAGAGAAAATATCAATTTGACGGGATTTAACCCGGCAACGACACTGCCGGTAGTTGCTATCGATCACGGATACCTTCGGTTTAAAAAAATGTGCTATTAAAGGTAGGGGTCGAGTTGAACGGACATTATGCGGCCAGTTTAGGTTGTTTGAAAGAAATTGGCCGGTCACATTGGCCAGCTTCCCTTTTGCGCCTTTTCGTATGATTGTATGACATAGATTATGATTTTTATATATACAATGACATGAATATTTACTTTGTAAAGTATTTTTTATTTTTTTATTTAATTGTTGTGAATGTGAGGACTATGTGGGTCATTTCTTTTTTTACTGTTTTCCTTCTTAGTTAGTTTTAATCATGATCTGGCAGTTTGAGTACATTACGCGGCCTACCCAAATGTCCTTTCTTTGGTATTGTTCGTCGAATCGTTGAGCTCCTCAACTTCTGAGTTGAGCTGCACGATTTTGACAAATGCGTGCACTGACTGGACAGGTCCGCTCCATCTGTGTGGTTCTTTCCTCAAAAGACCATTTCAGACACCAATCTACATGGTCTTCACATGATCTGACCAAGATTATGTCTGGACTTTAAAAGAGACTGTGACCTCTGAGTTTGTTTCGGCCTTTCTTCTCAGAATAGTCAGATAGGAAACGCCGACCTCATCTAGTTTAAAAAAATATGATGGACCTGTAAAAGTGTTTGTACAAACCTACTTACAGAAAATAAATCATTTATCATTCATTTATCATTTATCATAGTTTTGCAAAAAACGGAAGATGTTCAACTGAAAACGTTTTCTTACAAAAATTCACCAAACTATTTTATTTATTTATTTTTTATTAATTTTATTTATTATAGGTAGGTATACCTGAATCTCCAAGTGTCTGGCCTTAGTAGATACTAAATTTACTAAAACACTCGAATAATTATATCAAGTTTAGCCGTTTTGATTATACCTATTGATTAAATTTAAAACAATAACTGTACCACAGATTAGGGACCTAATAGTTACTGACTGTATACATAATTTCAGTATCGCGATCGGCACCCCACGACGCATAATTTCAGTTCTAAACAAAACATTTTCTGTCAGCCGAACTCAGCTGAAACATTTTAACACTATTTACATATTTTTACAAGTGAAAAGCCCAAAAACGGCCGAGGTTTTACCTCTTGTACAAGTACCTACGTGGTGTAGCGAAATAAAACGCGGTGACTTCACAATTTCACTACCATTACGTATAATTTTGTTGTAAAAATAAAAAATTCGAAATACAATAATTTAGTATAAAAAAATTAAGAAAAAAGATTACTTTTAGATACCTTGTGACGTTGGTTATAAATACGAATATGAATTAAATAGAAATACTTAAGGTTTTGGGTTTCGTAAAGACAAAAATAAAGTGAAAATTTTGTTACATTGACGTGATTGCAATCAAGAAAATATTAGATAGATTTAAAGTTTGCGCGGTCCAAGGGAAAAAAAGTTAAAATAGCACACCCGCCGTATTTGAATGATAAAAATTCACGCAATTTTGATAGGAAAATATATCTAGACAATCTACTATGAGAATAGACTAAAAAAGGTATCTGTTCCCAAAAAAGGGGTCTTCGTGTCCGTTCTCGGGATCCTCGTAGATTAATAGAGCAGAACAATAATCAGGTAGCAGATCCTCAACAGCAAGTAGATCTGCAACAGCTAGCTGCGGGCGCTCTTCTGGCGAACAGCTTATACTTCGTCTCGAGAGTCAGGGTAGGGTGAAAAATCGATCAAATCTGCTTGCCCATAATTCGGGCCTTATCCTGAAGTAAAATTTAGGAATAAGTACCGGTGGAGCAAGCAGAATCACTTGTAACCAAGAAATAGAATAGAATGATACATACCAAAAATGAAGAAAAATATGTTCACAAATATTTTTTAAATTTATAGATAACGAGGTACGGAGGAGTAAAACCAATTGCGAAAGCAATTAAATTAATTCAACCAACTCAAATTCACAATAAAATTTCGGCGATAATATTCCACAAAAAACATGTTCCTCATCACAAGGTTATTTTCAAAGTCACCATGCCTACCGTGAAAAATGCCATCTGACGTAAATACGATTCGTAATTTGAAAGATTTCAGATGGAAATTTCTGGACAGACTATGGTTCAAAAAAAGGTTGAATATGAGTTTAGAAGGAGGATTAAAGCCAAAATTACCATGCAGGATTTGTTAATACTGCAGTGGGCACAAACGTAGTTACGAGCGACGCTGGCCCACAGCATTACATTTTTGTTTACCTAATACAAATTGTTTTTGTTTTGTCTTCTTTGTGTGAATATATCTGCGTAATAAACACAAACCTCCGCCGTCCGCGCCCATAGAAAATATTGTTTATACTTTATCGTATTTCATCGTCTCGCGCTGACCCCGATTCCTTTAAAGCTATCAAAAACACCCGTAAAAAGAACTCGGTTTATTGACATCACGGCGGAACAGACAAACATTTCAACAATTATCTGAAGACAGTTCGGAGATTTCAAGATATTAATTACAAAAGTTTCATTTAGAAAGAAAGAAAGAAAGAAAAAACGTTTATTCGCGGTGAACATGACGCAAAAAAAAGAACAAATACAAAAAATAATAAAAGGTGGGGGGGAAACATGCGTCACATTCACGCAAAACGGCCATCGCTCAGCATTATGCTGCGATCCTATGCTAGACAGAGCCCCAGCGCTGGTTTTCAGCGACAGCCGGCGCCGACGTAATGACGTCACCCGGTGCAGCAAACAATTAATAAGATACTATACCGGTACAGCGTACTTAAAGAAACATAATATAAACTAATATACAAGTGATAGAATAATAAAGTTAAACAGGAAATAGACATAGGTACATACTATGAGAATATCATCCTCAGTAAACGTTTTACACTTTATGTAGTGGCAACATTTCGCAGCGTCCTCATAGATAATGAGCAAAGAAATTGTGATGTAAGAAATTACGAAATGGCCAATATGATGTAATGTGATGTGTTAATAATATGTAATAGTTATGTGTCACTGTCAGTGGTATATGCGTTTATGAGTGAATGTGCAAGATGAGATGGACCCAATAAAAAGACAAAAACAGAAACTTGGAAACTGGAGGGTGACCCGACATGCCAACTATTTACAGAGCTATAATAGCTCCAAAAACCTTTGATTACAAAAGTTGCACATTTTGATTGTAACAAGCAAATAATTTTGACGAATATTGGAAAGTTGTAGGTATAGATGCAAGTTATATTATTTTTGTTGAGTATAAATTATATTTGTTGGGTAGGTCCCGCATCCTACCGTAAAGTGTGGTTACCTCGATACACGGAACTAATACGATTAATGAAGGCAATTAGTAAAGTTAATGGTTTAGTACTAAGACTTTATGGCTATTGACGATAATGTTAACGTATTAACGTTAACGTAAACAAGGTGAGTAGAATACAATTTAAGCTTTGTTTACACAAACATTGTGTCTCCACTTGTCAGGGCCATACTTAGAGGCATATAAGAAATCATTTACTTGCCAATAATAATAATAATAATGATAAATTTATTTATTCAAGTAACAAGGAGTGTGTTGTGTTAGTAAACTTAAGAACTATATTAGACTATTTTATTTAAATTTAAATTCAAATTCATTTCATCCCGTGGGAGATGGCACTGCAGTGATTGACGTATATGCAATCGAGCCTGCTAACGATTATTTTCAGGATATTGATGGAGCTGGCCCGCACTCTGCGCACCAGTGATGAACTTCTCATTCGCATCGTTGCATAAAAGCAATTTATATGTGCGTCCGCGAACAATCCCGATGCACTACAGAAACGGGGCAGCGGGACCAATACCATGAAAGAGTTGTTGTATTGGACACGAAGGCCGTTGTATGACCGTTGGGTATATCTAGCCCACAGGCTGCACGTGCAATGATGTGGCTATACAGATCATGTGATGGTTATTTTGGTGAGAGTCCCGATAAATTTTGCCTTACGGCATGCAAAATTATTTAATATAATACATTTACCAAACAAAAAACATAAACAAACTAAAGATAGAAATATCAGTAAATTAAATTACAAAGAAGCAACAAACACCATTAACAGAAAGTTTTGTCATTAAAAAAATCTTTAATTGCGTAGTAACACTTGTCCAGTAGCAGTTTTGTTAACTTTTAAATCTATCGGGAGTTTGAGGACCCATGGTTAAAATATATTTTTGTAAATAAAGTCGCTTGGTAACCACCTGTGTAAAGTAACCTGTGTAACTTTTATATTGTAACCTTATTGGTCCTGAGCGTTGTATTTTATCCACTTCTTTACACTTTCTCTTTTTGGGCACTTATCCTATTTACAGCGATGCGGACGAATTTTTTGATGCCCAATGAACTCCTGTCTTTTTCTATTCCTTTTTTTTTATTATACATAATGTAAATAGATATTTGAGTGTTCAATTGTAAAATAGATTAAGTGTGTTAAAAATAAAAAAAAATCAACAACTTGACACTTATTTTTAGGGTCGACTTTTAGAAGGAACTTTTTGATTACTTTTCTGACGTAATTTCGATCAGTGATGTAAGACTTCATTAGGTTTACGTTGCCTCTTATACCATAGTCTTTAAGTTTATTTAGTCAAAGTCAAAGTCAAAACGTTTATTGCGAACTAAGTGTACAATGTTGGTGTTATGTTACGTTAGTAGGTACTTATGACTTAGCAGCCTTTTACAAGCATTGCAATTATCATTCGCCTGCCCTTATCATCATAAATTAGCATGCATTGTACATTATTCTTACTTAATTATTATTTTTTATTATTTCAATGAAATTGAGAAATTATAGGTATGTCAAAATTAAATGTCAATAATAACGGATTCTGGATTAAATACAATTTTAAGCAATACTAATGTCATCCTTTTCAGGTAGTACAAATCATAATTATAATTTATATGAAGTTAAATAGGATAGACTAAATCTTATTGTTTGCATAGGACAGATCGCCACTTTTGTACATGAAAGAAAATCGCTATTTTAGACTGGACTCTAAATATTCTTTTACTGAGTAGAAACATTTTTGGATTAGATATAGTTTTAGCCTTTTTTGGAATATTATTACTGATTTTTCAGTTTTAAATATGTTGAGCAACTTATTATATATTTTTATTGCCATATAATATGGGCTATCACTTAACATTTTAATTATTGAAGATGGAGCGCATAACCTCTTTTTATGGCGAGTGTTGACGTTGTGCGTATCTTCTACTTTAGTGAACTTGTCAATATTTTAAAAAAAAATACGCAAATGTCAAGTATTGACGGCAGAGTTAGAATCTCATGTTTCATAAAGAATGGTTTGCAGCTCTCCGTATTATCAATTTGGGCTAGAATTCTTATACACTTCTTTTGCAATATGAATAACTAGTTCATCTACGTTAACACTATTTCCCCATAGCATGACGCCATATCGTAGCCATGAGTATGCGTATGCGTAGTAAGCAGCCATAGCTGTTTGTGTGTCAGTACTTTCTTTAATTTGAAAAAGAGCGTAAGAAAATCTGGAGAGTTTTGTTTTTATGTGTTCTATGTGTGACTTCCAATTAATGTGTGTGTCAATATTTATGCCAAGTAGACTAAACGTATTAACTTCTTCTATTTGCGTGTTTCTGAATGTTGTTTGTAGATTGAGAGGTGTTTTTTTTGTATGATCTAAATTGTATTATTTTAGTTTTATTACTATTAATTTCCAAGTTGTGGATCTGGAGCTAAGTATCTACAGTTTGGAGAGTATCTTGTATTTGTAGACTAGGGTTATTTAAAATTTCACACTTGATTAATATTGAGATATCGTCTGCAAATAATACTGGTAAAGCGTTTTCTTTATCTAATATTTTAGGAAGGTCATTAATATGTATTAAAAATAGTGGGCATCCTAACACACTTCCTTGTGGGATTGAACAAGTAATTAGTTTTTCTTCTGATCTAATGGTTTTGATCTCATTTTTATCATGATCGTAATTTTCGATTTGTACTATTTGTGTCCTATTAGGTAAATATGATTTGAACCACGAATAAGCTGGTCCTCGTACGCCGCAACCATATAGTTAAGTGAGTAAGATATCATAAAGGACCCTGTCGTATGCTTTTGTCATGTCTAGTAGTAGCCCAATTACATATTGTTTGTCGTTTATATGCTGTAGCGCTTGTTGAACATATTTATAAACTGCTAATGTTGTTGATCTACATTTTCTAAATCCGTTTTGTGCGTCGTCAAGAATATTAAACTTTTTTAAGAACTTATATAGCTGATTGTACATAGCTTTTTCAAATATTTTGGAAAAGGTTGGTAGCAGTGCTATGGGTCTATAATTGCTTGGGATATACTTGTCACCTTTTTTATGTACTGGCTTTACTAAAGCTACTTTAAGTGCGTCTGGAAATTGGCCGTCTTGAAAGCTCTGATTGATTAAAAACATTAGAGGAATGGAAAGTTCTATTGCGCATTGCTTTAATAAAATTGGTGGAATGTCATCGATACCGCAGCTATGTTTATTTTTAGTTGACCTTATTATATTAACTATTTCTTTTTGGTCTACCGGAAGTACATACATTGAACAAGTAGACCACAGGTTTTCCAATGTTCTTGGTCGAGTTAGTTGTTTGATTTTGCCCTACCGCCGCAAAGAATTTGTTAAATCTGTTAGATACATTTAACGGGCATTTTACTTCTTCAGTGTCTATCTTCAGTGATATATTTTCACGTCTATTTATTTTTCCCTTCCCTGTTTTTGTGTTTTGTTTTTGTTTATTCCACATTGTCTTTACCTTATTGTCAGATTTTTGCATTTTTTTAATATTTATGTTAATTTCTTTGATTTTTTAATGGTCAATTTTAATATTTTACTAAATAACTTATAGTGTTTTTTTATAACACAACTTTTGGTTTCATTATAAATAGTTCTTAACACTCTTTTATGTACGCATGATTTTTTGAGACCTTTAGTAAGCCATCCTTTTTTGGTTTGCATTTTATTCTTATTTTTTGCAATGGAATATATTTATTTAGATTGTGTTTTATTATTTTAATGAAGGATTCATAATTTGTGTGTACACTATTATTTTTATTTAGTACATTTTCCCAATTTTCTGATTTTAGTGAATTTTTAAAACATTCGACGTTATATTTTGTAAATAATCTTTTTTCTGTATACCACGTTTTGCTATTGTTATTTGATAAATAGTCTACGTTTAACTGAACATTTATTGCCTTATGGTCCGATAGTCCGTAATCTTTGACAGTTGCTGTGTTTATGAGCGGTGGGTAGTTTGTGAAAAGTAGGTTAATACAAGTGGATATTGTCTTAGTTACTCGTGTTGGTTCGCGGATTATTTGTTGCAGGTTAAATGATTTCATAAAGTTTAAGAACTCCAGAGTCTGTTTATTTTTGTTTTTCACGTTTATGTTTAAGTCTCCCCCTATTATTAAGTGTTTATGTGATTTTTTAATTTATGTAAAACTTTTCCCAATTGTTGAAGAAATATATCATTATGACGATCTGCTCTATAAAGTCCTATAAAAGTACAGCTCAGTTTGGGAACATCAATCGCACTAAATTCTATGACATACTCCTTTGAATGATTTACAATGTCTATTCGTTCAATAAAATCTAATGAGTCTTTAACAATAATACAAACTCCTCCGCCTTCGCGGGCTTTAACAGGGTGTCATGTTTTACATAATCGAAAGCTTTTGTCATGTCTGTGAAAATTGCACGTACATGGTTTTTCTTATCCACATTATTCATAATCACTTTTAAAAGATCAAATATTGCTATGCTAATATTTTTCTTTTTTCGAAAGTCCTTTTGCTCTTCCCGTAATAGATTATTTTTAATTACAAATGTGTGAATAGATTCAAGTATAATCTTTTCGAATATCTCAAAAAATGCTGAAATTAAAGATACTGGTCTGTAGTTTGACATGTCTTCCCTATTTTTTTAATGTGGTTTTATGACAACAGTTTTCAAGTATCTGGAAATATACCTGAGCTTATGCATGCATTTATTATATGCCTCAACGGTTTGGTTATGATGTTCAAAACAAATACTGCTGAGGTAGAAACTTCGTCGTATCCAAAACTTTTTTATTTTTAAAATGTTTTATTACACGTAGAATATCTTGAGGTACTACTGGGGGCATGAATAAAGAATTCCCGAAATACCTATGTATAGTATTGCTACTTGTCTTGCCCAGATTGTTTCCTAGTCTCAGCAATTTGTCTAGGGGTTTTCACTAGTTTATTATCTATATTTATTTGCAAAATAGGTTCTTTAAACCGATTTTTATCATTAATTATCTGCCATGACACCTTTAATTTATTTTGAGAACAATTAATAAGCTAAGTATGAGCTTTTTTGGTGAGATTTTTTTCCGTGAATAATTTTTAAATGTATTTTTACTTTCATTTGAAGGTGCTTTTCTATATTTCCAAAGTAGGTTCCTTATTTCCCGCTAGAAATCCTTATTCCACGCGAAATCAATTTTACGTTTTTATCAGGTTTTACTTTAATTAATTGTTTTGGAAAGCATAAATCATAAAATAAACGAAATAAATCTATGAACTTATCGTATGCCGCAATAAGGTTGTCTGTTTCGAATGTTTCTGAAAAAGACAGACATTGAATGTGTTTTTTGAATAATGTTAAATTTTCTTTGGATAAGTTACGTTTATGAATGTGCCAAGAATTTTGTTCAACTGTATTGTTTTAAATCTGAGCAGTGTAGCCGGATAATGCAAAATCGATTACTTCGCTCACACATTTTTGTCTGGAATTATGAGCAAGGTTATCTGGACAAGTGCCGCTTTTAGGTCTCGTCGGTTGCTTGAATTCTAATTTAAGATAAGATTATAGGTAAGTAGATAAAAAAATTCAAAGTGTAATGTTAATAGCTCAATGTCAATATGTGGGCGGCAAATCATAAAGTACTTTGTGTACAATAAGGATAATACACTAAGCACCGTAAACATTCATCCAATATGCTCGACACAAAAAATACATAAAAATATTTTATACTAAACATCTCCAATAATAGGGAAGTTCACAGTGTTCATGAAATGTTCAATAAATGAACCACGTGAGTTTTCTTCATGTATACTGATACATTGCTTTACTTATAATTATCGTATATTTTATATTATCAAGTACCTGGTACTTGTTGACAGGCCTACGCTGTCCTCCTATACCTATTGTAACTTGAAAACATTGTAAAAACAAACTATTTTTTAAAGAGTAACCGTGGAGTTTCTTGCCGGTTCTTCTCCATAGGAAACGATCAATTGGAACCGTGCACCTAGCATATCTGACGTTTCATACAGCCCATGTAGGTTTATGTGAAATAAAATATTTTGATTTTTGTTTTTTTTATAAGCTCTCGTTTTCACATGAAATTATTTTCTTATGAATTCTGTTGATCATGATACAAGGGGATATTAACGTAGAATAATTTTAGGAAAAAAAAAATTAATGATCGGTGTTAAACTCAATAATGTTAATCTTTAATAAGAGTTCTCCTCTCTCCGTTATATTATAGATCTTATAATTCTTGACGCTCAAAATGTTCTACTGATGGTTTGTGGTGCATCGAGTCGTTGAGTTTATCGTATGGTTGAGCTATGCGATGCCGGTTCATGAATGGATTCTATCTGTTCTGCTGATGGGATAAGTCAACTCAACCTTACGCTGAGATACCAAGCGTTAGTATCCACTTTGCAACATAACGATAAATAATAAACACAAAGATTTTCTTTGTTTCTTTTAATAGTTCAATATTTTATTTAGCTTACAGCGTGAAACTTGTCACTACTATGACAATAGTAGATCTAGTAGTGAATAGTTTCGCGCCTATATTGGTGGTGGAAATTATCCATTCCGTTCAACAGTTAAGTCGCCCGGTAATAGGCAGTAGGTACATGCTAAAGCAACATAAAATAAAAACAAAAGAGTTTCAGTGGTGTGACGTAGGTCGTGAGTGAGGTTGGCGTTATCAGCGCGACTTGATTAGCTGCCCGGCCAGTTAACTACTGCGCGACATTATACGACATTAATGTACGCCGATGTTTTGTTTATTTTCAATTAAGTGCGTTTAGATCTTGTTGCTGTTGTATGATATATGTAGGTATCCTGAGTATCAAAATATGCATCATGCAGAATTTATGGACCGGTATTGGTTAAAATTAAAACTCTTGTATCTTTACTAATAATGAAGCAATGACCACATAGCTTTGCATAGTAGACCCTCCCATTTGGACGTAGCTGTCACAGGTAAAATTAGTTTACAAATCTATTTATATTCCCAGTTTGGCAATCAAAAATGCTACCATTGGTAAGCAAAACGATTAGTTTTTGCTTATAGGAACCGAGCATTAGTTAATCAGCATAGCTAATTTTGGGTTTCTTTTTTGTTTGCTTTTCCATAAAAAAATATTTATGAATATAAAAACATACAGCAGTAATATTGCAGTTACGAGTATAAGCTTTATATTGCAAAACTCGCTTTGCTTTACTCGCTGTAACATTATAAAGTTAATAACTGCAATATTTTTGCCAAAGAAATAATTGATTAGGTATGTCTAAACACGATTTTATTCACCAAATATCTAAAAGAAACCTAAGGCAATATAGAATCAAGTACCATTGTTGCAGAAGTGAGGTGGTGGTGACGTCGCTAATTCAATTGGGGCCAGCATGCATCGTACCGTGGCCGACGATTTCCGACTCACACTTGTGCTGAGCGGAGGAAACAGTTTGCGGCGTGAATACCCGACACACGATATAAATAGCAGATTCCATATCATAAATAAAACCTCCTTTCTATTTGCTGGTATAAATCTATTTGAAGCCGTGACCGAGCATTGATTTATTGAAAATGAAAAGAGCAAGCATCAAGCTACGCACCTATATAAAAAGATCAGCTATTTTTAAATCTTGTTCAGGCTAAAAAGTATTTCGGAGAGATTTTTATTTATTATTGAGATTTTAGCGGATTGCGAATAGGTATACTGTAGATAACTAAAAAAAATCTAACTAAAAATACAGTTTGTGTAAGCTCACAAACTGTATTTTTTCAAAATTTCACATAAATCATGCAATAATACAAATTCAGTTACTTTTTGAATAAAAGCGGATTTTCGAAGAAACAACATCAAAAAGTCATCAAAACCATTCAAATTAAAGTTAGAAACAGTTCGAGATAATAAATATTTTATTCCCAAGCTCGAGACGCACGCCAAGCAGTTCAAACTTTCCAAAATAAATAAAAACAAGTACCTAACTAGTTAGTGAGAATTATCACACTTTCTTGAATTTCATTGCAAATATTTTTAGACTGAAAGTTTTGCTGAAAGTTTAACTGAAACTACCAATAAGCATGCTTTCGTGTTGTTGGCAGAAATTTACTTTACATTTCATTAAATACATCGACTTTGGCTGATATATAGCAAATAATATAAGAAACGCGTTTTATTCGAAATCAATTTACATTTAACGAATGTGAACGAATGATTGAAGTTACTATCTTCTTACTTTCTGATTTATAAAGAGGTCACACTTTTTATAATTAAATGAGGCTTGAAGGTCTTTCTTAACAGATCAAGGTTTGAAGTAAGTACATATAGGTACTACATTACATTTTACTACGAATTAAAATGTAAAACTGAGCCGAAACATTCCACACACTACATACTACGATATTTACCCACTTTCACGTCGCTTTTAAAACTATTGCTCCGTAAGGAAGGGGCGGCGTCCTAAATAATCGTCATACATTAGTCTCTGTAGCCCTCCTCCCGCATGCCCCACCATTACCCCCCTATCCACATTTGTACTAAATGTCTGCGTCGTCACTCTTCCCGCGGGCACGGCGGAGAGGATGAGTTGAGAATATACTGGCGATGGCAGAATCTGTTCAAAGAACGGGAGTAAAATAAGTAAAACCGTTAAGTCATACAGCATTTTTGGGAACATAAACACGAGTTGAACCTACAGACATCTATTTGTAACAACTTCTTTGTGCAAGTTCAAAAAATGTTCGAAGCTGTTCGTTGGTTCGGGATATTGACATAGGCATACAAAAAAGGCAATTTTTCATAGGATGTAACAACTCAACAGCGTCCCAACAAAACCACTAGACAATTGCTCCCGCTAATCAATCCGTCCCGACATCATGTAACAACGAACAAATCCGTCTATCATTGGGCCATGCAGCCTCGGCTATTCGGAGGACGAACCTCGCCCCACTTCCAAAACAAATAATTAAATTACACGGGAACAATCTCGTATATTGGCGCCAATTACGAGGACTGTGCCGTCCTCAAAACAATGGCTGCACATTACTATGCCGTGGACGCTCTGTTGTGCCATTGAATTCGACTGAATTTGTATGTTAATGTCGTGATCAAGTTTTGAACAGACAATGAATGGTTATTTTGTTGTCATAGAAGTGATTTAGCTATGTGGTTTTCAATAAGAAATAAACTCATTGTGATCTACCGAAGTGCAGAAAAAGGAGAAAGCTGGATTATGCCATACCAAGATCCAGCATTATCCTTTTTCTTGCCTCTTCATCAACCAGAAAGTAAAATTTTGGTGATTATTTTGCCAAGTTTGGTCTAAGTTTGCCAGTCAGCTTTAGCGGGCTTTCCGACTAGGATTAGGTGTTTATTTGATTGTGTATGTTCACATTCCTGGAATACTATGTAGCCGCAAATAGCGTAACAGGTGACACATAGTGTTACATAGTCACTTTACTAGACTGTGACTCGAGCTTGCTGCTTTACTATATAACTGGTTCGTACTTAGAACGATATAAAAAGTCCTTTTTACGATTTATTCCGTTTTTTTGCCAGTTTGCCATAAAGCAGTATTTAATATAAAGTAAATGGTTTAACCCCAATCGCCTAAATTCGTTTAATAATGCGTCGTGATATGGGCAGTACAGGCATGCTCGATTAGAAACCGTAAACAAGGATTCGCTTTAATCAAATATAACATTTGTCACTACAATCCAACTTGTCTAAAAATAACCCCGAAAGGTCTCTAGCTAACACCTGTAAAGGACCTTGAACTTTTAGCACCATGACTAACATTTCTTTAAATCTAAGCTCACGAAGGTTTTTCTTTAAAACGCGCCTGTGATTGGTCGTCAGGTACGTCGATCCATCCGGCGCGTCGCGGTGAAATATAGCAGTCATTGCAGCGGGCGAGCGAGGGGTGAGGTGAGGGCAGCCCGCAGGGAGGGAGGGAGGGGGCAAGGTCCCGCGGCCTGCGGGCTGAAAGGACCCACGAATGGACGTGGATGTGAGAATAGCTTTTTTATACTTACAAAGTTAGCATTGTAAATCTTAAAAGTTAGCCATTTTTGGTCAAATCCATTTGAATCATAATCAACAGCCCGTCAAGCAGTGGGCTGCGACTGCTGGAAACACATAATCGCATTCTATTGATCTGTTCGAACCTCACATACAATAAATAAAAACAGCAATACTAATTATTAATTTTCCCATAAGAGTCTGCAATTCAAAAAACTTATTCAATTCATACTCACAATGTTGTGTAAAAAACATAGCTAATGACGAATTTTTTTTAAGAGAATCTATTTTGCTCAATGCAATACAGCTAGCGAAACATAAAACAAAATTTTCTTTAACGCCCCACGTACTCCCAGTTACACACATATTCCAGTACATAGTTCAACAATTCCAGTGCATACTTCAGAAGTCTATACCAAAGTGAATTCCAGAGAATTAAAATCTCTGTAGTACCCCGGGACGCGTCAAACAGCAAAGTTTTCAGAAAACAATTGTAAGTAGAAGTTCACCCTAGATGTTCGCGGCACTAAAGTCTAGGATTCATTTTAAATTACCTAAAGGTAAGTACTAAGTTCAGATGAGAGATGTGTGAAGGATTTCTTACACCCGCCGTGTTTGCTTTGATGAAATCGTTGATGTTTCGTTTACAGTTGCAGTGGGATGAAACTGGGTTGGACTTCCAGTTTTTGTGTTTGTATTTTTTGTTCATTGTAAAATTTGTGACTGAACATTTTATTTTAAATTAATATTTTGTTTACGAAAGTTATGTACAAATACCAAAAGCTTTACGAAACCTATCTTGATTTGTTGAGGTGTTACTTGAAATTAAATTGAAACTTAATCCTGTACAATGTTATTTAATAGCTAGATACTTGAAGAATAAAATATGTTTGGGCTACTTGATGATTCTATTATCTTACAAAGATATAACAAAACAACATTGTCCACGAGTTCCTTGGTCCCGGGCGCCGCTATCTGTACTGCGAGCCCAAGAAAACGATCCAATCAATCAGTTTGACGGCCTCTGATATCCGTTTCTTTTCCGTTATCACCGTGAATATGTCCCCAATAAATTATTATCACTGTTAAACGTCGAATAAATTATTATGACTGCGAAATAAATTATTACGAGTGATCAGCGTGGCGGTGCTACGCCGTAAGCGCTACGCTCGTAGCTACAGTCTACGTGAGTGACGTAACGATTGGCGTGTTTTTGAAATGTTTGCTACGCTGCGTTCGTGTTTGTTATGTATGGGTTAGCACTCCGGTTGATATAGAGAAATACAAATGGTATTTTCAAGTATAATCATGGCGATCCCATTTCGCTCTGTGGTTAAAGCCATGTTTGTGTAGATAAGTTAGGCCGGTGTTATTAAACTGCTTCAAACCGTGACCTGTGTTATGGCTGATGTAATAATTGTTTAAGTTTACAGCTTCACTTTAGTATTTGTATGAAATTAGAATCTTAAAGATTAAAAGCTATTTTTAACCGACTTCTAAAAAGGAGGAAGTTCTCAATTCGGATGTTTGCATTTTTTTTTTAATGTTTGTTCGCGCATAACTCCGTCGCTTGCCAACTGATTTGAAAAATTCTTTTTTTTTGGAAAGGGTGTACTTTCCAAATGGTCCCATGAAATTTTTTCGAAATCTGACAAGCGGTTTTTGAAAAATCAACAAAAATCTAAAAATTCTAAAGCAATATTTTGTAAAAGGTGATCAGCAGTTGACGTTAGGCTATTGTAACTTCGATAAATTACAAACTCTCCCACTAAAAAGTACAAAATAAAAACTTTTTTACAAAAAAAACAACCGACTTCCAAAAAAAAACACTACAAAGTGCTAAATAACTTTAATTTCGGAAGTCGGTGTCAATAAACGAAAAATCAGAACCAACGACACCGACTTCCGAAATTAAAGTTATTTAGCACTTTGTAGTGTTGCTGGTGACATATCAGAGGTCAACTGACCATAGACTCAAAGATATCCCACAGAGCTCTCCATCGAGGGACAGTACTTACCACCCTACACATATTGTGAATGGGTAATCGTACGGAAAATTAAATAAATTGCGGAGCATGTAGGTCGTCGCACGAAATTCGTGTACTACTTGTACACGAATTTGTGAAACAAAAACTAAAAAGTGTTAAAATAAATATTTTTTTTACAAACATGCAACAGACTTCTGAATTAAAATGGCCTATTCCCGTAATTAATATCGTTCAAAATCTAGTCGCAATCTCATCTCAGGAACAATCAATGTCAAAAACTTGTCAAAAATGTAGGGAAATTAAAATATTTATGACAGATTAAGACTGAGATCAGACTGTGAACGTTCTTAAATTTACGAGAATTGCTCTCTGTTTACAAGCTGTCATTTTGTTCAGTGTCCACAGTGCACACTGCACAGTGGTACTACGCGTGCTCGCCATATTTCCGCCTTCTTCAATAATCCTACAACTTAATATTATATTTCAGTGTACTGCAATTTAACTCAAAACTACAGATTAGGTCTTTGTTTGGTAGACAAACAAGTACGGTTTTACAGATTTACAGTTTTATCGAACGATAGTGTAACTGAGTAGGTAACCTTTTTAGATATTTTTTCCCGGTATTTATAAGATGTTATTTTGATCCGCAGCTTATCTCAAGATCCTTTAAACATTTAGTTTAATTAGAAGATAACATCTAGACCTAATTAGATAATGCGCTTTATAGTCCATAGAGAGAAAGAGAAAAAAATATCTTAACGCAATTTGTAATTTTAGAATAAAATGCAAACAGTAGATTACAATCTTGCTGAACGTGCAGGGTGTGCGGCCGGTGTTTTTCAATTTGTGAGAGATGTAGGCAGTAACTGTTTATTTTTATTACTTTCCCTTAGTATTTTATTTCCCTCATTTATCCAGGAAAGGGATACTCGTAATCCCCATGTTTCCTTATCACAAGCCCCACGTAAGCTTCCCCATCAAACTAACACAAGCACATAATTTGTAGTAAAAACTGTAATGTGTAAGTCGTAAGCTGCGAGTAGTCTCACGTGTGCCTCGCTTTACTGCGAGTAGTCTCACGTGTGCCTCGCTTTACTGCGAGTAGTCTCACGTGTGCCTCGCTTTACTGCGAGTAGTCTCACGTGTGCCTCGCTTTACTGCGAGTAGTATCACGCGCGCCTCGCTTTACTGCGAGTGGTCTCACGTGTGCCTCGCTTTACTGCGAGTAGTCTCACGCGTGCCTCGCTTTACTGCGAGTAGTCGCACGTGCGCCTCGCTTTACTGAGAGTAGTATCATGCGCGCCTCGCTTTACTGCGAGTAGTGTCATGTGCGCCTCGCTTTACTGCGAGTAGTCTCACGTGTGCCTCGCTTTACTGCGAGTAGTATCACGCGCGCCTCGCTTTACTGCGAGTGGTCTCACGTGTGCCTCGCTTTACTGCGAGTAGTCTCACGTGCGCCTCGCTTTACTGCGAGTAGTCTCACGTGTGCCTCGCTTTACTGATTTCTGAAATAACAGCAGTTTCTTTAACAAAATCGGTGCGCGTACAGAGCGACTCGGTTCAAATGAGATTAGCTTGTGAGTGCCCCAGTGGCCCCGAGTGCCTCCCGCCTCCCCTCGCAGGCCCCGGTTTTATTGGACATGAAATTAAATCAAGCGCCGGTGTGGGCCGCGTGGGTTGCAGAATATTCTTTCTCTAACGAAGCGACTAATGTGCACTCCTGCAACAACGCGACGCCTAATAAATAAATGTTCGGAATATCTCGGAATGTTTCGGTAAACTTCGTTATTGTTTCGCGGTTCGTATCGGTTCCGAGTCACTCGGTTATTTACTTGTTAATTTGTTTAAATGTGCACCTTTTAATGAGGTTTCATAATTAAACGCCGTAAGTGTAGCACACGTATTCGTTGTTAAGATTTGTGAAACTTGTCAAACGAAACAAAAATAAATTGTTTTGCTTTCACCTCTAACATTTTAATTTATTTAGTTCAATATATTATACAACACGCATAATGCTCAATTATATAAGGAAAATGTATTTTATCATTCGTATAATTATCATCAAATAACCAGGGATTAAATCTCAGACGCAGATTTGCATCTTTTCTCAACAAACTTGCAGCTTATAATAAAACTATTAAATTAGCGCACACACCCATTTGAATACAATCAACAATGCAAACACTGTAGCGACGTAGCGGCGTAGCACTGTAGCCTGTAGCACCGTAGCTATGTCGCCGCGTAGGTCCTTCCGCGTAGACCGCACACTTTTCTGTACAATTATCTTTATTGTAGACTGGAAGCGGCATAAAGCTTGTGCTTTAAAAATAATTTTCAGTTTTACGCGGAAAAATTAAAATACTTTTGTGCTGCTTCAAGAAAAGTAGGCGTAGGAGAAAAATTAAATTCTGTGCATTACAATATGCATTTACTTACCTACTTTTGTTTATGCTTTTTTATTCACATTGAAGAGCAGTTTTCTAGGGACCAATTTTCTTTTAGACTGACAAGATTCTGACTATAGCCACATTAGTGGCTAAAAAAAGAACCTCAAGCTAACCGCTCTCTGGCTGAGTGTAAAAGTGCAAGACTTTAATTAAGATGAACGAGACGGAATAAATTAATGTTGGCACTTAATAACCGTTGGCGAGAGATGTCGCCATTTGCATTCGCGGTGACCGTAACATTTTTGAATGACTTAATCCCGGGTGACGGTATCGCGCGGCTTCACTGCGGCGCGGCGGCGCGGCGCGGTTGGGAGGGGGGCTCTGCTTCACGGAGAAGTATGATAAGTTGACGTCAGGCGCGGGGATTGTTCGCCTAATTAAGGTTTTTTTAAGTCAAAGTTTTAGAATTTGTGACGGCAATAGGGGTTTGTGGATATTTAAACTTTGATATAGAATAGAACAATTCTTGACGTTCAAAAGTAGCCTTTTATGTGCCTATTTGAAATAAATGCTTTGACTTTGACTTTGAACGTCTTGGAATATGGGTGATACGATACAACCATATTCCAAGACATTTCCTCGAAACTATATGACTCTGTTAACTGGCACCCTTAAGAGACGGGACACACATAACCGGTGTTGTTGTAGTGGTTTTTGGGAAAGGCTTTTGGCCAGCAGTGGAAATCTTTCAGCCGACGAATATAGGTCTGCCTTTGTGGGCATAGTCCAAAGTGGGCAGCCAGAGATTCACGCAAAGATGTATAAAATGTATCTGAATTTCATACATTTATTTCAAAAAGACAAGTATTCATTGAAGTGATAACGTTTGTAGACCATTAACGGATACAAATGCCTCTCCCAAACGACAGTGGTAAATTAATATTGCCTTAAGACGTGAACTATGTTGTTCATACCTCAGGCTGTATGTTGTACACGACAGCTGTCGGCATTCAACACATCGCTAGCCTTTGACCACACAATTGACTGTGGCGAGTGATCTGAGCGGTCAAAAGCGACATAAAGCCTCGTTCACACGTTTGTATGATGGTGCTGTGTTCAAGCTATGCTCAATTGATTCGAAGCTAAACTTTGAAGAGTTGATGCAGAACATTTTTCACAATAAACTGCCAATGCTTTGTGTTGCATTGTGGTGCGTCATTGTGATGGTTGTTGCAGTTATAAGTTCCTACTACGAATGTATATATCAGAAAATATATTTGATATTACTAGTACTGGTACTACTGCTATTTAACTAGTGTTTTATCATCCATGGCTCAAAGAAACTGCTACAAAAGTTGCCATGATTTTACAAAAAATACGTCAAAATTGTAAAGTTAAACTAAATTATTTGAATTCTCCCACAGCAATTAACTACGTAAATGTACTCTGCTACTTACATTACAAGTTAGTAGTATCAATTCCGCTGCGAATACAAACAGCTTCGACGTAACTCATAGATTAGCGTTCTGTTTCGAAGCGAACCCGAGTCGCGACGCTACGTTCTACGTTCTATGATAGCCTAGTACTTGCTGTGTGTGCGATGGAGGAAATTAAGGTAAACTACATAAATTGTAAATGCATAGATTTTCTCCTGTATTCCCGTTGTCCTCGTAGCTTTGTTCTACAAATTTTGATGTGGAACGATCTTGTTTTAGGGTTTATGGTCTAGGTGTTCAAACATGATAGTGTGTCATGCCTCCATTTCAGTTAGGTTATGTTATGTAGTAACAAAAACTAATTTAGATCATCGTTGCGGATTAAGAAGACTCTCATATACTCCACCGTAAACAAATACATAATAGACAATCAAATTGGTGTTAAACCGATTTAATTAAAAAAAGAAATTAATTAATTAACAAGAATATCCTGAGCAACATTAAACAAAATCCGTTCCACGTTCCACTAAAAACAGGCACCTAATCAGATGCCCGTATCACTGAGAGTACAACAGAACGTCTGACCCGGTAACATTCATTAGGCTTCATTATACCACATCTACATTCCGAATACATACAAATCAAATTATCCAGTTCTAAATCCGTTTGTTTTCCCTTTCTTTTCTCACACGAGGGAGTGAAACAGATGATTGGATTTGATGAAGGGAATATTGCGCCGAAGCCGTAGAAATAATATGATAGTGGGCCTAACGGGAATCCTTAGCAATCGCATTCAATCCAATCACAGACGTAATGAATCACGAATGTTGTGTATTATATTATGTAAGGACGTTATGTGTTTGTAATAGGATATTGCTTCAATGTCGATAAACTGACTGTGACGTGTTTCCGTTAGGCTGTTGTCTTTTATAACGCAGTTTTTATTTTATACACAAAAATCAGTTTCTCTGGTGACCTATGACTATTCCATGCGTTTTTACAGATAATGAAATACCTAGGATCCACGATGTATTTGTTAGAGCCACAGATGACAATGCTGTTCACAATCACACTTTGCCGGATATGTTTCGGGAAGTTCCAAATAAAAGGAACTAGTTTATTGCCATAATGCAGACACAACCCAAAATTCAGGGCTGTAACTGAAAAATTATAAATGAACATTCCTAAAAACACTGCTCTACTTGAGAAGTGAACCTAGGACCTCATGCTCAGTAAGGATCTAAGGTTTCGTTACAGGTCTTTATATATACGTTAATCGCAAAATACCTCGTATAAATTGTTTCCGACTTTCTGAGTCTGCGGTAAAACATTAATTTATATAAGATCACACATGAAAGCCCTGCTTACACGTGTAAGATTATTCTTCCCCTTTCACATGTCTACAATAATACAGGACAATGTCAACACAATCACATTTGTAGGAAATTAATGGAACGATCAAAAGCTTTTCCAATAACAAATCTAAAGCAAAGATTTTCGAGGACGTAAAAGTATTGCGTCTATAGTCACAGTGTATTGTCATGTAGAGAAATGCAAGAGGACTAAGTCGTTGGGTAATTCATAAAACTATTTTCGATAAATTAAAAACACATTTTTATAAAAATAATAATACATGTCATTTATTTTGGTAAACTAAGTTCTAAATCAAGTATTTCATAAGTTACTGAAGTAGGTTTTAAATCCTTTTGAGATCGAATAGTAAACATCGATTATGTGAGAAGTTTTATGCTGTGTTGCGGCTCAAAATATTTCATTTTACAGTTGAACGAAAGTAAGCCTCGCTTATATTTCGCCACAAAACCCTACGCCCTAACCGTGCTTTATACATACACGAAATTGGCCGCATATCCGGTGTTACATTACTGACTTGTTCCCAACTGCGACCCACAGTTGCGTTGCGGAGCGCCGCTCATTAGCAGTTCGTCGACAGAATTTGCTAACATCCTTATTACACGCAACGCTAAATGGAACTGGTGACAGAAATAGTAGAGAAGCTTTTCATTACTATACTAAGAAGGATTTCATTACTATCTGATTGTAGAAAAGTGGAATTGGTTTTGGTCAGTTTGTAAAGAGAGGAACTACTTATATTCTATGTTTCTAATAAATAATAAAATTCTAAAACAATCCCAGATTGTAAACAAAAATAACATTTTGATATAAATAAGTCGGTTGTTTTTTTTTTTTGGCATAAAGCTTTTTTATTTTCACTTTTTTACTGTAATCATCAACTTATACAAAGTGGAATTAATTACATATTATTAAAACCTACTCAAAAGCTACCAAAGCAAAGTTTCTAAAAATGTACGAGTACATGACACCACCACGTAAACTTAATTGCTCTACCTGTACCTAGTAGTCACGGAGAAATCGATGAACATCATCGGCATCGTCATCCACAGCCCGACTTCACCCACTGCTGGGCATAGGCCTCTCTTTTCTTGTGCCAATCCCCCGCTCCTGTGCCAGCCTCATCCAGCTTTTGCCCACGATGGTAACAATGCCGTCTGCCTATCTCGCCACCGGACGACCAACATCTCGCCTTCTAATCAAAGAACACACGACAAGGAGATACATACAGACGAACATAGAACCTCCTCCTTTTTCGAAGATGGTTACAACCTGCTTAATTTAAAATAAAATATATGTCGCATCCGGGCGTTCGTTTGACTATTCGTAACGCGAGCGCCATCTGGTGGCGCTGACAGAGTCAAGCCTAAAGCGAGCAGCGAGGTGGGGAGGAGCTCTCTTGGACTTTGGACATCGTGCGAACAACATGCGCTCAGAAACTGTCCTGCGTTCCGTATCTGGTTGTGTCGTGTACCTACAGTGTGTGATTCACTGGTGTGATTCATTTGTTTGTGATATTATAATCTGATTTAAACTGCAAACTGTTTTTATCTATACTTATAATAAATCTGTAGAAGTGAAAATTCTGTATTTTGAAAATATAAAAAAAATAAATGGCAGGGGGTGTTAAAAGACCGACACCGAACCCAAAAATGTGATTAAAAAAATGTTTGTCTGTCTGTTTGTTCAGGCATCACGCAAAAACTACCGGTTCGATTACGATGAAACTTTTACAATGCAAAGATAGTCTTACAATCTTCAGCAGCTCCAACAGTATGTTAGTTGTGGTCGTGGAGCTGGACCAGCATTGATCCAGCATCTATATCAACGATGTAATCCCCTAACTCATAATATGCCTGCCTGCATAGTGTGCGTTTTATAAAGACTTGAATTTTGTCTCATTCAGTTGAATAATGTGGGGAGGTATTTTATTATAACATTTTAAACAGTACCCCATAAAAGATGAGTCTATTTTAGCCAGTCTGAAACCTGGTTGAACTAATAGGTCCCTATTTCTAGTACTATAATTATGTCTTTCACCTCTTTTTAACCGACTTCTAAAAAGGAGGAGGTTCTCAATTCCGATGTTTGTATCTTTTTTTTTTAATGTTTGTTCGCGTACATCTCCGTCGATTGCCAACCGATTTGAAAAATTCTTTTGTTGGAAAGGGTATACTTCCCAAATGGTCTCATGAATTTTTTTTAGAAATCTGACAAGCTGTTTTTGAAAAATCAACAAAAATCTAAAAATTCAAAAGCAATATTTTGTAAAAGGTGATGAGCAGTTGACATTAGACTATTGTAACTTAGATAAGTTACAAACTCTCCCACTGAAAAGTAAAAAATAAAAACTTTTTTACAAAAAACAAAAAAAACAAAAAGGAAGTCGGTGTCAATAAACGAAAATGCAGAACCAACGACACCGACTTCCGAAATTAAAGTTATTTAGCACTTTGTAGTGTTTTTTTTGGAAGTCGGTTGTTTTTTTTGTAAAAAAGGTTTACTAAAAAGATGTAAATTTTTCCTTACATACATGATGTTTTCGTAGATATATTAACAAGGCACCGTCATGATGTTAATTTCCTTAAACAGTTTCCTTAGAGAATCGCGCCTGCGAAGATTATATATGGCTCTAATGGCTCTTTTCTGCAGAATAAAAATAGAATCGATGTCTGCAGCCCGTCCCCAAAGTAAAATACCATAAGACATGATACTATGAAAGTAACTAAAATAGACTAGTCTCGCGGTATCTACATCAGTAAATTGACGGATTTCTCTGTCGGCATAAGCTGCTGAACTTAGCCGTCCTGAAAGAGATGTTAAATGAGGACCCCATTGTAGCCTTGAGTCGACCGTGATCCCTAGGAAAACAGTTTTATCGACGAATTCTAGATTCTCTTGATTCAATATTATCTCACAATCAATAATATTCATCATCTAAGTCTTTCAAATGTTAGTTCAACGAACATAAATTCCGACAGTCACCAGATCAGTCCACTCACACTTTGATTCCCGAGAGCTCATTCACTATCCACGCACTGCTCATTCACGGTGCGACTTACCGTTGGCTCCCTTTCAGTCCCGTCCATCAACGTCGCGTGTGTGGGATGATCTAGGTGTCGGCTTGTTCGCTTGTCACTCACTCGCAACATTATCTTCAGTTGCTTCGCTATAATAAACATTTTCTATGTTCAGGTTATATTTAGAGAGGGATTGTGGTGGGTACGTATGATTAAATTTTAATGTTTATGCTGAGAAATGGTGAATTATTTGAGTTTCTGTAACTGGTTTTGATTATGTACGGTCACCATCTTGGAAAAAAAATATTATTGATAGTGCATTATGAGGAATATTTAAATGAACAACGATACAAAAATTTTAAAAAGTCTAAAAAGTTTTTTCAAAAAAAACAGTGACTAATACATAAATTTTAGCGATAATTATTTTTTTGCGCACGTTTTATGTAGTTTAGGCAAATGTTATGCATGTCTGGTATTGACGTAAACACTAGTCCCAGTCCACTGAAGTACTATATCTTCTTGTTTGTGTTTATGTTTTTTTTATAAAGTATATAATTAAGCGTATTTCCGAATCAACTAAGTAAATTGCAAAATAATATTTACCTTTGAATTTGAAACCCACGCGCACACAAATTGAGCAGGACAAAACCTTCTCCACTTAATATTTATTCAACGTAGATTAATTCTCACGAAATAATATAGCACGTCCGTTTTTAATTTAATACATTTGCAATTGAAATATCATAATCCAAATAAAATACGGTTTTAACAGAAATCGCTTTCATGTATTTTAATTAGTGAATCCGTTTGGAACAAATAAAGTCACTTGCGGCATTTCGGGAGACCGGCTCGGTTGTAAAATATTGAATGATGAATTGAAAGCTCACGAATGTTTTCGAGAATTGGCTTAAATGTCAAGCAATGTGGGTGAGTTAGCACACTTCGCTTGGTAAAATAAACTTATCATTTGACAACCGATGTGGGTGAGGTAGGACACTTCGCTTGGTAAAATAAACTTATCATTTGACAAGCGATGTGGGTGAGGAACGTTTAGCACACTTCGCTTGGTAAAATAAACTTATCTATTGACAAGCGATGTGGGTGAGGAACGTGTAGCACACTTCGCTTGGTAAAATAAACTTATCATTTGACAACCGATGTGGGTGAGGTAGGACACTTCGCTTTTTAAAATAAACCTACCTAGTGACAAGCGATGTGGGGGAGGAACGTGTAGCACACTTCGCTTGGTAAAATAAACTTATCTATTGACAAGCGATGTGGGTGAGGAACGTGTAGCACACTTCGCTTGGTAAAATAAACTTATCATTTGACAAGCGATGTGGGTGAGGAACATGTAGCACACTTCGCTTGGTAAAATAAACTTATCTATTGACAAGCGATGTGGGTGAGGAACGTGTAGCATACTTCGCTTGGTAAAATAAACTTATCATTTGACAAGCGATGTGGGTGAGGAACATGTAGCACACTTTGCTTGCTAAAATAAACATATCTATTGACAAGCAATGTGGGTAAAGAACGTGTAACAGACTTCGCTTTGTAAAATAACCTTATCATTTGACAAGTGATGTGGGTGAGGAACGTATAGCACACTTCGCTTGATAAAATAAACTAATCTATTCAGTGACTTGGCTATTGGCCTCTAAGTAACTAACAGTGGGCGGCTAGCAAAATAAGTAAAAAGAGATCTATAAAAACCGGACAAGAGCGAGTCGGACTGGCGCACCGAGGGTTCCGTACTGTCATATGTTTTGGCGAGGCCTATATTCGTCACAGAATGTTAACACTGCACGTTGCGGTGTAGAATATTGCAGTTTTAGGTCACCGTCATCTCTTGACCGATAGTGGAACTAATGCAATTTTTGTTGATGATTTCTGAAAAAGTGTACTATTTATAGACATCGTTTTATTTTTTCTGTAATTTTTGCGCAATAACTGTGATCGTCTGTGCGACTGCCATGATGTAGCATGATCTTAATAATGCCGTCTGGAAATATTTAGGGATTAGCTTTTACCCATAGCTTCGCCGGCGTGGAGGTCGGGGATTGTACCACGGGATCGTGCTACCGAGATAAAAAATATCGTTTGTCATAACCCAGGTCATGGTCTATTCGTGTGAAAAATTTCACCCAAATCCTTAAAGGTAACAGACAGAGAGACAGAGTTACTTTCACATTTTGATAATATTACACGTTACTTTTACTTTATTAATATTACTAGCTTCTGCCCGCGACTTCACCCCGTCGCATCGCATCACCTGCCCGCGCTATTACCTACTTCACCCCGTCGCATTGCATCGCCTGCCCGCGTTATTACCTACTTCACCCCGTCGCATAGCATCGCTTACCCGCGCTATTACCTACTTCACCCCGTCGCATCGCATCGCCTGCCCGCGCTATTACCTACTTCACCCCATCGCATCGCATCGCCTGCCCGCGCTATTACCTACTTCACCCCGTCGCATCGCATCGACTGCCCGCGCTATTACCTACTTCACCCCGTCGCATCGCATCGCCTGCCCGCGCTATTACCTACTTCACCCCGTCGCATCGCATCGCCTGCCCGTGCTATTACCTACTTCACCCCGTCGCATTGCATCGCCTGCCCGCGTTATTACCTACTTCACCCCGTCGTATAGCATCGCTTACCCGCGCTATTACCTACTTCACGCCGTCGCATCGCATCGCCTGCCCGCGCTATTACCTACTTCACCCCTTCGCATCGCATCGCCTGCCCGCGCTATTACCTACTTCACCCCGTCGCATCGCATCGACTGCCCGCGCTATTACCTACTTCACCCCGTCGCATCGCATCGCCTGCCCGCGCTATTACCTACTTCACCCCGTCGCATCGCATCGCCTGCCCGCGCTATTACCTACTTCACCCCGTCTCATCGCATCGCCTGCCCGCGCTATTACCTACTTCACCCCGTCGCATCGCATCGACTGCCCGCGCTATTACCTACTTCACCCCGTCGCATCGCATCGCCTGCCCGCGCTATTACCTACTTCACCCCGTCGCATCGCATCGACTGCCCGCGCTATTACCTACTTCACCCCGTCGCATCGCATCGCCTGCCCGCGCTATTACCTACTTCACCCCGTCTCATCGCATCGCCTGCCCGCGCTATTACCTACTTCACCCCGTCGCATAGCATCGACTGCCCGCGCTATTACCTACTTCACCCCGTCGCATCGCATCGCCTGCCCGCGCTATTACCTACTTCACCCCGTCGCATCGCATCGACTGCCCGCGCTATTACCTACTTCACCCCGTCGCATCGCATCGCCTGCCCGCGCTATTACCTACTTCACCCCGTCGCATCGCATCGACTGCCCGCGCTATTACCTACTTCACCCCGTCGCATCGCATCGCCTGCCCGCGCTATTACTTACTTTGTTTTTGCTTAGCGTTCTTTCTGACTTTTTTCTTGGCGTGATGTAGTTTTAGTAATAAGCATTATAAGGTATCTTAAAATGTGATTTTAAGTTTTACTGAAGTTGATTGGCTCAAATTGTCATTAGCACTGACTGGACAGGTCCACTCAATCTGTGTGGGTGTTTCTTTCCTCGAAAGACCATTTCAGACATCAATCTACATGGTCTTCACATGATCTGACCAAGATTATGTGACTTAAAAGAGACTGTGACCTCTGAGTTTGTTGTGGCATTTCTTCTCAGATTGGGCAGATAGGAAACGCCGACCATATCTAGTTTTATAAATTTGATTGACGTGTAAAAGGATTTATAAAAACCTTACAGATATAAAATCTTTTATCAATTATTACTTTTATTTTTTCTACTGATTTCAATAACAGTAAGCAAGATCTTTTTTGTTTCGTAGAAATATCTGGAAAGAAAATAATTCCAAAATTCTTGAGCAAGGATTCAATTATTATTATTTTTGTTTTATCTTTTACCATAATGTTGTGTTTTGTACAGAATATCAAGTGAGACCGGCTCTTGTCAGGCCTCTAATCAGTACATACATACATAACACGAATGAAAGCCCGACTGGACTAGACAACCAGTGGGTCCGGATGTACTTAGCGGGGTTATTGCGGGTCACTCGGGTATGAGTAATAACATCATATATGATAACAATGTAGATATAGTACGTAGATTGGTCTATGAGGCCAAAGCTAGTTATCTAGATTTAGATTGTAGGTTACACGTGTGAAAAGTAATAAAATAAATAACTGATTTTTTAACAGAATTCCAAAAAGGAGGAGGTTATATGTTCGACGTTATGTAACGATGTTTTTTTTTATTTATGAACACCGATTTTTCCGTCTGTTGTGAACCAATTTTAAAAATTATTTTTTTATTTGAAAGGGTATGCTCTCCATTGTTATCAAGTTGGAATCTGATGAGAGGATCCTATGGAAATCTTGTGAAACCCTCAAATTTTATAGGCAAACTTATAGCGATTTGGGCATCTTTTATATTAACTCGTCCATTTGCTCACGGAAACGACCATTTTGTGAAGTCTAACTGATGATGAAGACCACAGATGGCCACCGCAACGACACAATAATAAGTAACTCACGGGTTGGGATTCGATTACTTTAATGGTTGCTAAGCAATTTATGCTCGTCACAATGCGAATGGTGAAATGGAACTGATGATGAAATACAAGGAGAACTCCTCAAGAATAAATTAACGTCCCTGCATCGGGAAAAGCAATATTTTGTAAAAGGCGATGAGCAAGTTGACATTAGGCTATTGTAATTTAGATAAATTATAAACAAATCTACTAAAAAGCGAGAAAAAAAACTTTTTAACTAAAACAAAAACCGACTTCCAAAAAAATACTACAAAGTGAAAAATAACTTTAATTTCGGAAGTCGGTGTCAAAAAACGAAAATGCGGAACCAACGACACCGACTTCCGAAATAAAAGTTATTTTTCACTTTGTAGTGTTTTTTTGGAAGTCGGTTTTTTTTTTTGTTAAATGTTTTTATACCTACTGTTGATCATTATGGTTACAAATACATATACAGACTGTGGCGTAAATAGTAGTCCAACTGAAAGGATGTGATATACCAGATAATTTACTATAACATTTTACAATTTTAACCATTTTTATCCAAGGGTTCTGAAAATATTTCTTTATTTGTTTTTTTATAAAAATTTCAAACGGTTTGGTGTTTGAGTTAGCGTTACTAGAAAACTGTCAAATTAAATAGGTATCGACTCTATGTATGGCTAAGACAAGAGGCAGACCGTAGAACATTTGGATACATATTGTGAGAAAGATGAAGCGAGAAAGGAAGTGAACTCTGATATATCAGCTGTACTGATAGAAATGAAAGGAATTATAAGGCGTGCTGCGCTGAAATCAAATAAATTGGGATAAAAACGGATGAACATTTAGGTATGAATGATCAAGCGGCTTGGAAAAGTGTAATTTTTCGCACCACTGACCTGCTCCATAAAAAGGGAACCCACAGAGATAATTGTCACCACAATATCATAATTCTTCGCAGCATACTGCAGATGTGACCACTAATGGCCACGAAACTCCATCGTATTTTAATTATATCCCATTTAATGAACAGATTACTGAGCGGCCGTATTTGTGGAACATAGCAATTTTCAATCGCACCCACTGCACGTAATTGTGATCAATATTTAACCTAATATTCAAAGTACCTGATTGGAAATAAGAATTTAATTGAAATAAGGATTTAATTGGATGTTTTATGTGTAATTATTGCGAATTAAGTTATTGTGCCGAGTAAAATGAATGTAATAAACTCGTAAATATTGACAAGCCAACGACTTACTTTTCGTGGAAAAAATAAGCAGAAGTAATTTTTTAAATTGACAGCAAAATTAATGAGTACTTTAAAAATCTTCGACATCTTATCTTACCAAGCATGACACTATCTATTTCTCGACCAAAACATTACAATGTTTCCTAAATCTTCCTAGTATCGCGCTGTCGGTCCAAGCTAAAGCTGGATTTGTTACAAGACCGACACATTGAAAATGTTATTTCTATGTAAATTGTATATTTAAAAAGGTCTATTTCAAAGAACTCACTGCGTGGGACTCGGATTGAAAGAAGGTTTTTATATGAAAAGGTTTTATGGCGCTTCTGAGAAAGTGTATTTGCGTTAAGACTTTGAACCTTGGTGTGAACTTTAGCACCTAACTGCAGCCTCGCAGAGTCTGTAGTGAGTTAAAACAAATGTTGCCATATGATAGAATTTCTCATAAAGCGTGGGTTACAGACAAAACATAATATCATTTGTTTATTGACACCCAGATCTTGGTCGAAGAATGAACAGCTAATTTTGAATTTATCTACCTATTCAACACATCTTATATATTTCAACCGAAAGTTTAACGAGGCGAATACTGGATATTAGGTACTTTGCGTACTACTTTAGGTACTTCTAGGAACAGGATTCAACAGCATTTCTTAAATATTATAGCAGCAGGTTCTGGGTTAAACACGAGACGCAATATTTTAGGATCTTTTTGTGTCTTGCAAAACTAAATCTGGCTTTGTTCAGAAGAATGTAGGAAAACAACAAAGAGGTTTAATCCCACCACGACTCTTGCATGTTCGCTCGGTACCTAATAGGTACCTACATTACGAGACGTGTTTAATTTTAGCGCACGTATTTAGCATATTACTAGAATATTGAAGCAAGTGTGCTCTCTGAGCCACACCCTGCAAATATGGGTTAATTAGCTAAGCCGGGTACCGAGTACATACAATACATAGTGCATGCTTTAATTAACTTGTATTATTTTAATTAAATAATGGCGAGGATGTGTATTTAGGAGATACCGTCCTGCGGCTACTGAAGTTTGTATCCTCGGAACACATCACGTGATATTGTAGAGGATCCAAGTTTGTTTTGCAACTGCAATATCATTTGATGTAGACGTTGAGCACCCATTTGTCAGAGGTGGATGCCTATGCATTATGCACTGAGGCACAAAATGGGTAAAGCAACGCACGAATGATCTGTGAGCCGCGCAGTTCTAAGAACTCACAGCTTCACCATAATGCAACCTATGAGCAGCTACTTACGTTCTCCTTGACGTACCTGCTGCTCTAACTGCTACTCTAACACACATTCCTAGTATCAGTCTGCCACGATTATCACGAGGACTGTATGTCGACTCGAAGTGGCTCCGGATATAGGTTACTATAAACATCCCAGTATCTTACTTTGTATGTTCTCAGTTCAATCTAGATCGAGCTTTATTAAAAAAAAGTGACTGAGACTGAAAGTATATCAAGTACAAAAGATTCATGACTGTCAGAATCTGCCGTATTCAAGTTTTTGTTTCCTCTAATGTTCTAAGATCTAGGGCATTGTCAGTTTTACGTCAAAAATAATGTCACTTCAATCCATGTATCCCAAAAAGCTACTTATGCTAAAGCTAGTTAAGTACTTTTTATATTTATAATTTTGAATTTGCATGCTGAGTTTAAGCCCCGGCAAAACATGTTTGTACTAATTTTAACTGTAAGATCTGTTATACCATGTTTTGAGCAAATAAATATATTATTATTATTTCGTTTATTTATTTACATATCTTACATTTTTAAATATCACATTCTTACATTTTTTAATATTTCCTAGAATATAATAATAAGTATAAAAAAAAAACATTTAAAAATATAAAAAAATAGCTATCCGCCGGTGTCGGGAGCAGGGTCCAAGCTACCGGTGGTTAGGGCTCCAGAGACAGGAACCTCCTCACAATGCGAGCCGTATCGAGGAGTACTTCCTTCTGAATCAGGCCCTTGATCCAACCGCCTAACGAGAGCCTCGATAGATGTTGATCGAGGCTTTCGGCCATCAGGCCATTGGCCGATACGACCGTCGGCACAATGACAGCCGAGCTCACATTTCACATGTCAACAACCTCGTGTGCTAAGTCAAGATATTTAATTTCTTTCTCTTTCTCAGCTTTCACGAGGTTCCCGTCATGTGGAATGGTAACATCGACAATCATTGTACGGCGCACTAATCGATCTATCACCACAATATCAGGCTTATTGGCGACAATAGTCCTGTCAGTAATGATAGACCGATCCCAGTACAACGTGACATGGTCATTTTCAAGAACAGGGTCGGGCACATACTTGTAATACGGTACCTCAGAATCCACAAGTTTATATTTCAAAGCAAGTTGCTGGTGAATAATCCTGGCTACTTGGTTATGCCTGTGCAAGTACTCGCCTTTAGCCAGACGAGAACAACCAGAGATAATATGTCTGATAGACTCACCCGGACGGTGGCATGCCCGACACACGTCAACCGTCCCGTCCTTCATTTATTATTATTATTATTATGTAGTACAAAGAAATAATTGTGTCATTATAAGATAAGCAGATGTAGCGGGCATCGCGGAGTACAGTGGTAGAGGAAATGACATTAGTCAAATCCAATTACTCTTGACTCTACTGAGGGAAAGAAATGGGTACTATGCATCCGTTAATTAATATAATTAGCGAAGGCTATAACAATGCGAAGCAAAATAACGCGAATTAATAATAAGTCTACAGACACAATATTTACGAAAAATACGCGACTAAATGTTCTGTGTGCCTGCGCCTGCAATGCTTTATAAGTTACCTCCGACATACGATATACTTGTAGAACACAAACACAAGCTCAGACATCCGTCCTTCCGTCCTCGCCGCCGAGGCCCGTCGCGACGTCCCGCACCATCACCGTGCCCGCCCCGACCCTTGCTCGAGCCAGCCCGCGCAGCTGAGCCTGTAATTTTAAATTCGCCCCTAAATACTAATAATAATACCGATCCAGCCTGTCCCTTGCTGTCCTCTTCCAGCGACGCCCTGAGCCGAGGTCCGAACCCCGCAGGGGGTTGCCCTTAGCGCTGTCGCTTAGTTTTTAAGTTATTGTTTGCCCTGGCTGGAGGCCTTAATTCGAGGCATCCACAGGAAAGTCCGGTTAAGCAGTAGCCATCCTCATAAAGGATGAACTGCGAGATGCCATTGTTAAAAAAAAAAAAAGATATACTTGTAGCATAGTCTTGGCTGCCATCTCAATCAACTAAAAATACGAATACGATGCTGAATTCAATGAAAATAAATCCAAAACATTTTGGTGTACCACTGGAGTAGGTAACATTAGGATACAATGTTCCACAGTTTGAAATCAAAAGGTTTCTCAGTCTTGTGATTAATTAACATCTACCTTCTGATCAGTTCCTACTAGAGTATACATTTCATTGCTATTTCTTGTAAAATGCTGGCTGGACTATTGACTTAGGTGTTGAGCTGAGAAACTGAGCTGAGTGTTTTTTGGAATAAGGATGGCTAGAAACAGGGCAATGTTTAGAAAAAGAGATGCAAAGTTTTCTGTTTTGTTTAGTACCTACTACCTACATTGTACTTGTTGACAGACCTACACTGTCCTAACATACCTATTAACACTGAAATTTGAACAGCCGACAAGAAGTGGAGCTACTTGTCAGCTGTTCTCCAATTGCAACCGCGCACGCGCTCTGTCGTTTCATTAATGCCTAGTTAATTTAATGTAGGATTAAATATTATAAGTTTGAATGTGAACAGAAAAATCCGCCATTAGAGCCTATATTTTTTTAAGGTAGTAGATATTGTATCAAAAAGTAGTATATTTTTTTATTTTGTAATTTTACGAAACAGATAGAATTAAATCTTAACTAACTGACGCTATGACAAGTCGCATCATCATCCAACCCGAACCAGATTCAACTGGACAATCAGAAATGTCTTGTCTCAGACATGACAAAGATGTCTGACCATCTTCCTTTGATAACAGCCGTAATGTATGTACATAATATTGTTGTACGAAATAATAATATGATTAGATTTCCATTCATTGACTACCTTTATTATTACTTAATGTGGATCACGCAATTTCTATATCCCTAGAGTGACCGGGAGGTTACATTTAGCCAGAAACTTTGGCACGTGTATAGGAAATTTTGCCAGCTTAGTGGCCAATTGCCATGTAGTGGCAATAAGAAGTGTCATGTAGTAGAAATGTAAATATTAGTGCCGTAATGGAATAAATAAATATTACTCTTCACGAGTCTTGAGATCTTGCTTTTATTAAAATAATGTATGAAGTATCTTAGTTATTTTGTATCTGATATTGATTGATTGAGACTTTTATTTGACTCAAGTTATTGCCGAGACCAATCTAAAAAATTGAAAAAGACAGAAAATATTTATGTTTTAAACATTGAAGCAGAACTGTATTCGTGAATTTCAGCTATATTTCAGCGAACATAACCAATCTTCAACAATATTAAAATAAATAATTCATTCTTGCTCCACACTCAGCCGTAACCTTGCTCTGTTCTGCCGAAACAAAAACGTTGGACTACATCCACAGAAGGACCGCTATATCGAAGGCCCGAACATTTTAATCCAGATAAACTTACCTTAGCCGCCCATAACGGGCAAAATTCGCCCGCAAAATTACCCGTCCGTCATGACAAAAACGCCCGGAGAACCGAGCGAAGGTTCCGTAGAAAAGTAATGTGGCATTAGGGGCCCGTAGGAGAAACAGGGCTGCCGGCTGAATTGTAAAGTAAAGAATATTGAGTTATTTCAGCGAGCGCACTCGGTCGAGTCGAGTGGTCGAGTGCGCTGTCAGTGCTCGGGCGATTTCGTGCTTCGTTTACATTCATTGATGAGTTCGTGCGTGTTTTATGTTCTATAGACTGATCAGTTCATTGTTAGAGCGTTTTTATGAAGTAAAGAAATTCGGGCTTCAGTTGTTTGATTTCGTGGCAGTGTAACAAGAATCTGAGATTTTTGTTACCGTGGGCTAGTTTTATTGACTTTAGCTTGATTGGATGTAAACTTTGTATTTTTAACTTTGAAGCTGTATAATGAAGTTGGAATTTTACGTTCTTGATTTTATATCAGTCTATGAATTTTTCGTAGGTTATAGGTACTCATCCTTGTTTTATTTTCTATTCAGAAGGGTCAAGGTATTGTTTTGGGTGCTATTTTTTCATATTCTTCGAAACACTTTTAGTAAACCGTCACTGATCTTTTTCAAATCGTCCTCTTTTTTTAAGAAGTCAAAGTCAAAGCATTTATTTCAAATAGGCACATAAAAGGCAGTTTTGAACCTCAAAAATGATTATGATATATAATTGATTCTAGTCGCCCCTTCCAAAAGGTAGTTTTCGTATGGAGAAGAATGGGCAAGAAACTCCACCGTTACTCTTTTAAAATGTTTTACAATATTTTGCATAAGTACATTAATTATATTATAAATAATATGTGAGAGTCAAAGTAATTCGCTTTGTTTTAAAAAGAAAAGTTGAAAATATTTTAATTTTCGTGCCTGTACTACAGGTATTCGTACCCCATTCAACTTGTTATTTTTCATGGACGAAAGTTCAAGAGAAACGATAAATAGAAAACATAGAAGTATGTACCGTTGGTAAGATGAGAGAAAAAAAGATAAGCTTATTCGCTTAGATGTTAATTATAGAACAAAAACCGGTGCCTCGGTTACGAGGAAAACGGCTCTATTTCGGTCAAAACGGCTCACCTAGGTCACAATCTATGATAATATAATATAATGAAGTTATTCTTGGTAACAATCTATGATAACATAATGTAATGAAGTTATTCTAGATAACAATCTATGATAACATAATGTAATGAACCTATTCTAGGTAAAAACCTATGATAACGACATAATGTAATGAATTTATTCTAGGTAACAATCTATGATAACATAATGTAATGAACTTATCCTAGGTAACAATCTATGAAAACATAATGTAATGAACTTATTCTAGGTAACGGTCATCGATACAATACAATAAGACTATTCATATGCTTATTGAAATTCTTTTGTTATTAAATTGGTTCGGTTATACGTGCAACGGTTTTATTCTCAACTAGTAGCCTAGTGTTGTTATTGAGTGTTTGCTGAAGGAGGTTACATTTTTTTAGGATGGTAAATTATTACCATATTGTACTCCTTCATAGGTGATATTATTTTTAGCACAGATTGGACAAGGACAAGTAAGCTGGGTACTGGCTGGCTATTTGAGATATTTTAGTAAGTGTAACGTTTGTGCCAATGGATCCATCAATTGTTATTCTAATCAAAAACAAGTGTTGTACATACAAAGATGTTTGATATTCATTAGGTTAATGTTTGGATGCACTTTTTTTTAAGTGTGGGAAGTCATCAAATGACCCCCCTCCCGCTCTGGGTGGAGCGGAAGGGAGTGTCAGACTCTTACTGACTAAAACCCATCCATGTTCCTTCCTTAGCCCTTCATGGTCCGGGGTAGCGGTAACTCTTTCGGACAGTCCCGCTGCTTCCTAACTAACATTTTAAATGCGAAAGTAAGTTTGTTTGTTTGTTACCTTTTCACGCCTTAACCACTGAACCGATATTCCTGAAATTGTGTGTGCTAAAAATAATATCACCTATGAAGGAGTACAATTTGGTAATAATTTACCACCCTAAAAAAATTTAAGCTCCTTCAGCAAACACTCACTAACAACACTAGCCTACTAGTTGAGAATAAAACCGTTGCACATGTAACCGAACCAATTTAATAACAAAAGAATTTCAATAAGCATATGAATAGGCTTATTGTATTGTATCGATGACCGTTACCTAGAATAAGTTTATTACATTATGTTATCATAGATTGTAACTAGAATACCTTCATTACATTATGTTATCATAGATTGTAACTAGAATAACTTCATTAAATTATGTTATCATAGATTTTTATCTAGAATAACTTCATTAAATTATGTTATCATAGATTGTTACCTAAAATAACTTCATTACATTATGTTATCATAGATTGTTACCTAGAATAAGTTCATTACATTATGTTATCATAGATTGTTACCTAGAATAACTTCATTACATTATCTAATCTAATATATAAAATTCTCGTGTCACAGTTTTCGTTGCCATACTCCTCCGAAACGGCTTGACCGATTTTGATGAAATTTTATATGCATATTCAGTAGGTCTGAGAATCGGCTACTATCTATTTTTCATGCCCTTAAATCGAAACATACGCGGGTGAAACCGCGGGGCGCAGCTAGTGTTATTATAGATTTTATGAAAGGTGAGAATAAAGTATTTAAACCTAATCTTACATATTCCACTTGAAATCAATGCGCCAATCGCAGCACAGCCCTAGTACAGCCGTAGTTAGCGCAATTACAGTAAATTAACTAAGTCAGAACATCGGAGGTTATCGCGCGTGTTTATGTAGCACTCTGATAAAGGTTTACTGTTATTTGCCGGCGAGATATGGCCGCACTAATATTAATGGTACGACAAGTTAAAATCATTTGAGTTTGTAGCTTATTGCGAGCAAGTTATGGCCGGGTATCGAGTATACGGATATGGTCTGGATTGAAAAATCATTAATAAAAAAAAAAAAACTAATTTAAAAAAGTTAAGACATGTATTATCGGATTTTGTTGCTGACTACACCAGACTTACGTCATCAAAATCATAATAATTAACCTAGCACCAATATTGGTAAACCAAGTGTTCTCATCTGATAAAACCTACAATATTATGACATTTTTTTCTTTTTCAAACCAATATGAATATATGAATCCTGTAGACATCACAGTATTCTTGGGCATAACTTTGGATGCTAAGCTTCAGTGGGGACCACATGTAGATAAATTGTCAAAAAAGCTAAGTTCCGCAGCATACGCGGTTAGAAAAATTCGTAATTTAACTGATATAGAGACTGCCCGTTTAGTGTACTTTAGCTATTTTCATAGTGTAATGTCGTACGGTATTTTATTGTGGGGAAATACCGCCGATATTCAGACCATATTTGTTTTGCAGAAGCGAGCTGTTCGATCAATTTATAAATTAAGTCCGAGACACTCTCTCAGAGACAAATTAATTCAAAGAGATTAATGTAATGACTGTGCCTTCTCAGTATATTTATGAAAATCTTTTATATGCCCATAAAAATATAAAATTGTTTAAAAAATACAGTGATGTCCATAATATAAATACTAGGAACAACCACAAATTTGTTGTACCTACAACAAGGCTCAAGAAAATATGTAGCTCGTTCAGATGCCAATGTATACGCTTTTATAATAAACTACCAAGACACGTTCAAGATCTAAGCCTTAATAAATTCAAATCATTCATTAAACGTAAGTTGTGCCAGAAAGCTTTTTATACCGTTAAAGATTATATTGAGGACAAAAAGGCTTGGGATTGAGCTGCTTCCAATTTTTTTACATTTTGAATGTTTTAATTTTTTTTTCTATGTACACATTGACATTAATGAATTTTATTTAAACAGTGACATTTGCTTACTTTGTAAAGTATTATATTATTTTAATTATTGTGCATGTGAAGACAATGTGGGTCACTTTTTTTAATTTTTATTATTCTCTCTGTTCTGTTAGTTTTTGTCTAGGTCTGGCAGTTTGAGTAATTTATGTGGCCTACCCAAATGTCCTTTCTTTGGTATTGTTCGTCGAATCGTTGAGCTCCTTAAGTTTTGAGTTGAGCCACACGATTTCTGACAAATGCGTGCACTGACTGGACAGGTCCTCTCAATCTGTGTGGTTCTTTCCTCAAAAGACCATCTCAGACTTCGATCTAGATGGTCTTCATATAACCTGACCAAGATTATGATGTCTGGACTTTAAAAGAGACTGTGACCTCTGAGTTTGTTTCGGCCTTTCTTCTCAGAGTAGTCAGATAGGAAACGCCGACCTCATCTAGTTTTATAAAAAATATGATTGACGTGTAAAAGTGTTTACACAAACCTGCTTACAAAATAAAATAATTTATCAATACAAACAATTGAATAGGTACCTACATTTTGAGTTTTAAAGTCAAAGTCAAAGCATTTATTTCAAATAGGCACATAAAAGGCACTTTTGAACGTCAAAAATCATTATGAAATAGAATTGATTCTAGTCGCCCCTTCCAAAAGGTAGTTTTCGTATGGAGAAGAATGGGCAAGGCACTCCATCGTTACTCTTTTAAAATGTTTTACAAAATAGGTTTCCGAATTATCAGTGTGGAATACGTTTTCAATAGGCAATATCAATAGATAAATTTCTGGAACACACATTGTATGCAAAAGATTCCAATTTTGTCACATTTATATTCACCAACCTGATATTTCGACAATTCAGCGACTCATATCGAAGCCGTTAAACGAATTAATGTACTTTTGTGTTGAATACTGAAGGTGAATTGAATTCAAAGGTAAATGGATACTGTAGGATAGGTTCTAGACACATTTGTCTCGAGTGTCTCAACCCTATATCTATGGTTTCAACGCTACTTCTTATCCACGACAGATACGATATAACCACGGATATCTTTAAGGATATAACCGTTGCTTTTTGGATAAATTCGACGGATTGATGGTGTGTTAGTGTGCAGGTATGTTTGTTATCGATATCCTCAAAAACTTCTTGACTTTAGATGAAGAAAGGGGTTCGAACCTTTGATATCCGACCCGCCGCCATTTTTTTTTTTCGAAGTTTCCGCGCTCTAACAATTTAGTACTGCTTCTACACCATATTATCTGCTAACGTTAAATAACTGGTGAAACTAAAACAAACCACATAATAATATTGATGTTATGTAATAGGATTAATGATTTTCATAGTTCTCAAAGGGCGATGTTTACCTCCAAATATATCGGAAACGTGACACTTTAGGGTACCTTATTACTGGTAATTTTTGACGTGATGACGTCTAAAAAATCGATGAACGCCGGCTGCACGCACGAAAAAGCATGACTCATTGTCCCGTTACGCCTGAGCCGAGCGTGCAAGCGAGAGCACGGAGCAAGTGATAGCGAGGGACAATCGGCCTAAGCGTTCGGCTTGTGATGCTTCTATCTCTTATGACGCTATAACGTAAAATTATCGTCCGTAAACCGACTTTACAGACAACCAATTTTTTGTTTGTTTGTATAAGTGTCCCCTACCCATATACACTAGTTTCATCATGCGCGGAAACGTTGAAAAAAAAAAATGGCGGCGGGTGGATATAGCAACTTCCATAGGAAAATGTTCAAAACCCTTTTATTACGCGACTGCAAAGAGAAGTTATATTTTTGCGTTACGTTTAGTGTATCCTACAAATCCCATACGATTCTCTGAAACCTTTTGGTTACCGTTTTAAAAATAATTTAAAAATTTGCACGTGAACACATGAAAACTTTTATATTATGTTTTAAACATTCATCCATGCTGAAACTACACACAAAGCTATTGAATTAAATTGGATCCTAAAAAGAATGTTGAAAAAACTTTCATTTTACTTTAGTACTGTACCTGAAATAAAACCTAGGAATTCTATTTGAAACGCTAAACTATCCTCCAATTGTGGCTGGATCTGTAAGTGGACGTAAAAGTGTCAATAACGAGAATAAAGCGGGGGTTATATTTGTTACTCTTGTGAACATGAGTATGTACCACTGAGTACTACGAGTATGTAGTATGTACTGCTGCCGTTATAGTAAACCTTGCACAAGTGAGACGAAACAGGGTTGTCACATTATGCAAAAATGTTTGTTGAATGTTTGGGTAAAGAGAAAAGTTTTAATTATGAAAAATTTCATGAAACACATTGAAACAGAAAAAAAAACTCGACGAAAGCCTAACTGGTCATTACTCAATATCTTGACAACATAAATTACACTACTAAGGACTGAGTTTTCAATTGAAAGATAATTTTTATTCGTGGAATAAAATTGACGTCTGACAGATTCTGTATGAACTATCAAAAATTCAAAATCATTCCTTGGATAAAATGATCTGGCGTTGGTAAAATCAGCCCTAAAACAAACAGTAACACGAAAGTGCAGTAACAAAACCAGACACATTTCCAGAAACACGAAAACATTTAAAACGACTTCATTACCTAAATGCTAACCCTACCGTACGGAACTACCGACAGCTCCGCCACAAACTCCGGGCCGTTTACGGTCAGTGTGGGGTTCTTACGTTCCTTGTTTAGCGTATAATCCGGCGCCGAAGACCCCCGGAGGTCCCGGGACCCCGCCCCTCCTCACCTAAGGGCCGTCTTGGGTAAACACGGGAAAGGGAAGAAAGAGTTAAGTGCAGTTAACCGTGACCAAACTGAGAAGCTTAATTTTTACGGGTTCAATAAACGAAAAAGTTTTTAAGTTTATTTTACTTTTGTTGAGAGGATAATATTACGTTGGACTCGCTATGATCGTTTATGTTTTATAACTTGTGATAAAAATATCGTGGATAAAACTGAGTTTTTTTTTAACATTGTGAGATTCAATATAGTTAGATCAGTTTTTCTGAGATAAAGTGCTTACACCCTACTCAGTTCATATCAGATTATAACGTAGTATGGAATAGTACTTATCATTATATTTTACAAAAACTATGTAGCTTCACTAAGTTTTCACTTCAGTATAGCATTTTAATACCGTATGGTTCCCTTAGTCTCAACCATCTACTTTAGAGTATATAAAAAACTGATACGCCTCAGAGGGAAAAACAGCTGGAGGCGGTTCTGCACTAACATTGAAAGTAACAACCAGGCAATGAGGGTTAAAACCTGTCTTGCTCAAGAGGCAGACCACTCAATAGGATGCCTGAAAAAACCTGACAACACTTACACAACAAACGACGCTGAGACAAGCGAACTACTTCTAACCACCCACTTCCCAGGATGCCAGATTGCCACCCAGCAAAGCTGGGAACCGTATGGGGAAAGGGCCACGAGCAGCCTAGATTGGGAAGTGGCATTAGAAGTAATCGACAAAGACAAAGTAATGTGGGCAATCAACACCTTTCTACCTTTCAAGGCAGCAGGACTGGACGGCATCTTCCCGGCCCTGCTCAGGTGGAGCCAGGATTTACTAGCAGACTACCTTGTGAAGGTGTTCCGGGCCTGCCTGGCCCACCGCTACATTCCTTTGAAATGGCGGGAAGTAAAAATAATCTTCATACCGAAACCAGGCAGGGGCGACTACACCCAGCCTAAGTCTTTCAGACCTATAAGCCTCTCATCGTTCTTTTTGAAGACACTGGAGAGACTGGGAGATAGGAAGATTAGATCCCAAATTTCGGTACAAAGACCTCTACATCCTAATCAACACGCCTACTGTGCAGGCAAATCAACTGAATCAGCACTCCATAGCGTAGTCACACGCATAGGAAATGCTCTTAAAGCCAAAAACCCAACTCTAGGCGCTTTCATTGATATAGAAGGCGCTTTTGACAAAACTAACTTCGTCAGCATCGAACAGGCACTTGCCACGCACGGTGTTGCGCGAACACTTATAGAATGGATTAATAACATGCTAAAATACCGTGCTATTCAATTTACCGTGAACACCACCACACGAGGTATCGTGAGTAGAGGCTGCCCACAGGGTGGGGTGCTGTCACCACTACTGTGGAATTTAGTCGTGAATGAGCTCATCGCAGAGCTAAACGCCTGCAGTCTGTACTCGGTGGGTTACGCGGACGATATAGCAATTCTAATCTCGGGGAAATTTGAGGGCATCTTATGCGATCTCATGAGAAAGGCTTTCAAAATTATCGAGAGTTGGTGCACAAAGCACGAACTATCGGTTAACCCCTCAAAAACAGAACTAATAATGTTCACCAACAAGAGAACTCTTGGACCCCATAGGCTTCCAAGACTTTTCAACACAGAACTAACGCTTAAAGACGAAGTCAAGTATTTGGGGGTGATCCTAGATAGCAAACTGCTCTGGAACAAGCATCTTGACTACAAACTTAACAAAAGCACAATTACACTCTACCAATGTAAAAAAATGTTAGGTAAAACGTGGGGGCTCTCTCCGAAAATTACCTTGTGGATATACAAAGCGCTGATCAGGCCGATGTTGGCTTATGGCGCTCTGGTTTGGTGGACGAGGACTGAACTCTCGACCACCATTACCCGACTACAACGCTTCCAACGGTTGGCCTGTTCAGCTACCACAGGCTGCATGAGAACCACCCCAACAGCAGCTTTGGAGATAGCCCTTCAATTAACTCCTCTTGACCTGTATATACAGCAGGAGGCGGCGCTAGCTGCCATCAGACTAATGCATCTGGGCATATGGGGAAAAAACCATACCATTGAGGCGATTGAGTACCAGCCTCTCATCGCTGCCCCGTGTGATAGAACACCAAACCAACCAATGTTCAACAAAAACTATATTATACAAACTGTTCAGGAAGTAAGGGATCAGTCAGGAGCCAATGAAGTGCGAATCTACACAGACGGCTCAAAAACACAAAACGGTTCAGGTGCTGGCGTACACTCCCTTGACCTCAATATCAACTTTCACATACCACTAGGCGCACACAGTTCGATTTTTCAATGCGAATGTGTTGCCTTAACACAAGCTGCAACAGCAGTAAAGCACTTAGGCATATGGAACTACGGCATCAAATTCCTATCCGACAGCCTATCTGTGCTCAAAGCTTTAGGAAGCAAACAAACTAACAACAAACTAATTTTCGAATGCCATCTAGCTCTGGAAAGTTTATCAACGTTCAATCGTATTACTCTCCAGTGGATCAAAGGGCATAGCGGATCTTTGGGCAATGATGCTGCAGATGAACTTGCGAAGAGAGGCTCTGAGATGATGGTGCTAGGCCCGTACCCACTTCTTCCTCTGCCTTTCTCACAATTTCGTGCGTGGATGCGCCAAAGATCGACCGAACTCCATAACAACAGATGGTCACGGGCAACAGACTGTAGACAGTCAAAATTGGCTTTACCAATGATACACCCGCGATTAACCAAAAAACTTCTCAGCTTGAGTAGAAATAACCTTAGAATAATAATAGGTACAATTACGGGCCATAACCTCCTTAACAAACATCTTTTCAACATAGGCGCCACAGACAGCCCCCTTTGCAGGGGATGCCTTGACGCCGAGGAATCAGCCGCCCACGTTGTCCTGGAATGCGAGGCCGTGGCTTCTCAACGTGCAGAAATCCTCGGAACAATGAGGTCGCTCCGCGAAGCCTGCGAAGCTCCCAGGAAGCTTCTGTGCTTTTGGGCGGAGCTAGGCTGGCTCTGTTAGCCAGAATCCCCACGCACAACGGACCGAATGAGAGTCTAAGTGCGGAAAAGGGAGCCCCTTCATCATCATCATCATCATCTACTTTAGAGTCAACCCTGATTACCGCAGGTCTGTACCATGCAGGTCTGTAGGTACAGTTTACGACGTCATCGGGGGTCTCGCTTCGCTTGAGACGAATAACTCGGAGGCTGCATAAAATTTTTTGCCCAGTCTTACGTCATAAACGGCTTGTTTTCTGAGCTCAGTTTTGCGGTTGAGTTTTGTTTTTATGAAAATAAGGAGCTTGTATTAAAGTGAGAATGAAAGGCAATTGCAGGAAAACTAAATAACAAAAGCAGAAAACCCAAAATACCGTCACGAATCGCTCAGAACATTAATTTTATCATATAATCAATATATTCAATACAAAACGTATCGAACCAAAATAATCTCATCTGAAGACGCTTTACTGTGGATTGATTGAAATTTTCCTTATCTCTTAAAAGATACAAGTAAAAGAAATCCTCGTGTATCCAAAGAAAATATTCATTTACAAGAAAAGATAGGCCGCCATTGAGGAAGGCTTCGCAAATAGAATTGCACAACGAAGTGTGAGATATACAAGTATGCTGAAAGGAATTGATAAGAAATCAGTTTTGTCAGAAATACGTGATCACAATCGAGAGTGTAAACATTTGTGTTGAGGGTATCGGATTAAATATTTACATACATACAACAAAGAGATAGCGGGAAAGATGGATTATTGAATATGTTTTTATGAATTTAAAGGCACTTGGTGTACCTACGTATAAAGCAAATGCTTCAGTAGGTATATCTTTAAAATAGAACCTTCTGGTGGGATAGACTGACTTTGACGACACCTATCCACATATCAACAAAGCAGAAATAACTTAACCTACTAAAAAACTTGACTGACTGAAATATATAAGCTGGTTGCTGGCTCGTAATAAAACTAGCAGCTGCACAAACTCAAACTACTAACTAAAGTAAAAACGCAACAGCACACAGACTTAAAAAACCTTTCACAAAAATAAATAATTCAAGATTTTAACTCGTGTTAAGCCAACCTTAATGTAACGCTCAGTGTCGCCTTAAACAGGTCACTGAACTCAATTTTTATAACCTATTTCGTACAAGAGGCGCCTTTCACAAGCTTTGCTTTGCTTTCGTTTTATGCCTTCGAAACGTGTCGTTTTACACAGTTAGTTTATCAATAGATATTTACTTTATAGATGAAACTGTTAAGCGGTTGTATATCTAACATTTGAATGTGGATAAAACCACCACTTTCGTCGGAATAATCGTATGGATTACATTGGCTTATACATTTTTCTTAGCAAATGGCACACATTAGGTATCTATGTATGTATATATAGTTACTCGTATATACTAACATTAATCACAACGCTAAACAATTCATTAACTCTATTATATTCTATTTTTTTTATGGCAATTGTGCCGATCCTGTCAATGTCAGATGTGATAAGGATGAGCGTAAAATAAAATATTTATAAAAAATTGCACGTAGTGTGAAGTTTTAGTAGTAGTAGTTAAGGGGAGGCCCACACTGCACCGCATCACGCAGCGGGGCGCAGATAACGCTCCCATGCGCGTGACTTTTTATATACAAATTCAATAAAAATACACTCACGCGCGTGTAATTTGGCTAGAGCTCCGTATCCCGCACACCGCTGCGTGAAACGCAGCAGTGTGCCAATCGCCTTAAACACTGAAAAAAAAATAATCCATTATTACAATGTGATAAGATTTCGTGTATTTAGGTAAATAAAGTAGTTATAGGTGTTTAAGTTTCATTTTATTACTTTATTTGCTACTCTGGTCGACTTCATCAAGTCAATGCCGGCTGTCGCTGAATACCAGCGCTGTGTGTCGTGCATGAGTCACAACATTATCCTGAGTGAAGGCCGTTTTTAGCGGATAGCGAAGTTTTTTTTTGTGCTTTATTTTAAAAACAAAAACCACTTATTTTCTTTCTTCTTTTTTCTGTAATGTTTGTAGATTTATATATAGGTCAGTGGGTTTCAAATTGGATGGGTCACGCTTTATTGTATGTATCACGGCAAGTAATTTGCTACAGTGATTATGGAAATTTTATTTTATGGTTGATTGTGTATATGTCGCAGCCAACTGGTTAAATTAGCCGTTCAGTTAACTGCCTGGCCTTTTGAAGTAGTGTTCGCCTCGCTTCCTCCCTCGGCTCGAACGCGGTTGATCACAGTTCTAACCTAACCTAACCCACTTGGTCGGGGTGCAATGCCTTAATTACTGCAACCAATTCGGCTCGCGCGTGATTGGTTACAGACTTCCAACCTAAACTGTAATTGAATATCATTCAGGCCGTTAGTTGAACGGCCGCCGTTTAGTTGAAAGGCTAGGCAGTTAACTGAACGGCTAATTTAACCATACATACCTCAGTTGTAATAATTTAATTGTGCATTCATCGTATTTATGATTTTCGGTAAAAAAATTGATAGCCGCTATACATCGTGATGTTATATCTCACGACCCCATTCGATCACCCTAAAGAGCAGTAAAAACATAAAACAGAAGCAATCGTGTCAAATTCAACGAAAGTGAAGACAAATTATTTTACGACCCTCTCTCTAACGCCTACTTTTACTTACAAACTTAATTGAGTCAGGAATTCTTACTTCCTCTCAAATAATTTCACACTTCTACCCTTTATTGGAACTCCGGAGAGGTACTTATATAAAGTGTTTTGATAGCCGAGTTGAGCTTTGAACCCATATTAAAAGAAGGAATCAAGTTAAATCGTTTATTGGGTCGGTAATAGCCGGCAGATTTACCTAGAGCCTAGCTGGGTCCTAGCGATGCTAATATTAGCTTCGGATAATTTCTTAAGCCAGACATCCTGGCTATCGTTATGATAGCGCGAGGTTCTAGCACGTTAGATAAGTGGTTCATAAAGTTTAATGTTTGCAATAGGTATTTGATTTTGTTTACGTGTTAACTGAATTGTGGATATTAAACCAAAATAAAAAGCATTTTAAATCGTTTTTTTGCACAAGTTTTCTATTTTATCATGGAAACATTGATTTCCAAAAATATCACGTCATCTTTGAACTTAATATTTTTTCACGATTGAACTAAAACCGCACTCTGTAGCACTGCATACAATTGCTAGCCATTGCAGAGAAATGTTATCTTTCCTAGTCTTATTGACCAATCAACGAGACATGATTTGAAAACAAACTGCACACATAGATATACAATCTAAAACAAAAATTGTTTGATGTTGTGTCTATAATCTAAACACAAGATCAAACAACATAGTCGTACACTCCATTTAATATCAATCTGTGGAGTATTACCGACAGTTGCAGTTCAGTCGCTCGCAGATGAAATTACTCCAATAATTACCAGCGCATAATGTCTCATCTCTACGTGGAAAGGACACGGAGTAGTGAACAAATAAAGAACTTATGTGTGAGATAAGATTTCTTTAGAAATATCGTTAACGTCGCTGTGAATATCAGTATTGTAGCTAATTTACATTCTGAAACACTTAAGTAAGTCGAAGTGACCCTAATCACAGAACTCCATCGGTGAATACATTTTCTGTACCACTAATAGAGTAAGATATTACTGGAGTACTCAAGGCAGCTATAGGGTGGCCCAAAAATAATAATGACCTGATCTGACTGATGGAGTCAGGTCATTATTACTTGTGGGTCACCCTAGAGCAGCAATGACTACTCCACGTATTCTTAGCTCCGTGTCTGTGGTATAGGACATGTATTCAGCTGGCTGGGTATGATTGAATGGATGATGACCGCTTATCGTGTTAGTTGTGGTGCACACATTAACTTGTTAGCCTTGGTTCGTTGAAACAAATGTTACTGTATTACGCATTAAGGACGCCGGTATACGCGTGCTTCCTAGACTTGTCACAGGCTTTCGATCGTGTCACATACGACCTTCTGTGACAAGCTAGGCAGCGCGGGTGTGCCGGGGGAATGTATCTCTCTCCTGAGGTAAAGGTATGTAAACGAGAAAAACCATTTGAGATGGGCAGGGGCGCTGTCGGATAAGTATATGTGATTATTGACATAATCTACTCGTTTCAATGTTTTGAAATGAGTTGATTGCTGTAAGTGGTTAGCTAGCGACCTCTATGATTGATCATTTTATTCTTGCCTGAGTAACCGGCAGCAAGTTCGTCATGCTCCCTTAGATGTCACTGCTTGCGGTAGCGTCGGGGGTCGGGTTGCCTCCTTCCCTCAAATATGGCGAGGGGGGTAATGGCTGATCTTTGCGTGATGCTCGTGAACGGGTGCTGCTTGTGGTGACTGGTCGTCTTGCTGATCATGGTTTTATTGTTGTTATTAGTAATAACTTGTTTGCCGATGACATTGTCCTTGTCGGTGAAGATGGACCTGAGATCCAGAGCAGATTGGAGAAATGGCAACAAAAGCTGGAGAATGTTGGCCTGAAAATCAGCAGAACCAAGACCGAATATATGTTCTGCGATTTCGGCGGTCTCTCCAGTTCTGGAGCCATAGCGCTTGATAGTGCACTTCTCCCAGTCTGCTCCGACTTTCGGTATCTCGGTTCACTCGTGCAAAGCGATGGCGAAGTAGATCGGACGGTTAAGCACAGAATTAACACTGGATGGATGAAATGGCGGCAGGTCACGGGAACAATCTGCGACTCCCGCATTCCCCTTAAACTTAAGGGGAAGATATATAAAACCATGATTAGACTTGCTGTCTTGTTTGGATCAGAATGTGGGGCCACAAAAGGGATGAACGAAAGGCAATTGCATGCAGCAGAGATGAGAATGCTAAGAGGGATGTGTGGTGTTACACGAATGGATAGAATAAGAAATGAGTACATAAGAGGAAGTTTGAAAGTGGTACCGGTGACCGAAAAGTTGTGTGGGAATCGGTTGTCTGTATGGGCATGTGCTACGGAGAAATGAGGAAAATGTCGTGAGGAGAGTTTTGAGTATGAATGTCGATGGCTATAAGAGTAGGGGAAGACCAAAGAAACGATGGATGGACTGTGTGAACGATGATATGGCTAGAAAGGGGGTGACTACCGTGATGACGACTAATAGAGAAGGATGGAAGAAAAATACATGTTGCGCCGACCCCAAATAAATTGGGATAAGGGCAGGAGAATGATGATTAGTAATAACTTGTTTATTAATTTTTACTTTGATGGTCCTAGTTTATTTTAGCTTGAGTACGTATAGATTTTTATGGTATTTGTTGGTATATTGGCGTGGCTAGCTAATATGGCAAATAATTTAATTGAATGTTCTGTGTCCTGTAATGTTAATTAGATACTTTGCAGATTAGTTTTGTATACAGTCGAGTATTTTATAACTGAACAGACAGCCGTGCTGCTGGGGAGTTTGTTGCGCCACTTCTTCTCCCCAGCGAAAGCACTAGGAAGTGGTGAAGGGCGGGCGTTTTGGGGGACTGTCTTATGTAATTTTGACGTTCGAAAAGTGCTGATTCTCAGCCTAGTTTGAATAAATGACTTTTGATTTTGATTTATAAATTGGAATGGGGCGTTAGGCAAGGTGGGTTAAGCTCACCTCTATTGTTTAACACATATGTTAACCGGCTTGTCGAGCGGCTCAGTAGTACACATGTCGGCTGTCTCATTGATGACACTTGTTTTATCAATATTAGCTATGCAGACGATATGGTGCTGTTGAGCCCCTCCATAAGCGGGCTAAGGAAACTATTGTCTATTTGTGAGAATTACGCGGAGGCGCATGGGTTACAATATAATTCTAAAAAGTGTAAAATTTTAGTATTTAAATCAGGCAAACAAAGTAGGCTGTTGCCTGATTTAAATACTAAAATTTTACTAAAATTAAAATTTATTAAAAATGTTTTGTATATATGCATATGTATATATACAAACCACACCCGTCCGTCAGATATACACATATATATATATGTATATCTGACGGACAGAGCCGTCATCTACCCCGGTCGCGATGGGGAGTGGAACCGGCGAGAAATGTCGTGCGGTGTCCCACAGGGATCGGTTCTGGGGCCGCTCCTGTGGGACATCGGATACGACTGGGTGCTGCGGGCCGACCTCCCTGATGGCGTCAGCGTGGTTTGCTACGCTGACGACACGCTGGGGAGGTCGCATCAGGCGGCAGCCGACGCGATGACACGCGGGGTTGCGATAGTCGTGGAGAGGATCCGGCAGTTGGGTCTCGAGGTGGCTCTGCACAAGTCATCAGGCGGGAGGGAAACGCCCGGGTGTCACCATTGCGAGGATCGCCCAGAGGACACGGTGGAGCATACGGTGGGAGTCTGTCCCGCTTGGGCATAGCACCGCCGTGTCCTCGTAGAGGCGATCGGCAGCAGCGGCGACCTCTCGCGTCCGGCCCTGGTCGAAGCCATGGTCCGGGGCGAGAGGGAGTAGGAGGCAGTCACCTCCTTCTGCGAAGCAGTCATGCTAGCGAAGGAGGTGGCGGGATGGGCGAGGGAGAGAGCCGAGAGAGCCGCCCGTCCCAGCCGCCGCGGGAGATGCCATGGGCGTCGGGAGCCGCGTGACGACTCCCGGCCACCGTAGGCGCGGGCCTGCGGACGGCGAGTAATGGGTAGCTCGCCGTCCGATCAGGACCAGGCCCGTGCCGGACGGCGCGTATGTGTTCCACGCGCGCCTCAAAGAGATGTCAGCATCGAAGGAGGGGCCCGTTAGGGCCGAAGCCTGCCGGGGCAGCGAGATTGTCCGAAAGGGTTACCGCTACCCTGGAATATAAAGGGCTAAGGAAGGAACACGGATGGGTTTTAGTCAGTAAAAGTCTGACACTCCCTTCCGCTCCACCCAGAACGGGAGGGGAAAAAAAAAGTGCTACTTATGGAATATTTTGACCTACTTTCGCCAAAACATGACCAACAGGATCATAATATAATATTATAGGGTATCATACATGAGGAAAACGATATTCTTCTATACATACGAAATTGTAGTATTATGTCTTATGTTGTAATATTAATTTTCCTCCACTTAGAAGTGTGTAGGAAAGGAGAAGTAACAAGAAAACTAAAACGAACTCTTAATTGGAATAAAACATTCGTTTATATAAAATAATATTGAATTATATCATTGCTAGTTTGTTGTTTATAGTGGCGTAGTGGTAACAGAAGGGCCGCAACTTACGATTTGTAGGTCGTAGGTTCGAACTCTGACAGGCGTTTTACTTTATGTATAAAATGTGTAAATGTGTTTGTGTTAATTCATGAGTACTGCTCTGAAAAACGGTGAAAAAAAACATTGTGAAGAACCTAATGTCCTAGACCCAAAAGTTCGAAGATATTTGTGTCATCTACCAACCCGCACTAAGCCCGCGGGCCGCGTGGTGGATTACAGCCCACTCCCTCTTGAAGAGAGGAGGCCTAGGTGTCCCAACAGTGGGAAAATTATAGGCTGATTATGCTAGTTTGCTACTAGCTTCTATGGTCTATTCCAGTTCCAGTGGTATCTTATTTATTATTTTAAAAGTCTTTATTATTAAAACATAATGACACAAAGTGCATACAATAAGATCTTATTCTAATTGTGTACAACCATATACATAACAAGTTCTTAGGCTGACTTACCTTTACAAACATTTTACACTGAGTTTACTATTCTATAAACATATTATAGAAGTTCATACGAACACACTACTATTCAAAAATCACAAAAAGTCTTAGCACTGACTTTAAACGCATACCACTATTGTTTACCTAATATAGGTAATGCACTCAAATAATACAAAAACTATTTGGAGCACAGGCTAAATCATTACAATACTATAACATAACTTAGATTTAAACATTTATCATCGATGAGTTAAAACAAAGACGTGATAATTCTAAATTGTGGGTAATTTGCGTAACTTTTCGCCGAGTATGCTTACTGCGACCGGGTGGGGGCAGCACGGTCGGTCCGGTGGTAGGTAGATATTGTTATTTACTCAGAAAATAGTGATGTGGTAAACGATATCGATTATATGTTGTGAAATACGATAAGTTATTAGATCTACTTTTGCATATGGAGGAAATTAATGGGTTATAATGTTTGGGATTTTTACAAATATAGAATTTTCGGGCTGATTTTAAGATAACATTTTTAATAGTTGGAAATTTTATTTGTTCGTGAATTCGTTTTAAATTTGTACGAAAGGCAGTGTTAAAAGATATTTTGATTGCCTTTTTTGAACAACTTGCAACTTACTGTAGTTTTTATCAGTCAGGCTGCTCCAGGCTGGCGCAGCATATGTCAGACATGGTCGGACGAGGGTGGTATAAATGCGTAACTTGGTGGCAGCACTTAACTTGGACTTTCTGTTAAAAATCGGTTTTAATGCGTTGATAGCCTTCAGACCCTTTTCACGAAGTGCATCAGTGTTTTCTTTAATTTTGTTATCTAAAACTACACCGAGATATTTAATTCATGTTTTTTAATTCAATGGTATCTGATTCAAGTGTATACAACCCCTGTTCAGACTAAATTATTACGCAATCACTCACTATAGGGAACTAGTAACATATTCATCTTTTTTTAAAAGATTTCAACTTTATACGTCACCACTTTTTTAACAAATATTGAATAACTTTATTCAATTTTATTGTAATTGAATAATCATCGAACAGAATTGAGGTTGCAAAATGAATCTCAATTATCCAAAAAACATCTATAGAGTGTTTTAAAGATAGCGTTTCGGGTTTAAATATTTAAATAATCTAATTAAAGCACTCAATTCGGAGTTTTCACTACAAGTTGGCATCCACGGGTACGTTTCCTGATCCTTTTGTTTACGATTGCATCAGACACTTTTGGAACAGACTATAGATACTGATGTTCTTCTTTATTTTTCTTCTTTTATTCGTCTCTTTTTTCAGGCAATATTACATTCATTCCAATTCCAAGTGATATGACTTGGTTTTAGTAGGTTTTTTTAAAATTTTATTATTTACTTTATCCTTTTGATGGATTCTAATTTTGTAGGCCTTTTAGACTTTAGATCTGTAAATGATTTTTTTATATTATCAAGTATCTGGTACTTAGGGCACGCCGCGATAGCGGCGGTAAGGCCCCTCTTTGAGGAGTGGCTAGAGAGGCGTCACGGCGTCCTCACCTACAGCCTGACGCAGGTCCTCACCGGACACGGATGTTTCGGGAGGTTCCTGCACATCATCAGGCGGGAGGAAACGCCCGGGTGTCACCACTGCGAGGATCGCCCAGAGGACACGGTGAAGCACACGGTGGAGGTCTGTCCCGCTTGGGCAGAGCACCGCCGTGTCCTCGTAGAGGCGATCGGCAGCGGCGGCGACCTCTCGCGCCCGGCCCTGCTCCAAGCCATGGTCCGGGGCGAGAGGGAGTGGGAGGCAGTCACCTCCTTCTGCGAAGCAGTCATGCTAGCGAAGGAGGTGGCGGAATGGGCGAGGGAGAGAGCGGAGAGAGCCGCCCGTCCCAGCCGCCGCGATAGACGCCCCGGGCGTCGGGAGCCGCGTGACGACTCCCGGCCACCGTAGGCGCGGGCCTGCGGACGGCGAGTAATGGGTAGCTCGCCGTCCGATCAGGACCAGGCCCGTGCCGGACGGCGCGTATGTGTTCCACGCGCGCCTCAAAGAGATGTCAGCAGACAAGGAGGGGCCCGTCAGGGCCGAAGCCTGCCGGGGTAGCGGAATTGTCCGAAAGGGTTACCGCTGCCCCGGAACATATAGGGCTAAGGAAGGAACATGGATGGGTTTTAGTCAGTAAGAGTCTGACACTCCCTTCCGCTCCACCCAGAGCGGGAGGGGTCATTTGATGATTTCCCATATTTTAGGTGGTAAATTGTGTATGAAAATTATTTTTTTAAATATGCATATCGTTAAGTAGTATAAACAAAACAGCATTTTTAAGCTATAACGTAGTATACAAATTGTTTTTTATTAAATTGTTTTAGTGGGTCTTTTCTATTTATTGTATGATGTACTAGTCCGATAACTGATAGTGCCGTGCTTTTCTTTAGTTTAAATACATGTGAGATCAATATTATGTCAACGACTCTGGGTTAATGCTGTGTATAATTACGTTTAATTGATAAGCCTTATTAAATAAATAAACTCCTACCGCAAGCTCCGTAAAAGAACTTCGTACCAAAAAAAAAAAATTGGTGTCACGATCTAGTTGGCATCGACCCTAATTCCCTAACATTTAAATGCGAGCACCCCTCGATACCTAACCGAAGGCCTTACAGTCTAGACGTCACACTGACCTTCCAAGATCGAAAACTGCTAGCCCCTCTCATCTAATCGTCGATATAATATCTCACATTTTAATAGCCGTGTTTTCTAAGAAAAAAGATTATAGTGGAGATGCTTTTACGTTAGTGTCGAGGGAATGTCAAAGGAAATCTTAACTGGAATACGAATAGAATATAGAAATATTGAAATGATCCAATTTATACTATGAATAGTTACCTAACTATCCACAGACGGTTTATACATTGAATAGTTAACTAACTACCCACAGACGGTTTAGACATGTGGAAGTATTGATGTTAGGATCTTACAGATAGTTTTTTTTTTAATTGAAATTCAAAATCATATAGTTGCTAATATAGGTAATTACATAAAGTTGTTAAAAAAATAGAGCATAGTTCAACCATATTACGCCTTGAGGCATGCAAATCTCAAGCTTTTACTGTATCACAATTCTCAACATTGATACAATACTTGCAACAATAATTTAATGATTAATAACATAATTTTGGTAATTTCTCCGTGGCAAATAATAATGAAAAATTATAAAATATTAATGTCACAAGAACAATTAAAGATTAACATGTCATGTATTACATAAGAATGTCAAGATAATATTTGTAAATAAAATTAAGTAATATGAATAGATAATTAATTAGTGCATTTTAATCACATGTCATATCATCAACAATATTTCTGAGAACAATATGTCCTTACATCCTCTGTTAAATAACGCTAAATACTATAATAACATTTAAATGGTTCACTAAAACACCATTGGCAACTTTTTAGTTTACAACCAACGTTTCGTATACTATTAATTTCACAAACAACTTATTCCAAAAAAGTTGTATTAAAAAAATACTCGCTTTACAAAAATTTTTTTCAAGTGCTTCTCTTTACAAATGTTTCGGATGATATTTAATCATTTATACATTTTTCATTTATTATTTAGCCTCTTTTGGAAAAATTACATTTACACGAAATATAATTTTATAATACATTTTCTAAACCAGTCACAAAGTGATCATGACTGTAATGTAAGTTAATATGGTAAGGGTCAATGGGTCGTCTTAGGGGCGGAGTAAAAACAAGTTGGTTTACAAGCAATATAATATATAGAAGTAGTCGACGGGCCCCTATTTCTATCTACAGGCTTTAAAGGAACCTAACATGAAAGGGATGACAGGGCTCGCTCACTTGAGCCCCCGTCATCCCCTTCGAACCTAACTTATCCGAGTCAGGGTGCCCTAAGTCCCGAGCTCGCTTCGCTCGCTCTTGCGTAATAATAAGTCAATGTGTAAAACGTTTTATTCCAAACGTCGTATTATGATATAAAATGAAAAAAAAAAATTGTTTGTCAAATGATGGGTTATAAAAAAAAATTCTGTCGGATAATTATTTTCTTAAGTAAATTATTTTTATTATACAGTAAGTATTTGTCTGTCCTTCCCCTTTTTAAATCCATCCAAGGTTGTCTTTAAAAGATCGCTTTTAGCGATAAGACCGCCCATTGTGTCACCCTTTGTACAGTTTCTATATTTAGGTCTGTAATTTATATGGTGTGCATAATAAAGAGTATCCTACCCATCTATCTATTATTTGGCAAACTAGATATTTTATGATGATGAAATGCTAAATCATGTTTTTGCCAATCGTTGCTTGTCAAGTAAAAATTTGTAAATTAATTTTTGGTGAACTAACAGGATACCCATTTAAATAGCAAGAATCTTTTTAATTTCTAAAAATGCTTCCTAATAAGGGCGTCTTGTTACATTTGCAACAAATTTTGTAACTATGCCGCTTACTTCTGTACTTATCAAAAAGATGTTTGCTAGTTCTTGCGCAGCTAGCTACCTCATAAATGCAGACACACGGCAATGTTAAAATATTATTTTTAATTAATATTATTTTTTATTTTACTTATTTTTTATAAATATATCAATCAGACTGATAAGTCTGGTTGATATTAAACATACCCCTAATACACCGCTTTTGCGCCTTAAATGCAATGTCCTTATTGGTGGAATTACCCCAGAATATAATACCATACTTTATCAAGGATCCCACGTAGCCATATTTTACATTTAATCTTTATTTATTCGCATGTAATAGTGGTTCAATTTTCTTACTAATTTCACGAAAGCATCTGTTGATGTTCCCACGTAAAATTAAGGGTGCAAGCAGAGGGGACGGTAAACCCTGAGGCAATTGCTATGCAATTATTAAGCCTAATGATAAAATCCATTGCCATGTTTTTGGCAAAGGGAAGTTCTCCCCTTCCTTTCTTTGAAGTCGTAAAAAGCACCAAAGGGATTATGTCAAGTACCTACGCTTGTTCCGAATAAATTGATTATTAATTTTTCAAAGGAAGAAGAAAATGATGATTTCGGCAATATTGGGCAGTGGTGACTCAGTGACTCTTTCGAATTTTTAGATCGGTGGGTTCAAACATGGATCGAACCTGTAGGTACAAACCTTTATTTCAACTTTTACATAATTCAAAATTGGTTTAATGGTATTGAAACTGATATGCCAACTATATCCATACTTTACTCGCCAAGTGGCAGATGCGAGTTCAAAATATTTTAGTGGCATTTTCCTACAAAACTTACCAGCATTAGATCCCGAGCATGCCATCACTCGCGCTATGGCGACTGCGTTTCCTAAGCCAGTACCATAACCCGTCCATTGTACCTAGCGCTCACCCATATTCACAACATTTAGCTATATGAAGAACCCTCAGATGTCTTCACGAGTACTGAACTGAGATTCCTGAACACCTGGAGTCCATTGCCACTCCTAAAGATTAAAAGGGGAAACAGAGAAAAATACTGTAGGTATACCATAGGTGTACCATTTACTTAATACAATAAATACATAAAAAAGTATATTATTATACTAATGTGAATCCTAACTTATAATCTAATATATAAAATTCTCGTGTCACAGTTTTCGTTGCCATACTCCTCCGAAACGGCTTGACCGATTTTGATGAAATTTTTTGTGCTTATCCGGTATCTATGAGAATCGGCCAACATCTATTTTTCATCCCCCTTAATCGAAACTTACGCGGGTGAAACCGCGGGGCGCAGCTAGTAATATTATAAATGCGAAAGGAAGTTTGTTTGTTACCTTTTCACGCCTAAACCACTGAAACGATCATCCTGAAATTTTGCATATGCGTTGTCAGGCGTACAGAAACTGACATAGGGTACCTTTCATCCCGAAAAACGTGCTGTTTCCGAGGAAAACAACAATAACGTTATTATGATAATAGATGGCACCACGTGTCTTTCGAATCATGATTGAATTATATTAGAAAACTTTAGAGTAATCGAAACTTACGCGGGTGAAACCGCGGGACGCATATTGCAAATATATATTTAGATAATTATAAACATGAAAAAGGAGCAAAGAAAATATAATTATGATGTTTAAGGAGAGAGGAAGTGCTTTTTATCATAATTTTGAAACTGGACAAAGATGGAGCACGCCTTACCGACACGGGCAAGTCATTCATTAACCGTAGGTACTGCTTGAACAGTAAAAGATTTTTGAAAAGAAAAACAAAGAAAACTTGAAATGTTCTTTATAATAAGTGGGGGTTTTAAGATTAAAAAAATACTGTAGAGCTGAAACAAGATATGAGACTTCCGGCGAAGACGAATGGGAAGCCATTTGAGCTTTGCACGAAATTCACTTAAGTGATCATATTAAATGTTCTTTATAAAATGTTTTTTACTAACTTTTTAAACCTTTGCATCCTGCGTATGCGTAAATCGGTTCATTCATTTCGAAAAACAAGGGTAATAAATGCTCATAAATGGCGGGGTAGTTCAGCAGAAAATTTTTTGGAGCCTAAGAAGCAATGGATTAGCAATATCTTTCAAAATGATTAAAGTTGTGATGGCTGTTTTACGCAATTAAGTTGCAGATTTCAATGAAATTTGGTACATGTAGACCATGCCCTGAAGTAGGACATGTGCTATTTATCCCGGTAGTACGTCCTCGTGGATATTACCGACCAAAGCAAGTAATAAATAGCTGTCCCAAAACAAGGTCCAGTAATTGTAAATCAGTCCTAGCGCTATCCTACATGAATATTAATATCGTTTTGCTGTCGAACACTAAAACAAAAAGTTGACCTATTTAGATCACCCTTAGGTCTTGTTTCAATGGCCTATGTATTGTTGTCCTGCTGCGGCTGCCTATCAACCCTTCACAACCCAGTTAATGGCTAGTACGATACTCCTTGGTAGGCCGGTTGTCAGACTTTCGATCTTCTGACTACCCGGAACGACTGTCATGTCATATGTAAAGATAGTCACCCATCCACAGACCAACCGCGGCATGCGTAGCTTAACCTTATCGATCAGCTTGTGCGGCTGAGTTATCTCATCGAATACTTTATTCCTTGTTTTTTTTTGTTTAAACTAATATTTTGGCTTATCAGTAGATTCGTACGAATTTTTTCACCCGCAACGGGAGAATCTTCACTTTACATGAAGAAGGAATTACACAAATGATTGTATTTTATGGTTTTAACCGAATTAAAAACTAAGAATTGTTTTTTTTTCTGGTGTACATTAAAGTATATACAAATAAATAAATAAATAAATAAATAAATATTAAATAAAGTAGGAGTTATGCAGAGTATAAAACCACTAAAAATAACATTCTGGTGGAAAATAATAACATAAACATGCGTGATACTTGTGATGATGTTATTCGGTGAAAAATGATTCTAACTTTTCAAATAGCACCATCATCATCATCATCTGCCTAGCCTTTTCCCAACTATGTTGGGGTCGGCTTCCAGTCTAACCGGATGCAGCTGAATACCAGCAAAAAAAAAAAAATAGCACCATCATCAAAAAAAAAATCTCAAGAAAAATTAACGAGCAAAGTAAGCTAAAATAATAAAAAGCGGTCCACTATTAAAAGTGATTCGTATTCGGGCCAGTGCTCGTCCTACATCTATTAGGTCAGTCGATACGAGCGATCTAATCGCACTCGCAAATCGATACGTTTGGACTCGTCTCAAACAATGTATGTGCCGCTTGTTTGTATAAACAGGCCGAGCCGTTTCAAGCTGTTTGCTTGCATTATAGACGTTTGGAGCTCGAAATAGATTCCCAAATCAAAATTGTACGCGTTATTTTGCTTTTTATTCCAGGATTACGAAATACTATCCAAGGCGAAATTCACACGGAAGACCTGGCATGATGTGATGTGGATGTGCTGTGACTTGGGAACGATCATCTCTAAGTGCAGCCGACGCCTTTCGCACAATTATGGCACCAAGACCTATACGGTAGATAGGTACCTAAATAATAATAATAGAATTAATATGAAGTTCATATCCTTATTAAGATTAACCCTTTTATAATATTTACCCAACTATTCAAATTCAACAGCATTCAGCAACCCTCGCAGATCCTATCAATACAGACATACCTTTAGAAATGAAGGACTTTTCTACTCTCGTAAATCAAAATATCGACATCGACAGCAATAAACCAGGCATTGGGTGTAAAAATGGCAGTAAAACAATTTATTGGCCCCAGTGACAGATTGCCAGCATCCTATCACCAAAAAGCGTGAGTAAAATCTATCTGGAGAACAATCTGCCGAGTGGCAAGATGGATTCCTTTGCATATATTTGAGCAAGTCATCATTCGGTTTGGGCTGCGAATAGATTACCCCATTGCTAACCATGGGATTGTAAGAGATGACCGAGGGATTACGTAACGGAAAACTTGTAAGACGAATCTACCTACAGTTAACTACCATAGTTTTAGTGCTGTTGGATTACTAAGTTCGCCAATGTGGTCATCAAACGTGTTGATCTGAACTATGTCTGATGAATATAATATACTATTAAACATGTAAGAAGCCCAGGTTCTGCCGTTGCAAAGTGCTAGATTGAATGAGAGAAAACACGAGAGATGAAAATCTAACAGCTATGTCTACAAAAACTCAAGTGCAGCGAAGACAGGTAAAAAATAAAAACTGAGAACCCTCAATAAAAATCATATTATTAGGTCAAATTCAATAAAAACCCACTTCCAAGAACTCCCACCGCTGAACCATCGCAACAAGCCATAAACAAGTCACCCAATATTAGGAAAATTGTGCGAAATAAATCCAAATCCCTATAACACGGTTTTATTGTTTTATTTTTTACAAACAACTCGTTGAGTTTTCATATTTACTCGCCCTCGCCCCGAGCTAGGGTTGTGACACATTGTGGACAGTGCGACCGGGGGCTGTATCGATATTTTGACTTTGTTGCATTCAAATTGTTATAATTATTTATTTTGGATGATGTTTTTGTAGTTGGGCTTTTTATAATTGTTGGAATTAAATGTTCTGTTAGAGTCATTATTCAGTTTTTGTTTTTTGAGTTTTTCTGTACCCAATGTCACAATTTAAAATTGAACGACATCACAGAATTTACTAAACGTGACTGTCTACAGATTTTTTACACTTTGCATTTAACCTAATAGTCTCGATTAAGTACCTAACCTATAAAAGTTTTTTTTTTCCAAAATGATGTCACCGCCGCCGCGCCGCCGTCTGTCCCATCTCTGGCAAGCATTACAAGCGGGTGCGAACATGAAACAATATATCAAGCGAATTTCAACGCCAGATGCGTTGGCTCCCAGGGACCGATGCGTCCGGCCACCTTTATACGTCATGATAAAAGTATACACTAACTTACTTATACACCCTATACAAACAAACATGAACCCTATGACAATAGAGTAAAGAATAGCGATGAAAGCCGAGGATAACTTTGTAAAACGTTAAGTAGCAAACTAAATTGAACTTTGTTTACACAGAAATAAGGGTGTTACAAAGTTGTTGTAGGTGAGTAAATCGAGGGCGGCACCCCAGTGAAAGAAATCGGGTAATGGCACTGATTATCGGTGCTGATCCTAAATAATAAATGTCCGCCATTGTATGTGAAGCGCGTAGTTTTAACGTGCCAAGCTCGGAGATATCGTAAGATTTGTCGCCGGGACGTAAGACGGCCTGTCACAGCTTCCACATGGGTGCTTCGGGACGAAAATAGTGGCGCTTTGTTGGTGTTTGTTTTGAGTTTAAAGATACTTTTGTTTTAGTTGACTTTGATTCGAATTTCCATGAATGTTACATAATATTATGGATTTGTTACGTTGGGAATATTAGTTTTAAGTTATAATTACCAAACGCGTGTAAATGTTTTACGTGTTTCATAAAGGTCGTTTCTTAGGCTTTATTACTAAGTGTGACTCAACTTATATTTCGAAAGCTTCTTTAAAACATTATCGATACTTTGCTTGTTTACACAGCTCAAGCTATTTCTTATCATTTCTAAAGTATGTGCCTTGAAATTGGAATCGCATAAAGAAGATTAGTCTTTGAATTAAACGACAGAGGATTCCTATCTAATATAATATTGTGAGACTGTCAGTGCCGACTGTGAGATGTTCCACAAGTTACATAGGTGTGGAACCTAAATAGAAACACGCGTTGTACGATACCACTACATACAGAAAGCAAAGTTAATAGAAATCTCTATTCCTAGACAGCACGTTTTGCCGAAAACTTTGTTGATAGAAAACATTGTTTATAGATATCTCGGTCCATATGAAGCACTGTTGACAGAGATCTCTGTTAATAGAAACCACTGTTTCCAGATACCTTGGTTCACAGAAAGCGCAACGTAGGATGCAAGAGCGAGCGAAGGGCACCCCGAGGTTAAGTTTGGTTAGGTTATTTTAAACCCCTTACACAGAAATAGGAGCCCCGTAAAGCGGGGCTCCGTCGACATACGATGCAAGAGCGAGCGAATCGGAATACAACTTACATACAAATAATTATATAATTGGTTTCCGTGAACCAAAGGCGCCATCTGTGAACCAAGGTGTCTGAAAACAGTGGTTTCCATGAACAAAGTTTACAGCAAGAAGTGCTATGAACAGAGATTTCTGTCAACAGTGCTTCCTATGGACCGAGATATCTACAAAAAATGTTTTCTATCAACAAAGTTTTGGTGAAACGTGCTGTCTAGTAATAGAGATTTCTATTAACTGTGCTTTCTGTATGTAGTCGTATCGTACAAGCGTATTTAGGTTCCACACTTAAGTTACATTGTAGTTACAGTCGCATGCTTCTTAGACATATCTCTCAGGATATTAATTATGTAAGGTACGCTTTATAACTATTATTTTATTATGAGAAATGTTTGCAAGATTCTAGTAAAATGGCTTTTGAACCGACGATAAAACGGAGAAGGTTCTCAATTCGACGCGTATATATTTTTTTTTATGTATAACCACGCATAAATTTTTACAGCGTAGTCCGATTTTGGTAATTAGTTTTTTATTGGAAAGGATATATCCTGAAGTTGGTCTCATATAAATTTGAAAAAAAAAAACAACCCTAAGGGTAGGAAAACAGGGGATTTGGATTGTTCACTCACTGATTGTAATGTATGACCACGCATAATTTTTTACACAATGGTCCAAAGTTGATAATTCTTTTTTTGTTGGTTAGGGTATACCTTGAAGTTTGTCCCAGATAAATTTTAAAAAAATCCTACCCTAAGGTTGGGAAAATAGGGGTGATTTATTGTTCACTCACAGATTTTAATGCTGAGATGTGTTGTACAATAAAAAAAAAAACTCACGATGAATGAGCTAATTAGTAAATTATAGCCACAAAAAATTATAAAATAAAAACTTTTTAATAAAAAAATTAAACCACCGAAAAAACTGGAAAGCAAAAAATAATAAACCTTTTGCAAGTATACCTAAGTAATTTTGAGTCGGCGTCAAACAATCAATGAACAAAGATCACTAAATTACAAAACAACAATTAAAGAACAGGGAGCAAATAGTAGAATTAGAATTTTTTAATCACCAGACGAAAGAAATAGAAAAAGTCCGATCAAATAGCAAATCAATTAACGCCTCAATACCACAGGGAAGTGTAATAGGATGTCTCTTATTTCTAATATATATAAATGACTTACCGAAAACCATAAAAGGACCATGTGTTCTATTCGCGGATGACATTTCTCTACTAGTCTCATGTCAAAACAATATCAATTTAAATGAAGAACTAAATTCAATACTCACCAACACCATCACCTGGTTGAACACACACAACCTCGAAATAAACTACTCTAAAACTTAACTGATTACCTTCCATCCCCACCAAAAAACACCTCTAAATATAGATTTCACTTTCAATGGCTCAAAACTGGAAATTGTTAACGAATTTACCCTACTTGGACTAGATTTGGATACACATATAAACTGGAAAATACATATTCATAAACTTAGATCAAAAATTTCAAGATTTTCCTATGCTCTCCGTGAAATTAAAAAAACCACCAATCTGCAAACGGCGCTCACCACCTACTATGCGTATGCTTATGCATGGCTGAGCTATGGCGTCACCCTTTGGGGAAATAGCACAGATGCACCATCACTCTTCACCCTTCAAAAGAAATTAGTCAGAACCATAGTTAACATCGATCAAAGTGACAGCTGCAAACCTCACTTCCAAAATTATAAGATTTTAACCCTCCCCAGTATCTACATATTAGAGACCTGCAAATTTGTTCGCAAACATCCAGATTTTTATACAAAACGCGAAGACATACAGTCACGCTACGCGAAGACATACAGTCAAGATTAAACATTCCAACTTCTCGGTTAAAAATACATTCTACTAGTCCCTATGTAATGTCCATAAAATATATAATAAACTACCTGAATTAATAAAAAAAGAAGACAAAATTAATATATTTATAAAAAAACTAAAACAATCTCTAATAAGAAAATGCTATTACAGTGTAAACGAATACTTAAACGATAAAAATATATAAGTGCCAACAAAATTAAAGAACCCTTATAATTATCAAGTTCAGAAGACTAATAGTCAGTTATTCCAAAGCTTCCTCTCTCCTACTATATTTTTGCTGTGCCCGACAGGGTCCACAATGATCATATATTTTAAGTTACCATCTAAGTTCACATTGTGGAATGCAAATAAATGATTGAGTATTGAGTATTGAATTAGCTTAAATTTAACGAAAAAAACAATTTAACAAAAAAAAAAACGACTTCCAAAAAAACTAACATAGTGAAAAATAACTTTAATTTCGGAAGTCGGTGTCGTATGTTCCGCAAAGTGCAGAACCAATCTTTGTTCATTGATTGTTTATTGTCGCCGCGCCGACTCAAAATTACTTAGGTATTCTTGCAAAAGGTTTATTATTTTTTGCTTTTCAGTTTTTTCGGCGGTTTAATTTTTTTGTTAAAAAGTTTTATCTTTGAACATACAAAATTCTCAAATCATCGATTTCTCTTTAGTTCCTCACTATCGATGAAACTTGCATAGAAAATGTTAACAATCCTAAACTGTAGTTTGATGCTATTTACCCGAAACAGAAAACTTTGGAACAACATTTCAATAACTGCGACTCGTAACAGCAGTCACAATTTAAAACCGAACAGATTTATCGACTTCCAAATGAGCCCAATTATTCATTCGAAATGACGTCCATTGCACACTGCATTACAACTACATCACAACAGCCGGCACAACTCTGTGTGTTGACACTACATCACTGTGTTCGTTTGTTCTCACTGTTTGCTTGACGGACGATCACTGTGTGAATAGTTGGAAAACATTGAACATCGCCTGTCCACAACACGCGGTTGGTATTTATTTTCCTATCATGCGCCGTCAGATTTGCATGTTTTCTGTACAAAAGGAAAATTTCTATAGAAAGCTGACATAGCATGGGAAATATAAATAAGCTTTTATTGAGGTACGTAATTAACTGAGTAGGCGGTCATCTTTATCGAAGATTAGCTGGTTTCTTGGTCATATTTTTGCTCATAATTTATAGAAAAAAGCGATGCTATCATATTATTATAATGTATCCACTAGCTGCGCCTCGCAGTTTTACCCGCATTTGTTTCGATCCCCTAGGAATATCGGAATAAAAATCCTATGTGTTAATTCAGGTTATAAACTATCTGTATGCCAAATTTCATCCAAAACCATCTAGCCGTTTCTGCGTGAAGAAGAAACAAACATATAAACACACACACACTCACAAACTTTCACCTTTATAATATTAGCGTGAAAATAAAAATCGAGCATAATATAGTATAATCTCCTCTGAAAGAACACTGGTACACAATATAATGATATTCTACTAAATTCAAATCTGAAATTAACATACGCTTCATAAATAGAAATGAGTGACAAGATATTAATGAAGCCATAGTCAATTCTTCTCATTTTACTGTCCGGCTGGTGGCTAGGCTTACAATCAGTATTGTATTCATACGCAACTAGCTATTGCAGTATGAATACATAGGGCTTGAAACGCATCACACAACGCACCCACTGACGCCAAAGTACACGGCAATGTAGGAACATGGTCACCATCCAATAACGCGTCGATAGGTAGCTACCTACATAATAAATAATAAACAAAAAAAAATTATACATATTTATCAGATTTTTAGTTCTAGAACATGCCGATTTCCCGATGTTTTCCTTCACCGTTTTGAGAGCAGTGTTAATGAAATAATTTACACAAAGTACAGCGCTTGTCTGAGTTCGAACCTACGACTTACGACCTATACAACTCGTAAGTCGCTTGAAGACTGTAGATTAATGCTGTGTAAGTATTAAGTTGATGTTTTAAAAGCTAAATAAATAAATAAAAAAAAATGTATACCGTCTAGTGTACACCGATGTAGTGTCAGATCAATGTGGCTTTCTGAGAACGAATTTGCTGCAGACTTTTGCATTGTGACGACGCAACACTCGGTATATTAATAATAATAATTGTTTATTTATCTAAAGTAATACATGACACAGATTCAACACAGTGGTAGACATACAACCTGAATGGCTGTTTATACATAAGTGTAAGGTTACAAAAGTCTTAAATGTATAGACAAAAAATGAAACCCTGCCTCTCACTAGGAGACCTGTATCTTGAGAGAGTGTTCGACAAATCGTAAGTTTTAGTTATACCTTAAAGAGTGAAGGGTTTCGATCTACCATTACATATTATAGTGAATTGAACATCATGTGATGCGTGAGTGTATGATGTGTATACTAAGATTACATGCAGTTGCGAAAAAAATTAAATAAAAAGATACTTTACAAATTACTTTCTGTTGTAATTCGATACGAGCGTAGCAGGTCCTATTCAGTATTGTACCGGTTTCATATCGTTTGAGGAACGGAACCTTCGCTTTACAGATATTGAATGATTATCTAGATATTGAATTGGTTTTGTTGTACCTATTACACGTGGTTCTACATATTTTAATGGAGGAATCGATGACAATTAGGTATGATATAAATAACTTATCATCATCATATTGATTTTGATCAAAACAACTGCCGTAATACACGAGGTTGACCAAGAGTTTTGTAACAGCTGTAACGACTTGGAGAGTATTGTCAGTAGGTGCCTTATAGAAAAGTATTGTTTTAAAGATCTATCATATCCGTTAACTGACGTACACGACGGTAACAGAACACACACATGACAGGAATGTAAAACAACATCTAATAATGCTATCTAAAGCAACGTCCCAATCTACAAACCCCACAATATTTATACTTCAATCTTGCTATTATTTCCAGCTTTATAACAATAACAAGCGAAATAATCCGTTCACTAACAAGTTTGTCGTCTCGCTACAACCGCCGCACCGCCGCACCACCGCATCGCCGCACGATACCGACGACGACGCTCCGCGGCCGCCGCGACGCATTTATTTTCCTTTCATTCAAAGCGTTTAAGATTTTATTCCAACTCAATTACTTTGCAACGAGTCGTAGCGCTTAACGTTAGTTCTCCATATTCTCCTCGCGTATTAAATTGTTTAAGTATATAAAAACGTGGAGCTTATCATCCGGTTATCTGTATGTCGTAAAGTTGACTCAAGGGGGATATAATTGTACTTACAGCCTCTACGTTTATTGCGCACCATTTTAATCTTAACAAGTAGGGTATAAAGATTGCGGAGTGCCTAGAACTTGTGTATATTATTTTCTATTTATGAAGACTTTAAGGGTTCTGTTCGTTTTACTCCCAAGATCACTGCTATAATAAATATATTCCTTTGTCCCTGTAACAACACAGTACGGGTTACGGTAACGGCTAACCTACCCTTTTACTTGACATCATCCCTGACCATAAACCAACCGTGTTTTCCTGCATACATTACCTGTACCAACATTACCCGAACAAACGATACTTTTACCAACAATACTGATCCACAACACGGATCAGATCGCAAATATGTCCGGATAAACCTTGAGCTTCCTACAAAGAGCGCAGAGGCTTCGGAAAAACTGCAAATTGTAACGTTCTTTGTGCTGACGTCACACGTCTGTATCAGGTGCTTGTCTGACGTCATACAGTAGGCTACAGCGCCTCCTTTGTGGTGTTTCTACGTCATACTAGGCTATTTTTCAGGCTGTTTTGAGGTGTGAAAAGTGTCAGGAACGTAAATGTAGAATTTTTAACATTGCATAGTTCTGTTTAAATATCATTAGAAAATGAAGATCCCCACATGATAGGCTGGATATAGTGCCTTTCACAAACAAACAAGACAAGGAAGTTGAAAGAGGAGTCCTAAATGCTTGGAAGAGCTACAGAACCCTTAAAGAACACATCGAAGGTAGTCTTTCAGACTGAAAAGAAAACTCATGTATTTAAATAATCCTGCCCGTCTTAACTTACGATGCGCACATAGTGCTTACTGAACACAGAAGTCAAAACTCAAGATTTAGTAATGGGCAATGGAGCGCAGCATAAATAGGTGTCAAGCATACAGATCGAGTTAAGAGCGTTTACGACGTACGGCATTTCATAAAAACTTTCAAGCCCTTGTTTTTCGAAATGAATGAACCGATTTTAACCAAACTGCATACACATATGCAGGATACAAAGGTCTAAAAAGGTAGTAAAGAAAAGAAGAAAAGATAACTGGAAATCTCTGTTACTATGGAAAATTTTAAATCGGTCTAATTTGGCTGTAACACTATTTTCCGAAAATGTTATATCCTGCTTATGCGTACGAAGTTTCATTGAAATCGGTTCATTCATTTCTAAAAACAAGGGCTTGAAAGTTTGTATGAAATGCCGTACGTCGTAAACGCTCCTAAACACTACCCTGCGCTTCATAATTCAAGTAGCGAATCTTGGAGAAAAAACAGCCGGGCTGAAGTGGGAGAGGTCCAGCCGCGTCGCACGAATTCACCCGGAGAGATGGGCAAAGATCGTTATTCACTGAGGTACATTACCTCCGAGGTAGATCAGGGTGAAGGTGGTGTGACGATCTGACAATGTTTGCAGGGCTAGCAAGGCCTGAGATATTAGACAGGGAAGTTTGGAAGCCAGCAGTAGGACACAACCTAGGCCCAAAAAAATATACTGACACATTGATTGAAGTTGCATTTACATACAGCTGGAATTTCTGCCAGAGTACAGACTATGGTCAATTATAATCATAAAAATGTTTATTTCTCACCACAAGCCAAAAAAATACAACATAATATTTTAAACACAAGGAATAGCTAACGATTTTTGGTTGTGGATCGCTGGTGCCTGTGGTAGGTAGTAACACCTGTAATACAGGTCACCAGGATCCCACCTGTTAATGGTTACATATTTAACAGCTTACATCTGGTATCACAGCAAGTAACAACAAACAATTAGTGAGCTTATTCATAAAGTAAAAGTAAATAAAACGATTAAAAAGAAAAAGTATGTTTAGAGGTTTTTATGAGTGTAAGTTTGTGTGTGTATGTGTGTGTGTGTGTGTGTTTGTGTGTATGTGTTGGAGAATGTTAGTGGATGAGTCTGATTAGACTAATACGTCAAAGAGAGCTTCTGTGGCAGTGTATGTTTGGCTTTGTAGCCAGGCTTGTAGAGCGATTTTAAAGTTATGTTTGTTCAAAGAGTGTATGGAAAGAATTCGGTTTAATTTATTGTAAATATAGGGTCCAATGAAAATCAAGAATCTATGACTAAAAGAAGTTTTAAGAGGAGTGGCAAAGGCAACAATATGGTTACGGCGCTTTGTTTGCTGAGAATAGTTGGAAATAGCATGCTGTTTAATAGCAGTAGCCAGTACAAATAATTGCCTAACCGTAAGGACTTGACAATATTCATAGAGCTTGACGGTGGGATAAAGTCTAGGCTTGAAACAGCACACCTTTAGAACGGCTCTCTGCGCACGTTCGATCTGAATAAAGTGAGATTTTGCTGCCTCACCCCAGGACGAGACACAATAAACCAGAATTGATTGACACAGTGCCAGATAAGTCATTTTCATGACAACAGTATCTGCTGATTTGCGTAGTTGTTTAAAAATGTACATTAGTTTGCGCACTCTATTTGACAGGTGTATTATGTACTCTTTAAATGTAAGTTTGCAATCAATCACAATGCCAAGATACTTTATCGACGTGACCTTTTTAATGTTACAGTTCAATGATTCATTCAACGCTATTTTGTATGAATTTTTGGAGAGCATAACTAATAAAGGAGCGGAGATCTTTAAATAATGCAGATATATGTAGTAAAAACGATGCCTCCGCATAATATCAGAATGAAATGTCAATGTTCGCCAAATAGAAGTACATGGAAAGTTTTGATATTCAATCAGAATCACAAATAGAGGTCGCGTACGACTCTGATCTGGAAAGGTCAGGACGATACATACTTTTGGGCCGAAATAATATACCGATATGGAGATACTACTACCTACTTGTAATATGAAAAGAGTTGCGTGAATAATAACTTCTGGGACTCGAGTTTCTTATGGCACTTTGCTAGTTATGCGATCGCGTTACGATTACCTTAATAATTAATGTTTTCATGATGTTTGTATAGGACAGTTGAACAGTAATGTGCTCCTGTTCGTTACAGCCAGAAAACTGCTTTTACTAGTTTTCCTGATGATCGGTCATAGACAGGAAGTTCCCGGTTACGCACTGACGCGATGATAAAACAAACTCGAAAGCAACGCGACCGAAACAAATTACGTGAGCTCTTTGTTTGAAACAGGAACATTGTTCAGCGAAATAAAGCTAATTGTTCGAAAACACAAACTACCGTAGTTTCAATCTCGCTCTTTGCATAACTTCCACATTCTGTGGCCGTTCTGCTCGACGTTGTATTTTCTTTGAAGGATTTTCTATACTTACAAACTTTTATCTATTAAAGTTCCGCTACAAAATCGATATCTCGAACATTTTTATTTCCACTGCTGGCTTGATAGACTTGTCGGTCTCAAAGGGTTTCGCGATACAAAATAAATCCTTTAATGCATCGAGAAAAAATAAAACATTCGAAGGACTCGAGAGAGTCCAACTGTCAACACTTGTTTACGTCGTTTAAGTGAGTCTCGTACACTACATTCTTCTCCATTAGGCATCGGGATAAGGTGTGCAGGGGACAGAGACAGGGGTATAGTTGCGTGATTAGTGCGAGAGGGAAGGACAATGGCGATATTTATCGCGGGTCAAACGTTCGCCAGGCAATATTGTCTTATTCGCATTCCCCTTGCGAGCAGCCTTCCGTTATAAGACGCCACAGAGTAGGAAAGCAAGAGTAATTTTATTAGTGCGCAATAGTCTATATTGTGATTTTGTCTGCAATAAAGACTGGGCGGGTCATTAACCTTACTATAGTAACCACTTTGGTATCGCTATCGTTTCCAAAGTTTTCAATTCAAATTCGAGGCTAGGAAGTAACTGGATCGTTGCCTTTAAAAGTTTAAAAGTTCATTTAAGCCAAGGGCCTCAAGCCATTATTGATGTCCGATTTCATTTACAAAATTATGGAAAAGCTAATAATTGGGATGAAAGTATGAATATGGCTGTAAACACAAAAAGTTTCAGAAGTATATAGACTCACCCTTCCGAAGTATTACGTGAAAACTAAATTCGTGATACTAATTTAATAAACACTACATCAAGCACGGTTTTTCAATTGCAAAAAATATTGTCCTACTGATACCTGCTACTCTGTGGTCGTTAATGTGTTCTCCCACCCGTGCTGTGCAATACTCGGTATATTGAATAGAACATATTTTTAACCGACTTCAAAAAAGGAGGAGGTTCTCAATTCATCGGAATCTTTTTTTTATGTATGTTCCCCGTTTTCTCGAAGACGCCCGGACCGATTTGGAAATTGTTTCTTTTGTTTGAAAGGGTATACTTCCCAAGTGGTCCCATGATCATCAGGTCAGGATCTGATGATAGGATCCATCAAGTTTGAATCTAGATTAAAGTAATATTACTTTAATCTAGATTCAAACTTGATCTACATATTTTACTTTGTGTTTTTTTGAAAATGTTATTGAAATGGCGCTTAGAATGTTAGTTTTCTTTGGGGTAAAGTTTGATATCATATTGGTAGCCTAATAATAATTGTACTGTCAAGAAAAAATATTGTAAGTATATCAAATTGACATACAATACGGTCAATTTAAGTGGATAGTAAATTTAATAAACAATTATTTTCCCAAAATTTGCAATGTTTGATCTTGAGTGAGATGCCCAGGGTAAAATAGAAAAAGATGATTTTTTGTGGTTAAGATTTGAAAATAGCACGCAAATGAGAACACTGCTTTTCATCTCTTTGAAATCAAACGAAAACTCAAAGCATTTATTTCAATTAAACCATTTACAGGCACTTTTGAATTGTCAATAGGTCAGTCAGAAAATATGAAGCTAGTTGCCCATTCCAAAGCGTAGGTACCTATGGAGAAGAACGGGCAAGAAACTCCATGGACACTCTTTTAAATTATATTTTACAAAAATATTAGTTACATCATTAATGTTGAATTTATAATTATTATTAATGAATGCTTTACCTACCTTACCTTTACTTCTCCTATGCGAAGAGAGAACATAAATATCCCTTCGGTTGCTAGGCTTAAGTATATAACCATTTACAAGAGGATATTAATATTAATTACAATTACAGCATGTAGCACTATCTTAACACAAGTCATTATCATTACAGTCCACGGCGCAATTACCAGCCGAGCATCACTCGATTAAATATCAATCACACGCGACAGCCGAGTTACTGGCGCGAGTACTGGTGATAGCGGAATTATTATTACCTAGAGATTATTATTACGTTCATTTCTGGGATTATTTTAGGACAATTACGATTCAATCTCTTGTTGGGTTGGCGTTGGCTGGTACAGTGAAATGAATTGTTTATTTAAATTGTTCGTATATTCAAATCACAAGTGGCGTTATCTGACGGTTGTACGAAATGACTATAGCACAGCAAATTGAAGTAGAGTGCCACTTTTTTAAACAATTAAGAGCCATTTCACAAAAGTTTGGCGCTCGAGTTTAGGTAAAAGACGGCAGCATTGTGTATGTGTGCGTAGCTATCCACACATACACAATGCAAACAGTGTAGCGCGAGTGTCGAGACGGACTAAACAATCTTGAGCCGTCATGATTGTAATGCACCTTTGTTAGAGACATGAAAAAAAGTGATTTTATTTATTCAGTCTACTAACTTGCTAGACTAATAAAAAAACACAAATATATGTTCTGTATAAGTGTATAATAAAATTGAACAGGTAAACAATCAGACATTATATATTAATATATTTATAACATAATCCTGCCTTCCTGTTTGGCATCATTTAACATTGTCATTTCAGCAGCAGTTTTCCACATGTCGAAAATAGCATCATGTGTTTGACTGTATAATCGAAATGGCATTGTTGGCAAATCCATCGATGCACTGATCTCATTTAAGTTTGAGAGATCAATTAAGTACTAAAAATATTTACGATCGAGTCTGAATAAAAATAAATAAATACAATTTCTATTGTAAGATCTTTATTTCTTTATTTATATAAAAACAGATTGTAGTCAGTTTTCACAAAGTGGGTAGTTTTAAATGTCTGACAATCTAGTGGGTGACGTGCTGCTCTCCTTGCTAGGCTATGACATAGCCTGTATTAAGGAGTAACAGTGCCGATCCCCTCTAATTGTATTACTACAATTTTATGTTTACACAAGTTAAAGGTAAAAAACAAATATTTAAAAACAGGTGTTAGTTTGCGTGTGTGTGGGTGTGCATGTGTGTACGTGTGTGTGGGTGTGCGTGTGTGCTGTGTGTACATGTATGGGTCTGTGTGTGTGTATGTGCGTGAACGTGCGGCTGTGTAAGCGTGCGTAAGTACGGGGATTGAATTAGTGTGGGACTATGTTTTGGGTGTGTGGTACAATATACAAACTTATCATAACTTAATAAATTAAGTATCGTTCTGTTTCTTCGTAGGTTTTATTTTGAAGAAATGTGCGGACAGTCTTTTTACAATTATGATAAGATAATCTATTTATTGGACAGTTTTTATTTATTTTATTGTAAAGAGACGGACCTAGATAATAAAAGAATCTTTTAGTAAACGCCAATCGAGTTTTTGGAGGTGCGCATATTGTATCTTTTCTGCGTTTGGTAATTTCAATATAGGGGGTTATGCGGTGTTGCAATAGAATTGATTGTAAAATAAAGTGTTGCCGCACATTGAGGACATTGCAGGTTTTGTATAACTGATTAGTTGGATAAATTATTGGACGGAAGGTAGCCACTTTCAGTATGGCACGATGTGCAACTTCCAACGGTTTAAGGATAGTTTTTGCAGCACCACCCCAACAGGGAATACAATAGGTAATAATAGATAGACATAAGGCAAAATAGACATTACGTATAATTATAGGATTAGAAATATTTCTTAAGGTTTTAAAAATATATATAAGTTTGCGAACTCTGCCAGTAAGGATATTAATATGAGATTTAAATTTAAGATTCTTATCTATGACTATACCTAGGTATTTGATTTCATCCGTGGAGGATATAGGTGCACAGTGGCATGAAACTTGAGTTTGCAAATTGCATGTGTGAACTTTAAGTGAAATTGGTGGGTTTGGTTGAGTAGCAGAACTGATCGAGTAGGTAATAAACTTGGTTTTGGAGGTATTAAGTGTAAGCGTGTGCATATAAAGCCAATTTAACGCCACATCAAAGCCATGCTGTGCTTTGTCCTCGAGTTCAGACCATGTGTTGGCAACGAAAGTTATAGCAGTGTCATCTGCAAAGGATGTCATCTTGGCATTTGGGATATTTATATTGCATAAGTCGTTTATAAAAACAAGAAATAATGTGGGACCCAATATGCTTCCCTGTGGAACGCCATAATAGATGGGGAGCTCACTGCTGCTGTGTCGGTCAATCTTGACTATTTGGGAGCGATTAGTGAGGTAACTTTGAAAGAGATCAAGTTGTAATCCCCTGACACCCATCTTTTCAAGTTTGAGTAAGAGAGTACGGACGGGAACGGTGTCGAATGCCTTCGCAAGGTCTAAAAATATTATTAGGACCTTTTTATTAGTGTTCAGGTTTTGTACGATATTGTTGGTTAATTCCTGAACTGCGTCACAGGTTGATTTGTTTTTACGAAATCCAAATTGTTGCGGAGATAATAGTTTGTAATGTTCTAGATAGTATACAAGTCTTTTATTGATAAGACGTTCTAGTACCTTGGATAAGGCAGTCAGAACTGCAATGGGACGGTAGTTATTCGGCAAGTTCCCGTCGCCTCCCTTGAAGACAGGGTGAATGATTGCCTTCTTAAGAGAAGAGGGAAAGACGGCAGTCTCAAAACAGATATTAAAAATATGGCACAGTATGGGTGCCAGGGAAGTTGAGTATCTCTTCAGGATGTAGGGTGATATGCCATCCCAGCCAGTTGCAGCATCAGAGCGCAACGAATGGATTACTGTTGTAATTTCGTCAAGGTCAGTACGTTCGAGGACGAATGATGTAGGTGATGTGATATCCGAAGTGGGTTTAGTGACTGTCAATGGCTGCGTAGTACTAGTGTGAATTATATCATTTGCAAGCCTCTCGCCAATGTTAACGAAGTACGAGTTTAAAGTGTTGCAAGACTCAATAGGTGAAGATGACAAAGTTAGTAATTGAGCAGACGTATTCTTAGTTTTAGTAGTGTTAGTTACCCGTTTAATAGTATCCCATAGTGTTTTTGGGTGTTTACTAGCTTTTTTTAGTTCCTCTGTATCATAATTTCTCTTTGCTTTCCTTAAAATACTAATACAAAAATTTCTGTATCGAAGGTAGGTAATTTTTAGAACCTCATTTCCTGGGAATTTTTTAACTTTCTTGTGTAGAGCATCCCTGTTTCTTATGCACCGCAATAAACCAGATGTGATCCACGGTTTGAGGATTCTCTTTTTTGATGAAAGTTTTTTAACTGTGGTATTTTCAGAAATGGATACAGTCATTAAATTCAGTAATTCATCAGTAGCTATATTTGCATTATTCATATTGAAAATAGGGGTGAAATCCAGTTGTGACATAGATTTGTCAAGCCCTTCATAGTCAATTTTTGTTATAAGGGAGTTTGCAACCGTTCGTAAACATTTATCGTGAATGCAAAGTAAGGAGGCGGAGTGATCAGTTATGGTGGAGCTTAAGATAAATGAGTGGGTAGGGGAAATTGTTTTGAGGAATGTGTGGTCCAAACAATTGCCATCCCTGGTCGGTAGTGTGTGGGCAGGAAGATATCCGTGAAAGGCAAGGTAATTTAGGTATTCATGGGAGCGCATGTCAGATGTGGTAGGTTTGATGTCCACATTCAGATCACCTGTTATAACTACCGATTTAAATCTTTGCAGCGTCGGAAGAATGTTGTTAAGAACTGTGAGAAAGCTGTTTATATTGTCTATTGACGGCGATCGATAAATACAGATTATCGCCAAGTCAAAGTTAATTTTTATAATAAGACCAGATGCAGCTCGGTGGAAATCTGGCTCTTCGCATGTAACAGACAGGTCCGACTTCGAATACACCACCACGCCATCACTTTGATTTATATGTTTGGTGGTCATGAACGTGGAGTAATTATCCAGAATCGGAACAGTGCTATTGCTGGAGCATGGTAACCAACATTCAGTTAATACAACCAGATCGCAATCGAAAGAAAGTCGGTGCAAAAGCGTTTGTAAATTTAAAAAGTTACGGTTTACAGAGCGAATGTTTTGTGTCAGGATTTTTATGAAGTTATTAGGACACTTCACAATGGAGAGTGTTTCCTCAGGTGCGCATGTATAGGTAGTTGATACAGATAGTTCGTCGATGCTGTCAATTAAATTGTTTATGTTAGTAGTCATTTTTCCGGTAAAGCAAAGGTAGTATGAAGGTTACGAGAAAATTGGGTGGTATTTGTTTTATGAACGTGTGGGAAGCTTATAATTAGGAGTAACAAATTTAGAAACACATTTTTTATGATATTAAAGAAGCTAGGTAATGAATAATAGGGATGAACGCAAGCATATGTAAGGAGTATATATGGTGACATGATGAAGTTGTAATAGGTAGGTGTTGAGTGATTTATGTATGAGAGTATGTTGTGCTGATAGTAATAGTCATGTGTGTGAGTTTTGTTTGTGTTTGTATTTAGTATTTTAACATAGTAATTCGAAAAAATCGCAAAAGTAATCAAATAATATGTAAGAAATAGCAGGGTATACTTAAATGCAAGTAGTCATGCTTTGAGGATTGCCGCCATCTGCTTCAGTTGTTCTTCGCTTTTTACCAGGATAGTCTGGCTATCAGGATCCTTTTTTAGCATAACTCTTCCATTTGACGTCCAACAATAGTTGTACTGGTGTAGCTTAGCATGGTTTCTGGTAAGGTAAAATAACCTTTTGGAATTCGCTGTTAAAAGCTCGTTGATGTAAATAGGTGTTTCCTGAGCAGATTTTAGGTTTAGATGGGTTGATTTTATCTTGTCTTTCGGATTTCGTTTATTATAGTCTTTAACAGCAGCAAGAAAATTAGTTTTCGCCATTGTATTACAGAACTCGACGGATAGACTCGATGTTAGGTTTTCCTTTTTTGAGGGTAGTCTTGTGATATCACGGATATGAGCGGTTTCTGTATCAAGGCCTAGATGTCTTGATAAGTGCGTTATGGTTTCATACAGCATGATTTTGGTCTCATTTTGCCTTTTGGGTACATTGCGTAATTCTATAGAGGTTTTGATGAGATTGTGGTCTAGAACTTCCAACTTGTTTTCTAGCGTAGCTAACTGGATTGCCATGGAACCACGTTGATGTTCTAGTCCCGTAATTTTATTCTCGAGTGACTGTAGTTGATCAGAGATCGCTGTCATTGCCTTTTCGAGATCAGTGTTTGTGACCTTAATTTCCGTGTAGTGATTTTTTATTTCCTTAATATGACCTTCCAATTTGTCCAATCGGGTGCTCTGAGTACACATCATCTCACTGATCATTTTCTTGATATCGTTTTTAAACATATCCAGGTCACCACCGGTGACATCATCCGAAAGGCATCTGCGCTTGGCTCTCTGGGTGATGTTCCCCTCTGAGTCTTCGTCTGCTTGCATCTTCCGGATATCAGACTCCGAGCGCGATGAGTATTGATTCGGAGGAGTTTTGGGTAGTGTCTTAAACATGTTACCTTAACTTGTTAGGTTATATAATGAGAACTACAAATCAAGACAAGGCAAAGTAATATAAATAAGTTACTCGCTAATCGCTATCGCTCTTAAGTTGTGGCAGCCGACAAGGATGACGCACGCATAGCGTACGCGCAGCAAGCTCCGCCCTCTAACTCCGTCTTGACTGTTGCCGGCCCGTTTCCACGAGTACTTGGCGTTTCGCGTTCTCTTCAAACTTTATGCGCGCCTAGTACTTTTGTGAAATATATTTGTCATTTAATTTCGAAATAACTACTATTTTTTAATTAACAATAATTTAAAAATACTTGTACGAAATGCACGTCTAAACGCTTTCGCGGTCCGAGGGGAAGGGCAATTGTCGAATCTGATTTTTCACTTGTACCCGGCACGTCGTCTCTTCTAAAGGTACTATCCTCCTCTACTCGATTCCACGACTTCTCATTCTAAAATGAAAACAAAATAGCTGTGAAGTTTCGATGTCTACAATTACTTACATATTTTTTTTATTCAATAATAATTAAATGATTATTAAAATAATCAATATTGTTTTTAGAATTATTAAAATTGTAATTACGGTTCTATAGTCCATTTCGATAATGTGATCGATTACTGTGTATATGAATTGCAAATAAAAATAAAATATCTACCTCGCTTCTGTTGCTTTCTCTAAGGCTAAAGAATTTTTATTTTTCCTTTTTTTGACACAATGGTAAACACATTTTTTACGCCCCATTGCTAAAACTAATAACACAAAAATATATTATAATTATTCTACAAAGTACCTACTAAAGTAACACTTTAATTGATAATTAACAAAACACTTACTTTATGAAAAAAAAATGCGAAGAGGATCAAAATGTTGTACTCGTAGTATAATAATGCGTTCACGATAAGTGCGCTCGAAAATCGGGACGCGGGAAAAATTGGCATAGATCCTTCGTCGATGGGCGCTCGCGCCGTACTAATCGGTGCCCGCCGATGCATTGTAATTTATTCTAAATAGAGTGATGTCAATAACGATATTATGTCTAATTAAATGAAGGGATTTTAATAAAATTTCTGAATTAGTTTTTTTAAAGAACATACTTTATTTTGACATGATTTTTTAAATGTAATTACGCCTTATTCAAATCAAAAAACCTAGCCAAAATAGCGATATAAAACGTAAAAATTGCCCTTAGACTTTATTTTTTTACTAATTAGTGTTATTAGTAATCGATATTCTATTACATTATGTGTCAACAAAATTATATGTCTGATGCTTTCTGTATTTTTTTTTGTCAAATATATAAATATTAATGATAGATATAGGAATCTGAAATTGACTCTGCGATGATTTTTCAGTAAACTAGTTGTGGGAGATTAATCACCACAAAGTAAACAAATAAGTTTTTGTAAATGTGTTACATGAAGTATCAATACGAAAGATTGGTCTTTTTTTTACATGTGTTCAACAATGTTAGAGTATTACCTAAGACGGTAAATTAGGCGACTAAAATCTTGGAAATTCGCGCGAAAACGTGAAATGGCTCTTAATTTCCCTGAACTTATAACCGAGGTCATTGCAGATTTCATAAGCTTCAGACTATAACAGTAAACATGATATTTTCTAGTCTGATCCCCAAATCGAATCTGCAGCTAATTAAAGGACTAGTTTTATTCACCATTGTAGATCGGATCGGAATAAAATTATTAATCTAGTGATCTACTTAAATGTGTCCACTGTTGAATAAGGATTGAACAAGCACCGACAACCTTGAACTGTTTGATTCTTGCTATAGAAATAAACCAATTGACAAGGCAAAACAGAAGAAGAAAGGGTTGTTTATCCCAACGTAAGAAAATCAGACATGCTTGTATGAGACAAGCACACATAAACATGCTACCGTTGCTCTAAAAAATCTCTTAGCCAATAAAACAGAAGCGATGGTCCTATCAGATGGAGCGTACTCCTAGCTGCGAAAAATAAGGCATAAATCACACTGAACAGCTAACAGTACCCTCGATAAATATAAATAGCGTATTGATACCGTAAGGATGGCTCCCAGTCTGCACCTTACCTACTCCGAGCCCCTAAACGAACTATCACGAGATATTTTTGAGCCGATAGTTGTGGCCCATTCTGTGCGATTGTCGAGTGGGGAATAAGATGTGAGTCTTATTTCTGAAGGGTTCTTTTAGCAAGGTTTTAACTGTGAAAGGGGTTTTTAATATGTTTTGTAGAGTTATGGTTCGTGTGTAAGTTAGAATCTTCTGTTTAGGTTAAGTTGGGAAAATGTTTCAAGTGATCACACGTCCATCATACTATGTTCGTAGTGATAGCTACATACTTTGGGCGTATATATACATACGTATCCATTTGTGGTCCACCAAGATGATCACGTCAATGTAGTCTACCTAACCAACTATACACATAAATAAACTAAAACCCTCTTCCCATGGGGGTAGGCAGAAATTACATAACGCTCACTGCTTTGGGGCAAATAGTCCTTCTTTGTACCTTGTTGTTCTCTCTCCACCTGGCTGTGGCTGCTAGCTTCGCAGTGATTCTTTCTTACACCGTCACTATTCTCCTGCCCTTATGCCAATTTATTTGCGGCGCAACATGTCCTTTTCTTTCTTACTTCTCTATCTAGTCTTCATCTCGGTAGTCAGCCCCTTTCTAACCACAGGTATCATCATTCACACAGTCCATCCATCTTTTCTTTGGTCTTCGGCTACTATTATAGCCATCGAAATTCATACTCTTAACTTTCCTCCCGATATTTTCCTCATCCCTGCGTATCACATGCCCGTGTATTTCATGACAACCACTTTCCACACAAATTTTCAGTTATCGGTACCACTTTCCGACTTCCTCTTATCTACTAATTTCTTATTCTATCCATTTGTGTAACACCACACATCCCTTTTATCATTCTCATTTGATGCTTTATTACACTAATTTCGTTAAATAAATTACTTAGGTATACATAATTATTTTCCACAGTTAATCTAAAAAATCTACACCCTTTATACATTAAAATATACACCCATCTTTCTTCAACCATTTACCTAAAACACATACTTGGTAGTAAATACATAACCCCGTAACAAGCGTGGCAATAACGCGAGTGTGAGTAATTTAGCTGAGCGGCGATTTGTCGCGGGTCTCCTGGGCCCGCACAATAACACGCGACACGCTCTAATGACTCGCTCTAGGGTTAAGTATTCAGTTGCTGAGTTCTTAGACGGGTCCGAGAGACCGGGGGAGGCGGCTTTGGGGTTTATGTACGGTTGTGCCTAGATAGTATGTAAAGGTGTACAATATTGTTGGTAACTTATGCCCATCGCCCACAATGTTACTCTAAAGTAGTCAGTTACAAACATAAATCAACAACTTAGTCAACCAATCACAAACTAGCATATTATAATACTTTATTAAGAACAGTCGTGTACTACGTGTGACATTCTGGCTACTCGTTGGTGATTTAAGTTTGTTACTTTTGAGTAGCGTCGTGGACGAAGGGACTTAGGTGAAAATTGCAAAAGTTGTTAAGTCAAATACAATTTACGAAAAGTTCGAAATTCCAAACAATAATGTGTGCACAAGCCATTAGCATTAAACATGCATACCTACTGGATTTGACTTCAAGCATTCCATCCCATTGTAAACTTAAAGTTAACAGCAGCATATCTAAAGTTTACACTAGACAGACTTTTCCAATGCTAATGGAGTTGCCAACTTATTAAAATGAATCCACTTTAATTACAATATTTGCAACACTTCTTGCAAATTGAAAGGCGAATTGAATCAAATCTAAAACTTAAAGCATTCAGCCGACTCTGTCCTGCTCGCCGGACTGGAAACTTGAATAATAAATTGAAATGGGAAATTATTGAAAATATTAATATTCATTTGCAAAATGGCTGGGTTAAGGCAAATTAAAAACCGGACAAGTGCGAGTCGGACTCACGCACCGAGGGTTCCGTACAAACCTGTAGGTATATAAGTAAAAGTTCACCCATCACGACAATTGAGTCATAGTTGTGGTATTTTTATTGCAAAATGAAATCCATAACATTACAATATGGAAACCTGGAGGAGCATAAATTAAAGACAAAGGTCTCTATCGTTTCAGTAATCCTTTATTTTATATTAACACACATCATTTACTTAATACAGCCAGCCAGCCTACAAATACCTACCTAAACCCCTGCTGGTGTAGACCAGCCTTGCAAAAGTCTGCTGATGAATGATGGAAAGTTTTTTGTTTTTTTTTTGTTTCAAAATTTATTTTATTTTCACAGCTTTGAGGTAATTAGACCTAAGTATTTGATATGAGTTTCAACTTGATATCTCTACGCGTTCATGAGGAAAAGGGTAATAAGTTTATAATAAAAAAAAAAAATATGTTATGTAACAAAAAATTTAAGGTTTTCGGATTTTTTCCTTTATATGTGCTATAAACCATCGCTTCATGCCAAATTTCAAGATTCTAGGTCGTCTGGAAGTACCCTTTAGGTTTTGATTTCCTTGCGAGTAGTTGCGAGTTTGAAAATATGCGGCTTAAATTGCTGTTTCTGTTGATTGCGTTGACATAGAAGTTTGATTTTGTACAGCTTAAAGGTATTATAGACCTGAGTATTTGATATGAATTTCAATTTCATACTTCTACGCGTTCATAAGGAAAGGGGTAGTAAGTTTAAAATTATTAAAAATATTTTTATTATATGATGTAACTAAAAGTTTACGGTTTTCGCAATGTTTCCTTTATCTGTGATATAAGACGTTGCTTTGTACCAAATTTTAAGATTCTGAGTTCACGGGAAGTACCCTGTAGGTTTTGATTCCCTTGCGGCATAAACGGCTGTATCTTTTGATTGCGTTAGCTTAGAAGTTTGACTTTTCACGGCTCCAAGGAACAGTAGACCTTAGTATTTGACATAAATTCCAGCTTGATACCTCAACGCGTTCCTGAGAAAAAGGGTCTTGACAGACAGACAGACGGACGGACGGACGAACAAAGTGATCCTATAAGAGTTCCGTATTTTTCCTTTCGAGGTACGGAACCCTAAAAAATTAGTTAGTGTCGCATCTTCGAGAAAACTCGTAGTGTATTTGGAATTATTACTAACACCATGTTTGTGTTCTATGCTTTTATGCAGGAGCATCACCGCGAAAGTAATATTATACTGATATCGTTGTAGCATAATTATCAATATTGGGATGCATGAAGAAGCCGCCTCGTGTAGCGCAGTTTGTTACATCCTGGACAGTCACACCCAACGCTTTATTTGATTGGCCAATTCTTACCTTGCGGTGGTAGGGCTGACGTCCGCCTGGTTCACGACCACCCTCCCACCGGAGTCCGGCGTCAAGCAGCCTACTGTGTTTCGTCGATGCGTGGGACTTCCAGTGCCTTAGGCATATTCTGGGTACGCTCGCTCGTTCCACCATAGATCTCATCCATAGCTTTCCATCAGGCGTGATCGAGGTCAAGAGCGGGCCCATTAAGCAATAAAAAAAAATATCGGCCGGAGATAATTGCTGCCAGATGGAGGCCTCTTCAATATATTTCCACACTAATTAATTCTGGGAACGATTCTTACAAGAAATATCTGTATGCTACATCATACAATTTTCAATTTGAACTGCAGAAAATAGCACTGACGCAATAAATAAAATAATTTTTCTCAGAAAAAACGTTTGGTGATTTAGGTCATATTAAATGATGGAATACAATATCGTAATAAGAAAGGCTGGAGAGAACATATTATTAATCTCCTGAATTCAATCTCCAGTTAGGAGCTCTGTCTACGACGCGACTATGACACTTGCGACAGTACAGATGCGATATCACGTAAGGATTGTGTTAAGTTTGTCATTGTTATCGTTGACTCCAAACGAGACACTATTCTCTATATCTATTGTTGAATCTCTGCTATTACAACGATGGCACAACTTAGCCAGAGTTTGTGAATCCAATTATAGAAATGTTTCGTCAAAGCATCTTCTCAAATGCACATCGGTGTACCTTTTCGACAGATACAGCTGTTATTTCAGTCTGTTTAACCGGAAATCATGACAGACAGAATTTCTTTTGGTCTTTCGTCTTACGACTCAGCGTAAAAAAACCTCGCTGTATCTTTAAAACTAAATCTTCTGTTCTTTGCCTGAACATGGAACTGTTAATTACTTCTTTGGTGGTTAATTTATTTCCGAGGCTCCGCTATTATTCTTTGTCAATACACAAAATCAACCATCTCAACACCTATAACAGCCATATCTTCGTAGGCATGACGCTTATCAGAGAGAGGACGCGCGGCAGCGAGCCTTTCGATACATAACTCCTTACAATAGCAATTTCACGCGTCTTGTCTTCTGATTTATATTATGTTGTGACTTATTGCTGTTTCATTTGGTTATGAGCAATTTTACCTGCTGCGTCGTTTTGATATACATTACGTGATTTAGGGAGATTAAGTGATCCGATCTCGTTTTGTAATCAGTTATCAAGTCTTTCAGCAAAATATTGCCGTACCAATTTCATTATCATAAGCGGCTTCAAATTGTCACTAACTTTATGTGATACAAAAGTATATAGATATTTAGAAAATATGAGGCAAATAATGCCGTCTAACAGTTTTTGTGCTAACGTTGCCCTAACTTTTGGGACTAGTGCGTCCGTTCCAGATCCAGCCTGAGGAGATCCGTTAGTAAATATAACGTAATTTGCCTTACGAATGTACTACCAACAAAATGAGTTATGATCATCAACAAGAAAATATATTACTATATTTGGCATTCTTAAATATAATCCAGGTACAAACTTACATATTCAGCAGGATGTAGGGAGGCACTCAAAATGTTTCTCTTTGATTTACGCAGCTATTTTGTTTATGAGCCGTGTAACACCCGTGTTATTTTAGTTTACTTATTTTGTTTTATTTACGAACACTTTGCAGAATTTCGGCAAAATTCTTCAGTCATTTTTTTCCTAGCTTGAGGTAACAGGGGATCGAGGAGGGGGGGGGGTGGAGGGGGCTCAGGGGATCAGACCTGAATGAATCAATTATTCAAATCCGTAACGTAATCGGTTGTTACAATCTTGTAGCTAACGTCTATTATTTGGTCGCTGTCGAGTTTGAGAGTACCCATAATATGACTATGCCTTTTTACTTTGAGTTATCTATCATGTGTTTGAGTGAGGACGTACAGTGCCCGGGCACTAATGTGACGCATCGAGCTTTAGAACAAACTGTCACTCAGGTGTGGGTGACAGTGACGATGACCGACATAGTACCTAGAACAAACTGTCACTCAGGTGTGGGTGACAGTGACGATGACCGACATAGTACCTAGAACAAACTGTCACTCAGGTGTGGGTGACAGTGACGATGACCGACATAGTACCTAGAACAAACTGTCACTCAGGTGTGGGTGACAGTGACGATGACCGACATAATACCTAGAACTTCTCCTGTAAGTGGTACTAACATAACATCACGCCTAGTTCCCGCGAAGAGTTGGGTAGAGTTGTACACACAGATTTTGTCAGTTATTTTACAGTCTCGCGTAATAGGGGGCGAGAATATTATCATCAACAGCACACAAGTCCAGATTCCGGGCTGTTACTGAGTAATTCCAGATAGTAAAACTCAATAACACTTTGCTCGACCAGGACCTCGTGCTCCGCAGTAGCGCAGTCGTAGGTATACAAGTGTACCACCTACAGTTGTGAACACATACATTGTAAAGCGTTTCGTTATCAGAGTCTGATAATTTCCCGCCGAGCTGCTCTCTTAGGGAAACCTACTTCGTGTAGGAACTACGTAGGAAGTCTCTTCCAGCTACGACTTCAATACACAGATTCTAATGTTAAGATTGCTCCATCGTGGCGGTGCCGCGGTGGGCAGCAGTGTTTGAGTGTCGGATTGATGTATTAAAAGCTCTTGTGATCGGCGATGTTTAAATCAATATCAGTTGGACCCTGGGCAGTCAGTCAAGCAACAAGATGTACCTTCAAGAGGCATGTACGTCACACATGAGCCCACCTCAGTACTCCAGTATGAGCTGCTAAGTTAGTGTATACCTACGAAAGAAAAAACATAAAAATAATTGCCCAGCTTTGTTTAATCATCATCATTTTGATTTTTCACGCATCACACAAAATCCAGTAGCAACAAATCCCTGTAAAAGAAGAAAGTGCACAAACATCAACTTCAATTTTAAATCCCTTTTAACTCTCTCTATCACATGCAGGTGTAATTAAGCGTTCCTGTCTGAACAAAGTAGTCAATTGGGAGTATGTTCTATGCAGATGAGATGAGTGCAGACTGTACACGTCTTTGAGCGTCCTCGGACCGCGACTAACGAATCCTGTACAGCGATTATGCGGGTACCTCTCAAGATCGAAGGCAGATAGGGTATTTTGTTTAATTTTAAAGGAGGGAAGGATATGTATTTATTTAATTTGTAGAAATGCTTTTAGAGTGTTGGTTGGTTAATTGTTTATTCATATAAACTAGTGAAGCGACGGCCTTCATGAGTGAACTCGAAATTGTAACACTATATCCCTGACCGTTACTACGGTAGTACTAATAGTTATTCTGTGCCGTAATACGGAGACTATGAGAAGTGATAGACGTCGAGTTTGTATAAAATAGCGTAGCACAGTTTTTTTACATCTTTTAATTAAAGGTCCCGTAATTAAAAGTTGTAAAAAAACTGTGCTACGCTATTTTATACAAAATTTCAATAGACAATCTCAGAGCCAATAATTTACATGAACTTTGATGTGATTTGGGTATTGTTTCAAACTGAACCAATACAAAGACATTTTCATATTCAAAACCTAAGGAAATGTCTCAAACCATAGGCCGCAAAACCCGTGTACAAATTTCGACACTATCTAACCACTACCTGGAGGTACCGTCCGCAGATAAATCGCGGCGATAATTGTATCACTGGCAATAAATACCGCTGATAGGGCGCGGCGACGCCTGTCCCCGGCCTTGTCGCTCTTTTGTGCTGTCTGTACTAGATTAGCACGAGGCTACACCACACTAGGGTGCCTATTTGATTTGGAGGCTAGGCGTTTGTGTTAAATATTATAGATACCTAATATATGTCGGAAGAAGATCAAAACACTAGATGTCGAATGCTTACTAAAAATACTTGTTAAATCTTTATTTAATATGTACCTATTGATACATTTTGCTATTGTGTAAGATCTTATTACTTCCTCTAAAAGTTACTATTTTGTATACAATTTTACGCAGCAGAGGTTCGTCTCGAGCGGGGTAGAGGCGCCATCTTGACAGATTGCGCCCAGGCGCGGTGCGCGTTGGTAAACCGGGAATATTTGACGTTTTGGAAAATCGAGTTGAATTATCCATAATTATAAAAGGAGTATTGTTTTTTGGTGGTAAAGTAAGATTGGTGTCGCGAACTCGCTGCTCGGACATAATTGTTTGATTAACGTTTTACTTCATATTGTAAAACTTTTCATTAAATTGTATATAACAATGAATACTTTGTTTTGTGCTCGCATTTTACTCCGATGATGCCCACTAAACCTCATGAGGTTTAGTGGGCATCATTGGACTAAAATGACGATGTCGAGATAAATACTGCTTCTCCGACATAAAGATATTTCTGTGAAGTATGGACTGGAATTATTGTACTTACGAAAATTTGACGATCTGTGTAATTTTTGCTTTCTTTAGCGAACTTTGAGTACCTATTGAATCACTTATTCGTACAGCATATCGACAACGCATATTTCGAAGTATTGAAACAAACGTTTTGCAAAAAAATATTTTCAATTTTCTAAAATTGATGAAAACATAATTTACTGAATTATAGTTTTACGAAAATGGGTCAGTGGGTAGCCTTAGGGGATGCTGTAATAAATATTACAGGAAACCGGAACGGATTGGGAAAGAAAACGAGCAGCGAAAACGAGTAACGCTATATATAGCCTTTTATTCTACACGGAACTAACTTTGAAATACACTGACATTTGATTTTATACCTTTTATATCTAATAAAAACTGCAAATAGGTGGCGTGCCAAGCAACTTCCGGAAATAAAATATTAAATATTATTTTGATCAAGTTTGCAATCGACTTCCGTTTACTAACCGGAGACAGTACTTTCTGCAACCAACTTCCGGTGCTGTTTGCACCGCAAGTCGGTTGCAGAAAGTCTAAAATAATGAAATAAAACAAAACAAAATAGTCTGCACCCAATCAACAAGATTTAGTTACATTAAGCAAAACTAAAAGCTAACAATAGTAAAACTTATAATACTTAATTATATAAAGTAACTCAAGAAATATTCATTAAAAACACAACGCCATGTATGCTTAGAGCTCTTCTAACTACCTTATACCGCGTTCGACAGGATACATTAGCCTCATGCTATCAGTATGAAAATTTAATATATGAGCGTTGTATGCAAATTGTATGATAGTAAGTCAGCAATGCAACTAGACTTAGTACAAACTTGCTGTGAACTTACACCACCGCACATACGAGCCAATTTCAACAGAAACTAAACTTTGACCCATTTCACTTAATAGTAAGTTGAGCTAATTCTGAACACACCCATTACTATTAGAACACTGTCTTGACATCCGCTAATGCATGTAACTCATGTTATGTAACAAGTATGTACGAAACCAGGCAAAATTCATCACCATCATTATCAATTGTTACACAAACGATGGCACACTCATTGTCATGTCGTGCGAGTCCTGTCAGCTTCACGTTACTGGAACTGATGGATGCTAGTGATGGTGACAAACACGTAGCCGAATTCTGGGCCGAGTCCATTTAGACTGCCATCGACACATCGTCATCGTCACATCGACAGGTTGTTGTTCTTGAGCAGACGTTTACTCTGATACTGCACTAGTATTAAAATATACCTACAATTAGATCATGCCGCGGTAGCAAACTGGTAGCGGGGCTGACTAAGTAAGGCGCCATCGCGTACCTTAGTATGGTCACAATTAGGGCAGTATCACTGGTTAGGTACATCGTGGTAAACCGGCATGTCCTTGAAACGACATGTGACATCTACCAACACGCACTGGACCCGCGTGGTAGATTACTGCCCACTACCTCTCACCGAGAGGAGGCCTGTGTCCCAGCAGTGGGAACATTATGGGCTGCTTATGCAATGATGTAGGTATATGGAGTGTTTCCAAAATTATTAGATTACAACGGTTGTTCGCTTTTTGGTCTTCGTATGCGTATGACAACCAGGAGCAACGGTTCAGCGGTTTTAGTGATGTAGATATGAAGAGCCACCGATAAAAATAATCTAAAAAAGCCGTGAATATGAAAACCGCTGAGATGATTGTTGGAAAACATGGCGAGCTCACCGTGATGGTTTAATATAAATGCAGATAGTGTCGCAGGCAATGGCGGCGAGGTAAACAATTGGTCTTTCGGACGGTGAATTATTCATCAGCCGTGAATTACAGGCATACGGCGGCGATGGGAGAGAGTATGTGACGCAGATGCGCTTTGGTAGTGTTTATTATACCTATAAGCAATGAGGTAGGTCGGACGCTCATAATAAAAATATTTGTTCGGTTAACAATGAAATACCTACATACGTACGCGATCACATAGATAGAAAGGGGTGACTACTTGAGTTGACAGCTAATGTATAGAAGAAGAAGACATGCAACGCTGATCCCAAATAAATTCGGATGAAGGGCAGAAGGGTAATGTTATCCGTCTGTTTGGTTTTGCAAAACGAAAAACCTCCCTTGATATTTTTCAAAATAATAATGGTAGGGAAGATGGTAAAGATGAATTTTCTCGCGTCACAATGAGGCATCTAATAAACCCTTAATTCTAAGAAGTGTACCATCTGCTACATTAGTGTTTGCCACCACTGAGTATACACGCGCACCAAGCGTTTGTTTGTCTGGCGTGACGTTAAGAGAATCACAATCATATAAAACTGCCTCATTATCGCCATTTGTCAAACATAACAGCCGTACAAATAAATAATATTTGTACAAATGTGTTGTGTCCCAGACTTTGTTGGCTAGTTCTATTTTTAGTAAAAGTACATAAAATGTAGGGAGTTGGTAAAATGTAGGGAGTTGGTAAAATGTAGGGAGTTGGTAAAATGTAGGGAGTTGGTAAAAGAGAGGATTAATCTAGTGCGAGCTGGTGAGTGAAGTGTTTTACTTGTATTTTTTATGTTATTTTAATTTTGTGGTTTCGAAATCTTAAAGTTTCTCCATACCCACTAACTTCAGCAAGTCCCAGGCTACTCGAAGTTCAAACTGTTTGAAATTCTTCACACTTCATGAAAAGGGAAAAAAAATTGAAGTTTTTTTTTAAACGTTATGTTTAGGGTTTTGTATCTAGAATCTCTGGTTTGTCTGTCTGTCCGTCTGTCACAGCCAATTTCATCCGAATGTAACGGATTTGGTATAACTACATATGATTTTCATGACCCAAACCCGGTCGAATAGCGTTAATATGAATTTTGAATATGGTATAATGTTTGATAGATACTGTTTATTTATTTTTTGAGATACAGTTTGCCTCCTACTCGTATCAAATTAAACAATATAAGAAAGAAAACGAAACGATTGTAGATAGACCAATAAATAAATAAAAGAAAACACGCCCAACAGGGGATCGAGGAGGGGTGGAGGGGGGGGGGACTCAGGGGATCAGACCGGAATAAATCCCCTGGCTATGTCTGGGTTGAATTTTATCCTCTAAAAACCATTATCTTTTAAAGTGAAGAGAGGGATCCCAGTAGAAGTAGAATCCAACCACTCAGGCTGACCTGAGCTATTAATTATTTATTATTACTTTGCATTATCCTGGTATAGTTGAAGGTAGAGGACTATTAATGTGGTCTAGGTCAGCAGGAAGCTACTTGACTTAAGTTACGCCCACGACTTCAACCCCTTATTAACATCTACACCCCTAGTAACTTAATCTACCCACTAAATCTTAAATCGAACACTCTCAATACTCTAAGTAAATAATATAATTATAATCCTTTATTAAATTATAATAACTAAAATCACTGATTCGGGGTCGTTGGGCTTTGAACAGATAATTTGTTTGCGTTATAACTTAGCTAAGTCGAAGTCGGGCGCGTCAAACGACTTCTATTCGCAAACATTTGCGTACTGAGATGTTAGGGGTGCGTTCTGATGGCGTGACGAATGCATAAAATATACACGGCTTTTTTCTTCATCCATTTTTTTTTTTTAATAACTACCGCTACGCGTTTCCCGGGAGAAAATGTGTTAGTTAGTCGTTATTATACAGCATGTATCAGAAACACATAGATTGGATCGAGCAGGTGTTGAAGGGTTGTATGGGGCAGTTGATAATTATTTCGTAATGACGATGTTAGTCTCGTGGAGAAAGTTTTTCAGTTTGATAGTCTGTACCACATGCCTAAATTTGACCACACCCTTCTGATTCATGCTGTATACCTAAGCTTATGGTGGTTTGCTTTATGACAACTTACAAATACGTATGCGATTCAAGTGCAAGACAAATATATTTTTGTCCAAGTATTGCTGAGTCAAATCGCACAATATGCCATGAGCACTTTATTAAACACATTTGAAATTAAAAGAATAAACAATTCAGATAAACTTTCATTTTAACAGGCGACATCAGTGCGTATTTTGAATTGAAAATTTAATTAAACTAAAAATATTGTATGTTTTTCTTCTAAAATGAGATAAGTATCTTTATTAGCAGTTTGTTTTATTTATTGCTCGCGAAGGTAGCTCGTAGTCAGGAGTAACGTCTATCACAATGAGAATTAATGTAGTTCGCTGACTTCTTATGTTGTTACAGCCTTTCAAGCAACAACTGTTACTTACAAGAAAATAAATTATCTAAGTAATTTGAAAATATTTATGAGTATTTATAAGAACGCGCATTTGCAGAAAATTTCTCATTGTTTCAACACAAACTAGGTAGCTTAATAAGTTTCATTAATTTTGCCATACTTGTTTACATACCTACATATATAAACTCACACCTTCTTCCCATAGGTATAGGCAGAATTGTTATAATTTTATGTAAGGTCTTCGTGCAAAAGATGGCATTTTCCAGACGGAACCTGGAAAATGTTAAGTCGTCTAAACGTAGGTACCCACGTAACATAGATACTAATAGGTTGGTACGTATGTACAACACTCGGTCTTACACATTTCAGTCAGCTAGTGCTGTGTTGTGTGTGAAGTGGGTCTGGGCGGTCACGCCTATAGGATATTATGCGTCCAGACATGACGGGCGTCGCGTCGTCACCGAGGCAGGCCAAAGAAACGCTGGGGGGACGATTTGGACTCGTTCCTAACCGATTGGACGGAGAAGGCACAGCACAATGAAAAGTCGAAAAATATAGGGGAGACCTTTGCCCAGCAGTGGGAAAGCACAGATTAAAATAAAATAAAAAAGTGCTTTGCTACTGTGGATCACGTCTGGATAGATATACTTCAATCGTTTGTGTGAAAACCGACCCTTAATAGTGTGCAGTCAACGAGGCGTGCAGTGCTTTGACACCCGCTCCCGTGACACGTAAACGTTCACAAATTCGTTTGAAACATGTTCTCGTTCCAGACATGGCGCGGTATTATTGTTTGTTCATTGAGAATTAATATTGGAAAATGTATACAGATTTCATATAGAATCGGTGTATATCCTTGATGGGTATTATAATCACCATCATCAACTTTTTCCTTTCATGAAGATTTCAATATTAATGTTGTAAATGTTAATTAACATTTATTCCTTTACCCACCACAGATATTGCAAAAAGTAACCCTGTTTAACGTGGTGAACCAAGCAACTACAAGATGGTATACACTTACATAGTTGCACTGGAAGCAAGGTGCATATTAATATGATAATTTGAACGTCATCCGCATGCACACAGGCGGCATGGCATGCTCAAGTAAAAGCTCGATTTTAACGATAATTACAAGCGGTATATATTAGCAGTAGAACTAATAAGCCGTTACCGAGATTTACAACTTGCAGTGAGCGTGAACGCGATAAATCTACTATAAAAAGTAATAAAAACTGCTTTAAAAAAGAAAATTAATAGTATCGAGTGCATAATGCGGTCCGGTTGCGGGGTCGGGTCGCAAACACATTAATTTGGTACGAAGAGTCGTTGCGGAGCGCAGCCGCGCCGCAATCGCCCCGCAATCGCCCCGCAATCGCCCCGCAGTCGCCCCGCAGCCGCAACGCAGTCGCCCGTGGATTGACGACGGCGGTAATTAACGGGATTTAACGATTAATGTTGTTTTGGTGTAATGCGGTCGGCGGCGCGCGTGACGACCTGCCTTGCATCGCAGACGAACAATTAAATTACTGCTAAATGAAAATGTCTGACTAAATAGATGTGCGTGAATGAGCTGCTTTGTTTTTTCAGGGTGAATTGTGAGGCTATTTGAAATCGAGTGCCTTCTTTATAGCATTTTTCACGAGTTGATGACATTGTTTTAAACGAGCTTGTACTGAACAGATTAAAATTACAATATTAAATTAGATGTCTACATGGTCAAAGACATAAACCATTCTTAAATTGGCATGGAATCTACATATTTAATAAGTACTGTTGACGTGCATTTGGTTGTTATGAAATAATACAGAAAGTAAACACTATTTAGTAACATTAAATATGAGAGTTCACAAGCGGGCTATTATTTTGTCATATTACGTACGTATCTATAGTAAATACTAGTTCGAGGCTGAGTGTTTACGTTACTCAAACCACAAACACCTTGAATATTTCACATCTAATTATTAACATTGCAATTGCGAAGTACGATGATTACAAACACCGGATCTTAGAAAGGCAAGAAAGTGCAAGTTAATATGGTATGTGCAACATGATAGGTACCTATATTCACGTTTTCAGCAAAACTAAGACTTCTCTTTCCCAAAATTCCCAGTGGGTGCAATAATAATAGACGATTGCTGAAACAAGCGCAAGCCTACCGAGTCTTTCGCCAACCAAACCGCGATCGCCCAAGCTGTAACGGATTAGACAATTATTTAATTTAACTCTAATTTAAAATACCTGTATATGTACAAAGTTTAGCTATTTTTGAAACACATACCTATCCCAAGTATTTTCTTAATAAAGTAAAAAAAATTATTCGTGAATATTTCGCTCACATTAATTTAGCCTATTCACAGAATTTTGATACAACTTATTCCAGTGTCACCTTCCCTTTATTTCTGTGCTCCTGGTAGCAGTCTCTTTGATTACCTGGCAGTGAGCGAGCAAATAAAACAAATAAACAGCTCTTTTGTCAGCTCGGCAGAAGTGCGCAATCAGTGCGGCCCAAATAAACGCCACGCTGAAGAAACACTCGGTTAAAATAGTGCTACGACTACAAAGAGAGGCCCTTAACTACCGATGTAGTTCCTCTGAGTAATTGTTGGAGGGACGCATGATTAAACAGGAAATACGTTTTGTATTTATTGTGGTCGCAAAGTAAAGGAGAACGTAACTTTTTGTTTGAAATAATCGTTACCTGAAATGAGAAAAGGTGTTTTTGTTCTTTGTCTGTTTATGAAAACGTTGCTTGTATTAACCATTCTCATTTTATAAGCACGGACAAGAGAAAATTGGCTGAGGCATTCCAAAACTTAGATTCCTCTGAAAAAAAAGATCTATAAAATCCATCGATACGCTTTTAGCTTTTCGACTGCGAAGAAAAAGAAAGCCAATCTGACACATACAGCAAAGCCGACGAATACTTCAACGCAAAAGTTTCCTTTTGTTTTTGTCTGGTTAGTTAGTTAATCATTTAATTTAGTACCTTTTGCAAATATGTAGTTAGTTGTATTTTAATAAATTGTACGTTTAAAAGCATGTTAATATATTATAACAAATAAATAATCTGAGGTACCACAAATAGTAACTTTGCGTTAAAGTATAAGATTGTTTAGTCATTAGACATAATTTTATGAAGCTTATTTGCTTGTACAAAACACTTTGAAGTTGTATTAAAAGCAAGAAAACTAAAGTAAAGCGTTCTTTTATAGTTTTTAACGCAGAAGAGAGTAGGTTAATGTTGTTTAGACGCGTTCAGTTACTAAGAGTGTAAAGTGAAGCACTATTTGTGTTGAATTAAAGCGAAGATCATGAGTGTTTTTAAAAGGGTAACTACAAAGGGATTCAAATTAATAAATATTTACAGACGGGACCATGTTGATTAGGTTGTTAAATTGAGTGATGGATACTTTAGTAGCCCATTTATGTAATTCTTTATCAGCATTGGGATTATAAATATCATCATCTGCCTAACCTTCTCCCAACTATGTTGAAGTTGGTTGCCAGTTTAACCGGATGCAGCTAAATACCAGTATTTTACATAGAGCGGCTGCTTATCTGACCTCCTCAACACAGTTACTGGGTAATACGATACCCCTTAATCAGACAAAGCAATTCCTTTCTCCTTAAACATCATCATTATAATTTCTTTGCTCCTGTTTTATGTTTATTATTATAAATAATTATACATATATTTATTTAGATTAGTATATATTTATAGTTTAGTTAGTTATTAGTATATATACTTTATGTATGTATTGATTGTATTATGTAAATGGTACACCACAGACTACCTACAGTATTTTTCTCTGCTTCCCCTTTTAAATCCATCCAAAGGTTGTCTTTAAAAGATCGCTCTTAGCTATAAGACCGTCCTTTGTAAAATTTCTATATTTATATCTGTAATTTATAATATAAATGTGTAAACAGTACATTTTTAGACTGGTTGTCAGACTTTCGGACTTCTGACGACTCATGACGACTGTCAAACATCCACGAATGACAGCCGGAGCCAACGGCTTAACGTGATTTCCAAGACCCGGAGGAGTCTTGGTATGTAAAGAATTAAAGATGGTCAATCATACACGAACCAACCGCGTCAAGAGTAGCTTAACCTGATTGATCGAACCTGTGCGGCTGTTATTACTAAGTCGGTAGCCCCTGCATTGAGAGCACAAATAGTTGAAAAAAATACATTTTCGTCAAAAACATATAATTGCACTAACGAATTGATTCGCACAAAAACCTCAAATATATTAGCTGCTATTGCAATTAGACTCAACAATATTTCACATTAAACATGGTTACAAGATTACAAACATTATTACAAATCACGAATACTTATTAGGATTTTAAGAAAAGCTTAACTAAGGCCTAGCAATTAAGTGTCAGTATTACTTTGTAAATTGCAGAGATCGAGTCAGGCTGAAAGCGGAACGAAACAGAGCGCGTTTTGTTATTTGCCTTTTATAACAACAAAAAAAATATGAAGTAAAACCAATCATAACATAATTAGCCTATAATGTTCCCACTGCTGGGACACAGGCCTCCTCTCTGTGAGAGGGAGTGGGCAGTAATCCACCACGCGGGCCCAGTGCGGGTTGGTAGATGTCACATATCTTCGAATTTTTGGTTCTAGGACATGCCGGTTTCCTCACGATGTTTTCCTTCACCGTTTTCAGAGCAATGGTGATGAAATAATTTACACAAAGTAAAGCGCCTGTCTGGGTTCGAACCGACGACCTACAACTCGTAAGTCGCGGCCGTTGCCACTGGGCCACCACTGCTCTTAAAACCAATAAAATAATGATATATAGGTGAAGGAAAACACCGTGAGGAAACTGGCATGTTCTAGAACCAAAAATTCGAAGACATGTGACATCTACTAACCCGCACTGGCCCCCGTGGTAAATTACGGCCCACTCCCTCTCACTGAGAGGAGGCCTGTGTCCCAGCAGTGATAAATAAATGATAAATGATAGATGATAAATGATTTATTTTCTGTAAGTAGGTTTGTACAAACACTTTTACACGTCAATCATAATTTTTTAAACTAGATGAGGTCGGCGTTTCATATCTGACTATTCTGAGAAGAAAGGCCGAAACAAACTCAGAGGTCACAGTCTCTTTTAAAGTCCAGACAAAATCTTGGTCAGATCATGTGAAGACCATGTAGATTGGTGTCTGAAATGGTCTTTTGAGGAAAGAACCACACGGATTGAGCGGACCTGTCCAGTCAGTGCACGCATTTGTCAAAAATCGTGCAGCTCAACTCAGAATTTGAGGAGCTCAACGATTCGACGAACAATACCAAAGAAAGGACATTTGGTTAGGCCGCGTAAATTACTCAAACTGCCAGATCATGATTAAAACTAACTAAGAAGAAAAACAGAAAAAAGAAATGACCCACATAGTCCTCAGATTCACAAAAATTTAATTAAAAAAATACTTTACAAAGTAAATATTCATGTCATTGTATATATATAATTCATCAATGTCAATGTGTATATAAAAATCCGGACATAATCTATGAGGACCATGTAGATTGGTGTCTGCAAAGGTATTTTGAGCAAAGAACCACACAGATTGAGTGGACCTGTCCAGTCAGTGCACGCATTTGTCAGTAACCGTGCAGCTCAACTTAGAACATAAGGAGCGATTAACGATTCGACGAACAATACCAAAAACAGGACATTTGGGTAGGCCGATAAACTACTCAAACTGCCAGACCATGATTAAAACTGAAACAATGACCCACATAGTCCTCACATTCACAATAACTAATATAATATATTACTTTATACAGTAAGTGGGAACATTATAGGCTGATTATGTAATGATACATACCCCTGAACTTACCTAACTGGTTTGATAGTTTCTTGGTAAAAAAAATGTTGAAACCATAGCAAAAGCTACTTAAGAGCCATTTCACAAAAGTTTGGCGCTCGAGTTTAGGTAAAAGACGGCAGCATTGTGTATGTGTGCGTAGCTATCCACACATACACAATGCAAACAGTGTAGCGCGAGTGTCGAGACGGACTAAACAATCTTGAGCCGTCATGATTGTAATGCACCTTTGTTAGAGACATGAAAAAAAGTGATTTTATTTATTCAGTCTACTAACTTGCTAGACTAATAAAAAAACACAAATATATGTTCTGTATAAGTGTATAATAAAATTGAACAGGTAAACAATCAGACATTATATATTAATATATTTATAACATAATCCTGCCTTCCTGTTTGGCATCATTTAACATTGTCATTTCAGCAGCAGTTTTCCACATGTCGAAAATAGCATCATGTGTTTGACTGTATAATCGAAATGGCATTGTTGGCAAATCCATCGATGCACTGATCTCATTTAAGTTTGAGAGATCAATTAAGTACTAAAAATATTTACGATCGAGTCTGAATAAAAATAAATAAATACAATTTCTATTGTCGAATCTGATTTTTCACTTGTACCCGGCACGTCGTCTCTTCTAAAGGTACTATCCTCCTCTACTCGATTCCACGACTTCTCATTCTAAAATGAAAACAAAATAGCTGTGAAGTTTCGATGTCTACAATTACTTACATATTTTTTTTATTCAATAATAATTAAATGATTATTAAAATAATCAATATTGTTTTTAGAATTATTAAAATTGTAATTACGGTTCTATAGTCCATTTCGATAATGTGATCGATTACTGTGTATATGAATTGCAAATAAAAATAAAATATCTACCTCGCTTCTGTTGCTTTCTCTAAGGCTAAAGAATTTTTATTTTTCCTTTTTTTGACACAATGGTAAACACATTTTTTACGCCCCATTGCTAAAACTAATAACACAAAAATATATTATAATTATTCTACAAAGTACCTACTAAAGTAACACTTTAATTGATAATTAACAAAACACTTACTTTATGAAAAAAAAATGCGAAGAGGATCAAAATGTTGTACTCGTAGTATAATAATGCGTTCACGATAAGTGCGCTCGAAAATCGGGACGCGGGAAAAATTGGCATAGATCCTTCGTCGATGGGCGCTCGCGCCGTACTAATCGGTGCCCGCCGATGCATTGTAATTTATTCTAAATAGAGTGATGTCAATAACGATATTATGTCTAATTAAATGAAGGGATTTTAATAAAATTTCTGAATTAGTTTTTTTAAAGAACATACTTTATTTTGACATGATTTTTTAAATGTAATTACGCCTTATTCAAATCAAAAAACCTAGCCAAAATAGCGATATAAAACGTAAAAATTGCCCTTAGACTTTATTTTTTTACTAATTAGTGTTATTAGTAATCGATATTCTATTACATTATGTGTCAACAAAATTATATGTCTGATGCTTTCTGTATTTTTTTTTGTCAAATATATAAATATTAATGATAGATATAGGAATCTGAAATTGACTCTGCGATGATTTTTCAGTAAACTAGTTGTGGGAGATTAATCACCACAAAGTAAACAAATAAGTTTTTGTAAATGTGTTACATGAAGTATCAATACGAAAGATTGGTCTTTTTTTTACATGTGTTCAACAATGTTAGAGTATTACCTAAGACGGTAAATTAGGCGACTAAAATCTTGGAAATTCGCGCGAAAACGTGAAATGGCTCTTAATGAAGTTAATCACGTGGTACTAAATCTAAATCGAAAGTAATTTATTCAAACTAGGCTAAGAATCAGCACTTTTTTATCGTCAACATTACGAAAGACAGTCCCCCAGAATGCCCGCCCTTCACCACTCCCTAGTGCTTTAGCTGGGTAGAAGAAGTGGCGCAACAAACTCTCCAGCTGCACAGCTGTCTGTTCAGTTAGAAGGACTTGATTATATACAACAATAAGTAATTACAGTATCATAAACAACTAAATAACAGTATCATAAACAAAACTAGTTTGACTCTATATTATCGCCGCTGTTCGACGTGCGCTGTATACTTGAGGTTTGTCCATGAACCACGCAATACTTTATATAGCGCGGCTTCTTTAAATAATAGTCTGAAATAGGTATGTAAGGTAAGCACTTGGGCAGCGGGATTGTCTTGGGCAGCGGGATTGTCCGAAAGGGTTACCGCTGCCCCGGAACATAAAGGGCTAAGGAAGGAACACGGATGGGTTTTAGTCAGTAAGAGTCTGACACTCCCTTCCGCTCCACCCAGAGCGGGAGGGGTCATTGGATGATTTCCCATCCTTAAAAAAAAAAAAAAAAAAAAAAAAAAAAAAAAAAAAAAAAAAAAAGGTAAGCACTTAATCTCTTTATAAATACTTTTTCTGTGGTTTTATTAAGTACCTTTTCAAACAGAGTTGTACTAACAAATTACAGTTCTGTTTAATTTATTTAATTATATTTGTAAATTACTTAAGCTAAATGGGGATTTGTTTTCATCTAGAAGTGCATCGAACTGTTGTTAATTTTGTAATTTATCATTCGCAAGGGCAACAAAACTGAACATAGATTTAGATGAAGTTTTGAATTTGAATACATATTAAAAAATAGTATGAACTGCAACAACATACCTATGTAGTTGCAGTTCATACTGTTTTTTATCGATACACACCAAGATAATATCACCATTTCGATATTTGTCGGTAATTGTTTTTTAGTAAAGGTTAAGAATCTAAATTGAAAAAAAAAAAACTTTTAATTCACCTTCACACACAGGTCAATGGAAATTTTTCGCAAATCAAACTCTGCAATTCAAACATGACAAAGTTATAATAAATCTTTTTTACACAAAGTTTTAAATATGAGTTGGTCGTAAATACGTAATGAGAGTTAAAAAAGTTAATTCAGCGACAGAACAGAGTCCCGGGAGAGACATAAGTTCAACGGCGCGGCGTGGGTCCGGGCCAAAGAGGGAAGAAAATAATACAAGCGAGCACACATCCCATTATTTCTTTTTAGTAAGCATACTCATGTATTTATGTATATTTATTTGTGCTTATATTTATATCTAATTAAGTACGAGTAAATATATAATATACATAGTTTTAATAGGTTTATGCGTATCTTTATAATTAAAATATGTATTCTTCAATTTTACCATTGTTTGTCTCTGTGGTAGAAAATGCGTAGGTAGGTATGTCATTAAGTCCGCCTCTGTAGATTTATGTGCTTGAAATAAATCTCATAGTTCAGATATTTATCTAATGCCAGAGCAGACTATAATCGATCCTTGCGGAATGTTATAGATTAAACTGCCTCAATCCAGAAATTGGATAATTGCTGGCTACACAAAAAAGATAACGGTGTAGTCAACAAACCGGGATACAATTCATGGTGTATCCAAATTGACATTCCAAGTCATTAACGACAGTCTAGAGCCCCAGATCCGTCTTACATCATCATCCCCAACAAGCGGCCGTCTTCCCTATACCTACTGCTGGTACCTACGTACTCGTGCACATACGTAGCGCGATTTAAAGCGCTCCTGATACAGTCGCGCTTTATGTCCCGCGCCAAGTGTTTTTACCAATCCCCTGTTTATTTTCAATCGCAATTTATTTGGGCGTCGATAGTCGATAGCGTGCTTTATTGGCTCAGCTCTAGATTGGGTATGAGTGGGTGTAGAATTTAAATTGAAGTAAGGTTGACAGGAAATCTGAGAGTAGGAGACATATTTTTTGAAGATATTGGTAACCTAGCTAGGAGCAGTGAGAAAACACATAAAGAAAATACTACTTGATTGAACTACGTTAACCACTGCATTTAAAAGACTACGTATGTTGTTGAAACTTTTCCAAGGATAATTTATCCTAAGGCAAACATTATAGATAATTAACAATAAACATCATAGACCTAGTAGTTAGCTAAAGGCAACAAATATTTAATACTGTTTAATCCTCGAATTTGGGATATGATTATTACGAGTCAACAAAAAGGTAATGACATAATATGTTTGTCTGTTACCTGCAGACCTAGTTTCTTTTAATTACATCTTATCACCCCACATCATATTATTTTATTACTTACTTATAGTCTTTGAAACTCAAAGTTGACCTCCACGCATTATGAGAAGAACACAAACAGTTTAAACTGTAAGTCAATTATAACTTTATTACAATAGTCAAGTTTTGAATAGACAATGGCATTACGAGCAGAATTTAGAATTATCTCAAAGTCACTAGTTAATTTGATCACTTATAATAGTTATATTTTTATCTCGTCTAGACTTTAAATTATGTCATATTTATATTAAAATTATTATCTATATTGACTGACGACGAAATTGAATCTTTACTTATTAATAAAAAAGCTGAAGAGTTTGTTGTTTTTTATGTTTGTTTCTTTGAACTCGCTAATCTCTGGAACTTCCAGTCGCATTTTGCATTTGGTAGCCCAATTCTCGAGGAAGGATATAGGCTGTTTAACATCATGCTAGGACTCCTAGGAGCCGAGCATAAAGAAAAAAAAGTATGGGAGGGGGGGGGGGGGGGGACAAGAAGAAGTCGCGGGCAGAAGCTAGTTAATTATATAGTAATAAATGGTAACTATGGTAACAAACTAGTCAGTTCAAATCTCAGGTTGTAAAACTGTGATTGGGTTTTTTCTATCAAAATAATTATGATTTGTTAGATACTGTCGAGCCTTTTGGATTTATGCAGTACAGGTTTAGGTTGACTGCCAAGCAACAGACACAATAGAAAATCTATTGTTCGCGGTCACCGGTGACCGCGTTGGCAGTCAACGTGTTACCACTGAATTTAGTTTTACGACATTCCATAACTTGTTCTGTTCTTTTTATTGTTCGAGAGCAAACGAAAACCTTTGAATAGTTTAATAACTATTCCATGACATTCACAGTTAATAGATACCTATCTGAGCTCTGAAAGCCACCAGTTTAAAGCATCTTGCCATAAAAGATAAAGTTTCCATTTCCCTCACCTCACACGATTTCCTCAAATTATCTTCAATTCTAATTTAAATCCTCGTCTGATTCCATTGTAAAAATCTCTCTGGTACATTACAGTCAGCTAAGTGTCGCTGGCGACGGAGCGACGACGAAGTGACGACGAGGCGACGCGGACGTGACGCGGGCGACAAGTTTCAATAGGGCGCGATTGTCATGCGTGACAACAACGCACTTTTCACATCTTACAAGCCAAATACTACAGAACAGTTTACTATTCCTAACGATGATTTAATTTTGAGATTTTGTGAGATTTGAAGCTGTTTTATGATTACTTAGTGGACTGAACTCACGAGTAAGTTAGATAGTTGTTGGCAGTGGGCTGGCCACGTTGTACGCATGCACCCAGAGAGATGAGCAAAGATCGTCACTCACTGGACGCCTGATGCAGGACAACGAATGCACCCGGAGAGATGAGCAAATATCGTCACTCACTGGACGCATGATGGCGGACATCGCCGTCGAGGTACATCGCGGCAAAGATGCTGTGACGATCTAACGATTATGCGGGGCCAACACGGCTGGAAATCGCACAAAAAAGAGAGGTATGGAAGGAAAAAGGAGAGGATTTGGCCAGCAGTGGGACACAAAATAGGCTAACAAAATGAAAAGTTGTTGGGCAGTATTTACGAAGTTTTTTTATTCATCACTTTTTAGCAGTGTAGGTTATTAATTAGATAATAGATTTAGCACAGGTTTACAATGGAGAAAATGTATTTGTCAAAAGAATATTGAAATCGAGAATCTATACTGGTTATTCCGGTCTGTACCCTGAACCTGCTCCAATCCCCCCGCCTCGTTTCTCTGCTAGTTCTTCTGTTTTAATCTCTGTCTTTATCCACTATAAACTTTCTCATTCCGGTTTGATCCGCCTTTTCTTTTGTTTTATCAGACATCAAGTAACTAATTGACAGCAGATACTAAAAAAAAGGTTGTAATTCACATAACACTTGCTGTTTGTTCATAAATAATGTATCTACTTAAATAAATATACTTTTAAAGTCTTTAAATCCACTTAATAATGTCATAGTTGAACTTGCTTTAGAAGGTACTCATTACTAAGGTCAACTACCACAAAGGCACAGATTTTGAAAAGTTCAAGTATCCACCTTGACCAAAACACTTAAATAAGTGCTATTTAATTTTAAGGAGCTATACATAAATGCTCTTAGATCAAAAGGATAATTCTACCATCTTTGTTTATTTAATAACAAAATTGAATCAATACTAAAATATTTTGTAACAAAAATATTATAGGTAAATCACTAGTGATGTAGAAAAACATCGATAATTATTAACCGATTTACGAGTAATCAACTATCGATTCTTTGCATATTCGATGCTACACCTAGTGAATTATGTTGTCATAACATACAATGTTTTGTTAGAAATATTGCAGTAATTGTTTTCGTGGAACCAATCAAAATTTCCACTGGGTCAACAAGGGCACAAATTGCCCGTTAAATTAACTCGTTCATTTATAATAGTAGTTAGATACAATTTTTTATCACTTGCAATTTATTGAAATAGATTTTCAGAAAATCTATTTTTGTTTTGCAAAATTTTGTTACGAAGCCTTTGAACCTTTCACCTGATTTCAACCTTAGGTATTTCTATTAGTGGAGTGCAATTTTTTTTCCAGGAGTTAGTTCTCATGGAGTTCAAGTAATGTCAGTGTCAATGTTCAAGTAAGTTATATATGGGTCCGTATGAGTAATAGAAAATTTGCTATATTTCTTTATTTACGTTCAATCATTTAAACAAGAACATAAAATTTATTTATTTATTTTATTTCAGAAAACTTACAGTAGGATATAGATAGTTTGCTTCGGGAAGTACCTGTGTCGCATAAACAGGGAGCCGGACGCCCGGTGTCACCATTGCGTCGACTGCCGGGAGGACACGGCGTGGCGTACGCTGGCAGAGTGTGCCACTTGGGAGGAGCCGCGCCGTGCCCTCATCTTAGAAGTAGGCAGTGACCTGTCGCTGCCGGCCGTCGTCGAATCAATACTCAATACTCAATCATTTATTTGCATTCCACAACCAAAAAATCAACAATCAAAAATCGATCGCAAGCAAACGATGGTCGGCAGCGAAGAGTCCTGGGACGCGGTGGTTTTAATGGCAGAGGGAGATCTCGTCCACTCACCCGGCTCGCAGCAGGCGCACCGGGCGTCGGCGGAGGGCGGAAAACGCCCTCTTCCAGCCCCCCTAAATGGGTCCAGGGGTGATGGACTCGGGGACGTCGGTCACCCCCCACACATCAGAACCCTAGGTGGAGGCGCGTAGTGTTCCAGGCACGCCCCTCTTAGACGTCACGGGGGGAATCATACCTCACTCGCCCCCTGACCCGACGAGGACCGCAGTGGCGGGCCGGCAGCAGTCGGGGGTTGCGGAAGGATCGTATGTTCCGGCGAATCCTGGCGTAGGTGTGAGATGAAACACTGGGGTGGTTTTTAGGCAATAAAAGTCTGACAGACCCCGCCGCCCGCCCCAGGGCGGCGGACATCCATTAGGTATTTTCCACCCCGGAAACAAAAAAAAAAATAAACGGGATACAGATAGTTGACAGTTAGTCTTTAACATAACATGCCAACAAAAATAGTCTTAAATAAAAAGTGAACTTCGCTGGACCTTTGAAAGCCCCCGGTTCGGACGGTATCACCAATAGGGTGTACAAACTCCTCCCCGCCCCCCTCATACTGCTCATGACCGCCATCTTCAATGGCGCTCTGAGCAACAACATCTTCCCCAAAGTGTGGAAAGAAGCCACAGTCATAGGTATCCCCAAGCCAGGCAAGCCCAAGTCTGAGCCCTCCAGCTACCGCCCCATCAGTCTGCTCAATGTTTTCGGTAAAGTCTACGAGAGGCTTATTTATAAGCGCCTCAAAGACTATGCCGAAGCAAAGAGCCTCATCCCCCCCAAACAGTTCGGTTTTCGCACGAAACATTCGTGCATCCACCAGCTCCACCGCATAGTCGAGCACATTAGCGCTGCTTTTCAGCGAGGTGCTTCGACAGGCGTCCTGTTCTTCGATATAGCGAAGGCGTTCGACAAGGTCTGGCACAATGGCTTATTATATAAGCTGTACCTGCTAGGTGTGCCAGACCGTCTCGTGCTCATCTTGCGAGATATTCTATCGGACCGCACTTTCCGCTACCGTATCGAGGGCGCTCTCTCTCCCCCTCACCCCATCCGCGCCGGAGTCCCCCAGGGCTCCGTTCTGTCCCCACTAATTTTCACCCTGTTCTCTAGTGACATCTCGAACAGTAAAAAGGCACAGTTGGCGCTCTTCGCCGACGACACTGCCATTTACTGTTCGGGTGCCAACCAGTCATCCATAGCTCGAAACCTCCAAACCTCTGCAAGCGCCTTGAGCGATTGGTTCCGGAAATGGAGAATCGAGGTCAACCCCGATTAGAGCCAGGCGGTCATCTTCTCGAGACCGCGCAAACGCCCCTCCCCCCTCCCGCGCCCGATCTCTATGTACGGCAAGCCGATCCCCTGGGGAAAGCGAGCCAAATACTTAGGTGTCATCCTAGACCACAACCTCACCTTCAACGAGCACATAAAGATGGCGCGTTCGCGCGCCTCTTTCGCTCTCGGTAGGCTCCACTCCATGTTAACTGCCCGCAGCAAATTGTCACTAAAGTGCAAATTGCGCCTCTACACCGCGGTCATCCGTCCCATCATGACCTATGCTTGCGTAGTCTTCGCACACGCCAAGCCGCGACTTCTGCATAAATTGCAAACCCTCCAGAACCGTTTCCTCCGAAAGGTCACGGGAGCCCCCTTCTATATCCGAAATGTGAATCTGCATCTAGATCTCAGAATCCCCACCATCCAGCAGTACATGAAACGCCTCTCCAAGCGCTTCTTTGACTCTGCCATAAAGCACCCCAATCCCCTGATTGCGGCGGCCTCCCGATACACTCCCTCCCGCATAAGTAGGATTCGCCGACCAAGGCATACCCTCACTATCCCCGACGACGCCACTACCCTCCTACAGGAGAGCAGCAAGGCCACGAGTACTCTCAGACGACAACACAAACACAAGCTCAGACATCCGTCCTTCCGTCCTCGCCGCCGAGGCCCGTCGCGACGTCCCGCACCATCACCGTGCCCGCCCCGACCCTTGCTCGAGCCAGCCCGCGCAGCTGAGCCTGTAGTTTTAAATTCTCCCCAAAACACTAATAATAATACCGATCCAGCCTGTCCCTTGCTGTCCTCTTCCAGCGACGCCCTGAGCCGAGGTCCGAACCCCGCAGGGGGTTGCCCTTAGCGCTGTCGCTTAGTTTTTAAGTTATTAATTGCCCTGGCTGGAGGCCTTAATTCGAGGCATCCACAGGAAAGTCCGGTTAAGCAGTAGCCATCCTCATAAAGGATGAACTGCGAGATGCCATTGTTAAAAAAAAAAAAAAAAAGCTGGACCTTTGAAAAAGAAACTGCTCCACCATCATCACCTTTCTGCTCTTATCCCAATTTGTTTATAGTCGTTCGAGGTTAAGCCCCCTTAGACTCCCTTACTAGCCATATCATCAATGTTTTGTAGATCAGCTTCAAATGCACCTTTACTATCTTCACATCGACTGGTTTGCCGTCAACCGCCAGAAGCTTCCAGAAACTTGTACCGACACAAACTCATTACAGAATATAAACTAAAGCATCAACGTTGTTTACTAATGCAGCGATGCATCGGCGACTGGTACTTATCGACTGTTTGGTAAGTCGGTGTTCGAGGATGTGGTGACAGACTGTGGTGGTTGGTGGTGGTCACCATTTTGTTAAACAAATAATATTACTTTTGTATGATAAGTTCTCAATTGTGTGATAAGTTCTCTTTGATGGTAAGTGGTGACCACCGTATGGTTTACCTAAGGCGATTTTGAATGATAAACTCGTGAATATTCTGTTCTGTTATAGCCGGCATTGTCATAAACTCACACCGTCACACGCTTTACGAGTGCTAAGTGAGGTCTTTAACCGAAGCGAATTGATTCGTCTGGAACTCTGGATAACTGTTCGCTGTTTTTCTTTCTTTTGTTCAGATAGGAGGTCGGTGTACTATGGGAGGCGTATATTATGTCTTGTCGTTGAGGCAAATTTTCTTTTTGCTATTTACAGTAGACTAATGTTTTATTTTTGTTCAAATTTTCTACCCTTCTACGTCGCTGTTGAGAATTACCTTCAGACCTACTGACTAGTTTCCCAATACAAAAACAAACAACATCCACTAATCATTTGCGAGTGTAGTAATCAAATTAATTACTTCCTAAACTAAAACCACAACACACATGCCTTCTAATTACCACGTAATGACTATTTGCAAGCTCCTATGTTTACAAACATTTTAATTAATTACCGTTACGAAACAACTCGATGTTTAAATAATTCATGACGAGTTCAACGACACGCGAGCTCGGCCCGTCACTCTGACTACACATCGATTATGTCGATTCTTTTCTAATCGATTAGTTGGCGACTCGATGCTTCGAGTCGTTAAGACTGATTATTTTATATGAATCTGTGGCTATACAACAGTATTCTACCTATTTGTTAAGTATGTGATATAATTGATTAATTAAAATATGTGCGACTACCTTGTTGTTAACTGTAGGTACTTACCCTAATTGCGTAACACACTATTAATCTCAATCATATTCATTTTGAAGGATATTGCTAATCCATTGCTATTATATTCGAAACATTTATTGTCTGCTCAACAACGTAAATGACGCGACGCAATGAAAATTGTTGAATATCAAAATGAAAACCATTGCTACTGATAGTGTACTTGTGTAGTCTACTTGCTGCTGATAGTGTGTGACGCTGTGGTCTACTGAACGTCTTCTTGCTGCTGATAGTGTGTGACGCTGTGGTCTACTGAACGTCTACTTGCTGCTGATAGTGTGTGACGCTGTGGTCTGCTGAACGTCTACTTGCTGCTGATAGTGTGTGACGCTGTGGTCTACTGAACGTCTACTTGCTGCTGATAGTGTGTGACGCTGTGGTCTGCTGAACGTCTACTTGCTGCTGATAGTGTGTGACGCTGTGGTCTGCTGAACGTCTACTTGCTGCTGATAGTGTGTGACGCTGTGGTCTACTGAACGTCTACTTGCTGCTGATAGTGTGTGACGCTGTGGTCTGCTGAACGTCTACTTGCTGCTGATAGTGTGTGACGCTGTGGTCTACTGAACGTCTACTTGCTGCTGATAGTGTGTGACGCTGTGGTCTGCTGAACGTCTACTTGCTGCTGATAGTGCGTGACGCTGTGGTCTGCTGAACGTCTACTTGCTGCTGATAGTGTGTGACCCTGTGGTCTGCTGAACGTCTACTTGCTGCTGATAGTGTGTGACGCTGTGGTCTGCTGAACGTCTACTTGCTGCTGATAGTGTGTGACGCTGTGGTCTGCTGAACATCTACTTGCTGCTGATAGTGTGTGACGCTGTGGTCTGCTGAACGTCTACTTGCTGCTGATAGTGTGTGACGCTGTGGTCTGCTGAACGTCTACTTGCTGCTGATAGTGTGTGACGCTGTGGTCTGCTGAACGTCTACTTGCTGCTGATAGTGTGTGACGCTGTGGTCTGCTGAACGTCTACTTGCTGCTGATAGTGTGTGACGCTGTGGTCTGCTGAACGTCTACTTGCTACTGATAGTGTGTGACGCTGTGGTCTGCTGAACGTCTCCTGGGTTTGATTCCTAGGTCAGGAAACGATTTATTTCGTTCACACACGGGACTTCAATATAAATGGCGAATTATGTCTGTAATTATACCTCTGCCCAACCATTCGGGTGATGTTAATTGCATTATTTGCAAAGCACATCATTTATTTTAAAGTGGTTTGCAGACTTTTGTTCAAAAGTAGGTAGGTATCTATTATTGTTACCAAACCGAATCTTTTCATTACCTTGCTACCGCTTGTCATGTGCCATGCTGTCAAGTCTCATACGTGTTTGGCAACCGTTATCAGCAATATTGATAATTGTCAGTAGTAGGGTTGTGAAGTCTGATGTTAGCAGTAGATTCGAATATAAATCGCATTAGATTTGCAATTGCTTGATGCCCAAAAACAGCTTCAGTTTGGAATGATAGCGTCATTCCCATCTGAACCTGTTTTTATTAGGTTAATGATGAGTTCTTGTGACCGAATATATTTTTTTACCATGAATACATAAGTAAGTACCTACATAATTATACTATTTCATTCAGTAATTACATAAATGAATTAAGCAATGACATCAATAACAACATTGCATTTATTTAGATGAGAGGATCCCATGGCAATCGAGGGAAACGCTCAAATTCTATAGCCGAACCTATAGCGATTTGGGTATTTTATAAAGTAACTTTTTCGGAAGTTGGTATCAATAAACGAAAATGCAGAACCAACAACACCGACTTCCGAAATTAAAGTTATTTTTCACTTTGTAGCGTTTTTTTTTTGAAGTCGGTTGTTTTTTTTTTTTTGTAGAAACGTTTTTTTTATATAACATCGCACCTGTATCCCAATAGGGTCAGGCACACACATTTCGCTAATTATGCCACCAACCGGGCACAAATCCACACTCTGGGCTGCTACTGACAAAATCCTGATGGAAAAACCCAGTAACACATCGTTCGTAATGGGAATCGAACCCAAGACCTCATGCTCAGCTGCAGCGCATTACTTTATTTTTGTGTCCTAATACCAGCAGCACGTTCTGTTAAAACATAATTATAGCAATTTTTTCGTCTCCTTGCAAAGTTTCTTCCTCTCTTGTTTTCCTTCTCCGTTTTGAATCGCAGCGGTGATGAAATAAAGTCCTTAAAATAAGTGCCTGCCTGGGTTCGAACACAGTGTCACTGACGTATAATACTGTACTTATGTATATATAGCAACGTTTATAAAACAACACTCGTCAATTAATTAACTAAATAACTTTTCTAATTATGGTTTAACAAAGAATTCTAATCAAAAGTAATTACTAAAGAGTTCCAACGTTAATTATACAAACAATGTCTTAAATGTTAGATTATAACAGCATTTTATAGGTAAAAAGCCTCATTATTGTCGAATATTTTACGTTTAAGCACAAATTGTCTAGTTTTAAAGAAGCGTGGGTTTCTATCAAATTCTCGAGAATTAATTTAGTTTATTTTGTTGAACTCTTCAGTTCACAAAAGACCGATAGTTATTTGATTTTAAAGCAAATAGTCGAGTAACTGCTTTATAAACAGTTTTTAGACTTGTTGTACAATGTTCTGGATAAGGACGCAACGCTATGGTTCCTGGGAATACTAAGTACGTTTAGCTCAGCTATTTGAAAGTCAATTCAATCAGTTTTCAAATATCATATCGAGTTATTTGCCTCTCAGAAACCGTGGGGTTTAAATTAATTTCTATTTTATGTTTGGCTTAGCTCCTTTAATAATGTTCAAAGAAGCAAAGCAAGCTAGGAGGCTCTCTTGATACCATAATCAGCAACCTAATTATGTAACACAGTTTCAATCACAATCTGAATATTTTTTTAGTTTTTTGCTAATCCATAGCTTCATATGTTCGTAATATTTGTTTGCTCAACTACGTAAATACCGCAATGAATTTTTTTGAGCTTTCAAAATGAAAGCCATTGCTACTGTTAGTGTGTTACAAAAAGAGCTCCCTTGTCAAGCCTGCAGGGTGGTGTCGCCTGCAGGCTTGCCAAGGGAGCTCTTTTTTTTTGAGGCTGGGCTATCGTCAAATGACCCCTCCCGGTCTGGGTGGAGCGGAAGCGAGTGTCAGACTCTTACTGACTAAAACCCATCCGTGTTCCTTCCTTAGCCCTTTATGTTCCGGGGTAGCGGTAACCCTTTTGGACAATCCCGCTGCCCCGGCAGGCTTCGGCCCTAACGGGCCCCTTCTCTGATGCTGACACCTCTTTGAGGCGCGCGTTGAACACGTACGCGCCGTCCGGCACGGGCCTGGTACTGATCGGACGGTGAGCTACTCTCCGTGGCCGGGAGTCATCACGCGGCTCCCGTCTCCCGGAGCGTCTCCCACGGCGGCTAGGACGTGAGGCTCTCTTCCTCAGCCATCCCGTCACCTCCATCGTTAGCATGAGTGCTTCGCAGAAGGAGGTGACTGCCTTCCACTCCCTCTTGCCCCGGACCATGGCTTGAACTAGGGCCGGACGCGAGAGGTGACAATAGGGGGCTCTAATAAACTATAAGTACCTATAAGTGTATTTTTTAAACACATACAGAACGACGTTGTAGTTTCATACAACAGCGGCCACCACTCATGCTTACTAAGTTCCTGAAATAACTAAATAAATAAAAATCTTTATTGCAGACCATATGATCCTCCTAAACACAATAAAAAAATTAACAAAAAAATACAGTTAAATGGCACACATACACACAAACATAAACTCACGCCTTTCTTCTCTTGTACATTAAAAAAACAAACATTTACGCGGCTATTTCCAACCACCGTTTGTAGGTCTTGGTAGTCCTGTCAGAAAGGTCCTTAACTATACTTTCATTCAGGTAATAAGTCTCGTGAACATAAAAATAACCTACAACAATTAACTGAAAATAACAACATCAACAAGCTTAGCATGCGAATAATGTGTAAATATAAAGGCAGCGACCCACTCCGGTGACCTGCAATCAAACTCCTCAGTTATTTGTACAAGGACGCGGTGCCAGACAGCCATGGGGAACACGTAAACATGAATCTATGGGAGAGGTGACAGTGGCAGCGTTCAGCGGGGCTGGTTACTAACAGAAAATGCTTGTTAAACTATCAGTGGTGCTTTGAAACGTTAAATTATCTGTCCCCGTATGATTTTTGTCTGATAAATAATTTAAAGTGTTTTTTTTTTACATGTTTGACAAGGCAATCTAGATTGTAGGTATTTGTATAATAAAGTAAACATACACAAGCTATTTTATTCTTCGCTAGTAGGTTTAAAATCATCAATAAAGTGTGGTTATTAAGGGTGCGTAGAACAACAAGGAAAGCTGTACTTAAGTGCGCCAAACTTGTTTTTATATTATTATTATTATCTTTTACGGGCAGGGTACGTTGCTCGCAGAGCAGATGGCCGATGGAGCTAAAAGGGGTGGCGACCGCGTACCGGAAGACTTAGCGTTGGGAAGACTCCCACAAGGTGGACCGATGACCTTGAGAAGGCCGCAGGAATTCGTTGGATGCGGGAAGCACAGAATCCGTCGAAGTGGAGGTGCTTGGGGAGGCCTATGTCCAGCAGTGGACGTCTTTTGGCTGAAATGATGATTATCTTTTATTTATAAATTCTTTTTAAACTGTTTTTTGATTTTCATCAAATTGAATGAATGCAAAAAAAGAGTTTGAGGAATGTTTTCATTCATGTGAATCAACGTGAAATCAACGTAACTTTTGAAAAGTTACCTTTTGTTTCGTTTTCAACTGCAATCAATACAAAAGAATTACAATTTCAGGTCCAAATATTTACCCACCAGTTCGCAAAATTATTATATTATATTGTTATATTGTCCGCTATTGTCCGCCACCACAATGGCGTCACCCCAACTAGTTCACAATAAAGTGTATCAGTCGTAACATGCCCTTTACCACGATTACCATTACTGTCGTGTTTGCGATAGCGATACAATTCGATAGCGAGTGTCGAACGCGATACGACGACACCAAGTGTGCGTAGTACAGAGTTTGTACTCTGCACATTTGTATGATGATTATTTGATATTCATGATCTTTTTGTTTGTGTTATTTTATTGTTTGGCAGATATGGGTTTGTGTGATGAAGTGCTAACGGTTGATAAAATAGAGGATTGGGGTGCATAAATTGAATACCGTGATTAATGAGCTAAATACTTAATTTATTGGAAGACAATGCTAGTTTCTTAGCGGTACAAATAAGTAGTATCTAAACCTCAACGAGTTTCGTCTTTTGAATAACAAGGTTATTTTTATTTGTACACAATGGGGTGAACGGACTTAGGGTTGTTCAGTCAGACATTATGGAGACACCTTCAAAGGCTTGATTGTATAAACTTACTTACGCCTTTTGGCGCAGTGGTGGCCTAGTGGTATCCGCCTCGACTTACGAGTTGAAGATCGTGAGTTTGAACTCAGCCAGGCACTTTACTTTGTGTATTTAATTTCATTACCACTTCTGTCAAAACGGTGAAGGAAAACATTGTGAGGAAACCGGAATGTCCTAAGAGCCCAAACATTCAAAGACATACGCCAACCCGCACTGAGCCCGCGTGGTAGATTATAGCCCACTCTCTCTCACAGAGAGGAGGTCGGTGTCCCAGCAGTGGGAACATTATGGGCTGATTATATGATTACTGCTTATGTAATGTGAACGGCTGCTAGTAGATAGAACCGTGTGCCTGAGGACACAGTGAGGCGTGTTTGATAGTACTTCAATGTAACATTTCGCACAAGTCCACAAGCCTTATCCACTGAGTTCACTTCCTACAGTATCTCTTGGCAACACTCCTTTGAGAAACTTTGTATAACTTACAGTCAGCTCGGCTCACAAAGACAGACAGTATTTCGTGAAGCAAAACACTAATTTATTGGTTGCCGTCTATTATGCCTGTATTTCCCAAAATGTTATATACAACTATTCTAGCGTTCTATATTACGATGAGCATTTGTCTTTTAAGGAAGGGAACTTAAAGGCAGTCTTTTACATTCCCTTCCCTAAAAGACGAAGGAGGTACTTTCATCAACAATTTACTAAAGATGGAATCCTCCTGTTTGACGCTTCTATGTTATGGGTTTGGTTTCCGCACTTAGTCCTTCAGTGGATAATTGTGCGTGGGCCATGGCGGCCATTGGTGGTTATTCCAACCAGCCCACCTCCCTCCAGAAGCTGATTAAGTCTCCTGGTCTTTTGAGAACATCTGTGTACGATCTGGGTGTCTCAAGGGTTTGTGACCTAATCTGGGTGACGCCTGTGCACTCAAAGAGCACATGCGCAATGGTTTCATCAGCCTCCATGCAAGCTCTGCACAGGAGGCTGTCCGTTATGCCTATTGTGTGGAAGTGTTTGTTTAGCGAGCAGTGCCCCGTGATGGTCCCTGTCAACAGGCGCAGGCCTTTCCTGTCTGCATGCAGCCTGGTGACGACGTCCACCAGCTTTCTGCTTGTGTGTGGGTGTGCTCCTGTAGCCACCTGCGTAGTTGGTTGAAGGGGATGGGCACGATAGGTTCCGGTCCACAGACTGACATACTCGATGCTCTTCTGGCCAGCTCGTCAGCTGCGTCGTTACCTAGCGATCCACTGTGTCCTTTTATCCATTGTAGACATTTTAGTGTCACTACATTGCGGTTCAATACAGTTGCCTGTTCAAGCGCACTGTGTGATACTTTTTCTTCAATATTTTAAGGTCTGATCTCAAAAGAATGACACCTGTATAGCCGTTTTTCAAGTAAGAAAGGGTCGGCTTCTAGTCTAGCCATATAGTTTTAAAACGAATCTTAGAACGTGGTTCCATTACTATCATCGAATTATTTTAAGTATGTGATAATAAATGTATTAGAGATAGATAAAGATTATTTTTCTAACTTGCTTTAAGGAATATTGGTTAATAAAATGGCTAACAAAGTTAATATAATGGCTGTAATTAAAACATAACCCCACAAACAGACACACACAACTCCACATAAGACGTCACTTGTGATCAAACTTGAGTAAACATTGAATGTTATTAGAAGTGCCGTCTTGATGTGAAACCACTTGAAAGCAGAAATAATATCGTGTTGACGCCAAAGGTCGAGGTCATAGTAATACAGACCATGTCTGTTACGAGTACCTAGCACACATACTTACTCGTATTTAGATGCTTTACAATTTTTATCCTGTAGCTTTGACGGTTTGACGGCCTGGTTTACATAATTAGCCTATAATGTTCCCACTGCTGGGACACAGGCCTCCTCTCTGTGAGAGGGAGTGGGCAGTAATCCACCACGCGGGCCCAGTGCGGGTTGGTAGATGTCACATGTCTTCGAATTTTTGGTTCTAGGACATGCCGGTTTCCTCACGATGTTTTCCTTCACCGTTTTGAGAGCAATGGTGATGAAATAATTTCCACAAAGTAAAGCGCCTGTCTGGGTTCGAACCGACGACCTTCAACTCGTAAGTCGCGGCCGTTGCCACTGGGCCACCACTGCTCTTTGATTAATATTTGATGGACTTTCATTTACATCAATACCTAATTGTTGAAGAAGACTTAATAAATAAGTAATCATGAAACAGCAATCACCATTTTTAAGAAAATAATTCGTATTCGACCGAATACGGATTATTCCAAAATATTGTGCAAAACTTAGATGTCGACTCTTTATGTCGGCAGTAACCCTTTACTTTCTATCAAGACCTTTTCCAAAACAAATCCATAAGAAGTTAAAAACATTCGTAGTTATTCATTCTGAGTCAAAAGATATCGAATAACAGGGTGATGTAGGTACCTACTCACAAGTTCATATAAAACCTCTGTCAATAAGGCACATCTATGTTTACTATAAGGGTATGTTTACTATAAGGGTGAATTTAGTATAATATCTTTATTTGGTAGGTCGATGACCTGTGATTTGGTTTGCTGTTGTTATTAAGTTTCACAGGGTTACTGTTACTGTTACTGTTAGCCTGCATCATCCCACTGCTGGGCAAAGGCCTCTCCCTATGACATCCAGTTCTTTCGATCCAAGGATAAATTGGGCCACTGGTCGTTTGTTTTGTCCAGCTCGTCCATTTTTACAGGATAATATTATAAATAAAATATTTTCTGAAATATTTTCCTTCTGAGGCTCACTACGCAAGTGATATCAGTATCAGTATTATCAGTAATTTAGCTATTCTTCATAGCTAAATTAGCCATACGATACAAAATAAACTTTGCTTGAAGCCTGAAAACGTTCGAGAGTCATATTTTCATCAACATACTTAGTAATTATCACGCCTGTATTCCCCGAGAGGTTCGGCAGACGTGTACCTACCTATAGTACACCCACATTTTCGTAGTTATTTTAAGCCCCATGTAATAGGGGGCGACTCCATTGCCATCAACCATTGCACAAATCCAGACTCCGGGGCTACTGAGTTTAGTAGAGATTCCCGCAATAAACTTTTGCCCTACCAGGGGATGGAACCCAGGATTCATGCTCAGCCGTAGCACTTGCGACCACTAGACCAACGAAGCAGAAAGAATATGAGATTTAAGAGACAACAAAAGACAAAAAAAATGATATAAATATATAGGTATATGAGACAACAACAGAGAAAAACAAATCGAACACTAAAGGAGACCTTTCTCAACGGTGTGACATCAGGTAGGTACCTCTTATACAGGTTGATTTCAAAAACGTGTTAGTAAACCCACTGAAGATTTTCTCTTTTTTACGAAAGAAATTTGTTTGCAATAACACTCAAATAACTGTAAAGTATATTTTTACGAAGTAGGTAACTGGCTGTAATCGACGAGACGTTTCTTTTTTCTTATTCGCCTCGTAAACTGCGCTTGACGCTTGACGCCCGTTCAAGGACATGCGACTAAACGTGACCCGGATTTTATTTAATGGGCTACTAAGTAGGTCACAGGTTGTATCATTGTGGTTAGGATTTTTATTCTCAGCTTCGCGGTGATTGCTTACTACACTCTAAATGGCTTTCAGTTTGACAGATCAACAACATTCATTGCGATAATTACGTTGTTGAAACGACATTTTTTTCGAACATAACCGATGGATTAACAATATCCTTCAAAATGATTGAGATTATTATTGATAGTGATTGGTGGTTGGTGTGATTGGTAGTGTGTAGTGTTACGCAATTAGGGTGCAGGAAAAACAAGCAAAAATTGTGGGAAAGTATTTGGGGATCGATTAAATATTATGCCGATAAAATATGGTTTAGGTAGGTCATTTACTTCCAGTAAGAGATACACACTTGTTCGGGTCGTTATAATTCGGCCCAGCCGGGGGCAAAATCGAATAGGTTTATAATATTTTACCGACGGGCTGTGCCGAATCAAGCCGACCCGAATAAATGTATAGCACGCCGAATTTCGTATATACATTTATTAAAAGATTTTTTTGCCCATGAATGAAGTTCTTGTAAATGATATGTCTTTAGTTAAATAAAGTTGAACTATTAGGATTTTCATCAAACTAAAATAAACAAAATAAATTAAAAACAATATCAAAATATTTCTGAATCTAAAAACCGCACAAAGTTAATTGAAATTGTATCGGTTGGCTTTATGAAACGTAAAACAAGAGATTTTGCCATTTAACCTTTAAAGGGTAACGACTTGTTATCAATATGGAGGCGAAAAGAATCGGCTATTAGTATACAATAGGTAGAATGGGGAGCTAATGTCAGACTGGTCTGTACTAATTAAAACATGTAAAAAACTAGTAATTAAAATCCTTAGTTTGTCTTTATTTAGACTAAATAAATTCTAACTTATTTAGTCTAAATAAAGACACGGTCCAGTCCCACACTACGCTCGCGCTTGCCGATAAGCGGTCTCCACTCTAGGACTCATCTGCTCCACCGGCAATCGGTCTTTCGACAAACATGGCCACTCCTACTGCCACTGGATGTGGAAGGCGGAGGACAGTGTGTTGTGGCGCAGCCTGGGAGAGGCCTATGTCCAGCAGTGGACTGTGATAGGCTGAGTTGGTTGAAAGAAAGACACGGAGTTTGCTGTGTTTAGGTTCATGTTAACTTTTTTTTATAACAATATTATTTCTCAGAATGGGAAAGTGCTCTGTGTTGTTTCTATTCTGAGAACCTAAAATTACCTAACGGCTAACTTTCTACAGAGAGTTAGGTCATTTTAGGTACTCAGAATAGAAACTGCTCTTTTTACAGGAACTTCTTACTTCTTCTTCTCTACCTAACTCCGACGGGCTAGCTAGATTGGATAATGATTTTTCTGGTATACTGCGGCTGGCAAAATGCCTAATCTCGCATGGCAATCGGTTGCATTCATTCAGGTGCATTCATTCAGGAATCCAAAGTCTTTCGTCTTACGACCTAAAGATGACTACCCTAATATACCTACTAAAGACAAGGCTACACAGATAGCCTTTACAGTACCCTGTAGAGGCTATCTGTGTAGCCTTGTCTTTAATAACACAGGCTGGTCATAATTGACAGCATATTCCATTCGAACGTTCAAGGAGACGTCAAATTTTTTTTTCCGTTTTGCGTGAATGTGACGCATGTTTCCCCCCTACCTTTTATTATTTTTTGTATTTGTTCTTTTTTTTGCGTAATTTTCACCGCAAATAAACGTTTTTTTCTTTCTTTCTTCTTTCTTTCTAAATATATTTATTGGGTATTTTTTTTGTAGAGGAAAAGTGCTAGAAATAAGATGACCATGTAAAGTCCCTCCTCTCAATACATATATATAAAGTTATCGCTGTTTGATTATATCGTGGGGTCCCTCTGAGCTACGGGTCCTCACAGTACCTGTGTTGCTAGCTGGAAGGAATTATTATTATTCTTCTAAATGGATTCACGGTACAAAAAATATGGTCACAGGTCACAATGTACCTACATGTGACCTTAATTTTTTTAAAAGCTGCACTTTCCAACGAAAAATCTCTATAACTAAGTATCCTCTTGTCTATTCCAGAATGGTGTTGAAGTCAGCATTTCCCTCACACCTTCCTTCATCACCATTACCCATGGGTTCCAACGACCCGATTACAGCTAATTCGCAAGGGATTCCAAATACCAAGGTAACTCATTCACCTTGGAAACGGTTAAAACTTACGAGGGGATCGCTCCAAGGGAATGACCCGTTTTCCTTAAGGGGTAGCTGTTAACAACATAAGGACATAATACAAGCTGTTCTTACACATTGTATTTCTTATGCTTTTGTGGATCCATTTAAAGATAATTATATTTAAAAATGATATTTGCATTTTTGTATGATAGGATTCCTTCAAAAGCTTGACCTGGTTTTATAATATGTCCTCGGGTATTTCAGGTAGCGTTATAGACTCTCATGGTCCAAGGCGAAATCGGTTGACAAAACCAGATAGGTACTTTATATTTGGAACTTTGTTTTTGTATTTATTTATATAGTTACTCATTGAATTTAGTACTTAGTGTAAATAGTTAGATATCTATACCGTAATTTATTGTTTTCGCAAAAGGAATGGATTTCCATTTCAGCCTACTTCTGGCCTGTTTAGCTTCAAGAAACCGTCTTATTAAGAAAAATACAGCCTCAGACCAAAAAAATCTAATCCTCCACTACTCACTTGTAGGTACCTACCATTGAACCGATAAAAACTTTCTCCCAAAAAAGCGTATCGTATAAAATAAAATAATTCTCCATCGCAATGCGGGCCGCACTTACGTTTACATCGGGCACACCTGCCCCCCATTACTTATAGTACGGGACTCCGCCATCGGTTACCTCGTCGTTTACTTGAATTTCTATTAGTAGACACTTAGCTTGTGCTATTTTGGTGTTATGAGACCCTGGTACTTGAGTTTAGTGTCAAGGGTTTATTTTTTCGTGGAAGTACGGGAGTCTCAAGTATTGATGTAGACATCAAATGGGGATAAAAACTTCCACTTGCTCACTGCAGGTGTCGCTAATATCCAGCGCCTAAGAATTTGACAGCTAGCGGTCACTACCCATATTTTTTTTATAAACAAGTGATACTTAATTAATATGACTCGATGCGCAGCTGTTGACTGCAAAAATACGGGGCCTCAAATTTTTGCCAAAGATGTCAAAAGACGAAAATTGTGAGAGAAAGATATCCGAAAAAAAAAATTTACCCGATATTTCGTCGAGACTATGACGTCGAGGTGTCGCTGCAGAGAGAACTAAGACTATTTTCATTACCTACGGTCACTTTTGGTGTAAAATTATGTAAATTATAATAAAGGTGTGTGTGTGTGTGTGTGTGAGTTTATATTGTCATATTAGATCAATACTAGAATTAACATCTCTGAAGTTTTTTAGTGAGGAAGATCATCCTCTAGTTAGTTTTCGTAAGTTTTCGTGTCGTACGCGGAGGCGTTCTTTTCTTTTGTTGAAGACTGGAGAGTCTTCAATAAAAAAAAAGAACTAGAAGTTAACAAACATAAAATAAGCTACAAATTATAAAACGTTAACAATTTATTAATTTTTTTTCCACTAAAGCTGCTTTTTTTACCAGTGTTAGGCACTTCCCTTTTTATTAGCTCGTCATTCAACACTCCAAGTCGCATACATAATTATCTAGTTTTCTGTTAATTTGTGATCGACATAAAAGTAAATCAAAAACAAAACAATGGCGGCTTGTGGACGGTAAAAAACAGTGCTGCCACCTATGACGAGCTTTCAGTTTTTTTGTAAGGATTTTAATCAGCTGTAAGTAGGGCTGTCATTATTAGTTTAGATTTTCTCACGATCGCGATAGTGTTAGTACTATGCCAGAATATCTCAGAAAACTAATCTGACTGCAGCTGATTCTTCCCAAAATTAATAGTAATTTATGAGAACTCTATTCCGCTTAACGAAAGCTCAATAGAATAACAAGAGCCTCATCTATACTTATAATAAATCTGTAGAAGTGAAAATTCTGTACATTGAAAATATCAAAAAAATAAATGGCAGGGGGTTTTACTAGACCGACACCGAAACCAAAAATGTGATTAAAAAAGTTTATGTCTGTCTGTTTGTTCAGGCATCACGCAAAAACTACCGGTTCGATTACGATGAAACGTGGTATAATTATTCTTTAATATCCTGGGCGGGCACCACACTGAGTATTTTATATCCCGGAAAAGTATATACAGTAAAAAACAAACTTAATTTTGCGGTTCGATCCCTAGACCCAATTACTGTACCAACTGCAAATAATAAGTTTGTCGTAGGTTACGTCACCCGCAGAGGAGTTCACTAAGGGGCGCTGCACACGGCTAAGATACTATATTTTATCTTAAGATACAATATCGCTCGCCATACAATTCAATGGACTATCACACACGACGAAGATAATAAATAATATTTCATATTTTCGTATCTTAAGATGAATTTGTATGGCGAGCGATATCGTTTCTTAAGATAAAATATTATAGTATCTTAGCCGTGTGCAGCGCCCCTAAGTTATGCTGTAAAATATGTAGTGCTGAAGGTTGAATTTGGCTTGCATCGTTTGCAGCACACACGTGGCGCGCGGCCGCCACGGGTCGCTACCGTATCTATGGACGGAGTCTGAGCGCGCGCATCATACATTTTTTGAACTTTGATTTGAACGGACGTGTCGAGTGGCGAACGTTCGTTCTTATTAGCATTCTATATATTGTATGTTTTAACTTCTACTTGATAACTTGATTGTTATTGACAGTGGTCAAGCGTAAATTAATTACTGGTGTTCGTTCGGCAATTAAGTTGTCTTTATTACATATAAAATTCAAAGTCCTGACTGACTGAGATATCTACGCACAACCTAAACCGCTGGTCCTAGAGACATTAAATTTGGAGGGTGTGTTCTTTGTGAAGAATAGGTATCTACTAAGAAACAGTTTATCGAAATTCCACTCTTAAGAGGGTGAATGAGGGGAGGGTGAAATTTCACGCGGACGAAGTCGTGGGCAGAAGCTAGTAGATAATATAAGGGTGCAAGTGTCAACATTCGATCGTTCTCAAACGTGCGATAGACCGGGGTCCACTATTTTCAACTGTCTTTGTAAATCAAATAGATTACTGAAATATTTTTATAGCGGTAAGCACGTTTTTTCCACATCCACATGACATGGACGGAGTCGCGGGCATAGCTAGTATATCTATGTATTATCAAAAGATCGTAATGAAACCTATAATAATTAAAATCGCTAGCTCACACCGTAAAACCTTGTTTTTATTTAATAGCTACATTAACATTCCTGGAAGGTTCTCATTTGATATTGTTAACTTTGATATTGTTAACTTTGATATTGTTAACTTTGATATTGTTAACTTTGATATTGTTAACTTTGATATTGTTAACTTTGATATTGTTAACTTTGATATTGTTAACTGTGAGATGAAATCAAACAACTAACTTATAACTCGAAGTCAGTGCTAGAAATAATTACATTTCCATCGGAGAACATCGAAGGCCAGAGGAATGAAACATTTTGTTCAATGCAATTAGATTCAATAAGGTTTAGTGCACAAGCACAATTTCTCCCGCCAACGAACCACGCACAAACAAATTAATCCGCCATCCGGACAGAAGCCGGACGAACTCGGACAGCATGGTATTCCGGACTCCCGGACACCACGCGCTTTGAAGCAGTTGCACTGCTAATTTGGTTCTAAGCCGTCATTTCGGTGTGAATGCAGGGCTTATGTCGCCGGGCAGAGCGCCGAATGGTGGGCAATTCACGCGTTTCCTTCTGACTATTATGGTTCTAGCCGGGTAATGTTAGAGATTCTGGTGAAATATCACACTTTGTTGTTGGTTTCGCTTAGGCATTAGTGTTGTTGTTGGTTTCGCTTAGGCATTAGTGTTGTTGTTGGTTTCGCTTAGGCATTAGTGTTGGTTCATTAGAATAGCTAAGACCAAATCCACTAGTTATAATTCTCTGGCATTTGTCTCATTCTGCGAATTACATAATACGAACCGCTCAGAAGCACTAAAGTCAATGGACTGTGGCATGAAAGTAAATGCCAGTGCGATAAATTAGATTTGACTAAAATTCTAAGGTTAACATCAGAAGAAACCACTCATACTTATACTCGTCATCCATCAGAATCTTTACCACTACTAGGATGATGAGAAATCAAAAGAAGCTGTAGTTAAGAGCAGTAAGGCAGCATTAGCATCCCGGTAAGTTCAGTAATCTAGAAAAATACACTCTTTCGACATTCGAAAATCGTTTTTTCATTCGACAACTAGAACTAAAATTACTTCACAAATTCACATCCAAGAAAAACGAAACAAGAGTAATTTACTCACACAGGGAACTTACACAAGTATAAGTTTTCTCAAATGGAGTCGCCCTCGTCTCGGGCAAAATGAGGCGAGTAAATCTATCGCAGTCCGTTTCGAGGCGCCTCTAGTCCGAGTAAACCGATTACTCGATGCACCCGCCCGGATACACCGGGAGTTGGGAATTACGTTTAGGTTCTTTAGATTTTTTTGCTATTAATTTGGTTGTGTGAAAAGGAATTCGGTATGTTATTGTAGGTTTCCTAATTTTTTTAAAAGAAAATTGTGACCTCTTCGAAATTCTCTTCTTTTTCACCAGTTGGGTTTAAAAAGCTGATGATTTGAGAATTTTAAAGATTCATAGCGTTCGCTTTAGAGTTTTATACATTGAGATTCATAAACACTACAGTAATACATGTATAAATGATTAATATTTAAGCGAGGGTGTGCATACTTACCTGTACTTTACATACATAAATAATTATGAATGTGAGATATCGCTTATGCATGCATTACCTTGAGGGGTGAGTTATTATTTTGAGCTTTACCTATTCAGGGTATTTTGATAATGCTGAAAATTCGAAACTTAAGTTTTACATTTCAATTATTAATTCGTTACTTCAGTTAAAAAAATATCGTTTTTGAATTATTTTTGTACTTGAAAATAAATTATAATGTACAATAGTTGAGAGTTCGATCTGGAGTTCGATCTATCAGGTTAAGCTACGCTTGCAGCGGTTGGTCCGTAGATGGGTGACCTTTTTTGCATACCAAGACCCCTTCAGAAAGAATGTTAAGCCGTTGGTCCCGGCTGTCATTCGTGGACCTTTGACAGTCGTTATGGATCGTCATCGTCAGAAGCTCGAAAGTCTAACAACCAGTTTAACCAAGGGGTTTTGTATTATAGTAACTGCATTGTGGTGGTCAGACAAGCAATCGCTCCATGTAACTCAAAGTTCAGTAACAAAAAAAAAAGAAAAAGTGAAGTAATTTTACAGTAATTTATAAAACATGATCATAATTTTATTTAAATAGTCATCATCATCATTTCAGCCGAAAAACGTCCACTGCTGGACATAGGCCTCCCTCAACCGCCACTTCGATTGGTTCTGTGCTTCCCACATCCACGCGACGTTCAAATAATCAACATTAATGTAAAATCTCGAGCTGCCATATCGGAAAGTACTCAATTTATGAATTTAACTGTGTATTTAATTTACCATCCACTAATTAAAAGTTTTCGTTAAAATACACCAAACTGGTAAAAATATCGAATTTTATTAACAATTAATTATTGGTATGGGCGGCATTCCCGATGGATAGTGTAATTAATAATTACTTGGTAGTGAAAATATTTTAAATAATTGTGTAATATAAAATGCAAATAATGACAGTAGTTATGTGTAATTACGTTGCACATGACAATTTGATTTTTTATTTGTATATCAGACTAGACTAGATTAGATTTCTTGTTCCCGTGAACCACCCCATTGCACCGCACAGCCGTCGCCCGCCCTTTCACCGTTTTTGCTCAGCGTTCTTTCTAACTTTTTTATCTTTGCTCAGCTCCTAAGGGTCTTAGCGTGATGTTAGGATATAGCCTTCCTCAAGACTTGAACTATCAAAAGAAAAACGATTTTTTTTTCAAATCAGACTGGCAGTTCCAGAGTTTAGCGCGTTTAAACAAACTCATCAGCTTTATTATTAGCATAGATAAATACAGAACAAGTTGATAATACAACACACGAAACAGGAACTGCTTTAAAAAAAACATTAGCGTTGAAAAGTGGTAAAGTTGATGCTAATGATTCGTAAAGCATAAATACATGTATAAAAGAACAAGATTCTCCTTTTTCCCCAATCTTAGATATTCATAAAGTACGAAAATACTAAGTAAGATCTAAAAATACATTCGTCGTGCGCAGCTCCCGGCCAACCCGATGCGCGTCTCTTTTATCCGGGCCAAGAAATTGGACGCCCGCGTGGAGGGTATGTACACGAGTGAAGTAAACACGCTGCTTACTTTATTCCACTGCTAACCCTACTAATGAACACTTATTGCTTTATTCGATACCTACTGCTTCTGCTGACCGTATATTGGGTACAATCTGCTAATAAAGTGGGATCTAATGTTGGGTTTGTTATTACTTTTGCAGCGGTTTTCGCTTGTATTTTATTTGAATGTAGGTTTTTGTCTATTCACGTTTATTTAGAATTAAACGAGAAAGGGCGATGGAAAAAGGCGATTCCGTGCTGCCAGATGAGGTCCAACCCTTAAGTTTGCAATGTACAAATTATAAAGTAACAGTGTACCTACTCATTGTTGAAAAGCCTAATAAATAAATAAATATGATATCAATCTGAAAGCATATCTTTAAAAAAAAATTTGCAATTCAGCTTATAAATAAAAGCGTGCTGATGTAACAGACTTAAAAAAAATCAACTTGAATTGAGAATCTCCTCCTTTTTTTGAAGTCGGTTAATAAGAAGTATTTATTGTGACTCCCACAGGAAGAACACAAACTAAATAAAGTGACACAATCGTAGAAAAATAAAAATAAATAAAACTACAGATATAAAAAAAAGTCCTGTACGAAGCCAGAAAGTCCCAACTCAGCAGAAAGAAAGAAAATATGTTTATTTGCTGCGGTCAACATGACGCAGAGCAATGACAAAAACAAAAAAGAACAAGTTGGGGGAAATATGCGTCACATCCACGCAAAACGGCTATCGCTCAGCATAATGCTATAACCCGGCATGTGAGCTCTACATCCATGTATAGCTCACATGGCTGGCAAAGAAAAAGGTAAGATCCATCTTACCTTTTTCTTTCATAAAGATGGTAGGTAATACATTTCTTTATTACCTTCCAGTTTCTTTGGTAGTTGATGATTATCGCGCCATCTAGTGAGTAAGATGGTACTAACCAAATATGAAGCGATGATGCTTTTTTGGTCATAACAATTGTTTGTAACAAACTATTCTATTGATACTCGTTTATATAAAAAAGATAGAACTGTCTCCTATTGCGAGTGCAAATTAAATTCACTCCCAAATGTAAATAATAAGTAGGTAAGTACCTACTGCTACAAATTTTATGTTGCTACAATACATTGTAAGTACCGATATCTATGTAATTTAATAATTACAAACGCGATGATTATAATAATTAGCACTACAGTTATTGCCTCTATAATTATTTATTGCGTTCATTGAACCGAATCAGTGATAGCTATTTATATTACTTACAAGATTTTTTAATAGTTTTAATAACTATATTAAGATGAAAGGTCAGGTATACTGAGATTAATATTAATTTAGAGAAATATTTTTAATGTTTCTTACTTTGATTTCGAAAGTAAATTACTTTCGAATGTTACACCAATTTACTTTTTAATATAGGTAATTACATGTATTCGAGCATGCCGTAATACTATTATTGGCATTGATTAAAATTATCATTGGTAGCCAAACAATAGCCCAGCGTCTGATTGATCAATGTTACCAAGTGACCATGAATCTAAATAGTATCCTATTGTATAGCTTGACGCTTGCTTCCTGCAAGGTGACAATGACACATAATTAAGAAGTAATTAGTTAAAAGGTTGTATGCAGGTAAGTAATTGAGCGCAAAAAACAGAATAAAAGATTTTCATCTCCGGTTGTTACTACTTTGAAGGATTTGAAAACTAAGAAAAATAAGTAAGTACCTACCTTATAATTTTTATGCCAGAAACGATAGGTAGGTTTCGATTCAACTAAAACATAAACAGACAAGAAAACCAAACAATCTAAATAAGCAATGTTATTTTATCCTTAAAGAATTTCAATTGTCCCAAAAAATAACAACCGATGTTGACACTACCACTCACCACTATTCGTAAAGGTGGGTGCTCAAAGGTGAACGCTACACGAATTTTCGTTGCCACCTTACGTGAAAGGTTCTATGAATCGATACAAATTGCATGCAGTGTGAACCGGCCCTTTGTGAGCCGCATATTTGACTCCTTCATAGAATGCCTGCAATACTTCCTAAGCAAATTGTAAGGTTGTGATTGGATACGTTTTTACGGCATCTGTGTTCCTGGTACCTACGAGGTATTTAGTTAGGAGTTTTTATGAGATAGCAAGGGCTAAAGTACTACAAGACAGTCATAGCATACGCTTCACAATGATCGACTAAAATGACCAGGGTACGGCAATTCCGGGTTCCGGCAATCGAGTTTTCCAACGTGTTTGAATGAAATTCTAATGTTATATTTGAGCAAGAATTAATATGCTATTACCTCCTTAACAAAAAACCGGTCAAGAGCGAGTCGGACTCGCGCACCGAGAGTTCCGTACCATCATGTTTGCCTATCAATCATGCCTATATTCGTCAGAGAATTTCAACACTGTGCACTGCAGTGTAGAATATTGCAGTTTTATGTCAGCGCTATCTCTTGACCGATAGTGAAACAAATGTAACTTTTGTTGATGATTTCTGAAAAAGTGTGCTATTTAGAGACTTCGTTTTATTTTTCCTGTAATCTTTACAAAAACTTCTACCACATAAAGTGATTTCAGATTTTTGTGTTTGCAAACTTCGGAGCTACGGGGAGGGGGACGATATTTTTTTTACATTTTTCATCAAAAGTCGAAAAATATCTGTCTAAAAAAAAGAAAAAAAAATTTGAGGAGGTGCATTCTGCGCTCTTTCATATGATACCCTCCCCACATGCCCTAGTAGCCCCACTTCGAATTTTTCAGACCCCCTTTCAGTCCCTGTTGCAAAAAATATACATTTATTTTTATTTCTTTCTTATTTGAAAAATAGTTGGACAAACGTCATCTAAAATTATTCCAAATTTCAAGTTGATAGCATTAGTAGTTCTTGAGATACGCAGCTGTGACAAACAAACAGACAGTAAGACAGACCAAACAGACAGACAGACTGAATCTCACCATAAGGGTTCCGTTTTACCATTTTGGTACGGAACCCTAAAAATTATAAGCATGACCAAAGAATTCACAGAACCTTAACGTTTAGATTAACCTTAACGCCTACACAATCACTCACCCACTGAACGAGCATTTAAATGACAAGTTCTTATTAGATCATTCTTAAACAGCCTAACAAGGCCTCGCCTAGGGCTGCCATTTATAGAATTAGACTCTTAATATTATTGTGTTATAAATAATTTATGTGAGATCCACAGCTACATAATGTCATAGACATTTATGTCTTATTTATTTCCTAGAAACTTAAGATGGGCCATAAAAATAAAATGTCGTCAAAAGCTTGTTCTTTAAACAATGCGGAAAACATTATTATCCGCATTTAAAAATTCACAAAAGTGACAAAGTTTCACTGCTTTATTTAAAATCTCCCTTTTTTTGACAATCCTAGTCATAGGACATGTCCAAACATGATGACAGATGTGTTGTCACAGAGTTGTTACGAATAGCACACCATTGTACAAAATCATGGGATCTTTTGTTTCATTAGGCTGCGCGCCCACGTCCGATAATGGTGATCGGTGACCGATTTTTTGTAGGAGAAAAATATAACGTACTGATGGCAATAGTGCAACGCACACGTCCTACAAAAAGTCGGTCTAAATAACATAGCGCGAAATAATCTGACCGATTATAGGACCCACAAAAAGCCTGACGTGGGCGGGCAGCCTTAGAGTGGAAAACATGGGAACAGTTACATTCAGAAGAAAACCTTGACAAACGTTTTGTGTTGCTGGTGCCAAAGAAAAAATAAATCGTTAATAACCATACGACTAACCTAAATCACGTAGGTTAACAATCCAAATTAAAAAGCTATTACGTGATCTGATTGGTACCTTACTTGTAACTATGACATCATAACAGCAAAAAACATTGGACTTCCCAAAGAGCAAATATCATTTGTCACACTTTCAATTTCACCACAAACAGGTCCGCCTCCCGCGACTAGGTAGGTACTACACACCTGACCTTTCGTGAGTTTCGAAGCACATCACTACTAATCACGGTTACGACACGTACTCAAATCGATTCACTGACCACAACTCGATTACACTATAAAAGTACTTTAAAAAAACATTTATTATAGTAAATCGATTGAGACAAAGTTCATTGCCTCGCACTGTTTCTACATCAGTGATGAATATAGTAAAGACTAATAACCTTAATCGATTTGACTTTAGCTGTTGAGACAGTCTTTAATAGGATGACTTTTTTACTTAATCTGTTTGCATTTACTCTGCCCACACAGAAAGTTTATTCACAGAAGCTGTTAATACAGCAGAGAGAAAATAATATTACCTAGGTACCTACATTACTCTAGTGTATAGTTTGTTGCCATGTGCAGCTTAAATCATTGCACCGTTACAATACCTCATTTCGTTTATTCCAGTGTCCTAGGGTACATGACGTCACAGGACATTTCAAATAGCAAAGACAGTGGACGAATAGGTACATGAATAGAGAATACCTACACATACGACTGGCGCTAGTAGGTAGTATACTAGCGCCATCTCGTTTGCCGATAAGTACTATTTCTTCGGGTTTCATCTATAGACAGTCTGAAGTTAATTAAAAAAACAAAAATTGCAGTTTAGTCGAGCATTAAAAAAACTTAATTACGGAAAAATAAATAATAAAACCGGCCAAGTACGTCTCGGACCACGCACAATGAAGGGTTCCGTAGTTGGAATGAATTTATCCCAAGAACAAACTTAACATTGTAGTTGAAAAACATGATCTCCCATACATTCCAACGGAAAATCTAAGTTTGTACGCACAATATTGAGAGATTTACCATGTTGTTTCAAGATCATAGACATCTTATTAATTTTCCTGTAATCTATAGGTATAGAACTATTTTCTGTATTTTTTTCAAAATTTTAGGCTCAGTAGTTTCGGATATAAGGGGGGGGGGGGGTGGTAAATTTCCGTCTATTGTCTTAAATAACTTTAATACAATTTACTTTAAAATTATTAAAAAAATATATTTGAGATCCTCACGGTAAGCCCTTTCATATGATCACACGGTACAGATTCCGAAACTTTTTTTTAAATTGTCTATTTACCCCTCAAAAAACACTCCCATTTTCAAAACTCATTTACTTACGTTACACGTCTGTGTTTGGGTCACAGAGATTCACATGTGTACCAAATTTCAACTTAATCGGTCCATAAGATTCGGAGCAAATTGGCTGTGACAGACGGACAGACAGACAGACACACGAGTGATCCTATAAGGGTTCCGTTTTTTCCTTTTGAGGTACGGAACCCTAAAAAGCATGAAACGGGAAAAAAATATTCAGTATAAATAAGAAAATAGTAATTAGGTACTTGTAACATTATTTTCTGTCTATTTAACTATGATAGGTAAGTTTTTAGTTCTTTTTTTTTTACTTTTATTTGACTTTATTTTTAAATAAGTACCGTTATTAGGTACCCACGGTTAATGGGAAGTGATAATGTTGATACACGTATATTATTCAAGTGTGATGAAATATCAATAATAAAAACTTATTAGGTAGTTTAAATAATAAATTCATAAAACACAACAAAATAGTATGTCTAGCGACTATTATTAACGTAGCTTGGATAATTAATACGACTTTGATGACATTTAAATAATAACTAATGATAATAGCGTAGATATGTGATACCTATATCGCTTCCTGCTAACGGATAACCATATTTATGGAAATCAATAAATTACGATATTCTTTTAGGAGTGACCTTTGTGAAAAATTATAATAACAAGAAAAGCCGCGCGGGGATCGGAATGTTGTATACATACTTATTATGACTGAATTTTCGGATTACGTCCTAAGAATGTATAATAATAGTACCGATTTTAAATCTGGGTTGGTACTTAGTTGATTCCAAAATATACCTCTACTACTTATCTCTTTGTGCCGACTGGCAGCGTAACGGCTCTCTTGGACGCAAAGCCTGACTGTGATGTGTTCGCGGATGAATGGAAGAAGACCTTGTTAGTAAGTCTGGAGTATTGTGAGATGAGCGTACCTATGACTGTCGAGTAGTTGTATTATATGCTGTTATTGTTATTGTATTGTATTGTAGGCCGCAGGAACCCGCTGGATGCGGGAAGCACAGAACCGGTCGAAGTGGAGATGCCTGAGGGAGGCCTAAGTCCCGCAGAGGACGTCTTTCGGCTGAAATGATGATGATGTTGTCCCATTTTATGTTAAACTAGCTTCTGCCTGCGACTTCATCCGTGTGAAATTTCGGCCCCGGCCCCGTCGCGTCGCATCACATCACCCGCCCGCGTTGTCACTTCATTTTCGCTTAGCATTCTTTTTGACATTTTCTTTTTATTCGGCTTCTAAGGATCAATAGCCTTCCACACGAATTGGGCTATCAAATGCAAAAAGAATTTTTCAAGTTTGAATGGTAGTTCCAGAGATTAGCGCATTCAAACAAACAAACAAACTCGTCAGCTTTATTTTTAGTAAGTATATAGACAGATAAATAAATAGGTGCCGCCATGCCGAGTTAGTAACAGGACAAATTAAACTTTTCTGCTTTGTGTCCGGGATGCCAACGCATCTGCCATCTCTCTGGTTGGTATTGAAGATGCCCGTACTTGCTACCAGGTACGCCACCGGCTTTTTTGCCATTCAATCATAGTTCAATTTTTTATTTTCCCAATGAGTAAGCTCTTCACAAGAATGAGTAGTATCATGTCATGTTAGTTCTAGAGTTCGCGCAAAATAAGTCACTTGCAATAAAACACTTGAAATAAAAATTACATTGAATTATTCATAGAGTATGAATAATTCAATGTAATTTTTATTTCAAGTGTCAAACTAATTTAATTCTGCGGTATTTTATCTTTGCCCTTGATCTTTTGTGTGCGATATGCGTTTTATTAATGTCATGTAAAAAACTAAACCAGTACTCATTTATGCGCTTTACAATCTAGCAACAATAGTAAATGAGTCCATTGTTCTAATTTCTTACAAGGCCTATGTTACATCTACTTTACGTTTTCGAATAATATATTGGGGAAATTCCACTGACAAAGACATTGCGTTTAAGGCCCAAAAAAATCTGTACGTGCTGTGTTTAAACTGAAACCAACTGAATACTGTATTCCATATTTAAAAAAATTTAAACGCATAACATTGCCCTATATATAGGTACAGAGGCCAGCACATCAACCTACCCCAATCTGTCAAAACAATTACTGCAAAGGAATAAGGTTCATATTCAATTGGGAAAATTTGACAGATTGGGGTAGCTTGATGTGCTGGCCTCTGTACATTTTTGAGGCAGTATGCAGTATATGTCAAATCCAACTTCCATCAGTTTGAAATATTGTGATCTAAACGACGCAACAGAGAGCTGCCCTAAGCCACATAGCACTGCCCTATAAACTAAAAGTTTTTTAGGAATGGCACCTATGATCTATAGTAAGATCCCTAGACGAATTAATAGTAGATTGTAAAACTAGCGCATAAAAGAAGCCATTTTACCCCGAGACGTTTGTATCCACCCGAGCCGCAGGAGAGTGTGGATAGTTAAGTCAAGGGGCAAAATGGCTCGATTATGCCCGAGTTATAAACTCTGCTTTTCACTTCGATTGAGAGAAAATTAAACAGGCATAAAGAATGTTGCAAATACATACACAACGACTCAGTCACGGTGTATTGCTTCTAGAATAGATTTTACTTTCCTTATACAAAAACTTCCTAAAGCGCATTGAGTGAACGTTCAAGCTAGTTTTATGATCAAAATAAACAAAAAGTAGACGTGGTCATGTGACTTTACATCCTGTTCATTATATCTAACACATTTATCTTGTTCTTGATAATACGGTACACGCGTAGGTATTGTCTTGATTTTATTATAATACCTAGTGCCACATTTTTCAAGGCCTCTATATGCGTCATTATGTACCGGAATGTAAACATCGTTAGTTTAAAATTTTTGTTTTTGCCAACCATATTATAAATGGTACAATTCATCAAATTTAAATTATTCAAATGTTGACTTTTCAATAAATATGTATTTGATGGTTATTTACGAGTGTATTTGTACAAAAGTAAAAAGTTAAAGTAGGTATCATCAATGGCTATAAGTTTAAGATTAGGGTCACGGACACACGTGTTGTGCTTATTGTCAAGGTTCTATTAAGTACTAGGCATATTCAAATGATTGAGTAAGATTTCCCTCGGGCAGAAGATTTATGGATAAACAAGATAGTAAACCTTTACCTAATATTAAAATGTTCTTTATCGTAGCCTGTGTCAGTAGCCTTTCTAGCTCCTTCAACAGTGTCATTATGATTTTTGGAAAAGGTTCAAGAAGTAATTTGTCAAGGAACGTAATTATCCAACATTTTAATTAGGTACCTTATCCACTTAGTTTGGGCAACTAAATTCTTCAATAAAATCGCACTAACCTTTGCGAAATCTCCAACAGCTGCCCGTTTGTTTTCACTTCACCCCCAAATCAGGGCAAAACGGAACCACATGCCATCATCATCACATTTACCAAAACCCACTTCACCCCCTCCCACTACCAATACACGTCATCTATTTTGACAGATGGCGTTGAAAAATATTTGTACGCCTTCAAAAACAGAGGAGACAAAAATAACTTTGGGAGTAAATAATACATCAAAGGGCTAAGTGATTGATGCAAGGGGTGTAAAGAGGGATGAAACATCATTAATCTTTCTGTTGCCCCTCTCCACTAGCTGGCGTGAACTTTCCTAGCATTTATAGCTTGTTTTCATCCATTTCGTATTGATTGTTATAAGTATTAGTAAGTAGTATGTGTGCGGGCTTTTTTGTGTTTTTATTTCTTTTGAGTCTGTTGATTGGCACTTGGTTACAAATCATCTTTTTGTGATTCTTTGAATTAGAGATAGTAACTTTGATATCTCATTTATTACTGCAAGTAAAAGTAGGTACCTACCTACAAAAATCTAAGTTATAATTTATATCTGAAGTAGGAAGTACTTATCTCTGTACGGTGTAGGTACATTGGCGCATGCTTAGTATTATTTTGTGTGTTGGTATTAGTAGTTCTACGAACATTGGAATAGGAACTCGACTCTCGTATCCGTGTTAGTTACCTAGAAAAAGCATGACCCACTGATAAAATACTAGTACATTTTTTAATCATACGTATTTTTTGCCTTTTTTGTGAGCCATTTGATCATTTGGGCACTACAAGGTTTAGTAAAAGGTAAATCACAGGTAGTGTTTCTGGGTCAGAGCCCATTCGTCCCCTAAAATTCGTCCCCCAGCATAAAAGTTGTAGATTCGGCTCCTATATAGGTGCCCATTGGTCTCCTAGTAGGGGACCAATTAATATTTTAATAAAAAATATTAATTTTAAGGTACCCATTCGTCCCCTCTAATATATATACAATATAAGTTAAAGATTCGGCACCTATTCAGGTGCCTATTGGTCCCCTGAGATAAAATTAGCTATATTTTACATAAGAAACGGTTAACATAGTACACTTGTGAACAGTTTATTAACGGAATTAATTTAATAGATCTGTTATGATCATTGAAAAAAGAGCTATGATGAATGATAATCCGTCATGATAATAATATAACCTGTCGATAGGCTTACGATGTAAAATTGTCTCACTACGAATGGCTTGTTAAAAAAACGGGTTACAAATAATAGATAAGGTGTTTAAAATTGGGAAGTACTCTCCAGATATGCGCGGGGTGTGTTAGTCATTTTTTGTTATTGTAGTTATAGTTTGTTAGATTTAAGTTATTATGATTTTGAATGTAGTTGGTAAATATACAAAAAAAAAATATGTTGATTTATCTAGTCTTCAATAATTACTGTGATTTTAGTATTTTTTTTTGTACTGTTATAATTTTTTAGATTTAAGTTATTATGATTTTGCATGTATGTAGTTGGTAAATATACAAAAAAATAAGAAGTGATTATTTACTGTTGATATGTGTTCTATTTTTTTGCATATTTTATATTTAATGTTGATTTATATGATGGTCAATCAAGGCTGATTTTTGTAAAAGAGTTGTATTTTGTTAGTTTCTAGGACTGATTTTGTATGTGTTAATCTTATTTGAAATAAACATGATATCTACCGAATTACTATATTTTTTATTTTAGCCTTTTCTGCGCGACTGTACCAGGACTACCAAGCTGCAGTATACACATACACATGTACTTATATTAGAAGAATGAATAAAAATAAATATTCTTCAGGGGACGAATCAACTCAAAAGTTCCAGGGGACGAGTGGGCACAGGGTGCGAATCTTAGGGGACGAATGGGCTCTGACCCGTGTTTCTTCGATTTTCAATAGGAATATATTTATAAAAAGCTCCTAAATATACATAGATTTAAGCTTATTAGCCTTATTCTATTATAACCACAGCCCCAATTTTTTAAATTAAACCACAAATCTGACCGCAATTTGAAATAACCTAGTCATTAGTGCCGATTCTCTTGTCACAAGTGCCTCTAAACTAGACTAAAAATCACCAAAATTTCGTTTAGTCCTTCAAACGCCGATTTCCCATTCTGAAATTGACTAAAGTGACACAACAAAATTTTAGTTTGACAGCTCTAAGATGGCACTGATTTATTAATCTATTGAAAATGGTAATTTTTCTATTCTGAATTTGACGTTTTTCACCTAAAATTTTGATTGTCTAACTAAATCTGACTATTTTTTATCGTGATTAAAAAGGTGTGTAGTAAAATTAGTTGTAATGAACTAAAATTCACACCTACACCTCGACTTCAGGTACAAAAACAGTACCGTATCTTTTTTTCTTTACTTTTGTTTATTTCTCGAAAATTATGTGTCCTATCAAAAAAATAATAAAAATGTGGACCCCCTATATATAAGACCCATAAACCCCTAAAATCCAACATGTAGGTAATAATTGCTCATATTCTCCATATAAAAAGTGAAAAATGCCATATAAAATACGTCGAGGATGAATTTGTTGACGAGAAATATTTTGTAATGTAACCTATATTATTTGCATGCTATGATACAAGCAAAACATGTAGATAAGGTCTATAATGTATTTTTAAAACAACTTTATATACCATGTTGTAGACAAATATTATTTCTATTTCTATTTCACCATGCGTGACTCCGGCTCTAAAAAAAATACGAAACAAACAAATACAAACAAAACAAATACTAATTGGAGTCGCGATTGTCAAATTATATTTTAGTTGTGTTAAAATTATTTTTTTATGAAATCTATTCAAAAAGAGCTAGTGTACTCCTCGTAAACACGGACTAAAATAGCTATTTAATCCCTAGGGACTAAAAGTGATTTGAATTTGGAATGTGAATATTGTTAGAAAAAGTCCCAATCAAAGAAATCAATCACTAACATTGTATGAATAACAGGCTGTATAATAAAGTAAAAAGTAAAAAACATGCGCGAAAGCCATTCTGTCTTCGTTCGTAATTATTTACTCAAATTAGGATTTTACTTAGTATTATAAAAAAACCGGCCAAGTACGTGTCGGACCACGCACAATGAAGGGTTCCGTAGTTGGAATGAATTTATCCCAAGAACAAACTTAACATTGTAGTTGAAAAACATGTTCTCCCATACATTCCAACTGAAAATGTAAGTTTGTACGCACTATATTGAGAGATTTACCATGTTGTTTCAAGATCATAGACTTCTTATTAATTTTCCTGTAATCTATAGGTATAGAACTATTTTCTGTATTTTAAAAAAAAAATTAGGCTCAGTAGTTTCGGAGATAAGGGGGGGGGAATGGTAAATTTCCGTCTATTGTCTTAAATAACTTTAATACTATAAATAATAACTTTAATAACTTTAATATTTTAAAATTATGAAAAAAAAATATTTGAGATCCTCACGGTAAGCCCTTTCATTTGATATGTCACACGGTACAGATTGCGAAACTTTTTTTTTTAATTGTCTATTTACCCCTCAAAAATGACTCCCATTTTCAAAACTCATTTATTTACGTTACACTTCTGTGTTTGGGTCACAGAGATTCATATGTGTACCAAATTTTAACTTAATCGGCCCATAAGATTCGGAGCAAATTGGCTGTGACAGACGGACAGACAGACAGACAGACAGACAGACAGACACACGAGTGATCCTATAAGGGTTCCGTTTTTTCCTTTTGAGGTACGGAACCCTAAAAATAATATGATTATGTTTTCCTCAATCAATTGTATGTAAATAAATAAACGTAAGTACTATCCTTATTCATAAGTTGAACTTACTTATTTTTTCATAGAGGGTGATATAAAGTAGACACTATTTTAAGCTCGAGTGACGTACTTTGAATCCCGGCTGCGCTCTGGATTAAATGCGACACTCTCTCCTTCAAAATAGTTGTTTGCTCCCTTGGCAAACAATCTACTACCTATTAAAGTAAGAGATTTTTTTGTAATATAGCTTTAAGATTCTCATAACCAAAAGTAAAGAATTTTAGTGTTAGTTTAGTTAGTTTACGGCACCATTGTAAAGTAATAATTACTAACGACAGGTTTATCCTATTTACTACCGCTTCCTACTTTAGTTATCCGAAGAAGTTGACAAAGTAATTCGAGCCCGTGTTTGTTAAAAACAAAACGTGACGATGCAAAATACTCGACGGCAACATAGACACAACAAATATAGACGGCCATACAAATCCAATAATTTATTTAGCGATCACGATAAACTTATCGCCCGATCGATCCATCGAACAAAGACAAAATTAGCAGACGACAGTTATACTCATCAAGTACCTACTAAGGAAAAAGAAAACAAATGAACATTACCACCCACGTATATCGCTCGCCAATAAAAAAAAATGCTTTAAATGCGTCGGAATTTATGCAGCATGTAAAATTTTCTTTGTGATTTTTTTTTACGCTGTGTAACTGTCTGTCAGTAAACGTAAGAATACTAAGTGATATGTAGCCGCTGTACGGCGTCGGCGTCGCTGAGTCGACATCAAAGGAAACCATTTATCCCTGTAATGTCTCATTCCAATCGCGAAAATGTTAGAGTGAGACAGCGAATGCTTTTTGTAGTGAAATATTTAGTGAGCTCATTGTGGCGCTGTTTAGCGCTGGGTTTATTGTAGTGCTTGTGGAAGCAACGATTAATGTCTATATCGCGTACACAAAGAGGTTAGGGCGGTACTTTGAGAAATCACCGATTTGCTTTGTTTGGTATCGCTATGTATAGAAACGATTGTGTTTTGACTTGGTTTTCAATTCAAGGACTCATCAATTAATTATTATTTATGTGAATAAGAGTAGATCGACTAGAGTAGTTACGCGTACCAAGAAGGCTGGTGGAGGAGGTGGCGCGGGAAATAGTTCCTGGAAGGATTTGGGGAAGGCCTTTGCCCAGCATTTGGACAGTGTAGGAACGCTGACACAGTCATTTGTATTAATTTCACTCGCGCAGCGGTCGGCGATGTTAATTCGCCCATAACCACCACCCGCTATACACGCGATAGCAAGTAGAATAAGTACTTCCATTGTAATGCATAACGTGAGTAAAAGAAACATCCAAAGTTAGTGATATCGTTTAATTTCTCTCCGTACACACACACAAAATAAACACGGTACACGCATACAATCAAAATTGGTGACCCCGACGTGATCTTAAAAAGTATATCGTGTAGAATTACCAGACAGACAAATTAACGTGTCTGTAGATCGATTAAAACCAGCGTACATGTTGATAGATAATGAATCGTCATCAGAAAAATCTGATAAACAGTAAAGGTTTAAAAAAACCCGATCAAGTGCGAATCGGACTCGCGCACCGAGGGTTCATACATACTCGTACCTAGTTTATCACGGGAAAACATATTTTTTACTTGTGCTACATGACATTGCTTCTTGACAAAGGACAATGCCCATTTTGTTAGGAGTTTTGGGCCCCTATAAAACTTCGCATGTCACGGTGGTTTTAACTTGGTTTTGTAGACCTAGAATTACCTTTTCATATCCTGAAATCGATTTTCAACTTTTCACCCTAGTTTAAGAGAAATCTTATTTTTTCGGATGCTGAAATTGAGGTTATCCACTCACGCGCCCCGCACCACTTCAGTGGCGTTGTAAAAAACGCCGACTGTCCGCGCTCCACTGGAGTGGCGTTGAATCAGGTGACAGCGAGCGCGGTGTGCGGTCCGCACAATTTTATTTTTAGTAATTTTGTTTATGGGCGTATCGCTATCATTCTATTTTTCTTAGATCAAGGATTGGATGTGGTATTTTATGCAAAAATACCACATCCATTCCATTATAAATCTTATAAGATTACCTGTAGTTGAAGACAGATTTGACAGTTAGATCTGTCTAAGTGTGACCATGTATCGATTTACCAAATCGATTTCTTATAAATAATATTATTTACATAATTAAAAAGAACATAATTATTATAAACGCTATTTAGGTATGTATGGGAAGTACTAACTACTAACCACAATAATATCTGTGGTACTAACTTTTGTTTTTTAAAGAGATTAATTAAGTATGAGTCGGAATATTTCTGACGGTAGGAAATACCACGAAACACAAAGATATTTTTTTTTTTAGTTTATTTACTACTTTTATTTTTTTTATTTGAGCCCGCCCGCCCGTCGTCTACTTCGCGCCTAATCAGTTAGATGAGAGTGTTAGCTAGATTACGACGGGAGAAAAGCTATTGTAGGCTATCTCCGGTCATTTTAGTCGCGGCGGATTAGTAAAATATCGATATTTTCAATCGATTACAATTATTTCATTGACATAGTCTGTCGTCTGGCAACATTCAGGTTAAATTTTAATGGCGGAACTGATATAAATTCAATAAAACAAATATTAATTATGTTTTCAATGCTAGGGTAAAAAAAATGTTGATAAATAAAACTTAAACATGTAAAAATACGACTTAATTTTTGAGAAGTAAATAGTCTTGACACGGCACCAAAACTAGGGGCCCATTGGTTGTCATTCTCCTTTCTTGATTCTATGTCAATGGGAAGTTCCCAATAGGTTTTTATTCCGGAACATAGACGCCCGTGATTGCGTTGACTTAGAGTATTTGATATTAATGTCAACTTAATAACTCCCACGCGTTCCTGATGAAAAGTATCTTGAACGACGGACAACGAAGTGATCTTATAAGGGTTCCGTTTTTCCTTTTGAGGTCCCTTTGAGGTTTGCGTACCCAGGATTTTTAATATCTTGATTTAAAAGAGTATCCATGGAGTTTCTTGCCCGTTCTTCTCCGTAGAGATCTACGTTTTGGAATAGGCAACTAGCTTCAACTTTCTGACTAGTTAGTCAAAATTAAATAGTCGGGCAGTTCGCTCTGTCTCAGAATATCATATTCTCAACATATCATAATCTCAAATCACCATAATTGCAAATCATCACATTATCAAAACATCATATTCTCAACCAACTATTAGACCAACTATTTAATTTTGACAATTCAAAAGTGCCTGTACATGGTTTAATTGACATAATTGCTTTGAGTTTGAATATTAATAACAATTTAGTATCAAAACACTTAAAACTTGTTCTAAATTGCGTAACATTTAAACATCGCACCAGCTCATCAAGCCCATCCAGCTCATCTTTTAGTAACACATTCTCTAACAAAGAAAAAACTTTGACCTTTGAAATAGCTGATTTATTTTCATTAGTATTCTTCCTCCGGTTATAATACCATTTACTTACAAATTCCGTCATCGAAAAAAATAATTCCAAGAATAACGTTTATTTTATGTAAATGTAAATCAAAGTAAATCACAATGTTTCCAGCAGTATTTAATATACAGTAACTTTTATTTGACTTTAGCCTTCAGAACTAAAGTAATGTTCTGACGTACGCGCGGACTATCTACCTGCTCACCACCACAGAATAACTAATAGTACTTGTCATAGCTAGAATATTTTGACAGGCAGAGTAAGCCGAGTTCAATTAATGTTTGTCATCCCACATAGAAGTATTACATGTGCGAGCTCACATCAGTAATTAAGCCAAACGTACAATCTATTTTAATCGCCAAAGGAAATCATCCAGTAAATACCGCCATATTTATCGTTTCATTTCTCCGTCGTCGCCCACTTACAGAAATAGTGTAACAGTGGATATTCGAGTCACAAATCTTTTACCAGAACCGAACTATAAACATCTTGGAGCGAAATCAATAAATAGAAGTTAACGAAGTCGAGGCGTGATCTTGTCGTCCACAGGACGTCGCGCTAATACAACACTCTATACAATTCTACGCAACGAAAACCAAGCAAAACTCATCCTTGTGACAGTAAATATAAGCGGTAAAGAAACATTTTCGGAGGAGCACACCAAAGTTGGTTTTCCATCCCCCTTTATGTTCCTCGAGGCGTAAATTGGGTTCGACTCGGACCTTTGTGCAAGCGAATTTATAAAATAATAAACTGCCCATGTATTATACGGGGTGTTCATAAACGCTTGATAGCGGATCAAAGGTGTGGGAACAGGTAAACACGGATAACGTTGCTAGTTTGGGACCACTGTTTGGCCTTTTTATATCCTTGAGTTCGAATTCAATTTGTCAAGACCTTTTTCTCTCGTGTCTCTCCAATTCTGATATTAGGCGGACATATTAATACATTGGATTGTTAAAATAATTACTTAAAACCCTCTGGCATCATTGTTCACATCATTATAAATAACTTTAACTATGGGACCACAAAAGAAACCGCAATATAAAATCTACTGCTCCATACATTGATCGACTTTCGATTATCTCAACAAAATCTAGTGAACTTTTTTTTGCGACTTCAGTATTGATTTTCATAATAATAAGGACAATAGAAATGTTCACTTCTTTCAGTTACACCTTGTGTTGCTACTGGAATACTTACTGTACTACTAATACGTAGGAGGTTTTCAGTTGTTTTAGAGAGAATCTCGATGAGAGGCATTCCTAATTACCGATAGAAGTTTTGGAGTTAAGTTTACTTTGTCAATTTGTGGGCTGTGCGTACGTGATCTGGTTCCGTTTAAAACTTCTGTGTTTATTGTGTTAAAATATGACAATGGATGCGTTGTAGCCGAACTAACGATGCTCTAGTTTACATTCTCTCCCATCCTTTCTTTACCTTTCATCCCGACAAAAGCAATAGTTTCTCCTCAAACAAAGGTATAAATTATATTCTGTAAAAAGTTAAAAACTGTTATAATTAAATAATCTAGGTCATCTTTCAATAGCTCTATTATTAGGTGTGTCTTGGATTCCAAGGAACTTACAACTAGCTCAACAGAATAAACAACTCAGATGCTCTTGTTTGATCAAACTGAAGTTATATGGAATCGATATCTAGAGACTTACTGTGTACTTAGAACAGTAATCTTATAGCACTTGGATTATCTACACTTCAATGTATTAAATTCTCTGAAAAAAAGATGTTATAACGCATAAATAAGATGCCCTGGCTGGAGGCCTTAATTCGAGGCATCCACAGGAAAGTCCGGTTAAGCAGTATCCATCCTCATAAAGGATGAACTGCGAGATGCCATTGTAAAAAAAAAAAGCATAAATAAGAGTTAGCTTACTTGATGAGCATGAAGCTCATAATGTTGCAGAGCATATACATTACATACTTAAATCTAAATTAAAAGAGAACAGGGCAAGAGCGAGTCGGACTCGCGCATCGAGGGTTCCCTACCACCATATGTTTTTAAATTTTCATCGGCGAGACCTATATTCGTCAGAGAATTTTAACATAGCAAAAAAAATTTTTTCTTACTTGCAAAATAGTTGGGCAAACGTCATATAAAACTATTCTAAATTTCAAGTTGATAGCATTAGTAGTTCTTGAGATATACAGCTGTGATAGACGGACAGACAGACTGAGTCGCACCTAGGGTTAATTTTTACCATTTTGGTAAGGAACTGCAATAAAAGACTAGAAAAGACGTAGATTCCTACAAGCAACAGTTATAATGCTTGCCAGCGAAACAAATCTTGGTAAGTCCCATATACATTGCGCGCAACGCTCAGGCAATAGGATAAAGGCAATAAATAGTAACTCGCCAATACATTACCGTTGTTTAACGTCCATAACTCGCCGGCGACCGGCTAATCCCGAAGATTGCGCCATCGACGCGGCAATCTCGCTGTAAATTATTCGGTCACCGTTTGACAATGGATCGTAATATTGGCCATGTGTTTTGTATAGAGGATTTAGTTAGTTATTTTGGTTTTTCAGCTGCTTTGACACCGTGATAGATGGGCATGCAAAAATAGTACCACTTTATTTGGTATTATATATAGTACACTAGATTTGGTATTGCCAGCTGATAAAAAAAAGTCAAGTGGCATAAACGAATTAGAGAGCTAAAAAACCAAGAGGATGTTCGCCTTAAAATAATACTGAGATACATCCTACTCCACCCAATGCACTACTTTCCCAAAACACCTTAAAGTGATAAGTTCACTGTAGTAGGTACTTTACAGAAAACTTAAAAAAAAAAAACAACCGACTCCCAAATTGTGACGAGCATAATTAGCAACCATATTAAAGTAATCGAATCGCAACCCGTGTAGTTATTTTGAGTAGTTCCACTGGCCATCTGTGGTCTTCATTATCAGCTCCACTTTACCAAATGATGATATCCGAAAGCAAATGCCCAAGTTAAGTACTTTAAAAAATACCCAAATTGCTATAGGTTTGTCTATAAAATTTGAGGGTTTCCATTGATTTCCAAGGGATCCTCTCATCAGATTTCAACTTCATGATAATGGGACCACCTCGAGGGTATACCCTTTCAAATAAAAAAAAACAAATTTAAAATAGGTCCATAATTGATGGAGAAATCGGTGAACATACATAAAAAAAAAAAAACATACATAAAGTTGAACGTATAACCTCCTCCTTTTTAGAAGTCGGTTAAAAATAAGACTAAGCTCTCTGTTAATGTTTAAGTGCATTGTCGTCGGAGTGCCATCACACTAATATTATAAAGACGAAAGTTTGTGAGTGTGTGTGTTTATGTGTTTCTTCACGCTCAAACGGCTGGACCAATTTTGTTTAAATTTTGCTGGATTAACATAATAATATAGGCTACTTTTTATCCCGATATTCCCACGGGATCGACACTTATGCGGGTGAAACCGCGGGACACAGCTAGTAATAAATAAACAAAACCTGTTCTCGAACTACCACGTTAGAGTCCTTAGCTTAGATGTGAACAAAATTTTAAAGTAATTGGAATCCCATATATCTACATAAACTGACGCGTTTTTCCATGAGGGTAGGCAGAAACTACAGAACGCCTGATACAATCTTTAACAAAGCAAAAGGGGTATGCCCTTTTGCTTTGTTCGGGAATCCCAAAAAACCAATACAAAATAAAATTATACAAAACAGTAATAATGTAACCAATAAGACCAAAGACGCACAGTAATCAAATAAATGTACCTTCAGACACACTGCTCAAACTTAGTCTGTGTCAAATCTAGCGGCCGCCATTTGTGGCCGACACGTCCGCGTCACGTCGGTGTTTGCCCGCGCGACGCGACGTGTTTGCTCGTCGTCCACACGCCGCGCCCGCGTCGCTTTGTCGACTGTTTGACGCATGTCTGCTAGTACTGTAGCTACAGGCGGTGGGAAACGCATGGGATCGCTGTAGAAGTGTTATGGAAGTGATGGGAGATTTTTTTAATAATTTTTATTCGTAACTGTGTTGTTATTTTTTGTAACTGGCAGGGTTTCTAGTTGGTTGTTTTCTTTTTGAGTCATATCGGTGAACATGGCTTCTCTGATTTTAACATTTTTAACACTCATTCACAATTTCCTGTATATCTTTTGACACAAAAAACAAAAAAACAAATATTCCTTTTTTACTAGACAGCATTGTTCCTCTGCTGGGCGAAGGCCTCTCCACATCCTTCCAGATAAATCATTGTAAAAAGTATTTCATCATGGAATTTCTAGACCTCTTACAATAATTTAAAATTGTATGAAACTTAAAAAGTACGGAACGATGCTGTTAATTATGTTAATGCAGTGCAATTTATAAACAGCAAAAAATAGTCATCAGCTACCATTTACTGATCTACAGACTAGAAAGTTGTAAATAAGCCTAATATACCATGAACTCCACTCAACTCACACATAATTTTCACCAAGCAGTAGTTCGGCGCGCACGAATCGTTCGTCGAATCCGATCGGGCTCCTAAATTGGACTTACAGTAAGTCCGCGCTGCAATTGAGTGCGGTTTGTAAGTCAGTTGAGTTTCCTGGGAGCCGGCGACCGTCATTACTTTGTAAATCCAGGCTTACACGAGACATAGTAGTCGAAACGCGAAGTACCCAAAAAGTTTAGGATGTGCTTCCGAAACGGGTTTTAATTTGAGAGGACAGGTGTTATGTTCTATCTTACAGAGTTTGGTTTCCGCACTTAGTCCTTCTTGGCGGCCGTCCTGGTTATTCCAACCAGCCCACCTCCCTCCAGAAGTTGATTACATCTCCTTGTCTGTTAAGAACATCTGTGTAAGATCTGGGTGCCCCGAGGGTTTCTGTCCTAATCTGGGCGACGCCTGTGCATACAAAGAGCACATGCGCAACGGTTTCCTCAGCCTCCATGCGAGCTCTGCACAGAGGACTGCCCGTTATGCCTATTGTGTGGAAGTGTTTGATTAGCGAGCAGTGTCCCGTGATGGTCCCCGTCACCAGGCGCAGGAACTTCCTGCCCAGCAGTAATAAACGTCTGGTTACCTGCGTTCTAAGGATGGCATAACTTCCCTGGACCGCCTGCAGTACAGGTGGTAATTTGTTTTAGGTTTTTCTAAGTCTATCTGTTGCGCCAGGTATTTATGTTTGTCTAATATTTTCTTTTGTCCGTCAATTACTATGATTTGTTTTGGCAAAAAAAAAATATTTTTGTTATTTATAGCACCACCACCACCGTTCCATACCATTCTGAATGATTGAACTATGTAACGTAATGTTAAACACGCAATCAATATTTATAAGTAAACGACTTGTAAGATAATTTCGTATTTTCGTAAAAAAAACAATTTTTTTTAAACTATTTTAAAAATATTACAATACACTCTAGTATAGCCTTAAACATAATATTTTAAAAATAATATACTAACGTTTTCACGAAAATCCTACACTTAGGGGAAATTCTGGGAACTTAAACACACATCGAGGTTTAGTAGGTATCATTTTTATTGTACGAATACCAAGTACACGACATATCTTAAAGCGTTGCTTCCCAGGGGACCGACAGAAATAAAATATTTAAGAAAGTCGCGCTTGGTTTTGTTTTTATTACGTACCTACCTACTATCTACTATAGTCATTTTTTATCCCGGTCCTTGCAAATATTTTTAGAAATTAGATTTTAATGTTTCGATCAAATTGGCATTGGTTATGCTTATGTACCGATTACAGGCAGATTAATTAAACTAAAACAGCTAGATTTTCGAACGCGAGCGGCTAGAGCTTATTATTGAGATTGGCTTAGGTATTGAACTGATGGGTGATCACCTTTACATATCGAGACCCCTCCGTGCCTCGGAAAGCACGTTAAGCCGTTGGTCCCGGCTGTCATTCGTGGATCTTTGACAGTTGTTACGGGTAGTCAGAAGCCCGAAAGTCTGACAAACAGTCTTACCAAGGGGTATCGTATTACCCAGTAACTGGGTTGTGGAGGTCAGATAGGCAGTCGCTCCATGTAAAATACTGGTATTCAGCTGCATCCGGTTAGACTGGAAGCCGACCCCAACATAGTTGGGAAAAGGCTAGGCAGATGATGATGCTTAGGTATTGAACTAACTTTATTCTACTTAATAAATTTCTCATAATATTTAGATTTTTTACATTGATGGGTTTCATTAAAATTATGCATTAATAAAGAATAATGTAAGACGTAAAATATACCAAACAATTTTGCGTAATGAACGCCATCTCAATCCGAAGTATTGACCTGATGAGAAATGAAAAATATTAATTTAAATCAAAAACATAATTTCTTTCACTGGATTTATGAGTCCATATCTCCGAGCGCAGCTGGTCTGGGCCTTGGCATCATAAATAATAAAAAAAAAATATGAACGTTTAAAAAATCCTTCACGCTCTAAGATGCTGAGGCCTTGACCTAGTACTATTGTCGCATGTCTGTGAGTAGGTAATATAATAATTTAACTACGGCAGTCACTTGAATTTTATTTGAGAAGAATAATCTCTTTTGTATATTGTTCGTACGCTACAGATTAAAATGAAAAATTGGCGACTCGGGAGCAGTTTAATTCGCATTACTCATGTTTGTCTACGTAATACTTTTTGTTGGGGCGACATCCGATACTGTGCATAAGGTTTTGAGTGTGTTGTTGTTTGTTATTATTAATTAGAATAGAATACTCTTTGTTATGTACACTATAAGAGTTAGGTACAGATATAACAGTAGAACGGGGATTGAAGATTTTTATATGGAGCTTTTTACAAAATGGCGCCCTTGCATGGAACCTATACGTATCAAAATATAAATATCTATCTACCTATCGATTTATATAGGTTTCGTGCGTGGCCTTCAAAACCCTTTAGTTTTATTAGATTTTTTTATTGTTATTGGTTTTTATGAATTACTAATCTGTATAATTTTCCATTTAATTTTTTTTAACGAAGTCTCATGATTTGCATTTTCGCAACTCCTTTATGACAGGATAATTATTTTTGTTATTAATATTATTTAACTAAAGTGAACTCACAACATTAGTTCAAGGCCCGTAACCTCTATCACAAACACGTTCCGTGTCGAAACAAGTTTAGTAATCGAATGTCGCTTACATAACCGAACATTACATAACGTGCCGTTAACAGGTGATGAGGCGATGATGTACGAACACATAAATAAAGAAAATAAAAATAACCAACAGTCGCACCATTTGTTACAAAATGAATAAAAATCTACATAAAATTAATGGAACATTTGAAAGAAGACGTATTAAGTTCTACATCAAAGGTACTAACGAAAGAATTCGGTCAATCTCCGCGTCTTTTGCACACACATTATATTGTGACAAAACAAACAGAGAGTGTGAATCACAGCGCTAATGTGCGACAGTGTCAACATCGTTTTCCATCAGAGCTGTGTGTCTACTATCGTCGGAAATAGCCGTCTAAACTGACGACCACGTAAATAACATTTGGCCATCTTTGCTTTTGGACAGACAGTGTCCACTGCGAAGCCTGTCAAAAGAACGATATCATGGAAAGCTATTGTTTTAATAGTAAGACTATTAATAGTAATGTTCTCACAGTTAAGTCTTTTACCGATCTTTGTCACGAAAGTTAATTCAGCCTTTTTTGCCATCGACCAAACTGTAGATTCTTTTTGTTCCATAATGTTGCTAATATTCACAGCACCGTCAGCAGTGAGAGTAGTGAATACAGTGGATTGTAAGTTGGAGTTATCGTGTAGGACGATGCTGTTGTTCAAGTTTTAATAGACCCAATCATAATCGATTTCCAAGAACTTAATAGTAAATAATCTATATCGATGCCAGTTGAAAGCACAAGCAATAGGTTTAAAAAACATGAACGAAAGATCAGCAATATTTTGTCGGCAACAGAGCTAATCTCCCGATCGATCGGCACGGAGCGATGTGTCGCATTCCTACTGATATATTACGCTCACAAATCGTTCCACACATTTATCATGCTTTTACTAGCTTTTATACAATTATTTTACACATTCATTTTTGAGACAGATTCTAAGGGTATGTTGTAGGGGTATTTTATGTACGTTTAGTTCAACTCCGGTATCATTAACACGGGTTAAATCATGATTTGCGTACTCAACTTATACAATTAGGAGAATTACTGTCGGCGTTATCATTAGGTTCATATTCTGAAGATTGTCTTCTAATTTACCTATCTATTATTGTTCTACTATTTATTAGTCGTACATTCTTGTTTCATTTATAAATAGTATACACTGATAGTATCTTATTTAATTGTTACAAACATTCTGCCATACATCCAAACTTCCTAATTCCTATATCTTCCTACATTCCAATCGCACATTCCGAATTCATCCTCATTTTCTACATCTAACATTGCAGCTTAACAGAGATTTAAGTCGAATACGTTGTAAATATAGGACCCTTTGGCCCCCAGAAATCACGTGCCGCGTCTGAAAGTGAATGTTCGGGATGCCAGGAGGTCCCGTCGTCGGCGGCTTCGTCTCTGCCTTTCGCCGAAAAATCTCAAGTATTAGAGACCGAGTCGAGGTGGGTTTCAAGGAGGGATTACGCGGGGCTGATCGCAGGCCTGCTAGTAATTGAAGTGTGTTTGTCATTGTTTTGTAGTTCAATTGTTTTCTTTGGGTTTGTTGTTATTGTTTGTTAGTTTTGGTTCCTTGAATATTTTAACAGCTTTATCTGTAGCTACTGTCTTTAGGGAGCAGTATTTATGTTTAACAGTAGGTGTTGATATGTAACTAATATTATGTAGGCAATAGGACACTGATATTAATATTATGTATGCCAAAAGCTATCATGTCATTTCATAAAAATGAATTTTGTTACTGATGTGTTGAAGACAAAAATGTAATAAGTGTCGCAATCCACGGTAGGCGCGTGTTTATTCCCGCTCGTTGACGCTAACCTACAAAAATCAAAAAAGTGGTTTTACTCTTTGTTTTAGTATTTAGGTAGTTAAGGTTTATGTCCCTAACATCGAATACTTAGTACTGTACATAGCATAAAGAAAATCACATAATTTTGTATCCAAAATATTTTCGACGATCAAACTTTATCACAGTCAAAAAACTGTGTAGCTATAATAAATCATTTTCATTAAACATTTAACAACCATGTGCTACATAAAGTTCTAATCCTCCTCATAGTTTTCCGAGGAAGAAGTTGCCTCTTATAAGGGATTATATTCCAAAGTTTTAGCATCCCTCAGGGCTGTACACGTTAGATGGCAGTCACTTTGGGTAAAATTAGAAGCTTGCCGAATATGCATGCATGATTGAACTGACAAGGAGGTTGCTACTTGGTTAGCCATTACTGAAATTGAAGAAATCGGTTCAGTAATTGAGCTAAAAAGCCAGAAAATCAAACAGAAGTCAAAACACAAAATGAACATTAAACTCATTAGGAGAAACGAACCTTCGAACCTGTCTTCATTACAGAACAATTATTCAAACAGACCACTTAGAATAATCGGCCTTAATAAAATACTCTTAACGAATTCACGCTGAAAAAGATACGCTTTTTATTTGAGACACAATGGGCGTACTACCGAGTGACAGAGGAAAATATATTTAGAAAAGAGACGTGAAAAAAAACGGGGCGTTCGTCATAAGTGGAGTAAAATATGCACCCTCGTGTAGTAATATATAGGGCTTGGAGAGTCCCGCCGGCGCAGACATCAGAATTATGGTCCTTGACTGTACGGAGGAAAATGTTGGAGCGACCGTTGTGTTGTTGTGTTGCCATTGTTTAGAAAAATAATGTTAAAAGCATGAAATATTAAGATCTAAGATTAACTTTATTATTCATTTCAGTTAGAATTCCAAGATTTGTAAATTACCAAAGAATCGAGAATCATTGATGTGTCAAAAGAATAGAAGGGAAATTCAGCCAAAACTAGCAGTTAGTTCCAGTTGTTAACTATCGTTTTGTATAAAGACACAACATGCCACACAACTGATTGCCATAAATAGTGGATATTTAATTGAAAAGGAATATTGATAGAACTGCACTTCAATAATAATCTTATTTTATAACCCGAACCTGGCTTAGTAACTCCATTCTACGTAAAATATGCTGCCAGCACTGTGCTGCGTACGTTTTGCATTTACATAATTCTGTTGAAGCGCTGGCGGGTTTGCTCACAAATTCACAATTACTGTAATGGATTATGAAACTACGAGATTGAACCAAGTTTGGATAGAACGGCTATTTTGCAAACGAAAGATTAAATTATCGATATATTTACAACCATAATGTTGAATACGACGACCAATAATATTAAATTAAAATATTCATAAGAACTATTTTTTTATTATAACCTTCATTAAAAGGGTCAGAGTTTAGGTGTTATAAATCATTGACACATCATCCGATACTGATAATTAACGTAACATAAAAGTATTATAATTATTAGGTACAATAACCAGTAGCGATAGCAGTTACGTAATACAGACACGTGAAAGTGACACAAGTAATTATTAAATCCTAGCAAAGATACATTGAGGTGAGCCCCTTTAAGTGGGGCTTAGCACGTCAGACTCATCGAAGATTTATACTGTTTATATAGGCGCCAAAAAGGACGGATTTGTTTCAATTTTAGGACCCTCTTTATCAAACTATTAGTTACCTTATCTGCTGTGACATAAAGCTTATAATCACTGGTTGGAATAGGAAGCATTTTACCACGTGTAAAATAACGGTTGTGATGTAAATAATTGCTTTTTTACTGTCTTTATTTTTGTACAAATGTGATAAATTGAGGTATTCATTTTATAGATACTTTCGTGACTCGGTTACACAAAGGGGTATGAAATGTGTACCGTAAACCGGGGTTACTTTGATCAATATTGAACTTTCAAGGTCCATATCTTTTGAATCTCTGGTTGTAAAAAAAAAATATAATCGGTCTAGTTGTCGATTCTTTTTAAACTCGCGATTTCTGTAATAATATGTGAAAAAATATGACTTGATTCTGAGAAAAAAAATAAAATCTGTCTAATGAAAGTTATAATGAGAATGGGGTTACTTTGATACCTTTTTTTTTAAATCTTTATTTAGAAAAAAGGCTTTAATCGCGAAGCGATTATGTCAGAATCGTAGTGTTATAAAATAAATAGAAAATATTTGACAACTAGGATCTTAACTTAATTAATTTACTTTGATAGCTTTGGAATTACGCAAGAAAATAGGGCACGTTGCGTATGGGGTAACTTTGATCTAGTAAAAGACAAATGAAACCTAAAAAGAATGCTTAAGCTTACGGTGCTTAAAATAATTGGTGAATTCCCAGCGTGTCCTCTAGAAAGGATTCAACAGTTCATCAATGATGTTAGACAAGAAAAAAAAAAACAAATTGCGTTTCGTTTTAAGTACTTCGCGATTTTATATGAAATAAAAGTTTCAATCAAAGTCACCCGGCTGTTCAAAGTAACCGCGGTTTACCGGTATAACATTAGGATGTTGCCATTAGGGACCTGTTTCAGATGCAACATTCATATTATTACCCTGATATAAATAGGCGCCACTAATAAGGATTCATGATTACGTTAATTGGGTCCTAGCCTAGATTTTAATCTAAGTAGATCATGTTGCTTATCCAAGTTTCTTGCGCCCTTTCATACCTAAAGAGTAAGCAAATATTTATATTTTAGTTACAAACAGAATCGTGAACAAAATCATCCTACTACTTCTTAATCTAAAAACATCTTCACGCATGATCAAAGAAAACGTAACCCTTCAAAGCCTCCGAAAATAGACACAAAATAACCAATAAGAAAAGGGCGCCTCTTCATAAAGAGCATATACTAACGAGTGTAGATCAAAGGGGACTTAATTTTATACGACGCGATTCTCGAACAAATGAAGCGCCCAGTACTAATCGTCGCATTTGTGACGCGACTTATATTCGAGCTTCATTTTAGACGCGCGGAGTGGCGTTTTAGGGATATATTTTTAACGACATTCTTTCGTATTCCGAATATAACATATCTAAAGGTTTGAGTGTTCTGTTTGATGTGTTTCATCTCCTTTGTGATTGTAGTGTGTTTCCGGATGGCGGAGTTAGAACAAATGACTGATCATCTGATTTTCAGGTCTCGCAATTTTGTGATATTGGGCTGTCATAGATAACTCAGCACATTATATATATAAAATAACAAATTTAAACCCAAACTACATATATATATATATAGTTTGCATTCAATAACTTAGTTTATATAGAAGTAAAGCCTAGTGCATTATATAGATTCTTTAATAGACCTTGGCCTTCATTTATTAACCATAATGAAATTAATAGCATGCTTAAGACCTGCATAGAAAAAACCACAGTTTTACAAACCAGGTCAGTAGAGCATTGTTTCAAACATTCCGTCTATCTCCAAGATTTTATGAGGATCTCTATTATAACTTAATAACGTTTTTCCTTCAGAAAGTTTCTTTACAGAAAGGATTCTGCAGCCAGTCAGTGGGTATAGCCGGATGATGTTATCTTAGACGCGTGCCGTGGCTGAGCTACTTATTTTAAGAGCACTCTGGGGAACGAGGAGTAAAATAAAGTAAATATTATTTGAGAAAATACTGAATTTTACCAAGCAGCTCCCGGTTTCGTATGAATTTATTTGGGTAAAAAGTTGAAATGATGGGAAAAACAGCATAAATTCACGCTTGTATAATCTATTCTACATCCCAGGCTCCAAACAAACCTAGGTCACGCCGCTGTACCAAGACATTGTAATGCTGGCTAAAACTACACATTTAGATGTTAGCCAATCTCTCGATAAATATGTATAAGAAATGTCTTAAAAATTTATTGTGCTTGTTTTTTTTTATGTTAATGTTAGATATTTTATTATTCTATGTTTTAATATTTTTCGGAATTTGTTGTATTTTTATATTCCACTGTCAAATATTTCTTTTATTATGTATTAGGTATTTATTTATTTATTTATTTATTAAAACTTTATACACAAGTAAAAAACTGTACAAAGGCGGACTTAATGCCTAGGGCATTTTCTACCAGTCTATCTTAACAGACAGTGCAATAACAGAAAACAACTTAGTAAATATATATACTCTGCGCTGCCGAATAGGTAACCACTTTAAAAGCGACCGATGTGCGGATATATGACCATGCTTACGAAGATTGAAAACGAATCGAATGCAGCTATGAAGAAGTCGGTCAAGTTTATTGAGGAGATCTGCATTCATGTCATAGTAACACACATCACCATAGTCAATTATAGGGAAGTTAAGGGACTGTACAAGCATTGCCTTAATGTGTGATGGGAGAATATTTTTCAACCGATAGAGCGACCGCAACGTTCCAGTGACCTTCTTGCTCACAATCGCGACCTGCTTACGCCAGTCGAGGCAAGTGTCAACATGCAAACCCAGATCCTTGACGTCAGAGCTAAACGGAATCATTGTGCCATCAAAGGTAACCCGTGGCACCGTTAAACTATTAAGGATCCTCAAGCTATGGGGGCTCCCTACAATGATAGCCTGACACTTGGTTGGGTTAACCGCCATCCCAAAACGATCAGACCAGTTTTTGAGCTGTCAACACCTGCCTAACAGTAGAGCTGTAAGTCGCCAGCGTAAAGATGATACGCACACTGCAGCTCGGAAGTTATGAGATCTATAAAAATAGAAAACAAAAGTGGAGATAAAATGCCGCCTTGAGGGACGCCAGTTTCAAGATCACACCAGCTGGAGTTAGAGTCACCAGCAAGAACTGATTGCTGGCGCCCCCGGAGATAGGAATAAAACCATTCCAGAACCTCGTGAGATACCATGCGATAGGAGAGGATGGATAAAAGATAGAATATTTAATTTGTTAGCTTAATTGATCATTTTATTGTGCACGATTTCGTCTCGACACTCGATTTTCAAGTCGTTCGTGGTGCATGTTCCGACACATCATCTCGAGAAGTTCCTCAAGGAAGAGTTCTGGCCGAAGGGTGTTGTGTACTGCCGGTTTCATGGCCGGCTACATGACACCAGTCAGCGAAACACGACGCAGACAATTCGTGTGTGTTAGTGTTAGTTTCTTAGCATGATGTTGTATGTATTTATCAATGATATTATAAGTGTTTACACTTATTATTGGAATTTATAGTGTTTTTAAGTTACTTATATTAATATTGTATTGTATATGTTTATATGGGCCTTGATGTCGGAAATAAATGGATTCAGTACATCTGATTCTAAGCCCCCTGTGCGTTGAAATTTTATTTCGGTTATAAAAAAAATAGCTTTGCCATACGTTTTCACCGCGTAGGTATAGAATAGAATACTCTTTATTTTGTATTATTCCGATCTGTCACCCTGCTCTATAGTAAATTCTATGGGGGACAAATGATCTAATAAGGAATAATCTAATAAGGAATCTTTTCTGAAAAAAGGGTCTGTATAACAAAGACTGGTCTTCAAAACTTTGACAAACATTCACAAAACCCAATTATCTGGAATGTTTGCGACACAAACAGCTAATCGCCATCAAAGGGGAAACTCCCATTCCGCGGCGAAGTTTTTAAATAATTTCATTATTGTTAAAGTTTGGGTTTGGGTCAATTTAGGGCAAAGAAAGTAAAAATGACCGTATTTGTCGCAATGGGGAACGATTTCAATGATTTAGAATACAAAATGAATTTTTGAGGTGCCTAATCATTGTTGGCGGACTGTCACACCGAAGAGTATTTCGAATATTTTAGTGTTGGTATTTCTTAAAGACTGAACTTTGCCAGTAGACGTCTCCTAATCGAATTAATCTAACAAGCCTATACAGGCTGGCAGCCTGGCACTGGGACAATACTGTCTCAGTGCCAGGCAAAAGGCTCCGTATTCCTTTTCCACACAATTCCGTATCTGCTTGTACGAGCCAGTCCTTCCAGTAGGGGTCAAGCACGTACGAGCCCAAACATTTTTGTTATTTTCTGGCTCTAAACTTACTTTATAAAAGTAAAATTTCGGCAAGATTGAGCAACTTAATTGAATAGTCGCAGTGGGAGACTAGACCCAAACCATAAATTCAGTTTTTATAGAACGATACAAACAGACATAAATAATTCCCACACAATTCGAATCTAAATACAGAACCACGGAAAAACGATTTAAGGGTATTTATATCCCCAACGAATTCCAAATTGTATTAGTTGTTAATTTGCTACTACACACAATTATGTACTATTAATGGTATCTGGTGTGGTATGGTAATGGTGTGGTAACGGGCGCGACTTACGAGTTGTAATGTCGTAGGTTCGAACCCATACAGGCGCTTTACTTTGTGTAATTATTTCATTACCATTACTCTCCAAACGGTGAAGGAAAACATCGTGTGGAAACCGGCATGTCCTAAAACCAACAATTCGAAGACATGTGACATCTACCAACCCGCACTGGGCCCGCGTGGTGGATTACGGCCCACTCCCTCTCACCGAGAGGAGGCCTGTGTCCCAGCAGTGGGAACATTATAGGCTGATTATGTATGTATGTGTGTATGTAAGCCCACAAGATTAAAATGTGATGTGTTTTTCTTGTAGGTACTCGTATTCTATATAAAAAGTATTCAGTATAATGATATTTCGATAGAATGAATATGTGATGAGTTGAACGCTCGATCAAACAAACATTCGATATTTTGAATATTCGATGTATTATGTGTACGATAATATTGAATGATCGATTTATTAACCATTCGATATTAAGAATGTTCGAGTATTTAGACGTTCGATTTATAGTGTTCGATACATTTTATTGATATTCGATTATTTGGCATTCGATTTGGCATAGTACACCCGAGGGCCTCTTACCCACGCTATATCTAGTCAGCATGGGGTCCGCAAAAGAGATTATAATTAGGTACGCTTGATTTCCCTTCATTCTCATAATCATAGGTACAAGTTAGCAGAAGATGAGGAAAGTTGGTGAAATATAATAGATAGGTACTTAAAACAATTATAGCTAGCTATAGCGAACCGTACATTTGTGTCAAGATATTGTTGATCTTAACCGAAAGACAATGTAATAATTTTTTGTAGAAATAAAACAACGCTTTCCTTACATTACAGCCTATTACTTCAACGGTTACGCATTTGTATCACTAAGAAGATGTAACTGACTGTAAATCTTCATAGAAAGTAAATTAGAACCTAAAAAAATGGCGCGTGACCCTATTCTAAACGTCACACGCCTTTCTGCACCCAAACACAAGTTAAATATATCGCCACATACAAACTCCATTCGAACTCTTCGGAAAACTAAAAGCACGGAAAACCTCACATTATTCACGGAGCCAAAACTTGGAGTTGACGTCAATGTGACCAATAGCTATCGATTACTGAAGGCGAACATAAATCTAATAGGCTCGGTGACGCTCGGGAATTTCCGGGAGTCTTCGGCGATTCGCGACGGTGTGTAGAGAGTCCATAAATATCAATAAAATGCCACGGGGTCACGCGAATGCTCAATCAGCTGGCTTTCGGTTGAGTTTGAGTTGGCTTTCAACCCGGCCCCTAATATGTTTGTCCTTAAACAAGACTATCAGTCTGGGGATCTTAAAGTGACGCCCGAAGTAAAGATTTGTTAGAAGCCATTTAGTAATAAAAGAGGTTAATGTCATGTTAGTTAATGTGTGTGTGTGTGTTAATGTGTGTGTACGTAAAATACCTGTAAATATCGCTTCAAAACTACATTTTTCATAACACCGGTTGGTGGTGGCCCAGTGGTATTAGCCCCGGCTTACGAGTTGTACGTCATGAGTTCAAACCAGACAGGTATTTTACTTTGTGACTTTAATTTCATCACCACTGCTCTCAAAACGGTGAAGAAAAACAACGTAAGCATCTTAGATAAATTACAAACTACCTCACTAAAAAGTGAAAAATAAAAACGTTTTTACAAAAAAAAAAAAACTACATATTGATTTTTTTTTTTTTTTTTGTAAATACGTTTTTATTTTTCACTTTTTAGTGAGACAGTTTGTAATTTATCTAAGTTACAATAGAATAACGTCCACTGCTCATCACCTTTTACAAAATATTGCTTTTCCCGATGCTGGGACGTTAATTGTTGAGGAGTTCTCCTGGTAAGAACCAAGAGAACAACCACTCACCATACGCATTGTGAGCATAAATTACTTAGCAAACATATTAAAGTAATCGAATCGCAACCCGTGAAATAGTTATCATTGAGTAGTTCAGGTGGCCGTCTGTGGTCTTCATCATCAGCTCCACTTTACCAAATGATGATTTCCGAGAGCAAATGCTCAAGTTACTCCAAAAAATATCCAAATAGCTATAGGTTTGCCTATAAAATTTGAGGGTTTCCCTCGATTTCCATGGGATCCTCTCATCAGATTTCAACTTGCTGACAATGACATGAATGACAAACCTCGAGAGTACAAACAAACAAACAAAAAAAAAATTGAAATAGGTCCATAGTTGACGGAGAAATCGGTGAACATACAAAAAAAAACACATAAAGTCCTATATAACCTCCTCCTTTTTGGAAGTCGGTTAAAAATACCAAGACATGTGACATCCACCAATCCGCACTGGGCTCCCGGCGGATAATGGCCCACTCTCTTTTACAGAGAGGAGGCTTGTGTCCCAAGCAGTAGAAATATTATAGGCTGTATAATTAAGAAACTATAATAAAAGCAGAAAAGAAGATGAAAGCCGCACATAACTCAGACAGACAGATAGCGGTTTCCCTAACATTCATTTGAATCCATCTTATAGGAACATCCCACACCATAACTGTAGCTCTTAACAAGGTTTAATAGCACCTCATGAATAAAGTGGAAACTTGTGAACACGACACTTGATCCAGAAGTAATTAGTGCCGTACACGCCGCCGATTATTATAATGTTGGCAACTTGTGCCGCAAGTAATGCTATGCACATAGTTAATGATATACTGCACGGTAAGTAGGCGGGTGATAGAAGCGGAGTTGTTAAGTGATGTGTTGGAATTATGTGCTTGACAAATTAAACACTTTCAACTAAATAAAGTCTTTATTTAGTTTCAATGTTTCATTTTATTATAAAACTAGCGGCGCGCCTCAGCTTCGCACGGGTGCAATTTTTTTTTTCGAACAATATTTTTTTATCTCCGTAAGAACCATCCTCGTACTTCAAGAAATATTATTAAAAAAGAATTAGGGAAATCGGTCCAGCCGTTCTCGATATTTGCGCTTAGCAACACATTTAGCGATTAATTTTTATATTATAGACTAGCTGTGCCCGCGACTTCGTTCGCGTGGATGACGAAACTTATCAATGAGTTTTTTGTGTAAAGTGCTATTTGTGTAGAACGTTAGATATCTATCGATCATATCGGTATTAATACTTATGTCCCGGCGCGGGCCCTTTGTGGCTAATTAATATAGAAAACCAATTGCGTCTCATTAACGGTGATTAAGAGGGTTTATGATATCTTTGCCCGCGGCAGTGCTCGCGTTCTGTAAGTTTTTTGTAGTAGATTTTAAAATAAAGAAATCTTTAAGACTATCTTTATAGAAGAGCCCTAACACCTAGCGCCTACACTTATATGTACCTACACTTATATGTACCTATATACCAATAAATAAGCAAAATCCCTAAAAACTAATATCTATACGAATGACTAATCCAACCTACGTTACACACTATCAAATATACTACCTATACTTGAAATTATAATCCATGTAATTTATGTATGTATGTATGTAAAATACTGGTATTCAGCTGCATCCGGTTAGACTGGAAGCCGACCCCAACATAGTTGGGAAAAGGCTAGGCAGATGATGACTTGAAATTAAAATCTATACGGTCTACGCCTTATAAAAGTAAACCTAAGTACACAAAGTCAAAGTCAAAGCATATTAAGGAATAATTATACCAAGTTTCATCGTAATCGAACCGGTAGTTTTTGCGTGATGCCTGAACAAACAGACAGGCAGACAGACAGACAAAAATGTTTTTAATCACATTTTTGGGTTCGGTGTCGGTCTAGTAACACCCCCTGCCATTTATATTTTTGATATTTTCAATGTACAGAATTTTCACTTCTACAGATTTATTATAAGTATAGATAAGTAAATTTTGCAACTGAATGGCATTCCAAAAGAGTAAGAAAACTTCATCCAAACCAAACGATTTGTTCCTGCTACCACACGCACTATATTATTTACATCATTATTTTCTTTTCACACACATTCTAGTAAAATCTCACACAGTTAAAAAACGATCAAAGTAAACCACATCAGAAAACTTCACGTCGCTTCAAGTATCAACTTTCTTTAAACACAAACACTTGTATCCCATCACCAATATGTTCTTTGATGGAAATAGTTCGTCAGGAATAGAATGGACATGTTGATCAAAGAGTCGCCCGGCGACGCGCATTCTGACATCGGCCGACTTATTCTAACATCGGCCGACTTATTCTGAACAGGAAGCTACGTTAAATGTTGTATTGATCGAAAACTTCCTTAAAAAAATTGAATGCCCCAGTTACTCATACCACAGAATAACTAATAGTACTGCTAATACTAGCACCCACTCTTTGTTGTAGATTGCATGATGGCATGCAGGGTAACAAGTAGGTATTTTATTGTCTGGTTCAATTGACTGGCGGTTAAAAATACACACATCAAAAGTGTCTAGGGATCAACATATATTTTTGCAATAACTTTTCTCCTGATTGATATTAATTAAAATTTTCTTTAAGGATTCATCAAATAAAGTGTTTTCGTTTGTCACAGTAACGATAAACCAAGTCACCTTTGCATTAATAAAGAAATTTGCCATTTTCCTAATAAAGGGATTTTTGACATTTAAACCACTAACACAAAAGTTCGAAAAAAAGACTGAAATAACAGTTTTCTTTAAAATTTTATTGGGTAACTTAAACAATTAATAATCCGTGTTTCTACCGCGAACACCAACAACACAAGAACATCGGTTTGGCATACTCAAAATGAGTTCATCCAAATCACGCTGTGGAATGGCCGCCCATGTTCGTTGCAACAACAAAAAAAGGTCTTCTTGTGACTGGATACCCTCCATATTCGGCAGAGCTCTTCTCTGTAGCATATCCCATGCATGCTCAATCGGGTTCAAGTCTGGCGACTGAGCAGGCCAGGGCAGGACATTGATGTTAGCTGCGGCGAGAGTCTGTCTTACAACTCTTGCGGTGTGCGGTCGTGCATTATCATGCATTAACTGAAATAAGGGACCGCTTTGCACTTGTAGAGGAACGATGACGTCTGATACAATCGTCTCAGCATAAATTTGAGCGTTGAGGTTGCCTCTGATCCAAATCAACTCAGTTCTTCCGCCGATCCAAATACCCGCCCATACCATGATGGTTCCACCACTATAAGGATGGACTTCCTGGCAGGATTTTAATCGCTGTTGGCGTCCAGGGGTTCTCCAGTGTCGTATACGTCTTGTATCCGGTCTCATACCAAAACGAGACTCATCAGAAAAGCACACGAAACGCCATTGTTCTTCTGCCCAATTTCTGTGTTCAAGAGCCCATTGATATCGAATCCTACGATTGTGCATTGCTATAGGTGGTACCCGTAGCGGTCTTCGGGAATGAAGGTTCACTTCATGCAAGCGGTTTCTGACTGTTTGGTCGCTAATTAAGTTCCCTGAAGAGTGATGAAGCCTCACGGCTAACATCATGGCGGTTATTGTTGGAGCTCTTCGAGTTAAGATTTGAATGTATCGGTCTTGTCTCCGTGTGGTGCAGCGATACCGTCCTCCATGGCGCTCAGCCACGGTACCAGTGCTTCGGTAACGTGTCCAAAGTCGACTGATAACACTCTGACTTGTATTCAGAGCTAAAGCCACAGTACGTTGCCGGGAACCAGCTTCTATCATTCCCACGGCTCTGAGCATTTCTTCCCTGCTTAAATGACGTCGCCGCTCCATAATAACGTTGGTTTTAATCAGTAGTAGGGAAACAGTAGCACTAATAATGTCTTCAATGCGTTGTATGTTTTTATAGGGAAAATATTGACAGCTGATTTTCATCTTTTACTCGAATTTGATTCACAGTTCCTGATTCAAATTATGAAATGCACCAAAAAGGATCCATATAAATTTATAAAATCATAAATTTATTACAAAGCCACATCTCAATCTCAAGAAATCCGCATAAAAATGCTTGATCCCTAGACACTTTTGATGTGTGTAGTTCAGATAGACATAGTTGGCCCAAAATGTATTTTTGAGAGCTGCTCAGTGTACAGTTCACTGCCTTTTGTCATAAGAACGAATATAATAATTTAGAATGTAATTAGAATTGACATCCAGAATAAGGCCGCCAGGACGAATTTAGATCGAATATTTGAAATGCACATTTCTGTAAAATGGCGTTTACAAATATGTGTTTTGTCGGGTTTTATTATAAATGCCTTTGAAGTAGATTCAAAGTTTTAATGAGAGTATGTTGATGGAGGAAATGAGTCACAAAGTTGTGTTGGAAGGAACAAATTGCTACAAATTGATATCAATTATAAATGTGAAGCATAAATAAAATATGTCACAGCTCACAAAATAGGTAGACTAAAATATATAATCTATTGGTTATTAAAGAACAGGAGAACACAGGTCGATCGATCAGGTTAAACTACGCGTGCCGCGGTTGGTCTGTGGATAGGTGACCATCTTTACATACCGAGACCCATCCGTGCCTCGGAAAGCACGTTAAGCCGTTGGTCCCAGCAGTCATTCGTGGGTCTTTGACAGTCGTTACGGGTAGTCAGAAGCCCGAAAGTCTGACAACCAGCCTTACCAAGGGGTATTAACTGGGTTGTAAAGGTCAGATAGGCAAGCGCTCCATGTAAAATACTGGTATTCAGCTGCATCCGGTTAGACTAGAAGCCGACCCCAACATAGTTGGGAACAGGCTAGGCAGATGATGATGGTTATTAAAGAACAGATGGCTGCCGGAGCAAATGATTGCTCTTGCAGAGACTATAATCAGCGACAAGATATTTATTAATTACATATTTTCTATATAATTTTTTTTCATACCCCTTTGAAAATAATATGATTACTTTTATAGACAAAATGGAACAATGAAGATACTAAAGCATTACCCCAGACGATAAGCTTTTCATGTGAATACACACTGATTAAGCAGATTCTTAGGATTTGGCTAGGATGTGTATTGAAGTGGTTCAGTTTACAATAGTTTTACTCTCCCGTATTTAAAAAAATTCCGAAGCTCTGAAAGGCAATGATTATCAACGTAACTTTGAAAATTTCAAGGTTGTAGACATAGACTTATACAAAAAGAAAATCTCCGCGCCACGCACATCGAAAGTGAAGCACAGTAAACGTACAAACACGCCTCACGCTCACGTTTACCTATAAACGGAATTCCGATAAACCATCCCTAGGTCGCAATTCTATAAACCGTGCAATATATTCCGCACCCGCCCGCAGTTCGTATTCAGTGTATCAGACTATCAGGTATCGCTGCATCGTACGCATGCCGGCCGACATTTATTCAACGCTGTGGCTTCCTTGCCATATTTTGTGAGCATTTTCAACCTTGATTTATTTTTATGCCTTGTAGTTTCTTTAGCTTGCGGCTATTTTTAACCGACTTCAAAAAAAGGAGGAGGTTCTCAATTCGTCGGAATCTTTTTTTTTTTAAGTAATGGTCCCCGATTTCTCGAAGACGCCTGGACCGATTTGGAAAATTTTTCTTTTGTTTGAAAGGGTTTACTTCCCAAGTGGTCATCATTTGGTAAAGTGGAGCTGATGATGAAGACCACAGACGGCCATCGGAACTAATCAATGATAAATATTTCACGGGTTGCGATTCGATTACTTTAATATGGTTGCTAAGCAATTTATGCTCGTCACAATGCGTGTGGTGGTGGAGTGGAGTTCTCCAGGTTCTTACTAGGAGAACTCCTCAACAATTAACGTCCCAGCTGCAGCATCGGGAAAAGCAATATTTTGTAAAAGGTGATGAGCAGTTGACGTTAGGCTATTGTAACTTAAATAAATTACAAACTCTCTCACACAAAGTTTTTTGTAGTAGTATGTATATTGTTTGTTATCTTGTCCTCCTTGTTCCGTTCTTTTACTATAATCTGTACTTTTCAGCTGAAACGGTGACTTTTTTGTTATGAAACGTATAAAACCTTTAAAAAATCTCTATTATCGAACTGTTAGATACATATTGCAGTAGCAATTTACTACAAAAGGAAACACTTCTTAAAGTTCCTAATAAACATACAATCATTTAAAAATACAAAAGAGCGAACTATTCCCACACCACTCTACTTACGTAACTCGTAACGAATCGCCACAACAGACGCACGCGAAGTTTCAATTATATCGCGACCATTTTTTACTCGATATCATTGTCGCATGATTTATGGTGGACACCTGAATAGTTCGCCGGTTAATGTAGTAGGAACAGAGTATTGTGGTCGAGTTCGTGTAATTAGCTGGATTTTATAGTTTTGGGTAAAAGTTGTTATTGTTACTGATTTTATTGTAAGGTGAAATGTTTTGAAATAGTCCAAAACATTTCACCTTACAATAAAATCACTGAAAACATAGGTTTTCAGTGTAAAATAGGCTAAGTGTCTTGTTTCGTGTCCTATGAGATTCATAGAAGACCATAATTGGATGATGTCTCAAATTCGACTCTCAATCTTAGAAATTCTGCTAATTTTCCAATAGACTGTTTATAGAACTATTGGAAAGGGTATAGATGTATGGTTTTAGTCAGTTCGAGTCTTACACCCACCCCAGGGTGGTGGACATCCAAGAGGATTTCCAAACGATGAAAAAAAAAGGTTACTGAGAAGAAACTAATCAATAATGTTGACATACACAGTAACTATGTTATGTTATAAGCTATAGGAACTTCAAATTAGACTTGATGTAGTAAACTGAATCCATTGCACTAAAGATTAAAGCCCCGACAGCGAACCAACTGAAAACAATAACGTAATTCAATGCAGAGTTACATCAGTTGTTTGAAATTCATTAACATAAACAAAACAGACCTCACCTTGATTCACCCAATCCACATTTGTGAACCATGATTAAGCAATCCTGAGTATTTAGTTAGGACTGTCAGACCTTGATCTGGAGATCAAACAGGCGTACAGTTATAAGCTTTAATTAATAAACGACGAGACGAGGCCTCGAAAGGGAAACGTCTTAAAATTGAGTTGTCTTATAGACATGTGAGTAGATATGACGAGGCCTTGTACTGGAGAATAACAGAAGCATTAAGACTGAATGAGTCTTTTCTTGGAATCCTTCAGGGATTGTTGTCAGCCTCCACTGGTGTAAAAGTCCTTGAACGTATGACTATGTCCTCAACATAAAAGTAAATAATTTAACAATTTGCGTCCAAAAATCTGTCCTTAATATCTAAAAACTCTTCGACATGAAGTATTTATGTTTTGAGAGCAAGCATTGCTTTTATTCCCAGCATCTTGAGTTTTCTTCGGTATTTTTCATTTATATTTTCCAATGAATGTTGCTCCTAAAATAGACATAAAATAACGATGCTTCAATAATGATGAGAACATTTTTACCGTCTCCACTTTCCTCGTCTATATATAGATACGAGTATGTCTGGCCCTCCGGATGTTCACTTCCATGGAAAATGTCTTTATAATCCGAGTACATACCGAGTGACGTACATACATCAGTTTTCCTTAGTAATTCTACTACCAGCTCATTTACATGATGTGTCTATGCATAGATACGGCTTTTGTTTTTGTGTGAGTTTAATCGAGAAGTTTCTTTGTTAAAAGCCTGGCTTTTTAACATGGGAACAATCTAGATAATATTTAGTTATCTGTGAAAATATTTCAATTCGTAAGACGAGCCGTTCCTGAAACTCTTAACAAGGTTTTGATCTTAGTAAAACTCCATTTCCATTAAATTGTAGCAAAACCATAAATTAACTACTTTCCGCTTATACGCACACTAACTTTAAGCCGCATTTAAACTCTAAAAACCTTAAAACTCCGTGCAGCATCCACAAATCGAAACAGTTTTATTTCCCCCGTTGCCCCTTGTTCCCCCCCGGCTCTCCCGGTTCCGGTACGTAATCCCCGTGAGCAGGTTCGAGGCCCGGGCCAACTATAAATCACTTGTAAGACTCGAAACTCGCGGAGAAATAAAATTATTTCATTTATCACCGCTTACATACAGCACTGGATGCACTTGAGAACTTTTAGGAATCGTTCGAGCGAATGTAAAGTGAGGCCACGATTTGGTAACACGTTGGACTTGAATATTTGGACCGAGAATTACTTTGATATTGGAACGGTTCAGAGGGAAATTTGTTATAATGCACATGACATATGTTATATTTATACTAGGTAATAGGTAATACGGGCTGTTGTCCGCAACTCCACGTCAATGTGCGTATTTTGCGTACATATTTATACTAATAATAATATTAGTAAACCAAAATGTTAGGGCATTATCGAGGCACGATAATGTGTGAACTCGGAGACGAGGTTGAAATATTTTTTTTGAGCCTGCAACCTCTCTAACACTCTAATAGTGTTGCTCCAGACAAATACTTTCACAAGAAGCTTAACTACTCTTGGATCCTATCAGGTAGATAAATAACAAAGAAAATCGATTTTGAATGAGGGAACTAACCCCAAACTTAACTCAAAAAATACTATAGGTAGCTGAAAAAGTTCAGACAAAATAAATAAGCGCTATAAAAAACTTATTATAAAGTAGGCAAGTAAAGAAAAGTCTTGGCTTGTTCTTTTGCATAACTTTGTTACTACTTAACCTGTTAAGGGTTAATAGCATGATTTTATGGACACAACTAGTTTCAACCAGAAATTCTTGAATATTTTTTATTTCTGCAAAATAATCTTGATCGACTTATTGGCACCGACTGACCGTTATTAATTGATTCAATGCAGTTGTGGAGCAATTGGCTTTACTGCTACGGATTGCGGGTTCGATTAACGTAGGACAATAACTATGTTCACTAAATCAATGAAATCACTGCTGGACATAGCCCAGCCACATTGTCCACCTTCCGCCTCCAGTTCTCCCAGCCACATTGTCCACCTTCCGCATCCAGTTTGTCCCAGCCAGTTTGTCCACCTTCCGCATCCAGTCTGTCCCAGCCACTTTTTCAAGGTCATAAGTTTATTTTACAGTTTCAAATAGGTTTTCGACGTGGATATGATTTGTATGATTAAAAACAACGAGTACCGTGAAACCTTTACAAAACCAAAACGTATTACCTATTCTAAGGTAAGTATTAAAAAAAACCAAACAGAAAACAACTTCCTAGGTTAATTGAACAAAATAAAACCAACCAACTTTCTTATATTAACCCTCCAAACGTTGCACCAGTCACCACTACTAGCATAGTCAAGCACACATGTTTACAGCACAGCTACTTACATTTTATAGGCCATGTCGCCCACCTTTGGGTCATTTTGACCGTGAGGTCAAAAGGTGAGCTCGAGAAATGCTTGCCTCCCGAGCGAGTACAACTTGCGAAATGAAATGGACAGTCTGTTCTCAATAGTACCTACTGTGTTTTAGTTATAACATTTAGATTAGTTGCATTTAGTTCTATTATATGAAATTATTGTATTATATTATCTGTGATTATAATACTGATTTACCATTAAATTCCTAATGATCTAAACAAATCTGATTTAGGGATTCCATTAGGAATTTCTCAGAAGCTGCCCGATTTGTGCTTTATCGATATAAACTATTGAGACTTTAACATGCTAGCCAAATGTAGTACCTGTTTAAAACTGGTAGGTACCAACCTTATTGCGCCAGTTGTACGTGGGATATCTACAACTGGCGCAATACGGGAAATACAGATGCTGTGATGTTGTGCTTTGTACTGAATTCATATTGATAGCAGAATGTTGTATAATTACACGAAGGATTTTGAAGGAAATACAATCCATTGCTTGAATATTGTTGAATTGTTGTAAATGCATGCCATTGTAAGTGTATAACGCAATTAGGCTGTTAGTTTGCAGTTACTTACCAATCAACTCAAAAAAAAAAAACTCATAAGTACGCTTCTTAAACGTTTAGCTTGAAGTTTCGAAAGAACTACAGACTCACGCAAGAAACTTCAATTAACAAGCTGACCTATCCGTCTTCTGAACTTGTAACAAAGTTTACAAAATTGTTGTTGTAGGTAGTTCAGTAACCTTCGTCCTGCCGCCGGCCGCGTCTCCGGTAGCATGAAGTTAAGACGGGGCAATACTACGTCTTGGAGGGTTGTTTAAACTTTCTACGATGTGTTCTAGGCGACTTACATAATACATAAGACCCAAATATGACAGACAACTAACTAAATCTTTCGCATATTTAACATAATCGCAACCGTCACACTAATCTACAAATGTGATGTGATGTTTTTTGATGACACCATATTTTCTTACGTAATATATACGTAAGAAAATATGGTGTGTTGTACAAAGTGTGCGAATTTAGTATAATGCCAGAAGTGACAGTATTTTAGGGCTAAATTGTGTTGTTAATCCTGGATCATCAACATCAATTTCTTTAAAAATAAGCAGCACTTACTTAAATAAAGTCTCATTTATACGGTGCAAATTTCTGGAATGTTCAACAGCAATAATTGCATGTCATAAAGCACGTTCAATTATTGACATTCAAGAATTGCATGCAAGTATTACAAGCGTGCGATTTCCATAAAATGGCATATAATAATTAATTGCAAGTTTTGCTATTCAATAATTGCATGCGATTTCTGTTTACACTAAAGCAATTATGGCAAGGCGATTATTGCATGCAAGTTGAGTTTCACATCCTTGTATAAAAATTCCTTGATTAAAATATCGAATGCGATTGTATTGAAATGGAATGATTACAGCTAATCAGTACGTACCATTCCTCACCAAATATTTACCCCAAAACAAAATAATTTACGATCATCGATTCCACAAAAATATTCTTGAGAAAGTGCTATAAAACTCTCCACACCTTATATTAGTACATACATAAAAAACAACAACACAGTAAATATCAGTTTTTACCTGTAGCAACAACCCCGTCCGCGATACATAGTTAACGAAGTGATCGCTGGGTGCCCATAACATCCCCATGAATAAAGCAGGGACCATAAAACGGTAAAACACCAACAAATTACAATAGCGATCCCATTCTTCGTTCGGACGCCGTTAAAACACCGTGATAAGGCCCACTGTGTTACTAGAGGAAAGACTTTGTGTTGTCTGACTTTGTTGAAAATGAAGTGGTGACTTTGTAAAGTGGAAAGAACAGCGTAACTTTGTAGTAGTTAAATGAAAGTAAAGTTAAATGAAGATTAAAAGGTAAAAGCGGCAATAGCCCAATGGGACGACCATTGGGCTATTGCCGCTTTTACCTTCTCATCGTGAGGCTGATATGATAAAGATCATGAGTTTTAACCCCTGTATTTCATTTCTTTCTCCATAACTCTCATTCTTATAGACTCTGCAAGAGTGATACCCACATATGTAGGTAAGCTTATTAAAACAGTACTGCGCTAACTAATTTTACAGATACGATCAAAAACGAGCATGATCAATTTGAACCTTTAATAATTATGTTTGGAGTGATAAATATCACTCCAAACATAATTATCTTAACCCAAAATTGAACTCAAATGCCCTTCCACGTCCGCCAATAGCGAACACATTTGAAGTCCCAAATTTCGCCCTGAAAAGACGTTTTCCCCAGTCAAAGGGACCTTAAACTGCCACTGGCAGCACCGGTATCGCGCTGCGAATAGAAACAGTCTTATTACCGAAGCTATTGCTTCTAATGAATAATAAAAATTGCAGCTACATGAGTGCCTTCTAAAACGTACGTTCTTTACGTATTATATGAAGTTGGAGAGAAATGAACAGCCCGTGAGAAAAGTGGTCTGGAAGGGAGAAAAAATGTGGTATTTTTTGTAACAGAATGAATTTCAGTTTAAGAGTTCGCAAGTGTAACTGTAAATTACAACAGTTTTGCTGTTCAACGAGTAACTGGCACTGAAGAAAAGATCTTCGTGGAATGTCTACTAGATGTTTATTAACATTATATTATGGTGTGACACCAGTATCTACTAGATATTTATTAACATTGTGTGGTGTGACACCACTATCTACTAGATATTTATTAACATTCTGTGGTGTGACACCAGTATCTACTAGATATTTATTAACATTGTGTGGTGTGACACCAGTATCTACTAGATATTTATTAACATTCTGTGGTGTGACACCCGTATCTACTAGATATTTATTAACATTGTGTGGTGTGACACCAGTATCTACTAGATACTTATTAACATTGTGTGGTGTGACACCAGTATCTACTAGATCCTTATTAACATTATATGGTGTGACACCAGTATTTCTCGAAAGGGCAGAAATGTATTGTAGTAAGCACACCCACATTTCGCTTTTTTGGTTTTATTAAACCATTTTTGCCAATAATGTGTAGGTCGCATGGTCGATATACATTTTCAAAAAGAATCAAATGTGTATTAGACTTAATTATTTAATTTTGGCTCTTTATTTCTACTCTACCTAGATATTATAATCTAAGCAAAAGACTGATTACTTTTTAAGTCGCGGCCAAAAGATTATTTAAATTTTGGACGACGTTAATAAATTCCATTAAATATGTCTCAGGTTCTTAATTTATTTACCAGGGAGAGTTAATTATGATGAAACATTATTATTGTTGCAAAAAGTTGATTAATTCTTGGAGCTATATCGTTTTAATGACGCACTGGTCATGATGCTATAACGACAGCATTTACTTTTGCTTGTAATTACGAGTAAAAGTTATTATATTAAAGAGTAAAAGTTAGAAGTGATCTGAGATAATAATACAGTTGGATCTTCACTTTCTATTTCACCTGTCGATCTTCTGTGATGTGTGCAGGCGTAGCGTGACCACCATAGAAATGGGTTATGTCGACGGGAGAATAGTTCTGCCGTCTTAAGCATGGCGATGAAGAGAAGAAATGTTTCTATTCTTCAGTCGACAAAAGTCTACAATGTCAAGCATGACGAACAATTTTTCTGTACTTTTGACACTTGGGGGTAGAAACCTTTCTTCTCAACGAGTGTCAAATAGTCTACATCACATTGCACCTTGACGAGAAGCTATATTTATTTTAAAATTTGCTTTCCGTTGTTATGGAAAGAATAAATATGTCTTTGTCTTCATATAAACGCGAGGCCCGAGCTCGGGCAGAAGGCATGTCGAGTTAGATAGAATGAACTTTTTCTATTCTTGGTAGAATAGAGATAGAATTGGTCATGCTGCGCGCTGTGCATTTTGTATTACATAACATAATATAATTATCATCTTGCTCCTCCGAAGGTTTAAGCAAAAGTGTAACAGCTATAGTACATCCATATTTCACCAGTTTCAGACACATCTATCTACTTCTACTAATATTATAAAGCTGAAGAGTTTGTTTGTTTGGTTGAACGCGCTAATCTCAGGAACTACTAATTCGAATTGAAAAATTGTTTTTGTTTTGGATAGTCCATTTGTTGAGGAAGGCTATAGGTTATTTAATATTACGCCACTACCCTTGGGAGCCGAGCAAAAAGAAATGAAGTCAGAAATAACGCTAACATAGGGTCGCAGCATAATGCTGAGCGATGGCCGTTTAGCGTGAATGTGAAGCATGTTTCCCGCTACCTTTTATTATTTTTTGTGTTTATGTTCTTTTTTTTGCGTCATGTTCACCGCAAATAAACGTTTTTTCTTTCTTTCTAACCGAAAACGAAGTAGTAGAAAGGGCGCGCGATGGGATGCGACGCGATGGGTTGGGGCCGAAATTTGACAGAAGCTAGTCATTTATACAGAGTGGGTCGACCAAAGCAAAGCTACATTACAAAATGCTTAACATAATATTTATAAAAATATTTCAAGTTCTATAATTTTGTAAATATACTCAGTATTTTCAACATGAACTTTGTTTTTATCCACAGAAATTCATATCGCTTTTCCTCAACTCTGGTAACACAACATCAACAGAGCCTCAAAATTAACATAATGAAGTAAAAACGGACGCTGATAAATGAACAGCGGCACAATGGTGATCCGAACCTGGCTGGGTGAGCCGGGCTGCCGGGTGAGCGGGGCCGGGTGGGCTAGTTGGGACAAAAAGTTTAGATGCGGTTGCCAAATTGTGCGGGGTCAATTTTGGGACATAGATTATTTATGATAAGGGTAAGAATTTAGGGATTATTTTTATTTATTCCCCGTTTTTAATCGTACACTCCCGTTTTTAATCGTACAGACCTTCACCTACAGTAGAAAGCTGTTCTCGCCAACGGAGATATTTAATTGCACCTATTTTGTTTCTCTGATGTCCATCAGATGTTTGTAATCCTAACACCAAGAGTTTTGCAATACATACATTGTAACCTAAAACAAAATAATTGTCATGTTATTTTACCGATTCCATTACCCTTCGAATGAAAACAGCGTCTAAGCAAAAATCGTAGCGGTTAACCACTTCCTCACACTCTGCAAGTGACTTACAAGTAAAAGTTTTGTCGTCTCGATAAAGAATCTCAGCGACACAGGACAGTCTCGCCGCCCGCAACAATCTGGCGACACCACGAGGGTTACTAGTGCACAAGTTGGCACAAAAGTTGGCACAAACAGACATTAGCGCCGTATCTCGGCCAGCAGGGAGTTGGTCTTGCAGGCCTAGGGAGGCCGCTGCGGTCTGACGAATTTGATAGATATGTTGTACTGTGAAACTGAGGGGTGGAAAATGGGAATAGGATTTAGTTAAGGCCGTTTACTTTTATGCGTGTTTAATATTGTTTATATTTTTGTTGGTGGTTGGTTAATTTAGTAGAAAAATATTATATATATAGAAAAGCTCTTTGCTCATGTCACCGCTAATGAGACACAATTGATTTTCTCTTGTAATGGGCCGATATCGTACCACGCCGGGCTCGAGTGGTTAAAACGACAGCAGAACACAGTCATCTATTAAATGTGATTACTTATATTATATTGTTATTTTGATTATTTAATGAAGTATAAGTTGTTTTGATTGTACCTACATAATAAAATTATTTTAGTGGGATTTAAGAGCAGACACAATATACTGGATGATTTTTTTACCATCCCAAAATGTTTACATGATGTTCTACCCATGAATATGAACAACTTTCACTATGGGACCAACCCTGAAATCACGAAAAAAAAAATTGCTGTTTCATACATTTTGGTCAAGTAGGTATTGAACTTTTGTATTAAATAGCAGATTTTTTTTTTTCGTGATTTCAGATAGAACACTCTGTAAAAATTTCCAGATGGTAACAAACGTCATCCGGTATCTATTTTTATATTTTTTTGTGCTACGCAAAAAAGAATGCCGTATAATATGACAGGTTACATGGCTATGACCGTAACCTTATACTGGCTATAAGCGGTCCTATTGTTGAATCTGACTTGTGTGACCTTGCACTTAATCAGTGTATCGATTGACCTTTGTTATTTAACTTGGCATTTTAAACGTTTGTTATTTTGGGATAGCAATTTAATTTGCGGTGGGTTTTTTCCATAATATTAGATACGGCCGCGCCATTATGAAACTGAATAAAATGATGAAACTATAGTTCTGTTTACATCCTGATAGCATCACTTAAAGGCACTGTTACAAGTCAATAGTTATAGGTCTCACCTACGTAATCTACACAGGCTTCCATTTCTACCAGCTGATCTCTTTGAAGCTGCTTGAAATCTTTCTAAAGAGAGAGAGAGAGGGGTAGAGTTTCGAAAGCAAACAATCATCATCTGCCTAGCCTTTTCCCAACTATGTTGGGGTCGGCTTCCAGTCTAACCGGATGCAGCTGAATACCAGTATTTTATATGGAACGACTGACTATCTGGGGGCCTAAAAAGGTCACTTTTGCAGAATCATAAAATAATTCATATCACGCAATTCATCTGTATGACAGACTATATATCTGTATGACAGACTAATTAAGACTGGTTGTCAGACTTTCGGGCTTCTGACTTATACCCGTAATGACTGCCAAAGATCCATGAATGACAGCCGGGACCAACGGCTTAAGGTGAATGCGCAGTGGTAGCCCGCGAAATTAAATTTTTCTTACGTTCTTTGCAATTTTCACGTCAGTGTCAGGTTTTATTTTGATCAAAATTTGATTCGCGACGTATTTACAGAATTATAATCATTACAATCATTAATACATCTTTCTAAGTTAGTTCGCGGTCTACTACTGCGCATTCACCTTAACGTACTTTCCGAGGCACGGAGGGGTCTTGGTATGTAAAGATAGTCACCCATCCACAGACCAATATGGAGGAATATTGTATAAACCACCCTTGTTAGCCATTACAACAATAATTTTAACCTCAACAATTCAACGTGGTTCTTGAAATAGCTGTTGGTGCTTACAACTAAATTGTAGACCTAGGTACCTATACCTGCTCATAGATCACAATCTAGCTTTCGAGTTGAAATTATTAGTCATTTTCCTAACACCATGAAAGTTCATGGTGTTAGGAAAATGACTAGTCCTAATTCCGGTTAGAACCTAATCCTAATTCCGGTTAGAACCTAATCCTAATTCCGGTTAGAACCTAATCCTAATTCCAGTTAGAACTATTTTCACAAATCACCAGTAAGTATAATACGCTGACTACACCCTTCAGACTGATATAATCAGCATCAGATCATCAACATTCTAATTGTATTATAGAGTTCCTCGAAATATGAAGGTAGATACTTCATTTCCATGTTCAACACAGTGATTAAATTGTAGAATTTTGTTTCGGAGACCTAATCGCATCAAAAGTGTTTCAGTGCTAGCAGTAATGATGATCAGGCTTTATTATTGTCTTCTCATTAAAGATTTATGACCACGGAAATACACAAAACAATCCCAAAAACGTTTAAACAGCTAGCAGGCCAGGTATCCCGAACCACACACGAGGCACCCACCGTCACTCACAAACTCGAAACCAAACTTAGACAATTAGGTGGCGTGATTACGCGAAATGTGACCGCCGCGGTTTGCGCCAAGACACTTGATTTAGCGCCACCGGGAACTTTGCCCCGAAGTAGACCGCTCCCATCACTTCAAGTGGCGCGGTTTGCGCGAGACTTTATCTTAAGTGACAGTGACGCCTTCATAGAAAAGTACGGCTAGGAATAGGAAGATGGTGAATTCACGGGTTCATTGAATTACTGACATCTGGGATTTGAGTACCTTTGGAGGAATTCCTTCCGATTTTATTTAAGATTAATTATTGAATAGGCTTTGGAACAATGCTTAACAATTCTAAACAACTTACTAATCTCGAATCAAAACAGTCAGATTTCGAACTAATCCTTACTCAAATCTAGTTTTAGTTCAAGCGTGATCGTTTTGGGATACGGGCCTAAGCCTCCTTTTTTGACAACACTATTTTGTGTGAAAGGCTGGATAATTAGTAACAACTATTACTACGGTCATTAATCTATTTAGCAAGACTGGTATTATTTCTCTGATCTATCGATGTAGTTAAGTCTTTTGCTTTACGAGTTCTTTGTGGTCATGACGTTACAGATAATGTAGTTACAATCACAATCATATACTTAGAATGCTGAGTACATGATTGTGAGTGTAACTACATTATCTGTTCAAAGTAACGTAAGTTCAAAGTAAGGACTTTGAACTTGAACCAACATTTCATTACAATTTGTAGCATAGTGTTAGTATATAAAACTTTTTACTTTTATTGTGTCTTTCAGCCTTTACAGATGCTGCAGTGGTCGTGTGTCACGGTCAACAAACTCATAAACTAACAAACGTCTGTACATAACAGTTTAAACGATAAATGCTGAACATTTGTGTTGCCAGTTTATTAAAACAAACATTATTGCTTCTAGTTTTTCACTCCACTAGTGACGTGTCACGGGCACAGTACTGTAGTTGTATAAAAAAAATGTTTTGGTTTTAATGTTTATTGATATCGAGTATTAGTGTTCCGTTTTCCGAGAGTTAAATATTTTGTTCTGAGGTAGAAAGCCAGCATTGCCGACGTATAACGATAGTCATGTATCAAAAATAATTTAAAATTGACAGCTAGTCTTTTTCTTCTTGTCGCTGGCATAATTGTGTTTTAGATCTTATTGGCCAAAACTTCGCCAATTCCACGACATCATCGGTGGCAGTGCAGAGGTCACTTCGGCTGCATGTTTTGGGACACAGAGGGCAGGATAGGAGGTGGAGCATGGTTTACGACAGAACTCAATATCACCACACCCTACTGCCAACCCGTCGAGCTAGCCCCACGCTTTACCAGGTTGAAGATACATCTCAGCTAGTGTTAATAGTTTAACAACCATCTTCATTTATCGTCAGATAATAAGATAGAGAGCAAACTTGAGAATATCAAAAATTAGAAAGTAAAAAGTCATAAACCTCTTCTCAAATACAGAAGAAAAGAACAACGGTACGCCTGCTCACAGTGAATTGAAGTTTTTTAAGCACATCTTTCGACGTTCTTCTTCACCGTAAATTATTATTGAATTCGTGCATCTTATTTTTCTGTACAGTCATTTAAACTGCATAACAAATACAACGATGTAAGGCGCTCTACCTCTCCACAAGCAAAAACATAAAGTTTATTTATTTCTCGAACAAAGAACAGAGAGCTAGTTTGAAACTGCATTGGTTCGTCGACATACTTATTGTGTGTACTTGTGTGGAATTTATTCACTGAATCAATATGGCCGGGGAGTGCGCGCGTACAATTGGGAGCTCGGCAGAAGTATATTGTGTGGAAAGCTGACAACTTTTCTACAAGGCGGGCCAGGGTGGGTGACACTAAACCTGGATGGAGAGTTTATTTCTATTTAAGTTTTTTTTTTAATTAATAATAACAATAGACAACTATTTATTTATTTATTAAAACTTTATGCACAAGTAAAAGAAATACTGTACAAAGGCGGACTTAATGCCTGAGGCATTTTCTACCAGTCAACCTTAGGGTGGTGCAGAGACAAAACATGGCAGGTGCAACATACGTGATAAATAGCTAGGAAATTACTATAAAATACAAGAATAAATATTAATACATACATACATACATATAAACAAAACGAACTGCGAGGAGAAAAAAAGAAATATCGGTAGAGGAGAAAACGAATCCAGCAAATCAGCGCTGAGATGCTACGGCCAACTTAACTATTGTTATTATTAATTAAAAAAAACTTAAGCCCATCACAAGATGGGCTTAGGTTTTTTCTGTTGTGGAGAGCGTAAGTTTAGAAATAAAAGAAGGGAGTTACGTAAGAGAAAGGTTGGTTAAAAGTGTATTATTCATTCCATGAGACGTGAACAAATACAAATTACTTTCTAAGTTATTACTTTTAACTTTCGCTTAGATAATGATCCAAATTAGGTATTTGTATTTCAGAAGCCAAAATTACGGCAAAAAAGTAACAAATCGTCTTCCATTCTAATTTAAATTTAATGAACCGAAAAATCTGAACTATGACTAGCCATTAATTATTTTTTTGTTACACAATAAGGTCGAAATAATAAAGTAAATTGCAGCGTGTATTAAGTTTCCACTGAGCACGTCGTTTATCATCCAACTTTAATGTAACGAGTATCAACGTAAATGCCTTGCAATTATTATCAAGAACTTTAAGTACGCGTTACTTGGCAAACTAGTGTATGTCGTAATCTAATATGATGCTGCGAGTTCTACTCGTCTAAGTGAATTCTGAAGGACTTACTACATAGTTATGTCTCTGCCATGTAACAGTATTTCATTTGTCGTCTTGAAGACGTGTATTTTAAATGACATATCATATCATTTTAGTGCATTGTTGCACAAGTACATTGTTTTGTGCATGAACCATGTAATTGTATTTTTTTCATCTGTTCTACGTTTTCGCTATCATCAATAATGTGTATCAAATCGATTCTTCACAATGATGTACTTTCTTCATAATAAAGGATTATCTGATAATAGAAGAAAATAAACCCGCACGACAGTCAACCGGTGCTGCCACCCGACTAACAAGTGCAGCAGAACAAGTGCAGTACAATGAATCCGCGCACTCGTGTAAGTACCACGTTATCCGCGGAGCCGCAGGTGCCTCTGTTTTAACTTCATAAGTGCTATCTAGGATCTATACACTGTTAAATAAAATTACAGAAGTATTTTGATGTTTACTCTATGGTTGAATGTCACTGACACGCCATAAAACGACTAAGTCTATTTGGATTTATTTTCGTTGGAGCCCACTTTTGAATCCCAGTTTAATATTTTTGGCGTTGAATCCCACAAAACTTTATTTTGTATTTCCGTGACAGTTAGGAAGGTGTCAGTCGTAGTAAAGTTTCAGTTTACCAGGAATTGTTGTCAAAACTGCAGGTAGAGTGCGCGCAAGATAAGTTTGAGTTCAAGATTATATCCCTGCTAGCACTTTTAATCACTTTCGGCATAATGAAGGCAATTATTTACTTTAGAAAACACGGAACACAGCACTCTCTCTTGACACCTGATATAAACAGATGGCGGCAAACGATTATTTCCGATTTCGCGCACTGTAAAGCCATTATGAGGTCAACTTCATAATAAAACACATTCTATCTTTCTATCTAGGTTTTTATATCAGGGTGTTGTTCAACATCTTCAAAATGAATTTCAAAAACAACCAGCTCTATAAAAAGCAGTGGTTTTTACACCTGTTAATCCACCTGTGTATCCACCATGTATCCATCCCAGAGTCGGCACCTCAACTCCAGTCAATCCCTAAAACTGCATGTTTCTAAAACTGTGAACAACTGAAATAGTTTCGTATCCATTTCGAGTGTATAAAACTTACACAACTAGTACAATATAATAAAGACGTGTTAGTTGCAGTGTTGCCATTAATCGGGCGTGTCGCAGGTGTGTACCCCGTTTTACAGCAGTCGTGGTTGTTTACCCAGAGATTGGTTCTCTTAGCATTTATTTTTACCTCATTCTGAAACTACTTTCATTCAGCAAACGCTATGGCAAGGGAAAATTATTGATATAGCATCATAGTAATTATAGAATATCAAAACTCAAAGTAATTGTGCTCTTAATACGCATTGCTTCAAAAGTCTGAGAATCTGAAGACGATGAGAAGGGTCAAAATCTTATTTTTAATATCAGGCATTAGGCATTCTAACAGTTTACTACATATACATTTATAAGTATTCCACAGTTGAAAAGAATGTAATTAACAGGGCTTTATTTTTTATTTATTTAATGCTTCAAGCACAAAAATGTACAGAGGCGGACTTAATACCATGGGCATTAAGTCAAAAACAAAAAACACACATTGCATTAAATTATTCTATTTCTAAGCTTCTGCAAATGCAAAACAAACTATTACACAATTTTAGTTCCACTTATAAATGCAGAAGTCAGGAACACTCTCAGCGATATTCTACCTAAAAAATTTAAAACTAAAGCATACGGAAGGATATAAAGAAAGTTTTAATTAAAAGTAGGTTCCATTCGCGCCGCGCATAGATTTCCATGGATAACGTCGACGCGCGATGCGATAACTCGCTTGGCGTTCCTTTTTCGATTTTTAGCCGCCTTTTCTTAATTTTTATTTTTTTTCTGAATAAGTTGTTGACGTTCACTACGGTATTAAGTGGTTAAGAATACATCAAGATAGCGGGCAACAGCAGATAAAACAACAAACTTTTATCATCAAGTATTCCTTCGATCATTTACTGAAGGTATTTATGGGCTGACCATATTAATTAGTAATGGACGTTTATGCACTGACGAGTAGCTCTAAAATAAAGTGTTTTTGAAGTGCTGTACACAGCAGGTCAGTGGTACTGAAACCAGTATAAGCTGGCTTCTTATTTTTATCAAAACTCCGTACTACGCTATTCGAGTATTGTCCACCAACGACGTGCAGTCGACTGTACTTACCTGTCTAGTAAATGGTTCAGAAATTAGTTCTCAATAATTGTTTTTTCTGTAAAATAGTAGTATGGCAGTTTTAGTTGATAGATGACATATCATTCTATTAACCCACTTGAGAAAGAAAGAAAAAACCGCTAGCCATCTTTACAAAGCAGATTTATAATAATTATTTTAAATCCAACTTCTAAGCTACATTAATCCACAAGACACACTTAATTGAAACAACATCGTCAGAAAAGAAATCTCTCTACAAAAACAGTGAGCTCGTAAAATCTAATAATTACAAGTCTGAACCGTCGTTAACATACAATCTGAGATCAAAAGCACCTGATTTACCTGCTTAGCACATCAAAAAGCCGTGATGGGAGAAATATTACCCCAAATGAGCGTATCGCGCTCCGAAGCCTTCTACTCAACGACCATTATAACTTGACCTCTCCCAAAACCTTAATTCTTGAGGAACTTGGTGGGTGCGGATAATCGGGGGGTCTACGTAGAATGGTCGGTAATAAGTTCATTACCTTAGCCGTTGCTTTACTTAATACAGTTAGTAAGTTATTTCGCGGTGAGAGATGGCTGCTGGTTCAGGCTGTATGTTGGGGAGGTTTATTTTTATGTCTTCTATTTTCGTACGTAATGGTAGACGAGACTTTGGTGAGCCGTGGGGCCCAGTAGTATCGACGAGAGTGTAGATCGTGAGTTCAAACCCAGCCAGGCATTTTACTTACTGTATTTAATTTCATCACCACTGCACACTGCTCTCAAAAGGGTGAAGGGAAAAATCATGAGGATGTCTTAGAACTAAATATTCGAAGACATGTGACATCCACCAACCTGCACTGGGCATGTTTGTGTCCCAGCAGTGGAAACATTATTAGCTAATTATGCTAAGCAGATTTATCTGTTATAAACTTGCTTGTTAGATGGATTGGTGACCGAGAAAATTATATTAATGTTGCTGCTGCCTATACTCTTAAAATAATTTCTTCTTTGACATTTAAGACACCCAAAATAGGTTGGTTGTTGGCCTTTATGGTGATTACACAACGACACAAGTCATTACTACACACGTTTAAACTATTTCTTACACAAGATCATTTGCCTATACGGAAATCAAACGAGTAATTTTATTACACACATCATCTTATACTATATCGATTAAATAACGTATGCCTTTTAACCTTTTAATTATTTTGAAAGTTAACTATATGTGGTAACCAAGTGAAAATAACCTATTTGATGTGTGACAGGTTGCTTCGTCATCGCTTACGGATTTTAATCCATACATATATTACTTATATTATAAATGCGAAAGTGTTTCTGTCTGTTACCGCTTCACGCTTAAACCGCTGAACCGATTTAGATGAAATTTGGAATAGAGCTAGTTTGAGTCCCGGGAAAGGATATAGTTTTTAAGATATTCCCACGGGAAACTTATGAGGGTGAAACCGCGGCGCGTGGCGGTGCTAGTGCTTAATATAATTGACTGTTACAAGTGGTTTGTTGATTGGTAAAATTTTCCGCATTGCGATGGGTCCGTAATATGGATGTTGAAAAAATGTTCTTGCAACACCTAAACCGACGAATTTCATTGGGTGTGAAATTAATTGCGTCTTAAACTTTACATGTTGCACAAGTGTGAACACGTGACTAAGTAGTGGTACGACTACATAAAGGCTGTTTAAGAGCACCATTAGGTCACTAAGTTGTAGCCAAAAAAACGAATGAGTTATACTTAATGTCTGTGATACGTCAGAGAGGTAAAGTAAGAGTGATCGTACTATTGTATACCGTATGAAGACAACATAATAGAATTCGGAAGGAAGCTATCGGTAGTTTGCCTTTTATATTGAGCGTTACAATTGAATTAAGAATTGATAATTTGAATGCCTAAAATGGGCTTAGAATAGAATTGTTAGCTAACCTAGCCTGTCAAGACTTATGAAAGAGCATACGGTACAATGATATGATGCGTTCTGCAATGGTAAATATAATTATCTTTCAACCAATAACTTATTCTATATCTATGTATTATTGGTAATAGGTAATAGTAATTATAAATTGAAGTCACTTTCGTGTTTATCTGAAATACGCAACGGATCTTGATGCGGTTTTCAACATAATTTCGAAAATGTATTCTGGAAAGTTTAAGTGTATCAATATTTAATAAAGAAATCATTATATTTTTGTCAAGACGTGAAACCGTGCGAAGCAGAGTCGGATCGGTACCAGTAGTAAAGTTTTTAGATTCTTAATTTGTGTAGTCAAACAAAATTACATCTTATCTTTGCACATCCTACGCCAGACTTGTTACACAGTAGACTATAATATCAACACGAGTCACGTCCCGCAGCTGCGCTCGCCGTTCTGCCTACACTCGCGGTGCAATGCTCGCTGATTGTAAACGCGACAAATCGACGCTTGCACTGTGTAGCTACTTGTCAGGCCATGAGAACAGCGGAGAATAAGATACGAAAGTTTAAAGGGTTAAAGTTTTGTGCTAACGTACACTGGGCCTGCTGCTGAGGTTGTCACATGCGGAAACCATTATAACGGTGGTGTCTGGCATTGATTCTGAGATCGTTAAGTCATCAAACACACGTGCGACACGTGTCGACGACAGAATCAACTAGCCATCCACGCGGGTCAACGGTGGTCGTTGACGGGTGTCAACGGCTGCTGTTGCCTGTGTTGTCGACGCGTGTCGCTCATGTGTATGCACACTAATCTGTCCGTCTATGATCAATGAGAAGGTCTTCCATCAGTAGTAGATTAATAATAATATGAAAAGTCAATTAAGGGTAATGTGTCTTTTTGTGCAGTTCAACAAATCAAATCGTCGATAAGCTAAGTATATCCGCCTATTGCTGCCTACTGCTGCGACATGAGAATCCATCTAGTTGCGGGCCTACGCTATAGGATTCAAGACTCGTCGACTCAGAGCTTTTGTCTTTATTCGTATTCCGTAGGTATTAGAGAGTTATATTATTAATCTTACGATAATAATGATCATAGTTTCCTCGCGTCATATGGCCGCACGCCCCAAGTGTTGGATTTGCGAGCGATTTGCGTTTATAGCCATTTACCGGCATTACAGGCGCGACGCTATGAATACAAGCTCTGCAGCTCAGCGTTTAATCATTTAATATGAAAATTATGCCCATTCAGTAGTTCATTCAGGGTATCTGTTACATGCTGCGTGTTTCCTTAGTTTGAAAAGTCCTTATGATAAAAGTGTCATCCCAAAAGTTCAGGAAGGCTCGCGTCGTTGGAGTCAATAGTTTCTGAATTACCTAATAACTGACAGCTCTAGAAGCAATCCAATTACGTATTTACTTACTTGACTCAATCATTCAAACGTCAAACATCTTCATCATCATCTATTCACTTTCACTACCTCTGTAATTAAAAATGTACCTAACGAAATGATTGCTCATTTATTTCTATAGAAACCGAGAAAAATAATAAATATTTTCGATTTACAAAACCTGCGACACTATTTCACAGTTTACTGTCCCACCTAAAACTCAGCGGTTCCGTACATAATTTGTCAAAATATTGAAGTCTATTAATTAGCATTGAAGAGCTCTGACCTCAGCACATCAGTGCCCTAAACGAAAACTAATGAATTAATAATAATTTACGACATCGTTAAATTACGAGAGCTGTAATTAAAACTCCAGGTTACTGACAGGGAATTAATATCTTCAAATATTACAAGTTTCAAGCACAATTTATTACGGGCAGGCCACGAGAGCGGCGGCAGCGGGGTATTGAGGTCAGATGTTAAGTGACGGCTAGCCCAATTTAACTTTAATGTTATTTAAGTTAAAGTAGTGAGTTTGTATTTACCTAGCATTTTCTAAATATTATATTTGCATTTTTTTTTTTGTAGAACTGGAGTTACCGACATAGCTTGCAGAGTTAACAAGCTGTAGCGGCAGTAAGCTGGCCATGTTTGTCGAAGGACTGATGGCCGGTGGAGCAGCTCCCTCTGCTTGGTGCAGAAACCGACAATCTTAAAAAGGTGTCTGGGACAGACTGGATGCGGAGAGGGGAGGGTACCTAGAATGTTCTGGCGCAGTCTGGGAGAGACCTATGTACAGCAGTAGACTGCGATAGGCGGAGTTGATTGATTTGTTTGATTTAGCTTATTAAGTAAGGTCAGTGGTAATGCGGTATTGGCATAATTGTTACGATAATAATATAGGACTCATATATATTACCGTAACAATAATACCATATCACATGTAGGTACCTGCAAATTTGCCAACTCAGCTTTATCGGATTTTTATACTTGATACAAAAAACTATTTTATAGAATGCATTTTGTAAATACATACCTCGAAATAACCAGTCAAATATTACATTCTTATAAGAAAATATTTATTTGTTTAGTTTCATGTGAAACCTTGTCAAACATTGTTTCTTGTGCAAGTTTTTTTGTGTGAAATCAAAATTGGTATTTATTGAAACTCCCACCCACACCACAACTCTCGCTGGTCTACCAGCCACACCCCAATAAGTATGATTGACAGTTGGTGTATGGGGTCACTGGTACAGCGAGATACGGAACTCGAATCAAACCGGTATATTAGCATACACGACTATGACACTATATTTACATAACTTACCGCGCTAGCTAAATGTTGCTGGCTTTGTTCGATTGTCATGTAATTATGCAGGTATTTGTAGAGGTGCTAAGATCAAGTTCAGTGTTAGATCTTTGTGCTGTATTTGTGAATATTTTAGAAAAGAGAACATACTTTTTTTCAATTGCTTATACGCCTGCTCTTAACCTCGATGACTTCTGATTGTACGCGATGGATGAGGCCTATGAACGCACATAAATTTATGCATTGCGGTTATTATTACGTAATCGCCACGTGTCGTATTTTAATAATTATTATTATTTAACACCTAATAATAATTATTTTCAGAGATGGAACAACTAGATGATTTGATTAGATAACCAGAAAATCGCCAAATTAAAACCAAGTTTTATTGTAGGAATATTTCGCGCCTTAATCAGCTTAAAGCCTCTAAAGGTTAAGGCCTGAGTTCACCAACATTCAAACCATCGGTTAGGTATTTAAACAGTTGATTTAACTCAATTCAACTGTTTAAATCTAACCGAAGGTTTGAATGTTGGTGAACTCAGGCCTTACTGTTAAAAACTCAACACCTACTGAGTAAAACTTAACAATTGAATGTATTATGTAAGGTGGTCTGTTCAACAAATAATCAAATAAGTTGCACCACTTTCGGCCCTTCTATTTCTACACATAGCCGCAGGCGCAGCCATATCACATCCAGCATTACGTACATACCTACACATTTTGTTTTATCTGTGTCGAAAGAAATGCCATCAAACGCCATTAAAACGTTATGCAATTTTTTTTATATTCTCGTTTAATTTTATGAGTTATTCCGGGAGGTAATTTTTGTTTTACCATAATTCGACTCTTTCCTAAAATATTTATGTGTCCGATAAGTTCGTTAATTAGTGCTATAATGACATAAAGTTTGTAATATTTCTTAATTATTTTGTAAACTTAAGATCGCAACAATTTGTTAATTTAATAAACACTTATTTTTATTTAAGTAGTCATTTTATAGTATATTTGGAGAGAAAACTCGAGGTTTCAAATAATGTTATGATATTTTAAGTCTGAGGTCAAGGATATCTTTTAGAGTAAGTAGTGCCATTTTTTTATATCATGTCTTTGGTTTCATATTAAGACCAACGGTAAAAATATGATAAGGTTTTTCCCTAAGGACAGTCTCGGGAGTTTAGTCCCGTGAATAGTAAAAGGCTTTTGCCTTTTTATACTAAGTGTGCCCATACAAATTCTTAGCAAGCCCGTTAGTAGGTACTTTTAAACGACTGTGCCTAGTTAAAGGTCCAATCATTTAATACCTGAACGATTAGTTATCTACTATTTCTATGATACAATGAGCTTCTAGTCTAACGTGTCAAATTCTGACCTTTTCAACCTTTCGATTAATTTAGGTTTCGCAATGTGAGATAACAATAAATTGAATATTTTTGAATGTGAGCTTATATCTGTACCAACTTTGTATTAGGGGGGTATCTACAACAGGAATCGAAAGTAAAATTGTTAATTAATGTTTTTTAAAGCTTTGATTGAAGCCTCATTTTCGTATCATGTGAATGATTTAAAAAAAAATACCAAAAAATAATAATTGTAAACATAAAAAATATCGTGTTCAAGAAGTAATGTCTAAAAGATTGTTCGCAGCGCCATCTCTTATCCTGACTTTGTACTCTTCACAACATAATCAATAATTTTATAATTATGTTTGTTGATTATTGGTATCTGTATATTTAGTGCTTTGCTTTAAATAAAATCCAATGTAGAAACAAAAATTAAGTTTACATAGGTAAATACAGTAAATCAACGAGCTTAAACTGAACAAATGATCTGTACCTAATTAAAATCAAACAAGCATAAAAAACTTAACAAACACAGTTTATAACTGCATCAATAATCGAACTTATTAATTAAATATAAATGTCAAGAAGTTTTCCACCATGTTTAAACATAAGTGCTGTCTTATTTAAGTTACAAGTGTGTTTACATATATAGGTAAGTGCATGTTAGTCAACATCCCATATTAGTGGATATTGATGTTCAATAAAAAATAACAAACTGTAGTATAACTATAATTCGTTGCTAATGAGTTCAAGGCTGTGTTGAGTAATACATAAAAAGTGTGTGAATATGTAAAACATGGTCGTTGGATTCAAGGTTTGCTTTAGGCCGTCATTTTAGTAGTTTTATCTACTATGTGTTATGCAAGGGCCGTTACCTTATGAAGTTTCAATGATCTGGGGGCCTTAAAAACCACTTTGGCAGAATCATAAAACAATTCATAACACGCAAGTTCACCTGTATGACCGTTTTGTATGGAGATTCGTAAAATGCTACAGGTACACCACTGCCTAACCTTTAAGGGATATATAGATGTGAAACTGTCAAACGGATTGAGTGATATGAATTGTTTTATGATTCTGCCAAAGTGGCCTTTTTAGGCCTCCTGATAAAGATTAGATGCGGAATACCGATAGCTGTTGCAACTTTGGTCAGATTTTTATAGGTCGGTGTTGTAGAAACTGAGTCTTCTGCTGGGAATTATTAGTCCTAGCCCAGGTTTATTTTGTTTGTGGTTTTAGGATACTTATAGGGATTGCTAGCTTTATAAACCTATAAGATTTATCTGATATAGGTAGTTAGATACTTCTCATATTATATAATATCCAGAATATCGTAATCATTATTTAAAATATTGCTTGATAATAGCCCTGTTTGCAAATTGTCCTGTTAATAAATCATGAAAAGCGTGGGTTAATACATAATGCAAACTCAAAGCATTTATTTCAATTAAACCGTTTACGTACAGATACTTCTGAATTGTCGTTCCGAAGCGCAGTAGGTAGGTTCCTATGGAGGAGAACGGGCAAGAAACTCCATGGACACTCTTTTAAATTATATTGTTACAAAATTTAAGTTACAACATTAATGTTGAATTTACAATTATATGTGAGAATGATGTAAAAAGACGTAAGTACACGTTAATGGCATCCCGAGAAGAGAAAAAAAATGAGCCCGGTTGTTGTTAAGAGATTACCATGGAGTATTTACTCCGTGGAGATTACCCACCAGTCTCAACTGACGGCGCCTGTTCACAGACATGACAAATGGATCAGAACTATTCAGCTCAACCATTTTGAAGAGAGCCAAATTATTAAACACACGCGCCACCGTCAGCGAGACATTTGAGTGAGCATGACATACTCTTCAGCCTCCAGGGAACATTCAAGTCAATGAAAGACATAATAGCTGGTAAATGGAAGCTCTATAGTAAATAGTACCTACTCACACATGTGCTATAATAGTTTTCCAAATTTTGAATAGCTTTGAAACGACCGTTTCTTATTTATTTATAACGCTACCTGTAGCGCCATCTGTTAAAATATTGTTGTACTATTGTCGATAGAATCAATTCGGTTTTCAATGTTGCTTTTACTATCTACTTTATTAGTCTGCGCTGTATCATGGTGCGGGTGACAGTGGTTTTATTTGTAGACTAGAAGAACATTCTGGTTGGGTTTAATTTGATTTACTACAGTTATTAATGATTTAGACAAGGAGACAGCCGTTTTATTTGTAGACTCAAATTATACTAAACTACTTACTACTTTAATTAGATTGAATTTGATTATTTAATACATTATTAAATCATTAATAACTATAGTACAAATAAAACAAGTCTACAAATAAAACAACTGTCAACCGCACTATGCTACAGCGCAAAAACTATACAGTCAGTCTCATGGAAATTCCAATACTTACTCTTAAAGCAAATTATAATTACTTATGGGGAATTAATATTATGAATAATATACCAATTACTTCAACTTTAAGGAGCAAACACTCGAAGTTAATCGTGTAAGCATTTTATTAATTACACACGAGATAATTAAAGGTTTTCATAATATACTCGTATCTTTCTGCTTATTTGAACTTGAACATTGGCATCTGTGTTCCCTCCCACATTTAACCCATCTGCTTTCAAAGCAAGAGTGAACAGGTATCTTCTGGGCACAGTCTTAAAATAATAATATGTACAAGTATATGAAAAGGGGTGAGGAAATAATGAAAGGGAATCAAAAAATTTAAATTAATTAGGTATATATTATTAGGGTTGTTTGTAAATATCACAAAGTATTTTATTACTTAAAGATAATGTTAATTTGATTAGGCATACTTTTATTTGAAAGTTAAAACCAGTTTCATGGAAGGGCTAATTATAATGATTGAACATGTTTTAACCTAAACTTTAGCATTGTTTCAAAGTCAAAGTCAAAGCATTTATTTCAAAAGGCACTTTTGAACGTCAAAAATTATTATGAAATAGAATTGATTCTAGTCGCCCCTTTCAAAAGGTAGTTTTCGTATGGAGAAGAATGGGCAAGAAACTCCACCGTAACTCTTTTAATATCTAATACCTAAGGGCAAATTATTTTTTGAGAAGGGACTTTAAAGACTTTTGGAGACTGACAATATTTCTGAGAAAGCGAACAATAATAAAGCAAACATAAAAAAAAAAATACATCACCTTAATACAATGAAGCTACTAGGAACTATATGCCATGCATGCTAGAAGTTCTTGCGATAGTTTATCGAAGCAGATCAGTTCTCATAACGCCTGCGGGAATACAGGGTCGTTGAATATTGATACCGGGTCCACCACTAGGTACTGTATTTATATATGAAATGCACTTTCATCCATCTACTTGAAATGGAGCGACTATAGCATAATATGGAAGTTTTTAACTACTGATGACAGAGTTGCTTGCATAAAACATATGCCTGTAAACGAAATAATAATGTTGTAAAACATTGTTTTGAACCAGTAAACTTCACAATTAACAAGTAAAAAGATAAATAACTACCCTTTAAAAAGATTACCCTTTTAGCAGATGTTTAATCGGCCTATAAAGACCTAAAGACCAATACATTGATGACATTATTATGTCCCGACAGCAAAATGCACCTGCTGTGACACGGCTACATTAATCACGATCTCACGTCAGCGTGACGCTACGCCGTCACGCCGACAGCACGTGAATATTGATGACGTCACACGCGCCACCGATCCCTATCCCCGTGAATACTGATACTTTTAACTTGCCGACGTGTTAGCGTGCTACCAGCATCTACAATGACGTCATATTATATTTCCTCCGGCTCGGTGTCGATAGTTCAAAGCGAGCGCCCTAAAAGCGACGATTCGCTACCTGTAAATCGATACGGGATTTTAGCGAATGGCTCTTGAAAATGTTATTGGCAGGTTTTATTTTTGTGAAAATAGGAATACGGTTAGTATTGCACTGTAGTTTTAGATAGAATAAAAATCAAACAGGATAGTCAACTGATGGCTTTTATAATCTACAGGAAATTTTCCGGAGCTTCAAGATTTTATATAAGGCTTACATCATCGTCATCATAGAATATAAACAATGAACATATACTAAACTTTAAAGCTCTCCAAAAATATCACGCCAGCCAAAACCGCGTCTGCCTAGCCAGCAATTGCACGCTCATATATCACGTCTGTCTTTGTCAGCTATACGTCACACTGTCACGTCGTCTGCTTGCCGCATAATAACCGAAGATATTCAGCTGGAATTGCCCAACAGGAGCGTAGTACCTATAATACGCGATAGAAAATGCTATACTAGACTTGGTTACCTAATCGGAAGTATCGTAAAAGTTATTTTCAAAAGTTAAATCACTGTGTAAATGGCACCGACGCATCTGATCAGTCAGGACTGTGTCTAAGGGTGCCTGTGATACTGTTCCCGTGTCCAAAAAAATACTTATTTTTATAACTATCTACTACTAGATGTAGATCTCACGTCCCCTTCTTTTTGTTTAGCATTATTGACTTCACACTGTAAAGTACAGACGCCAGCACATCAAGTTACTACAGTCGGTCAAACTCCTTTGATAGATTTTCAACTTTATCGTTAAAGCATAAGGTTCAAAGTTGATTGAGAAAATTTTACAATTTCGGGTAGGTTGATGTACTAGCGTCTGTACAAAGAAAACCTAATTATTTGTGTGGGTTTTATTTTAAGAATTTCTTCTGCGACTACGTTGACTGTTGAATAAATCAAATCAGAATCCAGGATTTCTAAAAACGGCTGGCTCCTTAAAACATTAAAATGTAACTGCGCCAGTGAAGTTTCAAAATAGCTGACGCCAAAACTATGTCTCATGCTTAATTCGAGCTATGATTAAGCCGCAAAGATCGGAGACACTCCAATTCTACCAGTCCCCTCCGTGGCGGGCTCGTAAAATTTTGATAGGTTTTAGTCATGAAGTACGTACTAAATGGAGTGCTTAAAAGCATCATATAAATTCATCTAGTCTCTATCCTAGAAATTCGTGAGTTACACGAGAGGAGAGAGGATTCATTGTCCCATTCAACGTTCGATGTGATTGCAAAGCTCTCGTGGAAACGTTATCGCACTTGCTGTCTTGCTCGTTGCAATCCGCCAGCCACTATTAATTTACTGAAACTGTTATATGTAGACTACAAAATATAATTATGATAATTGAGTATTACCAACATAAATAAATTCCTAAAAGATATAACAATAAAGATAAAAACTACCACTCATTTGACGAAAGCTCTCCAGCATCATATCATATGGCGTACCTATTTCTACTTGACATTTATTAATGCCATAACTAGTATTTCTGCAGATTTCTTTGAATCCAATCACCGATGTACCTACCACTCCATTCCTAACTTTTCTGTGGTCTGAGTTAATGCAACGTCGCCTGTCTATTTGATTGGTTACAAGCCAATGGTTTTACGATTCTGTTTGTAAATTACAACCTAACTAAAATTATGGGCGTTTAATGTGTGGCTTTAGTTTCGCCTATAAGTTGATAGCAGATGCAGACGTGTCTCGAGGGTATATTAATTGTTTAGTGCTTCGTAAATTGGTTAGTATTATACTGTATTCACTGGGAGACTCATAAATGGAAACGACACCTCTGGGTTGCCAGGGTATCATTAGTAGATTAATTTTAATCCTTTATTTCAATAAATGCATATAAATTATACTTTTAAATATTAGAATTAAAAAATATAATAAAATAGTAGCCCACCGGTATCGGGAACAGGCTCCAAGTATCGGCGGTCAGGGCTCCACACAGAGGAACCTCCTGACAATGCGAGCCGTGTCCAGATGCACTGCTTTCTGAATCAAGCCCTTGATCCAGCTGTCCAACGAGAGCCTCCTCAGGTGTTAGTCGAAGCTCTTGGCTATTTACCCGTTGATTACTGAGTCCACATCCCACATGTAGAAAACCTCGCGAGCCAAGTCAAGGTACTTGATTTGTTTATCTTTCTCGGCTTTCACGAGGTTCTCATCATGCGGGACGGTTATGTCAATAGTCATTGCGAGCCGCTCTAATCGATCCATCTCCACTATATCAGGCTTATTGGCAACAATAGTCCAGTGATGATGGATTGATGACAAGGATGTATTTCAGAGCAAGTTGCTGATGGATTATCTTGGCTACAAGGTTGTGTCTATGCAAGTACTCTCCGTTAGCTAGAACACCCGGAGATAATATGCCTGATTGATTCCCCCGGCCGGTGGCATGCCCGACAGATGTCCACCGTGCCGTCTATCACAATAAATCTCCGGTAATTGTTCATCATCATAATTTTAATAATTAATATTTTTATTTTTGGCCCGTGAGGGGCCCATGGCTAAATAAAAACAGCAGCACAGGTCGATTGATCAGGTAAAGCTACGCTTGCCGTGGTTGGTCTGTGGATGGGTGACCATCTATATATACCGAGACCCCTCCGTGCCTCAGAAGCATGGTTAGCCGTTTGTTCCGGCTGTCTTTCGTGGATCTTTGACAGTCGTTACGGGTAGTCGAAAGCCCGAAAATCTGACAAAAAGTCTTACCAAGGGGTATCGTATTATCCAGTAACTGGGTTGTGGAGGTCAGATAAGCAGTCGCTCCATGTAAAATACTGCTATTCAGCTGCATCCGGTTAGACTGGAAGCCGACCCCAACATAGTTGGGAAAGGGATAGGCAGGTGATGATTATTTTTATTTTTTATTAATTTTTTGAACATTACACACATACAAGCAAATAAAGTAATATAGTGATTTCTCGAAGAAATGCTTCATTAAACGAAGTTTTGTCAAGCTTTGGTTCTATAGCACTAGCTGTGCCCCGCGGTTTCACCCGCGTTAATTTGAGGAAAAAACCTACTAAAATTTCTATTATTTTAAGGTGATTTGCACACTGTACTGCATCACGCAGCGGGACGCACATAACGTGCCCCCGCGCGTGATTTTTTACATACAAATTCAATAAAAACGCACTTCAAGCTTTGGCTACGTTTCATGCACCCCGCTGTGTGATGCGGTGCAGTGTGAGCCTCCCCTAAGATTACTTCCGCCTTGCGGAGTTATTTTAAAACTATGATACTTCATAACATATTCATTGAAATCAAATGATTTCAAGGGCAATTTTGTTAAAAATTTAATACTTGTGATGAATAATGTATTTATTTGAATAAGGATTAATATCATGTTTAAAAAAACATCTTCGCAAATCATGCATTATTTTAGAACAAATTTGATTACCATAACAAAGGTTATAAGTGAGTCAACCTTAAATGCTATCGCGGAATATTTTTAGAACTTTTAAAGAGACGATTTTTTCATACGTGATTTTTGCTTAATTTCAACGGACACGCGGTGCTGAACGGAAGCTCTCAAAAGGAATGATTTTTCCTGTTTTTACAACATTTTTCATTGATGCTCTGTTCCTATTGGTCGTAGCGTGATCTTATATAGCTTATAACTTTCCTCGATAAATGGAATATCCGACTCAAAAATATTTTTACAATCTGAACCAGCAGTTCCTGAGATTAGCGCGTTCAACCAAACAAACTCTACAACTTTATAATTTTATTATATGTATAGATACTATAGATTACTAAGTTATAAAATATCTTTGTGATAAACACAACACCAAAGCTATTAATGTTTTAAAAATACTCTTAAATTTAATCTAGCAGCAACACCTGCGTTTTTTCCAATCTAAAGCACGTTCACAACTAATGGCCGCTCATATCTCTCGCACCTGATCAGCTGACTCATTAATCTCTCACCTCACATCATTATCTCACACGCTATCAATCTCTCAACACTTTTCTTCAAGAATCTTCATCGATTTCACTGTAAAGGCGTTCATCCGATGAATAAATAAAAAATCACTTAGTCGGGTGTCAGGTGGTGCTGTCAATTACACTGCAGGATGAAGCAGCATCAGCACTATGAAATATGGATGTGGTATCGATGAAGTGCCTCCAGAATTTGCTGCTGAAGATAAATTTATTGTAAAAGTTTAGAAGTTTAAAGGGAGCAAACTTTTAGAAGTTGGTACGAGTTCGGCGTTAGGTTCAAAAGTAATGGACTGAAAATATTTTAACACATTTAATATCTAACGTTTTCTGTCTGTTGCCGCAGTGCAGAATTGGTCATCGTCAATATTTTGAGATCATATATTTTTATTCGTAAAAGTGCATCGTCCTTATGATTTTGCTAACACCCTGATGTAGATCAATTCTTTTGATAATCGAATCTGTGGCGTAGTAATCAGTAGTCAGTATTGATGTTGGTGTCCATTTGTCTAATCCAATGCTTCTGTAGTCCGTATGTACATTGTACACATAACAAGCCCGTGAGTACTCTTATCAATATTCATGACGTAATCGTACGTCACGCATTGCCAATGCACGTAGATGTACCTAGCACTAACGTTATGTAGCGCAAATTAGTACTGGTAAAGTTATCTCATAATAAACTAAGTTAAATGGTTATCATGTGACAAGCACTTGTAGAAAAAATTGGCACTTATGAAAACTGGCGTCACTTGTAGAATGTTGATGTCTAACATTAGTGTGCGACAGTTGCAATTAAATTGGCATTCAATAACTAAACTACAGAGTATACAGTCAAGTGCGGTTGAAATCAGTGCTATGAGTGGAATACCTCATAGTTTAGTGAAGCTAACAATAACACATATAATTACCTATCAGAAAAACATTATACTTAGTGCATTCTTAGTGCACGTGTCTTCCACGTAAGTTCTAGTTGCTGAAGTATCAACATTATGCATGAGGTAACCGCGCCATGCACCGAGAGGCGTACCGTTCAGCTCGGCGGCTTGGCTGAACGCAAAGTGCCTTCTATTAGTTTCCTATCAGGAAATGTTCTTAGTTTTAACTTTAACTTTTTTTTTTTAGATAGGGCTATATTTACGTAATTTTTCGATCAAATTAAATTCTGACCTGTAGCTTTAATCTTAATAATATCATCATCATCATTAATTTTGTCGGAAAATGTCTAATGCTGGACTTTGGCATCATTCTCGCATCCAGCGAATTCCTACAACCTTCACAAGATCTAAAATATAATAACATAGAGTAACTAAGTTCTTGACTAGAATTACAGAATCCATTCCCTCTTAATCTTATATACCTTACATTTTTAATGTTCTTTAAATACACATTTACTACGGAAAAGATACAAGAGTAATAAGATAAATTCCTCTAGGATAAAAGGCGTACTTTTAATATAATAAAACGCTGTTTGATAACATTATTTGCATCTTAAATTCTTCATGATATAATTTTCATCCGGAGGGGCCCGTGGCTAAATAATAACAGCCGCACAGGTCGATCGATCAGGTTAAGCTACGCTTGCCGCGATTGGTCTGTGGATGGGTGACCATCTTTACATACCGTGTCCCCTCCGTGCCTCGGAAAGCACGATAAGCCGTTGGTCCCGGCTGTCATTCGTGGATCTTTGACAGTCGTTACGGGTAGTCAGCAGCCCGAAAGTCTGACAACCAGTCTTACCAAGGGGTATCGTATTACCCAGTAACTGGGTTGTGGAGGTCAGATAGGCAGTCGCTCCATGTAAAATACTGGTATTCAGCTGCATCCGGTTAGACTGGAAGCCGACCCCAACATAGTTGGGAAAAGGCTGGGCAGATGATGATCATTTTCATCCGGAAAAGAATTACGAGATTTCATATACATTTTTTGTGTTATATTTTCCGCGTTGAAATACTAATTTCTTGGAGGTCTTTAGTGAATGATTTAAAAAGACAAGCTTTTAGAAGTAACGATTAATAATGTATGACTGGGTGCCTATTAGAGAGGTCAGATTTTATTATAAAAAGGGTAAAAATATGAATATAAAAAATTATGTCATTTTTCAAATATTTATTATTTAAAAGCTTATTATTATTTTGGCCTAACACAATCCAGACAGATACAGTTTACAGAATATTTATTTTCGTAAAACATAATACGACTGTGTACTGAACCTTTCCTTAACACGTCGCGTCGTCGGTGGTCCAAACACGCTCGGATGCGTTCGACGTGCGTCACACGGTGCTCCCTATTACTATGACAGATATTGGCCTTCCTAGATATAGGTCAGTGCTAGTACATATCCGAGTTTGATAAAATAATAAAAACAATGCCGTAAATTGTTTTAGCTTGAAATCATTAATTGTTGTAGATGTTTGTAAAATCCAATTTTTATAACTTTAACAACTATTTAATTGTCTTATTTAAGGAAATTTGCTTCCTTCCTGTGGAACTCCACAGCTCTTCTTATCTCATCCCATAAGATGCTGAGGGATTTTACGACCCTTCACAAGATACGATAATCAAATACATCTGACATACTCGTACCATAAAGGCATGTAGGGTCTCTTTAACACTCTCTTTGCTGTTGGCTACTCATGTTATTATGTGTACTAACGGCAGAGGCTGCTCGTGTTTGTCTATGGCGCCTTGCACACCTACGCGACCGCTATAAAGAGGACTATTTATAGTCGCGCAGGTGTTCACGTTTAGTTTCGCGTTGTAGACGCTCCCGTTTCGCGCCTCGCGTCCCGCTTACTTGACGCGCAGGTTTGGTCAAAGCTTCATAAATGCTGGCTAATGGACATGTAATACATGGCAAAAGAAGAAATGCTGCGTCGACTTCTAATAAGTTGGTATACGAGCAGGAGGATGAAATAAGTAGACATTCATAAATGAAAACTTCCGCTTCTAAACCTTAATGAAACAACCCGGAATGTCTAGCGTGCGTCACACAAATGCACAGGATGTGCACGGGACACATCCATGACGTCAAACTCCAGGCAATGACACTTCATATTGGCTTCAGGAGAAATAGTTCACACAAAATAATATTTAATGGAACTCAGCTTTTTAAGTTGAATCCGAAAATCACGAAGTTGTTAAGTTTCGTATCGATGGTCGAAGATAAAATATTTTTGATCTTCTATCGGATTTTTAACTGGTGGAAATAAGTTAAAAATAACAACTTTTACAATAATTTTTGCCCCGAAAAACTCACTGAGTCGAGGTCGTTTAAGATACTTGATTGAAAGTTATATCGATTACAAGAAAGATATGGTTATAACCGAACTACTGAGAACTGCCCATGGTTGATGACGGATTTTGTACCTATTCCAAAGTTTCATTTATATTACGGAATATACAGAAATTAAATGACAAACAGCCAACGAAAACCTAATGGAAATATTTCGAAGATTTGCCCGCCTGAGGTTGTTAGCAAACCGATGTATTTACGCCTGATCAATTATAATATGTTTGACACGTGTGTCACCCCTGCATGTGACACGTTGCTATAACGCACGCTACAGGTTTTACAACTGGCAATTTTTAAAAAGAAATCTAGGTTCAGTTACACATCAGTATCCGGTTTAAGGCAGGCAGGCAGTTGATCCATTAACTAGATCAGTTTTTAGAATAGATATTGTACAAATTGATAGTTGTTTCAGGTCTTAGTGCTTGTACTAGTGAGATTTGTGTCTGTTTAACGGCATATTAGTAGATTCGCACTAATTTACTCGTGTGCCAATTCGTGCGAATCGTCTATAGAAAAAATAGTATTGTTAAAAATGACGATTTGCACGGTTCGGGCCAAGAAATTCGTGCGAATCGACTCAGATCTATAGTTTGGAGATCTTTATATGTTTTTATAATTCTCATTTATGTAAATATCTAACCTAAGCATGCACAAGCACTTGTAATTTATTAAAAAGTAATGGGTTTCCTCAACATAAAATGTTAGTTTTGATTACTCAGATAAGTAGGTAATTGTATAGATGACGAACTACAAAAAAACGCCAATGTTCCACAAAATGCAATGGTTAACATTGTGCGTGACAGCAGCTTGACATTTCTCCGTGACGCGCGACGATTCTGACTTTGGCAGCTATTGGCTGGCTGAAAAATGGGTCACTGCGTTTATAGGCGGAAATTTATCAACGATATTTGTGGAAAAATACAAATGTGGTTGAGGACAGGCAGTTGTGCCTAGCTCATGGTAAAAAGTTAAAATAGAAATTGTGAGTACTAGCTTTTTTTAATAATGAGCAGATTTATTTTTCAACTGCTGAAATATTTGTCTGAAAACCTTGTGAAGTTGTGACTTTCGTTAAGGCTAAGTACGTACTGACAGGTGGCTTGCAGAGCCTTTCGACTCGCCTTGCGAGTAGTGAAGTGAAACGAACGCTCTAGAATTGTAGCAACCAGCCGCACTGCGCGCGCGGCGCATGTTAACAGGATCTAGGCGCTAAACAAGCCACCTGCCAGTGCTTAAATAGAGGGACCCGTGACTAAATGATAACAGCCGCACAGGTCGATCGATCAGGATAAGCTAAAACTACAAAAGTAAGATAACACCTCACCTGTGTTCCTGAAGGGTTAGGCAGAGGTTTCCGCGTACTTATTGCACCCAATAAGTAATTTCGCCAGTTAAGTATGTTTAAGACTTTAAGTGCCAAGTAATAGGGGGCTAGCCTATTACCATTAACTGATATTTTTACTGGTATATTTTCTCCGTCGGTCATTATGCGAGAACCTACACATTGAATGAAAAAAAAAACCATAAATACATAATGTTAAAAATATAAAAACATATACTCACAGTATAGAGGAAAGGTAATGCTCTTTCAATCGTTTTCATTTGACTATAGAAATAGTTTTTAAATCACGAATGCTAGGCGGAAGTGAGTTCCACAATCTTACAGCATGGACAGAGAACAGAAGCAAGAAAAGAAAAGAAGCAAGAACAGAAGAAGAAGAAAAAGAAAGAAGAAGAACAGTAAGAAAATAAGAAGGAGGAGGATAAGAATAGGAGCATGATTTATAAGGATGAGATTTAAGGAGGGCTCTTAGGTGTGATCTACACGGTGCGTCGCTAGGACGAGCATAAGAAAACGCTCACGAAGGTAGAAAGGATAAGACGGGTTGTTTAAGATGTTGAAGAGGAGACAAAATCCGAGTATTCCTGCGATTCTTCGTATTTTTGGATGATTTGTGTCTCAGTAAATATATGATCGACTGTAGAGAAGTTTGAGCGGAAACCGGCTTGTTCTTTAGGTTGATTGAATTCTAGAGTCGGCATAATTATTTTAAGCAATACCTACTTGCGTGGATACTTTGTACGTAGTCTGCTGTAATGAGCTTATTGGCCTATAATTTCAATATAATTATTAAATATTATTTTATTCAATATAAAATGTATATGATGGCAGACAGTCGAATACTTATCTCATCAATCTGTCACGAGCCAGAATAAGTGAAAGTTAAGTACGAATTGTTCTACATAATTATTATTTGTTCTAATAATGATAAAATAAAATTCTTTATCGTACAAGTTCGCAACAATGTCGAAGTTCTAAAGTATTCATGTACTTAATTGTAACTTGGCGAATAAATCAAAGCGGCGATTATTTTGGTGCTGAACTTTGATTAAATAAACATTTTGTAAACGATTTTCTCAAGCATAGATGTCTGGCTATTGAATAATCATAATTTAATTACTCCATGCTACTTTAATTTAGATGCTTGCAAAACTTTTACAGGTCTGAAATACGAACTCACAGAATACGGACAAATAAATATAAATAGACCTATAACCGAAACAAAAGTATGTTCCCGACATTGTTATTTTTGAAATAAAAAGCACGTCCCTTTTTTATGAGCCTTTAGCCCACTTCCGTTTACCTACCTTGTCAGTCGCAACTTCTAATTAAATTCCGGAATATTTGTCGTAACGAATTTTGAAGTAGGTAACGTCTATCTCGTGTCAACTTGCGGTCGGGTAGATCAAATTACTCGATTTTTCTATAATATTATTTCTTTGTTGAGACTCTGGCTTGGAATTTAATAAAATGTATAGACTTTTCTTTATTTTTTCCTTTAACGTTATTTTCTATCGGCTCTGTACAGTTTCGACCAGAGAAGTGACCCTGGGGAGTCGGGGACTACTTCAACTTATCAAGTAATATGATTTGGCTGGACGGGAGAATTTTCTTTTAAAACCACATGTCACTTAAATCAGATAACTAAACGAGATTAAAACAGATTTCTGAAAGAAGTTTCTTCTTCATTTTTAAAACGTATTTATTCAATGGAAGCTATGTTAATCTTTGTTTAATTTTCTGTCAAAAGTAATGGAAGGTCGAGAGATAATCTGAGCAAATCGGATCGGGTCTCGAGATGCTGCGAAGAATAAGTACCTATAATGAGTTGTGGTTGACATTCAATTAATACTCAAATTTTCACATTAATTTTCAAGGCAAACTGTTTAATCTTGAAGATAAAATGTAATTTCACATGAATTTTACATCAAACAGGTTGATACAATTTTCTTTTTCTGATCTTGAAAGCTCATGATCTTAATGGCTTATAAATACTATTTAATACTGAAAGCTAAAACGTTTGTCATTGAAAATGCTCGTGTAGATAATAATGTTACTTTAATTCGATGCTGCAGAGCATTTGGAAGATATTATTATTATACTTCAAATTAAATACAAAAATCAAGAGGCTAGTCTATGTTCTACATTAAATAAACATAATACTGTCACTGGTTTTAAAACATTTCATGATCATCATCTGCCTAGCCCTTTCCCAACTATGTTGGGGTCGACTTCCAGTCTAACCGGATGTAGGTGACTAACAGTATTTTACATCGAGCGACTGACTATCTGACCTCCACAACCCAGTTACTGGATATTACGTTACCCTTTGGTAAGACTGGTTGTCAGACTTTCGGGCTTCTGACTACCCGTAGCGACTGTAAAAATATCCACGAATGACAGCTGGGACCAACGCCTTAACGTGCTTTCCGTCTCGGTATGTAAAGATGGTCACCCATCCACAGACCAAGCGCGGCAAGCTGATCTTAAGCTGATCGATCAACCTGTGCAACTTTACATCACGCCTGTGTTCCCCGACGAGTACGGCAGAGGTGTCCTGGTACACCTTCACTTACCCATTTAAGTTTAAGACCATATATTACAGTTAATAGCATAAATAACTACCCATACATAAACATTTTTACATAACATAAACAGCAGATTATCTGAATTGGGTAAAGGAGGTCTCCAAGAAGGTTCACAGCCTTGAAACCTTTTTAGTTGGGGTTGAGGAGGGTAATAACGCTATCAAATCCTTTGCAGGCTCATTTACATATACATGGTGTATTTGGTCCCCAGTCACCTTGAACCAAGCGAATGTGTATGTGATTTTGAGATAAAGATTAAATTTTTAGGGATTAATACCTATATACCTACTACTACATATAATTTTGCAACTTTTTAGGGTTCCGTAGTCATCATGGAACCCTTATAGTTTCGCCATATTCGTCCGTCTGTCTGTCTATTCACGGCTTAGCTCAGACTGTGCTAGAAAACTGTGGCATGGGTATACATTAACCAATAAAATCTCGAAAACAAAACATTTTTTGTGGTAGTCCAATATAGTAATAGTAAATAAAGTATAGTAATAGTAAAATTTATCCACACGTGGTGTGGATATTTTTTTTTCTCGTATATGACGTGGGGTGTCGTTAGAAAGGTCTTTGAAAAATATTGCGGGATTGGTAAACCTATTTTTAGATTCAAGGATCCGTTTGCGAATTATGAGGGATAAACTGCTAATTTCTGTAAAAGTCAAGTGTCCCTCTGCCAGCTAAATGGTTGTTTTTGGATGTGTGAAATAATCCACGGCCTATAACGAAGTTAAAAGATAAACTATCACAGCCATAGTCGACCAACTTACATTTCCAGTTGGAATGTATGGGAGAACATGTTTTTCAACTACAATGTTGAGTTTGTTTTTGGGATAAATTCATTCTGGCTTGGCTGGTTTTTAATAATAATAAAATATAATAAATTAAGTAATATAGAGCATAATAATATACTAAAACGTACTCGCTTTTGATAGAAACAAGTTTATTTGATTAGTTAAGTAGCAAGAAAATAAGAACAAAATGAATTATACAGTCCCGTATTTAGACTCTTCCACCTCATCTTTAATGTACCTTAATGGAATTAATACAATTATTATTGCGATTTACTTCTAAAAGAAAAACGGAACAATTCCTTAAAATTTAAATTGGACCGTGTTAAGATTGTAAGAGGACGTCCAATTTAATTGGAGCCCAGCATACAAATGAAGCAGACTCTTCAAGAACCGTTCGAAGAAGAGCTGGCGGGGGTGAGGGCGGGTCAGATTGAGATGGTACATTCGTGTAAATTGCAACAGAAGTAATCTGGAAGAGGGTAGTCGGCGAAATGCAATTAGGAAGCATCTAGAGACGCTTTCGCAGCGTAAAGATATCCTACACCTTGGGACAGATTTTATGGGAGCACTTTTTATTTGCTGTTAGAGAGTTTTTTGCGTTTCTATAAGCCGTTTCTTAAGGTTCTATTACTAACACTAGATAAAAGTTATTGTACTACTAACAAATTGGATCTTAGTTATCTTAAATAAACGTTTATTATTATTATAAAATATTGTTTACCAGACCACAGAAACGATGGATGGACTGTGTGAAAGATGACATGGCTCCAAGAGGGGGTGACTACCGAGCTGATGACTAATAGAGAAATATGGAAGAAAAAAGATGGAGCGCCGACCCAATCCGAGATAAGGACAAGAAAATGTCGATGATGATGAAACAGACTGTTTGTGCAAAGATAGAACTGACTGTTGGTAACAAAAACAAATTATTATGTTACCTTCTGTATCTTTTGTAACAGTAACGTTGCAATGTATTGCACATTTCGCTTCAGTTTAATTTTAGATTATATCTCGATATGCTATGATTAAGTAATTAGGTACTACAAACCAATTATATGACAACTGATTTACTAAAAGCATTAATTTATTTTGAATTAAATATTTCGTGTGCTTATTGCATTGGTTGACCTTTAAACCTAATTAGATACACATATATTTTTAGTACAGACGCCAGCACATCAACCTACCCGAAACTGACAAATTTTCCCATTCAACTTTGAACCTTATGCTTTAGCGATAAAGTTGAAAATCTATGAAAGAAATTGGACAGATTGTAGTAGCTTGATGTGCTGGCGTCTGTACCATGATTGTTTGCAATATATTGCAAAATAAGAAGTCATACGAATCAAAGAGACATTAAACGTTGTTGTGAAGAACAACAACGCTCAATGTCTCTTTGATTCTAGATCTACACTTAATTTAAATTAAAAACACTATTCCTGTTTGCTTCTTCTAAACTTCTCAACGGATTTAGAGAATTTATTCCGGAACGTTTTATGTACTGTAATACATTAATAGTCTAAATTCAATTTAATAAAGAAATGTCGATGTTATGTCAATGGTCGCTAGTTTATAATCATAATTTATTATCAAAAATGTATAATGGTCTAAATCTGGCTTGAGACGTGCTAACATCAGTCAATAAGTAGACAGGTACTTTTCATATTCTTCGGTTTTCTCAAACCATTTATTTTTACTCTACCTTAAAATAAAAGCAAGCAAATAGAGCAGTGGTGGCCCAGTGGTAACAGCCACGACTTACAAGTTGTAGGTCGTAGGTTCGAACCCAGACAGGTACTTTACTTTTTGTAAATTATTTCATCACCACTGCTCTCAAAACAACGAACAAAAACATTGTGAGGAAACTGGCATGTTCTGGAACCAAAAATTCGAAGACATGTGACATCTACCAACCCGCACTGGACCCGCGTGGTGGATAACGGTCCACTCCTTCTCACAGAGATAAGACCTGTGTCCCAGCAGTGGGAACATTATAGTAGGTTGATTATGTATGTTACAGAATCAAAACAATTAGCGAAAGATGGCTTAGTTTAGGTGTCCTCTGCTGTGTCTTAAAGCGTAGTTTGAACCGTAACTCTTAACTGCAACTGTTCAAGCATTTACCTTTGCTTAATTCTTGAGTGAGCTGTTTAGTAAAACGGAGCACCTAGTCTCAGGTGTTACAATGTTGATCAACCTGTGGACGAAAATATTACCTCTGAAACCAAACGCTTTATAAAACGTAGTAACAAATTGATTAATTTAAATTGTAGTGACTATCTTAATTACAATTGGAAAAGTAAATTGCAAATTTGACTGTTTTAATTTAAAAGTTTTTGTAGATGGCTTTTTGTAGATTTATTCCGATCTGATCCCCTAAACACCCCTTTTTTTTAAGAATGGGAAATCATCAAATGACCCCTCCCGCTCTGGGTGGAGCGGAAGGGAGTGTCAGACTCTTACTGACTAAAACCCATCCGTGTTCCTTACTTACCCCTTTATGTTCTGGGGTAGCGGTAACCCTTTCGGACAATCCCGCTGCCCCGGCAGGCTTCGGCCCTGACGGGCCCCTTCTTCGATGCTAACATCTCTTTGAGGCGCGCGTGGAACACATACGCACCGTCCGGCACCGGCCTGGTCCTGATCGGACGGCGAGCTACCCATTACTCGCCGTCCGCAGGCTCCCGACGCCCGGGGCGTCTCTAAACCCCCATCGACTTTTAATTAAGCTCAAACAGGGTAGGTTTCCTTTAATTTTAACTTATTAGTTCACTGATTGTCATGATTGATGGCCTAATTATTAGAATATGTAATAAATTAATAATACAATAATCACTGCAATTTTTTCTAATATTAGTTACCGTAAAGTTTGGTGACAGAGGCAACTTTACTTCAGCCTTGTTTATAGTTCAGTGATTTGAGCGAAGAATCTCTTAGTTATCTTTTCCCCACAAAGTTGGCAGCCTAATTGACCAGTAACGACAATACAATCGCGGCTAATCCCATTATTTCCCTCGCCGTAAATCCATCATCTACACTTAATCACATTAAAATGCCATGAAATAACCTCCGTAAAATTGCTCTCAGCAAAATCAATAGGTAAAACTTTAAGATGCAAAATGGACCAATAAGGGCTTTAATAAAATCACTGTTACATTAGCAATTACTAGCGGCCGCCGGTGGCGCCCCCTGCCGCGCTGAATAAATTTTAATGCAGATGAACTTAATAAAATGCAGCGCTAACTTTTACCCGGTTTTTAGTGCTGGTTACATGATGTAGGGACTAGACTGTAGGAAAATAGGGTCATTTCAAGAAAATATTTGATGTCAGTGTGATGAATGAAAAATCATATTATTCTATTTCTCATTCACAAAAATTAAAAACTTTAATTGAGAAAATGTAACTAACTACAGCTATTATCTAGACTAAAGCTACGGTTCCAAGAAGAGCACTGGCCGCCACATGACGGCCGCAGTGACGGCTGGTATGAGAACGATGGCAACTGTTTGACTGTACGATGTTAAAAAACGCTCTCTATGAAAACACACCAACAAATTTTTAGTGACGCTACGTGGCGGCCACCGCTCGTCTAGGAAACCTCAAGCTTATATGATGCCTCGGTCCGCGTTCCGATAAATTAAAACATTAACAACACAAACTTAATACCTTGTTAGTAAAACATTTCAAAATATTAGGAAGCCCAACAATATGATCATTACTTAAAAAGTTTCCTGAATCAAGATTCTTCAAAAGAATCTCAGCCCATCACTCCTGTAATATATTCCTACTCACTATAATTTTAAAGGTAAAGTCTGCGGCGCCTTTTAAAATAATGATCTTGGAATATTCAGGAATAACTCAAAATCCGCGCTAAAATCCTTAAAACTAATACGTTTCGGGAGTGAGAGTGACGTAAAGCCGGCACATCTATAAGTGGGAGCTACTTGAGACGACGGAACTAAATGCCAGTCGACTACGTATGACTCGAGTCTTTGCGGCTTACTCTAAGTCATCGAGGCATAGAGTAGGGCGGAGAAGAGACAATATGCGTCTAATGCGTTTTTTGCAAAAAAAATAATATAAATGAAGTCTTACAACTAAGGTAATGATAAATTATGTGCGAAATAAGTCTTTCCAATTTTAAAATCGTTCCAATTTAAGTTGAATTTACAGAAATCTTAAAAGTACACTTAAAATATTGTACACGGAAAACTTTACGTTAGCAATTTCGCTATAAAAAACCATACAGCAAAATAAATTATTATTCTGATATAAATTCGGGTGCTTCAGCAATATTTATCGTCCGAATAGGAAAATACTCATATTTGTTCTTTTGAAATATTGCCTTTAGAAACTTCAGTCGCTCTAACATTAATATAGAAAATAACTTTACTATGAGTATTTTTGTTGAACTGAGCTTTAACGTATTTTAGTTTGATATAGCTTCTTCCATTGGCTTACTAAATGAATGTCCTATTAAGTTTTATTTGAAAATAAAGCCAATTTCAAATAAAAATGATTTGAATTTATTTGAAACGGTATACAAAAGGGCAAGTTTGACTCATCGAGTTTTAAATTCTTTGTTGTAATTATTAATTGTAAAACTATTGATATAATTTTATTATCGCAAAGCAAGACTCAATTATTCTAGTTTTTTCACGCCATTGAGTTATGCGAGCTTATTCATGAATAACTTGGTATTGGCTCTTTCATGAATCTAGCTTTCTTGCGAAATCGTGATTTTAGACGTCTCGAAGCCTCCTAAGATCGATTACTCAACGACAGAAATTGCCTTAAATTTTTTGTTATAAAACGTTTTTACAAATACTAGGTGGCACCTAAATCAACGCCTAAATAAATATTTGCGCTGCTGAATGTTCAACGCTTGGGCTCAGTGCTGAAAGTAGAAAATCCAACAGCGCGCTATTATTTTGGCATTTATTACAGTGTTAGTAAAAACAGGCATTAGGACCGCTCACTAACGCTTACACACTTCAACCATAAAAATTAATTTCACCCGCAAGTCACGTCTGCAAAAATCCCAACTCGCTAATCTTTGACCCAAAACTTGATCCACATTAAAGTGTAGGACAGAATGATTTCATTAGCGACACATGCCGCGAATGATATTCAAAAAGAGATTTAACTCTAATAGCGAAACTCTCTGACTTACACGCAGATTACGAGTGGTACGCGTACGTCGGCGTCGCGGCGACGCATGCATATTCATGCGTCGATGTAATACGCGTTGTCGCTATTACTCATTAATATTCTGATTAGTTTGGATTGGAGTTGTGACGTATTAATTTAATTGAGTTCTAGACAATGGAGTTGTGTGCTATGCCAGTTGGGAACTTTCTGGAGAAATCTGACCAATATTGAGGAATAAAAGAGTAGGAAAGGACCAAAGAAACAATGGAGCGACTGTGTGAATGATGATATATGGTTAGAAAGTGGATGAATACCAACATGATGACTAATAGAGAACTATAGAAGAAAACCCGAAATAAATTGGGACAAGGGTACGAGAATGATGATGATTGAGGAATGAATGGAGAGCAACTGATTACTGATGGTCTTACTGCCATAGAGGTGTTACACGCTGACCAGTCGTCACGCATAAAACAGTTTCTGACAATGGCTCAATTTTGCCACAGTTGGACTGCTCTGCATATCAATTTCAGAGAAATGAATAACATAGATAATAATCATCCAATTATTTCTCAATTCGACTTGGTTGAAAGATTAACTCACGTTTCATACAAAATTATCTTCTTTTAAAAATATTTTTACTAATTCTCAATCTGTAACATGAAAATACGTGACCTCGATACATAAGCGATATAAAGGTGAATATCCCAATTTAATAAACAAGAACTCCGTGTAACATTCACCGAAAAAAATGATTTATTGACAAATATTCCCCCAAAAGCTGAGTTACGTCGGAAACAAGAATTTTCCTCAAACACGAGTAATGACTGAGCTTCAAGCGGGAATTTCTTGGAGTGCAATTTCACCGTGTTTGCACATTGGGGTTTTTCTGGCTTTTTTTTGTAGATAATAACACTGTGCAGTTTTAAATTAAGTTTTGTGGCTTATAAGGATTGGATACATGAGCGCATTATTTCGTATTCTACATTTTATTACGAGAGTTGAATAATAAGTCAGTTTGTTATAAACTTCGAGTTTGTTTTCCTGGAAAATGAATTTTAATCATTTATATGTCAGCTGCAGTGTATTACGCCGAGTGGAATGGTAAAATAGATAGCTGAACTAACTACATTATCCTTCCTCGGTACAGTTTTGTAGCGTCCTTATCATTTTCTTCACTTTGATCAAACTCTCATTGCCTTAAGGGGCCGGCGGAGCATGCGTAGTTCATACAAAAGTAATACCAAAATAATTTGTAAATCAAACATATTCTTAATGTAGTGTGTATTTATTCCTTAGGAATTCCTTAGGAAAAATAGGTATTTAAAATTTCCATAGAAAACTTATTTTTCTCATAACTCGTCTTTAAATCAGTGTCCATTCAAAATATATATTTGGGAATCTAGATATTCTGTAATCCAATCGGAATAAATTCACACTACCTTAAGAATATGTTTGATTTACAAATTATTTTGGTATTACGTTTGTATGAACTACGCGTAGTTCGCCGGCCCCTTAAGCTCTTTATGTAATACCTATTCGCTTAGTTTTACCTTATTTCTGGATGCACACGAGAAATTTTTACGACGTAAGAGTGATTTCATTACAATGTCACTTGTTTACTTAACACATCTTCAGACTTTTTTACTGCTGAAAAGGTTATAACACAAAATAACATTACCTCGACCGTTTATCTAAAAAGCCCACACACAGGGTCCTATCACAGAAGGTCATACGCACTCAACACAATGGCGCAATGGCGGGACATAATTAACTTAATGAAGACCAGACCTGCAGAAGAGCTGCCGAACAAAGGAGCGGGACAAAGATGATTACCTAACAATTTATGCGGATAATAGCTAGAGGTTGTTGCCCATTTGTGAGTCGAGAACACAGCGCCATTGTACTGCAGCGGTTTTTTGTTATGAACCGGATTAATAGTCGGGAAGGCCTTGGGATGTATGTTGAATGTTGAATTTTGGATGAAAGGACCAATGCTTGATTGTGTAGTGATTTGATATGGGATGGAGGGTGAATTCGCAAGGTTGGTGTAGGCGTGTATTCATGGGGTGTTTGCAACTTCCCAGTTTGTGTAATGGTGAGGGAGGAATAGATCCTAAGGGTTTTGTCTTCATCTACCTAGTTCTCTAAGATTCTACCTTTAAATTTAACTAGATACTTAAGGCAGTTTTATAACTGAATTCCAAAAAGGAGGAGGTTATATGTTCGACTTTATGTATGTTTTTTTTTTATAATCTAGCCTCTAAGACTAAAAAGCAATTTTAGTCTAACTTAATTTTTTACGTGATAATTATTTTAAAACTTATAATTGTGTTGATTGCACTTTACACGTTTTTAATGCAACGACCACCATATGAAAAAGTAAAGCATGCAATCTTAAAAACATCCAAAACTATGAAGCAGATACATAGTGAACATTATTATTACACAGCTCTATTTTGTGACATTTTAACAAGGACTGAAATATAATTTTCCGAGCTCAAATTATAGTAATAAAACTAATTGCTGTCATCTAACAAATGCGTAGATACCAGTGACAGATAATTGTCGTAGTTTAAAACTACTAACCTATTTCAAATAATAACCTTTGTAGTCATTCTAAAAGGTACGCCCACATAGACGCTTTAAAAGAGAACATTGATAGGATTTATACGAATTTTGTCTAAATGTTTTGAATGTCAATCAAAGTACAGAGGCCAGCACATCAAGCTACCCCAATCTGTCAAATTTTCCCAATTGAATATGAACCTTATTCCTTTGTAATAAAGTTGAAAATCTATCAAAGAAATTTGACAGATTGGGGTAACTTGATGTGCTGGCCTCTGTACAATTTAATGTTTTATTTCTTGTCTTTTAAGACCCTTTAATACGCATCAAGGGTCCTAATCAGCATTAGAATCCCTCGAATATCAGAAAAGTACGTGATTATCGAAGTAGCTGAGTGAAAGTAAATCAAATAAAAGTCATTTGTGGCAACAATGCGCGCGCACTGCATCGTTGGCACTTCCATCAATCAATCGTGCATTTGTGAAGTGATTCTCCGTCTGCTATCTATGACCAGCAGTGTGACCTGGCTTGTGTGTTGGCGGTGTGATAGTGGGTTATGTCTTCAAATCCTGCAGTTATTTGATTTGTGTTTTCTAAATATTAGTTCTATCTTCACCGCATTTGGAGAAAGTGAAAATAAGCTCTTATCGATCACATTTTTTTTTCCCAGCCATCAATATAATACATAGTATAGTCAGGATGTTCTAAAGATTAAGATAAATAAATGTTAAATGATGAAAATAAACATGTCATTCATATAAAAATTGTTTAGTATAATAATAATTATTTCACATTGTTGACTATTGGAGAGAAGAACCATAGGTAGTAACATTGCACTTTAACTTAGTTATCTTGCGGTGGTTAAATTCAGTTGTTGTTGCAGAGTTGTAACATAGTTGTTGTTGAAGAGGTGTAGCATAGTTGTTGTTGCAGAGTTGTAGCTTAGTTGTTGTAGCAGAGTTGTAACATAGTTGTTGTTGCAGAGGTGTAGCACAGTTGTTGTTGCAGAGTTGTAACATAGTTGTTGTTGCAGAGTTGTAACATAGTTGTTGTTGCAGAGTTGTAACATAGTTGTTGTTGCAGAGGTGTAGCATAGTTGTTGTTGCAGAGGTGTAGCATAGTTGTTGTTGCAGGGTTGTAACATAGTTGTTGTTGCAGGGTTGTAGCATAGTTGTTGTTGCAGAGTTGTAACATAGTTGTTGTTGCAGAGTTGTAACATAGTTGTTGTTGCAGAGGTGTAGCATAGTTGATGTTGCAGAGTTGTAACATAGTTGTTGTTGCAGGGTTGTAACATAGTTGTTGTTGCAGGGTTGTAACATAGTTGTTGTTGCAGAGGTGTAGCATAGTTGTTGTTGCAGGGTTGTAACATAGTTGTTGTTGCAGAGTTGTAACATAGTTATAAAAAATCATAATACTGTGTCCCGGCTGGCGTACAAATACAGTTTCAGGATTTAGCAATCGCTTCTGCGATGCGCCATAAACAAAATATTTACCGGTAAAAAATAATTCTCATGATACATTGCTTTCCACATTTGCTATAAAGATACGACTTTTGCTTATAATGTAAAGGGAAAGGCCTGTGACTACAATGCATTGTCCATTATAGTCATCAATCAATGACGACCTCTGTCTGCCCTATCTGTGACGAGCAGCTTGCGTACAAACTACCAACGGATGTTGTTTAATGGGCGATTCCTTTTACCAACCGTTATTGGGTAAAATAAAAGTCGTTTATTATGAAGTATTACATACCTTTTGAGCTTTTTCATAACATCGCATTCAATACTATAGAATGAGCTTCCCTTGAATTACCCAGCTTTGGCAAAAATATTGTTGGTGGATTATGACGTGGAATTTGGTGTCTGTTCTTTCTTTCGAGTAAAAAAATATATATTATTAATAAACAACTTATGTTTACAGTTTGTACCGCACATACACGTTATCGGCCAGTACTACACATACAATCAAAAAATTACGTTAAATTACCTATAACTGGACAAAATGTGATGAAGTTAAACAAAATAAGATTAAAATGTAAGGGCAAACGTAAGGTAGGACGCCCTCAGGCTCGATGGAGCGACGATTTTCGCAGAGTGCAGCTGCTACCACCCGGTAGCAGCTGGATAAGAGTTGCCGAGAATCGAGTTGAATGGCGTGCAATCATCAGCAGCCTATAGCAGTCCACAGCTGGATTTAGGCCTCTCCTATTGCACGCCATTCAAATCAATTTTCGTGCAATTGGAGAGGCCTAAATCCAGCTGTGGACTGCTGTAGGCTGATGATATAAGAGCAAACTGATGTTATTACTGTTTCTGATCATTGTCATCAATCCTTTTGAAGTTTTATGATGGTGCCACTTTCTTCCATTTATCGATTGTAACAACTTAATAAGGAGTCTTATACATAATGTAGCTGTGATCAGTATCAGGAGTCGTGATTAATGAATTTCGACAATGGACCATATGGAAAATAATATAAAAACATGTATAATGCATTGTCCATTATATCCATCAATCACAGCTATTGTCTGGCCGATCCATAACGAACTACGTTGTGAGTAGTCAGGAAGTTTATAAATTTGCTCCGCAGTATATTATAATTTCATAAACAAAATCGCCTTATCAGCACTACACTAATAAGGGTAACACATGCCTAAGTTGCTTCACTGCGATACCTCGTGAATCACAATCACAGGTTGGCTCGCTACCTCGATGTCTCCATGTAAAACAAATGCTTGAGAGTTTACCTCGATGCCTGGGATGTGCGTGCGTGTCTATTAGCATGCACGAGTTTTACATGGAGGTGAAATGGAGGTAGCAAGCTAAACTGCAATCGCGAGATTTCGCAGTGAAGCATTAGCGTTGTGCTGTTTTTTGCCGTGCATCTTTGACATGTAATTACCCTAAGGCTTTAGTTTTCAGTTTTTTTTTGTGTAAAACAAAAACAAAACTTGTTAATAGTAGCTAAAAAGAAACTAGAAGATAAAAATAAACTTTTCAGCCATTCTTGGAACCGCTATTGGTAAGTCAATGGGAAAGTCGATATTCTAAAATTATTGACATCCTCACAACTTGACATTTCTGTGTTCGAGTTTCAAATATTTTTCAACGGTTTCTTTTACAGAAAAACAAATAATTTTAGAATGGAGGCTTTGTCAGTGGAATGATGAACTTTTAAAAGAGGCCTGAGGGTAGACAAGTTATAATAAACAAAAGGTTTTTTAACTGTAGTTAAGTTTTTTGAGGAGTCTGCTCGTGATGTAGTGATGCGTGGGTTTTGTACGTTATCTTTGTCAGTGTAGACACTGTGTCTCAAGCACAGTAATAGTAGAAAGGTACATAATATATTTTAGGTATTTTATGAAAAAATAAGTTGGGCAGCATTTGGAAAACTTCGTCAAGTCTTCTCGTCGCCTATCCCGCAGTGTTTGAAGACTAAGGTCTTCAACCAGTGCGTCTTGCCCGTCATGACATACGGTGCTGAAACGTAGACACTGACGGTCGGGCTAGTTCACAGATTCAAGGTCGCTCAGCGCGCTATGGAGCGAGCTATGCTCGGAGTCTCTTTGAAGGATAAAATCAGGAATGAAATTATCCGGAAAAGAACCAGAGTTACCGACATAGCTTGCAGAGTAAGCAAACTGAAGTGGCAGTGGGCTGGCCACGTCTGTCGAAGGACCGATGGCCGGTGGAGCAGACGAGTCCTGGAGTGGAGACCGCGTATCGGCAAGCGTAGTGTGGGACGCCCCCCAGCTAGATGGACGGACGACCTAAACAAGGTGGCTGGGGTTGACTGGATGCGGCAGGCGGAGAACAGGGTGTTGTGGTGCATTTTGGGGGAGGCCTATGACCAGCAGTGGACTGCGATAGGCTGAGTTGATTGATGAAAAAATAATATCAATTAGCAGACAAACTCAGATTCAAAATCAATTTTTTTAAATAGTTCTTACTCGTAATAATCTATGTAGTTACTTTAAAAGTCGCAACTTATTGGTTCTGTTAATCAGATTTACTTTGCAAAGAAGTAACTCTGATGATATTCGATTAACTTCAACCCTGGATTGTCACAAAAATCACAGCTCCGCAAAAATTCTAAACACGCGTGTAAACAAATTAACTACCTGCCAACCTTTATCGGCAGGCGCGAAACAATATGCGTTTCCGTGTTTTATCGATAATCGATCTATCGACTATTTTCGCATCATTGACTAGATTTATTCTGTAACAAGTTCTCTACAAATTTTGGCAAAACAAAGGAGCGGCGAAAACATTTTATATAATTAAGGGCTCCCCTAGCCCTTTATTAAAGAAAGTAACAAGCATTAATTTGTAATTAGGCGGAAGGGCAATAGGGTTGAAGAGCTCGGGTACTGGTCAACGACCTGACGGATATAGGAACAAGTATTATTCTGTTTCGTTTGAACCTCTTTCTGGATAAGCAGATGTAGTTTATCGCGCGTTTCGGAATGAATGTTTGGGTCATGATTTAGACTAAACGGATCCTAGTTTTGGCTCGGGGAAAATGATATGACGTCCCTTATTTCCCTTTTCCTGGCTATGAGCTCCAATAATTGGCTTGCGTCTACATATAGAGAGTTATTTCATAAACGTTTCAAAACGTAAGATGTGTTACGTCTTGTATAAACATCGAATAATGTTAAAAACGTATTATTTGGTAATATAGGTAGGTATATATTTTAAATACTATACGAGTAACAAAATAATGACATAGAATAGACGATGGCATATTGTTTCTAAAGCGAGGAACTTTCATTCCAAGGTCCCTAAATCGCTTAAATGTAAAAACTAGGGCGTCAAAAACAGATAACAATTTCAGAAAAAAAGTATCTACAAAAGGCCCAGTGACCAGTAACCAGATAAAAAGAAAAGTCCAGGACGAAATTATCGCGGAATCTGTAAATCATCGCAGACTTGCTCTTTAATATCTCCACTCAAAGAATTACCGAGTCGTCTCCGGCCCTTCTCTCTTTAAATAAAGACCTCTTAAATATCGCAAAAACAAAAATTCCTCATCGTTGAAAGGAGTCATTAAGAGCATTCGCCTATACAGTATGACATTAATGTAAATGTATTTATTTTTTATGTAAACTCAAAATTAAGAGCTATTTTCGTCAATAGATTTATCTTGTTTCAGGAGCTCATCTTTAAATTGTATACTTTGACTTTTACCGTGAATTCTCCAGCAAATGTTTCATCCGACATACTTTTGAATCCAATGCTCATCACGTACCGATAAGATAAACGGTGCTTCAAACAAAAAACGCAATCAAAATGGAAAAATTCGCAATCCTCGTACATGGTAAGATTGAAACTGGCCCAGTACAAGTCGGGGGGCCCTTAAAGGCAGCGTAGATAAACATCTAAGAAAGGTCGCTTTCGAGAAATTTCTTTTCCCATTCCGGGACCTTTTTGTGAATAGACCAGATTCTTTCATTTCGCTCGCGTTCTGCTGTACATAATATTGATAAGGGCGCGATTGAAAGTTTCGGGTCACTATGACGCCACTTACGTAACCATTTAAAGAATGGCCCACATTAAGGGAACGGTGCAATAGCTGTAAATAGTCCATTTGTGGCCGATTGTGAGTTGTGGGTGCCTTTGGATTTATTTGCGAGGTGGAAAATATTACTGGAAGTATTTTTTGTGAAGTATATTATTTATACCTAACTTGTTTATTAATTTTTACTTTGATGGTCCTAGTTTATCATTTGTGACTTCAAGTAACAGCTATGTGAACAGAACCCAGCATTGCATAAATATGTAAGTTGCACGCCCTTTATACCTGGAGGCTTTTATTTAGGTAGTTTTTTTTTATTATTTTTCATTTTTTTGTATTTTTATTTTAGCTTGAGTACCTACGTATAGATTTTTATTATATTTGTTGGTATATTGGCGTGGCTAGCTAACATATGGCAAATAATTTTATTGAATGTTCTGTGTCCTGTAATGTTAATTAGATACTTTGCAGATCTAGTTTTGTATACAGTCGAGTATTTTATTACTGAACAGACAGCTGTGCTGCTGGGGAGTTTGTTGCGCCACTTCTTCTCCCCAGCGAAAGCACTAGGAAGTGGTGAAGGGGGGGCGTTTTGGGGGACTGTCTTATGTAATTTTGACGTTCGAATATACTGATTCTCAGCCTAGTTTGAATAAATGACTTTTGATTTTGATTTGATTTTGTGTGTACTTTTATTTTTGGACGGGCGATCATAACTTCGCAAGGCTAATAAGAAAGTAAAAATCTTATTTATTTTTGGTATGCTTTGCTCTCGAACACTTCCGGAAATAAAGAAACATTTTACTGAAAATATTGTTCGCTGTGAACCTTAATAGCGTAAGCATTATCAGCATAAAATATTCCCACTGCTGGGACACAGCCGACACAGGCCTCTGTGGGGGGTGGGCCGTAATCCACCACGTGGGCCCAGTACCTACGGGTTGGTAGATGTCACATGTCTTCGAATTTTTGGTTCTAGAACATGCCGGTTTTCTCACTATAATAATACAAGTAAGAAATAATTTCCATAAAGTTCCTCGACCGACGACCTGCAACTCGTTAGTCACGGCCGTTACCCCTGTGCCACCACAGTGCTATCAATTCCTTTCCATCCTTAATATTTCACTGCAAAAACCTGTCTCACACAAAATCTTTAGATCCTGCAAAACTATTAAACCATGTTTACATAAGAGTGAGCAATAAATAGTTTTGCTTAATCTCCCAAAGCTACCTGAAAGCACGGCTAAGCCTAATTCTAGTTAATATTAAAGGATTTCATATTATTATCATTAACAGGTGGAGACGGACTAAAGACCGCTTATCTGTGACAGTCCCAGTCGGCGCACAGCAGTATGAAGCTACTGCAGCTGACCAATCCGCTGACTTTATTTAGAGCAGTCGGTGTATCTAACGATATCTGAGACACAAGGCTGGTGGAAACAAAAGTATTCAAATTCAAAATATTTTCATTTCTCATAAACCTTTAACATGGGCACTTATGAAACCTCAAAAGCTAAGTGCTCAGTTCCAAATAGTTGTTTCCTATGGAGAAGGGCCAGCAAAAAACTCCACGGTTATTCTTTTCAAAATAATTAGCTTTTACAATGTTTTCTAATTACAGTGTTAATAGGTATAGGAGGACAGTGTAGGTCTGTCAACAAGTACCAGGTACTTAGCAAAATAGAAAATGGTCTATAAAGGTCTAAAATTGAAATGAAATCTTATCAAATATACTTTTATAATTGAAATTGGAGCAGCCTGTAATTATCGCACTCATGCATATCATTTATGTAAAAGGAATACGTATACTTATGCTCACAGCGTGTTGGCAAATTCAAACCATCAATATATAGAATAAAACCCGGATTTACGGGTTTTATTCATCACCTGTTAGCGGCTTCCAAAAGTAACTTTAAAATGGGACATCATAATAAATCAGCCTATAATGTTCCCACTGCACACAGGCCTCCTCTCGGTGAGAGGGAGTGGGCCGTATTCGACCACGCGGACAAAGTGCGGTTTGGTAGATGTCACTTGTCTTCGAATTTTTGGCCTCACGATGTTTTCCTTCACCGTTTAGAGAGCAGTGGTGATTAAATAATTTACACAAAGTAAATCACCTGTCTGGGTTAGAACCTACGACCTATTCATAAGGCGTTACTACTGGGCCACCACTGCTCTCAATAATGACACTGTGATGATCAAATTGGTATTATGTAATGTAATAATCTCGCGCTCAAAAAGTGGATCCCTTAACTTCCAGGTCATAATAACCTTCTTCTAAAAACTGACGGAAAGTGTGAGGTTCAAACAAAGAAGGTTGTGGTTGAATGTGATGGAAAGGATAAGTTGCTGGCAGCAATATACAGCAACAGAATGTAGCCGATCCTCTGACTTTATTTAGTAGCGCCCGGTGTGCCTAACGACGTCTGTCTGCTAGGGTTGCCAGAGTTAAGATATTGATGTGGCACAAGAAGCTTTTTCCAATGGTCAAGGCCATACAAAACATGTAAAAAAATATTTATTATTTTAGGAATCACTGGATTATAATTTTTAATTAAATCATATTTTTGACATTTTTTGTTCTATTTTGTTTATTCAGGGTTTAATCATAATACCTGCACGTACTTAATCTTTATAATTTAATTAACTTACCAAACCAACACGAGAACCTCTCCTTTTTTGAACGTCGGAAAAACAACCAAACTCACTTATACTACTTTAAAAGTAATTATTATATATTTTATACTATGTCATCAATGAAGCAACTGTTCATGAACAATGTAACGCCGACATTAAATTATGTCTGCAGTGCATAATTTGCACGTTACGTAGGGTTCACAGGTGTTAGACAATCATAATCTATGGCTGGAATCCTAAACTGCATTAAATATTATTCAAAACATCTCTTTAGAGGGAAGATGAAGCAACAAAGTGTAGCAAATGACTTCATTCTGTTAGAATTTGTTCAGATTTCTAGAGATTTATTGTATTGTAATGTATAGTTTACTTCTCAGCATCCTTACATTATCGATTTATACATAGATTGCAGTGAAAGAGACAATTATATTATTAAAAAATCAATGAATTTTCAAATAAAGATTTAGTGATGAACAAGATTTTAGAATTGTAAAAAGAGTAATAAGGATCTGAATATAATCAACGTTTTATTTCAGCAAAGGTTAAAGTTCTTAATACCGTTCGTACTTCACACACACACACACACACACACCACACCATTCACACACCACACCACACACCACACCATACCACCACACCATTTCGGTCATTTGCCAAGGCAAATGACCGAAATGAGGAAAGAAAAATGTTAACTCCTTCACAAAATGTTTCCATCAAAATAAATTTCGCTGTGCCAACCCTAGCGAGATCCCGCTCCGCATAAGATAATATACATGTTATATTATTAAATTTGGTTACTTAGCTGTGGTTTAAAATTTACGAGCGTATCGAAACTCGTTATAACAAACAAATTTATTGGTCATCTGCTCCGTGTAAAATATTGAAGACTTTTTGGCTCTACTTCCAAGACTGCCATTATTTGGCCATTGTCTAAAAAGATCTTTATTTAAGATAGATTCTGGGCTAAATATTTATTGAATGCTTCGGCCGCTATACATTTTAAAGCGTTATTGAATAAATTAACTTTTTTGTTTACACCATTTATCTTAAAAAAATTAAGAATGTGATTTATTGTTGATAAATTTTAATAGAGCCAGGTATTAACTACCTTGCTAAGCTTAAGTAAAAAACCCGGTCAAGTGCGAGTAGGACTCGCGCACCGAGGGCTCCGTACAAATTTGTAGGTATGTACCTACTTTACGGTTTTCAGATTTTTTCCTTTACCTACTTGTGCTACATGACATTGCTTCTTGCCAGATTTCATGATTCTAGGTCAACGGGAAGTACCTACCCTGAAGGTTTTAATTCCCTTGCGAGTGTCAAAAATGCTGCATAAACGACACATCTTATATATTTTGACTCCCAAAAAAAAACACAACAAAGAGAACATTAATAACTGAAATTCCGAAAGTCGGTGTCGTTGGTTCCGCATTTTCGTTTTTTGACATCGACTTCCGAAATTAAAGTTATTTTTTCTCGATTATGATTAAACTTGCACTATTCCCTAATTTTAAGTAAATGTAAGTCAAAAAGAAATGGTCACAATCCGATTAATAGTTGCTGAGAAATGCGTAGACAAACATACATACATACATTCATATATACAATTTTGTATATTAGTTTGGAAGCCCTAATAGATTGTCATTTATGTGAATTTAGTGCAGTTCCAGTACTATTACATACATACGTGTCGAATTGATAACCTCCTTTTTTAAAGTCGGTAAAAAACATTTACTATTATAATACAGTATTTTTTATTTATTTAATACATAAGAATCGAACCAGTTTCAAGTTCGTAAAATAAAACTAGTCCATTATAGTAGTATGCATTTCATACACGAAAATAAATACCTTCAACTATTAAAAAAAAAAACAAAATCAAAACATTTTATTTCACATAAACCTACATGGGCACTTATGAAACGTCAGAAGCTAGGTGCACGGTTCCAATTGGTCGTTTCCTATGGAGAAGAACCGGCAAGAAACTCCACGGTTACTCTTTTCAAAAAAATATTTATCCCTTGCTTCCATGAACCAATAAAAACTTTGGTTCCTTCCTTAACTTAAATAATTATGAATCACTACAACGTATACCTTCTTTAATCCTCAAATTAGCACTAATACCTATAGGAAGCGACCCCTTAACCAGATTCACAATAAAGAAGATTTACCAAGCAAGATGTGGAATAATAAATGTTGCAAATTGTAAGGATTTATCGGGTCCCGTATTTGTTAATAGCTATAAATTAATTACCTGGAGTTATCCTGCCGGCAGCCGGATTGAGAATAATTAGTTTGTGAACCCGACCTTGCTCACCCCTTGCAAGCACAGGTTACCTGCCTATGTTTTATGGTGGAATAAGTGTAAGTTTTATGGGTGAAAAAAACACACACTATTCGGTATTTATAGATTTAGAACTTTAGTTAAAATTGTAAAGAATCGAGATTGTAATGAGCCACAGAATGGATATAAATACACATTTCTTATGTTTCTGCAATGAAGAGTGCGATAGAATTACAAACATCATGACAAACTGTTTCAATTTTAGAAGATGCCAATTTTGAATGGAGAGACCATTATATGGCACGTAACGTAAATGTAGCCACGCCACGAACGGTACCTTATTGGAACTCATAGTTTACTCACTTTTCCAAACAAACAAAAAGGGGGAAACTTTCCATTCACCGTTCAACTCCTATTTATTAAAGAAACTTGAGCCTGCACAACACCCTTAAAAACTCTTGGAATCTTCATAAAATCGCTCCCTCGCCTCGTGTCGAACAAAAACACTCCATACAAAGATCAAAGCCAGTCCTCAAACTATGACAGTTATAAAAAGTCAGGAAAAAAGTCGGGCTTGGCTAGTTGGTAAGTTGAGTGATATTTCAAGCCCAGGCCGACTGCCGGGGACGTTTAACATGACTCCTGGGCAAGCCAAGTTTATTTTAAAGTTCGCTATTGTAATTCTGAACCGGTTTCTCCCGGTTTGAACTAGTTTGGAGACAGCACAGTAATTATGGTTGGTTTATTTGAATTGTGAGGAGAACTAGGTAATAGAATTATGGTTAGTGGGGAAGAAGGATCGAGGTCAATGACGAGTAACTTCTGCAGTGGTTAATTAAATAAATCAAATTATTAGCTACTGGTCCATGAAAGACCTTATGAAAGGAAACATGCTTGTGACACTCAAGCGAAGAATTGTGGACATGTGACTTGGTCTTTGACAAACATTCAAAACTTCAAACTCAAGTTTTGCCAACGTGCAATAGAGCGCAGTATTCTATGCGTCAAATTGACAGACTTTATTCGCAACTTGCAACTGCGCTCCAAAATACATATTACTGACGTTGCTCAAAAAGCCGCTAAGCTGAAGTTAAACTCACGCGGCAGACCCTGCAACTGCGAAAGAATTGTGGGAAAATCTACTACAATCATTCGACGACAACGGTTTTTCACGAAAAATAAGTTTGCTATGGAATACGCCTAGCAAAATGCAGCTCAAGGACGTCTTATGTGACTCAAATTATTGATACAGCGCAAAATTAAGTGGCAGGGGATTTAAAATTAATGATCAGTGGAAAGGATCGTTGCTTTTAGCAGGACTGCCTGATCGTTTTTCAACAATGATCATGGCTATGGAGCATTCGGGCATTAGCATAACGACGGATTCCATCAAATCAAAATTATTCTACAGAAGTCATTATTATTATCATGGAGTATTCCGAACAAGATGAAGTTAGCGGAGCATTCGTTCGCGTGACGACTCCCGGTCATCGTAGGAGCGGGCCTGCGGACGGCGAGTAGTGGGTAGCTCGCCGTCTGATCAGGACCAGGCCCGTGCTGGACGGCGCGTATGTGTTCCACGCGCGCCTCAAAGAGATGTCAGCATCGAAGGAGGGGCCCGTCAGGGCCGAAACCTGTCGGAGCAGCGGGATTGTCCGAAAGGGTTACCGCTACCCCGGAACATAAAGAGCTAAGGAAGGAACACGGATGGGTTTTAGTCAGTAAGAGTCTGACACTCCCTTCCGCTCCACCCAGAGCGGGAGGGGTTATTTGATGATTTCCCATCCTTAAAAAAAATAAAAGCGGAGCATTCGTTACTCGTTCAAAATTCATTGGAAAGAAAAATAAGTCAATGGCAAGAAAAAAATAAAATATTGGTAGCAATCCGTCAAAATGAAATGTCAAAACAGTGACATGCTATTGATAGAAACAACAAGGCCATTAAACCAGTGCACAAATAACGAATACAACTCATCGAATACCAAGGATAAAAGTCGATGCGTTTAGCGCTGTATTCCTGAATGGAAATTTCAACAATGAATGGTTTATTTACTCAGGAGCCAGTGTACACCTAACAGCAAATGAAAGTTGGGTTCTGAATGCGTCTTATGATCAGAAGAAGGAAATTATTGTAGCAAACAGTGAACAGTTGTCAGTTTTATGTTATGGCGATGTGAAGATTTCGACTACGACTGATAATATCGATTACGATATCGTGGTAGAAGTTGTGCTTTGTGTTCCAAGTCTGACAACAAACTTGCTATCAGTCAGCCAACTCATAAGCAAAGGAAACGAAGTATCTTTTTCGGACAGTAGTTGTTCAATATACAACAAGAATAATGAGTTATTAGCTACACAACATTATTTGAGTAAAATGGAGTGTACAAAGTAAACTTGTTAAACCTATAACATTTAGCTGCATCAGTCATATCAGAAGGCCAATTCTCGTAATTTAAAACGTTTAAAATCTAGTCGCAGTCTCATCTCAGCGACAAACAAATGTCATTGACAAAATGTAGGAAAATTATAAGTATTTTTGGCAGATTGAGACTGAAATCAGACTGTGAATGTTCTTAAAATTACGAGAATTACCCCTCAGGTGTTACGTGCTATTTGAACCAGATGAAGACTGCTGTACAGGGAATGTCCTTTGATGTCAAAGTGGATATAGGGAAGTCTTCACGTACTACACGTTGTGAAGGCAAGCAGTGTCGCTTACCCTTCAAGAGTACTAGCCAGAGAAGAAGTAAGCTACTAGGTATAGTACCTACTGATATCTGTGGACCTATAGAAAATGTATCCTTTGGTGGCACCAGATACTTCTTTTTATATGTCGAGGATCATAGCCGTATAGCATTTGTTTATTTTCTGAAACACGAGGATGAGGCTATGAAATGTTTTAAAAATTTCAAAGCTCAAGTGGAAAATCAAACAAAGAAGACAATCAAATTATTACGAAGTGAAAATTATTACATATTGCTGTTGTTGCATGTTGACTGCCAGGCAACAGATACAATAGAAAATCCATTGTTCGCGATCACCGGTGACCGCGTTGGCAGTCAATGCATTAACCGATGTAAGTGTAAAAAAATTAATTAAAAGTCCACTCCGACCAAAGCATTGAAGTACTCGTATCTTCGTTACATAATTCATCTTGAATTTATTGCAATATCAAGAAACGCTGCAACACGCTTGAAATTCATTCTTATAAATATTGTTTCGTTCAATTTGAAAGTCAACAATATTGATTGCTATACGCACATTCTGTAGCACTTTCACAACGAAGGATAATAGCTTGACCAACACATTCATTTAGAAACCAATTTAAATCTTCAAGAATCGACTCTCGCCTGCCATACATCAGAGCTATAGAAGGGTTTTTATGAGCAATCTACTCGCCTGTTATCTTGTAGTGTAAACAGTTGATTAACCCCCTCGGGACTCGCTTAAACGCCCCCTACGCTCATACGACATAATGGCAGATTCAGGCTAGTGAACTTCTTCGTCCAAAATTGTACCCTCTTCTTAGAAGACTAAAGTTGCGTTTGCTTTGTGTTGTATAGCTAAGGTATCGTTTCTTCCAGTACTAAGATAATGCTGTTCCGTTGGTCCAGTTCATTTGTCAACGAGATTAGGATGTGTCCAGATGAGTTAGGGGAGTAAGCTGAATGTAGCCTCTTGTTGTGGAGCATCGTCTTTAGTGTAACTGGTAATGGATGTAGGGTCCAGAGATAAGGTAAGTCACTTGACTTGATTCCGTGTAAGTACTGGGAATTAGGTTAGTTTAATAGGTGGTTTCGTTTCCAAAAGTATTGTAAAATAATATTTTTTGGGACAAAAATCAATGGAATAATTTTAGCTACTGCTTTATTGACATTATAAGTTAGTTAAAAGAACGAAATTCATTTTAAAACGGGGATTAAAGTCTTATAATGAAACGAGTTTTATCTTTAGTCCAAGTTCAATCCTTCGGGCCAGTTTTTGTAGGTATTCGACTCGATGGGTTAAACCATATCCAAAGACACACCTAGTTTCATAATAAGACCGCATTTTTTTAACTTGCTGAAGAGCATCAACTTTGCTTATTTCTTTTCTTTCCAAACATAGATACCGTGAAGTTATTTCCTATTTTCTGTTTTCCCGTCAAGGTTACGAACAAATCCGTTTATGCCTGCTATAGATACCGTTCAAAGTTCAGCTTTCTTATGACGGGGAACATCGCCAACAACGTATGATCCATCGTCTGATAATAGGAAGTAGGTTTCTGGGTCACACCCAGGGTCGCTGGAATCACTTACTGGTATATATGTTACTTTTGCAAATCATCGTACTTTGTAGCATCGATTTGAAAGTTTGGGCTTAGTAATATTTCTTGGGTTTGTGAACATATTAATCATCCTATCTTTTTGAAGAGTTCTTAAAAATCAACAAAATATTTCTGTCTAGATTCCGTTATTGAATACTACCTTTTGCCCGCGGCTTCACTCGCGTAGTGGTCGGAAATTATCCAACGGGATTGTACTACCTGTATAGAAGGCATCTTATGTCCTAACACTCCTAACCCAGGTCATGTCTATCCGTATGCCCATCCAAATCCTTTAAGCCGTTAAGGCTCTTGTGTATAGATCACAAGAGTCTATATATTTATTATACCCAATTGCATCTTACCTGTGTTTAATTTGGTGCTTAACATTCTGGTCCTTCGAGCTAAAAATTTCACCAGCGGTTTGGTAAAATTCAAAATTCAAATTTTCTTCCGGGTGTGAAACTTTTTTTTTTTAAATGATCACACGAGTACAAACTCGTAAAGCCGACCAGCAGGAACAAGGGACTGGGCCCACATAACTGCACTATCTTCCTGTGGTAGTGCAGAATGCATGAGCATTTCTCCACGTTAAAAAAAAAGGTTAGAATTGTGACAAAACAAGTTAGATTTCTCATCGACTATACTTGCGCATTTATAAATTTGTTATGACGATTTATTCCGGTCTGATATTAATGTTTATTTTGTTTACAATAAACAATTGCCGCTCTAAGTCAATCACCAATTTAAAGGTCCGGGCTAGGCAAGTAGTTAAACGTCAGCGATGCAAGTCATTTGCCTAGCTGTTTGATTGAATGGCTGAATATCATTCAGGCCGCTAGTTTAACGGCGCCATTTAGTTAAAGGCTTGGCAGTTAACTGAAAGGCTAATTAAGAATATAGTTTTCTTACATTACGATTTATTTCGTAAGTGTGTTTACAGACAAAAGTAACAAATCTGCAAACACAATGTTTGTTGTGGGAATCGAACTTCCAAGCAATCGAATCTTTGCACCAACTGAGCCGTCATAGTCATGGCAAAGGTCGGTGACGTCACAATTAATTGTTCACTGTAACAATTCCAATGAGCTGTCATGATGATAGAAATCCTTTATACCTTATCCGAACAAAATGGAAGTGAAATGTTTTATATCCCGGAATTACTCCAGCAGTTTGTTTTGAGCCATCCATATTTACATATTGACTCGAACCGTTGTTGCGTGAATTAAATTTGGCAAATTTAACTTTTTTATTTGTTCTTTTGTTACCATTGTAGCCTGCATCACTTCCATTAACATAATTGTTGATTGCTTGAGAGTATTCGTCCGTTAAATGTTTATGATGATCGCGAGGTGATGTAAAATACGGACATGTTTTATTTCTGTCCTTGTCGTAGCAGTTAATCTCACTGCTTCCTGGTCAAATAAAAGTAGCATAGTAAAGACATAAGTATTTAAATTGAAAGTCAAATACATAAATCATACTACAACTACTCGAAAGTCATACGCTCATCTCACAATACTCCAGACTTACTGACAAGATCGTCTTCCATTCATCCGCGAACACATCACAGTCAGGTTTAGATTACAGAAAGGAAAGTCTCAAAAACCAAACGTGTAATATTGACTCCTACAAAAGCTCAAACTCAAAGCATTTATTTCAATTCAACCATATACAGGCATTTTGAATTGTCAAGAATATACACACATACATAAACTCACGCCTTCTTCCCATAGGGTTAGGCAGAAACTACAGAACGCCACGTGCTATGATGCTCTCAAACTCCATTTGCTTCGTTTACAGCACCAAGATTATGTAGGTATATCAGCAACCTAATTGCGTAACACAATACCAATCTTCATCAATTTGAAGGATATTGCTAATAAATTGCTTCATAATTATGTTCAAAAAATTTGTCAGCTCAACAACAGTAAATAACGCAATGGATGTTGTTAAACTGTCAAAATGAAAGCCATTGCTACTTATGGTGATACACCCACGCTGCGCTGGTTGTGAGTACTACACACATAACCTTTCTGAAGAATATCACCGATGTCCTCACTGCTTTATACCTTTAGTAAATCAAGCTAGTGTACACATGTTTGACCGATATCTTACAAACAATATCTAAATCACTTACAAAACCAACAAGACCAACCCAAACCGCCATCTTTCTCCAGCAAAAATATTTTTAAAAGTATTACATCTGAGGTTGTACCCGGCATAAATATCGGTGTGCACGTCTCACAATATTGTATGATACATACAATGTGTCAGATTCCGCTCCGCTCGGTTTCAAAATCAAATTTTTATGAGCCGTGAAATAACCCTGCCTTGAAGCTCGTAATGCCTTTCGATGCAAATATATTGTATATCTCGTTTATGTACAATATGTTCTGCGGGAAAAGGTTGCTTGTATCAAATGGTTTTTTGCGTCGTAAACCAATTTTGGGATCGGTTAGCGAATTGAAGATTTTATGTGTCGTGTTTTAGGATAGTGGAATGCTTTTTATGACGTTTTCTATTAAAACAAAATGATGCGATCTTCTTTCGCGCGTGTCGACAGTAAGGTCGGGAAATTGATTGCTATCAACTTAAATAAATTGACAGTATATTTTAAACACAAAATTGATGAAGACTCAATTTGATGAACAATTAATTTCCCTGGTCGTACATACTTTCTGCGTAGCATCGGGGTCGGCTTGCCTCCTTCCCTCAAAAATGCCGACGGGGCTAATGGCTGATATTTGTGGGCGGGTGCTACTTGTGGTGACAGGTCGGTGACAGGTCGAGGTATTGCTGACCATGGTTTTGTTATTGTTATTAATAAGTAACTGTTTATTTATTTTACTTTGATGGTCCCAGATTATCATTTGTGACTTCAGGGTACTATGTGAGGGTAGATCTGAGAGTGGCGGTAGGCAGGCTGAAGGCCAAAAATACCGCCCCAGGGCCCGACGGCTTGCCGGGCAAAGCCTGGGCCCTGGCCTCGACGGCTCTCGGACCCCGACTGGAGGCGCTCTAAAGCGCATGTATGGAGAGGGGCCAGTTTCCACTCCGTTGGAAGACGGGGAAGCTGGTCCTCATTCGGAAGCCAGGGCGCCCTGCGGAGTCTCCGTCCGCATTCCGGCCCATCGTGCTGCTCGACGAGGTCGGCAAGCTCTTTGAGAGAGTGATTGCGGGCCGCCTCGTCGGGCACCTGGTGAGGACGGGGCCGGATCTTGCGGATAGCCAGTTTGGCTTCCGCAAGGGGCGCTCTACGGTGGACGCCATCATGCGCGTGAGAGCCCTCACGACGGGGGACGCGGTGTCCCGGGGTGGGGTGGTCGTGGCGGTGTCACTCGACATCGCCAACGCGTTTAACACCCTGCCCTGGAGCTGCATTGGGGAGGCACTCCGGTATCACCGGGTGCCGACCTACCTCCGTCGAATAGTCGGGGCGTATTTGACGGACAGAGCCGTCATCTACCCCGGTCGCGATGGGGAATGGAACCGGCGAGAGATGTCGTGCGGTGTCCCACAGGGATCGGTTCTGGGACCGCTCCTGTGGGACATCGGTTACGACTGGGTGCTGCGGGCCGACCTCCCTGATGGCGTCAGCGTGGTTTGCTACGCTGACGACACGCTGGTCCTGGCGCAGGGGAGGTCGCATCAGGCGGCGGCCGACGCAATGACACGCGGGGTTGCGATAGTCGTGGAGAGGATCCGGCAGTTGGGTCTCGAGGTGGCTCTGCACAAGTCCGAAGCCATGACATTTCATGGGCTTCGGAACGGGCCACCATCGGAATCCCAACTAACGGTAGGAGGGGTTCACATCGGCGTCGAGACGACGATGAAATACCTGGGTCTCGTCCTCGACAGCCGGTGGAACTTCGTGGAGCATTTCCGACGTTTGGCCCCCAAACTGGAACGGGCTGGGGCCGCTTTCAAGCGGCTCCTGCCCAACCTGAGGGGGCCGGCTTTACGCGGGGGTCGTGCGGTCCATGGCCGTATATGGCGCCCCGGTATGCGCGCGTTCACTGCGGCTTCGAGCCGCCCACTACCTGAACGCGCCCCAAAAGGTGGTCGCCATAAGGCTGATACGGGGGTACCGCACGATCTCGCGCGAGGCGGCAAGCCTCCTTGCCGGACTGCCGCCATGGGATCTGGAGGCGATAGTCCTCGCGCGCCTCTTTGAGTGGCGCGCGGAGGCACTACGCCGGGGGGAAAACCCGCTTCCGCGGCAAATTGCTGCGGAGCGGACAGACCTCCGGCGCGATCTCATGGCGGCATGGAAAGCGCGACTGTCGCAACCCAGCGCAGGGCACGCCGCGATAGCGGCGGTAAGGCCCCTCTTTGAGGAGTGGCTAGAGAGGCGTCACGGCGCCCTCGCCTACCGCCTGACGCAGGTCCTCACCGGACACGGATGTTTCGGGAGGTTCCTGCACATCATCAGGCGGGAGGAAACGCCCGGGTGTCACCACTGCGAGGATCGCCCAGAGGACACGGTGGAGGTCTGTCCCGCTTGGGCAGAGCACCGCCGTGTCCTCGTAGAGGCGATCGGCAGCGGCGGCGACCTCTCGCGCCCGGCCCTGGTCCAAGCCATGGTCCGGGGCGAGAGGGAGTGGGAGGCAGTCACCTCCTTCTGCGAAGCAGTCATGCTAGCGAAGGAGGTGGCGGGATGGGCGAGGGAGAGAGCTGAGAGAGCCGCCCGTCCCAGCCGCCGCGGTAGACGCTCCGGGCGTCGGGAGCCGCGTGACGACTCCCGGCCACCGTAGGCGCGGGCCTGCGGACGGCGAGTAATGGGTAGCTCGCCGTCCGATCAGGACCAGGCCCGTGCCGGAAGGCGCGTATGTGTTCCACGCGCGCCTCAAAGAGATGTCAGCATTGAACGGAGGGGCCCGTCAGGGCCGAAGCCTGCCGGGGCAGCAGGATTGTCCGAAAGGGTTACCGCTGCCCCGGAATATAAAGGGCTAAAGAAGGAACACGGATGGGTTTTAGTCAGTAAGAGTCTGACACTCCCTTCCGCTCCACCCAGAGCGGGAGGGGTCATTGGATGATTTCCCATCCTTAAAAAAAGAAAAAAAAAAGGGTACTATGTGAACATAATCCAGTATTGCATATGTTAGCTGTCACGACATATAAGCCTGGAGGCTTTTATTTAGGTATTAAGTTTAGTTTCCATTATTAATTTTTTGCTTGAGTATATAATAGTTATGATTGTATTTGTTGGCATATTGGCGCGGCTAGCTGACACATAGAAAATAATTTAATTTAATAAGCTGGGTCTTGTAATGTTAATTACTTTGCATGCCTAGTATTGTATATATTCAAGTTCTTCTAACTGGACAGACAGCTGCGCAGCTGGGGAGTTTGTTGCGCCATTTCATCTTACCAGCGAAAGCACTAGGAATTGGTAAGGGTAGGCGTTTCAGGGGACTGTCTTATGTCATTTTGACGTTAGAAGAGTGCTGATTCTCAACCTAGTTTGAATAAGTGACTTTTGATTTTGGTTTTGTTTTTGTTACTTCTACTTTCGGATTATGGGCTGGGCCCCAGTAGGTGTCTATGAAAGTTCTTCAGTGCTTATAGCGATAGACACTATGTTTATAAATTCTATCTAATAATGTAATAAAGATTTATGAGGACCTTTAAGATGAAAAGCAAGCAAATTAAGTTTGCGTAATTGAGTTGGAGATTTTTCCTTAAAACTAACCATATTCATTCTCAGCTTTTACAGACGACTTTCCCCCTGTAAGCCCGAGCTTCAGTGTTTGCAATTATCAATTAGAATTAATTTAATAATATAACCCGGGGCAGCAGAATATTCAGCCATGAAATGAAGCAAAAGAAGTATCCAAATACAAAAAGGTATTAACCATTTATTCGAACGGGTAAGGTGGCGGATTGCTCAATGAGTGGCTATGAGTGGTTGAACCCTAGGTACACATTTTTAATTTTTGAAGAAATATATATGTTAATTTATAATTACCTCACGCGACAGACGTTTTCCTGTCCAAATTTCAATAAATAATACAAAATTCCCAGAAAAACTAACTTTTTCGAGCATCATTTCCATTTTTTGTTTCCCTAAAAACTGAATTCGGACTATGAAGCCACACACTTGAATGACTCGGTCCAGCCGTTTTCAAGTGATGCTCTTACAAACAAACAGCATTTCATTATTATTTATATAGTTTAATGTACTTTTCTAGCATCAAAGATTTCTAAGAGCATTTGAGGTGATTCGGCGAAGTTAACAGTAACAGAATATTAGTGTTGTTTTCTTATATCATATTCCCTTCACTAACAAAATGTATGCAAAAGAAAAACATAAAAAGTCATTCTCAGACAAAACGTGAACACAAAGCGGAATCCGCGAATCTTGGCGCGAAATACGCATTATATATTCCCACGTAAATAAGTAAATGGTCCAAAAACTCCTGTTCATTATCATCGTCTGTTATTTTATTCTCTTTCCGTAAATAAAACTCGTAATATCGTGATTAATCGCTCGTTATAATTTATTATCGGCCATTGAATTACTTATTTGTATAAATGCCTGTACCAAGGTGTATTTCCGTGTGTTAACTGTTTAGATTTCTGGGATGATGTTCCTCTTCATCCCACTTCAAATTATTACGTTTCGCCTTTCATGCAATCTACAGTTTTGAAATTGCACCATAATGACAGCTTCAGTCATGATTTCATATTTGTAATAGGTACTAGTAGAAATGTGTAAAAAACCAAATACCCTTATTTTATAAAGTTCTCTGTAAATCAAGGAGTTTTATAAACACACTTGTTACCATTTAGAGAACAAGTCACGTTTATTTCAAAAGAAAACTCAACATTTCCTGCGAAGGGGTATGTCATGGCGAAGCGTAGGTATGGCAGACATCACCATGTATGTTTAATACGGATTCAAACAGAATTTAATCGTGCCTCAGCCTCCCCTTCTTTAGTTTACGTTCCTCTTTAAGGAGTGAGCGCAGTTCCAAGAGGTGAAGAGCAAACATTTCAATTTTTACGACTTCCCGTATTTGATTTTTAGGGTAGAAAAAATGGTCGCTTTGTATTTTGCGCTTTCATTCCGCTGAGAATTAAATTACTGACGTGCCTTTAGGGGGATTGTTTGATTTTCCCTTAGATTATTCAGGATTGAAAGCATTTTATATTAAACCTACAATGTGTAAAATTGTGTGTCACTCATACATGCAATTATTTTGACGTTTACCGAAGGCGCAGTAAGTACAGTCACTTAAATGGATTGTTTAGCAAATTGCCTATCAACTTAAATTGTTCGTTTATCCAACTTAAAACCATCATTCTTTATCAGTCGTATGAAATGGTTATTACCCTTTACAATTACAAAGTGTTTCAATCTGCTGAACAATTATTCATCTCCCTGTCTTTACTACGGACAAACATAACTTGAAACCTCTAAGCACCTGCGACATATTACAACCAGTTTGGTTAGGAACTAAATACAAGTCGTTTTGGCTCCTCATAGGTAACCTTAGATCGAGAACAATGGAAAGTAGTAGACCGACCATTAATGGCTACTAATGAGCGCAGACGAGGTTATAATAACAAAATAAACGCAAAACTGAAAGTGCTTTAAAGTAAAGAATATTTTAAGCATCCAATAAATATCTGCTGGACATTGAAAATGTTAGAATCACCAAGCTTGATAAATGGATTTTTGAAAAATCTGGGGTCCCTGGTATCCCGGACCTTTAGAAGGAGTACGAGGGGCTGAAGCCAACTCGCAGAAGCCCCTTAGACCATTTTAAATGATGAGGAAGCACCAACCGACGATCTTCTCCGTCTGCACTTTGCATGTGCACCCAAGGACCACCCCCAGTTGGTGCAGAACTCTTGTAGTTAGAAACGCGTTACCAAGCTTGATGAATAGATTATAATTAGTGTTTAATGATATTGTTGCCAGTAGAGCTCGAGAACAACCTATTTCCTCGAAGCCACGTGTAACATAAGACGTAAGTAATTGCTCATAAACTATTCCTGCAGTAAATAAGGAAGTACCAGCAAAATATAATAATAAATGATCCGAGCTCCTACCTATAATACCTAATGTAGAAACCAAACTTATCACCCATTAGATTATGTACGTTCCAACAGAAACATGAGTCCCTTACACTGTGTTCATCCTTATTCACCACATAAGCATCCAGACATTTTATTGTCCTCCCTAACCAGATCTAGCGAATAAATATCCAAATAAATTCGAGAGAACGTCCCAAGTCCAGCAGACATTATAAAACACCACGAGCGAACCTTTCACGGTCCAGCACATCGATAATATTGAATCAGTTGACTCTATTAACAATGCAAATAGTGTAAGCGAGTGCCAGCAGCTAGCTTCGTAAATGCACCGAGTTGTACAACTAACTTAACACTTACCAGCAACTTGGGAGATATTGGACCTTGTAATAAGGGGCTAAAGTGTTGACGAATGCATGAAAAATTTAGCAAGTTTATCCGACATTGTTTGCAAATCCAAACTTATGCAGAAACGGGAGTGTTTACAAGGATCGTTTGTTACAGCTTAATGCTTGTTGTTTAGACTGTCTTCGGATTTTATTCGTAGATTGTATTTGTATCGGTTCGTTTGGGTCTGGTCTGGTCTGGTCTGGGTTTGTGCTTAGACTTTTAGATTTAGCATGTGGGAGTATCGATTTCCAATAACTTTGTGGTAAGGGTATTTGAGCATCTTATTATTGTAGCGTAAACATGTATTATTGTACTCTATAGTTCGTTGTGTAAATAAATCTTGCTTAGCTAGTAATGATTCCATTAAGTATACACCTCTAATACACGATGCTCTGAGAATATTGATAGAATACATCACGTCATCGCGAAAATGCTTAATTTGCCAAAGTTCAAATTGTGAATATAAGAAAGTTAACAATAAAGAACATTATTCGGTATCGGTAATAATATACATGGTTTCATTCTCTCAAAACACAATACAAGTCAAAATCAATAATGCCAACACACCAAAACTATCTCTATTCTACACACAAACAAAATCCATTTAGATCCAATGCAGCCAATATAACAGCTAAACCAGATTTATAAACCAAACGAGGGTAGAAGGAAAATATTTACGACACAGGACAATTTGCATCGATACGGCTAATGCCGGCTATCGACCGCCAGTGTCAAATTATTTGCGGATTATAGCCAAAATATAGCCCACTGATAGCCCGGACTTTTGGGAAAATATTGATCTGGTTGGAAATTGTTTTGGAATTCCCTATAGGATCCCATTACTTTAAATGAAATAAATAATCCGTATTAACTGTAGGTACATTTTGTTTTTGAGCAAAGCTTTTACTTTATAGAATTCTTCAGCTCGTTAGTCTCCTTATCTTTCTCCATTAATGTTTGACAGCTGTAAGCTCAACTGCTCAAGGAAGATCTAATTTAATATAACTAGAACCAACATTGTAAATTTAGGGAAATTAATTATTTATCAAATTCACTACCAACTTAAATTTTCCGTATATTCAAATCACAACTGTCATTCTTTGACAGTTGCATGAAATGGCTATAACACGAATGACAGCCAGTCTTAACGTGCTTTCCGAGGCACGAAGGGGTCTCAGCATATAAAGATCCACAAACCAACCACAGAGCAACCGCGGCAAGCGTAAGCGCATTAGATAACTTATCAAAATAAGGGTTCATAAAAGTACCAACAAACAAACTTAAACTCACGATTTTAATAACGAATATTAAAACAAAAACTCTGTTAATCTACGTTTCGGCAACAGTGACATTGTTTGCCCCAACTTGGTAGTAATTGTGTAAAAATTAGCCTCTGAAGCTTCGACAGCGCCTCGCTTGAGTAAGTTTCCTTGTTCCATAATAACGGCGAGCAGTTTGTGGCGAAATAAGCTGGATTTTAATTAGTATTTTAGGAGATGAGTATTTGGGATTTTTGGTCTTTAGAGTCTGTTTAAACTCTTAAATGGAAACAGTTCGAGATCTATGAACGTTGATTAGCACGTACTGTTACTGTTGCATAACTGTCAAACTACAAGTGCAAGATTAACCTCGCGTCTTATTTAAAAGCGATTATCGCGCGAATACGCGCTCGTTCGCGTTCATAATGTAATTTTTTGTTCGGAAAACTGGAAAGCGCCTTCTGTTGGCGCGACCACACGTTCAGGTTGACAGAACAAAAAGTGACAAATGAACGCGACTATCGCGTATTCGCGTGACGATCGCTTTTAAATGCGACGCGGCGAGAGATGGGAACATAATATCCTAGTCAAAGCAAGTGCTAAGTAACGTTTATAGATCTCGGCCTTAGACGTTGATTCTAAAAGACTGGTGGTAGCAGTAACACTTTTATTTCCTAATCAGTATAATACCCAGCAAACATTGATCAATTGTGCAACCATCGTGATTGTAATTTTTTTTGGGAAATGTACAGACGCCAGCACATCATACTACCCGAAACTGTCAAATTTTCCCAATCAACTTTGAACCTTATACTTCAGCGATAAAGTTGAAAATCTATCAAAGAAATTTGACAGATTGTAGGTTGATGTGCTGGCGTCTGTACTATCATGCTCTGATTTAATAGCTTGTTGATGGTATAATCTTAAATTTTAGTGAAGAGTATCGCAGTAACAATAAACACCTGCCATGTTTTGTCTCTGCATCACCCTAAGGCTGACTGGTAGAAAATGTCTCAGGCATTAAGTCCGCCTTTGTACAGTATTTTTTCACTTGTGTATAAAGTTTTAATAACTAAATAAACAATATGGTGTGAAGAACTGAAAAATACACGTAGGTACATCCATATATCATGCAAGGCGTGGCGGCAGGTGTTTCTTATAGTAAAAATTGCAAATAAAAATCCAAAACATTGCGTTCTGGATAGAGCTATTTCTCGTAGCTTTGACGTCAGCTATCGTTTCCACTATTTTTGAAATATTCCCTTCAAACGCTGGTACAGATTGCCAATACAAAAAAAATACTAAAACCCACACTTCACACGAAAAAGAAAATAAAATATTTTTAAGCTTCTATCAAACACACGGGAATAAAAGTGGCCATTTTTTGTCAATATTGCTCTGTCTGAACGTTTAGTACTTTTAGTGTTAATGTTTCGACTATTGCTATTAATAACAATAAGAGACTTGCTTTTTATTGGACTTACGTGACCGAAATATTTCACTTTACCTGTTACTAGTCCTTGACTATTGAAAAGTGAGTGGTCGACCTTTTCTTAAACATTAGTCTAAGGCGATTGGCACACTGCTGCGTTTCACGCAACGGTGTGCGGGAAACGGAGCCAAATTTTTATTGAATTTGTATTTATAAATTCGTGCGTTATCTGCGCCCCGCTGCATGATGCGGTGCAGTGTGCGAATCGCCTAATCTTATGAAAAAGGATTATTCTATATCATATAATCATTAAAGTCGCCTTTCGTGCTGGTTGTATGACTGCGTTGTTGCGTTGTTGCGCCGCTAAACTATAGCTGCGAAACCGCAGTATTGCCATGACTTGTCCGTTATAGGACAAGTGACACCGAAGCGAAACTGCCTGTTCTAACGCACAGATTTGATTATGATTAAATCTCTTTCTTGCGTGATTTCGTCGATCTGCTCGGACACCTGTTACCCCTCCGCGCTCAGCCCGCTATTTTGTTGCGGTGCCGCGTTTGTTTCGCAAGTACTCGTATATGTGGCAGTCGACAAGTTTAACATTTTGTAAAATGTGTGTTGATTTTACGAAAAACTAATTAACCTAAGAGCTCTGAAGTAGATCTACGCTGTATTTAATAAGTCGAAAGCTACAACACTTTGCTCCGAATACCACCATTCGACTAACTCTCATGATGTTCCGCTACACGAATTGCAACATAATCATCATCATCTGCCTAGCTTTTTCCCAACTATGTTTGGATCGCCTTCCAGTCTAACCGGATGCAGCTGAATACCAGTATTTTACATGGAATGACTGCCTATCTGACCTCCAACAATAATGAACAATCTATCGAATCGTAACATAATGTAGGTAAGCAATAATGTTTCTTAATAGGGGAATTGCCTAAGCGGTTTCTCATCATTATTTTTGCAATAGAGGTTTGCTAAAGCCCTTAGAGGATTAATTCCGGAAGGTTTATTTGTATAATACATTAATATTTAATTTCCTATAAACTTTAAAAAAATCTCGATGTTTTGTCAAGTCGTAAGGACCGTGCTATGCAGGAGTGGTTAGCAGTGTCTACTTAATATTTTAAATACAAGCTACGATCTTTCCGAACCACTTCGCATACGAATTGAACCACTAAATTGAAGAGTCGATATCTCAGCAAATGTCTTTTAAAGAGTAGGTACTCTAGCCAAACGATCCGCAGGTTTAAGTGCATTCTTTTGTCAAAATTGCTTCTAAAATCTCTTTAAAGAAATTACTTTAGCAGCGCAGCGGCGCGGAAAATTTGAAAATACTACGTTCTTATTGTTCGTCACCAGACTGTGTAGTGCCCCGACACTTTTTGTTGAAGTTAAAAATTATATTTTTTAGTTTGCTTTTCTTTTATAAAACGACTAGCTGGTCCAGTATTATGTTCATGCCATGGTCATGGTCTAAATAGGTTTATAAAAGGATAAAAGGGGAATTTTTCGTTAAAGTGTAATATGAAATAGGCTCAAAAAAAAAACTTTTTATCGGTAAAAAATATTAATCTCACTATTTTTGTGCGTAGCGTTGATTATAATACAAACAATTACCACTAAGGTACATATAGGCCGGTAAATATCTTATCTAACATAGAGCTACGCTATTCCCTGGGGAAATCAAGTATCCACATTACATTATGTTGTTTCCCATCAACACGCAAAGCATAACGTGATATGATTGCATTATATTTAACCTTCCGTATAATAGGTGACTAAATCTCATGCTATACCAGGTGGGGTTTGACGTACCCGAAAATTAAATAAAATAAAATCAACAAATGAATACTATATGACAGTAATTAATAGTAATATTACGGGTAATGCGAGAAGATCGAGTAAACCTAGGTTTACCCGGGTTGACTTAGTATTACCCAAGCTTTTTGGGTAAAGTCCGAATAATATGTAAAATAAATTTTATTTCGGAGTTTACCCATACTCACCTAGGTCAACCCAACTCTGGCTGGGTAATGTCAACCCGGGTAAACCTAGGTTTACTCTTTTAGCATCTTTTAGCATTACCCGTAACAGTAATATATTGTAATCTTCTTATATATAAAAATGAATCGCTAAATGTGTTGCTAAGCGCAAATTTCGAGAACGGCTGGACCGATTTCCCTAATTCTTATTTAATAATATTCCTTGAAGTACGAGGATGGTTCTTACGGAGAGAAAAAAAAACACCCGTACGAAGCTGGGGCACGCCGCTAGTAATTAATATAAATGGCTTAATGGTTTAATGGCTTTAAGTAAAACACTTATTTATTTTTACATTTTAATAGACTTTAATAGAAAAATAACAAAAACTAAATTTTTTCTTCAACTTATAAACTACTAGCTTCTGCCCGCGACTTCATCTGCGTGAAATTTCTTGCTCCCCCGACCCACCGCGTCGCATCGCATCGCCTGCCCGCACTATCGCATCGTTTTCGCTTATTTTTGTTTCTTACTTTTTGGGTTCCGTACCCAAAGGGTAAAACGGGACCCTATTATTAAGACTCCACTGTCCGTCTGTCCGTCTGTCACCAGGCTGTATCTCATGAACCGTGATAACTAGACACATGAAATTTTCACATAATGTGTATTTCTGTTTCCGCTATAACAACAACATGAAATATTGTATGCCGGGATTTTTCTTTTAAGAGCGTTTACGAAGTACGGCATTTCATACAAACTTTCAAGCCCTTTTTTTTTTCGAAATGAATGAACCGATTTCAATTAAACTTCATGCTCATAAGCAAGGTACAAAGGTCTACAAAGTTAGTTAAGAACATTTTCGTTTTTTTTTTTTTGTATGGGGGTAAAGATATCGCACCTCCGATAAAATAGGGTTACAACTCGAAAATCAGATTTTTAGAAAAGCGAAAATAAACTCACGGATTTGTTAATCTTTATTCTTACATTATTATTATTATGTGATGAAAATTATACATACTTGAAAAGCTTACAAAAAAATATGTTTTTAGACTGACTTAACTTACTGACTGATAGACTTAGACTCTCAAAACGGAGAAGGAAAACATTGTGAGGAAACTGGCATGTCCTAGAACCAAAAATTCGAACACGTGTCTACAAACCCGCACTGGGCTCGCGTGATAGATTATGGCCCACTCCCTCTTAAAGAGAGGAGGCCTATGTCCCAGCAGTGGGAACATTATAGGCTGATTATTGGTAGTCACTCACATTCTAACTATTTCATTTATCTCTCACACGGTCCATCCATCGTGTTTTAGGTCTTCCCCTTCTCTCATAATCATCACAATTATACTCAAAACTTATCTCACGACTCTTAAATAACAAAATTCATAGACACACCCTATATTTATTTACTACAAATCTCCAGTAATGTCTACAGCATCCCTTTGTCCCCTCTGATTACAACAGATATTTGGGATACTTTCTCAATGAACGTGTTTCAGCGTCAGTTTAAAGGTGCAGATCCAGGATTCAATGTTGTTGAAATATAAAGGTTTAATATAAAATATAAGCGTTTAATTGCCAGCCGGCAAGTTTAATTAAAGGAGACGCTCGGACAGCTGTAAAACACTTTTCGAGTAGTGCTGAGGGGGATAACGTGGTATAAAGAGGGAGTTTGAATTATTTTTGGTAGTTTTTTTTTTTGTTATGATATGAATGTAACAGAATTTTGTTATTTAATCAGAGTAACGTAATATTAGGTAATTGCACTATCGACATACTATAAATATACAGAGTAATTGGGCACAATGGGTACTCATTATGCTTAAATACATGTATTATTCGTTCTAACAATGTTTGTAAAATGTAATTTACGAAGATCAGATTAAATCGTGTCAAAATCATAACGTCAAATTGAGTGAATATCAGTCCTAAAGGTTGACACTATGGTAAATAGTATCTCGTATAACACCTGATTTTAACATCAAATTACGACAACCGAACAAAACAAAATAGATCGCGCTACCAGATATGGCCAATCGACATAATTCCACAAAATATTACGTCTTATATAATCTAAAAGCTTCGCAAAAATTCTCTCGCTCTGAATGCCAGATACTGGTTTCTGGTTGAGAGCACTGAACAAAGCGTAACGTCTCTATGAAGGAGAGTCGTTGTGCATTTTTATTGTTAGTATTGTAGAGAATGCCAAGACTATGGAGAGAGTTTTCGGGACAAGTTTTAAGTTAATAGCTCTGTTTTCGTACTTTTTAGTTTGGAGACGTTGACGTGGCGAGAGATGTATTAATGGTGCTATCTAAGTTTTCGTCAACTTAGAGGATTTTATTTCCTGAGGGGTACTGGGGACCGGAAAGGAAAATAATAGTTCTGGTATTAGAATAACTTCCATGAGCAGAGACACTTAATGAAGTAAGCGCCTTAGGCAGTCGGCTTCACCAGAATTTTTCAAGTAAATACATATTTTTATATTCATATTTTTGTTTGCATTCCACAATGTTTACGGGTGTTACAATGGCTAAAGCTAAGGTACAATTATTATGGATCCTTTAGGGCACAGCAAAAAATACAAAATTGATGAATTCTTAAAATAAACTTAAAAATATAATTATGAAAACAAACTAAGTTATAATAAGGAAAGAAGAACATAATGTAATAAGTAAATATACAACGCAGCTCCGTCTGACTACACATGTTTATACATGTAGGTACTCGCACGTGTGGGGGCAGGGTAAGCTTTTGTAGTTTCTGTCAGAACTAATGCTCCCTGATATTAAGATATAGTTACATAAGTGATCAAAACGAGTCTGAAGAAAATAAGAAACAAGACAGCAAAAAAAGTATTTGCCTGCACTCCAAGACGAAACAAAATAATAACGGTGAATAGTACTAACGTACGTACTTAGGAGATTCTGGGCTAGTGCCAGATTCCATTGCTACCCAATGTAGGGCATAATCGTAGACTTAGCAACTTGTAATAGTTTTCAAGTAATCGCTCCGGGACGTACTCAAGTAGTCTGTTTGTTGAAATACGATGTCTGTTGGCAGCGCAGGGGTCTGCTGTCCTGAATATGTCACGAAGATGAGTACCTTCTCCTAATGGTACCTGGAGCTAGTGATAGCTTATTGCATAAGAGTTTCGTGACCTTCTCAGTTACGATCCAGCGGTTCGACTAAGGTAAAACTATATGAAACCCACAGTATTCAAGACATCGGGTTACAAACTTTATTCGAACTAATGAAAATTTTATAGAAAGTACTTACTAAGTCTGCATAAACACGAAAAACACGTGTCGGCGACTGCCGCCGACAACATGCCGCTCGTGTACCTACTTGAGCACTGTACTCAAATACACGAGCGACACGTTGAAGCTTCGACGCGTGTCGACGACAACCGACGACGCGTCGGCGGCGGAAACTTGCAGTTGCCTCTGTCGTCGACACTTGTCGCTCGTGTGTATGTATACTTACTGTTCACGTAACTTGGAAGTAGGTATTCTCCAAAGATTTCCTAACTAAGATAATCAGTTACTGGAGTTTTCTTCAATACCCGACCGACGCGGAAAACATAAACTTTAAACCTTAACAGGCTAACATCGATCATCTCGGAGATAACGACCTCCAAACTACGAACTTCCTTCAACGAGATCAAAGGCGAGTTCTTTCGAGCCCGAACTTATCAGATCTCAGGTACTTTCAATGTTTCGGGTAATTAGCGGCCCAAAATTTCCCTTTCCGGGGTGCTGCGATAAATTAAACAAAAATGGGACATCCAAACAATCTGTGTTGTGAACAAGCAACAAATTTATAGCGCGCGACATTTTCAGCGTCTATTTATTTACAAATTAGCATTAGGGTAGCTCTCATAGTCCCATGATTGTTGTAAGAGATGATATTATTGCATCTTTTGTTTAGCTAATGTTTACGGATCCTGTGATTACAACCAAAATGTAAAACGTATTCTCAGTCATTGCAATGTTTGCAATTAATATACGTTGGTTTTCAGATGTTTTTACTTTTATTTTTTGAAATGGCGGCTGGTCACGGGAACAGTCTGCGACTCTCCCCCATTCCCCTTATACTTAACGGGACGATATTTCAAACAATGGTTAGACCTGCTGTGCGCTGCTGCGTACTGTTGTTCTATGGATCAGAATTTTGGGCCACAAACGGTATAAATGAAAGGCATGCAGCTGAGATGAGAATGCTAAGAGGGGTGTGTGGTGTTACACGAATGGATAGTATAAGAAATGAGTACATAAAAGAAAGTCTGAAAGTGGCACCGGTGACTGAAAAGTTGTGTGGAAAGTGGTTCTCATGGTATGGACTTGTGATACAGAGGCATGAGTAAAATGTCGTGAGGAAAGTTTTGAGTATGAATAGTTTGGCTATAAGATCAGAGGAAGAATAAAGAAATGATGGATGGACTGTGTGAATGATGACATGGTTAGAAATAGAGTGACTACCGAAATGACAACTAATAGAGAAGTATGGAAGAAAAAGACATGTTGCGTCGACCACTAATAAATTGTGATAAGTTCAGGAGAATAATGATGGTTTTCAAAACTAAATCTCTGTCCCGAAAATAGACGTTTGAATGAACGCCAGCATATTCATAACCAGAATCACTTCGAGCATAGCTTTTGTATCTTTACCACAGTTTTTAATTGTATGCAAGGCAGCTGCCAAATGTATTCCTGTATCATAATATTGTTATGTTTACGGTCAGTGAAGAACTATTGTTTTTTTTAATTGTTACAAAATTTCGTCCTTAAATGTTGCCAAAAGCAATATAGCGAGAGATAAATGCTGCTATGATTAGTAATTGGCAAAACCACTGAACTGTAAACAACACCCACAGTCAAATTGTAGAACTTCAACAAGGATTATTAAAACACAATCAGGTTAATTACTTTTCGTACTTCTTCTTCTTCTTAGCGTGTCGATGGCTTTTTTTTTATTTCTTTGGTCCAAAATTCAGCAACAAACAAACAATGCCTTCTGTTGGCAACACCAACAAAAGTTTATTATATTTAAAAGACTCGCAACATTGGTTTGTTGTGTTGTCAAGCTAGATTTTCATAAGAACAATGCACGCGAGTTGTTTGTCCTAAAATGAACATTATATTATTTTTGGAGAAGTTAAGAGTTTGCATTTACAGTCACCACGCACCCTGCCACCGACGCCAACAAAAACCATAAAAAACATACAGTCCACTCATCAAGATCCCAACACCTTCCATTCCTTTTGTACTACAACGGGCTTTTGAGAAAGCCAACAAAAAGGCATCGTGGCAATACCCTACCGTAGAACCGCAGTACCACGAATCCATTAACGTGGAAACTTTTGATCTGCAATATTGTAAACATGGTATGTCACAGTGTTTTCAGAAGGACCTCGTCCAACAACCGGTATGTATACAGGGCGGCAGCGACAATGATGCGCCAAATGTAACAATGGATTCAGCACATGAGCTTAGTTCAGTAAAAGCTGATTCATATATTTTGGCATATATCTGACACAGAGCTTAAAGTTGCACATCATTTCATATATATCTTCTGTAAACTTCAGTTCCAAGTCACCAAAAACGCCAAACATAATCAAACTGTTTGGTAGCTGTAATTATAAGTATCTGCAAGTTATTCGCTAGGTATATGAACCCGTGACCTATGACAGAATGTTCTAGAGACACTACAGATAATCTGCCGGGATGCATGTGAGGTAACTTTGGTACAGTGGAGATGAATTTCCTCATCGTCAGCGTAGTTTTATGGGACATGGGAGCACGTGCCGCGGGTGCGTTGTCTATTATAAACTCCTTGCGAGTTCTTGAGTTGGGATAGTGTTCTGTATTTTGACGTAAAATATTGCTGCCGCTTGTACTTCGTCTATTATATCTAACTCCTTTTGGTTCACCCCTGACGTTACGCTATTGCTCCTGCAAAGCAATTTTTTGCGATATCTAATTTATTATTATTATTATATTAGCTGTAAATAAGTTGTATGTGCTTTTAATTAAATGAATATTGTATTAATCTGTGTTATTTTCCCACAAGGTCTTTAGTAAGTTATGGGTATATTGTAAGAACGAAAGCAAATTAAAATAATATATGGCCAAGGAAATTAATGATTTAGCACATTGACTGCCAACTTAAATTGTCCGTATATTCAAAGCAAAACTATCAGTTCATTGACAGTTGTATAGAATGGATATATTTTCTTCTAAGTTTCCTTAGGTGACATTTTTCCACTTCAGCTGTAATGTCACATTATGATTTAAAATTCTGGTTTGAAATGTACACTAAAACGTTTTAATTCATAAATATTCCAAAATAGAATTTTGTGTGTGTGTGTGTACAGACAAAGCGTACAGCTAAAGTGGAATAATGTCAACTAACTTTTAGAGGGCACTGTAATACGGCAAATTGACGAAGTGTGTTTAGTAAAAAAAATCGGCCAACTACGTGTCGGACCACGCACAATGAAGGGTTCCCTAGTTGGAATGAATTTATCCCAAGAACAAACTTAACATTGTAGTCGAAAAACATGTTCTCCCATACATTCCAACTGAAAATGTAAGTTTGTACGCACAATATTGAGAGATTTACCATGTTGTTTCAAGATTCAGAGAGACTTCTTATTAATTTTCCTGTAATTTATAGGTAAAGAACTATTTTCTGTATTTTTTTCAAAATTTTAGGCTCAGTAGTTTCGGAGATAAGGGGGGGAATTGTAAATTTCCGTCTATTGTCTTAAATAACTTTAATACAATTTACTTTAAAAATATGAAAAAAAAATATTCGAGATCCTCACGGTAAGCCCTTTCATTTCATTGATATCTCACACGGTACAGATTGCGAATTTTTTTTTTTAAATTGTCTATTTATCCCTCAAAAATGACTCCCATTTTCAAAACTCATTTATTTACGTTACACGTCTGTGTTTGGGTCACAGAGATTCATATGTGTACAAAATTTCAACTTAATCGGTCTATAAGATTCGGAGCAAATTGGCTATGACAGACGGACAGACAGACACACGAGTGATCCTATAAAGGTTCCGTTTTTTCCTTTTGAATTACGGAACCCTAAAATTATTTCCCTGACTGAATTTAGGCAAAAGCAAAAAGTATACTATCAGAATTAATACCGTAAAGTAGGTAGGTACTACTTTAGTACTGAATAACCTAAAAATACTCACACAAATAGTTTTAGAAGCACGTCTCTCCCACAGCTCAAACTAGAAACTGCAAGCATGTGAAGGTACAAAGCGGAGAATGTCCGGTTTCCAGAAGGTACCTTCCTACTGAGCAGGATTACGTTCCACAACTATTTACTTGTTGCACTGACTACCATTCAAGTTACGTAAAAATTATAATCAAAACGCGCTTTGCGTTCTAAGGACCAGAATTGCAGATCTCAGTTTAATTGACTTATTTGGTTTTTAACATGAAGTGTTGGAGAAATGTAATTTAAAGGAATCGTATGACTGCGATGAATTCCAGTCATTCAAAAGACCAACAGTTACTGTTATTTTTCTAAGAATATTAGGTAAATTGAATCTGTTTACCTCCTTTCTGATAAGCCAGTTAGAGCACGATGAAAAAACTTATTTATATAGACACTTATAAATGCTTTTCTGTTAAACAAACATTACTTTAGACAGTCATATCCTATTTCAAAATCGCAAGCACAAACCCAAAACAATGACACCGCACATTACATCCCCCTGCTCAAATTCGCCACATTTACCTCGAAGCCCACCATACATCAGAACCAACAATTGCCGAGCAAAGAAAGCACGTAAGCAAATAAGCACGCTAAGCAATCTACGTAGCAATCCCCTTACGGATAAATAAAGTATAAACAGCCATACAGAAGAACAGTAACACTATACTTGCAAAGGATTCATGCGAGGCTTTGAAATATTCAGAGCAACAAAAAGAAGTAATGGCGGCGCGAATTTTGAGTGTGTGCCCGAGGTTCCGTATATGATGTGTGTTTTAGAGTGCTGTGTGCAGGATTTTTGTGTGTGAAAATCAGGTTTCCGTACATGAAATGAGAGCTGATATTGTGATGGTTTTGGTAGTCTAAGATTGGTGTAATAATTATGTTTTTCTTTTACCAATCTTTAACTACGAAAATGGAAAAAAGAAAAAAAAAACGAAAATCGTTACTATTAGGTACCGGGAAATGGTCTTGTTTGAACATGCGTCTACAGGACACAGTGCCTGTCTAGGGCATAATAATACAACATACATTATATAAAGATCGAAGGTAAGTTTGGTATAATTTAATGAGAATCTAAAAGAAATGTACATAAATAACAACTAATACCTAATTGTACAAATATAATAACCTAACCTAAATAAAACTATTAACTGACTAAAATATGGCGTCGAAAAATTCCTTAGCATCGCTGTCGACTGGCAGCATTGCCACGTTGTTTGGCAATGCTTAGCCTCTGGCCAACGTAAAAGCCAGCCCTTGAGTCAAAGTGTCAACCAACTGTTTGGAGATTTCGTTGGAATAGGTAAGTAAGATCTATCTAAGGTAAGTTAGAAAGACACAAATAAGTCCATGAAAAGTTTGTTACTGACTCTAAGATATTTTGTCCCAAGTAGGTAACATCCGTACATCACCTCACCCTACATTAAGACAAGGGTACTTACCCTCGCCCTACGGAACCCAAACTGTGCACGATTCCCACGCATAAAGGAGTAAAAGATAGATTTATGCGTCACTTACTTGTGTTTATTGTCTCAGAAACTAGTAAATATACTGACGTATTGTATAACATACAATTTTGTACTAAAATAGAAATATGGGGAATGGAAAGTATTATGAAGCTCCAATCGTGGTTTCTGTAACGCTCGGTTCAGAAAACAATTGTTTTGTTTTCATTCAATGGCAACATTTTAGACTGAGTGAAACTTTGGGATTCAACGACAATAAAACGTAATTTTCTTGCATTTTTAAAATTTGGTATCCAACGGAAATACAAAATAATGTTTTGTGGGATCCAACGCCAAAAATATTAAACTGGGATTCAACAGTGGGATCCAACGAAAATAAATCAATATTAACCGGTCATGCTCCGCGCGTACCCTATGAAGCACGATACTAATAACCAAAATCCTATAATAAATAGTAAATCATTAGGTACAGTGTTATGATTTGGAGTTAAGATTAATTGAACAACGCCAACTTCCATAATTATAATCCCAATACAAACAGTACCTTTAAGCAAATTAGTAAGTAGAAACAAGACAGTTACATAAAGGGTCTTACCCACTATCTAATAACCACAAGCTCTGACGTCACAGCTAAGCTACGCTAACTTAGCACAAGTTTGTGATCCGCTCGATGGAGTTATCCTATGAAAATTAACAAGAGCAAGTCTCCTTCTAATAGTTTTCAGTTTGTCTTGTCAACTGATTCTTGAAAGTGTACGCTATGAAGATAGCTAGAAGTTAAGTATGTAACCGAGGTATTAAACAGTTTTTGAATGATGATACTTGCTGATAGTTATTATTAATAACATCATGGCGTGTTTCCACAATGGATAGGTAGAGGTGTAGCCATTTCGCCAGTCATGTTTCAGTCACATGGTATGGGGGACCAGCTTACTGCTATAAACTGAGTACAACTATTCCGCTTATTCTTCTTTGCGCTGTTTTTAAATCCCAACCTATACGCGTTAATAAAATTGATAGGAGCCTCTTACTCCTGAAACAGAAACCAAAAGATCACCAAACGTCACACGTCATGTATGTACATGCATAAACTCACGTTTGGTGACGTAGTTCCTTGTCTTCTGCCTAGCTCCATGGGAAGAAGGCTCACAGAGCGCCAACTACATTCTGTACTTTCTGTTACCGTGTGGGTAGGCAGGAATTACAGAACGCCATCTGCTACAAGCCTTACATACTCCTCTTGCTTCGTTTACGTTCATGCATCTAGTTTAGGTACTCTGGTCATACACGCACGCCGGCTACGAGTACAACGCACCTGACCTTTCTGAAGAACATCACCAATATGTTTATTATATTACCATCTACAATATTTATGACCTGTGCAGCAGTGTCATTCATAAGTACTTCTGAAATGTACGAAATATCTCTTTTCTAACAAAATGCAGTTGAAAATATTCTCAACTAGATATGTCCATTTGTGAACATGTTTATTCATATTCTCGTGTGTGGATTTTAGTACTGTGAATATTTTAACTATTATAGTTTTAGTGCGAGGCTAGAAATAAAGCACTTTATGGGTTATATCTTCCTGGTAACGTTATATAAGGTAATATTAAGTGTCAGGAAGCAATGCAATTCACGAAAACCCATCGTATATTGAATGAAAATATAAACCGCAATTTCGACTAACACTATTAACTACACTAAGCTGAATAAAACAAAATTGCATCTAAATAAAAAAAAATATTAGAGAAAAGATAATTACAGTACCTAGTTAAATAATTTTTGCACATGCGCGTATGTTCGTACCACTCTCACATTCTGTCTCACGCACACATACTCACGCTTAAACACTCTCAATCTTATCATCACACACTCGGTCATTCACATAATAGCGTTTTTTTCTAATTTATTATTAGTATTTTCTTTTAATTATCGATGTGATTGTTACGTTTTCTTTAATTTTGATTATTAGATTTTTATTTCGTTTTTTGTAATTGTAAGCAAACCTATTTTACTTTATTTACCGAACATGTTTTTTTAAATAAAGCTGAGCAATAAATACATCAAAATCATACATGTAGCGTAAAGATGTACCATTTTTAAAACAAACCGTACTCGCAATGTTTTCAGTATTAGTTTTTCAGCGTATTTTCTTATGTCAGCACAAACTGTAAGAGAAAGCTCGTGCCGCAGCAAAAAAGATTAACCAGTCAGCAAGGTAACAAACCTTGCTCAGCTATGGAGGAAGGTTTGTCTATTTACGATAGTTGTCGCGTTTTAGCATACCAATAGTGGTCATTGAAAAAATACAAGAATAAATTAAACTGAATAAACTTCGTCAGGAGAAATAACGATCGTCAAAGGAGAAACAACGATCAGTAGAGGAGAAAACGAATCCAGCAAATCAGTGCTACGATGTTTCTGCCAACTTCTTACGTAAATGTCCAAGTGCCTTCACTTTGAATGACAACCAACTGGTTGCCGTCCTGGGCGTCCTGATGTGCACAAGGAGCGCATTCCAAAGATCGATGACCGTCTGAACAAAGAAAGAAGAGTGGATGAAAACAGCGGTCAGAAAGACATCATCATAAAAACTTTCCATAGGAGCCCAAACAATATACTATGTATGGGTTTTCGTTATTGGAAAATATTAAAGATTACGATAGATATTGATTCAGGCCGTTAACGGACTCTATAGTGGTTTTAAACAAAAAAAAGGGCTTGTTCCCAGAGATCCACGAGTTTTATTGTTATATATATAATATATATATATGTTAATAATGTTTAAATGTTTCTAAATTTATTCCTAACGGGTCCACGAGATTTATCCAAAGTACAGTTAGTAATAACAATTTATTAATAATAATGGAAACTGTAGGTGGGTCAGTGACCGCTATTCCCATGCTGGAACGCGACAGCTATACACTTTCACAGTAAAAGGACTATTAGTACCAACTATGATGTTTTTTGATAAAAAAAGGTCCCTGATATCTAGAGCATGACATACTGCACTATGCATTCCGAAAAATTAAAAACTTACGCGGGGTGGTGACACGGCCTCAGCTACAAAGGATAAAATATTTTTTTCTGAAACTTTGAAAACGACGAATATTATTGTATTAGGTATCTCATACTGTAAGTAAATACTATATCATAATGTACACAAATTCCTGAAATTAAAACTTTTTCAATCATGCACCAACGGTTAATGTTTACCCACACAAAGCGGTTTTCACTGCAAGATACCTTAAAATCATCAACACCAAAATCAATCATCAACACCAAAAATTCGTGTATAATAACAAAAATAATAACAAACAACAACAACAATAAATATAATAACAAATAACAACAACATTATTTTTTATGTAATATTAACATTTCTATTAACCTTTACTGTAGATCTACAACGCCACATGCGAACATCGCGTCACACTGACGTCACGCAAAATCCTGCCTCTCGCAAGCAGAGTTTACGGCGCAACTAGCATAGTTATATACAACGGCCCGACATGAATCATCGGGTAGTTGCCCGCCAGACACAACACCCGTCTGGTCCGAGGACCCTCCCTTTTCTGTGGAGTATGAGTGAACTTTACACTACCACTCATTTTTACTATCCTTTCAGAGTGAGCGTAAAAAATAATCGACGTCTGATCCTGTGCACATTTATTTAAGATTGCCCTGTAGTTTTCACCGTCAGTTATAAAAATTGGCATCACCAACGTCGGACTCAATTAAACATATCCTAAATAAAATATTTAAAATTTCATTTTCATTTCGTTCATACATCGGCGACATGCCGCCATCCTTTATACGAATGTTCAGTAAAAACTTTATTTCGTAACAAAACAAATGTTTGAAATAAATCCGTACTTTATGACGCTTTGTTGCAGATCGTTTGAAATTTTAATCTGGTGTTATAATAAAAATCGGATTTGTGTGTGGCGATAAAGATTATTTTGTTTGGGATATATGGCAACATATTGTATATTTTAGCTTTTTTGTACAAAAATATTTTAACTTTGAAATTGAAACTATACACGGAAAAGCTACTCTTTGTGTTTTTAATAAAAAACATGTAAAATAAATTGTATTTCGTAACAAAAACATAAACAACAATGTGCAACAATATTGCATCTAAATAAAAAAACCGGTCCAGTGTGAGTCTAACTCGCACACGAAGGGTTCGTCCCACAAGGCAAAAAATGTCGAACTAAACACGTTTCTGGTACCGAGACCCCTTACATTTTTTTTTTTGTTGTTATAGCGGCAAAAGAAATGCACTCTGTGAAAATTTCAACTGTATACCTACTACGGTTCATGAGATACAGCCCGCCGACAGGCAGACGGACAGTCGGACAACGGAGAGTAATAGGGTTCCGTTGGGTACGGAACTCTAAAAAAGTTTTTTTTTAAATTAATATACGCTTGTTCTTTTACAAAAACAAAAATAAAACGGTTCTTGTATTACACATTGGCGTGTTACCTAAAAATAATTCCTTAAAATCACATTATTTTATTAAAACTCTGCAGCAGAACTTATCCTAGATTTACAGCACTTCGTAGGATAGACGCTAAACATTAGAATTAAAAGAACCCCACTTAATTCTATTAGAGAGCTCTGTTTGCTGCGCGCACTTTTAAAATATGTACTTTACCGCTGGCATTTAAATTAAATGCTGTTTTCTACAGTTTTTGTGTTTCCTCTGTTGTTCTGTAATCCACTGGTGTGGATCATCACGATAACGCGGTTTATAAAATGTTTCAACATAGAAATTAAAAAATTACAAAGAAAACCGTTCTTTTGACATGTGTTGTTGGCATTTTTTTTCTGTCCGAAACTTACTTGAAGCAATGCTGGACGGTCATAATTTAAGTAAGCAGAGTAGTTCTGTGTTTGTGCAGCTCGAGTGGGTTAGGAGAAACAAATAATTACATACACCGGCGTAGAAGTAATTACACCGGCGTACAAGTAATTACACCGGCGTAGCATCGGCGTAGCACCGGCGTAGCACCGGCGTAGCACCGGCGTAGAACCGGCTTAGCACAGGCGTAGCATCGGCGTAGCACAGTCGTAGCATCGACGTAGCACCGGCATTCCACCGAGTAGCACTAGCGGTGCACCAGCGCGCAGAGCAGCGTAGCACCGGTGTATTGCGTAGCATCGGCATAACATCGTCGGTTTACATTCAAATTTTCATGAACACTAGATAAAAGCAAAATATGTAATACATAAAATTACATTACAACTAACCCAGCCAATAATAAAACACTTACAAAAATTAATTCATGCAGCAATAGACTGACGTCACACGGCACGATTCATTCACGTCATTTTAAATCACGCCGCGTCAACGTCGACGTGAACGAGACGTGTTCAATTAGCGATTATCATTCGCGGACGAATGAATTGAACGAGTGTACGACTGTTTGCTTTTATTATTTCGGTTTTATGGGTCAATTATACGGTTGAGTTTGGATTGAGATTGGATAAATAATGAGTGAAAGGGACGTCGAGTTTTTATGACATTGACAAGGTATTTGTTAATAAAGCAGTCATATTTGAAAAATAGGTTTTTTAATATCTTTGAAATGCTAGGAGTATTACTATTGCAGAAAAGAAAATGGTAGTGCGGTTTATTAGATTTTGTGTTTTTGGAGTTTTTTTTTTATCTTTGACATATTTCGAGACTCCGGTGTCCCGGACCTTTGGAAGGCGTACCAGGGACCGAATCTAACAGTATTATTATTGAGTGTTTTATTATTTATATAAGACACAATATTTAAATTGAAATAATTGTATTTTTTCCTAAGTTTACGTTCAGAACTGAACTGAAACGGTGTATTTAAACCTACTGATAATAATTTTAAGAAGCTCATTTTTCTGAATAATTTAAGTTTATGTACCAAAAACTGTCTTGTTGTGTTTCTGTAAGCCACACAATTATAAGTTCCCGTCAATCAAAAATAACTTAAAACAATAAATGTTCAACACAAACTAGTCAAAACTGAAGCTGCGGATCGACTTTTAAGTTGGCACAACTGTATCAAAGGAATCTGAACCACGTATGAATAATGAAACGGTACCCCCGAAATTAGTTTATTTATTCATTTCCGGTTCGTTGATCAAAAGGAACCGTTTCGTACCAGACGGTCGGCAAACCGGCAAAACGACGGTTTTTACAAGACCTCTTTTGTTGCGTTTTTTGAATTTATAAATCGATGTATGTTCTGATTGAAGGAAATCTGAATTGCGAGCAGTTAACTCGTTTAAAATTATATTTTTGTTGGGTTTTTTTTCGCTTGCCCTGTCTGTTTTATCTAAAGATCTTTAGAAACGTTTGGTTTATGGACCTAAAATGTTTCCTGACAGTAGTGGCTTTAATAAAAATACTACAAAAGGAAAACAAATGCCAAATTATTAGGACTCGACATGAAAATGTTATAAACAAAATGATTAATAGAATTAACAAGAATCTACTTACTTAATAAATATTCTTAAAAGAGCTACGTTTATTAATATCGTCGTCCGAACGCGCCTCGTCCATGTTTTTATTAACTGCTACAGTCACGAACTTATTAATTCCCGCATTACGATCGCCTGACTTAATAAACTTCATTTTGAGGAGAATGTTCTGTTAATTTTTTAATTGTTTCTTTGTTCTGAACTACGCTTTTCCCGCAGTTTCGTCCGCGTGGATGTCAGATATCATTCCACGGGAACGTACTACCGGAATTAAAGGATCCTATCACGATCCTATAATTAAGCTAAGGCAATTGTGCGATGACATCACACTGCACGGATTAATAATTTGTTATTGACAGTGTGTTGAAACATGGAAGTTAGGCATCGTATAAAACAGGATTTTGTTCTGACTCGTCTCGAAGAATTTCTTTATTTGCGAAGGTCTATCATGCGGCAATGTCACTTATTTGCTTATAGTATTTTTCGTTTATTTTTTGCAATGTTTACTCAATAATTACACTTATTTATACATATTCGTTATTGTTTTATCTGACACTAATTTATTTTATTTATCTATTTAAGTATGTATACACACGTCACGTTGCAGTATAAAACTGATTTACATCCGTCACCTCACACACCAGGTCCAGTTGAAAACCAGCGTCAGGCACTAGTTGTCTGGCATTTTTGCTGAACTGGGCCTATTTGGCGCAGCCGTGAGGCACACTTTCCTGCTAATTTCATACATCAGACTTTACACCATTATTATTTTGATGTTTATTCTTTGTAACTGATGTATGTATTGTGTGCCTTCAAGTCTGTGCTAAATAAATGTATTTTCTTTCTATTCTTTCTTTTCTTTTCTATCTCCTAACCTAAATCATGGGCTATCCGTTTGCCTTTCATCCAAATCCGTTCAGCCGTTACGGAGTGAAAAGGTAACAGGTATACAGATTATAAAATGTTATAACTTTTCACTAAGTAAACCGATTTTAATTCCTTCCTCTATTTTACCCCCTTGGGCGACAATTAAGCAAAAACGTTGTAAGACGTAATTTCCTATTTCATACCAAAAGCATAAAGAATGTTCATATGCTTAACTGCGTTTCCCATAAGTACCAACTTTACTGTCATTCACTGGTAGCTACATCACTATTAACTACACTCTCGAATACTAGCTATGATTACCAAAATTCTGTAAAAACGAAACACAAAGCAAAAATGTATTTTTGGCCCAAAATCTGTAAAAGTACATCCCTACCCTGCTGACCTACCTCAGTTCAGAGCCCGTGCATAAATACAGAGGCGCATTTCCAAAATTAAGTAGACTTTTCACGTGGTACGAAACGTTACGTCATTCAAACGCCGAATGAAAGGGTATGAAGGAATGAATGAAATTTTTCATTCAAAAATGACTGCGAATGTTGGTGTTAAGCTAGTTTTTTTAATTGGACTGCTTTAAAACTGGATTTTTGTTTACTCTTCCTGCTTTTTTTTGGAAGGTTATGCTTTGTACGAAATACTTTTTGGAAATTCGGTATTGTAAATAAATAAGTATTCGGTTTCAATATTTTCAGTTACTAAAAATGTGAGTTTTAAATTAAAATTCAGTCGCTCATTTCCTTCATCCGTTACAGTAACCCGTGAAAGTTGAAATCGCGTATTCAAAACAAAAGAACGTAAGCCGGGCCGGAATTTAGTCTATTTGCATGTACAATGGATTTTCTCTTTCATGTCTGACCAACAGACCTACGTAATTGTCCAAACCTAAAAATGAATTGTGCTGCAAACTGCACCTGGGGCACAAAGCGCCACGGGTTAACGTAAAATGCCGCCTGCACTTTTTGTGCGAGCAAAAAGTATCTACATAGTACACCGCAAAAATTCACTCTATAAGAATTAACGAATGCCACGCGACGCAGGAGCCGCTGCAAAATCTTTTCAAAGTTTTCACCAAATATCTTGTCAACTTCAGGATAATATGGAAACGTCGACAAAACTATCAAAATACGTATAATTAAGAAAATTATGATTTTCGAACAGTTTTGATCAAAGTTACTAATTCACATAAAAAGGTATCTACACAAAAAAATAAACATCTCCGACGCGAAAGAAGACAGAATTGTAATTACCGAAAATGTGGAAACGTTAAAACTTGAAATGAAAAAGTATTCATATTATGCTCTGAGTCGGACAGATGGAAATTACATTTGAATTCAGTTATAACTACAGTTTATTCGTAATTTTTTTGTTTCCTTCATAAAAGTTGTGTCAGCTGGCTTGAAATTCGTTGGGATGAAAATTTTTCTATAACTTTAAAAGGCTGCCTTTTGTAGCGAAATATGTTAGCTGAATTATTTTATCTGATCAACGAGAACTGTATTCGTTTACCGTAATGAAATCAATTGTAATCTACCTGTAGCTGGTTTATTTGTCTTCAAGTATACATGAATTGTAATGTTATTCAAGGCTGATTTATTACAGCTTTTGATTTCGACCGAAGTCTCGTCAAGTTGGACCTTTGCTAACCACTAATTGGGTTGCGGTCTCGGGTCTGACAGCGCCTCGTGTAAAATAGTGATATTTCACCGCATCTGGTCCTATTGGTATTATTCTCAGTAAATCAAAAGGGAATATTGTATTTATATTTTGTGCGATATTTTCTCTGTTTCTTTTCAAAATGACTGTTTGATGTCGTCAACTTGTATCTTTAATTGGTCTCTCAAATATTGAGAGACCAATTAAAGATACAAGTTGTCCGTTTTCCTTCAACGTTTACATCGTGGGATAGCAGGCTCCTGTCAAAATATTTTTGTTTCTTACACACTTAATTACGATTTCTAGTATATTTTGGAATTCTGTTGGACCAGATGTCAAACTTTCTGACTAAACATAGTCTTATAAATGTGATGTTAAACGTAATCAACGTGCTAACCGCGGCATCCGCACTCTGATCTAAAATCCATACTTTATCCTATTTATTTTTAACAACGAGATTGTTATTACAATAATACATCCTACATATTATTTTATATATATCCATATATTCCATATTTAATTAAAGAAGACAGCAGTCCTCTCTACATACCGCTATCCAAACCTCTCGTAGTTGTTAGCTGGCCAGGCAAAACAAACCAACGGGAACGAATGGATGTTACTGTGTGGTATAACTTGGTATAAAAAAACTTTTTACACTAAGTTTGTGTGGAAAGTTGGAAAGGATGACGGATATTGCATTTATTGTAAGTATAATTGCCTAAATTCTATCAATTTCCTAGACCTTTGTTCAGTCCTCTTTGCTAAATTTGTTTTGAAAGTTTTTACTAATAGTAAAATATCTTTACGTACGTTTATAATTACGGCGGTAAAATTTTCGATTCATTTAAATGCAAAATACGTTTCAAATATTGTGTTCTAAACTTCGGCAGAACTTCATAGATTGCTTTAACCCACTTTAGTTGTTCTATGATTTGTTTAATTTATCAAACAAACTGTCGACAAGGCCGGTTTCGTTTCTCCACCACTAGAACTTCATTGCCTCACGAGTCACATACACGTCTCTAACTCACAACAGACCACGGTCCATACGTGCCTCCGTGCTTCTAACAATAATCTTGCGCCACGCCTGTGCCTCGCTGCCACGAGAACCATTGATTTTTAAACGCCTCGCCTCGGCTAAGCCGCTTTCGTTTTTGTTTTGTACATACCGGATTCTACTTTAATGGCATGGTTCTGATTGTTTGGTGAATGAACGAATCCTGGACGTAGTGGGGTGGGCAGATAGGTATGAATGTAAGTGGGGTTTCAAGTTTGGATGATGTTTTATAGGGTTTTGGATAAGTATGACAATAATCATTGGGCCTACAACATATCCAATAGTAGGTATGTCTGTTATTTATCTATTACTTGATTTTGAGAGCAGGCAAATTGCACTGAGAACTTGAAGGCGACTACATGACCTAAAGCGCGGTCACTATCGGACTGCATAGAAAAGAAAGAGAAGCGCGATGACACAACGCTGGTAATTTATTGCAAAATTTGAAACAATCATCTATTTACAAACTACTTAAAAATAAATAATCCATCACTGAACACAGTTTGGCATTAGCAATTTAATGGTATATTTTTAATTAAAATTAAAATTGTAAATGAAAGGATAAACTGCTTTTAAAGAAATGTCAGAGGTGTATTTGAAGATTTTTTTGATGCATTAATGTCCGTTTAATTGTGATTTGAGTTCCATCACTGTTTTAAAATAAGACTTGAATATATGACTTTTTTTTTTGGTCAAAATTATTTACGGTTTAAGAGATACACTGCTTTAAAAACCAACTTTTTGACCATTTTAAAGAAACCTCCGCCTTAAGTTTGTGCCAAAACACACCAAAACAATGTTAAATAAAGTTTCGCGGCAATATTACAGAATTTTCAATTTTTCAAATCTATTAGATAGCAATGCTGAAGTGGGAGTGCGCCGGACACGGCTCACGAATGCACCCGGAGAGATGGGCAAAGATCGTCACTCACTGGACGCCTGAGGGCAGACATCGCCATCGAGGTACACCACGGCGAAGGTGGTGTGACGATGTGAAAACGTTTGCAGATCCAATATGGCCAGATATCGCACAAAACAGGGACGTTTGGAAGGAAAAAAAAAGAAATAAAAAAAGGCTAAAAAAAAACCTATGCGCCTCAAAACCTTTCTTAAATGATTTCCCTTGGACCCATAAATACAACTCTATCAATCACAATTATTTTAACACAGCACTGTATACTTGACTGAAAAACTAACCAATTATAATCTAACTGAAAGACAAATGGCCGCTCACAGTAAACTTTCAGTTTCACTTCCGTGTTCAGTCATAATAACGAGTGACGTCACGTCACCGTTTCCGGTTCCGGGGGTCATACGTGACTGGTTCCATTAATCTAGTTACCGCTCTACGGGGACACAGACGGAAAGGCAGAAGTTCCATTCTGTTGTGAGTAAAAAAGTTGCCTTTGTTACAAAGCTTAGCACAGTTATACATACAGCCTTAAGTATGTTGGTTTGTTGGAATATTTTGAGCCGTTGCAGGCATTACACGAAAGATTAGCTTCATTTTACATCAGTAGACAAGATCATTTAACTGTTTTTGAAAACATTCAAATGTATAATGTCGCTGTATTTGCGAGCAAAACTTAACATTGCTTTATTGTTTTAACACCTTTGGTTAACATTTGCACTGTTTAAATTATCCTTCTGTAGTAATTTTGCTTGAACTTTTAATTTTTTTAGGTATAAGTAATTGTTGTCATAATCAGTTTTAACTTACGAGGTCAAAGGCTAGGTTTGGTTACAGGGAAGTTTAAAAGGTCAATAACTTTTGACATAGTTAAAATAAAAGGACACAAATAAATTTACCACCTTTTCCATTATATCGTCCTTTGCTTAACGTGTTGTCAACTTGATTTTGTCAAATGAAATTATGTCAAATATTTGGCATAGAAGATTAGCACATTTGGGACAAAAATATATGAATTCATTGAAAAATATGGTAACGGGATTCAATTTTAAATCAAGTGATAAAATTGAACCATGTGTTCCGTGCATAAATGGAAAAACATGTAAGAGCTCTATCAAAAATCAAGATACACGAGCGAAAGAGGTTTTGGAAATTGTACATAGTGATTTATGCGGACCGATGGAAGAACCATCATTCAGTGGATCTCGATATATGCTGTTGTTTATCGACGATTATACGCGTAAGGCGCATGTTTATTTCTTGAGAAATAAGAGTCAAACTCTCGATAAATTTCGCGAATATAAGGCGGAAGTGGAGAATCAGACAGGAAAGTCGATAAAGTGTCTCAGGTCTGACAATGGTAAAGAATTCTGTTACCAAGCCTTCGATAAGATTTTAAGGTCAGCTGGTATAAAACATCAGAAGACGGTTCCTTATACGCCTGAGCAAAATGGTGTGGCTGAGAGGGCGAACAGAACGATTATAGAAAAAGCAAGAACGTTGCTTTGTGAGGCCAAACTCAGTAAAAAGTATTGGGCCGAAGCCGTATGTACAGTGGTATATTTAAAAAATAGAAGTATGACTAAGGGTGTCATGAATAAAGTACCTGAAGAAATTTGGTCAGATAAGAAAGTAGACTTGAGTCATTTGAAAATTTTCGGTTGTCAAGCATATGCATTGAGACCTAAACAGAAACGGCAAAAGCTTGATATGAAGACTGAAGAATTGATTTTCATTGGCTACAGTGAAACTACTAAAGGTTATCGACTGATGAACCCAAAAACGAGTCAGATAACATTCTCAAGAAATGTTAAATTCTTGGAAAATGTTTTTCCTGGAGATGGTACCAACATCACGAAGAACACAGTCGTTCCTATTGATACAGAGGAGGAACGGATAGAATCTGTGGTTGAAAGTGATGCGTCTAACAATAATATACAAAATGAAGAAGAATTTTATGGAGCGGAGTGTATTGACACAGAGGTGACTGCGATGCCTGATGAAACGATTGCTACTACGAGCAGTACCGCGGAACCAGAGCGAAGATACAATCTTCGTGAGCGCAAGCCTGTTATATATAATGCTATCGCGCAAATTGATGGCGATCCAACAACAATTGAAGAAGCATTGGCAAGGCCTGATTCTTATTTATGGCAAAAAGCTATGGATGATGAAATGAAATCATTAAACGAGAATCAGACGTGGTCACTGGTAGACTTACCACGTGGCAAAAAGCCAATACATTGCAAATGGGTCTTCAAAATTAAGCGAGACAGTGAAGGTCAAGTGTCGAAATATAAGGCCAGGCTGGTAGCTAAGGGATTTACGCAGGTACGTGGAATAGATTACAGTGAAACGTATTCTCCGGTCGTAAGAAGCTCAACCTTAAGATTAATATTCTCATTAGCTGTAGAATATGATTGGCTCATCGACCAATGGGATGTTACAACAGCTTTCCTGTATGGCAAGCTAAAAGAGGAGATCTACATGCTTCAGCCTAAGGGGGCGATTGTTAAAGGTAAAGAGGCAAAGGTATGTAAATTACAAAGATCGTTGTATGGACTCAAACAAGCGTCAAACGCTTGGTTCCATGAGCTAGATCAGGAGATGTACAATTTAGGTTTCGTACAGTCAAAAATAGAACCTTGTCTTTATCAAAAGTTATTTAGCGATGGTAATAGAATAGTAGTAGTCATATATGTTGATGACATTTTTATATTTTATTCTAAAAATAACGAAACCGAGAAGCAGAAATTAAAAAATGGCTTGCTGAAAAGGTTTAAAGTTAAGGATTTAGGTCCTGCTCGACACGTGTTAGGCATAAGACTTGGAGAGATAAAAGTGCGATATATCTTGATCAAGAACAGTACGTTCTTAATATTTTGCAGGATTTTGATATGACGGATTGTAAACCAGTCATTACCCCAATGGAAGTAGGTCTTAAATTAGAGAAAGCTTCAGATTCCGGTTGTAAGTTACCATATCAAATTCTCATAGGTTGCCTTAATTATTTAGCTCAAAGTACTAGGCCTGATATCGCGCACGCTGTTAGTGTTTTGTCACAATTTAATTCATGTTACGATGAATTACATTTTAAGTGTGCTAAACGGGTGCTTAGATATTTAAAAGGAACGTCGAACTTTGGTCTAACGTTTAAGAAAACAGGTAATCTAGAGTTAAATGGCTACGTAGACGCGGATTGGGGTGGTTCATATGATAGGAAATCCTGTACAGGTTTAATTTTTAGACTGGGAGATAACATTGTATCTTGGGAAAGTCGAAAGCAAGGGTGCGTGGCGCTGTCCTCCACAGAGGCAGAATATATAGGCCTAAGTCAAGCATCGAAAGAAGCTATTTATTTAAGAAATTTGTTAAAAAGTTTAACAAAAGGGACTTGTGTCAAACCGGTGGTCATTTATAATGACAACCAATCAGCACATAAAATAGCAAAAAATAAGATGAACCATAACAGGACTAAACACATCGATATTAGGTTTCATTACGTTCGCGAAGCTATAGTCAATGAGGCGGTTGAGGTAAAATATATGCCTTCACAAGAAATGGTAGCAGATATGTTAACAAAATCTGTACCAGGCCCTAAACTAAAGCAATTTTTAGAAAAATTATCTATTAAGGGGGCGAGCGATGTGTGATGTAATGATGTTTGCTAATATTGTTTTCTGATGTGATTTTATTTTGAGTTGTTATGATTTGTAATAGATAATTTTATTTTATTTGTGTTTAGTATTTTTTGTTATAGAGCTGTGTTAAGAACTCTTAAGTAATAAAGATAGATTGTATTTCAGTGAACGATAGCTCCAGCTGAATATACTGTGTACTTAGGGTATGTGCACACTGAGTATTTTAAGGGTGCGTGCACATGTAGGTTGGTAATATGTTAGGTAGGTATTTGATGTAATCTTGCGCATGCATCTGCTGTAGATTAAGGGTGCGTGATGGAGGTTGTATACCTACATGACAGTGTTTTAAGATTCGAGTAAAACTGTTTAGAATATGTCACTACAAACTGTTCCGTCAAAGGAGAAAAGTCGTTGTTTATTATAATAATTGTCGTGTTAATAAATGTGTTCGATCCAAGTAGCCTCTTGATTTCAACAGTACCTTCAAAGTGAAAGGAATTGCGATCAATTAATCAATTACCACCCATGTTGTTATAACAAGACATGACGACGTTCTCCTGTCATAATTCCCCAGTCGCCCTTAATAATGTAGGTACATATTTATGTGGTTTTAGAACAAGAACATAATATTTGATAGTAGTCTATTAAAGGGTCCACAAAACTTAAGTAATGTAAGATTGACAAAGCTATTATTTTAAATTTTTCTAGTAAGTAAGATATGCCGAAAAGATACCTTTTAACAACAAAAATCTTCAAACGTAATTCTTGAACTCCATAAATATAAACGAAATTCAACATTTAACTTTGAAATTGTCCTCTCCAAAGATCACGTCGATCAGTTTTGACCTTTCGACATTGGACGTAACGACCAATCTTAGGGAGTGCCTCATTTTATAAATTATTTCTTCTTTCCAGAGGAATCTACAAAATATTTTTACTTCGATGTGCTCGAAGACTCTTTACTCATCACTTGATAAGACTATCTTTAAGAAAATAGGTGAGCAGAAGTAAGGGCGTGTAGGTGTCGGTGGGCCTGTGTTTGTTCCAGTGTGTTTGCGAGAGTAGTAGGGGGTGTATGTAGGTATGCGTATGTTGAATGTAAGTACATAATAGTGCCAAACAAAAGTTATTTGATTCTACTTCTTAGATGAACCAAAGACGTAAAACTTTGACTATATAGGTGTACATAACGAATTTTGGCAATAATTTAATAGGTACCTACATTTATTCCGGAAGGATACTGCACAAAAAGCTCGATATTTTGTGCCTCCTTGGCACCCGTGCGAAGCAAGGGCGAACTAGTTATCATAATATTCTTAGATTATGTCGTTATCTTTATCTGAGTATTTTCATCAAAGCTTGCAGATACCAGGTTTACGAATGCCCAAACAGCACCTCGAAAATCCATTACATCAACCGAAGCGCCAATTAAAACGATTAAAAATAAATGAAGTGCTATACAAGCGTGAAAATAAAATTGTAATTACGACTCAGAACTTTAAAGCTGGTTGCTTTTTGTTTTAATTCCTTGTTATGACGACAAAGCAATCAATTATTACGGATTATCGCCGCGGCGATAAAATCTCTTGCTCTGTTTACACGTTTCTTCCGAACTGAAGAGATTGTTGGAGACTTTTGACTGTGTATGCTTTTTCTATCTTTCTTTTATATTTCCGTACAAAGATTTATGAAAATGAGATTTTTGTAACTTTTCTAATGATTTTGACTGAAATATAAAACCTTAACAGAAATGATCGTAACAGGTGGCGTGCTTCAGTTTCTGTCTAGCCCCATAATTAGGCGTGAAGAAACATTAAATAAAAGCGATCATAAAAACATTGAAAACTTAACTTATAGCAAATCTTTATCATTCTTAGTTCTACATTTGCCTTCACATTATTCTAACGCCACAATATAAACAATGATTCAAATTAATTATTGATTTTCCTAAAAACAATAAGCAGTTGGTTGTTGGGTTACCAAATCCATCACTAATGTTTTATTCAACGTTCCCACAAATTCGCACTGAAAACAAACCGGAGAGAAAGCCTTTAGAAATCGAATGTTTTTTTTAATCTGCAAACAATCGTACCGGGAACTAATTAGACCGGCACAGAACAACATGTGGAAGTCGGTAATCAAGACCTGTATACGTAAAAGGAGAAAAACCTATCTATCAGTGGAGGCAGGTGCTTTATTTATTTTTCCGATAATATAAACAAAAGAATCTAGAGATCAGGCGTAGATTGTTGACGTAGGGTTCAGGATTTATACATTGATGTGAGGTAGCTTTCCACTTTACCTATACCTATGTATATGTAGCCCCTTACTAATAAACGTTATAAATTTACATAACGCTTTGTCAAATTACTGACGACTGAAAGAGGGAAATCGGTGTGTAACTATTCATCTGATATAATACGTTTATTAATAAGGGGATATTTATTTATTTAATACTTCAAGCACATAAATGTACAGAAGGCATTTTCTACCAGTCAACCTTTGTGTAATGCAGAGACAAACAATGGTAGGTGCAATCATGAAAATTGAGGAATAAATATTTTAAATATAAAGATACGCACAAACCTATTAAAACTACTGGGTTACTGTTTATTTCACGTAAATAGCCATTCAATGGTTTCATTTGATGACCATTTTTATTAAGTACGCTAGTATTTATAATTTGGACAGATGCAACGTGTTTCTAGGAAGATCATAAATGAGCACCTAAATTGGAAAATATTGGTATTTTGTTTACATTTTTGGAATAAAATTCTCCTGAAACAGAGTGAACTGTAGACTTTTTTGTGGAAATTATCAGAGTTTTTTTTTTAAGTGGTATGAGTTTTTACTTTACAACCTAGGTACTATACCTAATGCAAACATCAAAGCCAAGCTTTATGTTTACAGTTTTCCTTCATGGACTACAATTAACTTTCAAGTGCCTCATTTTATAAAACTGAAATTATTCTAAAATGCTAAACAACGTGTAATGCGTCATCAAACACTTGAAATATTTGTATAATGCATGTAAAGTTATTAGAATGTGCTGGTGCTGTAACAGTGGACTTATTGCACCACTTCGGGATATTGAAGGTTTCACAGAACAATAAAGTTTATGTTATGAAACTGTGTGCTGACCTAAATATGCTTTAGCGGTTTATATTGTCTGTAGGGGACTTAACATAGGATGATGTTGTGATTTCGGATTCCAATTTTAGCTCCTTCAGGAGTTGCAAAAGATGTAATTGAAATAACTGAAAACCTGGAAAGGGGTCATTGTACTCATCATTATAATTAACAGTCATACCATGGAAACAACCGACACCGCAAACAATCAGTAGTCGAGTACAACGAGCCCTTCTGAATGAAATTTAATAATAGCGTCTTTCAAAAGCTAACCATTTTCTATTTATTACTTTTCTAAACTACCTATCTAACTTTTTTAAATAAACTTCTTTCTTTCTTTCTTTTCTCTCCTCTCATATTGGCATAAATATGGTCATATAGAAGCGGTAGTAGAAATAATGAGTAGGTAGTTAGCACGGCAGGGCTGCCTAGCTTAGGGTACGACTCATGGAGACCTCGTGTTATGATCCCCGTTCTAGTCAACATTGACCGGTAAATTAAAGAAACCATCCATAAAATACGTAATCGTTCAACGAGAGGAACGCAAAAAAATATTTATTGATTGGAATGACTTTTCCTTTATATGACAGGCTCGGTCAACCCGCGGATAGCCGGAAACGATGACATCACAATATGAATGAAATGTCAACTTAAAGTAGCCTGATCTGCGGATGTCGGTCGGCTTTATGTAGGAATGGGAGTTTCTATCCGTCGATATTTAAGGCTCAGGTAATATTTTTTTGTGATTAATCGTACAGTTCACGAACTCTACGCTAATTAGAATGATTTTATAATTTATTTACACTAATTAAAACGGTTAAAAACCAATAACAATAATTAAAGACATGATCAGAGACACATACACATATAAGTTTGTCTGTTTGTTTGTCACGACACAGGGAATCCTAGTGTGGGGTCCAGGGAATTTGTAAACCTAATCGTTTGGTTCATTTTCACGCCCAAACTAAGGCAACACTTTTTTTTGTTGTTGTGCTTTCTTTAGTAGTCTTTATCTTGTAATTGTAAGTAAATATAGCCTCAACCGTGAAAGAGAGCAGTGTTGGCCCAGTGGTAACGGCCGCGACTTACGAGTTGTAGGTCGTAGGTTCGAACCCAGACAGGCGCTTTACTTAGTGTAAATTATTTCATCACTATTGCTCTCCAAACGGTGAAAAACATCGTGAGGAAACCGGCATGTCCTAGAACCAAAAAATCGAAGACATGTGACATGTACCAACCCGCACTGGGCCCGCGTGGTGGATTACGGCCCACTCCCTCTCACAGAGAGGAGGCCTGTGTCCCAGCAGTGACATTATAGGCTGATTATGTATAGCCTCAACCACGCTGAAGATAAGGTAAGTAATCGTACATATTAACTTGCAAATGCAATGCTAGATAAGCTCTCTTTGCTTATCACTTGTAAAGTAACCTAGAGAGGTCGTCAATGATGATAAAGTCAATCACAAACAATATAAAATTTTATGTAGTTTTGTTTGTGTTTATTTAGAAAAAATAACCTACTTTACAAACGCTCCATGCTTTATCAAAACACAAATACATACACACAGATAAAATACCATTAACGAACATGACAATTTTGTTCAAAGTAAATATATTGGGTCCACATGTGTATCATTGTGTAGGTAACGGTTCAATTTAATCAATGCCGGCTGACATAACACGGTTGAGTCGGGACAATGATCGCAGAAGTGAGGGATGTGTTGAAGTGCCGCGACTACATATATTGTAAATAATCAAATTCTTCTAACTGTACAGACAGCTGTACTGCTAAGGAATCTGTTGCGCCACTTCTTCTTTCGAGCTAAAGCACTAAGAAGTGGTGAAGGGCGGACGTTTTGGATCACTGTTTTATGAAATTATGACGTTCAAAAAGTGCTGATTCTCAGCCTAGTTTAAATAAATTACTTTTGGTTTAAGAGGTTCTTTGTAGGGGTTTAGTTAATTGTTATAAAAATTATACATTGGAGAGAGACTTCTTCGACATTGAATCTTCTGTATAACAGAAGTTTTATATATTATTTCAATATTTAATCTTTTGTATGTAAATATATTTCAATAACATTAAAACGCGCAATAACTTTGCTTCCCTTTGGAATTGAGTACTGGAAAAATGTGTTTGTGCTTTATGTTATTCTACCTTTTCCAGGAATAAAGATGTGTTGTTATATTATATTTCATAATCAGCTTATAATTTCCACTCCCACTCACCGAGAGGAGGACATAGTCCTCCTCTCGGTGAGTGGGAGTGGGCCGCAGTCCACCTCGTGGGCCCAGTGTGGTTGGGTAGATGTCTTCGAATTTGGTTCTAGGACCTGGCTGTTTCCTCACAATGTTTTCCTTCACCATTTTGAGAGCAGTGGTAATGCAATTATTTACACAAAGTAAAGCGCCTGTCTTAGCTCGAACCTACGACCTACAATTCGTAAGTCGCGACTGTTACCACTGGGCCACCACTGCTGGTATTATACTTAAAACTTTAAAAAGGGTCTGAAAGAATTAACTTGCAACTGAAACTTGAATTGCTTCGCTCACTGGAATCTCCCCCGTTTCGATCATCCGCGATTTGAACCAGATAAATAAACAGACGCGCACATTTGCGATTTAGGATGCATTCGATTGGCCGTTGTGGACCGGGCATTTAAAATTGTTCTCTGATTGGCTGTTGTGGACAGGCCTGTAAAAATGTTCCCTGATTGAGTTGTGTTGCTCTTGTTTGTTTTAGAAAGAGTACGCGGACTGCGGTAGGGATTAGCACTCTAGCAATGGTGGAACGAAGTGATTAGGTAGTTCTAGTAAATACGGGTATAGGAAAAGATCACTGTCTAAACTTGCGCTTAGGCTTAGTTTTTATCGTTGGTTGTATTAATTACTACTCAGCCCTTAGCTAACTATATTATGATTGACTGATAGTAGTAAACCAACAACTAATTTACAACCAATAAAAGCGGAAATTCTGTCCAAAAGTACATGTTTCCGGAGCTAATCTGTGAATGGAGGCAAGGTAATCAAATTGATAAGTTCTTTTGTTTGGTAAGTCGTAAAAATGTAACAAAAACGGAAAGTGTCACGGAGCAGTCGGGGGAAAAGGTGAACACTTGTAAATATGCTATTTTGTTTGTTTGTCTCAGACAAGAGGCTGGATTTGTTGCTATTTTATCGCAAATTCATCACCCTTGTTTTACTTTGATAACTCTAGACAGCCCATAAATCTTATTTTAGGTTTATCTCAGAGTCTGACAAATCATGAACTGAAGATATCTACAAGTAAACAACACAAAGGTTTTTCACCCTGTTTTTTGCTCATCGTCTATTCCGGCTGAAATAATATTGAATCTTTCTGAAATGGAAGTTAGTCCTAGTTGTTTAGTTTCTCAATCTATTTGATTTAAATACCCGTAAACATCATAATATTATCCCAAACAACAAAACATATGTACGTCATCGTAACACATAGTAGAGCCCTCTATTTCTGCCATGTCAATTGCAAGTACATATGACCCTAGCTTTACTGAGTAGCAGTAATAAATAAAACTTATAACATAACAAAAAGTTTGTCAAATAAAACATTTCCGTCCCACTTGAATATAAAAATAAAAACTAAGCAAATCCAATCTCATGAAGTCACACAAACAAATAAAAAGTATCTCATACATACCGGTATTATAAAATTCAAATAATAACCCACATCGATCCCGTTGACAAAGGTTGTCCCCACGGAGGGAATGGCGAATGGCGCTGTATCCATTATAAGTTGAATTAATGCTGGATGCTTCTATTTCTCAGGGGGTGGCGATTTGACGAAGGTTTTTATATCCAACTGGATGATCGATTGTTCATTTTTGAGATTTAAGTTTCAGTTTTTAATGTTGTGCTCTCTTCCGAAGCGTGAGTTGAGGGTTGAGCTACACGATGACTGATGCATGTATGCCGTCTGTTGCGACAGGTCAACTCAAAGCTGCAATGGCTCTTTCTTCATAAGGCCCTTCCAGACATGGCCCTACATTGTTAGATTCACATGAAATCCTAATAATAATTTGTTTGGACTATAAAAGACCATGACCTCTGAGTTTGTTTCAGCGCCATCTAGTTTTTTTAAATATAGACCTTCAAAATATTGACGTATAAAAGCGTCTTAAAAGATTTACTTAGGTACATGCTCGTAAACATTTCATTTCACGAGCCAAGGAACATATAATTAATTTCGGCCCTTAGAGAATTTCAGGCAACCCTTTCGGAAAATTTATCTGTAGGTACTCCTTACTCCTGTAGGTACAGCAATCAATTAGTCTTCAAAACATAATGCTGTTCACAGGCCATCACCCCGATCACCGCGAGATACACCATAAATACTGGCAGGTGCTAGCGGGCAATAAATGAAGTCATTATGACGTCACGACCCGACACGGGAGGTCATTAATTTGAAACATTATGTGGTGTCATTTGCTTTGTATGGCGATTTATCGCTTGCAGTGTTTCTACTTGCCCATAAGTTCTTCTGCGTGTGTTGGTGATCGAAATGTAAATTCCATTTACCATGTGTGAAACACATATTATGTATGTGGATAGCCGGTGGTCGCTAGAAATGTATAATAATATTATTTTAATAATTTTCGCAAAACCAGTTCAATAAAACTACCAGGAATTCTAGTTCAATTGAAATTTTAGTTTACATTCTTTATCGTTAATACAAAATGTATTTAGAATTTTTCTCTGTATGTTCATATTACAATTTTATAAATTTTAAAACCTACAAGTTTTATTCGTGTAATATTGCAAGTTTCAAAGAAACACTAGCGCACGAATGCAATTTTGTTATTTTGCTGTAGTTTATAAGTTTTTATTTTATTGGCGTTATTCTTAACTGCTACCAAGCCAAAGTAAAAGCTTCAAAAAAAAATGCTTAAGTCAGCTAAAATACGAGCGGTCACTTGAATCCTTTATACGACCCTAAAACATAAATCACAAAACTCTTAAAAAGCAAGCTCGCAACATTAAAACATCCACTCAAAAATCGGGACCTTTAAACCCGCCGAGAATTTCGGGAATTATCGCAGCAGTTCTGTCATTCGAAGGCGTGCCGAGACAATTCTTCACAAAGTAATTATGTCTTTGTCGAGTCAAAGACTGCCCCCATCCTTTGATGCCGTACCTGTCTTGCGTAAGCTTGTGCAAGATACGGGGGATCAATGTGCCCTCTGCCTCATTATGTTGTTCTTCTTGCTTTATTTGGAATGTCGGGTATTTCGCATAAGTTAATTATTTGAAACTTTTACGAATTGGATTTGGATACCGTATTTTTCGATCTCTCAGTTATTTGTTAGCGGTTTTTTGGCATTAAACTTTGATTTACTGCATGAATGTTGTACCAATATTAGCAATACCTATGACAGCCTGTTCAACTCGCTTCATCAATACTACATACAATATAGAGTTGTCATTATATTTCTGACAAAATCTTACGCGATTCTGACTTATACTTAATGAAGATTATCAATTTCATCTCCTTGTCCGAAATTAATGTTCTAATTACAACTTGCATTAATTATGACCTTAACCCAATCGCGGTCAGGTGGTGCGTATGGCCGGTGTATCCTAACTTTTAGACCCTACGGAATGATGCCGGATTTTTTTAATAAAACTTTCTCCGTTATTCAACCAGTAGCGACAGAAAGGGAAACCCGTGGTTTTGTTTACAATAACATGATAATATTACATTCATGGGTCACTATTCTCTATTTTATTATCGAACTTGGACAATTGGCTTGGGTCTGTATAATGAAATTGAAGCGCTTAAGGTTTTTTCGGGTAGGAATGGGGTCAATATGTAACTAAAATATTTGGGAAATAGGTATTCTTGTTTCGGATTAAGTTGTAATTGGCTTAGTGGAAGTACTCGCGCTCAAGTTCGGTACTGTTTTCAGATAATAAATTAGGTTTCTCAAAAGTAAATCAATTAGTTTGTTTAATTTAATTTTGTTTTCTATTCTAATTAGATACTGTCCAAAGTTTAAAATTGTGGAAAAATACTAACGTTGATGGATTATCCGAGTACCTACTCGGATAATTCATCAACGTTAGTATTTTAATAAACTCAAAGCTTTAAAAATAATACCATTTCAGTTGATTTTGAAAATATCTGTGGCTTGACTGATACGCTCATATTTTTAATACCAACGCCAAAGAAAACAAGCGATATTCTTTGTCTGCCATGCACAAACAATACAATTCGGAGCTATGATAAGAGCTCGTGCTGTGGCAAACAGATTAATAATTGCCTCCCGACCGATTACGGTCACGGTGGCCAATCTCAGCGGAGCATGTTATAGTGCAGAAGTGTGTGTGCAGACACAGGTGCACTCTCTGTTCCCTTTCTCTCATAGTCCGATGGGATGGCTATCCGACATGAACGGGGAGAGATCAGCAACTCCGGACTGTTACTAAGACATTCCAATTGGAAAACCAAATAACACTTTGACCGACCTGTGAATCGAACCCAGGACATGCTGCCACGCTCAGCAGTCGCACTTGCAACCACGAGACCAACAAGGCAGTCAGGCAAACAGTATAGTTAGTTCTTATCAACGATGCAATCGTTCTTGTTTCGCGTTACTTTTTACTTTTGCATCAGTTCTCATGAAAGTTTTTTTAAGTCTTCCTTTGTCTATACTCTTTGTCCCTTTAACCTGATTGATTAACCTCACCAGCGACCTACACGTACAATACCAAATTAGGACACATCTATGCCATAGTACGATTTGATTAGCTGTCAGAAACAGCACGAAGATAATAATTGAAGTTGAAATTGAGTCTTTTGTGAAACGGCGCACGAACAGCGGCTGCTAATCATGGAGATTATACTTCAGTTTGAGGAAAAAGGCTTTCAATAGAGATATTTTAATAATTTGAATGTGATTTGAGAGAGCCGACCTTTTCTTTAGATTTGTGTGAAAGATAACCCTTGTCTTCAAAGAACCCAAACAAAAAAAAAAAAAAACAGAATGCAACAAAAAGTTCAAAACAAGATCACGTATCAAGTATTCTGATGCAGTTCATGAACTCAGCCTATCGCAGTCCCTGTTGTCCCATGCTGCGCCACAACGCCCTGTCCTCCGCCTTGCGCATCCAGTCTGTCCCAGTCACCTTGTTGAGGTCGTCTATCGACCTAGCGTCTCACACTACTAGCTGGGGACGTCCCACACTACGCTTGCGATCTGCGGCCTGATGCAGTTAGTCGGTTGGCAGTTATTTTAGTTCAATCTAAGATTTGGTGCTATCAACTTCATCAGTCATTCTATATCAACCATTCTTCCATCATAGAACATAACGCATTTATGCCTGGTAATCATGACATTCGAACTTTCTTTGATATCTAATTTTTTTTAAGTCCTTAAACTAATATTTGCTCGCAATCTAGTCTAGAATCTGATGGCAGACTTATTAATTATTCGTAGTGGCAGGTACTACATAATACACACATCAAAAGTGTCTAGGGATCAAGCATTTTTATGCGGATTTCTTGAGATTGAGATGTGGCTTTGTAATAAATTTATGATTTTATAAATTTATATGGATCCTTTTGGGTGCATTTCATAATTTGAATCAGGAACTGTGAATCAAATTCGAGTAAAAGATGAAAATCAGCTGTCAATATTTTCCCTATAAAAACATACAACGCATTGAAGACATTATTAGTGCTACTGTTTCCCTACTACTGATTAAAACCAACGTTATTATGGAGCGGCGACGTCATTTAAGCAGGGAAGAAATGCTCAGAGCCGTGGGAATGATAGAAGCTGGTTCCCGGCAACGTACTGTGGCTTTAGCTCTGAATACAAGTCAGAGTGTTATCAGTCGACTTTGGACACGTTACCGAAGCACTGGTACCGTGGCTGAGCGCCATGGAGGACGGTATCGCTGCACCAGACGGAGACAAGACCGATACATTCAAATCTTAACTCGAAGAGCTCCAACAATAACCGCCATGATGTTAGCCGTGAGGCTTCATCACTCTTCAGGGAACTTAATTAGCGACCAAACAGTCAGAAACCGCTTGCATGAAGTGAACCTTCATTCCCGAAGACCGCTACGGGTACCACCTATAGCAATGCACAATCGTAGGATTCGATATCAATGGGCTCTTGAATACAGAAATTGGGCAGAAGAACAATGGCGTTTCGTGTGCTTTTCTGATGAGTCTCGTTTTGGTATGAGACCGGATACAAGACGTATACGACACTGGAGAACCCCTGGACGCCAACAGCGATTAAAATCCTGCCAGGAAGTCCATCCTTATAGTGGTGGAACCATCATGGTATGGGCGGGTATTTGGATCGGCGGAAGAACTGAGTTGATTTGGATCAGAGGCAACCTCAACGCTCAAATTTATGCTGAGACGATTGTATCAGACGTCATCGTTCCTCTACAAGTGCAAATCGGTCCCTTATTTCAGTTAATGCATGATAATGCACGACCGCACACCGCAAGAGTTGTAAGACAGACTCTCGCCGCAGCTAACATCAATGTCCTGCCCTGGCCTGCTCAGTCGCCAGACTTGAACCCGATTGAGCATGCATGGGATATGCTACAGAGAAGAGCTCTGCCGAATATGGAGGGTATCCAGTCGCAAGAAGACCTTTTTTTGTTGTTGCAACGAACATGGGCGGCCATTCCACAGCGTGATTTGGATGAACTCATTTTGAGTATGCCAAACCGATGTTCTTGTGTTGTTAGTGTTCGCGGTAGAAACACGGATTATTAATTGTTTAAGTTACCCAATAAAATTTTAAAGAAAACTGTTATTTCAGTCTTTTTTTCGAACTTTTGTGTTAGTGGTTCAAATGTCAAAAATCCCTTTATTAGGAAAATGGCAAATTTCTTTATTAATGCAAAGGTGACTTGGTTTATCGTTACTGTGACAAACGAAAACACTTTATTTGATGAATCCTTAAAGAAAATTTTAATTAATATCAATCAGGAGAAAAGTTATTGCAAAAATATATGTTGATCCCTAGACACTTTTGATGTGTGTATATAATTTTTTCTTTTTGTAATTTATTTCTCCATTTTCTTGTCATAAATTAATATTAAATACAAATCTAACACAAATATATTTATATTATGTGTCCGCATCGCTGTCAGTGGTTAAAGTGCCCAAACGCTGACAGAGCTGCCACGTTGAATGGCAGCCCTCTGGCCACGTGAAGAGTCGACCAACCGCTTGGCGATGTCCGGCTCTTGCTGCGGGATAAGACATGGTATGTACGAATTAATTTAACATAAGAAACTCTACCAATTAATAAACAAATTAAAACACAAGCAAATAAATTTAAAACTCCCGAAAACATAGGCACAATAGTTGAAGAAAATTAACAAGCGTAGCGGGAGCAGGGTTATAAATTCGAAGAAGGTATGTACTATGTAGGTACATCACAAGGCAAGTTTCTTGAAGGTCAGGAGGGACGAAAGTTTCCCGGTTTAGTTGAATTTTAGGATTCCGGGCGTCGCTTATAAATTCATATACCGCTTTAGAGCGCAAATAATTTTGTGGACTTACTGTAGTCCGGGTGCCTGGGCGCCGCCGGGGCGCCTGGTGCGAGGGAGGCGTTATTGGATTGGATGTAAATGTGGAAGGATTTGGGTTATTTTCGGGTTAGAAACCCTGTTTTTTTATACCAGTTTGAGGAAAAAGCTTTTGTGTGCAGAATTTTTACGAATCAAAACTATTAATTCAGTTTTCCTTGAAGATCAAATGCTTCACATTCAGCAAATAGATTTTTGGTCGGTGAAGGTGCTATGGTTTTATTTATAAACAAACAGAAAAGCTTTGCTGCCTTTCTACTTTTCTCAAACCCGATGAAGAATTTTACGACACTTTATAGCAATGCTTATTTAATTGCTTATATTTTTAATTTTATCTAAGAAGGGAAAACAAATAGTAGTTTAGTAAAAATTAACAGAAATAACTTAAAAAATATACTTCTCACTCTATTTTCCACAGATTACTACTTAAATATTTACAAACTGATTGCAAACGTAATTGTAGTCAGCACAAAATTAATTATATGAATAAAATACCCAGCACAATCACACCTTTAATCGAAATTTAAATACGTTCTTTAGCTAATGTATAGTGTTTATAAACCTGATTTCGTCTGGATTCTATTAAATGAATTGCTCTTCGCAGTAGTCTGAACAGCTGAATATATAAGTTATCCCACAGATTCGCCCGTCGCGACACAAGAGATATAGCGAGCTAGAACATGCACAACTTTAGAGGAACAGTTTATTTTCAGTATAGTCCTTCTAACTAGTGTATAGTCATTTTATATTTCTTACGAGTCCTGAAACACAAGCGTTATTAAAGAGAGTATTTATTTGGATTTTGAAGCGGTATCAAAATACAGGAATTGCCCCTCAATAGATTGCACCCGTGCGCAGCAGGCCATATCGTGATCTGCCAAACCATTTCACGATACGCCGCCATTTCATGATTTGAACATCTAACATCCCCCATATCGTTTAACGCTCAGCGTTAGACGATTTACCCAGCGATGCTTAGCATATAATCCCAGATACGCGTAAAACGCGTTTACACGCGGTTACGTGTTTGCTGCCGCGCAGTGGGGTAATAATTCCTATTTGACCTATTCGTACTCGAATAATTCCTATTTTAGGGTCCTAAAAATACTAAATAGCAAAGTAACTGCTACCATCTTGGATGTAGCGGTTGTTCACAGTTCTAACCTACGTTTGATCAGGGTGCTACAGTAGTAGCACCACATATCGCAAAGTAGTAGCATTTCACGCCACTATACTCAGTGCACTATACCCAGTGGTCAGCTAAGAATGTCGATAAATAAGTTGCTATCGTCGATATGCCTAACTTTCAATCAGGCGTACCTACCGTAAAATGGCCAGGCTGGTCAAGACATGGCCATTTCTACGATCGGACCACAACATACTTGACAAACAGGCATACACTAGACTAGCTGCCTGCAAAAAAGCTGTCAAGAAAATAATAGGTGAAAGTTTGTATGAAATGCCGTAATGCCGTACGTCTTAAACGTACGTCTTAAACGTACGTCTTAAACGTACGTCTTAAACGTACGTCTTAAACGCTCTTAAGACATTGTGTTTTCAGTTGCCTTTACTAGGTAAGTATGGTAGGTATATCTTTTTTGGAATCCTCGGATAACCCTTGTTCGGGCTTTTCAATAAAGAAGGGTTAGTGGCAAAATAATACCAGCCGCACGGGTCGATCGAAGGTTAAGCTACGCTAACTGCGGTCGGTTCGTGGATGGGTGACCATCCATTACATTTCGAGACCCCTTTGTACCTCGGAAAGCATGTTAAGCCGTTGGTCCCTGGTGTCAGTCATAGATCTTTCGGAGCCAGTCGTTACGGGTAGTCAGAAGCCCAATAGTCTGACAACCAGTCTTACCAAGGGGTATCGTGTTACCCAGTTACTGGGTTGTGACCCAAGAGACTGGCGGCACTTAGTCTCTGGCCAACGTAAAAGCCAGCCCTTGGGTCACGGGAAGTGTCAAACAGTCGTTTGGAGATTTTATTTTTATTTTAGTAATAGGTAACAGGTTGTTCGTTTATTTACTACTAGCTAACCCGGTGAACTTCGTAACGCCTCAGAATCAAAACATATTAAAATAAATGATCAAAATTATTTTTATTTAAATTTTTCCCATGTTTTCATAGTTATTCTGCTATTCGGTGCGGAGACAAATCAAAAAAAAAACTATCATAAAAATCGGCCTAGCCGTTCTTGAGTTATTTAAAATGGTGTAACTAACCCGACTTTTTTTATAGTTTATCCAGTGTATACATAATGTATGTGTATCCTATAAATCAATTGTAAAGCAAATTGACTATCAAATTAAATTGATCGTATACTTACGCCAATCACAACTGTCATTTTTTTACAGTTGTATGAAATGTTTTAAAACAACGTATTTCTGTGAAAGCTGACAACGGACAGTTTTATTTCAGAGACAAAATATACATCTTATACAGAGACAGGAACTAAACCATAGATCACAGCTACAGATGGCACTGGGTTGCTTATTTGATGTTATCAAATACAACTAATATATTTCTAACAAAATGATAAAGCCATTTCAGGCCAAATTAACGTAGTGTGTTCAATTTGTTCAACTGAATGTAAGTACATAGAAATGAGCAATATACCATACCCTAAATAATGAAAAGAGGCTTATATTATTATATATAGTAAGACGATATGCGTGTTCAAAGTAATGTAATTACCTACTGTCTGATACACGATAGGTAACAAACTTATAAATTATTAATTTCTGCTCCACATAAATCTGTAAGCTGAACTTAAGTTGTTGAGCAAAGCCTTGAATTAACTCGTAAGTATCAGTGGCAGTGAGATCTGATATTACTTGCCTTCTGATAAAATATTTATCATTATTTTATAACATGTTATTTGAGTGACGGTAGTGGCGGATAAGTATCATCTAAACTAATATTATAAATAGGTAAAATTGATTCATAACGGTGAAGGAAACCGGCAAGTCTTAAAACCAACCCGCACTGCGCCTACGTGGTGGATTACGGCCCACTGGGATCTCACAGAGAGAAAGCTAGTGTCCCAGTAGTGGGAATATTATAGGCTGATTAACTAAATTGCTGCTAAATTGTTTGTATGTTGGTTTGTAAGAGGTAATCTCTGGAAGTACTGATTACAAAAATTAATTCACATAGAAAACTAAATTATTGCCAAGTGCCGTAGGATATGTTTTGTGGTATACATAGTAGCTTCCATGTGAACGAAGTCGTCGGCAGAATCTACTCTGATATTGAACAATCTCTACTGCCTATTGAAACAGACAGTTCTGTTACTACACTCCGTTTACAGTTATTTTACCCACAGCAGCAACCTAACAGCAACCTTATCGTGATGTAAATAAAGATCACAATAATTTTTACAGACTTATCAATGGCAGAAACCCAACAGCAACTTTATTAGAATGAGAATAAAGATCACTGTATTTGACAGATATGCAAAAGTAGAGGTTCGATAGATTAACTAAAACTTGGAACACAGCAACGCTGCTCGCTGTTAGGCAAAGGATGGCCATGCGTCTATGCGCACATCTGTTGTGTAAAGAACCCAATACCTGAAACAAGATAAAACCCAAAGTTATAGTCTGTTTTACCACTTCCTATTAGTTAACTTATTGGCAGATAATTTTATAAAAATTCAGTTCAATTTTCGACGTTTCTACTTAAATAGATAGTGCCTATCTGGACGATGAGAAACAGACTCTAACGGCTAATTTCACCAATGAAACTGAACGAGATCAACACACTTAAACCGCGATCAAGAGCTGTCAGTGTAATCATTGTTGTGGAATATTGACACTGACAGCATGAACGTTGTTAAGATTTGCTGATCGCGTTCAGTTTCATTGGTGAAATACACCCTAAATGTTTTGTTTTCTCTATCAGATTGATTCTAAAAATAAACCGCATCCTCATTTTTATCGTAAAATCAATAAAACACAAATAAATCGTGCCATAAACCATAACATATCAACGAGGCTTATCACCCGCGGTTGACAGCCGTTCTATCCACAGTAGTCGCGGATTCGATCCCCGTCCGCACCTGCGCCAAGAGAAAGACGTGACTATTTGAAATTAGCTAGCGTAAGGGAGAGCTCACATAACATCGTTACGTATACAACTTAACTTATAGTGGCTCTGTTTGAGAGAAGAAATGCGGTAGGAAGTTTAAGTTGTGAAAAAACGTAAATTGTCGTGGCGTATGTAGCTTTTAATTTAGAAGAGAGCTACTCTTTGTAATAATGTCATAAACAATGTCGTAAACAAAAAAATAATAAAAAATGTGTGTGTGTTTGTGTTATGTCATGTCATTTATATCTGTGATTTATATGGTGTACTTAATAAACAGTATTCTACTCTAGTATCAAAACAAATTGAATAAGTTTCATCGTATCAATTGGTTAATAACGACCTTAATAACTAAAGTAAAACATTCGGTTATGCCTGTGCGAATCATCAACGGAAAAGAAGTGTTAGATTCTTTAATTTAGAACCACACAGCACGCACACACAACAACTAAGTGTAAAAAAAAACAAGCGGGAGTTCTACCATAACATAATAATTATGTAGTTTGATTTTATTGTGAAGGTCGAGTAAACGTAAATCTATATAATATATAATTTAAATATAAAATATATAATAAGATTTAAAATTCAAAGTCCTGACTGACTGATATATATCAACGCACAGCCTAAACAGCTGGTCCTAAAGACATAATGAAATTTGGAGGGTGTGTTCTTTGTGAAGAGTATATATCCACCAAGAAAGGGTTTTTCAAAGTTGCACCTCTAGGAGGGTGAATGGAGGGAGGGTGAAATTTCACGCAGACGAAGTCGCGGGCGGAATCTAGTCGTTTACATAATCGCTCTTTATGTAAATGAAAATATTAATTTGTCAATGATAGTTTTACATATTATGGTAGAACTTCTATTTGGTATTTTGAATTTTTAGCTGCAGTGTAAGTAAGTACTGTAAGTTTTCACTCATGAAAAATATTACAAGCAATCTAATTGCTCAGAGTCTTTATATAAAATTTACGCTGCACCTTCACAATAAAATCCAACTGTGAAACCATCAAATAAATATAAACGTTACATTGTAAGTGTACAGACCTCTTTACAGTTCTATCAGGGCCGGAGATATTTCACATTTTCACCTTTCAATTATTAATTAAAGTCCCTAGAGCTTTGCACTCTGTCGCTCCGACACTTTGCTTTATATTTTTTTTTTAATTCGTATTTAAATATAGATTTAGATTATAGTTTGATATTGGATATTTTGGCTGGAATTTCCAAGTTTGTGTAGTTGGTTTTCATTACTTTATGTAGGTATTGGAATTTTTACATGATTACTGTCACAAGGAGATGACTTGTGTCTTTGAAAAAACAGCGTCTTCATGGCTCTAGTCATAAAGGGTTTTCGCACGTTTAGACGATAACATCCGCTACCGTTAATGTTGCTTAGATTTTTTTTTGCGATCTTTCCTTTTATCGCAATAAAAACGTTACAATTGAAATAGTTAAGGGTTAATAATTAGTAAAGTGTACCTATGGGTGATGTTCAGGCTTACCCACTAAGGCAAGCTTAAATACAATCCTGTCAAAACGTGATACGTTATGTTAACTTACTGATGCTGTATATCTTCTTCACTGTATCCGACGACAGCGACCAAGACTAATTTTCTTTTCTTTCGTGAGCTCTCTGATGATTTGCAAAACAAAATTTGGTCTTGAAAACCCGGTCACACAGTGTAGAGAAGAGCAGATCAGCATCATTGTGTGCTGTATCATCGTGTGTATTGTCCATACTAATACGATTATGTACTTATTATAAATTTGAAAGTTTGAAGAACTGTCTGTCTGTTCTAAAGTTGCAGGCAACTGCTAACTAGCTGCTTGAAACTTTAAATAACTACTAATGCAATGTTCTTCTCTTGTTCTTCTTTAGCCTTTCGCCACCCAATGCTGAGTGTCATGACAGGCATCCTGCAATGCACACCCCTCTTCTCTGTCTCTAGCCTTCCTAAATCAGAGTCATCCAGCAATCTTGACCAGGTCGTCGGTCCCACCTGGTCCTGCCCACACTTCTACTACCAGGTCTCGGTCTCCAGTCCAGCACTGTTCTAGCTCATCAGCCATCTGTTCTACGCCCTAAGTAGCCCGCTCATCTCCACTTTCTTCGCGCAATCACCGCGGCTATCTCCGTATTCGGATTCGATATTCAGATTTCCGTATTCCTGACTCGGTCTCAAAACGATATGCCTCTAACATAGCGCTCCATTGCTCTCTGCATGATGCAATGTTAGTGTTTCCTTATTGCCTCTGATATTACAAAGTTTATTGTTGAACGGGTTATGGTCAGAAAGCTAATCAAAAACAGATTATAATGTTTCAATATGGCCGAACTGCAGCGCCGCAATATAACGCTGATATTATTTTAATACACTGTATGCGTAAGATGTGGCGCACATTTACGAACACATCGCGGTTGTATTTTTAATTTGCTCCTGTCTTACAATTTATACTCGGATTCTGAACTGAGACTATGAATTTGAGAACTTGTAAATATCTACGAAACTTTAGCATTACCTAAGGTGATTTCTTCAATATGGGCCGCGAAATTCTGTTTGTAAAGAAAGAATTTTGCATGATTGGAAACTAAACTTTAGTAGATAACTTATTAGCTGAGTTTTTCCAGGAAAGGAAACGTTCAATAGTTTGGGTGTCTGATTGCCGAGCAAGAACGATGCCACTATTTATCTATCCTAATAATAAAGCTGAAGAGATTGTTTGTTTGTTTGAACGCGCTAATCTCTGGTATTATCAGTCAGATTTGAAAAAAAAAATTGTACTCTACAGCCGAATTCTTGAGGAAGTTTCTAAGCTATGTAACATCACGCTATGGGATGCGACGCGGTGGATCGGGGGAAGAAATTTCACGCGGACGAAGTCGCGGGCAGAAGCTAGTTATAATAATAATAAGCCTTTATTCAGACATAGTTACAAACAGGTTACACATAATAAGCACATCTTTTATGGGGTACTGTGTTAAATGTTACAATGAAATACCTTGTGATATATTGCAATTAAATGAAAGAAAATTTGAGCAGGTATCAACCAAAACAGCCTAACTTCAATATGATTTTTCATGAAATTGATGAGACTTAGGTATAAAATAAAAATAACACGAATAACTACATGATATTTCCAAACTTATTGTGGCACAGAAAGACAAAATAGTAAAATTTTCTCTAATAAAAAACATCACGAAGTTACCTCCAATTTTCACGACTTTTCGATTTGTACTTAATATGCTTATGACTACTAGAATGAAAATTTGATGATTAATTTATTGATATAAAGTGACTTAGATTGTGGAAGCATTTTTTTTTATTACTTTTATTTGTGGTTTTATTATGACGATAAGCTTATAGCACTTTCGACGTTCTTAGTTCGTGGAAGAAATCATCTTCCGTCGCACGTTGCGGGAACTTTAAACATATATATGTTTCACAAATCAGTCGCCCCCGCTCTGTTGAGACGAAAGGACTGCGCTCGAATTTTCGGCTGCGCTGCTATATATTTAATTTACGTAAACAATATTTTCGTAATTTATCACTTTGTAGGAAAGACACTGTGAAATAGAAAATATGGCAAAATAACTAAAACCACTCCCGAAACGATTATTAAAAACAATAAGACTTGATAAACTAAACAAATACCGAGGCAAAACTATAAAATAAAAATATTGAAATAATTCAATGTTGATATTTGAAAAGTCAAGATGACATACATTTTATTTGACAGATTTTTGACTGGTATAGTACCACTAGCGCCATTGTTCTGCATTTCGGTTCATTTTCTTGCGGAGAAAATTTGCAACATAGCCAACTAGCGTTCATTTGAAAGTTCGTGCTGGAGATTTTAGACCTTACGGCGATTAACTCAGAATCCAAATTCGTTTTCTTCCACTTTTCTTGACAAACTCCGTATAAGGTTTTAGTAATTACTATTCCCTAAATCAAGTTGAAACTCGAAATTCAGCGTACCTAAAGGGTTTATTATTGGAACATACAAAAGAAATATCGGAAATTAAATGCGTAATGAGTTTATTGTGGACAAAAGTACGAAACGGTGTGCACATGCAATATTTCATACAGATAGTGTTCTCATGACTAGCCTTCTTTTTATGGTGAGGATGAGTAAAGGTTGTGACGGATCAACATGTTTGGGATTGTCGGCTTCGCCGATAAAAGAGTTAAGCTCTAAATAGGTGCTAAGTTCTATAGAGTTGAGAGAAAGTCTAAAGTTCATATTATAACTTGGCAAGTTTTTAAAGCTAAAGTTTCAACAGTTACAAAAGAGGAACCTAATGAACTTTAGACTTTGGAACCCATTTACATAGATGCCATATCGGTAAATCCGACAAACATGTACTTCTTTTGTACCAAACTTGGGCTCGTTTTCCACAAATGTTTTCGGCGGGGATTTTTTCCTACTCGCACTTCGCGCAGGAAAGGCTTTTATGACACATGCCGTTTGACGTTGCATACTACAGTGCAAAATCCATTATACGAATATTATTTTTTACTTGGGTATCACTGTTGCTAATTTATTGACTTAGCACGATCCTGCAAAGAAAAATCCACGATATACAAATGTAATTTTTTTCTTGGTCAACACTGTTTTTCATCAAGATGTAGTGACGTCCAACTTGTAGGTCCTAAACAAAATTTGATTACATTGTAATTTGAACTTTGTCACGTCAACATTGAGTTTCTAGTTCCAAAAAAAATACTAATGCATGATTCTTAGATTCTGAATTCAAACTTAGCGTATAGTAAGTATATGCAAAATAAACAGATGTTTTTACTTACTAAAGAATTGCATTGAAAATAAAGGGAATGAACAATGATCACATTTTGTTTAAATATTGTAATTTGAGAAACCATTACGAGAAAATTAAATAGGGTTGCTCATCACTGCGCAACAAATTTTCTAAGATTTTTGATAGATATTTTCAATCATCTTTGTCCTTAATACGACCATTACAACGTCGTCATTCTAAAAAGGCTTGATTAAAATAGCTCAAAGTAAAAAATCATAAGATACAGGATAACTTCGTTGTCCATCCGTCTGTGCCTTTTTCTCAGGAATACGTATCAAGTTGAAATTGATATCAAATACTTAGATCTACGGTTTCTTGGAGCTGTAAAAACATCAAGCCTCTAATACGCTGACTTAGAAGCTGGCATAAATTGCCATTCATGTCGCGTGTTTTGAAATTTAAATCCTTGGGTGTACCTTATAGGTTTTAATTATTCCCGTTGACCTAGAATAATGAAAATTGGCAAGAAGCAAGGTCTCACAGCATAAATAGGTACAGGAAATATCCGAAAATCGTTCATTTGTAATTTCATTCGGAATCGAAAATGTATAGGCATTTAACTCGGTTTGCTCTCTAATATAAGATATTTTTTTACAGTATAGTAAAGTTAGTCCTTAAATCCAGAATTGGAAATTCATAGATAGGCTGTATTACTTGTATGTCCGTGAATCTGTTACCAGCATCGGAACAGATTCACGGACATACAATAATATTGCCCTATCAAGATATCTACTTGCACAGCCTGCTATCATACTTAGGTACCTACATTGAATAGAGCCGTTTCATCTGATTATTTTGCGTATACTTATTACAGAAGATGGAAATTCAAACACAAATATATGATTTATACCGACCGGTCTGATCCCCTGAGACCCCCCCCCTCCCCCTCGATCCCCTGCTAGTTCTTCTTCTGTTTTAATCTCTGGCTTACTTGGCCGGGCGAAAAGTTTCTGCTGGCGGGAAAGGATTGTGTTTTGTTTTTGTCGTGTTTGATGAGAGGGGTAGGCAAGGAAGCGCGGGTGAAATTTGATTTTTTTCTGGCTTTATGCCCCCCCTTAAACATACACTTTGTAAACAAGCATACTATAAATTAGAAGATTATATCCAGGATAAGAACGCTTGGAAACATGCTGGTCCTGCTCCATAGGACAATCTAGAGTCTACACAAGATCAAACTGGTTGCTTATTTAATTGTAAATTTATTCTAATTTTTTGGATATTGTTTTACATTCTGTAGTTGCTCTGACTCACACCCTGACTTATTAGTTGTATTTTTTTTTGCATGAAAATCGTTTAATTTTACCATATTTGTAAATATGTGAGCACCATGTATCTATCAGATAATTAATTTATATGGCATGATTTCATTTTTAATTCTTTTACCTATCGTGGTATAGTAATTTTATTTTAGGTGCATCCTCTTCACATATTATTTATTATATAATTGATGTACTTATGCAAAATATTGTAAAACATTTTAAAAGAGTAAAAGAGGGGCCCGTGGCTAAATAATAACAGCCGCACAGGTCGATCGATCAGGTTAAGCTACGCTTGCCGCGGTGGGTCTGTGGATGGGTGACCATCTTTACATACCGTGTCCCCTCCGTGCTTTGGAAAGCACGTTAAGCCGTTGGTCCCGGCTGTCATTCGTGGATCTTTGACAGTCGTTACGGGTAGTTAGCAGCCCGAAAGTCTGACAACCAGTCTTACCAAGGGGTATCGTATTACCCAGTAACTGGGTTGTGGAGGTCAGATAGGCAGTCGCTCCATGTAAAATACTGGTATTCAGCTGCATAAAATACTGGTATTCAGCTGCATCCGGTTAGACTGGAAGCCGACCCCAACATAGTTGGGAAAAGGCTAGGCAGATGATGATTTTAAAAGAGTAACGGTGGAGTTTCTTGCCCATTCTTTTCCATACGAAAACTACCTTTTGGAATAGGCGACTAGAATCAAATCTATTTCATATTAATTTTTGACGTTCAAAAGTGCCTTTTCTGTGCCTATTTGAAATAAATGCTTTGACTTTGACTTTGCACATTAAAAAAAATCAATATCGTTGTTCTACTTGTTTCGTTTAATTTATTATCTAGTTTAGATCTGTGTCAATACCCTTGTTTGTTTGCATAATCAATAACAAAGGCCTCCTCATTGCTTCAATAGGTTTGTGTCACCACCTGTATCATCTACCCATCTTCGGAAAAGTCTACCTTGAAACCTTTCATGTGTCCTGTTATCGATGCGTTAATGTTTTGCTTCATGATGATACTATACAGAGCGACAGGCTCATCGACGTGCAACCTGATGCCATGGATTCAGTACATCCCCGCCACCCTGTATACGTAACTCTTCTCTCTATAAACGTATATTAATTTAATAGATGGAAGGGTTCGTAGTAATATTGGTAATAGGTACCTATGAAAACCAAATAACGAGTAAGTAACCTTTAAAAATCCCTGCGCCAGCTGTCTGGGTAGCAAACATTTACAGACAAAACAGTATGTTAGCAAGTCTGTAATTCGTATAAAGTCTAAATATAAATATTCATGCCTGAATAAATCTTATGAGCGTCCGTCGGCCGGTCAATCGCTCCTGTATATTTTATTCGTGAAATTTTGCCGGTGCCGCTTTATTGTTTATTCTTTACATTAAAAAAAATATTGTTGTAGCAGAACTTGTGTAGGTAAAGTAATAACGTTTTAAAATTCTTTTTGTTTTTAACCTTGTTTGCTCAATCAAATTATACCTATAGCATGTTAGGCTGCTCGCTAATGGTAAAAAACCAGTATGGGCATTGAGCTAGCCTCGTCTTTATTAAAACTCGGTACTACGCTACCAGATCAAGCTCAAAGTGTTACACCTCCGAAGACTGGTCGACTGTACTTTGAAAATTGTGATGTAGCTTGAGCTTAGAGAAAAGTTACGTGTAAACTACCCGAACTTCAGAATTAATGAGTTTTCTTGATTTTTTTCTAAAGGAGGCTCTATCTCAACATAAATAATGTAAAGGACTACCAAACCAATTACCGTCGCATCCGTGCGCCGTACCTTACACAGAGTACACAGCTCAGCGCAATCTGTGCTAAACGCCGCTTTAAGCGTTTTGCCGTCGCCAGGACATTACGGCACACTATGTTGAGAGGACGGCAGAGATAGCCTATCACTTACTTTAGACGTCATTAGAAAGGATAAAAGGATTATACAAAGTGGAGAGAGAGGGACAGCGTTTGTTTAAAGACCGAAGACATTGTAAGGGTGATGAGTAGTGGAGATTAATGAACTAAGATTTTGGAAGTGATTGTCTTTGGCTGATAAGCGCGATATTTCAAAGGGGCAATTCTCGTAATTTTAAGAACGTTCACAGTCATTTCAGTCTCAATCTGTCAAAAATACCTCTAATTTTCCTACATTTTGACAGGTTTTTGGCATTTGTTTGTCGCTGAGATGAGACTGCGACTAGATTTTGAACGTTTTAAATTACGAGAATTGGCCTTCAGTTGTTAACTGTGGTAAGTTTATGGATGTTCCTTGTAGGTACTGTAGAGGCTATCTATGTGGCCTTGTCTACGATAAGACAGGCTGGTCATAATGGACAATTTATTCCTGTCGAACATCCAAGCAAACGTCAAATATTTGATAAAAGTATTTTTATATAGAATAGAAGAGGGCTAATTTTATCTCGGTCATGTAATGTTTTTGCTCTGAAAATATATTCAATTAAACTTAACGCTTTTGAATATAGCTATGATCCCCCTGAGCTACGTGTTCCCACAGTACTTACTTACATTTTACATCATACTAGTTTACATTTGAAAAAGAATGGCTAGATTTGCTGGCCGTGCCCCACTTGCTGCAGTGTCCTAAGTGCTCGTTCACCTGCACCTCGGATGACCTGCAGAATGCTACTGATGCCGCAATCAACTTGGCCACCTACTAGGCTCATACTGTATAAAATAAACAACGAGGAAGAGTACCATCGACATGAAATGCAGAAGCTGGCAAACATCCATACAAAAATGTCAATGTTTTCATTTTACTAAATTAATTATGCTCGTACCTTTATTATTTCAGCGTTAACAATAAACCTCGCTTTATTGTCCCTAACTTGATTAAATGTTACTGACAAAGTGACGACATTATTTTAACAATCTCACTTCTAACAAAAACCCTGAACTAATAAAACCGGTACATAATGTGGAACAAATATTAGCACGAAATTAAGAATATCTGTCACCGTGACGGTTGGCAAGACTTTATACTTAACTGAAGATTATCTTAGATATTGACATTTGGCTAAAACAATAGAGACAGAGCTATCGCCCTGACGAGGGTAAAACGGACTCTCCATTAAAAGTTATATTAGTGAATAATTCCAAATGGATTTTGGATATTATTCGGTTTATCTCTTGGGTGTAAACTGCTGGATTTCCCCCTGGACAAAGAAATCTTAATGCAAATCAGTCTGTAAATGTCAAAGCATTGAAATGATTTGATGTGTATGGATTTGATCAAAGGCAATCTAGGTCAGAAACTTCACCAAAGAAACTTTAACAAAGATCGAATAATATGCTTCGATGAGTACCATCACATTCTAAATGAGCCCAAAATTAACAGCAACCATTCTTTAAAGCAATGTATAAACATTATCCCTGTTTCTGAAGATAAGGCGTATCGCCCACCCAAAGGCAACACTCGATAAGAATTACCTCGAGGTACGGTATTTTCCAAAAGGAAAATAGCAATATTTATAGTACACAAATAAAAATACGCTCCAATATGGTACCCAAACATGTCTCCGTCACAACCACGCGAGAGCGTGCACAATTATTTTGACAGATAGTGTAAACAGAGTCGCAATGCACGCCATTTATGAAGTTTCCTTCCGAGTGAACCGGCAGTACACTGGCGACCAAAAAAATGTACACATTTGCATCTTTATTACGTCGAATTCATAAGATTTTCTTGAAGAGCGGCGGCGTGGGAATTTGCGCTTGTTGAAGTATTTTTCGTGACGTTTTTCTTTACGCCTTTTTAACCTGTTTCTTTGTCGTTGTACCGTTTTCGGCGCAATTTTTAGATACCCCATTGTTTTATATTGTTGTGTATTGCTAGAAATAACTGTATTACGTTTATAATATAGTTCCACGTATCTTTGCAACTCTAGTATTTTGCATAAAGCAGTTATTCGTACTCGAAACCATAAAAACACGTTATTTTTCTATAAAGTAAATACAAAATATGACGGAGAGTCAATGCCAGGTGGATAAGCAATGTCTTACCTATGTACTTTACATCAACATACAAGAGGCACCGTTCCGTAAGCAAATCGTAAATAATTCTTTTGGAACATAGAATAGAATAGAATAATTTATTCATAAGTTCATATATAAATTAAATTATATAGAAGTTACAACATTACAAAGTTATTTAATATTATGAAGAAAATATTAAACTATGCCTAAAAGAAATCTAGTGTTATATCTTATAATTATATATTGGTTAAAGGCCTAATAAATACAATAGCGACCTGCCTGATGTAGGTTTATTCAAACCTGTGTTTCAGGCCATCACTTAACAACGCTGAGTGCTTCAGAACATGAACTAGTATATAAGAATAACGATAGCTATACATATAGCGCATATGAGATATCGCGTGACTGTATCGACATCTCATCTCGAATCAATAAGATACACTCAGTCATATCTTATGCTGAGTCAGGACTATGTGTTGCCAGATACAAGAATATTTTTCGGGACAAAAAATTTAAGAAAAAGTACTATTTGAAAGTACTATCTGTCTAGGGCATGTGGAATTGTACAAATGAGATATTCTTGAGAATACCTGCTTTCATAATGGCAAAACGTATAAATGATACAAAAATAACTAGATACCGTATTAAAATGTAATGAATTATCTGGTCAGAGTGGTGGAAGCTAGGCGGACTGCTCAGAACCATAATGGATTTCAGTAATTATACAAATGCAATCCCAGGGTCTAAACCCCATCTTCACCGATTCAAATAATGCCGTTTTTCTGTTATTCTAGAATCTGGCAACACTACACGGCAAAACGTCTAACCCTCTCGTATTCCGCGGAACTTTAGTACCGTCGCGTCGCACATTTCTGTCATCCATCGCTGACGAATGCTTTCGCGTCAAATTGTTCTGCGGGTAAAAATGTACCGCGTTAGCAGGCGAGGGTTGATGTCGTAAATCTATGCCACTATTGATGCTGCTCTGTTATTCATGTTGCTGGAAACTACAATATGGGTTTATTTTATTGTTTTTTTGCATGATTTGATCAAGTTATAATTTACCGGAAAATTCTCCCGTTCAAATTATACTGAAAGAAGCCAAAAATACTCAGCGGACATATTTATCATGTCCTTAATTTTTCTTTTTCTACAATCATTTTTGTTTCCCTTATTTGGTTTGATTCTTCGTCATTATTGTTTAGTATCTATGCCTTTTTTATGTTTTTGCGTCGCTTTAAGATTTTATATTTTCTCTTTCATGTGTCTTACAATTATTGTAAATGGTTAAAAACCGTTATAATAAAAGTAAATAAATACTTAATAGCCAGAATGAAAGATCCGAGGACACTCTTCAAACATTGATTTCCAAATACGAGGAATTAATACTTGATAAAATAAAATCAGTCTCTGGGGCAAAAATCTGGGGCATGGTAGTGTTGCAAATAAAAAAAAAACAAATTGAATGGACGCGGGTAGACTTCAGTTACATAGACACGTGCAGTAATTAGGAGAACGCTCGTGTCGAAACTAGCATCAACTGGAGATTATAATTAAGTTTTAAGTCTAAAAGTACCTAATGCAGTTTATGTAGTCTGCTAAAGTTTCCGAGTATAAGGCTTCCATTTTCTATTGGAAGTGTGGCAACATTGCTGGATTTTTATTGCAAGCATTGTGTAACACAATGGGCAATTTCGCTTTATAGTTTGAGTTTTACTTAATCAATTTGTTGGATTTCAGTTTACCATTGGTAGAGAAAAAGTTTGTTCCTTCATGAAACTTGGGAAATCTGCTCAATTTTTAAATGGACTGATTGAGTATGGCAACATTATTGTAAGCATTAGCAAGCATTGTCCTACAAAATCGCAAAATCAACTTAATATTTTAAGGTTTTCAAAAAGTCACCGATTTTTCATCATATTATTATATCAAGTTTTCTTGTCCGTTGTAATGGAATGTTATACCTTTACCGTTTACTTCTACACACAAAATTCTTCGAAATTTTTATTCCTTAACCAAAATTGTTTTGTTTTACAAGAATCCTCACTAAATTCCTAAGGTTTCATTCACTCATTCCCAGAAGCATATACTTACATTAGAACTTTGAATAGAATGTCTATTGAAATTGCATAATAAATAATATACTTAATCTGCGCTAGTTTCGTTCACATTCATATTCTCTTCATTTCTTTGAACTTCTTTTCCAATAGAGCGATTCTTGAGAATTTTAACTTTGTGATCCTTTGATAGTGTAATTTTTATTGGTATTGCGTTCATGAAAAGTAATTAAAGTTCTTTTTCTTCTTTCGAGCGATATTAATTTATTTCATACATATTGAAAGGTATTAAGTCTGTCTTTTTCCCAGAATTGAGACTTAGTAAAGTTTGACCGCAGAAGCAATATTAATAAAGTCACTTTCAGACAGCGAGGCCAGCCGCAGAACCTTTTAGAATATCAAACCTTGTCTTACAATATTTGACTTGGTTTAATATTATTTTTTTAAATATATTGGCATTTAAGGTTTAAAACGGCACTCGAGAGAGAGCTCTTAAATGTAGTTTTATGCTGCAGCTAGGTCTAGACGTGAATAAAGCCACCGCTCCGCTGGCTTTCTTCAAGCAAGAGTTCAGAAAAGCCGTACTACAAAGTTGTCTCCTGTCTTGACGCGCTTGTATCGCCTCTCTCTAAAAACCAGAATCGTGCCGGAGTCTCTGCTGACTTTTGCAACTGGATTTCTGACTTCCTGAGTGATCGATCGATCAAAGTGTTAATAGATGGCTGCTCATCGGATCATAAGGCTATTGATGCTGGTGTTCCTCAGGGTTCTGTACTTACTGCGACTCTATTTCTGCTGCATATCAACGACCTACTCTACAGCTTGATGCTATTGGGTACGCAGATGACAGTTCAGTTGCAGAAAAATATCTGTCGAGTGCAAGAGCCAGCAGAGAGGAAACGGCTACTGTTAGAGAGGCCATGGCAAATGAATTTGACCTTAAATCTCGTTTCCTAGTGGGGTGATGACAATCTAGTCAAATTCAGTGCTCTGAAAATACCGGCGTGTTTTTTTTTACTGCAAAAGGAGCCAGTTTCAGTTATCTCCTACTTTTCGAGGTGCATCTGTACCAGTTACCGACCTCCTACAGCTTTTGGGCATGGAGTTGACATCTGATCTCAACTTCGGCTGAACCTTAAATCAAAAGCACAGACTGCAGCCAAGAAGCTGGGTATCCTAAATAAGGTGAGGCGATACTTCACACTTGAACAGCATTTAAGTTTCAGGTAGTTGACTTGGTGGAACTGAGAGCTAAAAGGCTTATAGGCGACAAAACGTTGGTGACTAGGCTTCACAGCCTGGCTAATCGGCGTAATGTTGCTTGCCTGTCGGTCTTCTACAGACTGTACTTCGGAATTATGCGCAGGAGCTCCACGACCTGATCCCACCATCGCCCTTTTACTACCGGACTACCAGACGTACTGCAGCGTACCATCCACACTTGGTTGATATCCCGACCAGTCGTACTCAGTGCTTCTCCTCCACATTTATTATGCGTACAGCCAAAGTGTCGAACTCTTTGCCAGCGATTGTGTTCCTTTCCACATTTTACTCATCTGCCTACAAAGCAAGAGTGAAAGGCATCTTCTGGCCACGCTTGTTCCATCATAGACCTCATCCATCGCTTTCCATCAGGTGTGATCGATGTCAAGAGCAGGCACAATCAGCATTAAAAAAAAAGTAAGGTCAGCAACGAATTTTGGTATTACTTTTACATAAAATCTAAATTGACACAAAATTATTCAATACCTACTCTGCTTTTCAAAATTTAAGATGTGTGTTCAAGAAAAAAAACCTTAATAAACTGAAAGGGTAACCAGCTTTAGTTGTTGACTATACTAGTGATAAGCACACCACCATATTTAACGTGTATTTATTTTTGGTGACTCCCGAAGAGACAAAAATTGTTGGATGGCATTTTACCAACAACAGAGTTTTAAACTGAAGAAGACAAATGATAAATTAATTTATTTATGTAAGTAGGTTTGCACAAATACTTTTACATGTCAATTATATTTTAAAAACTAGGTGAGGACGGCGTGCGTTTCCTGTCTGACTACTCTGAGAAAAAAGGCCGAAATAAACACAGAGATCACAGTCTCTTTTAAAGTACAGACATAATCTTGGTCAGATCATGTGAAGACCATGTAGATCGATGTCTGAGATGGTCTTTTGAGGAAAGAGCCACACAGATTAAGTGGACCTGTCCATTCAGTGCACGCATTAGTCAGAAATCATGCAGCTTAACTCAAAACCAACGATTTGACGAACAGTAAGTACCAAAGAAAGGATACTTGGGTAGGCCACATAAATTACTCAAACTGCCAGACCATGACAAAAACTAGCAGAACAGAGAGAAAAACGACACACGACGAGACGAAACACAACATGCCAAACAACACAAACCAATTTAAAATACAAGCTTGTATCTCATTTAGCCGTACAAAGGAAGTAAGTACATTACATACACGCTACAAAAAGTCAGGGCAGGCATGTAAAGAAATGCTCCACGCTCCGTAGTCGGGCCAACCGTCGAACTGAACGCAACCATTAAGTTGAACGTTAGTACTTGCGTTCCTTATGAGAACGCCGCCGCTGCTTTTGTTTAGGGAGGTGGGTGATAAGCGGAGCGGAAGCGGGAGCCGGTGTGCAGCGATGTGAAGCGATTTATAACTTTGAATTGTTTCTGCCTAACGGCATGTTTTTTTTTGGCGCTCGGGTGATGTTAACGGGGGGAGTTGTTGGTAAACTTTTATTTTTGTGCAATTGTTTCGTGAGATGTCACTTGAAATTAATTAAAAAAAAAAACAAGATAGCGGCATTAGTTCCGATTTTGGCCACACTATGACAATAAACTTGAATGTCGCTCACAACAGCTGTAATAACATACCTAAGTCATTACGGCCCGTACCCTAAGTGCCTCACCTCGTCCGTATAAATGTTCACTTTTTACCACTCCACTATACAGCATGCAGTGTCTACACAATACAGGTTGTTCTATCTGCACTATACAGGCTGTAGTATCTACGCCGTTAATATTTGCAGTCACTAATGCAATCCTGCAACTGACGATATTTGCCTCGAAAATTGCTTCCGATATTTACTTAAAGTCGGCTCATAATACAGAAAATAGATTATTATTATTATTAGCCTGTGATGTCCCACTGCAGGGCAAAGGCCTCCCTACTCTCTTTCCACTTCTCTCTGCTCAAAGCTGCTGAGGACCAGTTCTTGTTGAAGGAGTCTAGCTCATCCCGCCATCTCCATCTGGGCCTGCCACGATGTCGCTTGCCATTAAGAGGGACCCATTGGGTCGTAAGTTTGGCCCATTGTTCGTCTGACATGCGGCAGATGTGTCCAGCCCAATTCCATTTTAGCGTGGCAGCTTTCCAAGTGACATCAGTTATCTTTGTGATGGAGCGGATGGTCGTATTCCTAACCCGGTCTGTTAGTTTGATACCCAGAATACTCCGTTCCATAGCCCTCTGGCAAACCTCGAGTGTGGACCTCTGCTGATTTCAGCAGAAAATAGATATTCGTTAAAAAATATTTGCTTTAAAGTATTTAATGTAGGGCTTCTGTGCATATTGTGTGTTTAATGGCAATGTTACGGACTGGTTTTTTAAATATTGGTTGTTTCCTGATCTTTGATTTCAATTTCAAAGAAATAAAATAGTATGTAAACATATTCCGTCTTATTTAATATAAACATATTTATTAGCTTCACTTGTAACTAACAATGTAATAAAACCTTCGAAGTCAATTTTAACCTACTTCTAGTTGTCGTATCGAAATTAAACTTTGTAAATATTTACATGTAGTTAGTTTGGATGAAAATATTATAATTTGGTATCTTGGAGCTGACCTGATGATAGAGATGGATAGTGGAACTCTCAAGTGGTTACCAGTAAACCCCTCGAGTTTGGGCTCACATGTTAAGCTTCGAAAAATAGGTACTCGTAACGCTAACCTGACAGCTAGAGGATATGGTTATTGGTAATAACTCAGCGGCTGGTCGTCATCACGTAATGATCTATATTTAGTGCTTTTGTTAACCCAAACAGCTTTTGAAAGAAGTCCACCTAGAACTACGCTACGCTGTACGGAGGACTATTAAAAAGATGACACTTCACCAATACACAGAAGACGGATCATTTAAAATTCACATACGAACGTATACATTTGTAAATAAGTTAATTACGTCTATAATATAAACACTTCCCGCAATTCTTTTAAAATAATTTCGCTTACAGAAACGGCCGTAATAAACTTTAAATTATTTAAAACTTGTCCCTTGTAAAATGTATGAATCACACATTCGTGGTAGCCATTCAACTTTTAAAATATAAATCACGCTTTATATGACAAATTAAAAGCGACCGTACTTAAAAATGAAGGACCTTTCGTGAACTTCAACTTACAACTTTCCTATGACGAAATAAAGTGCAATTTCCCTTGAATGGTTAAATGGTTTCTGAAAGATTGTTTGCTAAGTTATCAAATGCAGTCCTACAGAACCTTATGTGGATGAAGTATGGTTAGAATTTCTTTGGGTGGGTGTAAGATTTAACGTTTGTAGAGGAATTCGCTGCGTTTTCTTTTGAATGTCACAATAATTATGACAAGTGACGTCTGGTGCGGTCTGAGAGCCTGAAGTCAATTTTATAGCAGAGTCATTTGTTTTATTTGAAAAAGTTTCAATATTTAAATGGAGTTTTGGAAAATGAACAGTCTAAATGTTTTGAAATGTTGATGTTGTGCATTTTGACATTTATATTTCCCTCGAGTTAATGAAAGAGCAAATAATTGAACATTTTGCGAATGTACTTTTATTTTACTTTAACGATATTTAATATCGGTTGATGAGTTATTCATTCAGTACATCATTGTATTTAAAAGATTTTCTCATTTTAGAAATCTATGAAATCGTTTGACAATTACGTGTTACTGACACACGATTAGATTTAGAGGATTAGACATATCTAACCTAAACCGAAACCCAGTTAAAGCTAGTTACTAATTCACCATAATCCAGGAATATTAATAGATGTTGAATGTTAATACAATATTAAGTTAGGCACTCTATTATTTATGAGCTATCTCGGCTAATAAATTGTCTGCCAGCAGTTTAGGAGATAAACGGGTGTAGATACTGGTTTAGTTGTTGTATTGTGTATGTTTGTAGGTAGATGTGGTTTCCAATCGCGAACAAGAAGAACTATAAGTGAATCTTCAAAATGTTCAATTTTGTTTCCTTGATTTTGGAGGGAATGCTGCATGTTTTTTCAGCGAAGTTAAAAAATAATCGTAATTATTTATCGATAGCAAAGATATGAACTTTTCACCAAACAATGTGAAATAAGTGAAATTCTATATGAAGAAGAACTAGCAGGGGATCGAGGAGGGGGGTGGAGGGGGGGGGGCTCAGGGGATCAGATCGGAATAAATCAATTAAATTCATCATACACACGCACGCCCTTTTCCCGCAGAAAATTCAGAACGCCCCACCTGCTTCTCCTCACATACTCATTTTGCTTCATTTACGTTCATATAGGTACCTGGTTATACTCGCACCTGACGTGTCTGAAGAACATCACTAATAAGCCCAGGGTATATTCACAACTCTGTATCAATAAGGTTCAAATTAAGACTTATCTATATATCTAACCCCTAAAAGTCCCTCTAAAGAAAGCAAATAGTAATACTACGATACCGACAACACCTAAGGAAGATAAATCGTTTCAAAAAAGGGTTAAAAAGTCACTTCGAATCGGTGATCCAGGGCGTGTCACGAATGGGTCGGTCGGTTTAAAACGCTGGCCTCTGCAAACACCCAGTACTGACGATGATAGACGACTTAGTGCTGGCAGCTCTACGACTTTCTTTGTTTGATCCCTGGACAATTAGTATTGATTGTATGTTACATTTAAGAGCAGTTGTTTTGAAAATGGTTGTTTATTCTTTGTGATTTTATACATATAAGTAGGTACACATAATTATAAAGTCACGCTTTTTACATTCGTGCATACGCAGATAGTACAGAACTGCAACTGCTATAAGTCCCTTTTTGCAAATTTTTGATTGGCATGACACAATGACAAACATTTCTTATATTTCAGAGGTGGAATAAGATGATTCTTGACACTAATTTGCTGCGGTTGGTGAATTCGAACTATATTTAAATACTTGTTTCCTCTTGGTGTAATGATCCCTAATCCTTGCAATAATCACATATCCTGGTTTCAAATTAGGAAAAGATTCAGGATATGGATAATAACGACTTTCAATTACTAAATAGTAGTAATTTCACTAGTTTTAGATGGAAATTATCCCACGGGACTACTAGCGGGATAAATAGCAACCTATGTCCTGACCCAGGGTAAGATCTACTTGTGCGCCAGGCACTCAGAACCTTCAAACCGGATTACAGCAATGTTTCTTGGCGACAGAAATAGTTGTGGTGGTAGTACTTCTCAGGCCGAGCTCCTACTCGAACAGCTCCACTTACTCCATGAAACGCTCACATCTGACATCTAAACAAATCCATACTTAATAACATTATATACGCGAAATTAAGTCTCTCTATCTCTTACCTTATCACGCTTTAACCACTGCGCCCTAATTGCGGAACATGCTATTAATCACAATCTGAATCATTTTGGATTGTTAATCCATTACTTCATATGTTCGGAACGTTTGTCTGTTCAACAACGTAAATAACGGAACGAATGTTGTTGAACTGTCAAAATGGAAGCCATTCCTACTGTTAGTGTGTTACGTAATTACCGCGGTGAACTTATTGACAGATAGGTAACATGAAGAAGGTTATTGGCTGTTTTCAGCAGTATTAAAAAATATGAAGTCGCGACTCACAGCTAGTCTTTTATCTATACTAATATTATAAATGCGAAAGTGTGTGTGTCTGTCTGTCTGTTACCTCTTCACGCTTAAACTGCTGAACCGATTTTGATGAAATTTGTTGTAGAGATAGTGAATGTCCCGAGAAAGGACATAGGATCGTTTTATCCCGATATTCCCGCGGAAAACCGCGGGGCGCTGCTAGTGGTAATATAAATTAGCCTTTTACAAATATCAGTACTGATTCCTTAACAATATTCTAGTTGTTGTTGTTGTAGTTGTTTGAATTTTCTATTTTTCAAACAATGACAGCAGCAGCAACAATACATTTGCGAAATCAGTCCTCACGATCTTTGTAAAAGGCTGATTTATATATTACTTCGATCCCGTGAGAATTTCGGGATATAAACTATTCTAAGTCCCTTCCCGGGACTCAAACTATCTCTATAACTACCAAATTTCATCTAAATCGGTTTAGCGGTTTAAGCGTGAAGAGGTAAGAGACAGACAGACACACTTTTGGATTTATAACATTAATTACGTTATTTATGTTGTTGATCAGACGAATTTACTTACTATTTCATTAAAAAAAAAATCAGATTGTGACTGAAAGTGTGTCGGTGAGCAGGATAATGTCATAATCCAAGTTGGATTACCAGATTAGTGTTCACAGTTTGTAGTTATTTCATAGACGTAGGAAGATGCTGTTCATCCTCTTGACATTAATCCTTCGGGCACCTTTGTAGCCCCATTAGCAAATAAAGTGACCTACCCTTTCCGGTTTAGAGTTCAAGCAGACGCAGACGGGAGCTAAATTAGGTCTCCTCAATGTTTTGCTAAGTATAAAAATAGACGTCTTTTCGCAGTAAAAGGCCTATCTAGCCTTTCATAATGGTTCTAGGTTTCCAAATTATGTACCTAAAATCGTTATGGAAATGTATTATTGGTCGGCTGTGTCCTTGTGTTCTGCGAGTATGCTGTTACGCCTTCAAGGTGAGGAGATGCTAGAAAAGCTTTTACTGTTCCTAATTTTGGCACTCATACAATATTAGCAAAACATCAGCATAATATGTGGAACTTTCCCCATATTTTGCCTTAACCCTACAAATATTCCTACTAGGGTCGCAGATAACCTAACAACAAAATATTCTTCCAACCCAAATATTCACACCAATTTTCTTAACCTCAGCAGCTGATTCCCGACTAGCTCACACCCAACACTGAATTTACTCAGTGTCCACGTCGAAGGGTGAAAGGCTCTGTAATGTGCTAACGTTTTTGTCCAGTGACGAAGGTACGGCAAGTGACGAAGGAGAGTTTACTAAGCACTACGTGGAACGAATTTTTGTGACAACACCCTATTATTTGTAGTATCTTTTTTGGATACACGCTTTCATTTGGTGTTTAGTTTGTCTTTTATGGTTTTATTTGAGGAAGTGAGCAGTCAATAGTAAACTGATGAACGAAACTAGCAGTATTACGTGGAGATTTTGATCATCACATAAAATCCAATGTCTTCCAAAATCGTCAAGAAATATCCTGCCTAATAAATTGTATTTTATTGTAATACTCGTACCTACTTTGAATTCTTCAACTAAGTTCTGTAACCCTTACATCGTAAAGTTTATTTTTAACCAACAGAGGGTCGGAAATGAAAGAATTTACGATCTAACCCTTTATTAGTTCACCCACTCGTAGGGATCAACACGTTAGAGGATGAGCTGCGTAGGAGGGTACCGAAGATATGCCAGTAATGGGTGTACATACTATATGGCCGGTACTTAGTTTGAAATGCCCTCAAATTGTTTGAAAGGTCAACATTGTTTGACCTAAATTATGGCTAAATACTTGGTGTATACCATAAGATACAGTAGTTAATTAATAGGAGTCAAAGACACGTTTTCCACTTTTTGAGTCTGATAAAAGATTTTGTTATTTTTTAAATTGTATTAAAGCAAAAATCGATTTATTTTCGTTGGATCCCACTTTTGAATCCCAGTTTAATATTTTTGGCGTTGGATCCCACAAAACATTATTTTGTATTTCCATTGGATCCTAAATTTTAAAAATGCAAGAGTAATAGTAGGTACAGTACTGTAAGCAGGTACAGGATTTGATTTGCGTCCTTTATAATTATGACGGCTGAAATGACTTACCAACTGAACTTCGACAAACCGTACTACGACAAGATTTTATTTCGACAATACGAAACTCCGACACGTCTTTATTTCGAAAATACTTTAGTTCGAAATATCTTAAGTCCGACACTACTGTACTCCGATAAAGCTTTTCTTCGACATGACTTAACTAGGAAACGATGCGACTTCGACGACATGCTTCTTCGACAACAATGGTAGTCCGACATGAGTCAATTTCGACGTACTCTACTCCGGCATGCTGTACTTCGACAATACAATAGCTAATTTCATTATATTAATCATTCCAATTTATGAAACGAAAAAACGTTCTAAATCTGCTATCATTTATTTCTTTCCACATTGAACATAAAAGTTGCCAAAAAAAGTAGCTACGATTCCCCTTAATTTGGCAACCATCAAATAACGCAATATAATGTTGGGATCCCATTAGGCTACAATCACCTGCGGGGTTGCTTAAGGAAAATTTCGTGGTAATCTCAGCGTTATTAGCAGACCATTAGGTACATAAAGATTCCGATCACTGCTTACCCACGGGAATTATTTGCTTAATGATCTATCAATGGCGGTCTATGGTTTGTAAAAATTGTGGTCAGAAAAGGAAAGGAGAATCGTTTCGAGAATGTTCTGGGAACCTTTCCTGATTCGGCGGGATAAAGAATTTAGATGTTATCGGGATGAAAAGAGATGTAGGTTAAATAGTATGTTACATTGGGTGAATTTAAAAAAAAGAATGAAATTAATAATAGAGACAGAACAAAAAACTAGGTCACAGACTTGAGATATGGAAACAAATAGTCTCAGGTGGCTTTGGCGTCATCGACCCCTTGTTTTACCAAAGAATTTTCTAATCCGATAATCAACCTAATGACAACAACTTGATAAATTAAAGACTACAAGCCAATATAAAGTATCGATGCAGGTACAGATACTAGCTGTGTGTATACTCATTGTGTGTGTATACTTGCTGTGTGCGTATACTAGCTGTGTGTGTATACTAGCTGTGTGTGTATGCTAGCTATGTGTGTATGCTAACTGTGTGTGTATACTTGCTGTGTGCGTATACTAGCTATGTGTGTATATTAGCTGTGTGTGTATGCTAGTTGTGTGTGTATGCTAACTATGTATGTATACTAGCTGTGTGTGAATACTAACAGTGTGTATACACACACTGTTAGTATTCACACACAGCTAGTATACATTAGTATACACTAACAGTGTGTGTATACTTGCTGTGTGCGTATACTAGGTATATGGGTATACTAGCTGTGTGTGTATACTAGCTGTGTGTGTATGTTAGCTGTATGTGTATGCTAGCTGTGTGTGTATGCTAGCTATGTGTGTATGCTAACTGTGTGTGTATACTAGCTGTGTGTGTATGCTAGATATGTCTGTATGCTAACTGTTTGTGTATACTAGCTGTGTGTTAGCTGTGTGTGTATGTTAGCTGTATGTGTATGCTAGCTGTGTGTGTATGCTAGCTATGTGTGTATGCTAACTGTGTGTGTATACTAGCTGTGTGTGTATGCTAGATATGTCTGTATGCTAACTGTGTGTGTATACTAGCTGTGTGTGTATGCTAGCTATGTATGTATGCTAACTGTGTGTGTATACTTGCTGTGTGCGTATACTAGCTATGTGTGTATATTAGCTGTGTGTGTATGCTAGTTGTGTGTGTATGCTAACTATGTATGTATACTAGCTGTGTGTGAATACTAACAGTGTGTATACACACACTGTTAGTATTCACACACAGCTAGTATACATTAGTATACACTAACAGTGTGTGTATACTTGCTGTGTGCGTATACTAGGTATATGGGTATACTAGCTGTGTGTGTATACTAGCTGTGTGTGTATGCTAACTGTGTGTGTATACTTGCTGTGTGCGTATACTAGCTGTGTGTGTATACTAGCTGTGTGTGTATGCTAGCTGTGTGTGTATACTAGCTGTGCCCGCGACTTCGATTGCGTGCATGTCGAAAAACAAATTGGATTTCATGTTTTTTTTTTCCGGCACCCTAATTATTTTTCTCAAATAAAATAATTTACTCCTATGTTAAGTTAAATTACTCCTTATAACATCAGCTTTCTCACAATAATATGCATGTAGTAGGAAGCTGTTATATTGACATTACAAACAAACACTTCAATTTTATTTATTTATAAGTAAGTATAGCTTAAGAATCAAGAAACGAATAAAAATATAGTCAACGACCGACTTAATCCCAGCTTTCCACAAGTTTTAAATAAAGCTAACAACACAACTATGTAACTTTAGAATAAAAACTGCAGCGACATTCCTTACCAAGACAAATAGTGCTACGTAGGAACTGATTAATTATCAGTCTGTACACAAACTTTAATAATGAAGTGCGGACACGATTCCTCGATTAAAGCGATGCTTTTAAATAGTGAGGTTTTAGTTTAGAAGCTTTGGAAGATAATCAATGTCTGTTGTTTGTTTGAAGTATACGGGAGATTTAGATTAGTTAGTAATTTCATGTGTGTTTCTGTTGAAAACTAATTGTGATCCGGTGATTCTGCAACATAGTAAACGTAAACGTTTAGGTGATGCATTTCTAGTATCTCTTTTTGTCATTCAAAAGTCTATTTCTAGTAAAAAGTCAATTGTTTCAATATCATGATTCAATTATTTGTGTTTCAATGAAAGATCATTGAAACACAAATAATTACATTACGTCATTACCGAACAGCAAAAGTAATTTGAAACCGAATTGTACCAAATCGGAAGTAACATGGAGTGGGTACACGTTTTCGTAAAGGTGATTGAATTCATAACAGTCAAGTATTATTACCGCTTTATCCTCCAAGGAAAATAATTCCAGCGTTCCGCAAACAATTCCCAAATGCAGCTCACATTACGGGCTCGACAAAACGCTCAAATAAAAATCTAAACGTTTACATCGAAATAAACCCCACAAAGCCGCTACTAACCGTTCCACTAACACACCATAATAATAATAAAACGTAAACTTGAAACGATAAAGTTTAATATACGTTGAGTAAGTTGACAATTTCGGCAACAGAGCATGTACGGAACTATTCCCTGGACGAATCATAACAACTTACAATATTGCATTTTGCACTCGCTCAGAACAAGTTTCCGGGAAAATTTTGTCTAGGTTGGAATAGAATTGTTGAATAGAAATGTTTCGGAATTTTTCAACTTATTGATCTCGGGGCGAAAAGTAGTGTGGCATGTCTCTTTTGGGACATAAATTGAGTAGGACATAATTATAATGATTAGTTTTGAACACCGCATACCGCACCGCTCGTATGAACATGGTGCTAGCGGGCATGGCTGTGGAGAACTGAATCAACCTGCGTGGTTTGTGGTGGGTTTTAATGCCCAGAAGAGTTTATGACAACTCTTTATACATTGCAAAAACACTTGTGGCATCAACGTCAATGTAAAATATTGACCAATTAGAAATAACAACAACAAACAGGGCAAGCTAAATAAAATAGACGAAAAGTGGTCCACTTTACCCCTGGACTGAAACAGCTGGAACTCATGGGGAGAGGCCTTTACCCAGCAGTGGGATGATGCAGGCTAATAGTAACAGTCCAGCATGTCCAGGGTGCTAAGTACTGCTACAGTCTGAATGCGTTTGTTGTGTAGTATTCTTCTGATCTGGCGTTTTCCAACGGCTGGTTATCTGCTGCTGCTGCCTGATCAACTGATGGCTGCGGTGCAGTGCTGACCAACTCCAGCAATGACCTTGGTACTACGAAGTTCTTCTTCTATTTCTGGCCTATCACGACCAATGACGTCTACCTACTCTTGTGTATTTTTTATGGAGCAACAAGCTACAGAGCTTGTTGCTCCATAAAACTTTGTGAAGACGATAATGTTGATGCTGAACAATGCCAGTTCTATTTTAATTATTAATATGAATTTTTAGGACAGAAGTATGGTATACGACATCGGACCGATATTCGGCCTTTTACAGAAAATATGTCTTCTGACAAAATAAAAAAACGTGAGAATCCCAGTATCCCATTTTGCGTAACACTCCTACTATCACAATCCTTTTTATTTGAAAGAGGATTAATTACACATTACTTCATATTTTATTTATAAAATAAAATGTCTGTATATTTAACGGAATCAATATTGTTGAATTGTCAAAATCAAAGGGACTGAGTGTGTTGAGCAAAGGGTATCTAATCATAATGCATCAAACATAAAGTACCTATATACTGCTGTTAATAGGTTTGTGCGCTTGTTGAAATGTACCTTAATAATCTTCACTAAGACCTTCCAAAGAGAATTAAATTCCTGTATGACAAGTTTTACCTTCCTGCTGGTGTGAGGTAGGTACACGTAATTGTGAATGTGAACAATCCGCACAGCAGTGCCTGTGGGACTTCAGTCCGCTGCAGAATGAGCGCAACGCAATCTGCGGGATAGTTTAGAGTTTCATCAGTCAGGAAATGACACCAGGTAAGATGAAAATGACACCAGGTAAGATGAAAATGACACCAGGTAAGATGAAAATGATTACTGAATGAATATTTGGACGTTCAGGGATCTTTGTCGCAACGGGTGTTGTGTCATTTTGGGGTCATGATGTTAATGCGTTGCATGGAGCTAAAATTAGACATTGACATTCATAATAGCTGTATTAGTACCTACTCGCGACCGTTGGCCTGAAAGTATGTCGCTCCAAACTGGGTATCTGTTTTGTGATTTTAGCGGTCTTTCATTTCCATATCTCTTACCGGAACGCCCTTATCGATCTGCTCCGACTTTCGGTACCTCGGGTCGCTTGTCCAAGGAGATGGCAAAGTAGACCAAGACGTAACGCACCGGATCAACTCAGGATGAATGAAATGGCGACAGGTCACAGGAACAACTTGCGACCCAAGATGCCTCTCAAGTTATAGGGGAAAATTTATAAGTCCGTGATAAGGCCTGTCGTACTTTATGGGTCTGAACGCTGGGCCGTGAAGAAGGCGGATGAAAAAATATTTTATGAAGCGGAGATGAGAATGTTGAGATGGATGTGTAGAGTGACGAGAATGGATACAGTAAGAGATGAGAGAAGGCCGAAAAAACGATGGATGGATTGTGTGAGGAATGATATGAAAGAGAAGGGAGTGAATGATATAGCGTGACGGTCGACAGGGAGAGTGGAAGAAGAAAACGTGTTGCGCCGACCACAAGTAACATGGGATAAGGGCGGGAAGATGATAATAATAATGCCCAATTGATAAAGGTAACAGAAAATACGCATGTTACGAAATGAAAGAGATAATAAAAGAGACCATGATCTCTGAGCTTGCTGCGGCATTTCTTCTCAGGGATCAGGCAGCTAGGAAATGCCGGCGCCATCTAGTTTTAATATATTGACCAACAACATATTGACGTGCAAATGTGTCTTACAAGATCTACTTACTTAAAAAAGTCATTTAATTTCGTTCCGAAAAATGCATGGAAGAAAGGTTTGTTAGTATCATTACAGTGAACTCAATTGAAAACCATTCGCAATGAATTTGCTCACGATAAAATTATACAAAACGCTATAAAATTATATATTATTATTAGACATTGATAGTAGCAATAATAAAGTATCATCTAAAGTATAAAGCTAGCTGAAAAAAACAACTAACAACGTAATGAAAAAACGCCTACAGAAAGTATTTCATTATCATTGGAATGAACTCGATTGAAAATCATTCGCATCGATTGATTAGGGTCATAACCAAGTTTATGTTTCTCTATCTATCTACCGAAGGCGAAAAATCATACATACATAACGCCTAGGCCTGCTACAAAAAATCTCCGAGCTATGCTCCATAGGATCGAAACTATAACACTCCAAAACGTATAAAACGTGCCGCGTACCGTCACTCAACTCGTCAAATTTTACATTCATTGGCTCATGAATTTATATTAATAAATTGAACGTAGGTATCGCCCCATAGATTTGCACGAGCGCATTTTAATATTCAATTTTGTTAAATAAATATTGTATTATTTGAACATTTACAGCGCCATCGTTTGATTTTACAGTGGCTATATTTTATTTTAGAATTGCTGTTATCGTTAGAGAGTTATTGGACTCGTATGCTAATTGATTGTGAATTAATTGTATGTTCCGTTTATACAAATTAGGTTTGCGCCGTTTGCGTGTATTTTTAATGGGTGTTAGTATCTTTGTCAATAAACAGGATTAAGGCTCCTTCAAACAGGCGCGACACGCGACGCGAATCGCGAGCGGTGCCTTTGCGTCGCGTGCGATTCGCGTCGCATGTCGCGCCTGTTTGCAGGTGAGGAACTTTTACTGTTTGACGATATGCTGATACTAAAATTCTAAATTAGGATAATAATTAATTAAAATAATCGCGAGATAAATAAGAAAATTGATTGCAGTGCCTATGGTGTTACTGTCATTTCATTCCAAAATTCATTGTTCAAATTGTATAGAATCGTTCTTTTTCAATAATATAAGGCAACTTAAACTTATAAACATCATTCTTATTTAAAAATCTCCGTTTCCCCATCACCATTCATACCATCACATATAAGCTCTTTCTCCATTTTCCTCCCACAGGGATTATTTGTTCATCCTGCACCACGTAAATCTTTTTCCACTCTGGCGCAAGTTCATAACTTCATTTACTCAATAAAAAACGTTCTGTGAAGTTTACCGCGCTTCGTAACTCTGTCTTTCTTTCACTTAGTTTCAATTTGATGTAATCGCGTAGTTCCTCTGTTGGCCCCATCAGATTACGTCGTGAACATACACGCGTTGCAGGGATTTGCTCCCTACTGCAGTGTTGTGGCCTCGCTTTCGGAGTTGCTTGGGACTTTTTGGTTTCAAGTGCGATTTCGCTGTGTGATGTGTGTGTTTCTCATCACTGCTACTGTACAAGTGTAGGTACATAAGTTCTTTTTGTGACTTCATAATGAAAACTGTATTTGGTCATCAATTTATCTTAAGAAAAATCTATGATATATTGTCAATAACAATCAAATAAAATGTACTGTCATCGTTTTTGAATCTTACATAATTTTGATGACATTAGTAAATTGTTACGTTTAGGGATAGCTGTAGCATGTTGCAATGTATAAACTCCACTTCTCGGAGAAACCAAGATACCATCCAGAAATAATAAAAAAAAAACAAAGAAATTGCAGAGAACATAGCCACCCTACTCGGTGGGGATTAGCCGTGTGCGGGTGCGAGTCGCGCTAAATTGTAGTGTAGTGTGGGCCGTGCTTTATGTAAGGGTGCGAGAACACACGCTTTAAATTGTATGGGGTGTAAGGGGTAGTGCACAATGTTACTATATCAGCTCCTGTGACGTCAACTACACCTGGGTGTCACTGCGTTTGGAAGCGAGACGAGGTAGAATTTTACTGACTGTATTTACTTTGGAGAAATTAATCTATGTAACGCTATAGTGCTTTTCGATAACCAGTTTTCGTAAAACTCTGAAAAGCGTAGCTTCGATGTAGATGTACTTATTTATTAAGTTACACTCACATGATGCTATTACAATTCCTATAAAACAAACAATTTATCGACGCTGACACGATAACTGTACGTTATGCGTATCGTTTCCGCTAAGTGAACAGCCATTAATTTTCCTATACAGATAAACGGCACAGAAAAACTCTGTACAACAATTTTACGTAAAAAAACGTTTTACATAGCCATACACCAGCCTTATTTCAGTATCCTACAGATTTTAACATAAAGATTATCTGAAAAAATCACAATCCCGAATTCTTTCACGTAAACAACCAATCTGAACCTTACGATGCTAGTTTTAGGGTTGAAAGTGGTGTGTAGAGGGATAAAAATAAGGATGGTTCCAGGCTGTCCCCAGGGATATTACACCAGGTAATATGGCGTTGACAGTAAAGGCAACTCGATTGGAGTTGTGTTAACTTTGCCTACTCCTGGGCTCTTGATTATGTTGGTTTTGGAAATCTGTCGCTGGTTTTGGTAAAATTATTATTAATTTCATAGTTGTTTCAGTCTTGATTTAAGCTCATAAAGACGGGGGTCGTTACCAAGGCAGGCCTAAGAAACGCTGGTGCGACGACTTATACTCATTCTTGACTGATTGGCCGGAAAAGGCAGCAGACAAAGATGAATGGCGAAGTATGGGGGAGACTTTTGCGCAGCAGCGGAACAGTATAGGTTAATATAAAAAAAACAATAAGTACCTATACCTCGTAGTAATAAGGCATAAGCCACCATATTTTCGCCTGTTATGTTTTTTTAAGCGAAATGTGGGTACCTATAAAGCTACCCTCGTTGTTACTCTTTTAAACGTGGAACCGATTTTGTATAGAACATAGAATGGAAATAATAAGTGAAAATCGATTTCTATCTTTTTTAAAAGAGTAACCTGACTTTTGCAACAGCCCCACAAAGTTAGTTACTTAGCCTTTTCCCAACTAAGTTGGGATCGACTTTCGGTCTAACCGGATGCAGCTGAATACCAATATTTTACATGGAGCGACTGCCTATCTGATCTCCACAACCCAGTTACTCGGTAATACTATATTCCTTGGTAAGACTGGTTGTCAGACTTTCGGGATTCTGACTACTAGTAACGACTGTTAAAGATCCATGAATGACAGCCAGGACTAATGGCATAACGTGCTTTCCGAGGCACGGAGGGGTGTCGGTATGTAAAGATGGTCACCCACCCACAGACCAACCGCGGCAAGCTTAGCTTAACCTGATCGATCGATCTGTGCGGGTGTTATTATTTAGCCACGGGCCCCGCTTTTATTTTATGTTATACTCATAAAAATATTTTATTTCAGTCGATTTATTGCTTTCTGTGTTACGGGTGACGGGTTTGATTCCTTTTCGAAACAAATATTTGTATTATGACCCAAAACTGTGGTTTGGTTCCAGAAGTTTTTGTAATCGCTCTTATGATATATTAAAATTTCTGGTAAACCCTACCTACACGACACTTTTATAAAAGAAAGTGGAAATGATGGGTATTTGTCCATCAGTAAATATCCTATAAAGGAAAATACAATGGGGACTGACATTCATTTCACGCTTCATTTGTAGAATGGATTAATCAAGGATTAGGTCTTAACCTTCTATGTGACGTAGTGAAGCAGACTAAGCTGCCATACAGGTCCGGTCTTGCAGAGTAATGATAGGGCTGGCTTGTTTGGTGTTGACGTATATTCAAAATTGAAAATAATGGGTGGGGTAGAGGTAAGTGGTGGTACTTGGAGGGGCCTCTGCCGAGCAGTGAACGTCTTTCGGATGAAATCATGATGACAAATGAAAAAAGAATTCCTACATAGTCCCCACATTCACAATAATTAAAGAATGTATAAGTAAGTCATTCCTTTATAGTTGATTTGATGTTTATTTATTGTTAGGCTCTTCTACAATGAGTACACTGTCACTTTACAATATGTACTTTAGTCTAAGTGTCTCATTCCTTATAGTAAAGCACAGCACGCATTACATCATGCCCTGATGATTGATGTTATTTCAATACGTATAATTTGCTTATTAATCCCATACTTTTAAAAAACCTCTGAAACTATAAAAAATAGAGTAACGGGAAAATCTGCCGGCCAGCATATATTACCTCTGACCGCTAGGACCCTACGCTCCATCTTAATGTCTACGTCATCCTCAAGGGTAAGGAAATGGAACTATGGGAATCCTATTGTAAGTAAATACAAATGCTATTTCATTATTGTTATGATTCTAATCATCTAAACCCAGCGAGACCAAAGAGCTGGAATTAATTTGTATTGTTCCTACCCTACAAAGTGAATGATTTAATTAGTGTTACCAACTCCATAATTCAACATGAAACAAATTCAGAAATGTTACGAATATATTCATAATCTATATTTAAATCACGCCATAGCTGTTTCAAACCTCTAGTTTTAAAAGCGTAAACTAAGGCATAACTTTTTAACTTTTGCAGCCTGATATTCCGAAAATATTATGAAGTTCTGCAGTTGCCTCGAAATTCGTTTAAAAAGTAAAGTAAATCTGATGGACTTAATCTAGTTACGCAAACTCGGAATAAACTGGTTTTGAAACTAAATAATATAACGCTCGAGATGTTTATTTCCGCATTTAGGTACATGAATATTTTCTCGTTCCTAATAATGAGATCGCCAATAATTATATCAAGTGATTATGACAAAATCTCATTAAAACTTATTGCAGCGAGCATTTAATATCCGCCCGACCGATTTCGGTCATGGTGGCCAATATCAATGGAAATTATCCTAGTACATTGGAGATATCACATTGTTTAAGTGTTCCTTTACTCTCATAGTCCGATGGTAAAACAATTTAACACGAACGGGGGATTGATCAGCAGGACCAACTGCGTCACGTGCTTTCCGAGGCACTAGGTTATCGCACCACCAACTCATAACCTCGGGCTGCTACTGCGTAATTTCTATAAGAAAATCCCAATAACACATTACCCGGCTTGGGAATCGAACCCAGGACGGCCAGGATCCCATGCTCAGCAATCGCGCTTGCAACTGAGCGTTAAAAAATCCCTGCTGCTTTTTGCCGGACGATTGACATTAGTAAAGCCTTGTCAAGTATTTAAGTGGGAAGCTAATCCACTACCAATATAACGGTGAAACTCACTAGCGAACGGCCTCAAGAAAGACTAAAGCTTCGGCCAAACCTGCGCGACCAAAGCAATAGCGAAGCAGGAGCGTCAGTCGTGCGGCGGACGCTGCTTGTGTTTATCTATGACGCCTTGCACACCTACGCGACCGCTGTAGTCGTTCAGGTGTTCACGTTTAGTTTCGCTTTGTTGACGCTCCCGCTTCGCGTCCCGCGTCTCGCGTCCGTGACGCGCAAGTTTCGCCGAAGCTTTAAGCTGTGGCGAGGTAGTCCTTCCCTTTCCATTCCATTCGTTCCACCTGCTGAAAATCTCCTGGACAAGAGTTGCCTTGGCTACCCAGCCAATCTATAAATAGAATCTGAACACAGATTGGTCCAAGCAAGGACAACCTGCTCAGGTGAAGATTTATAGACAACTAGTTTCAGTAGTATGGAGGTCGGAAATTATTCCACGGAAACCTAAACCTAGGTCTACTTGTCTACTTGTGTGTCAAACTTCATCGAAATCCGTTAAGCTGAGTGAAAGCGTGCAAAGGTAACAGACATACAGTTAATTTCGCATTTATCAAATTAATTTTAAAATATGGATTAAAGCCTATAGTGCAAATACGCGGTGCTGTTCTACAAATAGTGAGACACCTGATATCGTAGTGCCCTGTCTGAACGCTACAGGAATTGATGGACGCTACAGATGGTGCAAAACTGGTAGTACTGATGGATGGTACCTACTGATGGTGCCAACGATACCCTAAATAGAAGAGTAATACACTTTTACAAACTACAAAGGCATGCGAATTTGGCATCTTTTATCCCGAAGTTCCTCAAAGATCAAACGATTGAAATCGGCATAGAAAATATAGGATATTGTCGGAAAATTGGTTTTCCTTCCCACAATTTAATACATTATACCAATGAAAAAGGAAATAATGAAATTGTACCGACATTTGTTTACTATCAATAAATAGACATTTACGAAGCATGGTAACAAAGTTAAGTATCTTTAGTTAGATACATAATTATTTTGCGGTGCGATAAGTGGCGGTGCCACGGAACGTTGCCATTTTATAAGTATTATATTTTGTACTATTATTATCGTTCTACCCACATCCAGCGGAATTCTGCGGCCTTTACAAGGTCATTGGTCCACCTTGTGGGGGAGGTCTTCCACAACAACTCACCAAATCATAGTTATATATACAAAGGCACAAAGACGCGGCGTGGCGAGGCGCGCGGGTGACTCTCGCGGCCTGTACGGCCCGTACAGCTGCGTTTCTTCTAACTTTTTTTTATCAAATGTAGACCACTGAATAAAACCACAGCGATTTCACACGCAGCCATGGGCTCTGTATAACTTGACTTGTTGGAATAGCTGCCAACAAGCCGCAGCAGGCCGACATACGCCATATAAATGATCGGCATGAGCCGCGACAGACCTCGACAGGCGTAGCAGCACCTGGTGCGGCCCGTAAGGGAACGGACAGTGGCAACGCGGCATTACACTGCTACAAGGATTTTCTGGCACTCGAATGACGTTGACAGGGTGGCACTGTTGGTACACATTTCTGCAATTGTTTTGTAAAATATCACACAGCAATATAGCGGCGTTAGTTCAGATTTTGGTCTCACGCTAGAATCACCTTATAGAACACAGAAAATAAAATTAATGATAAACAGAACATAATAAAAAATACAGGCATGATTTGCCGAGGTGTTGCAAAAGCAGTATAAAAAAACACATTGAAACAAGTTATACCATGACATAGTTATTGAATACCTAAGTACTGTGTAGCATGACATAATTAAATAGATCCGGCGACTGGGACCGCGGTCCCAGTTAATTGCGGTCCCAGTCGCCGGAAACCTCATAATATTACTTGTATAAATAAATTCAAATAAAGAACAACCAACATGCGCGGTGTGGAAGGTAGCACCATGACAAACCGACTCAGTAAAACCCCTAATTACATACACGTTAGTTAGGGCCCGATATTTAGGTGATGTGTATTTTTAATGGGGACTCATCCTCCTTTTCTCTTACTATACCATCCTGATTTAGGGAAAAGGGGCATTGAATATCGCGTAGTGTAATAAGGCTTTAAAGAAAATTCAAATAAAAACAAACAGTGCGGTGTGCGTTTCAAGGTTGCACCAAATGGGATCCCAGCTCAGCATGTGTCAGGCAAACGGACGTCGAGCAGACGAGATAATTACGCAAACAATTACTGGAAAAAGTAATGTGCGTGAGTGAGTGTAAATTATGTAAGGGAGGCCGAGGCTGTAATAAACAGATGTTTTTCTAAAACTAAGTAGTAACAGATATTTTAATGACTCAATTTATCGAGTGTGGCCTTTTTTATCATGATAGTAGTTTATGAAACTGAAGCAAAACATTATAAAAATATCACATGAGCGTTTTAATACCTACTTAGTTAGTTATGTGCAGTTTCATTCGCTACTTCATCTATAATAAATATCGTAAATATGGCGCCCAAATCCAACATTCCACCACGGGGGTACACTGCACAGTACATTTATTATACTGCCACTATATAATATAATACTACAAAAATTTTTAACTGTACTTTAGAGAGATATTGATAAGGAAAGTGAGTGGGGTTTAATAAAACTTTTGATTTTACGTGGATAAAGTCTGTTATTGGGGTAATTTTTTTTTATTTCAAAATAAGAACTTTAAGATATTACTAGCTATTGCCCGCGACTTCGTCCTCGTGAAATATCACGTTACCCCGACCTACCCCCTGGCATTGCATCGTCTGCCCGCGCTATAACTTCTTTTCCGCGTAGGTTCCCTTTCTGACTTTATTTCTGTTTGCGTGGCTCTTAAGGGTCCCAGCGTGATGTTAAATAGCATAGGCTTCCTCGAGAATTGGTAGCCCAATTCTTCAAATCCGACTGGTAGTTTTAAAGATTAGCGTGTTCAAACAAACAAACAATCTCTTCAGCTGTATTATCTATACTTATAATAAATCTGTAGAGAGGTCAATTCTGTACATGATATATATTTTCAAAATAACTATCAGGGGGTAATAAGTGATCGATACTGATGCCAAAAATGCAATCAGTAAAATTTTTGTCTGTCTGTCTGTCTGTCTGTCTGTCTGTCTGTCTGTCTGTCTGTATGTTCCTTATAGAAACAAAAACTACTCGACGGATTTTAACGAAACTTGGTACAATTATTCTTCATACTCCTGTGGAGGTTATAGTATACTTTTCATCACGCTACAATGAATAGGAGCAGAGCAGTGAAAGGAAATGTTGGGAAAACGGGAGAAGTTGCTCCATTTTTTAAGCTTCCTTCGCGTGTGCAGCCTTAATGGTTAAAGCTACATAGAAATCATTTATGACGGAAATGTTCTACATAAAATTATCTAAAAAATATCCTACTACAGCATATGTCTATCTTTTATGGTTGACTCACAATAACACGTGTAACTCCCGATACCTTAGCAGTTCGGAGCTTTCTGATTATATTTGTTTACTCTTACGTTTATAATACTCTCACTCATCCCTAATTAAAAGAAGTTAATATTATTACCTATTCAATAAAAAAAGAATCTTAGTAATCGGTATAGAAACACCAAACTTATACATGAAATACGCTAATAAGCCATCGCGCCGTCGCGCGTGAATACTGAATCATGCCATAAGGATTATTTTTGTGTAACGGTTGCCGCGCTCGACGCGGGTCGCGGCGGTAGGGTAAGGGAGGTCCGAGCGCGAGCTTCATTCAATATTTGGCTGTTGATGCGTTCAGAGCGTTCGACCTTATTGACAGACGATAATTGATATTAACAAACCGTGCTTATCAGCGCGACTTTTAGTCTTTAAATAGTTTATTTGAATTTATTTTGTTGTTTTTTATAAAATAGGTATTAGTTGTTGTGTTATTAGACCGACACAGAACCCAAAAATGTGATTAAAAAAAAATTCTGTCTGTCTGTCTGTTTGTTCAGGCATCACGCAAAAACTACCGGTTCGATTACGATGACACTTGGTATAATTATTCTTTATTATCCTAGGCACCACACTGGGTACTTTTTATCCCGGAAAAAAATATACAATAAAAAACAAACTTAATTTTGCGGTTCGATCCCTAGACCCGATTACTGTACCAACCGCAAATAATAAGTTTGTCGTAGTACACGACGAAGATAATAATAATAGGCGAGCGTTCGTTCATATTAGCATTCTATAAATTGTATGTTTTAACTGCTACTTGCAATTCCAAAACGTGCTTTTCAGTGCGACCTTTTTATTCCTTTTAGTTTTTACTAAGTACAGTTTAAGGTAGAGTTATTTAGGTTTATTTTTATAAGTCGTTTTTATATGTAAGTATAGATTTTAATTTAAAAGTATGGGTAGTATATTTGATAGTGTACGTAGTGACCGTAGGTTATTTTATAAAACTGTTAGGTAGGATTAGTCATTCGTATAGATATTAGTTTTTAGGGATTTTGCTTATTTATTGAGTTTAGATTAGTTCATCATCTGCCTCATCTGCCTAGCCTTTTCCCAACTATGTTGGGGTTGGCTTCCAGTCTAACCGGATGCAGCTGAATACCAGTATTTTACATGGAGCGACTGCCTATCTGACCTCCACAACCCAGTTACTGGGTAATACGATACCCCTTGGTAAGACTGGTTGTCAGACTTTCGGGCTTCTGACTACCCGTAACGACTGTCAAAGATCCACGAATGACAGCCGGGACCAACGGCTTAACGTGCTTTCCGAGGCACGGAGGGGTCTCCATATGTAAAGATGGTCACCCATCCACAGACCAACCACGGCAAGCGTAGCTTAACCTGATCGATCGACCTGTGCGGCTGTTATTATTTAGCCACGTATCATCAGAAATAGGTTTATTTAGGTAGGTAGGTATTTTATTTACTGTTATTGAGTTTTTTTTTTTATTAGGTAGGTACTTAGGTTTACTTTTATAATCTAATATAAAATTCAAAGTCCTGTGATCCTGTCTGACTGATTATATCAATGCACAGCCTAAACCGCTGGTCATAGAGACATAAAATTTGGAGTGTGTTCTTTGTGAAGTGTATATAGGTATCCACTAAGAAAGGGTTTTTTGAAATTCCACTCCTAAGAGGGTGAAATTTCACGCGGACGAAGTCGCGGGCAGAAGCTAGTTATTAGTATAAATATAGATGAATGACGAAAAAGTAACTGCATATACAGGTTCAAATAATGGTCACATTACAAGCTATGGTTTGAATCCTCAATGGTGTACGAGATACGAGAGGTAAGGACGACGACACAAGACACGAGACGAGACGACGTACGAGATAGTTCTTGATCGTAAGTAGGTCGAAATTATTTGCATACAACCCCAGCCTATGTTCCACAATGTATCATCTCCAAGACAAACGGGAAGGTATTAAAACCACAAGAGACTCCCAAGTGGTTGAAGCCTTGAAATACATTATTTACAACGCAATATTGCAATAGTTCATAAATAATGATAGATGCTAACCCGGTCCGTCCTTATTACGGAGGAAAATATTCAGACATTTTAATAACTCTCTTGAAATATTGTTAATATTTTGATTCACAGGTTCTGAAAAGTGCGTTGGTGTTTACAAGCCACATCAAGGAACCACTTCAGAAAAATCAATTTACGGGTTTAACATCTACCTACCTTTTGATTGACCTTTGAGTCGGACTCGCATACGAAGAGAAAAAAAGACTAACGCCAAAAGAGGATTCTATTAAATAATTTGTAAGCAGCCAGTAATGACATTGGTTCATGCATTTGCATCAAACCCTGCAATGAGAATCCTACAATTTTCTACAACGTTACAATTGTTTCAGGAGCTTTAGAAGAACTCACTAGAACATTTATACTACCATAAATATCTCCGCTGTATCATGTACATTTGTTATAAACAAAATCTAACAGCCGTGTATGACCCGTAACCCACGCGACGTACCTACTAATATTAATCGTCCCAATTTCCATCTTTTCTGAACGTTAATCACGTTCGTTGACGGTCCCACATGATACCATGTGTAATGTTACAGCAACATACAGAGAAACAGAAGGTTCAGTTAGAATAATTCTATTTCAAAAATTTGTGTAGAGAAGAATAGAATACATACATACATAGTCAGCCTATAAAGTTCCCACTGCTACTCTCTTCGAGAGAGAGTGGGCTGTTATCCACCACGCGGGCCCGTGCGGGTTGGTAGATGTCACATGTCTTCGAACTTTCGGTTCTAGGACATGCCGGTTTCCTCACGAAGTTTTCCTTCACCGTATTGAGCGCAGTGGTAATGAAATAATTTACACGAAGTAAAGCGCCTGTATGGGTTCGAACCTACGACCTACAACTCGCAAGTCGCGGCTGATACTACTAGACCACCACTGCTTTAGTAGAATAAAATAGAATATACCTAATTAGTATGAATAAAAGCACTGCCCTAGATTTAACGTTGCAATGAATCACAGTGTAAGTACTGTAATATTTTAAAATTATTAAAGTAAGTTGAAATAGAGAAAAGAGATGTTAAGAGACGAACTGATTTAAGAAAGTTCTTGGCATGATAGTACATATTCATTTAAACATTTTAAAAATATTGGTGAATGTGCTGAGGATGAGAATTCCAACACATAAGTAGGTACAAAGAAAGGTATTCTTTCAGATTCATGTGTTTGAAATAGTGTCGTGAATGTCAGATGACTCGAGATATATTTATTCAGAAACAGACATCACTTTGACTTTTCCTCCAAAAATATGAAATGACACTTCTGTCTTCAATCTCCGCGGACTTTACGTATATATTTATAGAGAACATTTAAGGGCTTTGTACCCTTTGTCCCTTTGGTGTGCATTGGCTTGGAAATACCTAGCGAAGACCCAGATAAGGTCGCTCGTATAGAACGTGGAAAAATAATAGCAATTCTTTAAGCTGAGTTGGGAAAGGGATCTTGTCAGCAACTTTGTTTTCTTGGAAAGGTGGTGGTGTCCGATGCAGTGAAGTGAAATTTTATTGCTAAGAAGACAGCCATTTCTTTGGTAAATTATTGATAATATTATTTGCCGATTTTATTCTATAAGTTTAAAGTTTTTGGTACCTAACTTACATACCTACTCCTTTTGCGTCGTTTACGTTCATACATCTGGTCATAGCGAACGCCGGTTGCGAGGATTATGCACTTGAGCTTTCTGAAGAACATCACCAATAAGGTCGCTATCGCAGATATAGATAGATCGCTATCACAGAAATAGATAGATAACGCAAGTATCATGATCTGTATGAAAACCAATCGTGCCTTTTTTTGACTACCTACTATGACGTCACAGTAGCAGCGTCAGCAGTACCTACTCAGGACTAATCGCGAAAGTGGCGGCTTATGATTTTTGTACGTAGGCTGGGCACGAGTTGCTCTTGCGTTATCTAGGTGTATATCTGTGGTCGCTATTTCCTATTCCTCCCAGGGCATCCCCGGCGTTTCCACTCACATCTGCCTTGTAAATACCTTTTGTTAGTCGCCTTTCATTCATCCTCTCAATATAACCAAACTGTCTAATCATCTCTTTTATATTTTGTCACTGTTATAATTACAGGCTCATTGATCGATCTTTGTTCAAAACTTTCACTTTATCAGTCAAAGATTTTTAAATCCAAAGTTAATCCCTTCACCAATAAACTTAAAATCCATCCTTCTTACAGAGCCTTCCCCAAAAATCTTCAAAACAGCGATCTAATTAAAACAATAGGCCACTTACAATCAGCATAATATCACGAAAGTCGTTATCACGCGAGCGCAGCCCCAGTATGTCTGTAAGTGCTCAACTTCAGTTTCATTCATTAGACTTAAAACCCTCATTACAGCTCTGTACTGGAGTATCGCCAAACTGGTTTTGTTTCTGAACTTCTACGATTATTGTCCAAGATTAGTTAGTGCTGGAATAGAAAATTAATGAAGGATTGGATGGCTTTGGCAGCAGCTCTGTTTTTAAGCACGTCGACTTTAGAGGTAGGTATTATTTACTGCAATCACTTAGACTTACGCCTTTTACTTACTTTCTCACAATATCAAACCCCTCATTCACTGCATAATGTAACCGTTATTACGACGAATAAGTAACGAAGTTAGTAAAAATTTACAAGATTAACCTGGCCGGTTAATCTTGTAAATTTTTACTAACTTCTTTTTTAACTATCTCTGCCATTGTACTGTATTTAAAGTCTGTATAATTTATGAAAGCCGTATGCAGTATCATATAGAAGTCGTCATATTCATCACACTCGATATTTACTTAACATGTTAAAAAAAATCCAAAAGTGGAATCTTCAGCTATCCTGACATTCCTTTCCAGTATTACGTTAATCCGTGACAGATACACGCGACACTTCGGCCATTAGAAAGTGGCTATCATAGCCGCTGCTAGCCGTTGTAGCCGGTCCGCCGACGTTTCACTCCGTTCTATATCGCTTTTATGTCTTTTTTTTTTTTTTTTTTTTTAAATGGCATCTCGCAGTTCATCCTTTATGAGGATGGCTACTGCTTAACCGGACTTTCCTGTGGATGCCTCGAATTAAGGCCTCCAGCCAGGGCAAACAATAACTTAAAAACTAAGCGACAGCGCTAAGGGTAACCCCCTGCGGGGTTCGGACCTCGGCTCAGGGCGTCGCTGGAAGAGGACAGCAAGGGACAGGCTGGATCGGTATTATTATTGGTGTTTAGGGGCGAATTTAAAACTACAGGCTCAGCTGCGCGGGCTGGCTCGAGCAAGGGTCGGGGGGGGCACGGTGATGGTGCGGGGCGTCGCGACGGGCCTCGGCGGCGAGGACGGAAGGACGGATGTCTGAGCTTGTGTTTGTATTGACGTCTGAGAGTACTAGTGGCCTTACTGCTCTCCTGGAGGAGGGTAGTGGCGTCGTCGGGGATAGTGAGGGTATGCCTTGGTCGGCGAATCCTACTTATGCGGGAGGGAGTGTATCGGGAGGCCGCCGCAATCAGGGGATTGGGGTGCTTTATGGCAGAGTCAAAGAAGCGCTTGGAGAGGCGTTTCATGAACTGCTGGATGGTGGGGAGTCTGAGATCTAGATGCAGATTCACATTTCGGACATAGAAGGGGGCTCCCGTGACCTTTCGGAGGAAACGGTTCTGAAGGGTTTGCATTTTATGCAGAAATCGCGGCTTGGCGTGTGCGAAGACTACGCAAGCATAGGTCATGATGGGACGGATGACCGCGGTGTAGAGGCGCAATTTGCACTTGAGTGACAATTTGCTGCGGGCAGTTATCATGGAGTGGAGCCTACCGAGAGCGAAAGAGGCGCGCGAACGCGCCGTCTTTATGTGCTCGTTGAAGGTGAGGTTGTGGTCTAGGATGACACCTAAGTATTTGGCTCGCTTTCCCCAGGGGATCGGCTTGCCATACATAGAGATCGGGCGCGGGAGGGGGGGGGGTAGTTTACGCGGTTTCGAGAAGATGACCGCCTGACTCTTATCGGGGTTGACCTCGATTCTCCATTTCCGGAACCAATCGCTCAAGGCGCTTGCGGAGGTTTGGAGGTTTCGAGCTATGGATGACTGGTTGACACCCGAACAGTATATGGCAGTGTCGTCGGCGAAGAGCGCCAACTGTGCCTTTTTACTGTTCGGGATGTCACTAGTGAAAAGGGTGAAAATGAGGGGAGACAGAACGGAACCCTGGGGGACTCCGGCGCGGATGGGGTGAGGGGGAGAGAGAGCGCCCTCGATACGGTAGCGGAAAGTGCGGTCCGACAGAAAATCTCGTAAGATGAGCACGAGACGGTCTGGCACACCTAGCAGGTACAGCTTATATAATAAGCCATTGTGCCAGACCTTGTCGAACGCCTTCGCTATATCGAAGAACAGGACGCCTGTCGAAGCACCTCGCTGAAAGGCAGCGCTAATGTGCTCGACTATGCGGTGGAGCTGGTGGATGCACGAATGCTTCGTGCGAAAGCCGAACTGTTCGGGGGGGATGAGGCTCTTTGCTTCGGCATAGTCTTTGAGGCGCTTATAAATAAGCCTCTCGTAGACTTTGCCGAAAACATTGAGCAGACTGATGGGGCGGTAGCTGGAGGGCTCAGACTTGGGCTTGCCTGGCTTAGGGATGCCTATGACTGTGGCTTCTTTCCACATTTGGGGGAAGATGTTGTTGCTCAGGGCGCCATTGAAGATGGCGGTCATGAGCAGTATGAGGGGGGCGGGGAGGAGTTTGTACACCCTATTGGTGATACCGTCCGAACCGGGGGCTTTGCGGGTTGCGAGCCCTTTTATGATGTCTTGCACTTCGTCGGGAGTGACGGGAGGCAGAGGATCATCAGGGTCTTCGACTGGCGGGAGGGAGGCTCTCCGTTCGACTTCAGCGTTCACCTCGTCGAGGTGCGCTCTGTCTACTGGTTGAGAGCTGGGAGTGCATTGAGCCTCTAGGCTGTCGGCTAGGCATTCGGCCTTTTCGAGGTTTTCGAAAGCGACCGTTTTGTCGGGGCGTGTGAGGGGAGGAACTGTGGCCTCTTCAGAGGAGCGGAGCTTCCTCTGGAGTTGCCAGAAGGCGTGGTGGGTGGGCTCGAGTTCGCCGATCAACTTATCCCATCCCTCGGAGCGCCACTCCCCTATGCGTTTCTTTACAGCACGCTGTAAATGGCGCATGTGGGATTTGTTCGCGTCGCAGGGAAAAGAGTCGTAGGCACGAATGGCAGCGTTCTTCTCGGTCATCAGTTCACGTACGTCATCGGGCAGTTTCCAGCGATGGTCTTCCATCACTGGAACTTCCCGTGAGCAATCCGTCAGTACGGATTGAACGTGCTCTGTGAACGAGTCGATCGCCCCAGTCGTGTCTGCGACTGAGATAATTTGCTCGGGGATGGAGTCTAGGTGGGGAGACGTGGTGGATTTCAGTCTTTCGCTTACTTTCCTCCAGTCGGTGACTGTTTTGGTCGGGGGGGGCTGGTTGGGGTCGTGCGGGGGGCCCGAATAGGGGGCCAGGTGCAAGATGACCGGGCGGTGGTCAGAGTTAAGCTCTTGTACCGTCTCGATAGACTGCAAACGGAGGTTTACATTCTTGAGAAGCGCTACATCGAGAACGTCAGGAAGTTGGGCGGGGTCGCCCGGGAAATGAGTGGGATACATCGGAGCGATGATATCGAAATTGAGGGAGTCGCCTAGTTTGAACACGATCCTACCTCTGGTAGAGGTCGTGCTGCTATTCCAAGCGGGATGTTTGGCATTGAGATCCCCCGCCATGATGACGGAGTCACTCATACCGAAGAGGGTAGTGAAATCGGTAGTGAGAGAGATGGGATCCTCCGCACCATTGGTGGGCGGGATATAGGCGGAGATGATGGTGATTGCGGGGTGACCGGTCATGCCGAGCCGACAGATAGAGATCTCTAGCTGAGAGATGAGGGCGGGCGGGTCTATCGGGATGCAATGGAGGGACTTCCTATAGTAGATGAGGGTACCGCCCTTGTGGCAGCGAGCCCTGTCATTGCGAACTATCTTGTAGTTGGCAATGTTCGGGTTCCGCAGATGGGGCTTCAGGAAGGTTTCCTGGACTAAGAGGACATCGAGCTGGTGATCGCGGAGGAACGCGGCGATCTCATCGCGTTGATTTTTAATGCCGTTTGCATTAAAAAACCCTAGTCTAAGGGATCGGGGTTTGGTAACGCTCATTCTTTGTAAAGCCATTGGAGCTTTTTAGAAGTTGAGGGTTTGCATGACTTGCGTAATCTGAGGATACGCATTGAAAATCTCGGCGATGCGCCGAGGATTGCCGTTACAGGCTTGGATTTCCGCTGCCATGGCATTTGCGGGGGCAATAAAAGCTGCGTAAGCACCGATTATTACCTCCATGCTGCTAGGCTGGGGGCGGGAGGCGGGGGTCGGGGGGGACCTACTGGGACCAGCGGGAGCCCTGGGCGCGGCGGCGGGAAGGGCTACCGGTGGGGCTACTGGGACCGAGGGGCCTACTGATGGCGCGGGGATGACAGTTGCCATCAGCGCTGGGATAGTCGGGGGTGGGGGGGGCACCGAAGCTGCGGGAGCTTTGAGGTGGTTGAGGTTCGCCCATGGGGAGGGCCTTTGGGGACTGAGCCTATCGGGCATCTGGGAGGAAGGGATCGGGATCCTCACAGAGGGGCTTTCCCTTTGCTGACGGTCGCTCGCGCGCTTCGTCAGTTTGGGAGAAGAAGACTTGGGAGCCTTGGGGCAGCCACGGTAGTTAGCCGGGTGCCCGGATTGGCCGCAAAGAACGCAGCTCGGTGGCTCTGTGCACTGAGAGCGGTCTTTGGGGCGGGGACAGTCTGACGTGCCGTGGGCACCTAGACACTTGACGCATCTAGGTGTCGCGTAGCAGTGGGATTGGGAATGGCCATACAGTTGACACCTGTGGCATTGTCCGATGAGGTTGGACTTCCTGGGTTTCTCGATAGAGATACCCGAGAGGGAGCAAACTGACTTCACCTTGAAGATGGGGTGATGTCCTTCAGTAGGGTCGCAGATGACCAGGACCATGTCGTAGACTAGGCCCTTCCATGCTTTGTGCAAGCGATGGACTGCTGAGACGGGGATGCCTTGTGAAGCAAGGTCTTCTTTGATCTCCTCGGTGGGGATTTCTTTGGGGACGCGCCTGATGATTACGCGGGTGGGGACTTCCTCCGGAAGGGAGTACGTATGGAAGGGGTAAGCCCTTGTCTGGAGGAGACGGGTAAGGTCCCTGTAGTCCGAGGACGAGGCGACCGTTACCTTAATACCCTGTTGGGTTGAGCGGGCGTTCGTGTAGTTGATCTTTTGATCAACACACGCTTTGGAGATTTCTGTCCATTTGGACTTATCCTGGACATAGATGGGGGGCGGGGGTCGTGGCTTCTTTGCGTTCGAAGCGGGAGGGGTAGCCGAGAGGCTAGACGCGGGATTGGCCTGCGGTGCGGCGGGGGTTGGGGTGGGGGGGCGGGGGTTAGATGGGATTACCGCGACCGACTTTTTGGCCTTGTTGGCGTGAGAGGAGGCGTTCTTCTTTCTCTTGCCACCCTTTCCGACGACTATATAGTCGTCTTCCGAGGAGGACGAAGAGTCAGAGAGGGCTTCCTCTGAGTCGGATTGAGATTGGGGTACGGACGTGTCCATACTCTCTGGAGTATCTGCTGCGGTAGCGGCTGGCACGGAAGGTGCGGGATCGGGGACTGGCACGGACGGTGCGGGTTTCGGGGCGGACACGGAGGGAGCGGGTGATGGGGCTGGCACAGAGGGTGCGGGTTTTGGGGCGGGCACAGAGGGTGCAGGTTTAGGGGCTGGCACGGATGGTGCGGGTTTTGGGGTTGGCACGGAGGGTGCGGGTTTTGGGGCTGACGCGGGGGGTGCGGGTTTGGGGGCTGGCACGGAGGGTGCGGGTTTGGGGGCTGGCACGGAAGGTGCTGGTTTGGGGGCGGCGGCTGGCACAGAAGGTGCAGGCGAGGGGGCTGGCACGGAGGGTGCGGGAGGGGAGGCGGCGGCGGCCTCGGGGATTTCGCCTGAGCTTTTATGTCTCTTATATTTGTTACTTTAATACTGTCGTTAGTATTAGTGAAGATATTTGGCTTCGGAGACCTAGTTGTTTCCTAGGACAACATTGGCAATAACCTTAGGTGTTAAACTGAGATAGGTAGGTATGGTAACGAGATGGCTGATAAACTACTTATTTACATTTTTTTTTTTGTAAATACATACTTATTTGAAAGGGGCTAAAAGGCGAAGACTTTTTTACGATGACTTTTTTTAGATGCACTGAAAATTATTGGTGTGTCTATGGCCGGGGTGAAAGGACCATTGACGCTACTCAAAATTAACGTTACAAACTTAAATCACCAATGAGTAGCGAGAAACAAGCTAACTAATAACACGTTAGTAACTCGCTTTGGGACTGCCTTTGAAATAGTAATAAAAGAAAGAAAGAAAGAAAAATTGTTTAATCTGCACAAACAAAACGCAAATTCCAAAAAAAAGACATAAAACATACATACAAAGTAGCCAAAAGCCTCGTATTCAACCAATTAATCTTTGACAATTTTGTCCATTGCTTGATATCAGGGCCAGGGACCAAAGACAATGTACATTGTGTAAAAGTTACGACACTAGCAAATGACAACTAAAAAACACTAGTGCTGTGACAATCTGGCTACTCATTGGTTATTTTAGATGGTATCACGTTACTTTTGAGTAGCGTCGTGGACGATATGCCTGATACTACAAAATAATAGTGGCATACACAAAAATTTACAACACATCTCACATAGTCAACAATTGGCGTAAACATCTACACCACATATAGGTCAAAAGGACCTTACATTTTCTGCTTCCATGGCATTCGTATCTCAGGTTTGACCACACAACCAACCTTGTTAACCCTTCTCGCCGGACGACTGCGTAGAATAATTAATTCTACGGCGTCACAGAGATGATTTAGATCTCTACAGCGCCCATAAGTTATGCCGAAACTATACATAATAGTTTCTGTTTTAATTTAAGATCAACATGAAGTTGTGGCGTTTGTCTAGGTGGTGAATTTAATTAAGATTTTAGCTTGTCCTTAATGTAAGATTGTACAAAAGGACCCAGTCTTAACTTCAAGGCATGAATAGAAAGTAGTTAGCCATTTGCTTCTGAAATGTTCTGATGTGTTGTCATTTGCTTCTGAAATGTTCTGATGTGTTGTCATTTCAAAGCTACCAATAAAATTAATTCCCTTAATAAATTCTCGGTAGGTACTAGAATGTATTGTTATTCTAATATAGTTTAAGCATATTTGCTATTTTGCATTCATATAATCAAACCTATTATTAGTTAAATTACATCGTCATTACATTGCCATCGTCAGTGGCAAGTTCCATCATATTGTTGTAATCAATATCATTCGTAGACAGCGAATGCTTTATTATTAATTTCCTTAACAGTCTTTGTGTATCTAAAGCTTCTGTAGGCATTGTCTATTCGTGCTTTCTTCATTGTCTTTTAGGTGAATTGTTCAGAATAAATGTAAGAGGTTAAGAACAAAGACTCGAATTTGTACCGAGTTAGATCTATTTTAGATCCCTTGTAGGTATGAAAAGTACCTAGGGAGAGAATGTGGGAATTGCTACAAATTCACGATTCGAGTGTAGTTTAATTATTTCAAAATAAGTAGTAAGGTATTTCCAAAAATAGTTTAATAATAAGGGTGGAGGTCGTATTCAACAATTTATAATCATAGAAATATGATAGCTATTATATTATTGTTTACAATTGGATTGTAGTAACAACAGGGTCATCTTTGGATCTGTTTGATATCTAATTCCTGTGAGTTAGATATTAAACGGATCCAAGGACCAATATAAATAATAATATATGAGTGAAATTAGCCTATTCACTTTTATAAGATCAGAATGTTTATATAAATATCTTTATTTCCCAAAAATATAGATAATTGTAGATACTTTAAGTTTACAATTTTTTTATTTATAATAGTGAACATTTACATAAAACATTTGGATGCTGAGAAAATTTGTACACAATAGATTAATCTCTGTCTCTTAAAATAAGTTATCCTGTATCTGAGACAGTGTTTCCGCAATGAAGTTCCAATTGATATTATGTAAGAGTGGACTATGTCGATTTACCTTCAGAAGGGAAAAGTTATAGTTTACTTTAAGTTTTAAATTTGTATGAGTATGTGAGAGTGCTACCCCTTGAGTCAATCCAAGCACAGCATCTTCTGTTGAAACACCAGCTCGGAAGCCATACTGGTTGTCTGCTATAATTTAGTATTTTTCCAAAAAGGTCCTGAGACGATTGTTTAAGATCCTCTCAAGGATCTTAGAAAGTGTCGGCCAAATTGATAAAGGCCTATAATTATTGACACAGCCTCTGCCCCCTTGTGTATAGGATGGACTATCGCCTTGTTGAACATCCGGGAACATGCCCAATTGTAGACAGCGGCTTATAAGAATTTAAGTGGCGGTATCAGTACGTGCGACAGTTCTTCAATCAAAGAGGTGCTATACCGTCCAACCAATAGCACAGTCTTTGCGTAACTGTAGGATAAGCGACTCTGTTTCAGCTTCATCTACTTCTAAGAACGAAACAGAGTTTACAAGGGAGGGGTTTATACTATTTAGATGAGAGTGATCATTATTCTGAGGTGATGGGGTGTGGTGTTGTGATATAATGTTGTCAGATAGCTTCTTTCCTACATTACTGAAAAAATTGCAGACCTCATTGACGGAAGACTTGAGTCTTGGTTATTTCCTTTATTGCTTTCCTTAAAAACTTTGGTTTATTACTTGCTTTCTCAAGCTAACTCCTTTTGTATGATATTTTTAGTTTCCGGAGTAGGTCATTCATTACAAAAGTTTCGGTAGCGATTATAGGTAATTTTAAGTAGAAGGCCGTCTGGAAAGCCCCACGATCCCTACCTTTTTTTTTTTTTTAGGATGGGAAATCATCAAATGACCCCTCCCGCTCTGGGTGGAGCGGAAGGGAGTGTCAGACTCTTACTGACTAAAACCCATCCTTGTTCCTTCCTTAGCCCTTTATTTTCCGGGGTAGCGGTAACCCTTTCGGACAATCCCGCTGCCCCGACAGGCTTCGGCCCTGACAGGCCCCTCCTTCGATGCTGACATCTCTTTGAGGTGCGCGTGGAACATATACGCGCCGTCCGGCACGGGCCTGGTCCTGATCGGACGGCGAGCTACCCATTACTCGCCGTCCGCAGGCCCGCGCCTACGGTGGCTGGCTCCCGACGCCCGGGGCGTCTCTCTAGCATAACTGCTTCGCAGAAGGAGGTGACTGCCTCCCACTCTCTCTCGCTCCAGACCATGGTGCTATCTTGGACTGTGTGTAACTTATCCCGGTGTTTAATGCATTTTAGAAGACCAGGGTTTTAGAGTTCTTGTTTGTCTAGGGATTTTATAGCTTGAATTGTGTGTTTGGATATGATTATAGTTACGATGTCTATAAATTTGTTCATAGAGATATCAGTGCATATACGAGTACGTGCTTGAAAAGTCGGTAAATATACCGACTATTCAAGTACGTACTCGTACCAGTTCTAGCTTAATTACTTCATAGTTAAGGCGGGTAGAAAGGAAACATATTCTGTGCGCAGGGTTTGCGTCTATGATGTCGAAGAGAATCGGCTTGTGGTCAGTAATATGGGACTCCAATACTATTGTGGTCGACAATAGTTTAGTCTTTAGAAGTATGTGATCTAGGGATTTTATAAGGCGAGTGGGAAATTCGTGAGTGGGCAATAACCCTTGCGAAGCATTCAAGATGAGACAGTCAAGACATTTGTTGTCCTCATTACGTTTGATAATATATATGTATGTTTAAGTCGATTATACCTGTGTTTGGGTAGACGTGATAAAAATACGTACCTGAATACCGCCTTTCTTTATAAAATCCTTTCAAAGCTAACCCCTAACCAAACTCTTAAGATATTTCAATAAAACAAGAATACAACAGATTATTCCCGACCTCTCACGAACGGAGTCTTATAAACTATTGAAGTTGACAGCGTTTTTCTTCATCGTTTACGAGAAACTGCCAAGTAGTCTGCAGAACCCAGTTTAGTACCACAGTGAATGAGTAATGCAGACTGCAGAAAAACTAAGACATTGAGGACAAACTGAGAATGGACTTGGAAACTAATATAAATAAGAATAACTGTATTGTTTTGTTTTGTCTTTGCTTGGGCGAGGTCAAAATATTTCTGCATACTAATTTTACTGTAGTTCTAGCTTACTTTTTAGTCTGCATTAATATGAACAGTAAAGGTCAGATTTATATTATGCAGTCAACCAAGCATTATAGGTATTGTAAAAAATTTTTTTTGTGAAAGTTTTGCTTTTCTATTTTCATTTTTAATAATATTTTTGATCTTAATCCTAAACCTAAATGAAAATTCTTTAACAGAAAATTCTGAAAGACCTTTCACCAAATCTTTAAAAGTTTTTGAAAAGTTTCAACCGTTATTTTTTTCAAAACTATTTAGGGCTGATTTTACCAAAGTCAGATAACTTTTATTTTTGGAATAAAATTGAAGACTGACAGTTCTAGTATGGACTAACTGTCAAAAATTCAATAATTATTATCAGGATAAGACTTATTCTAGGTGTAAAAGTTTGGTAGAATGCGCCCTTATTTATTTTGTTTCATGAACTGTGATGGAAGACAATGCAATATAAGCTAATAGCTAGTTTATATTTTACGTTATAATGTCAAACTTTTGTTGATCTTAAAATCAAACTTAAGAACATTGAGAGTGATTTAGTACCTACAAAAATTTGCATTTTACAATATCATTTTCATGACACATACAAAGATTGTAATCTCAAACATATAGGTAAGTAAACTCAACCCAGATCAGGATCACCAACCAACACAATGTCTTCTTTATAAACCAATCACCGAACGCCTTAAATTCGACTTCCGATGCGAGCATAAAGAAAACTTTAGAGACGAATTTAACATAACAAACGAATTTAACATAACAAAGAGGCAAAAAAACACACAAAAAAAATCGAGAGAGAACCCTTTTAACAGAAAAGACACACTTGTCAGTTAATAGAGTGTAGACAAAGGTGTTTACCATGATAAAGGAGATGAAAAGACCGAAAAAAGCGGAAAAAGCGAAGCTAAGCAACACAGTTTGCTCGATAAGTGAAATAAGGTGCCTCGGAAGGCTGTAAGCTATTATTTCGACTAAATGGAAAGCAGTTTACTGTCTAAATGGGTTCTATATCGGGGCCATCTTTGTGAATTTATTTTTTCTCACAAAGAGCAGTCTTTAATTCACTGCAGATAAAGCTGTGATGTTTTCGAGCTGATTTAGTTCGCTAAGTACTACTTAGCGAACTAAATCCCATGGCTCTTGCCGGTAGTTGTGTAAAATAATGGAAGTGTTAAATAATTGGGTAGTAAATAAAACTTACAATAAGGTGTGAGAGTGTGAGAGGTGTGAATGGTTTCAGTCAAACCGTCGACAGTTTCCCTTCAGTATTTTCATAGAACACATACATTACGTATGTATTTATGTATACAGTGTAGCGATTAGGTTATCACATGAATTGAAACTATTCCACATCACATATTTTAAACATATACAATTAATAGTAGATTATTCACTAACCCTCTACTAATAAACGTATTATATCACATGAATAGTTACACGCCGATTTCTCTCTTTCAGTCGTCAGTAATTTGACTTTCGAAAGAAGAAGACAAAGCGTTGTGTAACTATACAGACGCCATACAACGTTTATATTAGTAAAGAGGTTAGGGGATAAGGCAGTGTCTTAATGTCAAGGATTCAAGCTCGCCCAAGACGAAAACAAATTTATCCCAGCGAAGAATACTCTACTTTTCGCACCTACTACGAGGTAATAAAAATCAATTCGATTATCGAATTGGTTTTTATGAAACTGCTATAACCGGGAAATCCCTTTTTTAGTGTGTTAAATTTTTGTAGAAGTACAAAAATATAACACACTAAAAGGATTAAAATAAAATACCTAATAATAATCTAGTGCCTTATTATCAAGGCTGTTTTATTTCGTGTCAATTTAAAAATTTCGTGACATATTTTGTTTTAAAAATTCAGTATTTTTTTGTTTGTTTGATTATTTTAACAGGCTGATTACATCTTGTAATAATCGCTGTGCTGTTTAATGTTATAACCTAATTGCCACTCTGTGTACTAACAAACTGTCGACAGGTTGCAACTAGGTACCAGACATTAACAAATTACCAATCAGAGTTCAGGAGTGAATACCACAAGTTAATTCGAGATCATCCGGAATCAGAGTTAATTGTCTGGTGGTAATTACCGACAAACCGCAGGCATGGCTGATTAATCACCCACACCTAATCAATGACAAATTGCTTGACGTTTGGTTGTCAAGGTTACCGGGTGAGGATTTGTTGAAAGGACTGTTTGATCGTTGGTGTTAGTTATTATTGATTTAATGATTACACTCTGTCCACTAGGTTAACTGTTTTTTGACAGCTGATTACGTAAAAGTTAACTTTAAAATGCGTCATAAAATAAATAAAATGCCTTATCTTATCTTATTTATGACTTCTTACAGACTATTATAATACCGTAAGTGTATCAGTTTTGACAAAAAATATAATTGTTGTGCGTATTATCTATAATATGTATGCATTTACAAAAAAAAATGTATATAAGTAGTTTAACAGCCAAATCGTTTCCATAATACAAGCATTAAGTTGCTTAACTTGGGACTATGTGGCGTTGTGTGAAATGTCCAAGGATATTATATTATATTATTATTAAATTACATTCTATCGTACTAGTGATGAGACCTAATGTAATCGCTTCAAAAGAATACATAATTATATCGAAAATAATAATTTTATATTACTTATAGGTAAGTTAGTAGGTATTGGAAGATCATGCATCCACTCAAATCTCAATAAAATATATAAATTAATTGCCAGGATACGGATTTGCCACCATAAACAAGGTGACGTTAATGTTTTATTTCGGTTTTAAAACTTTCATAAAATGTTAGACATAAAAAACGTTGTGTTTTAATATGTAGTAAACCCCATATTTATGTGTATATGTCGCAGCCAACTGGTTAAATTAGCCGTTCAGTTAACCGCCTAGCCTTTCAACTAAACGGCGGCCGTTCAACTAACGGCCTGAATGATATTCAATTACAGTTTAGGTTGTAAGTCTGTAACCAATCACGCGCGAGCCGAATTTGTCGCAGTAATTAAGGCATTGCACCCCGAACAAGTGGGTTAGGTTAGGTTAGAACTGTGATCAACCGCGTGCGAGCCGAGGGAGGAAGCGAGGCGAGCACTACTTCTAAAGGCCAGGCAGTTAACTGAATGGCTAATTTAACCAGTTGGCTGCGACATATACACTACAGCACAATTAATACGGCAAACCAGTGAATACTTAAATTTAACGCAGATTTCTGCTACAAAGCCTGCAAAATTGAAATGAAAGTAAACAAAGTGGCTAATTTATATTATTTTGTATTTAATAATAATAAACACAAGCATAGAAACCACACCATTTTTTATTCGACACCAAAAAATCGATCATTGATACTACATACAAATTAAAGTATAAATTATCGAAATGTGTGTTAAATGTCGTTGCTGCAATCACTAAGTAATTCCATCTGTCAAAACACGGCTTACCTAGTGGACAGAGCGTAGATTTTACTACTAGGTATGGTTCTAGTTTATCATTTGTGACCTCGGGTTGTAGCTATATGAACATAATCCAGAATTGCACATGTAAGCCGGTACACACTTTACCTTAAAATCCATGTTTAGGAAACACCGAACTCATCAAGTTTTAAAAACATAATTTAATTTTGACGTGCAATTGTGTTTTTTTTTTGCCAATTTACAGAAATAAATATAATTTATTTTAAAGCTCTGTTTACGTTTTTATTTTATTTGAGGGGCCCGTGGCTAAATAATAATAGCCGCACAGGTCGATCGATCAGGTTAAGCTACGCTTGCCGCGGTTGGTCTGTGGATGGGTGACCATCTTTACATACCGTGTCCCCTCCGTGCCTCGGAAAGCACGTTAAGCCGTTGGTCCCGGCTGTCATTCGTGGATCTTTGACAGTCGTTACGGGTAGTCAGCAGCCCGAAAGTCTGACAACCAGTCTTACCAAGGGGTATCGTATTACCCAGTAACTGGGTTGTGGAAGTCAGATAGGCAGTCGCTCCATGTAAAATACTAGTATTCAGCTGCATCCGGTTAGACTGGAAGCCGACCCCAACATAGTTGGGAAAAGGCTAGGCAGATGATGATTACGTTTTTGTTTCTGCTAGAGTATAGCTTTCAATGTTTTTGTTGGTACGAGTATAATGGCGTGTGCTAGGATATAATACGGTCAACAACTTTTCATTTATTGTTTCATGTTTTTTTTTTTGTAATGATAATTACTCTCTGCATACTATTGTATAGAATCAAATTCTTTTAACTTGCGTTGCGTCACTTTTTCCCAGCTAAAGCACTAGGAATTGGTGAAAGTTGGGCATTTTGGGGGAATGTCTCATGTAACGCGTTCAAAAAGTGCTGATTCTCAGCCTAATATTGAATAAATTACTTTTGGTTTGATTAAGATCTTTTGTAGGGCTCGTGGCTAAATGATAACAGCATATCAAATGTTTGGTATTGTGATGAGAGCACCGAGTTCCATCGTTCCTTCACTTTCTTAAACTTGTGTAAGTCCAAAGTTAGACCGCAATCATAATACGCAATATGATTTGGAATCCTCATTAATGCTAAATATAATGAAATATCTTTAAAAACTCGATTTTTCATAAAACTTCTAAGTTTTCTGTGTTGCCATCGAACTGCGACAGTTGCATGATCAAGTTAATAAGCTTATAGCCGACTGTCAGTGCGGTTTCTGAACGGCGTCAATTATAAATTATCGGTAAACCGCAGACTCCGTTGATTAGGTCTGTCGATGGTCAATTAGGGGAAGTAGTTTGTAGGTATTGATAAGGTCAGGGTTATTTGAAGACGTTATAGTTCAAAGAGATTTAAGAATTTCTTTGTTATAGTTATGCATACGTATCTTGTTGAATCTGAAAGGTTATTTGTGTAGGTATGTGTTTGTTTACACCTGGCTGTTATGCTTATGTCTTGATAATCTCAGTTTTAGCTAGTTATTTAGTTAACACTTGTTGTTCACTTTCACGTATACAATCATAGAATACTTTAGTAAAGACCGCGATATCATTAGGTACTCCTATTTAAACCACATGTAATTGCATTTTGTTTTATTCTTTATTTTTATTTTAGTTGTAAGTACTTGTTTCGTCTTAAAGAAGAATTTGTTTTGTTTTATTTAAGAAGATTCTATTTTATAGTTTATTTTTGTGAGTATTTTTTTTTCTTTTACATAGCTTTTAATTTGTGGAAGTTTGAAAATGGCGACTGTAATCGCTAATTGAAGCTACATTATTTACCCAAATACTGACTGTAAGCTTTCTGAAGAATAAATAAATCAAGCAATTTGCCCTTGTTAAAAATATATCATTCTTGGTTTAGTTTACCCGAAAAGTTACTCACGATTCTAAAAATCAATGAAATTCCGAACGACTAGTTTTATTAACAGTGGCAACATTCATTTAGAAAACACATTTCCTGATCATCGCATCCAATCTAATAGGTCGACAGAAAAATGGGTCATCCCGTAAACTGACGCAACAGCAGTGGGACACCCATAAACCGCTAGTTTGGGGACATCCGCGGGACATAACATTGATTTTCATCTAAAGAGGTCGCAGGGGGAAAAATAAAAAAGCAATAAAAACGTCCGTGCCGTTATTATTTCCTGTTATTTTGACGTCACCCCCTCTGAGCTCCCCTTTTCACCCCCATGGTGGACTTCACTAAATAAATAAACTAGTGCTTATTGTGATTGGGGATTAGATACTTCGCAACGCCAGAGGTATAGATATTTTATAATTTTTTTAGAAATTGGCTGAATCAGCTTAGTTTACAAACAAATTTTCTTTCTTTCTTGTTGTGGATTGTGGTTTCCTAATAGGTATGATGCTTTATCTAATAATTAGTATTGCAAACGAAAGTCTATATTGTTACTAATTACTTTCTAGTACAGAAAAGTTAAATCAAATGTAACACACGTTACAAAACAAATTCGAATACACGTTGTTTTACATCTCATGTTGCAATTATATAAGTTAGGACGGCTCATTTGTGTGCAATAAAATGATTTTGCTAGTGTTAGTTCAGTTTACTAAGATATTTGTTACCTTCTAGGTATCCACATATCTTTTCTCTACACTTCAACCTTCTTCCAAAAATCGAACCAACACTTAATTTTCCTCAACCTAACATGATTACAGTAAATGGAGCAAACGTTTATTCGTCTCCAAAAAACGTGTATTTTCGTCGGATGACATTCGGGTCCAGTGCTAACTGCTCCAGGAAGGACACTTCAATAGGGCTGCCAGTAAATGTCAATATGAATAGAAAAAAGAATACACAAACTGGGTCAGGAAAACCTTTTGAAAAATAGAAGAGAATAAAAAAGACTTGACAAAAAATTGTGGATGAAACTGTTCTAGTACCAAATATTGGTCCTATATAGGAATATTGAGGGCGGGTATGGAATCTCTCAATAAAACGATATAATGATTATTCCACAGGATTACTCAATACAATTTTTTGTAATGGAAAAGTACAAATCTTTTAAATCACGTGGGAACAACACGCCTAAATTCTAGCTTTGCCAACGTATTTACTTATTTCTTGCCAATTTTGAAACTCATAAAAATTTGACACCTTTATCGACTATACAGTGTGGCAGGGGCATGGTCGCGCAACCTTATTTCATAACTATAGCAAAAGTTTTGATCTAGAATCATGTGCTGAATTCATGGTTTTAGTTTGCGCATCCTAACTAAAACCATGAATTCAGCCACAAGCTAGCCACAAGGCTAGAAAACGGGTAACTACCGAGACAACGACTATTATTGAAGTATAGAAGAAAAAGACATATTGCACTGACCCTAAATAAATTGGGTAAGGGCAAGAAAATGATTATATTATCCATTTTTTTAAATTGTACTCATACAACAACACAAGTATCCCAGAACTAGTTTCTCTGCCAGCCCTACACTAGACCCGAGAGGAACTACAAATTAGAGGAGCCTTAGGACCTTTAATTTGGCGACAGTCGATTGACGCGACAATTGCGACAATCGCACGATCCCACGATTTAAGTTTATGAACGAATTCGCTTCAAACTCTTCCTAAGAACTTTCTTTCGAGTAATTAACTGTTCGAGACTGTTCTATTGACGCTAAATAAGCTTTATTATGGAATTCTAGGAAATAGGGTCTATGTTTTAGAGGGCTCGGGGAATTTGTAATAATACGCAGAATTAGATTAAGTATGTAAAAGTTGTGTTTCTAATTTCGAGTGAAGTTTAAGCCTTATTTAGTTATTAAATTTCTGTTGTTTTGCCTTTAAATAATTACATAAGTGGAAAGGAATAGGCTTGTCTAAAACTTTCAAGATACTTTGTGTTAAAGTATACTTCTTTGTACATAAACTCACGCCTTGTTCCCATGTGTGTTGGCAGAAACTACAGAACGCCACCAGCAAATCCTTACATACCCTAGGCTCATGAGAAACACTAGTTTTAGGTATAGGTACTCTGTCAGGAATGGCATTTCAGTTCCATGTAGCAGTGCAGAGAGACTTTCGATATTGGATTGGTCGTCAATTCCAAGCTATATCAATCATATAATCAATATAGCTCTTCAAAGTAAGAGTGAATAAGCTTCTTCACTCCATCGTCGACTATGTCTCAGTCACCTCTGACCTAGACTAGAGTCAAGAGCAAACCTATTTCAAATAAAATAAAAAAATATGCTGACAATAAGCCAATTGAAAAAAAAACTGATAGCATTTGACTCGACAATAAATCGAATAACCCATCATCTGCTACTCTGAAGTCCAGTAAACCAAACACAGAATGATCACAAATAACTAACACAAACGAGGTAATTGTAAATACTACAGCAGTAACTCCTAACATCCAAACTGCTCACAAAATGGCCGAAATTATTCGAGTGAAACTCTCAGTATAATTCAAGTTTCTAATTCAACACACATTACCGACCGTCCACATGAGTTGTACGTTAAATAAATTACACATGTTGACTTGTTTACAATTCCAGTATAATTTAATAAGGGTTTTATTTCAATGTTGGCAGCCCCCGCATTAATTTGTGTCCTACATTAAATTAAGGGAATGTTTTGCTCAGGTTTATGAGTTTTTTGGGAGGCTATTGTAGGACATGTCATTATTTTATCAGGGGGAGCAGTGGTAGCCCAGTGGAATCGGCCGCGACTGACGAGTTGTAGGTCGTGAGTCCGAACCCAGGTTACTTTACTTGGTTTATTTAATTTCAACACTACTACAACGCTCTAAAACGGTGAAGGACATCAATGTGAAGAGCCTGTCCTATAACCAAAAAAATCAAAGACATGTGACATCCACCAACCGGCACTGGGCCCGCGTGGTGGATTACGGCCGACTCCTTCTCACAGAGAGGAGGCCTGTGTCCCAGCAGTGGGAACATTATAGGCTGATTATGTTTAATTATGTATTATTTTATCATATAGGTGCATTCTTTTTGACGTTTATATTTGGAGAAAATTTACGTATTTCGGTAGATACTTAAATTCGTTTTTCGTGAGTGAGAAAAATCTAAGACTATGAGTATGACCACTCGAAGTCAACTAAACTTGAACTTAGTGATTCGTAGAAATGAACTCCTTTTCTATGATTCTTTTATGAAAAAATATTATAAGACCATTAGACAAATAATGGGCAAATCAAATTTTTCATCTTTGGCGGCTGCAAGGCGTCACTCACAAATTATTGAAGTAATAACGGGTAATCCTTCAACTTTAAATCAACCAGATCATTTCTCATAATCACAGTAAGTACACAAACCAAAATTCAAAACCGCAGAAGACCAACTATCATGACAACCGGCTTCCCATTAAAATCCAAAAATTGTACCCCACCCTCTACCTATTATATAAGTAATTTATCGCCCCCAACTTCTGGGTTCAGTCGTAACCGGCAGACGGCGACGCCATAGCACTCAAGGTCACACAACTTATATTAAACCGAACCCTAGCTCATATGTTACGGTTCTCAACGTCTTTAATCCTCAACTTTGGTTCGTTTTGGATTGATTTATGAGCAGTCGATAAATTTGTTAATGCTTAGGCTTTGAGAGCTACGTTTGGACGTGCTCGCCATGAGGAATTAGACTCTTTTGAATTTTATCTATTTTTTAAAGATCTGATGCCTATTAACGCAAAGTTTGATGTACCTATGGACGGACGCAATTCCACAACCATTACATTAAAACATGATTATTAATTAGTTTTAAATGACAACCAGTTCGACATTTTACCAGACTTTAGAAAAGGTTTTTAGCAGTTTAGACAAACAACATAAAACGGTAAACGAAAATGAACCATTCAACTCATGGACTTAGCTAAAATGCGCGCTGGTTCCTAAAACGACATCTGGGGGCACGGTAGTGCCCCCCCCAAGACGAGCCAAGCGAAGCGCAAGGGCACTACCTACCTTTTCTCGAAGTGTTTCGTCGTTTTTTGAACCCTCATAGAGTTGGTTTCCGATGTACCAGATAGTTCATATTCTCAAGATATGATGTCAATAATAGACTAATTAAACATACAAAGTCTCAATTGAATAGCTGTAATTACTTTAGATTTTATTAATATCTAAAATACACCGATTTCGTCACTGACACATTGATGATCATCAAAATGTTTGGCTATTTCCTGAAGTGCTAGAAAGCTAAAATTTGGTATGTAATCTAAGTTTAGTATACAACCAACAAAAAAATTCATAAACTTATAACTTTCGCCCCCGTCCTCTAAAATGGGGGGGTGGAAGTTGTATGAGACTTCAAAATGTTAGGGTACTTCCTGAAGTGCTAGAAAGCCGAAATTTGGTATGTAAACAAAGTTCAGTATACAAAAAATACTATCGTGCCCCCAGATAAACTTATGACTTTCGCCCCCCATCCCTTAAAATGGGGGGGGGTGGAAGTTTGCATGAGACTTTTTTTCTTTTTTATGAATTAGGACATAAAAGTTTACACGTGACTGTAGACAGTAACTAAAAAACCTATTAATAAGTACTTACAAGAACTAGTCTCATGGTAGGTCTCAGTTATTTACGCCCTTTGACGACGAGGTGAACAAACCGACTGTAAAGCACTTATTACACTATACAATTTGTAGGGTGCCTATACTATCCACTTTCTTTTGTGGGCAGGCTTATGTAGCACTCTCTAGAGTGACCAATTTACAAAGTGTTCACCTTATAACTATAGACTTTGCTAGTATTAAAGCACAACAATCAGCTATAGTTGAATATAATCGCTTAAGAGCGAAATATCGCCCTGATTTATCACTTATTGTAATCAGTAATCCATCAAAGAAAAAAGGCAAAGACAGAGAATGGGCTATGAAAACCGGCACTGCTGATGTGCAATAAATACAACCCAAAAAAAAAAAAAAAAATATCAGAGATATCAGATCTGACCACGGGCAATACACGCTCAGAATTTGTGAAGTTAGGGTCGGTAGAGTTAGGCCGTGTAGATTCAGAAGCTTGGCTCTACATGAGATCAGAGGGGCAATTGTCGTAATTTTAAGAACGATCACAGTCTGATCTCAGTGTCAATCTGTCAAAAATACCTCTAATTTCCCTACATTTTGACAAGTTTTTGACATTTGTTTGTCGCCGAGATGAGACTGCGACTAGATTTTGAACGTTTTACATTACGAGAATTGGCCTACTGATATCTTTTTCACAGGGCAAACCTTATGTGGTCGTCTTGGCAACATTTTACATGAAATGTTTTTGGTGGGATTAGTTCTTTCTCAAATCAGTTCATGACTTCATAAATTGACGTCGCTCATCCCTCACTATAAAATGCCTAGTTTCAAAGGTAGACGATTGGCAAACGTTGTTAGCACTACGTTTTTTTACCGAGCATGGCCTAAAACCAATTAAAAATGGAGTGTCCAAAATACAGTTTGTATTGACAGCAACTAACTGCCATAGGCTCGGCTTTACAGTTTCGTGCGTCGCATCCGCGGGTTAAAATTGTGGCGTGACAATTATAGTTTTTGTTTGAATTTAGAATATTTTGAACTTTTTTTATTTACTTTTTGTGTGGGCTTTTATCATAGTTTCGGCAAAAGTATATTTATTATGGTTAGCTTTATAAAGTTTCTTTCTAGAGTTAAAGGAATTTAAATTAGATAGCGTAGATTCTTCAGTTACAGCGTAGATTCTTGTTTAGACGAACATGGCGATCTCATCATGTTAAACGTTTGACTTTTTTTTTCAATAATTGCTCTATAACATAGGTTACATATTAGACATAATATCATCACCCTTGTTTGCTCCAAAGGGTTAAGTAGAAACTGTTTATCTACACTACAAGACAGGATATTAATTTAGATTTTTTACAGTCCTAATGGCAATCTTGCCATTAAGTTTAAATAGGTTTTTATTTTTAGTATTTTGTTTATCTTACTCGTATGTGTATAGGTAATTATTTTATATATTGCGAATGTGAGAACGTTGTAGGCCTCGTAGACCATTATTTTTAGAAAATTACGTACGACATCAACGTCGATCATCGTGACGTCAGAAGCTAGGTGCATTAAAATCAAAATATTTAATTCACATAAACCTATGTTTATGTGAAATATAATATTTACACTCCGCAGAGCATATCGATGCAGTTTTCACCATGATTTAAAGAAAACTTACATAGGTATATTAAAGAAATTTCGATATTTTCCCAAGCCGTCAAAACCGTGCGAAGCAGGGGCGGCTCACTAGTAAGTAGATAAAAAGGAGATTTTGACTCACATTTCTGAATGGCGATTTTCCTTAATCAATTCGTTGCTCGTTAGTCGTTAAACAAATTTTATTTTATTTCCTACTAACAAGGGTCCATCGACTTTAATATTACCATTCAGCTTCTGAATACATTCCAGTATTCCCACAAGTCATGAGATGTACAATTCAGTTATTATTGACGAGGTATACAGTGGTAACTTTTACGATCGGCGCTGGTTGAAGCAGCACCATTTATGTAAATATACAGTTCCTAGGAGGCAGTATAACATCGACTACTTGATTATATTTTGTATACATTAATCATAAGTTCATGGAAGATGTTGTTTTGGAGGTCACTGGTATTGCGATGAGTATCCAAGCATTGTCATAGCATGTTAACAGTTGAATATTATCAGTTTTATTCGGCCTTATTTAAACCCTGATTTAAAAAAAAAATCACTAGAGGGTGATAACTGCAGTCAGCAAACGTTTTTGAAGTGTAGTTCTCATGCTAATGTCCATTTTTAGTGAGATACATGCCCGTGTGTACAGAATGAGCACAATTGGCAGAAATTACAAACTTGCACATAAATAAATAAATAATGAAATAAATAAATAATGTTATTAAGTGACTGGCCTTTTGAATCAAATTACATGAAAAGCATTATACACTCATTTTCTCCACTTAAGTTGCACAATTAGACTTTCAAAACCCACTACAAAATTGTAAATACACTTCTTAAACCAACAAAAAATATTTTCCTCAACAATGGCCCAACACACCAACACACATCTAATCCTAACGTTTACACAAGTTGTAAACTAGGAATAGTAACACTACAGGGACTCGACACAAACATTCTGGCCAAATAGAGCGAACTAAGCAAGTACAGTCAACGTGTCTGTAATATATTATAGATTCTGTACTTATGTCTGTTGGTCTTGGTCTTCATGGGACAGTAGTATCTGGAGTATTCCGGACGTGAGTAAGCAGAGAAGTAGTCGAATTAAATTATTTTATTGATGGTCGAACTGTATGTAATATATCATGATCTGCCTAGCCTTTTCCCAACTATGTTGGGGTCGGCTTCCAGTCTAACCGAATGCAGCTCAATACCAGTATTTTAAATGGAGCGACTGCCTATCTGACCTCCACAACCCTGGGTAATACGATACCCCATACATATGTACCTATATATATACATAATATTAAAAATATAGATATATACTTACATAATCACACATTCTTGCAAGTTTATCTTCTTTAGTGTATTGTAGTGTCTATTACATAAAGCCATTGACCAATAGGAGCATTGCTGCGCGTTGTCAGTATTAAGGCGCAGATATACGACTTCTAATGATTTTAAATTCAACATCACGTCTAATCGACCGGACTGATTAATTTGAAAAAAATAAATTTTATAACTAGACCATTTTCTTCGTAATTTGATATGTGAATATTTGTAATTGTATTTTTTTAACATAGTGTAATTAATTTGTAAAGTAATGTCTACCGCGGACATAAAAACGATAATCACGCAAACACTATCTGGTGTATTTTCATAAAACTTTCACCATATAAAAGACAATTTAATTCCCCGAATTTTAGTATACGGTTTTTATTTGTTTTGATAAATCAACAATAGATGATTGTTTCATATTTTGCAATAAATTACCAGCGTTGTGTCATCGCGCATCTCTTTCTTTTCTATGCAGTCCGATAGTGACCGCGCTTTAGGTCATGTAGTCGCCTTAACAATATTAGGTAACCAATACAATGTTTTTCCATACACATTGTCCTTTTGTCCTAAAAATTATCTTGCATTCAATGTTACAATGATGAATAATGTGAGAGTGAGATTTAAAAATACTTTTTGGCGCAATGAATGAAGATACTGCTGAACATTGAGTTGTCCCAGTAATAAACTTTAATGGGAGGGCAGAGCAACTCATTCAAACTCAAACTCATAAATATATATATAACTCGTTAAATATATTTTTTTACTACAACTAAAAACATAACCTTTTTTGTAGTTGAGTATTAATGGGCTAAGTATTTAATGCAAATAGTGATAAATGACATTATAAACACTGCAGATAAAAACGTCCCAACTCCTAACGGACACAACATGTAAAGACCGAGATGCTTTACCGTCAAAGCTTGTGCTAATGTTATAATTTAGTTTAACTAAGTTCAGCGCTGAATTATCGAGGTAAGTCGTTATTCAACCATGCCCGTTGGAGTTGCAGCAACAGTTAAGGTGCATTACTCACACGAGCTATTTAAAATTAATGCCAAACCACTTAGAGGATGATCAGATAGTAGAATGTATAGTAAATAAGATATAATATATTATTCTTATTATAGTATTGGGGAATTTTAATACATGAGTTTATGATAGATCTGGTTTTGTTGCAAACAAGAAACGTTTTAGAAAAAAGTCTTTTAAATTAGTTTTTCGCGTGTATAAAATGAAAACGTTACACAGAGTTCGTATGCGTTTCACACGTAAACAGTTTTTGAACAGTCCAGTCCAGACTAGAAGACAATTGTTTTTTTAATATTTTTAATTTAACTTTTTATGCACGCAATAATGATACTATTGAATTGTTTTGTGAATAAATAACCTAGCAGCCCGCCCCAGTTTCATCCCAGAGAATCTGAAATACTACAAAAATACGGAAAAAAACAAAGTGAGGTAACCCTTGAAGGCCTGCTATCCAAAACACACGATAATCGAAGTTTTCAATAAGAAGAGCTCTTTGTTCTACTAACAGTGCCATAGACACAGACTGGTATACACTATGATACCTTCTAACCGAATATTTCCAAACATTCCCATACTATTGTCACCATCATCATCATCGTCTGCCTAGCCTTTTTCCCAACTATGTTGGGGTCGGCTTCCAGTCTAACCGGACGCAGCTGAATACCAGTATTTTACATGGAGCGACTGCCTATCTGACCTCCACAACCCAGTTACTGGGTAATACGATACCCCTTGGTAAGACTGGTTGTCAGACTTTCGGGCTGCTGACTACCCGTAACGACTGTCAAAGATCCACGAATGACAGCCGGGACCAACGGCTTAACGTGCTTTCCGAGGCACGGAGGGGACACGGTATGTAAAGATGGTCACCCATCCACAGACCAACCGCGGCAAGCGTAGCTTAACCTGATCGATCGACCTGTGCGGCTATTATTATTTAGCCACGGGCCCCTCATATACTATTGTCACCAATAACTGCTTAATCATTAACTTTGTGACTACGATTGACGTGTAAAAGTGTTTGTACAAACCTACTTACAGAAAATAAATCATTTATCATTTATCACTATTTCATGCCACAAAACAGTCATACAAACAAACAGTCACATTTAATTCAATTAGCAAACCGAGCCAACTCCCGCCAGTAATTGAATATTCTCTCAACATCTGTAATCAATTGATAATCGCATTAATTATAGTGTAACTAGCCAATTAATATGCGGCCGCCATTGCTTTCACATCGATTTATTTTGGTGTGATAATTTTGGTTGGAAAAAGGGGTGATAATGAGACGTGGGAATTTAGGCAAAGATGTGATATGTTAGAATATGGTTGTGAATGAGAAAGACGTGTTGCTGGGGCGTTCGTTTCGCCACTTTTTCTTCCTAACTTCATCATAATCTTTTTCCAACTATGTCGGGTTCGAATTTAACCAGATGAAGCTGAATACCAGTATTTTACATGGAATATTAGAAAAAATACCATCTGAAATATAAGAAAATGGTGAACATAGAGTTAATGATTCTTCTCAATAGATTTTATAACTGACAACTTAACTATCTCCATGGTAAAGTACGAACGCTAAGCCGGAATTTGCAGGACCTAGGAATATAGGTTACAGAAACATTTTTACAATATATTACAAGAACAGCATATTATGTCCAAAGGCGAGCTTATTCAGAATGTTGTTGTCTGACAGCAAGTCTCAAATCGATCAGTGATGTCTTGGAACTAGACTGGATTGTGGACTTGTGCCTGGTTAGTGGCAATAGGTGCGCCGCCTATTACATAGAATTGAAACATAACTTTGTGAATTATGTATACTCACACCTTTGCCAACCCGTTCCGAGTATAAGGCATAATATTATGTTTTTAATTACAAATATACTACTTCTAAAACCCAAACATAAAACTCTAAATATTGTACAGAGTAAAACATGAAACTGGTCCAACAAATTTCTCCCTAGGCAACAAAATCCGGCGCGTGTTTGTAAGGGCCGTTAACACGCCTTTAGTAGACGTGACAAGCTATCGACGTGACACGCACCGCGGAAAATGTACCAAATATTATTTTGAAAGACAAAAAGGCGGATATATTTTTCCTGAGAATAAGGCTGAGTTAACAGTTTAGGATTCCAGGTAGATTCGAAACTTGAACTTGAATAAGTTACTAGATCCTTGATTGACGAATGTTAGTTCATGATTTTGGTTTTTTTGTTGTCATGTGTTGCAACTAAAGCGCCACGACGCTACTGAAAAGACTAATCACTGCAATGACGAGTAACCAGAAAGTCTACAAACTCAAATCACTAATGAGTAGCATCGTGTGCAATGAGCCTTAGACTGCAGTTAAACTTCTTCGCAGCTGGATATTGAAATGCTGAATATTGACATTCGAGATAGGAGACAATGGTTATTGAGATTCTGGATATTGAGATCCTGGATATTGAGATTCTAGATACTGAGATTCCAAGTCAGTTGGTACCTGGTTCATCAAAATGTATCTAAATGATTTTTTTTTTCCTATATTCTACCTCTGAAGTTAGTGCCACATGGTAGATGAAAAGGTACGATGTCTACAGAGTTTATATTGAAACAGAAGTGAAATTCTAAGAATCCAATTTGGTCGCTCTTCCGTCGTATTATTTTTGAGTTTTATAAACCAAATTAAGATATTCACCGTCAAAACATTTACGATGTTTTAATGCAAAGTTGAGGAACTAGTATAGACAAAGAAAAAAGCGTGTTGTTTTCATTATGTTTGGTTTTAATTTCAGTTCTTCAAGTGCAACAGAACAATGGCGCATAATTTACTTTTCTTTTAGTTTTAATGAAAGCATAATTTTAAAAGAATTCATGAAAATTTTATTTCGCGCAGTTCCTAAAAATATTTTTCTATTAACGAAGTAGTTCACTCCTGAAATGAGAGTTTTTCTTTTTAATTGGTTATATTTCAAAATTATTTTATTTAAGTGTGGTTTCATTAATCAATTTACTATAAGTTGCTTTTTTAGTAAAGGAATTCAAAACAACTTACATGAGTAGAAGAATTGCCAGAACTTAAGTGTCAGTGGGCAGGGCACATTGCTCTCAATACGGATGGTCGATGGGGCTGAAAGGTATGGAGTGGCGAAGCACAGAACCGATCGGAGTGGCGATGCTTACGGAGGCCTATGTCCAGCAGACGCCTTTTGGCAAAAATGAAATGAATTGAAATGACATGAGTAGCACTAGCGACCTGCGACCAAAGGCGTACCAAGACAATGACAAACCCGGAACAAATGACCAATAAATCAAACCAACATGGTCCTTCTGCCAGCAAAATGACTCAACCCATACTGATACTTAAAGACCATCCTTCTAAACGCTACCCCTTCCATGTATTTTCCGCCACACTTTTCATATCTACCCGCAAAACAAGCAGTAGGAGAGTGCGAAGTTAAAAACACGGTGTAAGCATAGCACGGAGATAGGGGCAGCAAGAATTTCATTAAACTTGCCTCGTTGGCCGAGATCGAGAATTACTGGCTGTCGGGGCGGACTACATTCACACCGAAACGATCTCAAATGGATTCTAGAATCGTAAAGGATTATTGTTGGTAGCGAATTTAGTAAATATTCTTCCCAAACTTTGGGAATATATGATTTGTCATGTGTTCGCAAATAAGTAAATAGTATAAAGTAATGTTACTTTTTACATTTTTTTATAAGCATTAAAAAATAAAAAATAGACTCAATTGATTTTCAATACTAGTATAACCTATGTAAAGCCTTTTTAATTGCCCTTGTAGTCATAAGTACTGCATATGCAAAACGTAGTATTTGAAATCCGAAAATAAACTACCTAGGTAAATAAAAGCTTTTCATCCATTCGGCCTTATCCAGTTAGTAGCTCACGAATTGATTCACCATCGTTTGTTTAAAACAATACACAAACTCCATTTCAATTATATTAGCTCGAAATAGAAACGTTATGGGTAAACATAAAAGTTTACTGTGTGCCGACGATATAAAATTGGAGTGTTAGCGAGTGAAATCAAATTCGGTTCGCAAGTTTAAATATTTGAGTTTTATGTATTTTGGCTGATCGCCTCTCGCGGGCGTGGTTTATCGGATCAGCAGAATTTTAAACAGTCCTGAAAGTAGCTGGTTTATGCAAACAATCGTTAAACTTATCAGTTTGAGGAAACAGTGTTTGATTTAACACTTACGCCCAGGGGGATGGGCAGCAGCGGTATCTCAACTGTCAACCGCAACTAAAAAACTGTGATCACCAATTCATTTGTCTGGCAATTTCCGTTTTGACTTTGGACTTAGCTGTCATTGGGAGGCCCGTATTCTCTAAAACTAAATCTACTGGTATAACTTACAACAGACTATAATAATTATTTTAGACCTATAGACTACAAAGCAAAAATTCAAAGCGATATCTTAAAAAAAAGGAATTAGGAAGTTACACGATAGTGTAAATGCAGCCACCAACGGCGGCTTTTTGATTTTATAGCGAGCATTAATTTAACGTGTAAACGATATAGCACTTTGTCATAGCACTCATAAGATCTAGTGGCAAAACTTTCTGTTTGTTACACTTACCTATATTATTTAATGCTTTTGGAAACCTTTTATAATTACAATTTAGTTATTAGATATTGAAATAGACCACACTTGGATTGGCAGAATATTATATGTTATTACGATATATTATTATGTATATACGATATAAATCTATTTAATCGATACGACTCTTGAAATATCTGAGATACAGAGTGAGAATTATAATAATCATTTATTTATTCAGACTACTTATGAGGTCCATTGTGTTAGTAACAAACTCAACTAAAACAGATCTTGTTCGATCGGCCAACGCCCACACAAGCGGACTATCTGCCCGGGCGGCTATCGAGTGCAGAATGATGTTGGGACTGTCACGCCACCCGCGAAGTAAGGCAGACTTCTTGCGCCATACTGCGTCAATTAAGCTGTCAGCGCGCGCGTCGGCAAACGAACTGAACGCATTGTTATATTGAAAACGCAGAGCATTACAAACCCTTTGGGTATATCTGAACCACAGATCCCCGAGTACAGTGTTTTACAATACGCCTTAAAAAGGGCAAATTTTAACTGCGACTGCACATCGAGAGAACCTTCGGTCCAGCATGTTTGCCCGGAGTGACAACGCTTTTCGCTCCCTCTCCAAATCTGAATCTCTTTCAGGGAATCTGTTACCAGGTGTCCCAAGTATTTAAATGTATACACCCTGTTTATTGGGTGACCTAAGCAACAGAGGAGGGACTGTAGATGGACATCTGGCACTAGACCTGAAGACGATACACTCTGTCTTTTTGGCTATAAATTATACTGAAAGTTCTTTTCCGTATGTCTTTTTGTTTATTACATGACACTATTTTAGTTATAACCAGACATTTCTCCTCTTTAGATTGTGGTAACGTTTAAAAAGGCAGTAAAAACAACGAAGTGGACCAAAACCTAAATTGGTCTCAATTCGGCTTTTTGATATTATAGCAAGAAGTAAATGAAAGTGGGAGCTGTAATACTTTGTTATTGTTCCCATAAGATATAACTCGGAAACTTTCTGTTTGTCTCAATTCTTGTCTCTTGATTTAACCCAATATATCCTTTCGAAACTACTAATTTATATTGGGTACCTACTGTAGTTTGATTTGATTGTTATTGTACTTTCAGACTTGAGATGAAATCTATACTTACAATTCAGTTTTTTATATAATTATGATAAAATAATTTAAGTCTAATCAAAAACTTGGAGACAAAAATGGCATCAAAGCCACCAGCCAGCCAGTCATAGGGATGTCAGGTGGACCACGGGAAAAATAATTGCCCATGGTCCACCCAGGTGGACTAGCCGGGTGGACCACGGGCAATACACGGTCAAAAAGCCAAGTATTGTGCAAACCTACACGATTAAAATTAATTTATTATTCCCGTATTCTCTATGACACAATGTACGATACCGCGCGAAATGGTCGTGATTAGCCAAGCTATTTTTGAGTTAGCTTCAATAATACGTATTTTTGCCACTTACCTTATATTGATGATGTAATAATGACTTCCTGTCTCTGGTATTTACATAGCAAGTAGTGTTATATAAATTTGTGTGTGCTAAGTACAACTCAAAAGTGAAAAATTAAAACTTTTTTACAAAAAAAAGACACTACAAAGTGAAAAATAACTTTAAGTTCCAAAGTCGGTGGCAAACAATGAAAATAAAGTTATTTAACACTTTGCAGTGTCTTTTTTGGACGTCGGTTGTTTTTTTTTTTTTTGTAAAATGTTTTTTGAAGTATGGAATTATTGAGTGGTCATTGTGAATTATGGCCCTGAAAGTAAGCAGATGTAATAAAAACTATGATTATTAAAGTAATCACAAAGATCCACTTCCCCCAAAAAATTATTACCGCCTTTTCTGTCCGACTAACCTAGTTACCCAAAACTTCGGACAACTCCGAAACAACTAACCAATAGCAGAAATCATGTTTGATTCGCATGTGCCAACTTGTTCATAATTGGCGCTGGAACAGTGTGAGCACTGTGAACAGGTCTCCTTTCAACTCGCCCGAGTTTGGACATGTTCATTAGCTAACCGACTCCTATCAGTAATTGGAGTTAATTGACAATGGAGTTATGTGTGGGACTTTCTAGGAATATGTTTGACTAACTTTTCAACGCTAAGTCTGTGTGTAGAGATGGATCATTTCATGGATGTGTGTACCTTGTGCTTGTTTTTTTTTTACTTTTCTATAATGCCATATTCATTCGGTATGCAGATAAGTAGATGCTGACTGTTACATTGGCAGAGTATCTACACTCTCTGTAAGATTTTTAGTTTTTAAATTCGGAATAAGATAGATCTAGTGGCCTTCGAAATTTATTTTTCTTGTTTATTTTGGATAAAGAAGATGTTTGTACGACATGTTATCATCTTTTATGGATAAAAAATAAGTTGTCAAAGTTCGCACCCACGTCTACAAAATTATCCCTACTTAATCTTTTCCCGTCTCATACTCCAAACTATAAATACTTGTGGAAACATCTGGCCCACCTCAGTTTGATACGGTACAAGTTGCTCCCAAATTGTCAAATGCCGCCTATTTCTGTACCAGTAAATAATTGGGTTAGTTACACATAGTCGGAACTTGGTAATAGATGGTTCTATCTAATTGTGAGCGCTTTAACTTTGTTACGGGTTGGTCTTTCTGTACTAGACTGGAGGTTTTTGGTCCTTATTGGAATTTGCGTAGGGGGATAAGATTAGTTTTTATTTTGCTGTAGACTCATGAAGAGATTTTGCTAGTTCAAAGAGCATCAAATAATTTTGATATTAAGACTATCTGCATTGAGAATTGATATTAACAAAATTCTTAATTTAAAAAAAAAAAATATTGGGATGGAATTTTTAATATACTTCATACTTTTTAATTACAGTGGAGACTTTTTGTACAAAGAATCGACTCTTTGTGGAGAATTTTGGGACTTCTAAAAATTGTGTAAACTCAATCACTATTATTTAAATTCTCTCTGTAACCATCCATCTTAACTATAATAGTCGCAACTCACAGTCGTGTTTACTGGAACCACCCCTTGACACACAATGGGAAATAGTGCAACTTTAACGGCATGTTACAGGTGACATACAAGATTAAACCTTAAACTTTAACGTTTTACGACCTTTTCACTTTACGTTTTGTTTAACTATAAGTTATCGTTAGAACTTGAGTAAGGGTTTATGAAGGTTTTAGTAATGTTGTTATTCTTGGTTGATGAGCTAGTAGATAGGTTTTTACTGTAAGGAGTTTTTAGGTTATTCCTAAGATCTGAATTGCCCCAAATCGTGCTTGTTCGCCTACTAAGATAACATCCGACAGTAATTAGTCCAGTATAACTAGATTTGGTGTTATATCTGTGTACAATCCTTAATGATATAGATCGGTACATGCAGAATGATTAAATATTGTCCAGGCTGGCAGAACATCGACGCATAACCTGTTACCATGGATTCAGTACATGATTCTGAAACACTGGCGTTGAAATTTCTCAACAGTTATTTAAAAAAATGGGTTTTTCAGTACACCGCGTAGATATTGCACTATTCCATTAAATAGCTGATTTTTGTTTGATAACCAACGAAAAATATGGAATCATTTTATTATTTTATTTTATTTTATTTTATTTGGAAACTCAACAGCTTATATTTAAAATTACATGAGCTTTGAATGTTCACCCCACTATCAATGAACAGCTTAGTGCAGTTGCGTCAAAGTTAAAGCATCTTATAGCCCGCATACACTGCTCAGTGGTAGCGAGATGATAACAATTATCACTGAAGCCAATAATAGAGTTTCACGGCATTGATAAAGGTATGTTAACTAGAAAGTAGCGAGAGAATACAAAAGATACAAAAGAGAAAACTTAAACAAGTATAGTTATCAACAATAGGTAAAATGCGATTGTTGACATTACCGACATTAAAGTAAAGCTCAAATATGCACCTAGATACTATGACTATGTTAATTAACATGAGCCAGATTCATGGTTACAGTTTACGCGTCGAAGTTCCTGCCACCCTGTATACTCCAGAACAGCAGAATTTAATTTAAAAAAAAAAACAACAATACTATTACATGCGATAGGACGTACGCAAAACGCCTTACCTACTTCGGGTTAATCAAACTGACTGACTTATTGTTATTATTGTATTAAAATTGTAACAAGTGCTGCCACCTAAGTATTGTCTATGGAATAAATAGATGTATTCGCTATGGAATAAATAAAAACTCCTTCATTCAGTTCGTTGCAAAAGAACACGTTTTTATTAAAACCAATTAAAATATAATACTTATATTTACACTTACGCGCACTTTACGCCAATAGTTAAAAGAGAAAGAAAGAAAACACATATTTCATGGTGTGTACTACGGAGCACCCGAACTCACTCGGGACCGCATCCCATGCGCCACACAACTTATTATATTAATTAAATCTCGTTCACAGTTCATCTAACGCCACAGTAACCACAGGAACTCGTTACGTCGCCGGTTAACTGTTCAGACTGTTTATTTCGGTTACTGTAACGGCAGCACCGAATTAATTAAACTAATTTATTAAAGGATTTTACAAAATAATTAGGAAATTCGAGTCTTTAAATTATTGGAATTTCTCATCGGAAATTGGGTGGCAAAAATGTTATTTAACTACGTGGAGATTTTTGTTCGAAATTCTTGAAAATGCTTATTAAAAATGTTTTTAATTATCTCGCTTTTTCATTAATAAAACCTATATTTATTTTTGCTCGCAGAATAGATGGCCGATGGGGCCGAAAGGTTCTAAAGTGGCGACCGCGTCCCGGCAGATGTTATGTTGGAAGGCCTCCGACGAGGTGAACTGATGACCTTGTAAAGGGCGCAGGAATCCGCTGGATGCAGGAAGCACAGAACCGGTTGAAATGGCTGTGCTTGGGGGAGGCCTATGTCCAGCAGTGGACGTCTTTCAGCTGAAATAAATGATGATGATATTTAGAAACTAAGAATGTCAGAAATAGGTATGTAAGTATATTAACGGCTATGGAGGAGACCTTTGTCCAGCTGTGGGACAGTAGTATGTAAGTAGGTAAATAGAAGAGAAGAATCGTAAACAACTTAAAAGGCTCTATAATTTTTTTCACTAACAATCTTCTTGTATTATCTAAACGATTATTAGGCAATAATTCATTATCACACGGGTATGCAATAGCAATGTTGTTTTGACCAACTTTCGTAATTATTTTAATAGCATTTTCACGAACACGTCAACCATTCACCAATAATTACGGTAACCACTGACCAATTATAATAATTTGCATTCAAAACTACAGATTCTCAGAATTGGTCACTCTCGCGTCTATTTCTGTCACTTTTCTCGTTTTCAGACAGCACTGCCATACAAAATACTCGACTAGTACTATCCTTTATGGTTTCTCAACAAACCGTACCTAGTATTATAATAATATTATCTGCGCCAATAGTCATCTCGAATTTTGATAATTCAACATGAGTTAGGTAATGCCCGATTCTTCAGTCATTTGGTCGTTCTCGATTTTGACAACAAAAACAGTAGATTAAATTATGATACAAAAAAAAACTTAAAATAACATGGCAGTTTCTTCAGTACAGACGCAAGAACATCAAGCTACCCGAAACAGTAAAATTTTCCCAATCAACTTTCAACCTTATGCTTTAGCGATGAACTTAAAAATTTATTAAATACGTTTGACAGATTGTAGTAGCTTCATGTGCTGGAGCCTGTACTAACTTTAGTCATAATTTTATTTTACAATATAATAATAATGAAAATACTTCATTTTAAACTACTAATTATATTGGAACCTCCTTTCGGCGGCTGCGAGAGAAACCGCGGCGAGCAGATAAGTTCAGTAATAACCAGCCACTTTGCCAATTATGGTGATTAACGATCAGATCACATCTAGGGAGTAATGACTGTTTGGCAATATACTACTAATAATAATATTGACAAAAAATCCCAATACATTTCCCAAGGCTGGTGATTAACAACGTTTCATGTTTTATGATTATAATAGCGAAACGTGTGGTGAGAAAATCACCAGTCCTACATCGAAATAAGGCGTTTCAATGATGTCAAATTATTACAAAAACGTGGGATTGGCAGTACATACATACTTCTCAACCGTGCGCGAGGTCTAACACAATAAAACGGCTTATGTTTTTACTTCGTAAATATGTAGTTGGTGCAGCGCAAAGCGCTTTAAAACACGGCTTTGTTCGCTTCAGCGCGCGCTTGTTGACTTTCACTGCTATGATTTTGCTGTAGCAAACTGTTTTTCTTAGGAGTTTCAACAATTTAATGTAAGGCAATGAAATGATAGAATACTACTACTGCTTGGTTTCTGATCATTACTTGAAAGGTAATGAGCGTGAGGTGCAGTCAGCCTCAAAAATAGGTAGGTACCTACAACAAACAGCCTCAAAAATAAGTTAGGTACCTACTAGAACTTATTTGATTATCTACAATCGGTGATCTATAATATTGTATCAATGTGTAGCTACAATGAATTACTAAGTAGTTTATTTTGTGGCTGACTGTTTTAGATTAAAAGTCCGAATTGGGCAGTGATATTGCATTAAGAAATTCTCAGTAGCAGCCCAAGTTCGGATTAAGGCAATAGGCTGGGTCGTGAAATTATGGGAATTTCCACATAAGCCGCAAATGTGGGTGTGATTTACACCTTTGCCTACCCTTCTGGGAAACAGACGTAATGTTATGTTTGAACACTTCTCAGAAAGGGTTACGGGACCTTTCCCAGAAGATCACCCGGCTCTGTCTGTGTAAGGGTATTTAGCTTACAGTACAAACAACCTGCGGTTTTTTATATGATCTAAATCTATATCCTAGATCATAATTACTCACATAGCTTCATAATAGGTAACTATTTTAATACATTAGGTCACTGACTTTAAAGTATCATGAAAATATCTGTTAAAGAGTCCTTACGAATGAATTTCTGAGTATGATCTGCTTTAAAACCTTTGTTCACAACAATATACCAACACAGTTACACGTGCTGAGTATTTGTAAACAATATTATAATATTATCCTGGAAAATATACATAGTGAACACTTGGGGCATAAGTTTTACCTACTTTGGAAAAAAACAACATCAAAGTTCTTTTATAGGCATCTTAACTTATAATAGGGGAGAAGTTTGTCAAGAATGATTGACAAAACGAAAAAAATAATCTTTTTGTTCTTCTTGAAGTCCCATTTCGCGTGTAACCAGAAAACCGCTGACGTAGATGATAAATTTTGGCTCGGTTATAGCATGACCGCAGCCTAGGCAATAAAGGAATACCTACGTGGCACAATATTATAGGGTGCCTCGTAACTACTGACAGATGCCTAAACACATGATTGTACTCATCATAACAAACAACTTTCCCAAAGAAACGATTTTTTTCTTTTATTTACCTAGCGCATGACCCCCATCATTCAAAGCGAACTACGCGCGTGTCCGTACGGTTGTTAAATGACTGAAAAAGAATGATGTATGGTAAAAGAGGAATATTTTTGTTTGTAAAAAGGGATTTTGATGATGAGTACAATCATGTGTTTAAGTATCAGTCACTAAGTACCTACCAGTCACCCTATATAAACATCGGTGGCTCTATTTATCATTACTTATATTTTCACACTTCTGAACTTACCTACACAGTGCACCATGTTACCAGTGGAAAAATTCCAGGTTACTGAACTTACTGTGAAACAATTTATCAAACAAACAAAATACTTCGAGAAGCGCCATTTACTGAGGTGGCAGATGAAAAATTGCTCACTACACAGTGTTAGTCAGCCCGCACAGGGTTTAAGCCCCACGCCAGTTTTCTTAGGAAGGATCGGAAGATGACAGTTTTTTGTAAAGAATCGATAAAAACATTGTCTGGTAAAATGTGGGAGAAAAATTATTTCGACGTATTAGACAGAGAGATGGATGGGGTACGCCCACATTTTACCAGTTATTATTATAAGTTCTATGCGTATTTGAGTAGTGGTGGCTCAACGGTAACGTAAGTCGGGGCCTTACGAGTCGTAGGTTCGAACCCAGGCGGGATAATTTCATTACCATTGCTCTCAAAACGGTGAACGAAAATATCGTTAGGAAACCAGCATGTCGTAAAACCAAAAATATTAGTATAAGTATTGGTGTACAATAACTATAATAAAGGCTAGCTGCCTAATATGTATATGTAATCCATACTTCCATACATAATAATAAATGCGAAAGCAACTCAGTCCTTCTGCCTGACTGTTACTTTTCACGCCTAAACCACTGTACCGTTCATTATTAAAGACAGATAAGTAGCCTTCTGGAGACAGACATAGACTATTTTTCATCCTAGATATTTGTATGAATGATAAAATACACACAGATGAAGTCGCGGGTAACAACAAGTATTCACATAAGCTATGTCTTTGGCGTCCAGGAGTTCAGACATTTGGCTACTGTGAATGGCTTAATGGAAAAACGCAAAAACAGATTGCCTAAACGAAACCAACAGAACAGATTGCCTAATACCACAAGACCAAAAGGAGACCTAATTCCCAATTGAAGCCAATAAAAATCCCATTTAACGAATTAAAAAGCTTAAAAGCTTCGTCACGTACATACGTAGGTGGTAGGTACCATGCGGCGTCAATAAAAGGGTATAACCAAAGAACTCGATATTCTATTGTTAGAACTAATCTGAATAGAAACGTTCTGTTGCAAGTTATATTGCGTTTTATCTTAGAATGTGGACGTGAGCTGAGTGAGAGTGGTTCTAAATGTGGGGGCACAGTGGAAGCGGTAGAACGGTTTGTAGAAAAGGTGTGCCTTATTAATATTTTAAAACCTTTTTGGAATGAATTTCTTTAACGCCGCTTGCGGTAGGAGTAGGCAAACTGGTTGAAATCGTCACGTAACGAAACAGTGTTAAACCTATTATCGCCCATTATTTAAAGCTAACAGTGCGACCACATTCATTCACAGTTAGTCTGTAGTTTGACTTAAATATTGTTATATGAAAAGTGCTTAGAATTTCTAGAACCAAAACTATGTTACCTCATGCCCGCTGTCAACAAAGCCCCACCCAATCCTAAAGTCAGACAAGTTTAAAATGTATGTTACCTATAGACAGCTTTATAGAGATAACACAGCTTGATTTATTATCCTCGACATAGTGTAACTATGTGGCTATGATGTGACGGAATGTGGCCATAATTTACATGCGTCAAGTATTCAATTTATACTGTTCACAGGAAGCAATTTATGGTAATTTAGTGACGTTAGTGTTTTGTTTTTATGTTATTGGGTGGCAAAAGAGCCGGCCACTTACTATCTTACTGGTAAGTGGCCGCGAAACCACAGGCATCTTAAATGTGTTGCCTTTTCAGAGACAAAGTTGATAAGTCTCGTGTGCTCGTAATTACCTGCATCCGTACTCTATAATGTGGAGCAGTGGTGCCCCAGTGGTAACGCCCGTGAGTTACGAGTTGTTGGTCAAAGGTAAAAGCGCTTTATTTTGTGTAAATTATTTCATTACCACTGCTCGCAAAACGGTGAAGGAATACATCGTGAAGAAACCAGCATGTACTAGAATCAAAATTCGAAGATATTTGAAATCAACCAACCCGCACTTGGTCCGCGTGGTGGATTAAGGCCCACTCCCTCTCACCAAGAAGAGGACTTTGTCCCAGCTGTAGGAACACGATGGGCGGTCTTCTCAATGAGAGGAGAAAAAATCATAGCGCTCCTATATTATATGTAATGACTTATCATCTGCCTAGCCTTTCCCCAACTATGTTGGGGTCGGCTTCCAGTCTAACCGGATGCAGCTGAATACCAGTATTTTACATGGAGCGACAGCCTATCTGACCTCCGCAACCCAGTTACTGGGTAACACGATACCCCTTGGTAAGACTGGTTGTCAGACTTTCGGGCTTCTGACTACCCGTAACGACTGTCAAAGATCCACGAATGACAGCCGGGACCAACGGCTTGACGTGCTTTCCGAGGCACGGAGGGGTCTCGGTATGTAAAGATGGTCACCCATCCACAGACCAACCGCGGCAAGCGTAGCTTAACCTGACCGATCGACCTGTGCGGCTGTTCATATTTAGCCACGGGCCTCTCTATTATACGGGCCTCTCTATTATATATAATGACTATCGTTTAAAAACTAAGTTATTTACTGGCTGACTTGCAAACAGTTTTATAGTAAACTACTTTAGTTTTATAGTAACAACTTGTCTATGGTGACGCACTATACAAGTTTTACTAGTAGTCGGTAATTAATTAATCGCTTAGCAAAACCTAAGCCCAAATTGGTACTTGTTTTTGTATGTTTAGAAAAACAATACAACATTGGAGTTTGTTTCACGTTGTGTGGGATCTCATTACATAAGGAATTATTTACGAACAAGTAAGTGAGTAGCATCATTCTGTAATGTCTGCTGTAAAAACAAAAGATGTCCCGTCATCCCACTGTCGTGTTGTCAAAATGTTTTGATTTCTACCATTGCTGAAAACTGCCTGAAGGAGATAGATCGAAATTCATTATTATGTACACCACAAAAATTCCAGTTATAAATTTAGACATTTTACAAGGGATGACACAATGGGCCGTCTTATCGCTAAAGGCGATCTTTTCAAGACAACCTTTGGATAGATTAAGGCAGAAGAAGAGATTAAAGAGGGATCTATAAAAACAATAAATAATAATCATGAAACAAGTGCAAAGAACAACAAAAATGGTGTTTTTAATCATAATTAAAAAATTGACAGTTATTGAGCATGCCTTATTATCGACACGTACAAGAAATTCCATAAGATTACTCCTGAGAAGGCTCTCAATAAGCAGTTGGATCAAGGACTGGGTACTGTAACCGGTACGCCTTTCTAACCAGTTTATTTTCGGTCACTGTTTCTGACACCCTTTCAGACCTGTTACCCTTTCTGACTACCTCTTTCTGATACCCTCACCGCCTGTAGCTTAGACCTTGCTTTAGGTGCAGGTGAGGTTGTATTTTTATTTCTTTACATGTTTTAAAATAATGAAAGTTACTTTGAAATATTAAATTATGAAATAAATAAACGAGGCCAACCTTTAATAATAATGAGACCTATTATTATAAATGCTCATTTTGTTTATAGCTAAATACTAAATCGTTTAATAAATTAAACAATTTTGCCTAATGTGTCTAGGGATTAATTAGTATAATTCATAATGCTGGCTGCTCAATTAATACTTTTATTAGTTTCAACAATTATAGTAAGATCAGTTAATAAAATAATGTTATTAGTTTGTTCAATTACGATATTAAATATTTGATCCAATCCTATTTTTTCAGTTTTACAGTTTATAACTTTGAATAAGTTTAGTTGGTATGACTTTTTGTTACATGAAAAATTAATGATATTTTATGCTTTATACAGCAGTATTATACAGAGGCAGACTTAATAAATTAACACACGTCATAATAGTTTATTACTTTGCCTTTTGCAGATAATTTGCCTATAGTTTTGTAGCTTCCCGATTTTGCCTTATAAATATGCGTTACAAAGATGTATCACTTCTACAAACATGTATAGCGATACCAGTGGATACAAACGCCCATTACCTATCTCTATTATTTTGAAAATATATTCTCAACCACAACCTAAAAGAACTACTTCAGATAACAACCATTAGTTACACAATAGATACAGTGAGTGTATCATACATCCTGGCTCCTAACAAAAATCTAACGATATTTCAAAATATATTAACAGCTATTACTAACAGTAAATAAGGGAAGCTCAACAAACGGCGCAAAACAAAGTCACATATCAGCCATTTCCGGTTCCGTCGGAAGCGGATGTCACCCCGCGCCCCTCACCCGCGCCCCTGCGTTCCCGGCCGCCATTGTCCGAGCGATAGTTGGCGATAAACGGTTTATGTTCAAATAGATACTTGATATAGTGGGCGCGAGATAGTGGGGGAAGAGCCAGGGTATGTGTGATATCATAGCCAGATAATATAAACCAGAGATTATTTTACACGGGACATTTACAACCAAGTGGGTGCCCATGGTGTAGTTATAGTGTCATCGATTTGAGCTGACGGATTCAATCCAAAAAATCATTTTTTTTTATACAACATCATCAAATTCCATTTATGTTTACATCAATTCAGTGCAAAAAATTGAATATTATTACTTACCGTCTTAATTCACTATGCCTTGCCTGTAATCGAAGAACGAAACAAAAGATAAGAACCACACAAAGAGCGATGGAGAGTAGCATATTCAATACAAGGATAATACACAAAGTTGAAAGTGAGGATATTAAACAAAAAACCAAGATAACTCATGCACTCACGCAAGCCGTAACACTGAAATGGCAATGAGCCGGTCATTTAACACGCTGTACACACAGCAGGTGGACATTCAGAACTACGCGGTGGAAGGGACCAACTGGAACAAAAGAGTATGCAGGCCGAAAAGAAGGTGGGCTGATGACATGACAGAAACAGCAGAGAAAGAGTGGCATACTACCCATGGGCTTGTAAATTATCGGTGTCACTAGGCCAATTTTGTTTAATTTTATTATTATCTCACGTTACTTTAAACTTGTTAGTTTTATTTTCCCTACTAGTTATTAATTTTATACTTATAGTCCTTGTGGCACATTATTATTATTGTGTCGTTTATGAGGTAGCGGGTAGCGGTGCGCACCTATAAGACATTGCTACATTAGCCTTTGATTTCATTTTAAAATTGTAACAGTGTAATTGTTGGCTGACCATTAATTAAAGATAAATAAATAAATAAAATCCTTTTTACGCTACTGGGGGTGTGGCAGATTAGTCCGTAGTCCTTTGTGTCGTACATTTTACAGCTGAAACCATTGGATCCTGTGCGATTGGAATTCTTCAGAGCATCCCTGTCCGTGTCCACGAAGCTGTGGAAAGCTGACAAAATGTCGGGTGGCAGGTATTCGTTTATGCATCCTTCTTTATCCTACAGCTGGCCTGGCTGCAAACTAATCAGAATTTTCAAAGCGGAATGTGACCAAAAATCATGAGTTTAAAAAACAACATTAAATACATAGGCGTAATAGAAATATTTAGAAAAGAAATTTGAAGCAGAAGTCATGGTCCATATTAATTTTGGCCATTATAAGCTCATAATGTTCTGTAACTGTTAACTTGGCAAATAAACTTAAATGCCACAATATTTAATAGTTAACCATCATTTTCAATGTACGGTTATATTGATGAATGCTATCAAGTCCGAAGCAGCGGTATTAGTAGGTAAGTCTTACAAACACTTAAAAAAGCGTATCAATATTGTCAGGAATATGGTTTAATTTTCCCTCCCACAAATTCATCTTTTGACAGCAAAGTCATGATTCCAAAAATATCTTAAATTAAGAAGGATAGTTGTGTTGTGACATTTCGAATTTCCCGAAAAAACCCTTCCCAGAAATAAGGAAAGAAAGAAAAAAACCTATTTATGGAGTAGTAAAGTCGTGACTGGGATGGTGGATATTCGTTTACCGGTTTGTAATAATTTATCACATGTAGTGTGTAGGAGCGGAGTGTATTGGTCCACGGGTTCGATGGATGAGGGCGTGATATGGTGTTTGCTAGCTATCGGACCGCCATTAGTCTTCATGCAGTCTTCGGGTATTGATTTTGGCCTATTTTTGAGTAAATTAGCGGTGTCGAAAAGACTGACGCACATTAGGAGATAAAAGTGTATGAAAAATTACCTTTTTTTTCTGCAGTGTGACAATACAGGCTTAAATATACAACAGTTTTGTGTGTATGGATCAAAATTACACTGCCTCAGATTGTTTTTAGGAAGCAACTTTTAAAGCTTTTTCTAAATTATACAATCTTGACTTTTAAAGTTCTTATTCTAAGTAGGAAAAAAATGTTTCATCAGCACCAAACAAAATCATCACAAATAAGTGCTTCAACATGCAAGAGTACAATAACATGACTCTCTTTGTCCCCACAGTATACAACAACTAATCCAACAATGAAACGTTCAAAACAGAAATAAAACTTTCCATCGCAATGTAGCGCAAATTCTGTACCAGACTCGACTCAAAGCAATTTGTATTGAAAACTACTCGTAGCGCGTCTACGCGGGAACGAGGCTACGAGCGTAGCGCTACGTGCCGCCAGCTGCATGCTACGAAATTGTAAAAAAAAATTGCAGAAGACCGTCTGGTTCTAAAGCTGTTAAGGCACTCATACATACATTATTGCTTAAGTGTGAGTAAAATTGTATATTCTAGAATGAGTACTGTCGCAAATGTTAGTCAGTTCAGTGTCTATGTATGTGTGAAGTTTGTTTTGCGTCTTTTGTTACGTGGTCCTTCTGCACGACACTTTTTTGTGACTTCTTGCTCTGGAATCGAGGTGCTTTTACCTGCAAAAAGACTGCCCTGACTGAGCCGTCGAACAAGCTGTTCTAAATTGAGCTGCTCAGGTGTATTGTGTGTTTAGCTGATTTTTGCTTGTGTGCATTTTTCTACGACATTTTGCAAGGCTGTGTGTAGTTATAGTTGCAATTTGCACAAGTTTTAAAAGATACACATAAAGTGTCGTTTTTTTACTGATTGTGGAATTATTTATTTGTTGAAAATATAGCAAATCTCATTTGTGGTGGATTGGCAGTCTGCTTTAGCTATGCTAGAATGAACATTACTACATTAATTTGCTCTGTTTTTGTTTTTAATTTTTTTAAGCTCATTTTAGTAACAGTTCTCACTATGCTTCACTGACCAAACAGAAAAGTTTTGCTGTATAACCGCAGTGATTGAGTTTTGAAGCCATCTTCATCTTCGTGCTGTAAAAGTTTTAATTTATTGATTAAACTTTTCCCAGTTTTCTCCACGACATAATACAGCCTGTATTAAAAAGGTGTGGTGCGTACCATCAAACTGAACAACTTTCTCCATGGCCCAACATCGTAATCGCAATTATCAACTGTCCCATAAAAACTTCAATACCTGCTCGATCCAAATGTATGGGACGGATGATTGGTTTTTATCGATTACAACATTGCATTGATCCTATGGCGAAAGCCTTTACGTTTCCATTAAATGACGCCCTTAAAAACCAAACCTTTCATATAAAGAGGCAATCACTCTTAGCAAGTTAGTTTCTATAATTCCTTCTACCCAAAAGGGCGTAGAGAAACTTGTTTAAAATGCAAACTCGTCTTCGTTTATCGACGTCGAACTAAGTATAAACGGACAATTTTTCCTTTTCGTCCAAAAGTAAATCATTCAGCAAATTAAACGAGCCTTCGAAACGATCCGCCGGAAAAAAATAGATGGTTCGAGGGTTCCGTGTGTGAGTGTAGGAAGAATTTTACTGTTTTTTTCTTATCTTTAGAGGTTTTTGGCCATAGATATATTTGTGGTCTGCTGGTAGGACTTGCCCTACGTTAACTTACTCATCCTATCAAAACAAAAATGTCTTAACAAGTCTTGTAGAGAAGACAAACTACTGAATAACATGCGACTAAGACTTTAATCACGGCGTACGATGTAGTAGCGTTGGAAGGCCTCCCACAAGGTGGACCGACGACCTTGTGAAAGCCGCAGAAACCCGTTGGATGCGAGACGCACAGAACCACAGAAGAGGTGCTTGGGGGAGGCCTATGTCCAGCAGTGGAAGTCTTTCGGCTGATGATGAACACTTTAATCAGGATTGAGACTAGTTGGTAACTCAGATACATACATGCTAGTAAAACTTTACGTAGTGAATCTCATTACTTAGCTTTCACTCTATTAACCGTCGTTGGAGTAACTAGTTATAATTATGTTCTATGGAGTCTGATTTACACGGTGCGATTTTATTACAGGCTATGGCATATCATAAGTTGGGGTAACAATAAAACTTATAATGTCTCAACAATACTTAGACTTTGCAAGTTATTTGTAACTTACTTACTTATTTGTCTTGTTTAATTTTGAATTTTTCGACGCTATATTTTAGTTTCTGTTTAGTTTTAGTTAAGTTAGAATTTAATTTTGTTATTTTTATTAATTAGTTAGGTATTACATAGTTTTAGTCATTTGTTGTTTCAATTTTATTGTATCCCACAAGCAAGAAACTGTCATCGTGTAAAACGAGCTTTAGTTTAAGTATCACAAATGAAAAACGCAGAACCCTCTAATGCCAATTCCAACTCTGACCTACACTATGTTTTTGCGTCCCTCACTTAGAATTCCGCGGCGTCACTGCGCGAACGACATTAGCGTCCCGACGGCACACAGCGGCACTAACTTCACAAGAACTCAGATTTTTATCAGTTCAGAGAATACTGACTCTTAGGGATGTCACTGATGATGATGGCTTCACACCGGTAACATAGGGTACTTGTGTTGTAGCTTTTGTTGAAGTTAAAGAAATGGTAATAACACAAGAACAATTCCCGTATTCAAGAACGTTCAAAATCTATTTGCAATCTCATCTCAGCGACAATCCCATCTCAGCGAAAATCGATGTAAATTTTGAGAAATTTTTGACAAATAAAGACTGAGATTGAAATGTGAAATAGCCCCTCTCGGTAAAACAACAACACAACCCTCTAGAATTCTAGATGTATTGAGGTCCTTTGAAAAGTATGCTTATGTACATACATAAGCATACTTTTCAATATTGTGCGTACAAACTTTTTATTTGCAATTGGGATGTATTGGAGAACATATTTTTCAACAATAATGTTAAGTTTTTTCTTGGGATAAATTTATTCTTATTACAGAATCCTTATTTTAACAAATCCTTATTTTAAAAAATACTAATCAAAGAAACATTATTAAGCCATCAATCGCTACGCTTCATTTTTCGACCTCCTCATAATTACTGTAGTCAGTTTTGAGTAATTTTCTTAACTAATCGCTAGATAATATAATATTTTAATTAAATAACATCTACTGTTGACAGCCCTATCAGAAGTCTATTGTAGGTATCGTAAAACGGAATGTGTGTGTTGCTATCGAACACTACCTGTGTTTAGTCGCAAGTGTGCCGAAGTGCTATCGAAATGTAATTATCTATGAAATAGTCACTGAAACACTAACATTTCAGCTGTGGAATGTATTTATATGAGTATTGGATTGTGTACACAAAGTGAAATGGAATTCAGAATGGTCAAGTGATTTAAAAGTTGTATTTACGTCGCAGCAGTCTTGTGTGTCTGCTTGCCCTCATCGTAAATGTTTTGGTATAAGTTGGAATGAGTTTTTTTTATCAACCTCTTTATTTATTTTTACAATGTCTAGTAGACGATTTTAAATTACTATGGTTTGTAATTCATATACTATTGCACTGAGTTACTATTTGACCATTCAATAGTGACAAAAAATAACTAATACCGGTTACTGGTAGCCCGTATCATGCCACTGCTGGGCATAAGTCTTCTCTTCGTGACTTCCAGTTTTTGCGACCCAGGGCTAAAATAGACCATGGTCTTTTGTTTTGATCAGGTCGTCCCACCATTTTCTACAGGGGGACTAATACCTAATTTTAATTTATTGTTTAGATATTTATGACAAAATAATCAACACTAAAAATCTATTATTTACACCGTACCCTTGAAACTTCATTCTTGTGCCGACCTTACTCATAGTTACCGCTCATGTAAACTTAAACAAAACTAAAGGGCTCAACTCAGCTAAGTTCGGCACACGTCGGCTACTCTCGGCAGAGTACGGCTCCGCTCGGCTTAGCTCATTGAATTTCATATGCGTGCGCTAAGCTCACCCTACCCGGATATTAGTCAATGTACAGTCGGCCATAATAGCGTGTTCATAGTGCAATTTGATCAGTGTCTTTGGAGTATATCTTGTTACAGCGGACTTTCTGATTCTCTCTCTCTCTCAATCGCTTTTTCATTGATGAGAATCGAGGCTCCATTTCAAATTGACAACGGGCTTTCTCCATCTGTTACGATTAATGGCATGATGGAGTGCGGCGCTGTTTGATCCGACCTCTAGGTCTTTTGCCTTCTATTTTTCCTGTCACCATTAAAATTTTCATCAAATCACAACATGTAATTGGACAAAGATTTTCAATACTCCTATTAAAATGCTCTGCTTATAATCACCAAAATAATAGTTAATAACAAAGCCCTTTTTTTTCTTACCAGCCTGCGTGTGAAAATAGACTTTAAATTCCATTATTGTCATTTTCTGTTAGCTAATTTCTCAAGCATGGCATTTTTTAGCAATTAGCATAATGTTTTTCTGATTTATTTTCATAATTTTCCTAGATTCCCAATTTTCAATAGAGACTACATTAAACTAAAAAATATAATTTGACAAGATAATATTCAAGCTGACTGTACTCCCCTATGAATACAGTTAGAAGTTATAATTGTTGAATTAATTGGCGATTTGGTCCGCCATGTTATCAATTAATATGTTTTTACTGCAAAATTCGTATTTGAACGGTTATGGCTCCAGTTACTAACCGCTAATATGTATGTTCAAACTTTTGATATGAATTTTTATCGTGTTTGTATAAAAGGTAATTATGGGGGTAAAATTCGTGGTACCTTCACTATTTAATTAATAATGCATACTTTCTAGGTCCCTCATGTACTTACTAGAAAACCTTTATGCACCTTAATAAAAATGTGTTAGGTATTTATTTATTATTATTATAATTATGAACAGTGATGACGGAATCAAAGACAGGCTGGACAGAGCTCTAATGATTAAAAAGAGAACATTTTTATTCAGAAGTGTGAGTGATAAGATATTCTAATTATTTTTAAAAGAGTAGGTAACCGTGGATTTTCGTTCCGGATCTTCTCCAAAGGAAACGACCAATTAGAACCGTGCACCCAGCTTCTGACGTTTCATTAGTGCCCATGTAGAATATTGATTTAAAGAGTATTTTTAAAAGGCAATATCCTCTTTTCTGCTTATAACCAGTTGTTTCAACCATTGGGAAACACGTACACATATGAAGAGTTATAAATAAACAATCCAAGGACTTCCCTGGTTTTTGCAGTAAGTATGTTTTTTGTAAATAAGGCTTTTTTTAAATCTGATGAGATGAGGCTTTACGTTATTACTTACTCTCTTTGAAAGTCATAGATTGGAAGGTATGATACGCTTATTTTTACATACAACTATGTATGAAAGTCATAGATTGGAAGGTATGATACGCTCATTTTTACATACAACTACACACATCAAAAGTGTCTAGGGATCAAGCATTTTTATGCGGATTTCTTGAGATTGAGATGTGGCTTTGTAATAAATTTATGATTTTATAAATTTATATGGATCCTTTTTGGTGCATTTCATAATTTGAATCAGGAATTGTGAATCAAATTCGAGTAAAAGATGAAAATCAGCTGTCAATATTTTCCCTATAAAAACATACAACGCATTGAAGACATTATTAGTGCTACTGTTTCCCTACTACTGATTAAAACCAACGTTATTATGGAGCGGCGACGTCATTTAAGCAGGGAAGAAATGCTCAGAGCCGTGGGAATGATAGAAGCTGGTTCCCGGCAACGTACTGTGGCTTTAGCTCTGAATACAAGTCAGAGTGTTATCAGTCGACTTTGGACACGTTACCGAAGCACTGGTACCGTGGCTGAGCGCCATGGAGGACGGTATCGCTGCACCACACGGAGACAAGACCGATACATTCAAATCTTAACTCGAAGAGCTCCAACAATAACCGCCATGATGTTAGCCGTGAGGCTTCATCACTCTTCAGGGAACTTAATTAGCGACCAAACAGTCAGAAACCGCTTGCATGAAGTGAACCTTCATTCCCGAAGACCGCTACGGGTACCACCTATAGCAATGCACAATCGTAGGATTCGATATCAATGGGCTCTTGAACACAGAAATTGGGCAGAAGAACAATGGCGTTTCGTGTGCTTTTCTGATGAGTCTCGTTTTGGTATGAGACCGGATACAAGACGTATACGACACTGGAGAACCCCTGGACGCCAACAGCGATTAAAATCCTGCCAGGAAGTCCATCCTTATAGTGGTGGAACCATCATGGTATGGGCGGGTATTTGGATCGGCGGAAGAACTGAGTTGATTTGGATCAGAGGCAACCTCAACGCTCAAATTTATGCTGAGACGATTGTATCAGACGTCATCGTTCCTCTACAAGTGCAAATCGGTCCCTTATTTCAGTTGATGCATGATAATGCACGACCGCACACCGCAAGAGTTGTAAGACAGACTCTCGCCGCAGCTAACATCAATGTCCTGCCCTGGCCTGCTCAGTCGCCAGACTTGAACCCGATTGAGCATGCATGGGATATGCTACAGAGAAGAGCTCTACCGAATATCCAGTCGCAAGAAGACCTTTTTTTGTTGTTGCAACGAACATGGGCGGCCATTCCACAGCGTGATTTGGATGAACTCATTTTGAGTATGCCAAACCGATGTTCTTGTGTTGTTAGTGTTCGCGGTAGAAACACGGATTATTAATTGTTTAAGTTACCCAATAAAATTTTAAAGAAAACTGTTATTTCAGTCTTTTTTTCGAACTTTTGTGTTAGTGGTTCAAATGTCAAAAATCCCTTTATTAGGAAAATGGCAAATTTCTTTATTAATGCAAAGGTGACTTGGTTTATCGTTACTGTGACAAACGAAAACACTTTATTTGATGAATCCTTAAAGAAAATTTTAATTAATATCAATCAGGAGAAAAGTTATTGCAAAAATATATGTTGATCAATAGACACTTTTGATGTGTGTATGTATGAAAGTCATAGATTGGAAGGTATGATACGCTTATTTTTACATACAACTATGTATGAAACAGGCCTATTCTTTTCGTGTCGAAGTTACTTTGTTTTTATATTTTTGAGCTCAGTAGGTGGCAAAAGGTTACATGCTCTGTGTAGGTGGCCACATTGATTGCGGCATCAGTAGCGTTAGTTAGGTTTTAGAAATGAAACAAGTTACTTTGTAATTTCGTGACTTCAAATGATAAATTATGATGATGCTCTAGATTTTAATAAAATACAACAAAACCAAGTAAAGCCTAAACCAAAACAAACACTATTTACTATATCTACAACAAATTACTTCATTCATTCACAACGAACATTTGACGCTTTTGTGTGTCAAACTGACGGCCGCTGATTAATGTCTGTACACCACACAGAAACACCGCCTTTGTTACCTTAACAATACAGCGTATATTCCTTTGAATTGTTCAACACAAAATAAGACTACAAGTGAAATATTTCATGGAATTATGAGCTTTGGGAATGGGAATTTAAAGGTGATAATTCTATGTGGTTTGGCTAAACACAATGCTCAGTAAGACCCGGAGGTATGATTTATTTGGGAGGTATTGGCCCATTGTTACCTGTGACTTTTCCTTTGGGACACTATTGTGGTGGCGCTCTATTAAACAGGTAGTTTCTGAGCGATAATATTTTGAAAGATGGTTGGAATCAAAAGAGAATTTATATTGGGAGTTCAATTTTATTCGATACCGGTATTGGAAGTGTTTATTCTTTTTCTAGCAAAAGAATAAGTTCTGGCATTTTCTAGGGAAATCGCACCATTGTATTTAATGCTGGAGATATAATATTGAATTGAATCATAATATCTCAAAATACAGCTAGGCAAACGCCTAGTTTGAGGTGGGGATCACCGTCCAAACGTACTATTACATAATCTGTACGTATTCGATTAATAATCAAGAAATTCTAATTTAATTATTGTAACTAATAAGGGTTTTTAGGCCACTTTTATACGCCGGCTTGGTGATACGTCGTGAGGTTTTAGGCTACTCCTACCCCGCATCACGTGTATTTTTTATTATTGAAAACATCGGAAGGCCAATTCTCGTAATTTAAAACGTTCAAAATCTAATAGCAGTCTCATCTCAGCGACAAACAAATGTCAAAAAGTTGTCAAAATGTAGGGAAATTAGAGGTATTTTAAATAGATTGAGACTGAGATCAGACTGTGAACATTCTTAAAATTAGGAGAAATGCCCCTCTAATATTTTTAGAATCTGTTTTAATAACAAAAACATAAAATTATATTCTGCAGGACTACTCCTTATCGATTACAGGACCAACACACTATCGCTTGCAATAGCTTTCATTTTGACAGTTTAACAACATTCATAGCGCACTTTATGTAGCAGACTTTATTTTTCGAACATATGAAGGCTTAGCAATATCCTTCAAAATGATTCAGATTGTGATTGATATTGTGTTACGCAATTAGGGTACTAATTATTTTTACTCAAATGATACACTTATGAATTAATTAAATATTATTTTTGGTACAACAATCACCAATCCATTGCTGCGACGTTTCGTGATCGAAAATTACTGTAATATTTCGAACATTTCTCAATCATTCTATAAGATACCTACAAAACTGCCGTAATCACGTTCACATTTTTCACACATGGACAAAAAAAACGTCCCGAATCGTTCCTAAAGAAATTTACACAGACGTGGTCCTTTTCAATTTATCATTCGACCCAAAGGCCCGTTATTATCTCCCCAGTTACATGATTACCTCAGAATTATTTACTATGTTTCTTTCCTTCGTTTCCCGTTCACGGGAGGTCGTGGTCGTGCGAACACGTACGAATAGTTGCTTAGAGATGGGAAGAAACGGCGGACTTGCGTTCTAAAACAATTCTGGGTTCCTTCGTGTGTTCGTGAGTGGGGCAATCTACTTGAGAATTTTATTCAGGTGTGGAGAAAACTTAAATTGTTGGCTCACTGAAAATTGGATTGAAATACACTAAGTATAAAGGTTTTGCATTTTTCACAGAGACTAGCTATGTCAGTCAGACATGCATCATAACTGCGTAACACACTTTCAACCACTATCTAAATCATTTTGAAGGATATTTGCTAATCCATTGCTTCATAATAATTATATTCGAAAAAAAATTTGAATGTTGTTGAACTGTCAAAATGAAAGGTTTTGCTACTGTTAGTATGTTACGCAGTTACCCCACTGGTTTCAAAATTCACTTATTTTACCGACGCACTTCGTCGGTAAAATAAGTGAATTTAAACAATAAACTCCGAATTGCTGTGAAATTTCTATCAACAGTCAACCGCTTGTATCATTATAAATGCTATTTACATATTTACTCAGGTTACGCTACGTCTCACGATTTTATTTTTTGTCTGATCGATGCCCTAGATTGATGAGGAAAGTGGTGTGATGACAGGACCTACCGAATTATTTTTTAGCTTTTAGTACATTATCTACATCATTATTTTCGTTAAAACCGTTAAACTTATTATTTTTAAACTTATTTTATTTCCAAGTTTTCAGTTTTATTTCCATGTACTGTGTTCTACTTGTAAAGCCCTTTCATTTGATACCCATTACCCATATTGAAACAAATATGAAATTAGAAATATTGAAACAATTATGAAATCTGGCATTTTGTGCCGGCGACATCTTAGATTTGAAATTTTTCATAATGTACAGTATTTTACAAGTCAAGCCCTTTCATTTAATACCCTTATTGAGGGGGTTGTCAAAAAATATGTAATCAGCCATTTTGTGGCGGCGGCCATCTTGGATTTACAATGATACTGATTAAATCAAATTGTATTGTCATCAAAACTAAAGGTGTGTATCAAATATCAGATCAATCTGCCAACAGGAAGGGGGTAAAATTTCAATTACTAAATTAGACCCAAATAACAACAAACAGGGCAAGCTAAATAAAACCGTTTAATGTGTTATATTATAATATAATACACATGTGATAAAATATGTTATGTCATAACACTCATAACATGACATATTTTATCTTATCTATTTTCAAAAAAATACCTAATAAATGAAGTATTATTTTTTTTTTTATCCATACAAACAAAACCACTTCGCTTCGACCCCCAACGATTGTTTATACACAACTGATTGCTACCGGCCACATACAGTCTTGATCTACGCCTAACTCGAGTTCACTTGACTTGAAGTGCACGTCGTCCGTCCTGTGGTCCATTTCGGTGAGATTCCAACTTGAGATACACTTCGGCGTCTTGTTTGTCTATAAGTACGAAATTTACATGTATCAACAAACGACCCGGCCAAACATTTATAGACACGACAAACGTTTGTTGTTCTACGTCAAATGATTTGATTTGGGTCTTACAAAATATTGGACAGGTACAAGGATTTTGGTGCTAAGGTAGGCGATTTCACGAAATGAACTTAAAACTGTAAGGCAGAAGAAGAAGCCAGAAGCCTGCCTCGTTGGTTTAATGGTCGTTGGAAACGCTACTGCTGAGCACGGGGTTCGGTTTGGTTCTGGGTTTGGTTCCCGGGTAGGGCAAAGTGTTATTGGGTTTTTTCATCCGGAGTTTCTCATTCGCAGCCAGGAAAGACCTGAGCGGAGTCAGGGTTCGTGCCCAATTGTTGGCAATAGGCTCGCCCCCTATCACATGTGACTTAAACACGACTGGCAAAATGTAGCTAACCCTTCGGGATTATAGAAGTGATGATCTATTATAAAAAATTCAAAGTCCTGACTGACTGATATATCTATGCACAGCCTAAACCGCTGGTCCTAGAGACATGAAATTTGGAGGGTGTGTTCTTTGTGAAGAGTAAGTAACCACTAAGAAAGGGTTTTTCGAAATTCCACCCCTAAGAGGGTGAATGGCGGAGGGTGAAATTTCACGCGAACGAAGTCGCGGGCAGAAGCTAGTAAATTATATTTCCGAACACAGAATCACAGCGCAGAGCATAGCCCTCTCTTTTCTTGTGCCACTCCCCGCGCTCCTGTGGCAGCCTCATCCAGGTGCTAATGACGACAACCCATCCCTACCCAAAAAATCTATCTTAAAAGGCAAAGACAATTACATTACTACATCTACGAGCCTAGAAAATTTCGGTGAAACACTTTAATGTAGTAGCTACGTCTGCGATAGAAAATGAATCAAATAAATTGTAGCATTTGTTTTGATGGCCCTCGGACGGACTGTTCGATGGACAAATTAATCGTCGAGCATGTACCTCGCAGTTTAGGGTTACGTTTAATCTTCTTTCGATTTTATTCAGAGATAGAAGGAATTTGGATTGGAAACATTTGGTTTATTTTGAGCTAGATTTAATGCTGTAATTATTTAGTTGTTGAATTTGAAGTGGAATAGCTGTTCGACCGAGACAGGTTCTTGAAAGTCTAAGTTTTGGATTGGTATTTACTAATAGTCAAGTTCTCGAAAATTTATTATCAAGATTTAGTTCTGCCTAAACTATGAGCTGTAACTACTTCGATATCGATGAAACAACGCTCAAGTATCGTCTTAGTTTTAAAATCAATAACAGGCGATTAAATAGATAGGCACCTTGTGGCTATTTCATTAATGTAATTATTTATTATTTAATCGTGCTTATGTATGTTGTGATGTCGTTTGTGTGCACCAAACTCAGACCAAATAAAAACATAAGACGATACAGTGAAGTATGACAAAACTACACCTCCTCTCTGTACATACACGCTCACACGCACACATTTACAACCATTTACAATCAAACTACACCTCACTAAGTGCACACATTTTTACGAAACCGACTTCACTTTATAGTTGACAGCCCTCTGTCTTGGTTTTTTATTTGGTCTGAGGCACTAAATAAACGATTTATCTATCTGTGGATAAGACTTTAGAAATCAAACAATTTATTAACCTAGATCATCATTATTTATTAGCCTAAAAGCTTAGACAGCTCTCAAGCCAATCGGTCCTTGGAACCGGCATGACCCTTACCCTCAATCTAATTTAATAACCTCTCGATTCAATTCCTTCTTTTCTCACAAACCCGAAAATTTCGGCCGAGAAAATAGAAAAAATACGAAAGAAGTCACGTAGTCAAGTCCTCCATCTTTTAGGTCCTCACATCGAGTTAAGTGAGGACTAAAGTGTCTCTAAGCAAGATATTAACTAGATAGTTTATGATTGTATACGTTATACTTAGTGTGGGTAGATGGTTGCATAATCTTGAAGTGATATTTGAGGACGCACTGGGTGGAAATAACGTTGCGAATCAATCACAGTGGTCAGGATTCTTGCGGTTAGAAAACTAAACATTTGTGGTGCCTTGCAAAACGAATCCATATAACTACTGATGAACAGCAAAGGCTAAGTTTTTTGAACTTCAGAGCATTGGTGGCAGTTCTTACTAAATTAGTCCTAATTGCATTAATTTATTATTGTGGTCATTAATGTCTTACCAAAACGAGCTAATGATTTTTTCATTTCCGAAACGCATTGACAACGCACCGTTTCACCTCTGCAGTCAGTCATGCACGCCGCGTTTGATTATGCTAATGCATGTTTGTGCACGTGCCCCGCCGTCGCGTCGCTGCGACTATGCGCGTTGAGCAAACCTGATGACTTTACTTATGTGTTTAGTTTAGCTGCTGCCCAAAATAGGACGGCTGTGGTAATGTAACTAATTACAGAGTTATTTGGATAGTAAGAGGAGGAAACGGTTACTAACTCGGCCATACTTAATAATCATTACTATGAACTGTAGCGAAATAAAAGAGGATCTTCACGACATAAAAACACGTATAATTTATTATAGAAATAGAACCAAAATTAAATATGAAACGTAAAAAAAACCAATATTATGAAACAGTTACGGATCAATATTGTAGCTTGTAAAATATAATGGGAACACGAGTAAAACAGCAGAGAGTATCAATAGTCGAGCCTTCAAAAGAACCGCTGGTGATTTTACGACGTACAGGGTCTCAAAATACAGAAATACTCTACAGCTGGCCGAGGATTAACTTTTGCCCTACTACAAGCCCGCATAAATAAAAGGTAAACAAGACAAGGTGGCAGGGACGTCGACGCGCAGCCGTCACCATGGATTCAGGATCCAGAATCATGTACTCCATGGTAACGGCTGCGCGTCACTGTCCGTGCCACCCTGTATAACAAATAGGAGTAGGTACATGCTGCGGTGATATAAAGGACATCATTCAAGAGTCGAACATTTTATACCCAAAAATTTAAGATTTATTCCGGTCTGATCCCCTGAGTCCCCCCACCCCCCCCTCTTCGATGGAAATGACAAAAACCATATTTTTATAACAAGTGTAAGTGTAATATTTAAAAAATATCAACTTTAATTGAATATAACATTCCGCATCTGTTTTAACAATTACAACATAGATCTACAATTAACCCTCTGGCTGTTATTTAGGTTTAAAAGTACCAAAAATCATATTTTTGCCAAAAATTTTTTGGACTTTCGTCTACAGAGTTATTGATCTGAGTCTACAGAGTTTTGATTTTCGCCAGTTACTTCGTGGTAAAAATGGACATGAGCGTTAGGTATACATAATAAATAAAAAATATAGCATTAAAAACATATTTGACCAACAATAAAGCAGTTGGCAAAAATGTTTATGATCTTTGGTAGTTTAAAAAAGCAGCTATTTGTAGATCTACGAGTATGTTCTAATAGTCAAACTATGTTCGGGATGTTATATTTAATTAAAAGTTGATATTTTTTTTAATGTTATGCTGAAAACACTTGTTCATTTAATATGATTTTTGACATTTTCAATCTCAAATAACAGCCAGGGGATTAATTGCGGACTTTCGGAGAGAAAACTAAAAAAAATGGTTTCAAAGTTGTTCAAATTAAAAAAATCGTCTTTCTGTCTTTTCGTTTTTTAATACAATCACCAAAACTATATAAAAAGTTGTTACTTATTCCTATATTTGTAATGAAATAAACTTCAATTTAGTTTTTATTTTAAAAGGATTGCTAAAATATTTTAAAAGTTATTGTATTTTTTATAACCGACCCGCTTTCTTTGCGGCCCAGTGTAATAATTTAATAAAATAGCCGCTCTGCCTTGAGATTACGAATAAGAATATAAACAACAGCATTAATGCCTTATGTCAAAAATTCAAAGTCAAAGCATTTATTTCAAATAGGCACATAAAAGGCATTTTTGAACGTCAAAAATTATTATGAAATATAATTGATTCTAGTCGCCCCTTCCAAAAGGTAGTTTTCGTAAGGAGAAGAATGGGCAAGAAACTCCACCGTCACTCCTTTAAAATGTTTTACAATATTTTGCATACATTAATTATATAATAAATAATATGTGAAGACGATGCACCTAAAATAAAATTACTATACCACAATATGTAAAAGAATTAAAAATGAAACCAAGACATATAAATTAATTATCCGATAGATACATGGTGCTCACATATATACAAATATAGTAAAATTAAACGATTTTCATTAAAAAAATATGCAAAAAAAAATAACAAGTAATAAATAAATCAGGGTGTGAGTCAGAAAAAAAAAAGAATAAATTTACAATTAAATTAGCAACCAGTTTGATCTTGTATATTTGACAGTCGAATGAGTTTACTTTACGCATTTTAACCAAAATGGAATTTAAGCAATAGTTTGCCTTCACATAAGGCACCGCGTAATACCCACTTAATTCTTGTAAATTTACAGTGTACTACTTACACACTCTGATTGCGTGATTTGTGTGATTCTGTGTGTTGTGATTTAGTATTCACTTAATTAAATTTATTTACATGTTATAGGTAGGTACTCAAACTCAAACTCAAACTCAAAGCATTTATTTCAATTAAACCATTAACAGGCATTTTTGAATTGTCAAGAAGTCGGTCAGTCAGAAAATATGAAGCTAGTTGCCCATTCCAAAGCGTAGGTACCTATGGAGAAGAACGGGCAAGAAACTCCATGGACACTCTTTTAAATTATATTTTTACAAAAATATTAGTTACATCATTAATGTTGAATTTATAATTATATGTGAGAACGATGTAATAAAATAAAAAAGACGTACGTGTCAAGAGCGTCCAGAGTACTTACCTAGATACCAAATTTCTCCATCTTAACTTTCTCTCTTAATGCTGAAAAACAGATTATAAAAACCCTCGTTCGGTTTATTGTGGAGACCTAATAAAAATGTGTTTATTGCCTCTTGTATAAAATTATTTTCATCAAAACTTTCACTCACAATTATTACAATATTATAATTCGTTATTCTAAATCAAAATCTGATAGATACTCTGTAACGGAAAACTTGAAGTGAGAGCTGATATACATTATATCATATTTCTGAACTCGGTACAACTTGTAGAGAGACCCTAATAGAAGGTGATAAAGATTCAGATATCGATACCGAAAATTGATTTTGTACTACGAGTATAACAGAAGCGGTCCGCCTGAGGCAACAGACAAACTTAATATCAACAAACAACAAAAACGGCGAAACAGAAAATAAGAATATACATATAAATTCACAACGATTCCTACATCTCAGGATATAGGAATATTGTGTTTCCTCTAGTAAACTATCCGACAGAGAAGAATGCAAAATCAAAGTTGTTTTTTTTTGTCCCTAATAAAATAAATATTCCAAAATTCATCAAGTGGCTTAAAATTCCCGGCAATTTTGTTCAAGTTTTTCAAAGAAAACGGTATTATTGAGGGTAGGAAAAATTCGATACATTTTAAGCATCTTAGAAATTTCCCTTTGAATATAATATAATCACCTGATATCGATACATTTGTTTATCGTAATGAAATTCCAAGGTTTGTGCTTCAGATGAAGGGAATGTGCGTAGGTACTTGTTACGAATACTTTTTATTGTTGGAAATTTATACTCAATGTAGAGGAGAAGTGTATGAGAATGTAATTTATGTAAAGTGGAGGACGGGAACAGGGGAATACGAGTCGAGGAGCTGTCTGATGAGTGACGAGAGATATTGAGAGTTAAGACGTTACACGTGACGAGAGATGTCGAGCGTAATAAGTTAAAATAAAATGTTGGTGTTTTATTTCTTTATTGTGCGTTAAAAATAAATTGAGCCATTCTTTTGTTGTATTACTTTCTGTATAATACGGTTAAGTTTAATTTTATTTCAACAACAAAACATTATATTTTCCTATTCTATGAATTGGTAGTTAGTCACGGAAGACTCGCAATTCAATTTAATTCTAATGGTCTATAAAAGAATTTCAATAAACATTACAGAAATCACAAACTAGACTACAGAGCGCTATGGAGTTGGCCTACATTTTTAGATCCCAAAATCCTGATGGAGTCCGTCGATCAGGGCTTGAAGTGAGCACTTAACCCAATTTCCTCCATTATGGTTTGGTCGAAAATCTTCAGTAAATGCGCCGATGTTGAATCAATAATCCGAGTCGGAAATGATTCGGTTCCCATTTAACTTGTCCTGGTAAAAAAAACTCACAAATATTCCTGCGGCGTTGCGCCCTTTGGGTACACAATTTGGTACAAGAGACGACATCTTGGCGATGAACATTTTAACTGATATTCCTCTCTTCAATTTAAGGAAAATTTATTTTCTGATTTTCAAATTGTCGTTTTACATTTATTTATTTTTGTTTGTTTACGGAAGTAAGAATGGGGTCAGGGATACAAATGCTTATAATGGAAAAAACAATATACGACCCAAACATTGAACTCAAAACTGTTGAAATATTAATGTCTATTCCTCCATCCATGTCCAATCTTTCCATTCGCAAATATAATTTTGCTTCATATAATCCATCTTCCAATCAGAAAGTGTCACATCCATCTCGCATGTAACTTGTCCCTCGCTCTGGTTCAGGGCAATGAGATTATAGCTAGGTTCCACCGTGTCCGGTGCTCGCCAATCTAATTTTTCACTCACCTCCAGTATCCTGGATTAGGGAGTCGATATTTCGTTAGGTTGGAGCTAATCCATCGGTTATTGAAGCGTATCTTATGGGTCGATAACTTCGTCGTCTGCAGTTTTCTGTAATTTTATAAGGTTGATTTTGAGTGAGTTTATATCGCTGAAATAAAATTGAAAAGTTGTATCTTTTGTGAATTTTTGGGATTAAAAGGTTGAAAAATAAGGTCGCGTCTAACATTCTTCGTTGAAACTGAAATGTGACATGCTACAATTTAAATAATATTCATAGAGCAAGTTTTACAAGACAAATTCGTGAAAGAAAGAAGTTGACAAGATACTCGCACCAACTCAATTGAAGTCTGAAAATATAATGAATACGAACACTGCTTCAAGAAAAGAGACTTTCTCAAATATTTTACCCTTCAGAAAAAATCTAGAGCTATAAAATATAAAAACTAAGTTCAAGGATAATGAAGATAGATAGGTAGTTGAATATACTCGTTATTTATGTATCTCATACCATTATCTCTGTATTTTCCAGATTAAAAATTATATGAGCCCCATAAAAATAGCATTCAAAAAATATTATGATAGAAATACCCGGGTAAATACCCATATATATCTTTCAGTAGATTAAATAACTGTGATTTATTACGTGAGCCGAATGTATAAGGAATAAATAGTGGCGCACGAGTCTCGAATGCGTAATAAGATACGTCTTCTTACGAGAGAAAAAAATTAAATTATCAAGAGGCCGTGTCAGGGCAACTCTGAGGAAAGTTCGGTTTGAGGTAAATAAGTACTTTCTGGGACCAGACTTGTTTAGCGTTTGTTTATTTTTTATTTGAAAAATTCTGGGACGCCGTCTGAATATCAATTTGCTCGGCGAACTCGTACTAAGTGGTGAATTTCTTTCGAAGTGATGTTTTATTTATTTTTAGTTAAGTCAAGTCCTTGCTTGGCCATTGAGAACCGAGGAACGGGAATCCGTATTTACAATTTTTAAAGTCTTCCTACATGTTTATATTTCACTTCGTACATTACTTGAAGTCTTTGAAAACTTATCTTATTCGGTATTTTTTATTATTTTAAATTTTTAAAACGAACTTACTACTAATACAACGCGGTACATTGATATTAGGCAGTCACATGAATACACTTCATTAAACTACCGAAAAAACTTTCACTATTATAGGTGTAACTTTTTCGTTGTCCAAACGGGCGAGACTTTATTTTTAGTAAAGTCAAACAAAAATACACAAATATTCCTCTCAAGTTAGCCGGGTCCTACAAACACCACAATTTACCTGTCCAAAACAAACTGCTTCGTAACGAATCCCAAAAAGCAGGTGCTACCAACCTTCATCAAAAGTTACTGTAAGCGGAAAATAAGGCTAGGATTTTCATTCTTTCGCAATGGACTGATTTTGACACTAAACATTTTTTATAGTGCACGCGTTCGCTCGTAAATCATAGGCGAGTTTACAACGAATGTGCTTACCAAAGGGTTACGGCCGCTGTATAGTTCCGACGTTGAGTTTTTAGAACTAGAAGTGGTTCCGCTTGAAAATATAAGTTTCTGGATGGCTGTCGGTCTGATTGAATTTGAAAAGGAGAGATCACATCATTTTTTCGTTTACAAAGATTTTATTGATGTAAAGAATAGATTCCATTTTTCGAATAGAATATCTTTTATGTACTTTGAGTATAATTGTTTTCCCTTTGCACCTCGAAGTTCTTAAACTTCCTTCAGACAGATTAGGTAACTAACAAGCTCATCTGCTTACACTTTTTTCCAACTACACCTAAAAGACGTCAAGAAAAACTTCAACAGCCAAGCATTTCCCTACATATACCACTTCCTTCAGCCTCTTCCATACAACGTACATCCTTGCCATCAGCTGGCCACTGCAGTTAATCACCACTCGACAATGTGTAGTTAACACCAGCTTGTTGGAGCAATCACTTTACCTACAACTTGTTGGAACAGCCAACAGTTGTAGCTACAACCGTTGATTGCTCACTTTGTACCTAGCTCGATTTTTTTGTCGGCTAATTTTGTTGCTTGCTGAGAGGTTACATGCATTGGCGATCCGGTTAGTTCAAAAGTATGGTTTGAACTAGGGAAATTCTTTATGAGAACGACACTATGTTCCCTCTAAGCAAAACCCATGCATTAATTCCCTGTGAATTACAGAATCAGCCTATAATGTTCCCACTGCTAGAACACAGGCCTCCTCTCGGTTAGAGGGTGAGCCGTTATCCACCACGCGAGCCCAGTGCAGTTGTCACTTGTATTCGATTTTTTTTTGTTCTAGTATTTACCGGTTTCCTTACGATGTTTTTCTCGCCGTTTTGAGAACAGTGGTGACGAAATAAAAGTAAAGCGCCTGTTTGGGTTCATAACTTCATACTTACGACCTAACCTGTCATATTATTCTTACTTATTCACTATTTATAAAGTGCATAAAAGAGACAAAATATATGTGACCTATTAATATATTCTCTGACATTACCTAAAGAGATACTCGTAATAGGTACCTACTGATAGGTACAAACGTTAGAAATGCTATCACAAAAAATAAACATGACATAATCATTTTATTTCGCCCCGAATTGATAAATAACACTCCAAAGCAATGTCCAACCCAACTTCCGCAAACTGACAAAAACAAAACAGGAAAAGAGAAAATTTAACTCAAAAAAGTCCTTCGTTCTACATGGAGCGTATTTCCAAGAAAACAAGCGCCGGGCCGCACCTGAGGACAAATTACACCAATCCTCTGCGACAAATTACGCGATTACCCGAATAAATTACGGACTCACTTACCTCCGTGTAATAGTTTACTGGGGAGTGGTGACGATACATGGCCGTGTTATAATCATAACGCGAGCAAGCGGTTGATATTTTTCTTAGGAAGTTGGGATGCAGTGCTTAGTAGTTGTGGCTCGAGAGGTTTTGGTATTAAAAACACCTGTATCTATTTGTTGTTTATGTAGGCAAATCTTTACAGATGTAGGTCTGTTGCTTTTATTTTAATGCGGACCTTAGGACCAAATTCTGGACTGCATATAAGACTCCCAGTAATTAATAATATTTATCGAAAGCGAAATTATAATGGCCTACAATTGACCCAATCTTTTCTAAACTTAACGATGTGTTGGTTAAGACAGTTTACCGTGGGGCTAATTAAGATCAAGAGACGATTTCTTCCACTGCGAGGAGGCGATTTATTAGCAGATAATTCGAGTAATTAGAATAGAATAATTATAGTAATTTAATACTCTTCATTACGTACCTACACCATATATAAATTACAGGTAGAAATGTAGAAATTCTACAAAGGGTGACACAATGGGCGGTCTTATCGCTAAAAGCGATCTTTTAAAGACAACCTTTGGATGGATTAAAAAGGGGAAAGAGTGACAATAATGTACTGTGTGTAAGTACTGTCTAGAATATGCACAAAATCTTTTGTAGTTTCTAGACTAGAAGAAGCCAAACACAATAAACAAGAAAAAGCAAGACAGATGATGATAATTAATGAAAACAAAGTCTTATTATTTCCTGTCAACCTAACTATGAATTCTGACTTACTTCAAGACACGTTGTAGTAGGTACTTGTAGTTTATTTTGCGCAAGAACCACATACATTTTATTTACAAAGGAACTCTCTTCAAGAAATTGCTGCATTTTTCTCGACCATTAACAAAAGGACCACTTTTGTAGTGGTTGTTATTTCCTCCTTAAAACTTGGCCGGCGGTCATCTTGCATACAAATGTGGTGTTCTTGACCATTTCACTTTCCTTTGAGATCCTGAAGATTTATAACATGTCACAACAAGCATTTTGGAGATTATTTTGGGTCGGTATTAACATATTATTATGTATCAAGGTTTTGATTTTGTGAAGCCTATTGTAAGGGGTTCGTATTGTTCGGAGATATTGATCGGTTTCTCATTTGGTGGCGGTCTTACCGAAACGTTGTAAGACAGTGCTGGAAGAAATAAGGATTTACATGTTATTAGTCTAGCAGTTAAGGCCAAAAGATATAATTAAAACCAATGGATGACTAGGCAGAGAAAACAATTTTCCATTTTCCGTGAAACCCGAAATATTACCTTTGTCTGAACTTCAAAGATGACGTCGCTCGCCTCAAAACTATGCCTCCATGAAACTGTAACCACCTAGAAATCTAGAACAAGCTACAAAGGGTATCAAAGTCAATAACCCAATTAAAACCAATTGGTCAAAGGTCTGTCGTCATTATACACTGACCTAGATGCTTCAGCTATTTCTAAATGGTTAATATATTCAAAGTAATTAAAAGTTTCCACAGGAACGCTTGAATTTTATTACGACCATACATAAAAGAAGAACGGCCTTAGCTTAGGGAGGCACTAATACATTGAAAGAAATAAATATCAGACCATATAACAGATTATTCAGGTGCTAATATTTACGGTCACCAACTTACCTTTACGTTTTTATTAATCCTTATTGCGAGAGCATAAGGTTTGGTTTCGATTGGTTGAACTATGTGCGTGTAACGTCATTTTTATGGTGAACATTTATAGGTTCTCCGAATCGCTCAGAGATATTGCCTTTGAATATTATATTTTACAGGTGGAGGCGGTATCCGTGGAAATATTCATATTTTTATGTGATGTAATGCTTAATTTTGAAGTGGCATAACTGACTGGTTCTTCAAAACGATTTGATGGTTGCGGGTGTTAAGATATTTTGTCGGTTTTATTCTTTGAACTTGGGAATTAGAGCGCTACCGGCTTAAATGGTGAAATGAGATCTTTGCGTTCGTACTATCGCAAGTATAAGGGGTTGGTTCAGTGCAATAGTAGACAGTGTGGGATTAGAACTCGTGATGATATTGATGATCTTTTTATGTATTCCACCTGAGGGTAGATGGCCAAAGCCACCTTTGAAAAAGACTATTTCAGACAATAACCTCCATGATCTGACCAACATTATGTGTGGACTTTAAAAGAAACCCTTTCTTCTCAGAGTAGTCAGATAGGAAACGCTGACCTCATCTAGTTTTAAAAATATGATTGGCTAGCTGTTGCCCGCGACTTCGTCTGCGATCAAGAAAAATACACATGGCGCCATCTATTATCTTAATAACGTTATTGTTGTTTTCCTCGGGAACAGCACTTCTTTTGGGATGAAAGGTACCCTATGTCCGTTTCTGTACACCTGACAATATGTATGCAAAATTTCAGGAAGATCCGTTCAGTGGTTTAGGCGTGAAAGGGTAACAAACAAACTTACTTTCGCATTTTTTTTTATATTAAGTTCGGACGTATAAAAGTGTTTGTACAAACCTAACTTACAGAAATAAAATAATTTATCATTTTGACATTTGTAATATATAATACTAGAGGCATCAAAGTTGAAATAATTATCATTTCTTAATCAATTATTATTTCTTAATTATTTTAATAACAGTGAAAACAATTATCTCATTTGGATGTCATTCCACCATTATTAACCGACTTCCAAAAAGGAGCTTAGGTATATGTTCGACTTTATGTATGTTTTTTTTTTTTGTATGTTCTACGATTTCTCCGTCAATTGTGGAACGATTTTGAATTTTTTTTTTTTAAACGTTTGCTCCCAAGGTGGTCCCATTGTCAGCAAGTTAGAATCTGATGAGAGGATCCCATGGAAATCAAGGGAAACCCTCAAAGTTTATTGGCAAACCTATAGCGATTTATATATTTTTTAGAGTAACTTGAGCATTTGCTCTCGGAAATCATCATTTGTTAAAGTGGAGCTGATGATGAAGACCACAGACGGCCATCGGAACTAATCAATGATAAATATTTCACGGGTTGCGATTGCTTTAATATGGTTGCTTAGCAATTTATGCTCGTCACAATGCGTGTGGTGGTGGAGTGGAGTTCTCCAGGTTCTTACCAGGAGAACTCTTCAACAATTAACGTCCCAGCATCGGGAAAAGCAATATTTTGTAAAAGGTGATGAGCAGTTGACGTTAGGCTATTGTTACTTAGATAAATTACAAACTCTCACTAAAAAGTGAAAAATAAAAACTTTTTTACAAAAAAAAAACAACCGACTTCCAAAAAAAAAACTACCATAACTTTTATTTCGGAAGTCGGTTTAATAAACGAAAATGCAGAACCAACGACACCGACTTTTTTTTTTTGGAAGTCGTTTATTTTTATTTTTTGTAATTTTTTTTTATCTATTTTGTTTTAAGTATTTAGTATAATGATTCCATTATCTTTAAATTTAATTAATTTTGGACAGGAAAAGCCAAATTAAATCATGGTTCTCTCAAACCGTCACTAACATCGTAGCTTCCTAATCCTTTTGATCTCAATGTCGACACGATTTCAAACGCAGAGTAAGAGAGTAGCCGGGCAGATGTTAATCCTTATTTATGCTAAACTTACAGTTGACTAACCTGTCAACTGGGATTAATGCTGGGAAGAAAAATAATGTTGAATTTTAAAACTACTTTTGAAATGAAAGTGACGTCATATTTATAAAAAAAGAGGGAAAAGAATCATAGGGCATCAAAAAATTCGTCCGCATCGCTGTCAACAGGGAAAGTGCACAAAAGGCTGGCAGCATTGCCACGATGTACGTCGATACCGATTCTTCCCCTCTTTTTTTATAAATAGGAATGTACAGACGCCAGCACATCAAGCTACCCAAAACTGTCAAATTTTCCAATTGTCAATCAACCTTGAACCTTATGCTTTAGCGATTAAGTTGAAAATCTATCAAAGAAATTTGACAGATTGTAGTAGCTTGATAGCTTGTACATAATATTATCAATATTATTTTAAGTCTGTTAGCTTATAATTATATTATGTAAATATTATAGCGTAATTAAAATAAGATCTCAAATAATTAAGTTACGTCTTTCTTCTTTCTTGAATGTTGTTTTTGTTCGTGTCGGTATTTCTTAAAACTGCTCAAGTATCAAATACAATATTAGCTGTAAGTTTAAGTGGATCTTTAAAAGAAATAGATAGGTTATAGTAAAGTAATCCATCTACTGTTGTATATACAATGTTTTTTTAGTTCACACCTGAAAATCAGGAGCATTTCAGTTACTTGGAACCCAGAAATTTTAACAAAAAATAATCAATTGCCTATCAGCCAAACAAAAAAGAGATCTTCAATTACCAAACGTTTAGAACTAGTACAACCACAGCTCATCCCGCCACCTCAAACAGCTCAAACGTACAAAAAACAGCTATAGGTGGCAGGTTGGACCAACAGTTTATTCTCATTTACGCAAAAACAGATTGGGGATAGCGATCCATCAAGAGGGATTAATCTCCCCCCTCCTGCCAACAGGGCCGGATTTAGTTAGCTTACAGCGGGTGCAAACGCTCTAATTGACGTTCTAACCTTTCAATAATTAATTTTACGAATTGCCTTTCCGGTTTTAAGGACTATGTTTCAGGATTGTTTTTGTTGATTTTAGTGTTTTGAACATTGGGACGACCGGGTGTCATAAAATATTAATTTATTTTATAAAAAGTACCTGTACACGATGACGAACAATTTCCGTCCCATCTTCATTGACATGGACCCTTTATATCAAAACCGATAAAAAGGTAAAACATTAAAGACTACAGGATCCATATCCATTGCTTTATTTTATCTTCTTTTCCTCAACACACTTTTTACCACCAACAAAAAAGAACAATTCGCACCCACTCACGCACCCTAATTCCGGCGCGGCCCTGCGACACGCTCCCAAGAGCCTCTTTTTGTAACGAATGTCTTCTCAAATAACGCGTCTTGACAATTTTAAGCCGTCTCGCCAGGCCCGGATTCGGCATGTCTCTGTAATTAGCCTAGGGCCTTTAATTAGGGTCCCCACCATCTTTCTTTGTATGCGGCGTGTGGGTTTGAAAGAGAAGAATTGTGCCAGCCTTGAAGCTTCTTGTGATGTGTTTTTGGTGTGAGGTGAGTAGGATTTAGTGTTGTTATAAATATAATATTCTGAATACGGGTTAGCAAGATAATTATGATATTTAAACTTTATCAACTAAGTAAGTTTATTTCAATGAAGCTGTGATTCTTATCCCTATTACATTAGATGTATCTGGTCAATACAGGTGCACCTCTACCTACCCTTCGTAACATACAAGCATGTTGTTATCTGTTGTTTTGAATGATTGATTAACTTTATGAAACACTATCTGATCTGGGACTTACATTCTCAGCTGACGACCTTGGCCAACAAAAGGTCTTCATAAGTTATATCTAATACCCTAATCCTATTTACTGAAAAATCCCGTCTATTAAGCAATAATACTCTTCACTCATAAGCGCTCAGTAATCCCCCGGTTAGCTTCCCCTGTAATTCTTGTAATAATTGTAACCGCTTACATTATGATGACGTCACGGATGCCGTACTGGGTCGACTACGCTTCAAACTTCTGCCATAAAATTGATGAGCTCGAGTTTTCTCCAAACACCGTCATTGTCTCAAGATTTTTGGGTTGCGGTGGAAGGGATGAGCAGTAGCGGTCAGGAGTTGATGTAATAACTCAATGTAGAATGTAGTCTTGTTGACCCACTGTGTATACTTTTCCCGACTTTTCTTGATAAATCATATAATATTAATGTCAGAAAGGGAAACTAAAAAGTCATAGCTAAACTGTAAAGTGTAATGACCTAACCATATTTGCAAATGAAAATGAATTGGCGATGGAAGTAGTCTGAATTAGGAAGGTGTCAACCAAATGTTATCATGCAAAATGGGAAAAGTCTTTTTCCAGCAGTGAACTGGGATAGGCTGAATTGTTTGATTGGTTTTCAATTGTTACCATAATAATGTTCCCACTGCTGGGACGCAGGCCTCCTCTGTGAGAGGGAGTGGGCCATAATCCACCACGCGGGCCCAGTGTGGATTGGCGGTTGTCAAATGTCTTCGAATTTTTGGTTCTAGGAGATGCCAGTTTTCCCAAGATGTTTTCCTTCACCGTGTTGAGAGCAGTGGTGATGAAATTATTTACATAAAGTTAAGTGCAACTTAGTCGCGGCCATTACCACTGGTCAATCAGTGCACTGAATCAATTATGATTATGTCCTATTTCTCCACTACTTCATTCAGGTTTAATATAATTAAACTTCAATTTAATTTTTCGATTTATCGTTACATAATTTCTGGACACTGAGATTAGATCGGATTAGATATTAATATTTTTGTGAGTTGCATAACTCACAAAAATATTAATATCTAATCGCTTATAACTTGTAACTTATTACTTTATTAACACAAAACCATGGCTCTCAAAGTTTAGAATTTTAATGGTTTTATTGGTCGTAGAGCCTATTCCAAGGTTCAACGTGTCGTTATAAAGGGTTAATTGTTTTATGGTTAATGTAGGTTGTTTGCCGCCGCCGGCAAATAACCCTTAAAATCTCCTGAATTGGTTTCATTAAACTATGAATTATAAATATTGAACCTAATCTTTTTTCTAGAGACTGTAAGGTAGGGCCATTTTTTTCCCTTTCTGCGCTATTTTTTAACTCAAGAATTTTGTAAGTTTTTATTACAGGCTTCATAAAATGAGAGGTTTTTACCTTGACCCGGCTCAGATCGTTATTGTTGGAAAAGTACCTAATGGTTACTATCCGAGTTTTTTCTTAACTAAAAATAAGAGCTTATAAATTCGCTGGTCTAGAAATATTTTGTGGGCTATTCCTTTAAAAAGCTTCCATAAATGATATTAAAGAAACATTTTCTACAGTAATATGAAATGTTATTTTTGTGTCGTATGGCTGAGAGGAGGCCTATGTCCCACCACTGGGAACGTTATAAGCTGATTATGCTTATGTGTCGTATCTGGCTCGAATATTGTCTAATAGCTCGACTGACAGGAAATCAGACTGCAGTCATTATATCAACCCGTTGACGAAAGTCTAGGCAAAACCAGTATTTCAACACTATGTTTAAGTAGGTACCATGTAATAGGGTGCAAACAGATGCTGATGGGGGCGATAGGTACTGGAATGGCGACCGCGTACAGACTGGAACACTTAGCATTGGAAGACCTCCCACAAGGTGGACCAATGACCTGGTGAAGGCCGCAGGAACCCGCTGGATGCGAGAAATACAGAACAATTTTTTTTCTGCTCAACAACGTAAATAACACAATGAAAGTTTTTGAATTGTCCAAATGAAAGCCATTCCTACTGTAGACCCCACTGCGCGCTGCGCTGGTCCTATATTGAGACTTAGTTTCTTCAATAACACGTTTTTATCCAGAATTCCAGACTATTAATTGAACAAAAGAAGTTAAGAAGGTATTATTTTCCAACGTTTTTCTTTCTATACTTAATATTATTTTTTCCCGATATTTGGTAAAGAATGTCGAACATTTTTGTCTCGGATATTAACATCGATTTTGTTTATGCTTGGATACAGCTGTAGGTTGCTTTATTAAAACACTTATTATTTCGTAGAACATAAAAGAAATTTCCTTTTTTTGTGGAGGTCAGAAAGGCAGTCGCTCCATGTAAAATACTGGTATTTAGCTGCATCCGGTTAGACTGGAAGCCGTCCCCAACATAGTTGGGAAAATGCTAGGCAGATGATGATGATAACAGGCAATTTCGTCTCTTTCAATACTTGTTTGTTTTTGTCAAACATAATATTTTTTCAACAGAAATAAACCAGAATCCGAACTACAAAAACGCATTGGTCTTTCGAATAATAAACGTACACCCACACCCAAAAAGCACCTCTCGATGGGGTAAGCAGGAACTACAGAACCTTTGACACCCTTTTTGCATTATCCTCGTTCAAATAATCTGTCCGTACACGTGCTGGCTGCGTGAATTAGGTATGAGTATTTTTCAGTACAATTTTCACAAATATTATTTTCAGAGTTTTTCGCCGAATTCCCGCCATGATTGACAGATTAAGGCAGCTGGCAGCTGCGATGCATCACAGAATTGACAGGCCCTGATTGAGTAAATACTTTTACACGCGAATATTGTATACACGACGTGTCGCAGATATTCCTAGGTAACAATGTGATGTGTTAAGGAGTTGTAGAGGCAATATCAACAACACGATAAATATACTTAACTACTAAATAACAGTTTTTCTGTGGAGCTTAATTATAATAATTTATTTAATCAAATCAAATAACTATAATGTTAATATTAAATAGTACAAATCTGTAGGTAAGTACACTTGACTTATGCTAGTTAACAAATCAGGTAGGTATTGCAACCAACACCCCTACTAATTTATAAAATTACTTGCCATGTGTAAGTTGCTTTGAAAGTTTCGTGTTTTCTCTAATTGTTCTAGAAACTTATAATAATAGCTATTAAAATGAGAGTAGGTGATGTTGTTACTCAAATGAGGTTTGTCTAAGAATCTAATTTTATTATAACTAAGCAATTGAGTATCGCTACAAATTTATCCAGTAAGTTATAGTGTGCAAAACATTTATTGAATACTCGAATAACTTTCTCTACAATCGTAACGAGATTGCCTCAATCTTTTTAGGGTTCCGTACCCAAGGGGTGCCAACGGGATCCTATTGCTAAGACTCTGTTATCCGTCTTTCCAACCGTCTGTCTCTCACAAGGCAAGGCTGTTAAAACTTAAAGGTCCTCACACAAAAAGGTTTTTTTTTTTTTATTAAAAAATAAATATGGTACGATGGTACGGTACCCTTCGTGTGCGAGCTCGGCTGGCATTTTGCCGGTTTTTAATATAATATCCTGCTAACATTGACATTAAATTTAAAATATTTTAGCAATGTGGTTTGCTTAAATTGACTCCGTGTGTTTGTATCTCTTTCAGCTAGAGTAGTGCAAAGAGTGTGTGTGTCATATCTCCTGCGTACCTGGCGTATCTCCGTTGAGATTGGCTACTGTGACCGAAATCGGTCGGGCCAAAATTAATTAGCAATCAGTCTCCTATCATCTCCACATAGGTACCTATAATGACGACACAAAGAGAGACTCAACATTAAGCACTCGGCAAACACGTCCATAGCCGAACACGCTGAGAGTTGCACTCTCTGGCGCCTAATATTGCAGCTCACGACCCTGCCCCTCGTCGACGTGCAAATGGATTCCACTTCTCGATTGTCCACTAAACTGGCTGATTCTGGGGTGTGTTGGTGAGATTGGAATTGCACCGACATATACATTATAACTTTAGCTATGATTACGTCACTAAAAAGCATAAGTACCTTACATTGGTGAAATAACAGGACAAACACTCAAGATAACAACACGGAATATAGTACTGTATACATATCTTGCTAGTTAAGATGTATGAACACTTCAAGTATAGCAGTAATTGTGTCCTTTTAAACGACCTGAATTTCAAACATGGAATTTGTATTGAACAACCACATTAGGTAACCCGTATATTGAGTATTGTAGTCAGAACATCTAAACAAATAATTATGTAGTTGTGTATCGTATGTATAAGCGTGAGCAATATTATAAACTAATTTCTACCCGCGACTTCATCCGCATGAAATTTCGCCCCCCGACCCACCGCGTCGCATCCTATCGCCCGACCACGCTATTATTTCGTTTTCTGTCGTTTTGCTCGGCTCTTAAGAGTCGTAGCGTGTCAAATAGCCTATAGCCTTCCTCGAGAACTGGGCTATCAAATGCAAAATATTTTTTTCAAATTCGACTGTTAGTTGCAGAGATTATCGCGTTCAAACAAACTCTTCAGTTTTATTATTAGTAGGTAGGTACTACAGATGAGTGTCTGTTTTTCTGCCCACACAACCAGTGATTATTGATCATGAAAGACAGGCAGCTTGATAACTGTCAAACAAAATAAAGAACTTTTTACCTCGGATAATTACTTTGTCACTAACACAAAGGTGAAATGTAATAGTGAGTGTCTAACTACAATTGTAACGTTTGAACATTGCAATTGTGCACAAATTATTAACAGTTCGATGGGTTCCATCGAGTAATTTCAATTGATTTCAATTGAATTCTGTGGTACCACACCGGTCTTCAATACCTGGAATCTAAAATGGAAATATTCAACAAAGCATGGAAATAACTGAATATTGTCGTCCACAATAAATAACACCCCGTCAAGTTTTCATTGCAGGTGGCAATCAAAACTTGACGGGGAAATTTTATTTAGTTATAGAAGCAAGGCAGGCATTCTTCTATTTGAACAAAAAAAATACAGGCCATACAGGTTCAAAAGAACGACAAGTTATGGATTATTTGTTGCTACTCGGGTTGTTTCTATTCTTTTATCTCTGTACACAAAATCCACATCCTTCGAACTTCAACGAAATGAGCATGTCTTCTTCCATTCATCTGTATTAGCCGCCATTTTAGTAAAAGCCTTTCTAGCAATATCATCAATTTGATTGAATATGGTCCAGAATAAGGGTGTGTACAGCCGGCGCCAGCAAACACTGGAACGTGGCCGGCGCGACACGGCGCACGCATTAGCGAGTGTCGCCTCATACACATGGAGCACCTCGATGACACTTACGTGCGCTTGAACCGATTGACTATCTATAGATCGATCGGCTATTCTGATGAGCTCTTTAGAGAACCTACACCTTACCTACTACTAGCTAGGCGTGAGGATATTTCGGCTAGAAACTAAAGGTGACAGGCGGGTGCTGTTGGACATTTGTGCAATAGTTTTATGAAATGTATTGAAAAAACAAAATGGAGGGGTACGTTCTGATTTTGACACTCGCCAAAATAACCTTGTAGCGGTATACATGGAGCTCCCACGATGACACTATTCTAATAAGCTCTTTTGGATAGATTATCTAGGATTATCATCTTATTTTGGCGACTAACTATACCAACAAGAGAAGCAAACTCGTGTCCGATTTGATTTGCTGTTGCAATTTCGATTAACCAATCACAACAGCTAAGGGGTTATTCACACGATGTTTTTATGCGTATACCGTGTAACCCGTGTCAAAGCGGGTGGTGGGAGCGTCGTCGGCGCGTTTATTACCTTTAAAAGCAACACTGGTTGTGTTTACAGAGTGGATACGAAAATAATACCGTGTGCCTATGCCTATATAGATTTCCTGATCAGGGACATGATAAGGCTATTTCATTTATTCTCAAAGATAACTACATACTTACAGGAGGGTACTTCATGCATGACAAGAGCAGTTAAAACTGCCAACAATTATGTAATACCTCGCCACTCCACACTAGTTCTCTGCAATATGACCTGGTTGGCATAGTTTCGCAGCTATGCGCGGGAGTTTCACTCAATGGAATAGTTGGGAATTTCCTCTCTCCGCGCTATTTACGTGTAAGTTCGCGCAATAGGTGTTATGGCATGGAAGCCATGTTTTATAGCCACTTTGTTGGGTAATTGCTGTTGGAAAATTTAAATTCTTGGATAGCCTGGTGGCATTATGTTTATTTTCGTTCACTGCATTATGCGGTTATTGTTGTCAACTTATTAGCATGGGTATTTATCGTGCATCGAGTATTATTATGTTGTTACTTCATTTTGCGTGGAGAGTAAAAGTGTATTTTATTTTATAACATAATTATCCAACAACGGTTGGTAAGTATTATGACCCAAAATAGAACACTGAAAATGAAGATCTTTTCTAACGACGGCATTAGTTTGAATATGTCAAAACGTTTTCTTTCATAGAACTTTTCGCTATTTGGAAATTAAACATCAAATAAACACTTCAAAGCACATCCAGCCAAAATTAATGAACAAAATGTCACAGTCTAAAAATTTCAGCGACATTAATTACAAGCAAAATGGCAGTACAAAAATCAACAGTCTTCAACAGCAAAAAAATGAGTCAAAAAGTAAAAAAAAAACCTTAAAAGTTAAGCAACGGAAATGGTGCACGGCAAAAGGCTCTGCTCTATTAAATTATTCCGTTTGGTCGAGTCAAAATGGCAGATCTTAATGTTGCCAGCATTGAAAAGAGGCCGGTTGAAAGGGTAGGCTTTTTGCCTTATTTTTACACTGTGGTCAAGTGCTTTCGTGTGGACGAATTGTTGATGTTAGGCTTCAGTATGATACCTTTTCTTGGATTTGAAGAGTTACGTAACTGATATTGTTATTAGGTTTGTATGAAAGAGGAATGGCATAATTTGGTGGATAATGTCAATGGAAAGGGACTACAATTCCTAAGAAATAATGCGTTGATGAATTTTATATACGAAATGACACATGAATACTTACTTTACTTTGTAAAGTTTATTTTTCTTTCTCAGTTAGTATTAATGATAGTGTGACAGTTTGAGTACTTTATGTGGGCTACCCAAATGTTCTTTCTTTGGTATTGTTCGTCGAGTCGTTGAGCTCCTTAAGGCGGAGGTTTCTTGAAAATGGTCAAAAAGATGGTTTTTAAAGCAGTGTATCTCTTAAACCGTAAATAATTTTGACCAAAAAAAAAAGTCATATTTTCAATTCTTATTTTAAAACAGTGATGGAACTCAAATCACAATTAAACGTACATTAATGCATCAAAAAAATCTTCAAATACACCTCTGACATTTCTTTAAAAGCAGTTTATCCCTTCATTAACAATTTTAATTATAATTAAAATTTACCATTAAATTGCTAATGCCAAACTGCATTCAGTGATGGATTATTTATTATTAAGTAGTTTGTAAATAGATGATTGTTTCATATTTTGCAATAAATTACCAGCGTTGTGTCATCGCGCTTCTCTTTCTTTTCTATGCAGTCCGATAGTGACCGCGCTTTAGGTCATGTAGTCGCCTTAAGTTTTGATTTGAGCTACTCGATTACTGACAATGGCTTGGACTGGCTGGACAGGTCCACTCACATCAGTGTGGTTCTTTCCTCAAAAGACCATTTCAGACACTCTTCATAGTTCGTCATGATTTGATATGTCTGGACTTTAAAAGAGACTTTACCCCCTGAGTTTGTTTCGCCATCATTCTTCTCAAGACCCAGTTAGATAGAAAATGTCGACTCCATCTAGCTTATCTTGTTATTATTTTATAGGTCGTGTAAAAGTGATTCAATATCCTATTAATTTACAGAATAAACAATTTTTTTTAATTTCAATAACTTTATTCCTTTTCTGTTTATAGTGTAGGTAAAAGGAAAACCTAGCTACAATTTTTAAATGTTTTTGCTAACTTTATTTCCATGTCTCAAAACAAATGTACCCATATGTTTGATCACCGCTCTGTTATTCCAGGACTATCTAGGTTCACCCAGTCCTTCTAAACAATATTTCCTTCCACAATTCAACGCAAACTAGTGTTTAATGTTCGCGTTAAAAGCCACAGACGGAATAATTGATCGGTAAGAGCGGTGGTTCCACGCCACAAATCAATTATTTATTTAGTCTGTGGTTATTCCATTGTAAATTGATTTAGAAACAATCTAAACAAGGTCGAATTTATTGTTCTATTTTAGGGTCGGGTTGCGGATTTAATCAGGTTTGCTTGCAATTAGAGTAATTAATTAATGTGTTTATGTGGCTTATATTTGTACCTAGTGCGTGCTATATTTATCTCTGTATCTATACATACATTATAGGTGGGTGGTAGTTATAAAACCTGTGGTGGAATATGTTAAAAAGAAGGATATTTTGTTGCAGATTGGAGGATAAGATAAGTTCATTTACTAGTCCAAAACATGAGTATATACACACGCTGATTCCGATAGCACAGGGTCACCTAGTTTCAGGGGTTGAATGAATTATCTTATCTTTACAAAATTATGTAACTCTAAGAATAACAGTACGTATTATTAATAATAAAAAAATAAGACATCATCGAGAATAAAAATGAATCGTTGTAAGTAATAACAAGTTCAGAAGTTAAAATGTAAATAAAAAAAATATGTTGTCGTTACCAATTTATTTTCAACTTTAAATACCTACACATTCAATAAAAGGACCAAAATATCATAAGAAATGGAACAATATACATGCAAAATCATTGCGAGAACATAACCTTTCTCCTTCATTCCCAGGCGCTAAAAAGTAATTAAACAAAAGCAAGTAAATAAAGTACCCACCCATATACAAAGTACCCTCCCACATACATAATATAACATTACGGCGACTTTAAACCATAGACGTATATAATGTATCATAATTTATTCGCGCACCCTCATCATTACCTGCTGTGGTGTCATTCCCAGTGGCTTATGGGGACCCTTTATCTGGATTCACATAAAATAAGTTATTGTACACGCCTTGTTTCACAAGCACACATACTTAACCCATAAATTAATTAATTAAACAGAAAATAAAGGTAATTATTAAAATCATGGTAACACGGCGCATGGCGATGACAGGCGCAAGACGACTGCACGCAAGTATCATTATGTGCAAGTTTAAGGTTTCTAAAGCTGCAAATAATTTACCTCATAATGTCGGAGTTGGGGCTTGTGGCCAAGAAATATAAAGTGAATTAGGTACAGACGCCAGCACATCAAGCTACTACAATCTGAATTTTTTTTTAATAGATTTTCAACTTTATCGCTAAAGCATAAGGTTCAAAGTTGATTGGGAAAATTTTACAGTTTCGGGTTGGCTGATGTGTGCTGGCGTCTGTACCTAAACAACTCGTAAACGCAAAGTATTTGCAATTCGTATGAGTCGACTTCTATCAACCTCCTGTCTATCCCATCCTTCTATTTGGGGCTTTTAGCTGAGTAACAACAGCCGCACGTTTAGATCGATCAGGTTAAGCTACACTTGCCGCGGTTGGTTCTTGGATGGATGACCATCTTTACATACCAAGACTCCTCCGTGCTTCGAAAAGGAAGTTAAGCCGTTGGTCCCGGTTGTAATTCGTGGATATTTGACAGTCCTTACGGGTCTTTAGAAGCCCGAAAGGCTGGCAACCAGTCTTTAAGGGGTTTCGTAGTATTACCCAGTAACTGGATTGTGAAGGTCAGATAGTCAGTCGCTTCATGTGTGAAATACTGGTATTCAGTTGCATCCGGTTTGACAAAAAGCCGACCCCAACATAGTTAACAGGTTCGGCAGATGATGTAGGAGGTCATGAGGATGTTAAGTAACAGCAGCTGTGTCAGTCTATCATTCACAACCCCTACTTCAACCCAACTACAAACCGGAACACAGAAAGAAAGTAAAGAAAAATAGGTTTATTTGTCACAGCGACATTTCTCAGATGCATAAATTGAAATTGTGGTATTTTTACTCCCCTGGACAGCTTCCGTCACGAGAAAAGTTACGAGAGGTGTAAACTTTACAACAACTGTTCTGATGTTTGGCAGAATTCATGTTTAGCATAATCTATTTACACAATGTAAAACGCCTGCCTGGGTTCGAACCCACGCCCTATAACTCGTGGTTTTTATTTATTTATATGATAAATAAATAAAAACCACCAACTGAGTCAACGCAAACATAATTACAAGTCCAGTCCATCGTTCCAGTACAGCAACACATATTGGCTCGTGATAAACCATTGAAAAACATAGCATTTGCGACAATTTACGTTCACTAGCGATTTACCGCGATGAGATATGTGCGTTCTGTGTGAGTTACGAGCGCCGGCGCCGATATAGCGCATTTATTACGTGACGTACTTGCGAACGAAATATTGTATCATTCGGTACTGAATGCCGATATGTTGCGGTAAGAAATGATATTGTGGCGATGAGTAATTGTGAGAATTTTGCGAGAAAAGAAAGAGGAAGCGCCGGTATACTAACATATTATGACTGGTTCTGTGTCTGAAATTGGAAGGGTTGGCATTTTTTATATTGATCATACGTACAGAGTAGCTAGTCGAACTTTCGTTTTTACTCGGTACAGTTGTAAATAATTATCCAGAACTCATTATTTTTCTTCTTCGTCATTACACAAGATACCACAGTACGCCAATAAATTAAACTGCGTATATATCTAATGAAGTTCCCAGTCCGCTTATAAAAATCAACCAAATATTAGGTACTTACGAGTACTACCTATGAAACTGATATTTTACATAGTTTTTTTTATTTTATGAATCGAAGTATTGGCCATTATTGAAGATGCACTTTTGCCATTTTAGTAGAAGTTCGTTAATGGCTCTGCTATAAAAATCCTAGGGACAGGAATCGATGAACTTTTTAGAGGCATTTTTCACCGCCTCGTTTGATTTGAAATTTTTTCCCTGTAAAAGTTATCCAAATTCCGAATTAAAATGAAAAATTTTTGGAGCAAGGTCTGGTAGGTACGGTAGGTGAAGGAAAGTTTCCAGTCGTAACTTCTATAGTATTGAGACGTTCCGGTGTGTCAACGCGATTTTGTTGTTGTTGTTCAGTGAGTTCATACGGTTCCCACTATTCGACCATTTTTATCTTTCTAATTTGACGTAAATGAATCAGTATCGATTTATCACTTATGTTGAAGGCTGCTAGGCTGCAAGTTCCAATGTGATTTGAGATGAATCTGCTTCCACTACCTATGGCTTTCAATTAATCGTTATCGACTTTCGACTCTGGTCGGCCACTCGGCCATTGTTGAGAACAAAATTTCCAGAACCGAAGCGATAAAAACGGACCGTGCGTTCACATTAGATATGTCCATTGCTGTCTGTGCTGCGTTGGTGCCAAGACGGTACTCGTATTTCGATTTTTCCATGGTTACAGAAACAGCGATATTTAAAAAAATCGAACAGCGGGGAAACAAATGAACAACTGATTTTGAACAACATTTCATGCTTAAAAGTTTATTCGTATTTGAAATTATAATTAATTTGCAATAGAATGAAAGACATCGATCTTCACAATAGCCAGTATCAAAAATCGGCAAATTCATAGGTAAGGACCTAATATATTCAACAGTTTAGTCATTACACCTAGTCAAAGATTGGCAAAACAAAAACTCGGCTTAATACTTAATTTGATTGAAAAAATCATATTTTTTCTTTAATTTTGATGCTATAGAATTTATTTGATAGTTCCAAAATACACTTATGCATTAGTAATGAAACTGTTTTCATTTATTGTGGTATTGTTGTATTGTATATCCTAAAGTCTAGGCACTCTGAGGTACGACCACATCGGGATGATCACACCATAGTTTATTCCTTCGGTATTTGATTACCAACAGTTTAACTTATGCAACATTATCCTCTTTTTCCACTTTTCCTATGAATACCCAGTACTCTGCCGAAAATTAAATTAAATTATCATTATGTCATTAAATTAAATAATTTTTAATTTTGATTTTGCTTTTATACCTACTGTCTTACTGCTCGGCAAAGGACTTAAACATCTCTCTGCTTCGATCTCTGGCCAATATTTCTCATTATTTTTTGTCCAAATATAGATACATAAAAAAGAATTTAAAACGTAATTCTGCAACAGACTGGGTAATAAAAAGTGTGTGTCGGTGGAATATGTCGGCGGGCGCGTAGTAATCCGGCGCTGGTGGTGGGCGGCGCATCCATCAACGAGCATTAACACGTCACGACGAGGGGTGGACGCTGTGGCAGCGGAATTCAGGATCCAGGATCTGGAACATTGTTGTGGGTGTGCAGCAAAGTGGTGGACTTGGACCACTTTGCTTAGTTTGTACCATCCTAAATGGTTTTAACAAAAATAATAAGTATGAACATAGGGTAAACAATAGTCAGACATTTTACAAGCATATGATATAATTATTATGTGGGTTTACTGTAATAGGTACACCTCTGCCCAAACAACAAGGCGTGATTATATGAGGATATAATGTTACTGTCAGACAACCTATTAATAGAATAAGTAGAGCACATGGTCTTTCATGTATCGACCCATTTATATTCCTTTCGTATCGAAAGAACATTTAAGTAAAACGTCCTATGAGCAAAATTTCCTAAAAGCAACAAGACCTGTGAGCAGCTCGTCCTAGCAACATGACCTAATAGCAAATGGACTATAAAAAACAAAAAAGGTTGGTGCATTGGAATTTGGCTTTGGAGGTTTGTGTAACGTGATATACACCTCTGTCAAGCCCTTTTGGAAAAAAGATGTGATGTGGTGCTGAAGCCTACAATGGCATCTATGATAGGAAAAGTGGCGCTCATTGTAGATTTGTGCCTGGTTATTAGCATAGTCCCCAAATTATTGGGAGAAAATATACGAAATCTATGTTGAAAACCACAAAATTTGTTAATTTTTGTGTTTGTATTTTTCTTCTGCGTTATGTATAGGTACTGAAAATAGACGTAAATTCTTACTTTTCTTCCTTCAATGTATAGTCGCTCTCACTGGAACCCCGTAATGCTACAAAAAACTTTTTTAACATCAATATGGCGCTTCGTGTCGAGACATTTGCGGCTTTTTGCTCGGCATTTAGGATTTCAAACGTCACAAGAATAAACATACAAGTTACGAAGTTGTGTAATTGTTACGAGACAGATATCTTAAATTAGGTGAAGGAATAAGTTCTGCTTGCTGAACAGTTATCGTGCTTGAACAATAAATTAATAATAATGCCAAACGTTTAATAAACGCGTTTTCTCCACGGGTTCAACTCATTAATAATAAGACTTTTATTACTTGTAAATTAATTCTAGACTCAGATATTTAAGAGATCCTATTTCAGGGAATTAACAGTAAAGTACTCAGTAAATGATCACAAAAATATACAGGGACAAATTAAATTAGCTAGAGACGTATATCTAAACAAGATAAAAAAATAACTTGTTTTAAACTAACTAGAATACTTTGGTCTTTGCCCCAAAAAATATCATCAGTTCTGTTTTTATTTCACCGTGTTTAGATATGGATTACACATGACGTCTGCAAAGTTTCGCTAGCTAATTTAATTTTAACTAAGTGTGGCATCATTGACGCACAACCTGTTACCATGGATTCATTCCCTGTGTTGAAATTTTTCATCAGTTATAATAAAATATTTGGTGTTCATACATTTTGACCGATAACCGACGAATAATTTCCACTATCAATCTACTACAATCATCAATTTCTACTACAATCATGTGCTGAATTCATGGTTACAGTTTGCGTTGACATCAACGAGTGACACAGGGTGGGACAGGGTGGGCATAATCCGCTTACATGGAAACTAACTCTAAAAGTTGGAAATCTTTATGATTGGAACAATCAACAAACAAAACATTTCCTTACAAAATTCATATCTGAATAACAAATGAAACAACAATAATAACGTCACGACTACCTTAAAGCCAGGTACAGCAAGCATATCGGCGTCTGCAACTAATTGCAGGATTTACCTACCGCTGCACAATTCTGGGGAACGGTATGGCGTAGGGTGAGGCCATAGTGGGTGGTAATTGATGTCATTTATAATTAAAATGTACACATGTGTCGACAGATGTAAGATACGCATCATTAGTTTAATGATAGGATATAGGCACACCATGCATATGTCGCCGCCAATTGGTTTAATTAGCCATTTATTTAACTGCCTAGCCTTTTAACTAAACGGCGCCGTTCAACTAACGGCCTGAATGATATTCAGCCAATGCATCTAATGCAACATATAATGAACTGACTGGCTGATGCTTAGGCCATTTATATAATAGGGTGAACGATCATTTTAACTCGTCGTATATAATATAGGTATTGTCGCCATAACAACACTTAGCACACTGATTTGCGATTGTCTTTGTTATTGACGAAAAAAAAAACAAAACAGATCATAACAGTGACAAGAAGGCTTCCACTCAGCATGATACTGTGCTGTGTGTGTGTTTAACCGGTAGTATTTCTCAACCATAAATAATGCTGAAATCTGTAAACGCTGAATTAACTTTCCGCTTCTCCCATCAAACCAGTCACACCACAACTAGCGTCTGATGAATCTTCCAATATTTTCAGCTCCTGAACGAAGTTTCCACTCGGTTGACGTTCTCTGGCTAATTATTTCAGTGCTACAAACATTAAAATAAAATATTGTTAGGCCAGCCTCGAGCAGCAACCGCGGTTAACTATTTACGACTTTAATGACTTTAATGGTCGGAATTGTGGAATTTATCGAGTGTTTAGTGAATTTAAATCTCAGTACGAGAATTGAGTGTAGGTTTATGCGAGTTTAATTTAGCTGGCTGAGAATTTTGAGAGCTGTACTTTGAAGATAAAGCGTTGTGTAATTATACAGACTCTATACAACGTTTATTAGTGAGTGGGTTAAAATATAAATGTTATGCGTAAGTAACCACATTCGCTCGAGAAGTGTCATAACAAAGTCCCAAAAAAGACAGCTACAAAAAAATAGCAGACTGCTTTGTAATGTGCAACAAAGTAATACACATATTATTTTTAAACATACATATTATCCAAAAAAGACAAAAGCCAACATATTCAGTTGCATACATGTTCGTATAACAATGAATCATCTGACTGAGATAAAAAAGTGAAAAACATTTTTACCAGATTAAAGTAACGTCAGTACAGCGGGAGTTATTTCATTATAAAATAATGTCTGAAATTATTATGTGAATGTTAACTATAGTTTTTAACACTGAAACTGAATATAATATCTTTGTTCATGCATTAAGAATATTATCCGATGTGCCTGATATTATATTTGTGATGTAATAAAAGCAAAAACTACGTTACCGGCAGGCGGTTTAGAACCCTGGGTCAGGCAAAGAGTTGTTGTGTTTCATTAGGAACTAACTGACCCGTCGAACTTCGTACCGTAATCTCGAAATATCTTCAAAATTTCATATCCATATCCATTCCATACAAAATTAATTATCTTCATATATTTTTTTTGTATCTTTTCCCATGTTTTAATAGTTATTCTGCTACCGAGGGCGGAGACAAATCCAACAAATCTAAGATCATAAAAATCGGTGCAGTCGTTCTTGAGTCAGCCCGAAGTTTGGATGGGTGCCCAGTTCAACAATATCCTTTTTTCATGGTTCTTACAATATTTTACTTAAGCGAAATATGACTGTGTTATTCACCTCTTCCTTTAAGGAATACGAAGTACCTATGATGTTATGTTTTCAGACATTTTTCCTGTCCACTCTATAAATAAACAGTCCAATATTCACTATTTGGCAACTGACTGTCACCACAACAGAACATATGTTTTATCCCCTTCGTGCAACGACCATTTTACCGTCATCAGAGAAAATTTGTGTTCCTTCCTTCTTCCTCTATGCGTTTACATTATGATAATCATATTATGTTCTGAATAACATCGTTATGGTAGACATATTGACATATTATATTACTTATAAACAGATCTTTGTTCGCACAGAGTACGCCGCCAGCATTGTGATAGATACAATTTCGTAACACATGTTTGTAGTTTTGTAGACACTTGTAGCTATTCTTCTCAGTTGGAACTAAGCATGCATAAAGTGGAGGCAAAGGTTTATTTGTTAATTCAACCATTTATTTATACTCGAAGAAATACCGGAACAGTAAAGAACAAAGGTAATGCTTATTTATAAAGAAATCTCTTCCAGCATATCTGTAATAGTATTTTACGTCGGATTTTTGCTAGCTAAAACCACACGGTGTCTGTGTCTTGCTTTCTACGGAAATTAGCTTTTAATGAATGTAAGTAGTTGAACGGTAATGAGTATGACACCCAATGATGACCGATATCATAACCAGAGATCGGAATAAGTAGAGTATTTACCTAAACTTCAAGGAAGTAAATAACACAGAGTGCATAACTGCATAATGTTTAAACACATGCATGAAAAATAAACAGTAATCAAAAGTTGTCTATTCGGTTATTTATTATTTCCTAAGGGCTGATTTTTCAATCGACCGATAATTTTTCTTCCTGGAATAAAATTGACATCTGACAGTTTTTGTATGGAAGAACTAACAAACTCAAAATAATAATATGTACACACGGCTACACATCAAGTTATACATAACCAGTATAAGCTGACTTCTGATTGTACGAAAAACCTGTACAATGCGAGGTCAGCTAAAACTGGAAATGTAAAGCTTGATATGTAGCCGTGTGTACTTGTACACATGTATAAAAGAAATACATGTATTTGAAAAAATAATCATAGGGCATCAAAAAATTCGTCCGCATCGCTGTCAACAGGAACAGTGCAATAAAATTGTCTTGATTTAGGTTTCAGAAATCGGAAGTTAGTGTTTTACGCTATTAAAAAAAGGCGTAAAATGTTGTTTTTGTATAAGTCGCTTCAAAGGCACTATACGAAAACGAACAAGCAAACAAGATTGCCGACTTTAACACCGCGAGGTAACCGAACACCACAACACAAGAAAAAGCTTCCAAATCACTGAGGAAAACGAGAGAAAGAAAGAAAAAAACAATAGGTTAGTTGAAAGTATAAATAAAGAAAGATTTATTTCGTGAGGCGAATAAAGTCGGTTGCAGACATGTGGGGCTGAATGTAAAGTAGGAGTACGTCGATTCTATTGTTTCTCCTGTGTTGTTTTAAGTCCTTTCTTTTTTGTTTAATCTAATTTTGTATGTTGATTTGGGTACATACGGTGGCGAATTTGGGGCCGAGTACGTGTTCAGCTTTGAGGGTAGTTAAGTGTGTATTGTGCCTAAATGTAGGTAAATTATATGGAACGCAATTGGTGTGCCCGTGTAGTACGTCCTGAGTTTTCTGTGAGTGATCCACCAATTCCAATTGTTATCCTGTATTATAACGGCTGAACCTAGGAAAGGGTGTCACTGAAACACAATCCAAGACTGAAATGGAATTGTGAAATGCTTTAGACAGGTAGCTAATTATGTTCGCAGATAAAAACAAAATCGGAGATGAATCAACACTCAATTAGCAACTTTTAGTACCTACGGTTACTGCTGCTTCTCCAAGCATGCTTGCCTGGTAGGACCACCTAAGATTTTCATATTTTATTTGTAAGAATTTTTTTGTTGTCCGGCTATCATTCATGGATCTTTGACAGTCGTTGCGGGTCGTCAGAAGCCCGTTATCGTATTACCCAGTAACTAGGTTGTGGAGGTCAGATAGGCAGTCGCTACATGTAAAATACTGGTAGTATAATTTAACAATTGGGAAAAGGCTAGGCAGATGATGATGATTGGTATTCTTTTTTTTCAAAAGTTCTATAATGTCAATACGTATCATTCATTCCTTTTATGTCATGATTCCCTGGTACCTTTCATTCAAATCCTCTGCCACCACCTCATTAATAATCAACATTAGAATATAACGTAGCACTAAAACTAAATTGAATAGTGTATCGTTATTATCCGCAACTGGGGCAATGCAGTGCACTAAATAATGATGACGCTATTCTATACATTATGCCTGATTTATATTAGCGGTGTTATTTGGATGAAATATATGTAATATGCAGGCTATTTACAATGGAAACATTAATATAAAGACTGGTGTACCATGAAATAAATTTGAGAGAGCTGAATTAAATGTTAAGGGTTTTGACAGTCGGTAGTCAGAAGCCCAAAAATCTGACAACCTTAACAAGGGGCATCGTGTGACCCAGTCACTGAATTGTGAAGGTCAGGTAGGAGGCAGTCGCTCCATGTAAAATACTACTATTCAGCTGCATCCGGTTAGACTGAAAGCCGATCCCAGAAAAGGCAAAGCAGACTACTGATTATCAGGATCTTGGTTAGACTTATTTGCTAAAAAAACGATAATGATAATCGACAAGTAATGGTCTATCACTGTTTGCTATAAGAAATGATCACGATGACAGACAAGAGATATTTCAGTTTCGGGACGTCTGGTTGCTGCGAAGCCATCAGTGTGCACAACAGCAAACATTCCCGATGCACAGCAGAAGCCAGGCAGCACCCCCAGCAGCATCCTGAATGCTGCAGCATCAACACTTGCAAATGCTATAGTCCTCCAGACGGAATTTCGGCCACGGCAGCCAATCTCAGCAGAGACTAGTCATCGACACGAAGATACTAAGTATAGTGCACAAGAATGTGTACGCAGACACTCACTCTTCCCTCACTGTCGTAGTCCGATGGGACGGCAATCCGATACGAACGGAGAGAGATCAGATGCAGGACCGCTCGTGCTTTCCGAGGCACGAGCGTATCACACCGATAACTTCCAAGCTCCGGGCTGTTACTGAGAAATTCTTAATAACACTTTCCCCGACCCGGTCATCAAACCCAAGACCTCGCTCAGCAGTTGCACTTGCGACCACTAGACCAACGGGGCTTACAATTAACAAGGAATTAGAAGGTAAACTCAAACTCAAAGCATTTATTTCAATTAAACCATTTACAGGCACTTTTGAATTGTCAAGTAATTTAAACAGAACAGTGACTTTGATCCCAAAACGACACAAATTTAACTTCTGTAGTAAAAACAATTCTAACGTAAATTATAGAAATAAAAATAATTAAAACAAGCCATAAATAAAGAGGAAATTAATACAAACACGTTATTAACAAGCTACGTTGCAAATTACTTTTGTTTTCACAAAAACTTTTCGTAACGAATTCCGGAGTTTTTTCTCGTTTGTCCAAAGTGTACTTGTTTCGTTTTACGGCGTGTTTGGAGTTTCGCTATGTTTAGAAATTAACTAGGAAGTGGGGGAAAACCCTTTAGGATTATAGTATGGCCTGGTTAACAATATAGGGGTTTACTCAAACCTTGTATCGTTCGTTACTTCTATCTAAGTAATTTTCTTCGTGTTCTACATAACTTAATCTTGGAATCTCAAACGTGTCATCAATGTAGTATCAAATCACTGTTGTAGATATTCGTGATATTTAGTGCTATTATTTCATGTTCATTCTTTCCTTCTATATATTAAAAATCGGCTGAGTTGACTGATATAAGTCTGTTATGGTCCCACCACAAGAAAAAGCTTCTCATCACAAATAGAAGGAACAAGCCAGGATATTCGTGTTCCAAAACATAAAGATTCAATACTAAGCAAATCAAAGCTATTAAAACACTAGAATATTATTACCGTAACACTATATTTAACCCAAAGTTATCGCAACGGAAATAAATTGAAATCCAGGAATTTACAAATTTACCTGTACAAATAAATCATAATTCACGTACTTAACAATTTTGGTCCATAAGTTGCGAATGTAATCACAAACAACATTGTATTACAATCGACGGGTCGTTGCAGTAATGAGCTCGCTATCTGCTGACCCCAACTGACACACACTTCATGCTAATACATTATGTTAAACTGAGAGGGTATTCAGAGAAACGATATTTCACGGTTGTAATGAATTTAGTCAGTTTGTATTTGTGATTGTTGCCAAGTTCTTTCTGATTGTTGCCAAGATGTTTCTGATTGTTGCCAAGTTGTTTCTGATTGTGGCCAAGTTGTTTCTAATTGTTGTTGGAAAAAGGGTCATGAACTTGTGATCCACTGCCGTGCTGGCAATTTATTGGAAAACAAGGTTTTTGAAACCATTTCGATCAACGTTGGCAAAACGCAAAAGTTTTTCTAGTGCCTACTACATTTTTATAGTCAAGTCAATCTTTTTACAAGAGAATAATTAGAAACCAAGACAAATCAACGCTGATAAAATAAATGATGTAGTAAATAGATATGAATAATTTTATTGGCTTATTGGAGACCTAGACAAGTAGATGCTCATCAAAATCATCATTTGAAACGAATGGCGTAAGGTTCTGTGCTTCTCGGCTTTCGCCAGGTCCACGTTGTGGGAGGCCTTCCAACACTACGTTACACCGCTCCAGAACCTATAGGCCCCATCGGCCATCAGTTAGTTTCTTTTTTATTGCCGTTAATGTCCCACTTGTTGGCAAAGGCCTTCCCACGCTCGCTCCTTATTACATGTGTTGAAATATTGATTCTGCCTACGTAATTCATTATAGATATGTCACCTCACACTTCAGGTCCAGTTGAAAACCACCATCAGGGAGTAGTTGCCTGGCAAGTTAGCGCAGTCGTGAGAGGCACACTGTCCTGCAACTTTCTTACTACGCACTTGTCACTTTTTATTTTTTATTTATTTGCAGTACGTATCTTTCCTTTTACTCTGTGATAAAAATATATTTCTTATTTTTGTTTCTAGTACAATTTTAGGTATGTTGTAGGTAAGTATCGTATTGTGACCGTTTCAACCTTGTTACCTCCTAATGCCGCTACAATCTGTCGGACATACAGTGCACCTAACATAATTGCTGGCTGTCAAAATATACGACTGTACAGAGTGAGCTGCTTATTTATACCGGTTTATCTATTTCATACAGAACCCTGGATATAACGTGTTTTATGTGCAGTCGATTTTATTACTAATTAGTTAGTGCTAGGCGTCAGAGATAAATTTGTGGTAATGGTTTTAGCTGTAGCAGTGAATTCGGCCTTGATATAAACATAGGCTAACACGGCACAGGTGTACCTATGGTACACCAACATGTCGCTACTTAAGTTTAAGTCCCAAGTAATAGGGGAAGAGCCTATTGTTATCAACCGGTCACGAATTCACTCTGGGCAGATATTGCTTAAATATTATTATAGTGATAGTGATAGTGCGAAATTCCAGATAGAAAATGCCAATAACACTTTGCCCGACTTGTGAATCGGATCCATGATCTCATGCTCAGCATACGCGACACTAGACCATATATACACCTATCACATATGTATACCTACACCCACCTATCAAATCTAGGTACACTTCTTCACGTGTTCCATGAACACTTCTATCGGTCGGTTGTAAAGACAGCCAGTATCAACACACTGTAACTTATCCGGAAAAATATTATTCCAATAATATATCTTCCTATCATCAGCTCTCATCTCATCTCCTTACCTTTTGGGCATTATGCTGGATTTGAGGCTGCAAAACTAAGAGAAAACAGGGGTCAGCGGATGGTTAATTCTATTATCTTTTACCATGATTTTGAATCAACACTCTCCTAGTTTTGATTAAGTAATTACGTCAGTGATGTCAATGTAAGTATCTTACTTGATTTTTAGATTATAATAATCTGCTGTTCGTGACCATAACTACATAAACCCGATTCTTGTGTGCGATTATGAAGCTGATAATGTTTCAATCCAGTTCTATTAGCAACATACATAGATACGTTCAAACAGGTTTAGTTACTGTTAAGGTTATATGCTGTCATGTCTAAATGAGTTAGCATTTGCTGTAGCAAAGGAAGTGCTTTTTAAAATCGCTTACGCTCATGCTTAAATCACTCCTTATGCACAAGCAAATGCGGCTTTAACATTGCTTTGGCTGAATGTAATCTACTCATGTTAAGAAGACAAAATACCTCCTGCGCTCTATTTCGTGCAAACTATTTAACTTCACTTTTCTTGTGGACTGTCTCGTAAGAACGTTTTCCTATAGATAAATACATCCAATAAGAAAACTGCCCTTACTGCCGCCCCTAGCCTACAAAGGCTTGATATTATGCAAAATATTTGCTACATGAGAAACATTAATTTAGCAAACTGTCGTATTTGAGATCGAAATATGCGAGAGTTGTGACAGTTTAATTATAAACTCATCACCCGAACGAGACAGTTTCTCATTTTCCTTAATTCACTCTTATAATAATTTATGCTGTCTGTCTATTTCTCTCTAACATTTTTTTTTTTCATAACATCCCAAAGATGTCTTTTTTTAAATTAAATTAACAATGAATAAGTAGGTACTGTTATAAAATCCCAGGAACCTAAAACAAAATTGCGAAGAAGTCCTCTTTGTAAACAAAAATATTATCTTCCTTTCCTTAATTGAGATTCAATGTATTTATTTTCATATTAAGGAAAATAAACTCAGTTCTTAATTAACACATTGAAGGACACTGGACGAGACACAATAGAAGTTTTATTGTTATTACGTCGAGGGGCGTTAAATATCCATCTCTCATTCTTTGTTTACTTTCGTTGCTAAATCCTGCCTCCTTATTTGGAACTTTTGTACACACCACGTATCAGAAAGGTGTAGTCATAGGGTGTGGTTCAAACTATACAACTGAACAATTTTCTCCATCGTAATAGCGAAAAAATAATCAGCCGTCCTTTAAACTTGTGTTCAGTGGGTATCGAAGTTTTATAATGTTTTGTTTTTTTGTGTCACACCCTTAAATATGATAACACCTTATTTATTTATTTTTTTTTATGGCATCTCGCAGTTCATCCTTTATGAGGATGGCTACTGCTTAACCGGACTTTCCTGTGGATGCCTCGAATTAAGGCCTCCAGCCAGGGCAAACAATAACTTAAAAACTAAGCGACAGCGCTAAGGTTAACCCCCTGCGGGGTTCGGACCTCGGCTCAGGGCGTCGCTGGAAGAGGACAGCAAGGGACAGGCTGGATCGGTATTATATATAACACCTTACTGATACACGCTGTATAAGAATAAGAATATTTCAATCGTCATTGAAAAAATACTTATAACATATTATTCTATACTATATGTAAATTATGTAATCTACACAAGATCAAACTGGTTGCTTATTTAATTGTAAATTTATTCTTTTTTTTTTTATTTTGTTTTACATTCTGTAGTTGCTCTGACTCACACCCTGACTTATGACTTGTATTTTTTTTTTGTTTTACATATTTTTTTGCATGAAAATCGTTTAATTTTACCATATTTGTAAATATGTGAGCACCATGTAAATATCAGATAATTAATTTATATGTCATGGTTTCATTTTTTATTCTTTTACCTATTGTGGTATAGTAATTTTATTTTAGGTGCATCGTCTTCACATATTATTTATTATATAATTAATGTACTTATGCAAAATATTGTAAAACATTTTAAAAGAGTAACGGTGGAGTTTCTTGCCCATTCTTCTCCATACGAAAACTACCTTTTGGAATGGGCGACTAGAATCAAATCTATTTCATAATAATTTTTGACGTTCAAAAGTGCCTTTTCTGCGTCTATTTGAAATAAATGCTTTGACTTTGACTTTGAATCTTAAAAAATACTACGTTGTATGTGTGTTGAAGAATAACGATCCGTTTTCATGTTTTTAAATAAACCGTAATGATAAAATTAGTTTTCTCGCTAATCTCACGCTACTGTGATCTCAACCTTCTCTGAAAATTCAAGACAACCTCGTAATATATAATAGCAGCAAATTGCCTCCAAATTGATAATAATAATAATAATAATAATAAGGTATACCCCATCGCCGTATCTCTACGTTGACGTCGTGGTGGGGCTTGCGCGCTCCAAGCTCTAGGTCTGTGCCGGAATAGTTTACTTTGCCGGAACAGGTCTAAGGTGAGGAGCCAGACCAAGAGAGATACAGAAATCCGCAGGGCAGCATGTGGCGAGCTGTTGGGCAGTAGCGACCCCACGGACCCTATCTCCCGGGAGAAGTCTTGTATCTCACCTCTGGCTTGCCTTTATTGGCCGGCTGGAGTGAACAATGACGAGGAACAGAGTTCCCACCTCATTCTTGCCTTTATTGGCCGGCTTGAGTGGAGATTCGCAAGAGCAAACTTGCTCGGAGGAAGGAAGTATTCCAGTAAGATGCTGGTAGGGATCTTGACCGTACTTCCGGGATTGTCCTGATAGCCGTGGAATACCTCTCCACTCCTCTTAAGCACCTCAGGACATGTTGCCCCCTTGTCACTACGTCACTATGTGCTAGCGACCGTTTCCGGGGGCCCATTATTGAGTGTGCAAGTCACCCCCTGCCATTTTATCCGTGTATATATAAAACATTGATCAGGCAGGGGTAATAGTTCTTCCATAGTTCTTGGTAACCAGTCCACTTTAGCCACCCAAACCCATAGTCCAACTTTATATTTTCCATATCCTGCAATAGTCCTACACCAACCGGGGGTTGTCCTTGGGTGCACTTGCATAGTGCGAACAGGGATAATCGTCGGTTGGTGCCTCATTTCATTGAAAACTTCCAACGGGCCTCTGCGAGTTGGCTTCGGCCCCTCGTACGCCTTTCAAAGGACCGGGACCCCATGGTCCCGAGATATGTTAAAAGTATAAATAAAAATAATAATAATAATAATAAGTTTATTAATCAAAAAGTAAAAATACAATGTGACGGATTCGGTGAGCCACAAACTGAGCATCGCTTGTATCTTGTGGCTCTGGAGTGAAATTTTACAATGTTAATGATTACAATACAGTTTGAGGACGTTGGATAGTTACAAAAGATAAGAGTTAAAATAAAATAAAATAAAATAAAACAAAACAAAACGTTTGTGCGATTCTGATCACAAAATAAAATAGTATTTGTTTAACATAAGGCTAATCACAAAATAAAATAGTATTTGTTTAAAGGCTTGTACTATGATGTGTGTATGTGTGTGTGTGTGTTTGTCTGTGTGTGTGCATGCTTGTATGTGTGTGGGTGTGTGTATGTGTGTATAGGTGCTATATCAAAGCTTCGGTGGCTTCGTATGATAATTTCAAAAGAGCTGAAGTTAGGATTTTCTTACTCTCTTACTCTCTTAGGTCGCAGATTTTGCTAACTTTATTGTAAGTATTGGGATGGGAAAAATGGGTACAGCGTCTAGCTAGTTCGGATTTGGAATTTGGTATGGGTACTCTGAAGACGCGCTTGTTTATTATGTCCCTGTAATCAGGCCGATTTTTTATTGTTGCATGATATTTAAGCGTTGCTTGCAGTACAAATATTTGTCTTACCCTGAGAACTTGAAATTCATGGTATACAAGGTCTGTAGGGAATCTGAAAGGTTTTTTTAGTGCAACTTTGATCAGTGCCCGTTGCGCCCTTTCTAGCGTTATAAATGTGCTCTTTCCAGCGCGTCCCCAAATGCAAATACAGTACTTTATGATTGACTGACAGAGTGCGAAGTAGACCATTTTCAAAATATCGATAGGGGTGCAGTTCCTGAGTTTTTTCAAGACGTGTATTAGTTTTCGTACTCTGGAGGAAAGGGCGAAAATGTGGGCTTTATATGTTAAGTTGTTATCTATGGTTATTCCGAGGTATTTTATCGTGTCGGTACGTTCAAGGTCTTTACATGCGCAGGGGTGGTGTGGCAGTTGTGAGGAAATGATGTGTTTCTGTGGACAGGTATGTATTTTTAAGGACATAGAATGAGAGGCACTGGAGGAGCCAGTTTTGGAGAAGGCAATATATTTACTTTTACTGACGTTAAGTGTCAGTAGGTTAGAGTCTAGGGATTGCCCTATCTGAGAGAGGCCTTGTTCCGCTAGTCGATAAACTCGGTCCCATGACGTGTCGTAGAAAACGATGGCTGTGTCGTCAGCGTAGGAGATCACTTCAGCGTTTCTAAGAGGGAGATTTACTACGTTATTAATATACAGCGTGAACAACGTCGGGCCAAGGGTACTGCCCTGCGGAACTCCAAACGTGATAGGGAGCAACCTGCTTTGGTGACTGTCTATTTTACAATATTGATACCGTGATGTTAAGTAGCTGTGAAACCATTTTAGAGGAGTACCTCTTATACCTATTCCCTCAAGTTTCTTCAATAGCAGTCCAGGAGACACGGTGTCGAATGCTTTTGCCAAATCAAGAAAGACACCAATACAGCGTTCTCCATTTTCTATGTGATGAGAGACTTGGTTTGTCAGAAGTGACACCGCGTCTTCGGTGGATCTTCCCCGACGAAATCCAAACTGCCTGACTGAGACAATGTTGTGCTTCTCTACAAAATTTACCAGTCGCTTGTTTACAATTTTTTCTAAAATTTTAGAGACTATACTCAACAGGGCGATAGGCCTATAATTTTCTGGCATGTCTTTGGGACCACTTTTGTAAATTGGGGACACTGCAGCAATTTTCCAGGAATCGGGAAAGACACCTGATTCTAAACTTAAATTAAAGATGTGCGTAAGTGGCTTGATTATACTCTCTCGGCAATTTAAGAGTAATGGAACTTTTACTTGATCTGGCCCTGGTGCGCTGTCTATTTTTAAGTTGCGTATTATATTGGAGACTTCTTCTTCGTCGGTCGGATGCAGAAAGAAAGATTGTGAGTTAGAATTTGGAGCTATGTGTGAATCTACTAGTGAGTGGTGAGTGGTTGAGAGTTTGTTTAAGATCTTGGCTGCGTGTTTTTCCCCGACAGAAACGAAATACTGATTGCAATTGTCAAGTGATGATGTTGGGGAAATACTGGATGCAAGTAGGTGAGATGATAAATTATGGCAAGTATTAGTCCCACAAATGTCTTTTATAGCCGTCCATAGTTTTTTTGGATTTTTCTGGTTCCCTTCGATTTCTTGTCTGTTGTGTAAGTTTCTAAGTTTCCGAAGTAGTGTGCACAGGTAATTCCTGTATCTGGTGTAAATTAAGTGTTTTGTTTCATCGTCAGGGTAGGCTTTGCATTCAAGGTGAAGCTTGTCGCGCTGCCTCATGCACCTAATTAAACCAGGAGTGACCCAGGGTTGGATGCTAAGCATTTTACGACTAATTTTAACATTTTTTGAGTGTTTGTCAGTGGCACGTAAGATAACGTCGTTGAAGTACTTTAAAGCGGTGTTTACACAAGATGAACTAGTAACTGAATCCCAGTTTGTATCAGTTATCTCACCGGCTACAGCGGTCCAGTCAGTTTTGACTCGCCAGCGTTTGTTGTTTTTAGGGCGTTCCGTTCTTATGGGAATACTACATAAGGCTAGGTCGTGATCGGTAATGGATAAGCTACAAACGAGACCAAAAGGTATTGCTGGTGATTTTATAAATATATGGTCAATACAAGCTCCGCATCTCGTTGGGAGAGTTATAGCAGGGGATAAACCGTGTGACAGTGCTTGCGTCCACGTCGCGTCCCCTGGAAACGGCCCAGTTCTGACCACCGTAACGGAGTGGCAGACTGGGTACGGCCAAAGTGCACTGTGCCTTCGCAGCGAATTTTTATTGCCTTGTTGTCTGCGAACCTGCGGGAAATATTTTAATAATTTTATTTTATCATGTCGTCAAAACCCACGCGGGACGCCTACGGGCGGTTTTTAAAACAAAAAGGCCCTTCTCAGGGCCAACCAAAAGGCCCTTCTCAGGGCCACTCCGAAGCTGACCGCGCACCATCCGCGGCCAGCTTGTCCAGTCTGCGGGCGGAGTCTTCGGACTCCGACGAGTCCGTCATGGACACATCAGCGGCCGAAAATGACCGCCTCCAGCGGAAGCGGGCCTACCTGAGGCACGGGTCCGAGGGCTCCTCGGAGTCGGTGGACAAGGCGAGGAAGAAGCCGAAGTCCAAAAAGGCTTCGGCTTCTTCTTCGACTCCCTCCCACGATGTGGGCCTGGTTGACGCCGAGCGTCAGTTGGGCCTGGCGAAGAGGGAGCAACTGCAGCAGGACCTCGAGGAGAAGGTTTCTGCCAGGGAGAAGCAGGCGCAGGCCGCCAGGTCGAGGGCTGGCTATGGCACAAGTACAGTGCTGTACGCCGACCACTCCCTGGCGGAGCTGGAGCGCATGGCGCTCCAGGACAAGGAGGAAGTAATGGAGGTCGCCTCAAAGTCCTCCAATTTGAAGGGGACCTTCCAAAAGGCCCTCAAATGCCGGGCCGTCAGTTTACACGGCATCGTCACCGAGCTGGTGCAGCGCACGGCTACTGACGAGACGCGGCAGCTGCAGGCGAAAGTGGATCGCCTGCAGCTGGAGGTCAGCCAGCTGCACCACAAGCTGGCTGAGGCCACGGCCCGGCACGCCCAACCTGCGCCTGCGCCTGCGCCTGCGCCTGCGCTTGCGCCTGCGCCTGCGCCTGCGCCTGCGCCTGCGCCTGCGCCTGCGCCTGCTCAGGCTGCCCCTGGTCCGGCGGAGGGAGGCTCCTCCTCCCCTGGCAGCCTCGTGGAAATAATCCGCGGGGTTGTCATGGAGGAGAGGGCCTTCATCAGGGCCTGCTTCGCGGGCATAGAGGACCGGCTCCTTCCGGAAAAGCGGCTCCGCCCGCCGTTAGCGGCGGATAAGAGTCCGCCACCGACGGAGCCGGTGCCTGTACCTGCGCGGCCCACCCAGGATGTGCAGCCCCAGGCCCCGAAGCCCTCCAAGGGTAAAGGCAAGGGCAAGGGCAAGAGGACCAAGGTGGCTCCTCAAACCCCCCCCACCACAGGCGCGGAGGGAGCGTCTGGGTCGACTGCCACTCCAGCGGCCACCCAGAGCTCGCGGGAGGAGGACGCCCTTCTTCCCTCCACCACCCCGTCCAACCAGTCGTGGACGGAAGTGGTCAGGAGAGGAAAAGGGAAGGGAGGGAAAGGGAAGTCCGCTGCGACTGCTTCGGCAGCCCAGAAGGATCTGGCGGTTGGGAGGAAGTTGGTTCCTCCCAAAACTGCGGCGGTCGTGGTGACCATCACCCCGGAGGCCGCGGAGCGGGGTGAGACGTACGAGTCCGTCCTAAGACGGGCTCGTGCTAACGCGGATCCCTCCCGGCTGGGGATCGGCAACATCACGTGCCGCCGCACCCAGGCCGGAGCCCGAATTTTTGAGTTCGGGGGGGAGCAGCGCGGCGCAAACGCGGACCTCTTTGCAACAAAGTTGCAAGAGGTCATCGCGGATGTGGCGACGGTCGCCAGACCCGTCAGGACCGCATCTTTGGAGGTGATCGACATGGACGATTCGGTCACCAAAGAGGATGTGGTGGCGGCCGTTGCCGCTGCCGGAGGCTGCAGCGCCAGCGCGGTGAGAGGGGGAGCGATCAGGCCCGGCCGCCGCGGCATGGGCGCCGTCCGCGTCGAGTGCCCAGTCGCCGCGGCGGTGGCCGCCCTTAAGGCGACCAAGGGACGGCTGCTCGTGGGCTTCGGCTCGGCTGTGGTCCGGGCGCTTGAGGACAAGCCTGCGCGTTGTTTCAAGTGCTTCGCGCCGGGCCACACCCGATCCACGTGTCCCTCCAAGTCCGACTGGGGAGAGTCTTGCTTCCGGTGCGGACAGGAGGGACACAGGAGTGCCACGTGCAGCGCCGCCACGCCACACTGCCCGGCGTGTGCTGCCAGCGGCCGCCCCGCGGGGCACAGGATGGGGGGCAGGAGCTGCCAGCCCCCCGCGAGGAAGGGCATAGTGCCGGCGCAGGTTCGCCCTGTTGCCGCCACCGCCGCTGTCGCCGCTGCTGTAACTACAGCTCAAGCGGCGGCAGCTGAGGAGGGGGGTGCGATGTCGGAATAATTTCCAATCACCGCATCCTCCAGGCGAACACCAACCACTGCAGGGCGGCCCAGGACCTACTGGTGCAGGCCATGGCTGAGTGGTTGGTGAACGTAGCGGTGGTCGCCGAGCCCTACTCAATCCCCGGCAGCTGGCTGGGTGACGAGGACGGCTTGGTGGCACTAGCGGCGCGGTCTTCCACAGACTCCCCTCCCCTCTCGCTATTAGAGAGGGGACCGGGATACGTGGCCGCCGCGTGGGGAGAGGTAGCCCTCGTGGGCGTCTACTTCTCCCCAAACCGCCCTCTCCAGGACTTCGAGAACTATCTCGGAGTCCTGGCCGCCGTGGTCGGCAGGGTGGCGCCGCGTCAGGTCTCCGTATTGGGAGACCTGAATGCCAAGTCGGTGACCTGGGGCAACCCGGCCACCGACCATCGCGGGCGGGCAGTGGAGCTGTGGGCAGCCTCCTCTGGGCTCTCCCTCCTCAACAGAGGGAACGTCCAGACATGCGTGCGGCGGCAGGGTGGCTCGATAGTGGACGTCACTTTTGCTACCCCTGCGTTGGCCGCGCGCGTGCTGAACTGGCGGGTGGATCTGGTGGAAACCATGTCGGACCACCGCTACGTGCGGTTCGACATCTCCACCGGTGTCCCCGGAGGGACGCGGCCCCCCTCGGGGCGGCCAGCGTTCCCACGGTGGGCTGTCACCCGCCTGGACAGGGAGGCGGCGGCGGAGGCGGCGTTTGTCCAGGACTGGCTTTCGCCGCCTTCCGCTGACTCGGACGTAGACACGGTGGCGGGACACCTGAGGGAGTCTCTGACCGAGGTGTGCAATTCTAGCATGCCTCGGTCTGGCCGACCACTGCCCAATCGGGCGGTGTACTGGTGGTCGGTGGAACTGGAGGGGCTTCGAGCGGCGTGCGTGGGGGCCAGGAGGGCCTACGCGCGCAGCCGGCGGCGGCGTCGTCGAGACCACGCCCACGAGGACCACCTCTATGCGGTGTACATGGAGGCTAAACTGGTCCTCGGGCGGGCTATCGCCGACGCCAGGGACTCGGCGAGAGCGGAGATGCTGGAGGGTCTCGACAGGGATCCCTACGGGAGGCCATACAAGGCGGCGCGCAACAAGCTGCGCCCCTTTGGCCCCCCGGTGGTCGAGACCCTGGAGCCCTCATTTCTGGATGGGGTGGTTCAGTCCCTGTTTCCGTGCAGGGACAACTTCACCCCACCAGTGATGGACCCTCCAGGGGGGACAGCTCCGCCAGCCGAGGAGGACGAGGAAGCCCCTCCGGTCACGGAGTCGGAACTCAGCGCGGCGATTGTGCATATCCGCGCCAAGAAGACGGCTCCGGGCCCCGACGGTGTCCCGGCAAGGGTGGTGGCAATTACCGCCACCCAGATGGAGGAGCGGTTTCGGGACCTCTTTAGCGCATGTCTTGCGTCTGGGAGGTTCCCGAAACCGTGGAAGGAGGGGCAGTTGTGCCTCCTTCGCAAGGAGGGCCGTCCGGCAGACTCCCCCTCGGCATACCGACCCATCGTCCTGCTCGATGAGGTCGGCAAGATGTTCGAGGGGATAATCGCTGCCCGCCTAAAGAGCCACCTGCGGAATGTGGGGCCGGACTTGTCGGACGCTCAGTTCGGTTTTCGGGCTGAGCGTTCGACGGTAGACGCGCTGGCCCGCCTTAAGGGCCAGGTCAAGGAGGCGATGGAGGTGGGGGACGGATTGTTGGCGGTGTCATTCGACATTGCCAACGCCTTCAATTCTGTTCCCCACAGCACCATCCTGGAGGCGCTCCGTTTCCACGGGGTGCCTCTATACTTGCGGCGTCTACTGGCCAGCTACCTGGAGGATCGTTCGATCGTCCTCGTAAACAGGGCTGGCCAAGTCCGGCGGTACGCAGTCGGGGCCGGCGTTCCACAGGGGTCAGTCTTAGGACCTCCCCTCTGGAACGTCGGCTACGACTGGCTCTTGCGGGGAACTCTCCTCCGGGGCACGAGGGTCGTCTGCTACGCGGACGACACTCTCCTCACCGCCCGGGGGAAGAGTTTCAGGGAGGCGGCCAACTTGGCATCGGCGGGCGGATCCTTGGTCGCAGGGAGGATCCGCCGACTGGGATTGACGGTGGCGCTGCACAAGACCGAGGCCGTGTTCTTCCACGGGCCTCGGCAGCGCCAGCCACAGGATGCCCACATCTTTGTGGAGGGCGTCCGCATTGAGGTAAAGGCCCAGATGAAATATCTGGGCCTGGTACTCGACAGCAGGTGGCGTTTCGGCCCGCATTTTAGCGGGCTGTCGACGCGCCTGCTGAAGACTGCGGGCGCCCTCTCGTGGCTGCTCCCCAACTTGGGGGGGCCCAGTGCGAGATGCCGGCAACTCTATGCCGGCATCTTGAGGAGTATGGCCCTTTACGGGGCCCCTATTTGGGAGGACTCCCTCCGCAGGAGGGAGAACGCCGCCGCATTGCGGGCCCCCCAAAGGGCCATAGCCCAGCGGGTGGCGAGGTCCTACCGCACGGTCGGCTTCTCCGCGGCGTGTGCTCTGGCCGGCACCCCGCCTTGGGAACTCGAGGCGTGGGTGCTCGCCAGAGTGCACGAATGGACGACAGGGAGTCCCACATACTCCGTCTCGTCCCCCGACGAGCGGAGATGCGTAATGTCATTTCTCAGCGACAAAAAAAAAAAAAAAAAAAAAAAAAAAAAAAAAAAAAAAAAAAAAAAAAGGGGATAAACCGTGTGAGGCCATGAGACAAGCGTAGTTAGATACTTGGTTATTACTTAGGTCGTTAATGTTTAGGTTTATGTCGCCAGCCACAATCAATGTTTGTTGGTTTTTAAGATCAGATAGAGTGATGTCAAGGGAATTAAGAAATTGTTCTGTGTTTGTAAAAGAGGGAGACCGGTAAATAGCTAGGAGGCTTATATTGTTGTTGGTTTTTATTATCATACTGTCGGCGTCAGCAAGGTTAGATTCTTCAGTGACAATATTGCTGCTCCAGGATGTTATTTAGAGCCAATTTAGCTAAATTTGGTCAACATTATTAAACTGCTAAAGATATCATCCATAACTGACTGATTATAACGTAATGTTGTCGTTAAAAGTGATTCATGAAATTCATATTTTTACATACTTTTGAATTTCTATGAGTAGGCACAAAAGTAATTATTTGAAAACACAAATATTTCCAAAACAGAATACCAGTACAAGAAAATTGTAGCATAATTATCTAGATTTTTTTAGGAAATAACAGTAGAATCTGATTGCTGGCACCTACTGCAAATAATAAAAATGGCGGACACATTGGTTGTTCGAAACGGATAAGAGGTTTAATTTTTTTTTACTTATATTGTATATCTACAAAAAACACACAAAACTCATCGTACAAACGACCATAAACACTCCCCAAAAACCAGTGCACACCCCCTTCCCCCATTCCCCCGTAAATTTACGAGGCAACAATACAGCATCGTAATAACGCCAAATTGACGTCAAATTGTCGCCGCTCACGCTCAATTTACTGGCCACACCCTGTATAGCTGTGTCGTGTGTACAGCGCTTTGTCCCTGCAGAAATGGTGCAGCGTAATCTAGGTAGAACACAGGTTGATCATTATGTCGTCTACCAACTTTGTTAGCGATTGTAAGTCTGTCGGTCAAGGGTTTAGGGTTTAATTAGATAAGATTAGATTAAGTGCAGCTGCAAATGCAGCAAGGAAAAACTTTAAAAGTTTTTATTTTCTACTTTTTAGTTGTACCTACCCTACACAAATTCAATTAACACTAGTGCATTGAAGACACCGACTAGAAGAATTATCAAAATTCGCATAGTAGGTAATGCCGGAGATGCAGTACCTACATTTATGCATATAACTTCGTACATAAGAATAATTACCTAATGTATCCTAAAACCTTCTTGAAAGTACATTAGATCGCACAAATGAAAGAATTATCAAAATTGCTTCATATTAGTTTTTGAGAAAATCGCGGTCATACAAACATACATACATATAAAATAAGTCTGTTGACTGATATAGCCACAGCTATATTTGGCTTATATCCACAGTATTATGTCTTAGGCATTTTGCTAGGGCACGCCGCGATAGCGGCGGTAAGGCCCCTCTTTGAGGAGTGGCTAGAGAGGCGTCACGGCGCCCTCACCTACCGCCTGACGCAGGTCCTCACCGGACACGGATGTTTCGGGAGGTTCCTGCACATCATCAGGCGGGAGGAAACGCCCGGGTGTCACCACTGCGAGGATCGCCCTGAGGACACGGTGGAGCATACGGTGGAGGTCTGCCCGGCTTGGGCAGAGCACCGCCGTGTCCTCGTAGAGGCGATCGGCAGCGGCGGCGACCTCTCGCGCCCGGCCCTGGTCCAAGCCATGGTCCGGGGGGTGAGAGGGAGTGGGAGGCAGTCACCTCCTTCTGCGAAGCAGTCATGCTAGCGAAGGAGGTGGCGGGATGGGCGAGGGAGAGAGCTGAGAGAGCCGCCGCGGTAGACGCTCCGGGCGTCGGGAGCCGCGTGACGACTCCCGGCCACCGTAGGCGCGGGCCTGCGGACGGCGAGTAATGGGTAGCTCGCCGTCCGATCAGGACCAGGCCCGTGCCGGACGGCGCGTATGTGTTCCACGCGCGCCTCAAAGAGATGTCAGCATCGAAGGAGGGGCCCGTCAGGGCCGAAGCCTGCCGGGGCAGCGGGATTGTCCGAAAGGGTTACCGCTGCCCCGGAACATAAAGGGCTAAGGAAGGAACACGGATGGGTTTTAGTCAGTAAGAGTCTGACACTCCCTTCCGCTCCACCCAGAGCGGGAGGGGTCATTTGATGATTTCCCATCCTTAAAAAAAAAAAAGGCATTTTGCTGCGGGTATCGGCAGCTGATAGATTCAATTTTCATTTTACAAAATAGGGCAATCCGCGCAATCTATAAAATGGGTCCTCGCGAGTCTCTTAGAAACAAATTCGAAGAAATTGATATACTAACTCTGCCTTCTCTTTTTATCTTAGAAAGTATTTTGTATGTTCGTAAAAACTTAGGACGAAAAGAAGTTGAATGAACGAAAACTAACAAGTAATTTCTTATAGACAGTATCTGGTTTTACAACAAGTTACCAAAGTCAGTTACAGAACTTAGCGATGGTAAGTTTAAAACCCTCATCAAACGTGTCCTTATCAAAAAACCATATTACAACATTAAAGACTATGTTGAACACAAGGAAGTTTGGCAATCTTTCGTTCTGCACATGTGGCTTTCCTGGTATATTTTATTTATCTTTTTAATATATTATTTTATATTTTGTGAATGTGAGAACGTTGTAGGCCTCGTAGACTGTAGATTTGTAGACCATTTTCTATTTTGTTAAGTACCTGGTACTTGTTGACAGGCCTACACTGTCCTCCCATAAATATTAACAGCGTAATTTGAAAAAAAAAACAGTGGCACTCCGGGAGTGCCGACATAAGTGAAAACAAAACACAAACAGAATACTTTGCCATCACTCACTGACATATCGGATATAATACATTAAAACCGAGTACATACCGAGGGTAGCCGAACACATTCGAAGTGGTGTCGCTTACGGTAACAGTGGCGCGAGTTCAATTGTTTCTTCCCATCTCGAAATTGCCCAACGCGCCTAAAGAAGTTTTCACTTCAAAAAAATGTAAAAGTCAATTATTTTGAAAGAGTAACCGTGGAGTTTCTTGCCGACTCTTCTCCATAGGAAACGGCCAATTGGAACCGTGCTACTTCCGACGTTTTAAAAGTACCCATGTAGGTTTATCCAAACATACACAGGTACATACAAATAAATAAAATTGAAGTGTCTATTTATAATATCAAAATAACAACTTTTTACTAAATGCTTAAGAAAGAATATTATGCGCTACTTATAACAACCTTAATTTTTTGTCTGTCTTTCTGTCCGTCTGTCTGTCTGTTTGTTCCAGCTAATCTCCGAAACGGCAGGACTGATTTTGAGGGGACTTTCACTGGCAGGTATCTGATGTTATTTTATTTATTAGGGACATAAATTATGGAGTAACATATTTACTTGTCCCGGTAGCACGTTCAAGTAGGATAATTTCCGACACCAACGTGGGCTAGCCGCGGGCTATAACTAGTGTGAAATAAATTTTTGATTTGATTTCAAATCAAATCAGTCATTTATTCAAACTAGGCTGAGAATCAGCATTTTTCTAACGTCAAAATTACATAACACATATAAGACAGTCCCCTAAAACGCCCTTCACCACTTCCAAGTGATTTCGAATTTGAATTTTAGATGTGAAATTGTCGTTTAATTTCCGGCTTTTACCCTAATGCGGGGTAAACATGTCATCTTCTTAAACAAATATACAAGCATTGATCACAACGCTTGGTGACAAAGAAAACGATGGATTCATTTTAATGTTTCAAGGTAGTTGTTCGTGTAATGTAGCAATGTCCAGTGTCAGTGTCATTTAGACTACTATTATAACTCGTTGCTTCATTTTTCAGATATGATTATAACAATGTAGTTTCCCTACTTACTTGGTAACTTCGCACATATTTTAAAGATTTTTAAAACTAATTGACGTAATTCCGGTCTGACTGTACCTCGGTTGACACTGCTGTGACGGTTAGCTCATTCCTTTTTCGTGCGCGGTAACTATCGCACGCGCCCTTTCAGCAAACATGCCAAAAAGAAGCGCGCAATCAAAAATTGATCACTACGCCAAGAAAATTAGAAAATTGAAGAGAAAGAAAGACGAAGACGAATAATAAGACCGTTACAATCGTCATCGGATGATGAAGGTAAGCAAAGGTATATTTAATTCGTTGGTGATCTAGCAGTGAATAGTGAAAATATCAGTTTTGTTAATGCTCTGGGATTGACTGCGAGTCAATAACTTTGACATTGTTCAAAACTAAATTATAAAACTTAAACTTCAATATTGCATCGGGATTGACTGCGAGTCTTTAACGATGACAAAGAAGCACAAAATACGTACAATCTAAAACAGATGTAACGTTAACGTGCAAAATCAATTAATTATATTTTTATATCTAAATTATAAAACTTAAACTTTAATATTGCATCGGGATTGACTGCGAGTCTTTAACGATGACAAACAAGCACAAAATACGTACAATCTAAAACAGATGTAACGTTAACGTGCAAAATCAATTAATTATATTTTTACACTACCCTCAAAATTGTTATCTTCACAACCTTGATTACAAATTGTAATTTTAGGTAGCGAAGATCCTGATGTGGGCCCAGGCAATGATAATGAAGCCATTATGGAGTCAGTACCCGTGCCAACCGATATACCACAAGACGCGGTACCGGAATCTGGCTACAATGCTGACCAACACTATGGCCAGGCGGAACCCTGCCCCCTCGAGGAAACCACTATCAGCACGGAACCTGAGTTAGACCCTGATCTACTGTCGGCACTCGGTGAATCCTCGTCAGACTCGCCTGACTACGGCGATAACATTCACGATAATCTATCGCAATTGTGGCTTCCTTTGCTAAGAAAAGGAATGCCTAAAGAAAACAAGGACAAGGTACTGAAAGAGTACCTTGTACCAGACAATTGTAGGCTCCTTCAAGCGCCCAAGTTGAATGCTGAAATCTCGGCAGCAGTACCGGACATGGTTCGCAACCGCGACATGACACTCACAGCGTATCAACAACAGTTAGGTACGGGAATCACTGCCATCAACAGGGGCATGTGTGCTAAAAAGTGAAAACAAGGTTCAAGCTATGAAACACTTGAGCAATGGTTGCCGTTTACTTTGCGACTCGCACTACTTGGCAACGCAGGCTCGAGTGAAATTAATCACTCCTAGCTTGGACAAGGCATTCATAAACATCATCAACGAGTCGGAACAGGATGAATCACTGTTTGGCTCGTCCTTATCAGAAAAAATTAAGGCCGCCAAGGCCATTGAAAAGCAAGGTCTTTCCATAAAAAAGACGGCAAAGGTTTCGAAACCGCCTCAACTCCCTAGTACCCGTCAGTCCTACCAGGGAAACTGGAACCCGCCTCCTCGATACCCGGCGAACAGGGGGGGGGGGGCGGGGTGCATACAGAAGGCCAACGACGACGGGGAATCGCCGTCCATACACGACGTCAGCACAGCCGTCACAACGCCCGGCCTCGCAGGACAAACCTCGGGCTCCCGCTCAGTCACCGTTAACGCAGGTACATGCGGGTAGACTTACCCACTTTTATGACCGATGGCTAAAAATAACAAATAACAATGTTGTTCTTGATTGGTTAAAAAATGGTTATCCAATACCTTTTCATACAGATGTAAAACAATCAATAATACCTAAAAACAACCTATCATATACTGAGAAATCAGATATGATGAAAACCATTATGAAACTCAAATCTTTAGGGGCTATCTCAGAGTGCAATGTGACTAAAGATCAATTTATTTCTAAAATATTCCTCACACTAAAACCTAATGGCGAAAGCCGCTTTATATTAAACCTAAAAACCTTAAACAAGCTAATCAAGAGCGAACATTTTAAAATAGAGGACTACCGAACAGCACGCAAAAACTCACACATATGGCTTTAATTGCATGCCGTTTGGATTATGAGTTGCCCCACGGGTATTCACTAAGGTTATGAAGGAAGTCATAGCTTACCTCAGACATCGCGGTTATCAGTCAGTTTGTTATTTAGATGATATTTTATGTATTGGAAATACTTACGAAAATTGTCTTAATAATGTAAATGAAACTTTGAAACTACTCGAGTTTCTAGGGTTTGTTGTCAATTACGATAAAAGTATGTTAAAACCGTGACAATTCTGCAAGTATTTAGGATTTTGTTACGATACCAGGAGTCTCAGTATAGAATTGCCAGCCGATAAGCGACGTAACATTATCGAATTAGTTATAAAATTTACTAAACTACAGTCATGTTCCATCCGTGAATTAGCTCGCTTTATCGGTATTCTAGTCGCCGCTAGCCCAGCCGTTAAGTACGCTTGGGTATACACTAAGATTTTAGACCGTCAGAAGTTTCTAGCGTTACTTAAGCATAACAATAATTACGAAGCTAAAATTAAACTACCTAATATTATATTAGAGGATCTAAACTGGTGGCTAGCAACCGTTAATACAGCTCGCAACTTTATGCGGCAGCCAAATTTTGATATTGAAATCTAAACCGATGCGTCGAGGTCAGGCTGGGGTTCTGTTTGCAACAACGCTCAAGTACATGGCAAATGGAAGTCTTCAGAAAATGATCGTCATATCAATTACTTAGAGCTGATGGCAGCTTTCTTGGGTTTGAAGTCCTTCGCCAGTAATGCAACCAACGGCACAATATTACTGCGCATGGACAACACCACTGCGATCAGTTATGTAAATCGTATGGGGAGTAATCAATACCCCCACTTAAACGACTTGGCTAGGTCCCTTTGGAAATGGTGTGAACAGCGCAACCTTTGGGTTTATGCATCATACGTAAATACCAAAGAAAACCGAGCAGACGCCGCGTCTAGAGTAGTCAATCCGGATACTGAATGGTCACTTTCCGATGAAGCATTCCAAGACATTATAAAATATTTTGGTCAACCTGAAGTAGACTTATTCGCGTCTCGCGATAATGCGAAGTAAGCCACATTCATCTCATGGAAACAAGACCCTGACGCAGTATCCGTAGACGCATTTACGGTAGACTGGCAAAGATATTTCTTCTACGCTTTTCCTCCATTTTCTTTGGTATTAAAATGTCTTAGAAAAATTATCGATGACAATGCACACGGCATATTAGTTTATCCCAACTGGCCATCACAGCCATGGTTTCCACTATTGCAAGATCTTATAGTTTCCGACGTCGTTTACTTAAACCCCAATAAAAACCTCTTGCAATCTCATTTCAGGGAGTACCACCCTTTGCACAATACCTCACTTAAGCTGTGGTGGCAATATTGTACAATCAACAGCATGAATGTATTTGACCCTTCGAAATCTGCTTTAATGTCATTCTTAGCGTCACAATTTAATAACGGGTGTGCATATGGCAGTCTAAATTCTCATCGTTCTGCCCTGTCAACCTTTGTAGGCAATAATATTGGTTCAAATGAATCTATATAACGGCTCCTTAAAGGGGCGTATAAATTGAGACCCATAAAACCCAAGTATTCCACCACCTGGAATCCCCAATTGGTTTTAAACCATGTTTCAACATGGTTCCCTAATAGCGAACTATCATTCGAAAAAATTACAAAAAAATTGGTGATCCTACTTGCAATTTGCACAGCTCACAGGGTACAGACGCTGTCTTTAATTAAACTCGAGAACATACTTTTCTCTGATAGTGGCATCAAAATCGTCATAACAGACATCATAAAGACATCCGCACCTGGCAGAGACCAGCCAATATTGTTCCTGCCATACTTCAGGGAAAATACGCGTATATGTCCAGCTACGGTGCTCTCAGATTATATTTCTATAACTAAAAACATAAGACCTGAGAATACAAATAATCTGTTGTTGACGTATAAACGGCCACACAAACCTGCCACCACGCAAACCATCAGTAGATGGATCAAACAAGTCTTTTCAGAAAGCGGCATTGACACCAGTGTATTCGCCGCACACAGTACACGGCACGCGTCAACCTCGGCCGCAAACTTAGCAGGAGTTAATATAGAAACCATTCGCAAAACCGTAGGGTGGACTAGTTCATCTAACTCATTTGCTCGTTTTAAGGCGAATTTGCCAGATCTGTTTGCCTACCTACGCTCAGACATCCAGACTGATTATTAATTCCTATTAATTAATTATAAGATTATACAATTACACTACAGAAATGTTTATTTATGTGTTCATGTTATCGATAAGATTTTTACGTTTAATTCGTTGAAGTTAATTCGAAATAAGTAAATGTAACGTACCGTTACGGAAACATAAGTATTACTATAAAGCTGATTTGTCTTTAAATAAAACCATAATGTTTAAAACCTTATTGTTTATTTTCCATTTCAAAACTTTCTGACTCTTAACATCTACATTGTTATAATCATATCTGAAAAATGAAGCAACGAGTTATAATATATGATCAAACGAACTTCCAAGTGAAGTTCGATCATTATTATGATGAGTTGCTTCATTTGAAGATATGATCACCCTCCCTCCCCGACGCTTGAAGATTCCCAGATATAGAGAAAGTTTTATATCATACTCATAAAGTTACAGGACTCTAAAAAATGAGCTAACCGTCACAGCAGTGTCAACCGAGGTACAGTCAGACCGGAATTACGTCAATTAGTTTTAAAAATCTTTAAAATATGTGCGAAGTTACCAAGTAAGTAGGGAAACTACATTGTTATAATCATATCTTCAAATGAAGCAACTCATCATAATAATGATCGAACTTCACTTGAAAGTTCGTTTGATCATATATAATGTAGCAATGTCCAGTGTCAGTGTCATTTAGACTACTATAATATTAAAGAACAACGAAAATAATTAACTAAGGGCTGATTTTTGAATCGACCAATTTTTTTTTCATCGAAAATCAGCCCCAAGGCCGATTTTTCCAAAGCCAGATAATTTTATCCGAGGAATAATTTTGAATTTTTGACAGCTCTTCCATACAGAATCTGTCAGACGTCATTTTATTCCATAAATAAAAATTATCTTTCGATTGAAAAATCAGCCCTTAAAAATATTACAGAATTATTTTAATTCTTTTTGAAAGTTAATCAACTCTTAAATGTTATGTTATTTTTATTTACTTTTACTGAATATAAGTATATTGATTGCTGGTGTAGATTGCATAACCATGGATATCATGTGCATGACTAAAGAAAGGCTTTGTGTGCAACATAGGTAAACTCTTACTTCTTGTAATGGGCTCATCAATTTGGTCTTTAAATTAACACAAAATCAAACAAAATAATTAAACTTCCTTTGTAACACGATGTGAACTTCGGCTTACATCACACGTGACTCGGGAGATCCGTCTCGACCTCGATACAAAAGTGTAAACTGTATCAATGCATCTGTCGGGCACTAGTGGCACGATACGATCGCTTTACCGACGAGATGAGTTCGATACCAAGACGGGAAGAAGTGGATAGGGATGAAACGGGATACAGTTTATTAGAAAAGTTATAACGTAGGTATAATGATATTTATCATGCTCTTGCGTGATATGTTCCAAAAGCTCGTTTTGCACTTTTTAACTGAGTTTATAATTATAACATAGTCACAGACCTAACTTTAGATTTAACTCAATAGTCAATAGTGTTTAGCAATTTTTTCAGAGGAGGTTTTCTTTTGAAAAATGTTGAAATTTTATTTTTTACTTTTCTGGATCTTTATCCTGCTGGAAATCCTCTGGCAAGGTGTTGAAGCTTAAAGGATTAGTAAATGGAACCCAGCCACGGTATTAATACTGGTAGAGAATAATACGTTTCGAAAGCAAGAAATATTTTTTCGTTGTTGGTTATTGTTTGAGTGGAAAACAATGGATTGGGTTTATTTTGAATTCATTTCTGTTAGCATTAAAATGTCGAGGAATTTAGAGATTCATCCAGCTATACATTAGTATTATTATAAGAACGAGGGGTCTAGTCGGCTCGAAATAAATTAAATAATATTTTGGAAATGTAAAGAAATGGATTCTTCTTTGATAAATAAATTATTTATTAACCAAATTAAACGGTTGTATTAAATGTTTAACCGTCATATCTAACACTGGCCTATTTTTATATGGATCGGTATTTCAATATAAAATATAGGTACCTATGAAGTATCAATATCACTCAATATTTCCACCTTTACAAAATATAAATTACATTACATCATCGTGAAGAGATTCTCATTCCATCGCAAGTATGTAAGCACATTACGTAGATACGATCATATATTGTGGGAATATAAAACGCGTCAGTGTTTAGGTGTAGCGATATAATGTTGTATCCGAACTGTTATTGAAACGTAGGGCTGACACAAAAATATCAGCCTGTACATAATGGCACTACTGCAAAAAAAGAGCACTTTCTCTTAGAAAGTAAGAATGAGGATTGTTTACCGTCTACTGACCACATGCACTTGTGTCTGCGATATTTCCCTTCATCGTAACTATAGAAGTGTCTTAGATAAACCTAGGAATGACTTAATTCTGTGAAATAAATAAAAAAAGCTTCCAAAGTCGTAAGTTTGTGTTAAGAAACAAAAATAAAACAATTTAAAAATCGTAATAAAAATTAAATAATTTTGTGCTAGCAAAAGAATCCCCAATCCCTCAAAAAATGTTGTCAGTCCTTCTTTCAAACACCCTGTATAGCTATGTCAAAGCCATAAGAACCAATGTTATTACATCGTACAACTTTGTAATACATTTTCTCACTTAACTCCGATTCAAATCAGCGTCTTTAAACTTCGAATACTGATGTTATATCATCTAAAGAAGGAAGTTTTGTTCGCCTGTTTGTAAGGGTTGCCACAAATGCATGTAATTATCGCGATATTATGCGGAAAGAACGGGTTAAAGCATGTATTTTCTTTTAAGCGTCAGTTGCAAATAATACGTACTCAAACTCTGGTCCAAACTGAAGCGAACCCCGTGCGGGATGCGGGACCAAATTTTCGTGTCAATTGACTTGTATGAAGGCCTTTGACGCCAATAGAGTCGTGGCTTCCTAATCATCGACGTGCGCAGACGCGTTTTTATATGGCGGCGATTTTTTTCGCGCACCGGATTATCAACCTTCCATTTAGTACCGAGAGTTAAAAATCCAACTGTGTGTTTTTTTGACACGCTGGGAAGCGCTCTGTTGGATTCTTAATGCTCGGCTTATTAATGAGAGTTGAAATAGGTGTGCGAAAAAAAATCGCCGAGTTAAAAATACGCCCGTGGGTACCTTTTTTTTTTTTTTTTTTTGTCGCTGAGAAATGACATTACGCATCTCCACTCGTCGGGGGGCGAGGGTGCCCCCGCACCCGTCGCCTGCTGGCCTCCACCTGGGAGGAGTCGGAGATGACCGTCATACTGACGTCTTCTCCGACCCCTCCTCCGCCTTCGGAGCGGCGCCGCGAGAGGGTCTTCCTCCCGCGCGCGCTCCGCCGCCTCCTTCTGGGACATGACATGTTCGCAGAAGGAGGCGACTGCCGCCCAGGACCCCTCGTCCCTCAGCATGGCGTTGACCACGCCGGGGAGCGAGAGATCTGTTCCGATCGCCGCCGTGAGACTGCGGCGCGGCTCGGACCACGACGGGCACACCTCGAGAGTGTGCTGCGCCGTGTCCTCCGCCGCACCACAGTCGTGGCACGACGGCGTCTCCTCCCGCCCGATACGGTGCAGGTACGATCCGAAGCAACCGTGCCCGGACAGCACCTGTACCAGACGGAAGGAGAGGAACCCGTGCGACCGCTCGAGCCAGTCTCGCAGGACCGGCCCAATCGCGTCGAGGGTTCGGCGGCCGAAGGCTGCGGCGGCGAGGTCCCGCGTCCAGTGGATGACTATGGCGTCCTTCGCCTCCCGCCGGACGGCTTCCCGCTCTTCGGGGGCAGGGCGTTTTCCTCTCGCCCTCCGCCCCGCCGTCCATTCGTATACTCTGGTGAGCACCCACGACTCGAGTTCCCAAGGCGGGGTGCCGGCCAGAGCACACGCCGCGGACGCCCGTGGGTACCTGGGCTAAGTGTGGCCAAGCCTTTATAATGTACCCATCTTCCGACATACGAAGCCAGTAGAGGAAGGTTTAGGGCAACAACAGATCTGAGGTTGGAAGACATGTTGGTTGTGACATGTACTCTTCACGTCTCCTACGAAACTTGTTCGTCTCTTCCTTTATTTTCATTTTTTATTCTTATTCTGTTGCATAATTTTATAATTACAAGCAATTTATAAGACTTTTTGAAGTAAAAACTTCTTTAGAAGCATTTTACGCTCTTTCTGGACAGTGAACGAAACTAAACCGTCACGCTCGGGTCGGTGACGCTGAATCGCGTATACTCGGCTCTAGTTGTAAGTGTTCACTACTATCGTGTGGTCATAAGCACACACCCTCTTTTTTACACCCACACGTTTCATTTATTTTTCAATCACTCCAATTTCCTTTGCTTTCTCAGTTATATGAGTAGACAAACATAGTGTAGCAGCCCTGTCGGGCCTCGTAATCCGGCCGAGGCGGTCGATTCCTGAGATTGTGTATTCAATTTCCTTTCTGCACTGAAGCGCAGACATTATATTTGTATTGTGACATTCATATACGAAGCTTAAGAAGTAAAACCGCTTATAGATATATTATCTGCCTAGCCTTTTCCCATCTATGTTGGGGTCAGCTTCCAGTCTAACCGGATGCAGCTGAATACCGGTATTTTCATGGAGCGACTATCTGACCTCCTCAATCCAGTTACTGGGTAATACGATACCCATTGGTAAGACCGGTATCAGACTTTCGGGCTTCTGATTACCCGTAACGACTATCAAAGATTCACGGATAACAGCCGGGACCAACTGATGCTTACCGTGCTTTCCGAGACACAGACCAACCGCAGATCGATGGACCCGTGCCGCTGTTATTACTTATATAGCCACAAGCCTGTGTAATAGAAAAGAAGAAAAAGGGATTATATTTTTTGATCGGCAGGTTAACCTGGACTTGCAATACAACTTTATTTCCATTGACTGTTAAAAAATGTCTTAATATTTTTGTATTAATAAAAGCTGTGTTGTTCTGCTACTCATGTAAAAAACTAGCCAAGTGCGAGTCGGACTCGCACACGTATATAGGATTTCGTGCCACAAGGCCGAAAAAAACCCAAACGCCTCCTGCCGGAGGCTTTACGCGGGGGTCGTGCGGTCCATGGCCGTGTATGGCGCCCCGGTGTGGGCGCGTTCACTGCGGCTTCGAGCCGCCCTCTACTTGAACGCGCCCCAAAAGGTGGTAGCCATACGGCTAATACGGGGGTACCGCACGATCTCGCGCGAGGCGGCAAGCCTCCTTGCCGGACTGCCATGGGATCTGGAGGCGATAGTCCTCGCGCGCCTGTATGAGTGGCGCGCGGAGGCACTACGCCGGGGGGAAAACCCGCTTCCGCGGCAAATCGCTGCGGAGCGGACGGACCTCAGGCGCGATCTCATGGCGACATGGAAAGAGCGACTGTCGCAACCCAGCGCAGGGCACGCCACGATAGCGGCGGTAAGGCCCCTCTTTGAGGAGTGGCTAGAGAGGCGTCACGGCGTCCTCACCTACCGCCTGACGCAGGTCCTCACCGGACACGGATGTTTCGGGAGGTTCCTGCACATCATTAGGCGGGAGGAAACGCCCGGGTGTCACCACTGCGAGGATCGCCCAGAGGACACGGTGGTGCACACGGTGGAGGTCTGTCCCGCTTGGGCAGAGCACCGCCGTGTCCTCGTAGAGGCGATCGGCAGCGGCGGCGACCTCTCGCGCCCGGCCCTGGTCCAAGCCATGGTCCGGGGCGAGAGGGAGTGGGAGGCAGTCACCTCCTTCTGCGAAGCAGTCATGCTAGCGAAGGAGGTGGCGGGATGGGCGAGGGAGAGAGCCGAGAGGGCCGCCCGTCCCAGCCGCCGCGGTAGACGCTCCGGGCGTCGGGAGCCGCGTGACGACTCCCGGCCACCGTAGGCGCGGGCCTGCGGACGGCGAGTAATGGGTAGCTCGCCGTCCGATGAGGACCAGGCCCGTGTCGGACGGCGCGTATGTGTTCCACGCGCGCCTCAAAGAGATGTCAGCATCGACGGAGGGGCCCGTCAGGGCCGAAGCCTGCCGGGGCAGCGGGATTGTCCGAAAGGGTTACCGCTGCCCCGGAATACAAAGGGCTAAGGAAGGAACACGGATGGGTTTTAGTCAGTAAGAGTCTGACACTCCCTTCCGCTCCACCCAGAGCGGGAGGGGTCATTGGATGATTTCCCATCCTTAAAAAAAAAAAAAAAAAAAAGGCCGAAAAAAACACTTCGTTTCTTATATGGAAATCCTTTAATGTTTTTATAGTTTATTTTTATTATTTGTTGTTATAGCGGCAATAGAAATACACACTTTGTGAAAATTTTAACTGTCTACCTATAACGGTTCATGAAATACAGCCCGCTGACAGTCAGAAGACGGACGGACGGCCTGACGGACAGCGGAGGCTTAGTAGGGTTCCGTTGGCACGTTTTGAGTACCTACGGAACCCTAAAAATAAAAGGTGTATCACTGCTACTTTGTCCTAATAGATTTAGTATTATTTATTTAGTTACTTTCTAATGAACACTACCGCATCTCCCATCTCATTCACCTCACCCAGAATGGTTCAGAGAACGCCCATTTCGCTATAAATTTGAAACGAATCAGCGAAACAAATGGTTTAATTACATACTATCGCCCTGCGGTTCCTTTCGCCTCATATACGACCTCATACGACTTGTCAAACAATTCCGATGAAGTTTCCCTTTGATCATCATTAACTCCCTCGTCACGTGTTTTAATTAATAATTTTAATGGTTGTGTGATTTTGTGAAATGGTTTTCATTGTTCTTGTAGTTGCTTCAGTTCTGTGTATGAAATGATCAGAAAAATATGTGACAAATATAAATAACTCCAAGAAAACCATTGATATTTGTTTTAATAGAGGTGAAATAACAGGTTTTGTTGTCGCTATATTCACCGATTATTCTTTATATCTTAAAACAAAGGTTTGAACACTAGATGAAAATATTTTATTTCACATAAACCTACACGGGTACTTATGAAACGTCAGAAGCTTGCTGCATGGTTCCAATTGGTCGTTTCCTATGGAGAAGAGCCGGCAAGAAACTCCACGGTTACATACTCTTTCAAAAATAATTGGCTTTTACAATGTTTTCAAATTTACAGTGTTAATAGGTACTCGCGCCAATTTACAGACGAAAAATAACTCAATTTTGATCAAAATAAATATTTATACATCCACACTGTGTTATATTGCGTTAGTTAAATTTTCGATTTCCAGTAACAATAAAACAAAGAAGTGTAGTTATATTAAAAAAAAAAATATTAGACTTACTTAAGTCTGAATGTCAGTGCGTTCTATTCGACCTTTGTTTAGCCTAGTTAGACTCAGACGTACCTACCACCAAATTGTCTATTAAAATCATAAATAGGATTACTTAACCAGTTTGTTTGAAGTAAGTAATTTCACAAAAAACCTTGAAAACTTTCATGTATACAGAATAACAAAAAGGTCTAGATTTCTAACTACCTTTGTTCAATTTTCCACATGAGGCTGGTGGTAGCTTACCAGCACATTGTTAATGTCAAATGAGATGTTCTTTGAAGGACCCAAAAGTGAAATAGGTAGGTACCTAAACAAATCATAAACACAAAGTATTTGTGATTCGTATGAGTCGACTCCTATCAACCTCTTATCTATCCTATCCTCCTATGTGGCGCTTGTGCCTAAGTAACAACAGCACAGTCGATCGATCGATCGATCGAAGAATCTTTACACACCAAGACTCCTCCGTGTCTATAAACTTTATTGGTAAGTACCAATACAATAGAAGGAAAGACAACTATAACAAAAAGAAAACTTATTCATTTATATCAATCACAAAGCTACCCTTTAACAAACGACTTGAAAACTCGAAGCCTCCATAATTTAAACTCTCATTCGAAGTACGAGTGTTTACTTTAGTCGCTTTGCATACAAAACTTCAAGTCGCTGATCCGTTAAGATGACGCGCGCTGAGCGGGAAATCTGACATATAGCGGGAGTTTTTAATCTTTTTTAAATCTGGCTTGCATTTGTTTTAAATGGTAGACGGGGAAATGCAGGGTTACAGCAAAGAGCGAAGGCATAACTTTGTGGTCTACGTAGTGCAACGTATTTATAAATGGAAGAATAGAATGTAATGGCAACAAACATTAACAAAGTGTAGAACGAAATTATGTTTATATCTGTTGGAAGGTCTTCTAAATTAACACGTCCACTATTTGGTGTTTTTTTTTTTTAAATGTTATTTCCTCGCTGACTGTCTCACTGATCCCTGAGAAAAAATGCCGAAAAAAACTCAGAAACCATGTTCTCTTTTAAAGTCCAAACATTGATGAACAATGACAAACAGTGTGATAGAACATAACTTAAAATGTGTCACATTTTGTTCGAGCAACTCAAATGATAGAAAATTATTTCCCTATAAGTACCTAAACTGGGACTTCTGAGAAAAGACAAAAAGATGATTAAAAACTCTTGACGATGTTGAACAGAAAAATCACTGCCATAAAAAGAATCAATTTCAACTCTTTGCCTTATATTTTACTCTCACCTCATAGCCTCATTTTCTCTGGCACAGCTACCCACCATAACTCCATGTTAGTTCCACATATCATATATCCTGTCTACTCGGGTTATACGTCATATAAATATGACAAGTTGTGCCACGATGTCACAAAGCCACAAAATGGAATTGGAATGTCGTTGCGAGCGACAAGCGACGGTGCCCGTGTTGTGGCGGACAGAATAAAGTGTACAGTGTTGAAAGTGGCATGCAATTCAGTTAAAGTTTGTATTTTTCTTCTTGTGTTCCTTTTACGTACGAGTGTGTGGTGAAATGGGTAAGCGGATGGAAATTTTTGAGTATTACGTTTGGGAGTTAAAAGGGAAATAAAAGTAGGTATAATAGGTCTCTTTGTGTAATGGCGTCTTACAGCGGTTTTATTGTTTTTGTCTGTTTTGTAAACTTATTTGAGTATGGTTGTATACCTTGTTCCGGTCTTCTTAGTAGCTTACAATTTTACTGAAAGCCTGAGCTTTCAAAACATTTTACAGCCATTCGTGAGTATAACCTCAAAACGAAATGTTTATCAATAATTGATTGGCAAAGGCAAAGACTGATTAATTACTGTTTGACGATACTTTATTGTACGCCCAGTAAAGCCCCAAAACATCATATTGATACACCGTTTCCGAGCAAATAAGTAATTCAATTTCCAATACACACAACGGAACTCGACACCTAACATCCAAATTACAATTTCGGTCCAATCGTGCAATCTAAAAACAAAAACGAACTGGCGATCCAATCTATGAAACAAATGAACGGGCATAAAACTTAATTTTATAGGTGCGCATGGCCTACAGTGTATTTGTGAAAACAAAAAGCGTCGGTGGCATTTTAGGTTTCACGATACGCCATTGACGCTCGCACGCTCGACGGACATCAACAAACCTAACTATGCGTTTTACAATAAAATAAAATTGAACCGAAAGCTTTGTCGATTTGTACGGATTCTCGAACCGGCATTTTAATTCGTTGCTCGAATATCACAATTGTTCCACAGAATACCAGCTAGCAGAAGGACAACCGTAAAACTATCGTTACACTATTAGTTAAAGTACCGGAATACTCTTAGTCTCACTTATTCACATTTGCGTTAGCGAGTTAAGTTACTTACTTAATAAAGAGTATTCTATACAGAAACTGACTGACTGAGCTGTATGGACTTTATGAAACCAAGAATAGAATACTCTCAATTAAAAAATAAATGAAAAAAAAGTCCAAAAAGAAAGAAAGATTTTCTCACATAACTTCCTACTTTAAGTAAACAATGTTAAACATAACTTAACATTAAGCCTGTATATACCGAAGGGTAAGGCAGTAATGTACCTGTAGTGCACCCACATTTCATCGGTTGTTTAAGTTCCATTTAATAGGAGGCGACCCTATTGCCATCAACCAGGCACACATCCAGACTTCGAACTGAGATATTTCAGATTGAAAAACCCACAAAAATTTTGCCCGACCAGGTATCAAACCCAGGATCTCATGGTCAGCAGTAGCGCTTGCGACCACTGTAAAAACGAGGCAGACTTTATCTTAAATATCCACCTAACTTATGAACTTAGTAAGCCAGCCAGAAGTGAGTATCCAAAAACATTAACTGGCTTTAAACTACAGACTAGGCATTTCACTAATGAACCTTTTCCACATTACTTCAATATGTGTGGTTTTTCTCGTGAAGCTTCTGCGCCCACAGTCATCATGTGCATTGAAGGTTTTTGGGTAACAAAATGGCTTGAAACTGAATAACTAGTACATCTGAAAGCCTGCTGCTATTGTCTGTAGAGTTTTGTATTTAATACAAAATGTTATAGCTTTGTCTTTTGGAACAAAACACATTTATAAAATGATTTTTGGTGGTGTGTATATTTCGTTTGGATTAGATAAGTAACTGTGTTAATATTAATTATAATTTGAAGTAATATTTATGTGTTTTTGAGGTTTTATCAAGGCACGTTGGATGCATTATGGAACAAATGCGCATAAATTAATCGTGCTTTGCTGTAAGAGATAAGTACTTAGGTAAGATTACATTTGCCGTATAGGTAATAGATTTTTTACAGCCATGTTGCGGATTCAAGCTTTTTGTTACATTTCCAAAATGTCTATTTAAAAATAAAAGTTAGTTAGAACTTCAAACATAGATTTTAATAGCATTTTATTGCCCTTTCGTTCACGCAATGCTTTATTATATCTTAATTAAAAGAAACAAAAATATATATTGCTTTTCTAGTGTAAATACCTATTACTACCTACTCTTGCCCATATTAACGTTCTAAAAATCCCTTTTAAAAGAGAAATTGACTGACTGACAACCGAAGACCTATGGGTCACAAACGTATATTAAAACAGTTACACAAGGGATGTTGACATAATTGTCGTATGTGTAGACATGGCCGTTTATTTAAGCGGCAGCGCTCTCGACGCTCCCATCAATCTTCATCGGCGGGACGCACTCGATTGACAGGGAACGCGCGCAATGAATACAAATGAACTTACCCTTAAATTCGTGGTACAGAGTACAAGATTCTGTGAAAAAAATCTAAACTTTTTGATGTTGAAGATATAAGAACCCCTCCACGCTGCAGAACCCTTTAGACTACCACTGCCTATAAAATTTTATATAAGTACTAGGCATGTTTCAGTATATACGAGTATAACATAGATTTAAACAAGATAAGATGTTTTTTTTGGGATCATCGACCGCTTGTATTGTAGTTAAGTACTTGAATATGTGTTCCGTATGAGTTTAAGAAATCATTTTTATTTTTGTTTTATTGTGTTTATATATTGATAGGTACCCATTACATCTGAAGTTTACACAAAAAAAATTACCTGCAGTCGTTGTCCCCAAACAAATTCATCAAATCTCTTTTTATTTTATTTTACCATGTATAAAAAGTAGGTACACGGAGTTTTGCTGACTGATTTAATTTGACCCTGTCTAAGCATAACTATGAAGCATAGGTACCGATCGATCCACTAACCTACACTGGGCCCGCGTGGTGGATTATGGTTGACGGTTGGTCATGACGCGTGAGTGCGAATACCACTATTTTATCAGGAGAAGCCAGCGCTATGGTTCTCTCAAATGGAAGCACAGTTCGTCCTCTCCAACATCAAATCGGACGAAACAAAATTCTACTATGTCACTGGCAATCTGGACCCACAATACGCGAACGAGGTTGAAGATAATTAATAACTAACCCTCAGGACACAAACAAATACGAAAAACTCAAGTTCGAGCTTGTCAAAAGGCTATCAGCATCACGAGAGAAAAAGTTAAACAGCTGCTGATGCACGGAAAATTGGGTGACAGAAAATCCTCCCTTTTCTAAAGAGAATGAGTGAACTTTACACCCTGTTCCTCATACCTCCATAATGGCATTCCTTTTAATTTGTATATAATGTATATTATAGGGACCTACTTTGAATCTGAAATTCATGGACAGTCTGTGAATTTTAAGTCACCTAATAGTATGGTAGTGTTTATTTGTAAAACTTATAAGTAGGCACTTTTGTGATACCATCAATAACTGCTTGAGGTTGTTACTTTCATTTTATGTTTCAATAAAATCATGTAATTTGGTCATTCGCTCGTAACTTTGACCACGTTCCAGACACGACGACGGTAGCTACGCTCACAGAAATCAGTCTTGGATGGAAATTACAGAGAATTTTCATTAGAATAGGCTCTTAACTGATAACACCCCATTTATTCCGCCTAAGTACCGTCTAATACATTATTGAGGAGCTTTAGGTTCATGTTTACCACAGGTTTTAGTTTCTACATAAAACTCACACCTTCTTTCACATACCGAAATATTTTGAAAGGACCAATTAGACAATATACTGATTGGTACAATTTTTATATAAGTTCTGTTGTGATTATGATTCCAACTTAAGTATTTTTTCATTTGTTTACAGACTTCAATGGATCCAATAAGGCTATTACCGGTGAATAAATGGTGAAAAAACTCAATGAAAATAAATTATTTGTGGACAAAGCCACTAGGCATTACTTAGTCAAACAAACTGTAAGCTTCCTACAATGTTGAACTAAATCTAATAGATAGATACATTTTATTGTAGAACAAGTTAACTCGCGGCAGATCTAGGTAGCTACGTGTTAAGTACGGGATTATGGCACAGGAGAGGAATTGTTTGGGTCAAGGCACGAGAAAGACACGAGAAGAATACTTATGTCAAAATGCTAGGGGAATAACACATGAAGGCACACTACTTTTTTACAATATTGTTAAAAGAGAACGGCACCCTCAAGCTTATTGATTATTCTGTTCAACAACGCATCATGGAGGCCCGATTGGCATATCACGTAAGATCAGATGATATTGAAACAAGGACATCATCTCTCTCCAAATTAAGTCGTCTTCGAATGAATTTGTTACATCCTCTTTCATGGTGAACACAGAACTTTTTTGACCGCCAATTTTCTAGATAACTGCATCTGTAATCCCCAGAAAATAAAACAGGGTGTCTTTCCATTTAGAGACAAGTGTCCATAGCTTTTTCAACACAAATTAAGTCTATTCAGATCCAAAAACAATCTTTAGACGAAAAAGTACTAATACTTTAAACTTGTCCCATCCACCAATAGAGTCAGGATTACAAACACGCTCACATATGTACTTATGTACTAGAGTGAGACAAAATGCTCATTGAATTTCATAAGGCCGGATTGGCAACCGGAAGCCGAGCACCTTTTAGTTTGCTTGTTGCAACTTTGTTTTACTCCCTGTACCTATTTTGTCTTGTGTAATGGGACTTCTTTTGTAGCATACAAATAGGTTGTATGTTTTATGTTGTATAATAATAGTTCCTTGAAGGAAATGGATGAGGAATTGCGGTAATAAAACGCTGGCTGGAATATTTATTTTAGGAAGCTCAATTTTATAGCTGTTCTTTTATATATTTCAGAGAAGCAACCATCAGTGTGTTGAGAAAAACATATGCGTAAAGATGACTCCAAATGCACTGCAAAGACGTTGGGGAAGAAAATGTATACCTACAGACACTTACAGATGTAAAAGATTACCTACATGAGAGGATTGAAAGAGTAAAATAATAGAAAAGCTACTACATCTGTAATCCCCAAGGTGAGGTATCAGAACTAAACTAACATATTTTTTAGATCCCTGATGACTGATTTACTCCTAATATAAAAGGGTCGGACTAACTTTAACACTCGTACCTTTTTACCTGAGTAAAACCTAGCGCCCATTTGAACTAAGCCCTAACAAATTACAATTCGTAACCTAATAGTTACCACAAAACCCAAGGGACAGAGAAACAAACCGCCACAGAAGGCTTAATTTTTTTCTTAAGTTTTTACGGTATTCGCACACGAGTCCCATTTGGGCGCCAGTTAGCAGAGTATAATAATAATTTGTAAAGATTACAAACAACAGGTGTGGCTAACGATACACCTTTGTGTTTATTATTTGCTTACCCACCTTTGAGCATAGATTAATGTATTATCATGGGTGTAGGTAAAGTCTGTATTTATTCAATAAACAATGTTAGTGTTTTAATAAACTGCGCTTATCGCAATCCGCAGTTGAATGTAAACCTTTCGATATGAATCATTATTACCGGAATTTTTAATTTGATATGCAAAGCTTCACCGTAACTAATAACTATTGGTCACGCTGCAATTTAGATTTTTTTTCAAAATTTTTGTTTTTCCTACATATTTATGAGCAATTTTCCTTCTATGAAGTTTCATGGTGCCTTATTTTTTGCTGAACCAAATCCATCAAAATCGTCACAACATATTTCCATAATGTATTTTCGGTCATGTTTAGATAAAACTTTTAGCTTCTCGATACCCATCACGTCTGCAAAGTTCCGCCAGCTGATTTAATTTGACCCTGTTTACACAAGCAATTCGCAAAAAAATAACAAAATTGCTATATGTATGCCTATAATATTTGAGGAGTTCCTTCAATTCTTCATGGATCCCATCATCAGAACTGGATTTTGACAAAAATGGGACCAATCTGGAAGTATATCCTTTTAAATAAAAAAAATATTTTCTAATTATTTACTTAGGTAACAAACGTAAAAAATAAAATTTTAAAAAATACTACCGAATTGAGAACCTCCTCCTTTTTTTGAAGTCGGTTAAAAAACCACAGCATCAAAAAGTAGGTATTTAACATTCCTCACACTGACTTCAATAAAGGACTGTCACCTCTGAGCTCGGTCATCTATTCTGACATATAAACATACGAATATTAGTCCGCCATGTTCAATATCCATACCTTCACGTGTGATTACACTTTCTCATTACACCTTAGGTATGTTACTTATTCCTATGGGAAGCTCTCCCATGCTTGTATGGGGGTAACTTTTGTTTGAGGGGGAAAGCTGTATGATTTCCTTTGGTTTGCAGGCAACGTTGATTATATTCTGGTACAGATACCTACCGAAGAATTGGTTACAGCCGGATATATTTTTCGTAGCATTCTTTCCTGAGCTCTATTCCTAAATTAATAAAGCGAAGTTATTGGTTCTGACAATGTTACTAAATTATTTGTACAGTAAGCAGTCATCAGTGATAGCACTTTGACCTTGACCTGGCGTAACGGAGTTTCAAAAGAGTAAGAGGCAAGCTTATAAAGGTATTATGGCGGCATCTACATCGCCACATGCGAACTACGCATCATACTGACGTCACGCAATATCCGCTTACCGCGCGACTAGCATACATACAACGTCCTGACATCAAATATTGTCGGGCAGTTGCCACCAGACAAGACATCCGTCTGGTCGGAGTATCCTCCCTTTCCTCTCGAGGATAAGACACCCTGTTCCTCACACCTTTATAGTTTTGATACCAGTGACATGCGGCTTATACCGTACAAGATTCTAAGAAAAGAAAGGTAAGTTTAAAAACGTAGGTAGGTCAGATAACCCTAGTAGAAGTATGTCCTATGATTGGGCGAGTATCTCCCGAGCGACCTAGATAGATGCTCTACATACAAAACACAATCAATTTGTGTACCTACCAATCCTCGAAAGACAAAGTACTCAGTCAAACACTGTAATGGTTTTTATAGCTAATACAGTCACTTTTCCTGCCCTAATGACATCCCTACAGCCATGAAAAAAAGCATCTACTACCCCTCATTACCATCGAACTAACCGACTTGAAAGAAGTTATATTCTGTATCAGTGACACTTATTTACATAACGACCACTTATCGCGCACCATCGCTGCCTAGATCCCAAGTCCCATAGGTTAATAATCGTATAAATTCAATATTGGGACGCTCGAGTCTACGAGGTTGGACTGTGGCCAATAGTAATGATTTGATTGGGAAGACTGGGGACTTGGCACTTTAAGATAGTTTTTATTTTTTGAATATATTTTTAATCGTCGTTTATATGACCGCAATCAGTCTTCAATCGAAGGTCAGAACGTTTAGTGACCGAATGATGGCCAAGGTTAGGCCAAAGAAACCAGGGCCGTCCAAAAGCGCGCTGGGTTGATGATATCGTCAAAGTTGCGGGAAACACCTGGATGAGGGCCGCACGGAACCAGGAAGTGTGGCGGAAGAAAGGGGAGGAACATACCCAGCAGTGGGTGATTAAGGCTAAAATAATGATGATGATGAATCGTTTAAAATTTAAATCTCTCTATCTCTATGAACTTTTAATTACTAAATTGACTAAACTAATAATATCAAGAGCCTCCATTTGGAATAGTGAATGCCGCTGGACAACAGAAATAAAACTACCTTTTTTTCAAAGAGTCTACCTTAGTTTTTGTTACATTACTAAAGACCAATGCGTAAGAGGAAAATCACAAAAGGTTACATAACCGCTAGGACGAATAAAACATATAATTCATAAGGGTCATTCGCAAAACATCAGAATCAGGCTATTATAACAACCAACTCTTGTTTTGGAAGTAAAAGGAAAACAAACAAAACAAACTATCAGCAATTTGTATGCAACCACTATTTTATGTTCAGACAATGCCATTGACGAAGTTTTTATACTCCCTTGTTTATATTATTAGCCCGTAACCGTTCACTGCTAAATAAAGTCATGACATAGGTATAGTAACCCCTCTGCCTTAACCTTTGGGGAAAATAGGGGTGATGTTATGGTATGTTATCAAGTAAACTGAAAATGTTAATTAAAGAAGCTTTGGAGGTGTTTTCCATAGGAAGTTTATCCAGTTTTTAGGATTCCGTAGCTCAAAAGAAAAAAACGGAACCCTTATAGGATCACTCGTGTGTCTGTCTGTCTGTCCGTCTGTCCGTCTGTCACAGCCAATTTGCTCCGAATCTTATGGACCGATTAAGTTGAAATTTGGTACATATATGAATCTCTGTGACCCAAACAAAAGTAAATAAATGAGTTTTGAAAATGGGAGTCATTTTTGAGGGGTAATTAGACAATTAAAAAAAAAAGTTTCACAATCTGTACCGTGTGATCTCAAATATTTTTTTTTCATATTTTTTAATTAAATTGTATTAAAGTTATTTAAGATAATAGACGGAAATTTACCATTCGACCCCCCCCCCCCCCCCCTTATCTCCAAAACTACTGAGCCTAATATTTTACAGGAAACAGTTCTATACCTATAGATTACAGGAAAATTAATAAGAAGTCTATGATCTTAAAACAACATGGTAAATCTCTCAATATTGTGCGTACAAACTTACATTTTCAGTTGGAATGTATAACATGTTTTTCAACTACAATGCTAAGTTTGTTCTTGTGATGAATTCATTCCAACTACGGAACCCTTCATTGTACGTGGTCCGACACGTACTTGGCCGGTTTTTTTTTTTTTTGTTTATCCTAATCACTTATCATAATCGCTTATTAAATACCAGTTATAAAATATCTCTCAAGTTCACAGTTCGAGTAACGCTAAATCTAGAACCAGCTCTTACCCAACTTGGGACCGCAAACGGAGGTATATCTGTTGGTTGTTTTGTTGCTCTGTACGATACATCAGCTTGGATTGAATACAAAGCCTTGGAAGCGTTCAATATATTACCCGATTGGTTTGTGTAGCAAAAACGAGTTTCGAGGATTTTTTTTTAAGTAACGTGGTGTGTGGTGATCACCTAATCTAAGTAGTCAGCACCACCTTAAGAAACACTGCACAGCTTGCCAAGGCCATCCCAGAGACAAGAAAAAAAGTCTTAAGTGCCAGTAATTACACAGATAGTCTTCTTCAAACCAGTACCCCGTAACGCTGCTTGGTGGCAGGAATAGTTTGACCAAGTGACTCTTGCATTTGAATTTTGGAGTTGTTTGCATAAATAACTCTTGCCGTGTTTACAAACCGTCTAAAGAAACCACTATGTAAAACAGACACTATTCGGTGACCTGAAAACCGTCGGCCGGACGTCCGGGGCCGTAACACCGTACAGAATCAATAGCCGTAACATACGCCACGATCGCCCCATGAATTATGCATGGGGCTATGGCGGTCTGCACTTGCATTCGGGTGCTTTTGTTTTGACGGGGGTTAACAAAAAGCCACCTATTTTCCATTCGGGGGACACGTAAGCTACATCATACTATCTCTTAGTAACGACTGCGATCACTGGTTCTCCTGCCAGTGTGTGGTTATTATGTTTACTTTAAATGCCCTTGGAATTTTACGACAGTGGGATGAAGACTGTTCATTACTCACACAACCATACCATAGAGCAAAATACAAGGAAGCTTGTAGTTCTGCCCAAACGATTTTTAAGCTTACACGTTAATTACGTTACGTTTTGGATGTCACGTAATTTTTGTTGGGCAATCTTAAAATAATTGCAGGCGCAACTTTTACCCTTCAGTATGCTGAACTTCCGTCGCGTAATTTCAGCAAATATGACACTGCAGCCAAAAGACATCGGTGAAAAAAAGACGCATGAAACATTCTTCTTGTTTCATGCGTGTCGATGGAATAAAAAAAAATGAATAAAAAATGAATGAAATGACTCAGCTCAGAATTCGGCTGCGTGTTTGACGCCATCACTAGTGTCCATCAGTTCCTGTAATGTACAGACGACAGAACACGCTGATACGATATTCAGTGCTCCATGTCCCATGAAACATTTGAAATTAGTATCTAACTAGCAACTGAGAGCAGGGTGGCCCAGATGTAAGGGCTACGACTTACAAGTTGTAGGTCGTAGGATCGAACCCAGACTGGCGCTAGAGCGCCAGTCTGGGTTCGATCCTTTTTTTTTAATTTGATTGCTTTGATTTGATTGATTACTTTGTGTAAATTATTTCATCACCACTGCTCTCAAAACGCCAAAGGAAAACATCGTGAGGAAACCGGCATGTCCTAGAACCAAAAATTCAAAGACATGTGACATCTATCAACCCGCACTGGGCCCGCGTGGCTCACTTAACTAGCCCATGTAACTGCTTTTCACCAGGTGGTTGGTAAATCTACGAGAAAACAGTCGTCCAAATATTCACACTCTATCCACCAGGGAATATGAAGTCACTCACATAAATATACTTAGCTGGCTGCTTACAAACCGGACCACGTATTACCGATAGCTCATAACTAATACGACAGAGCTATCTATCTAGTTCTTGTAGCTCCGTATTCATGGAATTTATTATTATAACCTTAGGTTTCTGCCCTGTTTTGTTTTATTTTATAATGCAATCGGTTATTGGGAAGATTTCTGGATCCTTTTGTCCAGGTGTTGAGGATTTGTGAATGAATATGATGATAATGAAGTGTAATCAATATATCTTTGTTTTTCTCCTGCTTTTCTTTTTCTTGTTTTTTTTTCCTTGTTTCGTCGAAAAAATAATGCATTTTTTTAAATGATAAATGATAAATGATTTTATTTTGTAAGTAGGTTTGTACAAACACTTTTACACGTCAATCATATTTTTTATAAAAAAAACTAGATGAGGTCGGCGTTTCCTATCTGACTACTCTGAGAAGAAAGGCCGAAACAAACTCAGAGGTCACAGTCTCTTTTAAAGTCCAGACATCATAATCTTGGTCAGGTTATATGAAGACCATGTAGATCGATGTCTGAGATGGTCTTTTGAGGAAAGAACCACACAGATTGAGAGGACCTGTCCAGTCAGTGCACGCATTTGTCAGAAATCGTGTAGCTCAACTCAAAACTTAAGGAGCTCAACGATTCGACGAACAATACCAAAGAAAGGACATTTGGGTAGGCCACATAAATTACTCAAACTGCCAGACCTAGACAAAAACTAACACAACAGAGAGAATAATAAACATTAAAAAAAATGTGACCCACATTGTCTTCACATGCACAATAATTAAAATAATATAATACTTTACAAAGTAAGCAAATGTCATTATTTAAATAAAATTCATTAATGTCAATGTGTACATAGAAACAAAAAAAAATTATTAAAACATTCAAAATGTTAAAAAAAAAAAAAATTGGAAGCAGCTCAATCCCAAGCCTTTTTGTCCTCAATATAATCTTTAACGGTATAAAAAGCTTTCTGGCACAACTTACGTTTAATGAATGATTTGAATTTATTAAGGCTTAGATCTTAACCGTGGCTTGGTAGTTTATTATAAAAGCGTATACATTGGCATCTGAACGAGCTACCTATTTTCTTGAGCCTTGTTGTAGGGATAACAAATTTGTGTTTGTTCCTAGTATTTATATTATGGACATCACTGTATTTTTTAAACAATTTTATATTTTTATGGGCATATAAAAGATTTTTATAAATATACTGAGAAGGCACAGTCATTACATTAATCTCTTTAAATTTGTCTCTGAGAGAGTGTCTCGGACTTAATTTATAAATTGATCGAACAGCTCGCTTCTGCAAAACAAAGATGGTCTGAATATCGGCGGCATTTCCCCACAATAAAATACCGTACGACATTACACTATGAAAATAGCTAAAGTACACTAAACGGGCAGTCTCTATATCAGTTAAATTACGAATTTTTCTAACCGCGTATGCTGCGGAACTTAGCTTTTTTGACAATTTATCTACATGTGGTCCCCACTGAAGCTTAGCATCCAAAGTTATGCCCAAGAATACTGTGCTGTCTACAGGATTCAATTCCTCGCCCTTTATCAACACATTAGTTTTCACCTGCCTAACGTGAGGTAGCGTAAACTTAATGCATTTGGTTTTTTTCTCGTTTAGAAGCAAATTATTGACATTGAACCAATGGACTACTTTCGAAATCGCGCTATTTACATCGTCAGTAACCAACTGCTGACGTTTAAGTTTAAACAAAAGTGAAGTGTCATCTGCAAACAACACTACATCATGATTATCCTTTATAAGGTACGGCAAGTCATTAATATAAATAAGAAACAAGAAAGGGCCAAGAATTGAACCCTGTGGGACTCCCATTGTTACTATAGATCCGGGTGATCTTTTCCCGTTAACGTCAACTCTCTGAATCCTTTTACTCAAGTATGAAGTAAGAAGATCCAGAGCAGAATTCCGGATCCCGTAGTGGCGGAGTTTCCTGATTAACGTTTCATGAAGAACGCAATCAAATGCCTTGGACAAATCACAAAAGATGCCCAAGGCATCGCATTTATCTTCCCATGCATTATAAATATGTCCTAAAAGTTCAACACCGGCATCAGTAGTTGAACGACCCCTTGTAAAACCGAACTGTTTGCTATGTAATAATTTATGTTTATTAAAAAATCTTTGCATTTGATCTAAAATTAATTTCTCAAAAATTTTACTAAAGGTAGGTAGTACAGAAATAGGTCTATAATTAGTGGGGTCCGATGTACTGCCTGATTTAAACAAAGGTATTATTTTACTATTTTTCATAAGGTCAGGAAACTCCCCATTGTCAATACAACTATTAAAGATAAGAGCTAGAGTAGGTGCCACAATGTCAATAATAGACTTAGCAACTTCTACAGAATTACCCCACAGATCTGCTGTCTTTTTTACATTTAAAGTGTGAAAGGTTTTAATTATATCTTTACAGGTAATATATTCAAAATGAAATTCCGAATCGCAAGCATTAACATTTTCCTTAAGCAAAGACTCAGCAACAGAAGGTGATGAGTTTAGGGATTTAGTAGTTGAAACGGGAATATCTGAATTCCATGAAGAGGAGGCATGATCTCGAGACTGACCGTGGCGAAGACTTATGGGCTACGATCACAATTCACGGCTCTAACACATCTGTTTGTGTTGTCTACATAAAGCCCACTGCAACTGACGATGAATATATGACGTGGTTTTGTAAGGTTGAGAGCATCATCTCCAATTTGAACGGAATGGTAATAATTTTGGGTGACCTTAACTTAAAAAGTGCATCTGTGAATGTTAATAATTATTACTGTTATTTCTTAAGCTTTTGTAGTCTGGCTGAGATGAATGAAGTGGTGAACATGCGTGGGAGTAAGTTAGATGTAGTGTTGGCTCGGGATGGTACCGAAGTAAGCTGTGAACATGTCAAAGGTACAGAGCTGGTTCCAATCGACTTGTATCATCCTCCTTTAGATATTGCGATTACCATCACATCACATAGGGATAGTGAAAAGTTGGACCCCAGCAACATTGATCGTAGTAGGGATTGGAACTTTGTAAAAGGGGACTATACACTTTTTTACGATTTAATTAGTTCTGCTCCATGGCAAGAGGTGCTTCGCTGCAATGACGCTCCCTCGGCTGCTGGTGAGTTTTACAGAATAATGTATGACTTATTTGATTCTTCCATTCCAAAGAAGAAAAGAATGATGGCTGGAAATAGACGGTATCCGGTCTGGTTTAATAAAGACATTGTAAACGATACTCAGCGTAAAACCAAACTACACCAAACATGGAAAGTTTCACGCTGTGATCAAATATATGCAGAGTTTAATGCTCTGCGACGGGATCTTAAAATAAGAACCCAGGACGCCTACAGATTGTATTGTAATACTTTAGAAAACAACATAGGCAAAAATCCGCGACAGTTTTGGCAGCATATTTCTAGCCTGCGATCAAAGGGCGGCTTCGAGCCGAACGTGGAGTACAATGGTCAGACATGCTCGGGTGTCAAAGCGGCCGAGGCATTTGCTCAGTATTTTGCTAGTGTGTTTCTGCCCGATACTCCTGAATTGAACCCTAGGGAATTTAATCCGAGTAGTGAGGGAGATAATATTCCTCTTCCCTTTTTAACCCCACCGGATATAGTTAAGGCGATTGCTAAACTCAAACCCTGTAGCTCGATTGGCCCTGACAATATTCCAGCCTTTGCCCTTAAGGGATGTCATGACATCTTGGCAGCCCCTCTATGTCATGTATTTAACCTAGCCCTCCAGTCCGGTGTATACCCTGAGCAATTGAAAACTTCGCGAGTCACTCCCATCCCTAAAACCAATGATAAAACATTAGTAGAGGAATACAGACCTATCGCTATCCTGCCAACCATTGCTAAGGTTTTCGAGCATGTACTCCACGGTTTAATTTTCAAACGCGTGAATATGTCATTATGCGATGCCCAACACGGTTTTCGGCCGGGTCGCTCCGTAAATTCGAATTTAATGATTCACGTAGACTACATGTCCCGTGGCTTGGACATCGGTGGGCAGGTTGACGCTCTGTACTTCGATTTCCGAAAAGCGTTCGACAGAGTTGACAACGATATACTTTTGACTAAGCTGGGGGCCATCGGTTTCTCGTCTGGTCTTCTTAACTTCTTTTCGGACTACCTGCGCGATCGCAAGCAGTTTGTTAGACATGGCTGTTTTGAGTCCAAGCCTTATAATACACGCTCGGGTGTAAGTCAGGGATCCGTGTTAGGGCCGCCTCTGTTCCTGATAATGATCAATGACCTCATAAGTAATGTCAAGTTTGCCAAATGCCTGCTATATGCCGACGACCTTAAGCTAGTAGCGCAAATCCGAACGGACGAGGATTGCGCACTTCTACAAAGGGATATCGATGCCATCTATGATTGGAGCATTGCGAACAAACTATTTTTTAATACAAGCAAGTGCTACGTCATGACATACAGTAGACGGCTGCGGCAAATTCATTATCACTATAGTTTGGGTGGTAGCGTAATTACTCGTGTCACCAACATAAAGGATTTGGGAGTAACTTTCGACCGCTGTCTGACTTTTAAGGATCACGTTTCTACCCTTGCGAAGGAATCTTTCAGGCGTTTGGGATTTGTTCTGCGAAATGCTCGTGACTTTCGCAATCCAAATGTTATTAGGCTGTTGTATACCTCCCTGGTTCGAAGCAAACTCGAGTCCAGTGCCTGTGTTTGGCACCCCTATAACGCGACCCAAACACTGATGCTGGAAAAGGTACAGAAAACTTTCCTTAGATGTCTCTTCCAAAGGCTATACCATTTCTTTCCGTACATGTACCCTACCAATTATCTTTTAGGGACGTTGGGCTTTAACTCATTGGAGGTGAGAAGAGGCCTTGATCAACTCACTGTAGCCTGTAAGATCTTACGGGGACGTATCGACTGCCCGGAACTCCTTGGTCTTTTCTGCCGACTATTTGTGCCCGACAAATACATCGGACACCGTCAGAGCCGCCGGCACAATCTGTTTGCGCAACTGCCAGCCAAAACTGTAGCTAGAGCTGAATCTCCAATCTGTCGTACTCTAAAGGTGCTGAATGCTCTTCTGGTTGCCAACCCTGAATGTGATGTGTTTGCGGATGAATGGATTAAAATTATGCGTATATGTCTGGAGTTCTGTGAGAGAAAGTATGCAAGGGAGTCCACTGTTCCATGTTAGTTTTAAATTATATTATTGTCAACGCAATTATTGTCTCTATGTTAATTAATGTAATTGGTGTTGTACCGTTTTAATTAACTATAAACAATAAATAAATAAAATAAAATCTGAAAAGAAATTTTCAAATGCCTCGGCGACTTGAGAGTCTGATTTTATTATGTTGTCATTAATAGACAGGCTGTAGTCAGTATTTCGGTTACTAGACCTTCCCGTTTCACTATTAATAATGTTCCAAGTCGTTTTGATTACATTACTGCTGGTTTTAATCTTTGAACCCAAATAACGTGACTTGGCCATATAGCAAACTTTTTTAAATAATTTTGAATAATTTCTAACATACAAATTAAATTCATCAGTTTTAACATAAGTCCTTTCATTGTACAGTTCATAAAGCCGAGTTCTACTTTTATGAATACCAGTGGTAGCCCAATCACTGAACGATGCATTACTATTAACCGAGATAGTCTTGGGAATAAAGGTGGAGTCAAATTGTTTACAGTATATATTAAAAAAATTATCATATAGATGATTAGGATCATCATGAATCGACAAAACTGGTAATTTATTATTTAGTTTAACTTTAAAAGCCTCCAAGCGACTTGCAGTTTTGGAGTTAACAGTGATATCCTTTTTAGCCACTTTTTTGTTTTCTTCTTGAATAGTTATCCTTTGCCCGCAATGATCAGAATCTAGTAAATTTATAATTTCTTTGTGGCTTGGTATAATATCTGTATAAATATTGTCTAAGCATGTGGCACTAGTAGGGGTTATTCTTGTGGGCTCTAAAAATAGGTTTACAAGATTGTAGGACTGGAACAGACTCAAAATTTTTCTACAAGTACCTGAGTTTTCTAATAAATTGACATTAAAATCACCACAAATGATAACGGACTTGTTTGAGTTACAAATCCTGTGTAACACTTCATCCATTACCTTTTCAAAGCAGTCATACAATCCTGAAGGGGGTCTGTACACACTTAATACAATAGAGTGCTCCAATTCTATACAGGCAATTTCAACTGTTCGCTCAACAGATAGGCTCACAATATCGGTACGGTCTTTAAATTTGAGCTGGTTATTTACTAAAATCAATGAGCCACCATGTATAGCATTTATTCTGCTGAACGAACTACCAACCTGGTGATTATTAAAATTGAACAAGAACTGGTGGCTTTTCAGCCAATGTTCTGTTATACAGAGAATATCAATACTATTAAAATTCATAAATAATTCTACTTCTAAATCTTTGTTCATAAAACCTTGAATATTTTGATGCACCAGGTTGATACTATTTACTGATTTAAAACTTTTTTTTGAATAATTCTGTACATTATAGCTAGAGGTTGCCTCTATTGTCTTAATTTCTAATTTAAATTATTAGCAATGTCACTAATTGTAACCAAATTATTGACAGAACTATTTAAAATGTCATTGCATTGCTCAAAAGAAGCAAGTTGTTTAGCCAAATTTTTGGCTGTAATAGAACAAAAATAAGATAGCGACACAGCTATCTGTCGTTTATAATAGTTAGTAAGATAGTACATAACAATGTTATATCTATCTTTTGTCAAATAGAAATTATTACTAAGATAGTTGTTAATATCAACTAAATGGAACAAGTTATTATTAAATGTCAAGTTATGCAATGTCATATTCAATTCAAATCTTAAGCTATTTTCTTCCTGTGGCAAACTGTTACTATAAGGGAATGTAAACAACACAATTTTTTTTAAACTAAGGTTGCTTAATGTTCTATGATACTGGAGTAGTTCTCCTTTGTTTACATTTCCCCTATTACCCATAAAAATTAATAAAGTTGTATCCGGGGTAAAGTTACATTTAATAATTTCTTTCATAATATCAAGTAAAGAACAACCAGGCATACAGTAATTTATTATTGAGTGTCCCGGATATTCATCTGTCAACAAGTGACCTAAGTCCTTTCCAATCTCATCACAAAATAATACAATATCATGATTTGCAATTTCTTTACACGGTATAATGGAACTATTAACAGAGGGAGTTGTCAAATCAACACAGGGATGGGGTAATGTGGTGTTGCATGCTGATAATGAATGGTCTGGCGTAGGTACATTGGATGGTGTTTGACAGCATTCACAGCTGTTTGTTTGTGAGTTCACCAGCTCATTCATTGCCAACACATATTCCCTCATTAGATCTTCTGAGGTATTATATTTGTTAGTCATTGTTCTTAGTTTCTCATGTAGATGGTCAAGTTGAGATTGCAAATCCTGTGTGTCAGTGTTGTATTTTCTAGTACTTTGTTCCAAATTAAAAGAATACATATCTAACTGTTTAAGTAAATTTAACCTTTCCCTATTAAGTTTAACATTTTTGATGAAGAACTTTTGTCTTTTTACCATTCTTTGGGTTTTAACAATGTATTTATTAATTTTGATGTATTTTTTAAGTTTATTTTTACTAGTGACTAAAGTATATTCACAGAGTCTCATTGCGTTGTTTTTTTTTTTCGTATTGTTTCGACGTGATATCCTCACAGATAGCTTATCGAACGCCTTTTGTTTCTACAAGAATCACCAAACTCAAAGTAAAACTCAAAACTATCTCCGTTTTCCTGTGCTATGTAAGTACATTCCGTAGTAGGTTTTAGCCATAAGCGAGCTTACCATAGCCTAGCCTCCCATCTGATCTCACTACGCCACAGCCTAAACCCAAAACAAACAGAACTGAACTACATAATGCATAACTAACATAAAGCACTTTACAGCTTTGGCTTCAGGATATTTAGCCAGGGTGACCACAAATGAGTAGACCTAGCATTTCGCAGCTGTGACCCTGGCTAAACCAACTTATTTTTACCACCCGGCTAAACCAAAATCAACCTTATTGATGTAGAAATAAAATAGGTTAAGTGTGTAACGGTAAGTTGGTGTGGTTAAATAATGTCATGGGCATTGTACCCCAAAAGGCTTATAAGTGTGGGTGTATAAATAGTTCGCGTTTTGTTAAAAACTTTGCTTTCCACTAATGTTTGGTTTTGGTTTAGTGTGTTTTTAAACTTATTTTATATTTGTGGAGTCCTTGAAAAAGTTAATTGTTCATTTGAAATTGCAAGAGTTAATTGCAGGCTACATAGAATGTGATGTTGTTGATAAAGTATCCGTTTAGTGTACCTTTCCACCCTTTGATTTACTGGTTCTAGGCAGCATCTCTAGTGTTCCTTAACAATCTCCTCTTTTTTCATTCTTCAGGTTAGTTTGAGAAGCACAGAAGGACTGCACCATATCGATTCTGTCTTTTTCACAGTCCTTCATTGCGTTTTAAAGCAAAACACTTTTTTTTGTGGCTGGTCAGTACCTACATTAATAGCTCCATTTTAGTCCTTAAATACTATGATAATTTCCTTCAAACCTGTGCTTCAAACTAGCGGCAGAGTAAGTTGTATTGCAGATAACACATTTCATACCTGTCCAAGTAATAAAAAGTGAAGATAAACGACACCGCAAGTTTCATCCAATTGAATAAAGATCCATAACTTTGAAGATAAATCACAGCGAGTCGTATCCATTGATGTGATCGAAGAATGAGGAAAATGACGGAAAATGCAGTATATCAGTCGCACAAGAAAGTTTTCGGAAGGGCCCTAAGAATCGGTCAATGGCTAAGAAAAGTTCATCCTGTCTTCTCCCAAGGGCATAGGCAGTATATTTATTTTATACAGGGAGCAGAATAGATATTCTTTTATTTGTTTAGTTTTTAAAGAGATTATCCAGAGAAGACTTTGAGTATGCAAGTCGATGGTACTTTTTAGTCTAGCTGGTACAGTAGGTGGCCACGTTAAAAGCAGCATTAGTGGTTTCATTAGATCCTCAAAGGTGCAGATGTACGGACCCTTGGGCCATCCAGCAAGTGGGTCATGTCCTGGACTGCGCTGCACTCACATTGGGTGTCGGCTGGGCTAACAGCATAATTATTACAAAGTACTTCGGCCGCCAAATAGCACTACTGTGTGAAGGGTACAGTTGAAAATAAACTTAATAACCATTGGATGACAGTAACTCTTCACTTCTTCTTCTTTTTCGTGTCGCTGGCACGACTGTATTTAGATCTTGTTAGTCTAAAACATCGCCACTTCCACGACGTCGTCGGTGGTCAAAATGGCTGCATGTTTTGGGACATAGAGGGCAGGACAGGAGGTGGAGCATGGTTTGCGACATAGTTGCACAACCACACCCTCAGCAACCAACTCCCAACTTCACTTAAAGTGGACCAATATTTAGTAAATAGTTTCATCGGTTAACCGATATTTTGCGGTATCAATTCGGTTCTCTGTTATAACACCACAACTTTTTATGTTCCGCTCGAACCTTTAGAGCTAACAAAATGAAAACCTAATTTCATGAAAGGCCCACGTCATCTAATATTCTAGCACAACTCCTTAACTGTTCGTATTACTTGTTAATACTACATGTTCGAGCGACTCCGGCGCCGCGACACTATTTATTAGCTAACTTTCACAATAAATCCGACTGCTCGACCGTGACGAATCAAACGACGTGTAAGTATACGTGCAGACAGAACTGTTACGATGTCATTTAATTTGAAACCTTAATCAAATGAAACTTAGCTTCAGAAATCGGTTCTAAGCCTTCAGCATGCAGTAGCCAAAGCTAACGTCATCAGCTTGTCTTTTCATCCAGTTGGGGTGGTTTCATCATTTTCTACGTTTACCTACTGGTGTAATGTATCCACACAAGGATTCGTCACCTCCAACCATCGGTCTTTGGTAGACATGGCTAGCTCATTGCAACATTAGCATGCTCTGCAGGCTTTTTCAGGCTTCTTGAAGCTTTGTCAGAAGCCACTCTTCAGGTCCTGTACAATACGCGGAGACTCGAGTGCTATGACGCAACTTTGGAGTGGCGTATGTAGTTGTAGATTGCTACATATTAATGATGGACACAAGGACGCCTTCAAATCTGTAGCTCCTGGAAAAAAAATCATTCAAGACAAAGAAATTCCATTCCAAAACCACTTGTCAACACGGCAGTACGTAATACGTGTTTGGCATCGATTTATTCTGTGCACCTTACACCTTAATCCTTCGCCTCAGCCACTGCGAAGCGGACACGTCCTGAGTTCCTGACGACTGACTAGAATAATGCGCAATTTTATACGATTTATATCTGACGCCATTTGATGGAGTTGAAGAGAGGAGAGAATTTGGAGGTATGATTGTGTCAGCTACTTGCTGTATACTGGGAGAGGTTGGGAATAATTGAATATGACTCCAAAGGTTCTCTCGATGTACAGTCGACCTCGAATTGTTTTATTACCCTAAGGTTCACTTTCACGTACCTAGTAAAACCAAAAGGACTATAGTTAGAAATTTCAAGTTTCAATCTACTGGGAATTCATTTCAGTCACAATTTCCAGAATATGATATCATTTAAATAGGTAGTAGTATAGTCGGCCTAATAATATATTTAAATTATATCATATTTACCTACTTGAATTTCTATGAAATTAGGGAAAATGAAACCTTTGAATGTCTATATTGACACCAGCTATAAATCCTATTGGTGATAGATGTACGAGTGCTAAGGCGACATACAGTAATCACCATAACTTGTTTTGCCAACCTACCTAATTACACCTTGTTTATTACCCAGCATTCATCAAACCGTACTTCAATCAAAACGTTCTTCCTCATCCAATCAAGTTACGCTAAAATAAGCTTTAAAGCTTTTACAAAGAAACAAGACTCAGTAATTATGTAAATAACATTTAATAAAGGCTTCCAGACATAAGATCCTTTGATGATAGAGCCTGTCACAACAATCAGAGAATCTTTTCCTTTACATTTAAATGACGAATAAACCATCCAAATTGGAGTATGTACTGAATAAAAAAAGATTCTTAAGGAAAATCGTTTCAGGACGCGACGGGAAATCGTTTCGCTGCAACCCATCCATGTGTGGAAATATACGGGGATTATAATCGAGAGAAGCCGCTGGTAAGGATTTCCGTTATTTTTTGCCTGGTAATTGAGATTCTTTATGATTGCTCTTAAGGAAACGGACCAGCATTTTGCTCCTATCATTGGTTTGCGCAAGCTTTTATAGCCTTTACTATGAGCATAGCTGTTCCATAGTTGTTCGGTTTTCCCGCACCACCTCAAACCAGCCCTGACAGTACGCGTTCACTTGAACGCGTAAGATCAATTGATCTTGCCACCTCTTTCTGGGACGGCCTCGGCGGCGTCGTTACCTACAGGTACCCATTATGTAGACACTTGCCCAGCCCTGACCGAACTTTACCCAAAACCAAATCAATAAATGACATCAATTACTTATTAGGAGTACCAGGAAGGCAGGAAACCTAACTAGTCATCTATCTACAGACCTGACAGCGAAGCGGGTCCGTCCCCTCACCTCTGCCGTACGTTCCGGTCGCGGCCGTCCTGCTCGCGACATTTCCAATGATATTTCGATCGGCTGATATGAAAACAGACCGTGATTGAATTGTGATTGAGGTTCAACAATCGGAGATGGGTCTTTACAATAACTCCCAAGCGGAATTCCTATTATTTTCCAATGACTCGTATTGTGTTGTGGGGGGGTCCGCTTAATATCATTGAAATTTAATGGCGTTAAGGTTCTTATAAGGATGGATGGTGTTGTAAACTCGTGATAAGGTTGATGGAATCACTTCAACTCAAAAATAAAACTTTTATTTTTCTTCAGTACTGCAATAACGAAAAACTCGTCAAGACTAAATTGGCATCTATTATTTCTAGCTATTATTAGCGCCTAGTAAGTACCTAATGTGTCTGCACCCCTCCAAAATATAATATTTGACGTCCCGAGTTCTGTATTCGCCAATTTCAGCAAAACACAGCTGTGAAAATCCTAAGTTATAAGGGTCGATGTCGCATGTACCCTTTGTTCAAGTTTGCAGACTTAAAACAATAAAATTTTACGACAATGTGTGGCTCGACAAACTTTTTTTTTTTTCGAAAATAGCATCTAATGTACTGTAAAATAGTCGGTAGAAAAATAGCAGATAGTCTGCTATTTCAACTTTTCATTTATGAATCATTATTTTTTAAACTCACCACTGTAAACTTTCCAAGTAACAGTGGTAGGTAGTTTCCATTGGTATCCAACCAAGTTACCTATAAAGCAAATGTGCAAGTACCGCCTAATTAAAGTATTCGGAGATTTGTAATTTATTTAAGCTAATAATAATACCTATGTAATCATCATCATTAGACGACATGTGACATCTACCAACCCGCACTGGGCCCGCGTGGTAGATTACGGCCCACTCCCTCTCACTGAGAGGAGGCCTGTGTCCCAGCAGTGGGAACATTATAGGCTGATTATGTTATGTTATGTAATCATCATTTAAAAAATGTCTATAATATCTACAGAAGCTCAGTAAAATCTATAAGTAGGTTTATCTACGCCAGATCTTTGTCTTTTTATGATTAAACATAAGTTTATGTTTAATTAATCAACCGATAAGCGATTTTTCTCGCATTCATAATTATGAATGCGAGAAAAAATCGCTTATCGGTTAATTATTTAGTACATAATTTTTGGACATTTGAGTCATTACGAAAATTTGACTTTTCAAAAGTATGTAAAAAGTTTTTATCGTTTTTAGAACTGATGTAATGTTTCGGTTAGAGTTTGTAATATTTTATATGTATACTGATTTGTGAACGAAACATAGCGACATTCCGCCTGGAGGAACAACGCCATCTATCAAGCTCAGTGGCAATGAACGGTCGCTGTGTAGTTCGAATGGGTATATAAAAAAATGTACTATGCCGCAATTTAGTATTTATTTTCTAAAAATTTTAAAGTACTTTGTGCCAAAGTCAATGTCAAACCATTCATTTCAAATAGGCACAATAAAGGCACTTTTGAACGTCAAAATCTACAATAAAATTCTACTCGCCACTTCCAAAAGGTTGTTTTCGTATGGAGAAGAATGGGCAATAAAAACTGGATATAAAAACTGCATATATCATATCGTAACACTACTATTTACCTACTTAATTTATAAAGCTGGATCTTTATTATTTAAGAAGATAACACCTGGTTAGTTTCTGATTAGCTAGTCTAAACGAAAACTAACACAGTTTGTTTGTAATTAGCTGTGATTGGCTAACTGAAAAATTCAATTTTGTTGTTTTAAAATTAACCTTCCAAAAACCATGTTTTTTTGCTTAAAGAAACAACAATTCTATTTACACATTATACTTAAACATAAACTCACACCTTCTTCCCAAGGCGGTAAGCAGAAACTATAGGACGCCGTCATAAATAAGCCAAACAAAGATGCGCAAAGACGGAATGTTTTCACCAAGATAACCTACAACTTACTATCATCCACCCAAAGTTGTTCCATTAATCTTGTACTAATAAAGAGCTCCATTATGTACTTGATAAAACATATCAGTAGGGTGCTTAATGTTCCGTGAACTTGGACTACAATTCCTTGTTTATTTGTTTTGTTAGTACATTCCTCTTGAGTTATTTGCCCGCTATATTTTCTGGTGTATTTTAGGCTCTCCTTGTTGGGTACAAGGAGAGCCTTTGCAATGATAATATGTGTTTTGCAAAAGTGCGTTTCTCTTTTGTTTAGAGGTAGGTAAATTATGATAATGGTTATCATAAGCTGTATGTCATTGGTATTCCTATTGAGTAGCGGTTTTATTAGGAACATATTTTATTTTATTGTCTCCAATTGTAAATGAAAGAGAATTTAGGATTTTTTTTTTTCTATTTGTCCAGTTTTTGTTTTATTAGGTAAGTTGTTGGAAGACGTTGTTTCCTGTTTCGACCATATTGTTCCATTATTGATTACTAAACTTATTTTTAACGCGTTCCAACTAGGCGGCTATCTACATTTATTTCACTGTATAATGTGCTTAATCTCTATATTGATAATTTGCCGCTATTTAGGACACTTTGAGAGCAGTGGTGGCCCAGTGGTAACAGTGGTCGTAGGTTCGAACCCAGACAGGCGCTTTAGTTTGTGTAGATTATTTCATCACCATTGCTCTCCACCGGTATATCCTAAAACCAAAAATTCGAAGGCATGTGACATCTACCAACCCGCACTGGGCCCGCGTGGTGGATTACGGCCCACTCCTTCTCACAGAGAGGAGGCCTGTGTCCCAGCAGTGAGAACATAATAGGCTGATTACGTAGGACACTTTACGTTTGCATCTTTCTTTATTTCTTCAATCGACTGTATCTAGCTGGTTTTGCTATCATATATTGAAAGAAGAAAGAGAGAAAAGAAAGAAAATACGTTTTAATAAATGTTAATAAAAAGAACACACAACACAATGCTATGACCCTATATGAGACAGAGCCCCAGCGCTGGTTTTCAGCGACCGCCGGCCTTGACCTGATGACATCAACAAGTGCAGCATACACTAGCATACCTAGTGAGCATAGTGTATTGCTCAGTTTTCCAGTGAATTTTTTATTTAACTTGTCATGCCTTTGTCTAGCTCAGTATTTTCAACTATTCTCTGTTCCCACCACTTATTTCAAAGTTGTAAGTATAATTTCAAACGCAACTACCAAGGAACCCCACTTTGGGTTCTGCCCTTTAAAAATCCTAACTAGAGAACTGTGTTCCACCCTCCCATAAATTGTATGTGAATTGTAGCACTTTCTTGTTACACAAGTAATGGCGGTTACTGTAGGTACACTGTTTAGTGTTTAAGTATTATTATAAAAAACTTTGTTTTTAGTTCTATTTTTGTTTTAGTTAAAACAGGCTTAAATTTTTTTTTTGGGAAACAGGTAGTTACCTATACTGATTCACCGTGTATCAGTTTTAGGTTTCCGTATTCACAGGTTGCCAACGGTACCCTATTATATAAGCCTCGGCTGTCCGTCCGTCAGTGGCTGTATCTCATGAAGAATAGATAGACAGTTAAAATTATCACAGACTGTGTATATCTATTGCCACTATAACAACAAATAATAAAAATTAAAATTAAGATTAAAATTAAGGGGGTCTTCATGCAGGAAACTTGTTTTTTTCGGTGTTTTTGCTTTGTGGTACGCAACCCTTCGTGTCCGAGTCCGACTCGCACTTGGCCACTTTTAGTATTATAATAATTCCAGCGTATTATTGGCTTACTGCAGAGTAAAGACCTCTTCACGTACAGACAAGGCATGAGCATTCACCAGCTTGCTGAAGGCGGGTTGGCGATTTCAGACTTAGAATGATTATAAGTCCAGGTTGGCTGACAATGTTTTGCTTCCGATTTTTATCATAATTCATCTGGAAGACGTCCACTGCTGGACATGTCTCTCCTAGATATCGCCACAACGAATAAATATAAAAAGAAGTGCTCTCTTTCTGTTTCCGACATTTCTAATATTTTCGACTGAATTCGTTGATAATTTGGCACCTGAAAAAAAAACATACCGCGGGCTCATTGCGTAACACACTATCAGCAGGAATGCCTTTCATTTTGACAGTTCAAGAACATGCATTACGTTATTTATGTTGCTGAGCAGACAAATTCTTCGAACTTATGAAGCAATCAAAGACATTTATCTTAAATCTCTTTGGCAATATCCTTAATAATAATTCAGATTGAGACGGACAGTGTAAACGCAATTAGGGTGCAGAAAGTTTTATCCACAAAATATAAAATCTTTACAAGGGCAGGCCAAACTAGATTTACCATCTAGTATAGAAATTGTCATGTCCTTGATACCACGAAATGATTCATTGTTGTATAAATATCCCTTGCTTACACGAGCGTACCAAGGAACCTACATCAAACCCTTGTAGTAACATTACTTTACGCCAGTGTACCCCGAAGGGTTAAGCAGATGTGTAATTGTAGATACGCTAATATTTTCGTTAAAGGGTAATAATTCGTTAATATTATGTTACTCAGCATCGGGGCTTTAAAGGTCAGATAAGTGGGTAATTGCTCCATATAAAATACTGGTATCCAGCTCCAATTCGACGGGCAGAAGACCTCAAAATACTTAGCTAGGCTAGGCTGATGATGATTTTACCAGTTATGTTTAAGTACCATGTAATATTACATAGAAGGTGAGCTTATAGCCATTAACCGTGCAAAAATCAGGAGTCCGGTCTACTACTCAGAAACTCCTAATCGAAATACCTAATAACACTTTGCTTATCACGTTTACAATTTCTCAGATACTCACGCATTTTGTCTCAATGTTCTGCCAACCTAACCCTTATAATATTTACTTCGCCTAAGTTCTCACAAAGCTGTATTAATAATTTTCGCATCTTAATCAACTTATTACAAACTAGGTCACTGAGCTTAAAGAAAATGTATGCATGTACCGTGCTGGCAGGAAGTACTAAAAATGCAAAATAATAATAATAGCCCGCAACGGCTATAATCCTCGGAAGGGGCGGAGGTCATGGAAAGTAACCGAATTTGTTTCAAAAGGAAAAACTTTAATGTGCTGAGATAGATAGGTAAGAATTTTCTCATGAAAAAATGTTACAACTTATCGACTGAATAACTTTTTGATTCTAATCTGAGGGAAAAACTGGAAACTCCTATATGATCCTGTTTACTCTGGTGACGATATTATCAATTCAGCTTAGGTACGATATAAAATTAAGAAACATTCACTGTTGGCCGTTTTATTTATAGGTACTATCAGGTTTTGATGAGGCACTTTGTTTCCAAAAGACTATTTAGCGAGCAATATTCTGTCATAACACAAAAATCGACTTGCCTCACCTCATAGTATGTACCTATGTCTATTTCCTGTTTACTTTATTATAATTTTAGTAAGTTAGTTTATATTATGTTTCTTTAAGTACGCTGTACCGGTATAGTATCCTAATAATTGTTTGCTGCACCGGGTGACGTCATTACGTCGGCGCCGGCTGTCGCTGAAAACTAGCGCTGGGGCTCTGTCTAGCATAGGTTCGCAGCATAATGCTGAGCGATGGCCGTTTTGCGTGAATGTGACGCATGTTTCCCCCTACCTTTTTTTTACTTTTTTTTTGTGTTTTTGTTCATTTTTTGCGTCATGTTCACCGCAATAAACGTTTTTTCTTTCATAAAAATATTAAAATAATGGTCAAATTCCTATAGAAGGTGGACCTGATGTTTGTTTTAAATAAAAAATAATGAACCCAGATCTAGTTTCTGGCTTTTTACAGAGATATTTCTTTTATGTTTTTAAGTCCTTCTAAAATAACAGATGTTTTCATATTATATATGGCATATCGAGACGCCACTTCATCGGCAGGTACCATTTGGCGGGGCAGCGGGATTGTCCGAAACGGTTACCGCTACCCCGGAACATAAAGGGCTAAGGAAGGAACACGGATGGGTTTTAGTCAGTAAGAGTCTGACACTCCCTTCCGCTCCACCCAGAGCGGGAGACGGGATCATTTGATGCATTCCCATCAAAAAAAAAAGGTACCATTTGGCCATCCTCACTAACTTACTGTATTCATTCTCTCACTCACATACAACGCACATCCTAAACCGCTGTATCTAGAAGCATGTGCATAGAAGTTCCTTGTATAACGAAGGGGAGCATTAAAGAAGGATTTTCTCAAATTCTTTCCATTGAGTTAAATAGGGGTTGACAGTTTGCATGGAATTTGTAATTTTTGCCGCTGGGAAACATCATCGGGCACCCGGTATGTGTCTTAATAAGTGCCAATAAAAATGTCTCCATTAACTCCAAGCACAGAATATATTAGGCAGTGCCGTTTGTTTCATTTACTTACTGGCGCCGTAAATAGCAATAGAACCTAGAACCTAGGTACAGAAACTGGGTTATTTTAGCGCAGTAACGAGCCAGCCATCCGTCACTATTAGTTACAAAGACAAGCGCGAGGTACGCAGTTAAGACACTTAAGTTGTGTGCAGGCGGGAAACTTTTAGTTGCTACACGAAAACCGTACGTGGCGTGTACCTTGATATTTTTGTTGTCAGGACAACATAATGGTACCTTCTTACGTATTTTGAACGCTACGTTTTTCTGCAAACCCAGAAGAACTACTTTTGCAATATAAACTTCCAAAGAGCATTCAAATCAAATCAAACGATTATTTGTTGGACATATATATACATTGTGTTTTATAAAGATTTCTAGGATTTTTACATAAATTGTGTAACGCTATCAATCAGACATGGCTTAACAATGACTAACTATGATTGTGTTGATCTAACCCCGTTTACAAGGCAAAGATCAGTACGATTACGATATTTTATTGTATCATTTTGGGATCACATGGCGGTTGTGATACTGCATTTGCTTTGAATCGTGTGAACAACTTCACATGGTTGGTGGTAAATTACAGATGTTGACGTGTTTAGGTCACACAGCGCTGCGCTGTACCGTACAGCGCAGCGCCGAGTGAACGCCCGGTCAGTATCCAATCAGTAAAGCGTTGTGTTTTCCTGGAGAGCGATTTTTGACACCGCAAAGTGAAACCCCATCAGTTTCATGACGGCCGTCACTATGGCCGTTACATGACGGCCACCGTTCTTAATCAAAATCGGGAGAAAACAAAACATGCTGGTCTAGTAATACGAGCATTCTAAACTATGTTTAACCCCCGAGTCCCGACGGAAACAGAGGGATATTATTAGTTTAACGTGTGTATCTGTGTCTGTCTGCGCCATCGTAGCTCCCAAACGACAACCGTATTTAGTTTTGTAAATAAGTTCTTGTTCGCATCAGATTGATTTCTGTAATTATTTAGTCATACTTAGTACATTTAACGAACTAATGCTTGTCTACTTAAGTTACAGATCACACATTAAGTCTTATGAAGTAACAGAAACTACATATATTCTATTGCCTGACACCATTGTGAACCGTAAGTTTGCGTCAAGTTTCAAGTTGCAGTAACTACGATTGAATGAGTTGCTTTCAGTAGGAATGTCATCGTATTTCCGCGAGGAAACACTTGTGTTGCAGTGTAAGGCGGGTTATAGACAGGCAGCACGTTGTAAGAAAGGGAGCTACACAACTATTTGCTTTTACGAATTAAAACAATGGTTTTTGATATTATTCTACTGTTTTTTGATATTACTCTACTGTTTTTTACACGGTTACTAGTATTGCTGCACGTTAAATTTAAACTGGAAGAATAAAAATAAAAAAATTAAACATACCTACCTACGTTTGTATGAAAATTTTGTTGTTGAAATTAAAAATTCCGGCTCCTACAAGTCGGAAATTCTAATTTCACGTTTTAATTGAAAAAAAAATTTACTTCAGGTTGGTTTACAATTCGGTACCTATAAGATCAGAAGAATATCTAAACCCAAAAATCAAACATAACTAGACGTGAAACGAAGTCCGCGTTAGCATAAAGGTTAATACGCGTTTACGCGGCGACTACCTTTGCTTGCGAACAAAAACCGCCCGATCTCCCATCAAATATTAGCGTACCGGAATAATATTAAACGAGAAATAAAAGAGAGGCCTCAGGGCTCTCGGAATTAAAGGGATGGTCACTTTGAGGCGACAGCAGCGGTTGCGGTAGCGATTCTCGTGAAAAACACAAACATTTGCCAATAATATGGAAGACTAGCAATGCCCCACGGTTTCACATGCATAAGTGTCTATCCCGTGGGAATATCGTGATAAAATGTACCCTATGTGTTAATCCTGGTTATAAATTATCAGTGTGCCAAATTTCATCCAAGTCCGTTCAGCCGTTTGTGCGTGAAGAAGTAACAATCATACAATCAATCAATAAATCAATCAATATTTTTATTGTGGATCATAGGTAGGTACATACATAATACAGGTCTTAAATAATTAAATTGTGATCAACTATGTCCCGCCCTTAGGGCATACAATAGTTAGGTACAATAAATTAAATTAAATTTACTTACATTATTGTTACAAATTATTAAGAAGTCGCATAAAATAAAAAAAAAATATAAAAAACATTAAATAATGAAAATGAAACGGAACGAATTTTAGTAGGTACACATTTATACATATCAGTGGGCCACCGAACACATCATGACTGAGGGAGACTATGTTGAAGCAGTGGTTTGTCTGATAGGAAGTCTTTTTAACCGACTTCAAAAAAAGGAGGAGGTTCTCAATCCGTCCGAATCTTTTTTTTTTTTTGTATGTTCCCCGATTTCTCGAAGACGCCTGGACCGATTTGGAAAATTTTTATTTTGTTGGAAAGGGTATACTTTACGGATTGCTATTCGATTACTTTAATATGGTTGCTAAGCAATTTATGCTCGTCACAATGCTTATGGTGAATGGTTGTTGAGGAATTCTCCTGGTTCTTACCAGGAGAACTCCTCAACAATTAACGTCCCAGCATTGGGAAAAGCAATATTTTGTAAAAGGTGATGAGCTGTTGACGTTAGGCTATTGTAACTTAGATAAATCACAAACTCTCTCACTAAGAAGTGAAAAATAAAAACGTTTTTACAAAAAAAAGAACCGACTTCCAAAAAAAACTACAAAGTGATAAATAACTTTAATTTCGGAAGTCGGTGTCAATAAACGAAAATGCAGGACCAACGACACCGACTTCCGAAATTAAAGTTATTTATCACTTTGTAGTTTTTTTTGGAAGTCGGTTGTTTTTTTTTTTGTAAAAAAGTTTTTTATAGAGTAGTAGCACTTGTCCACTAACAGATCATGGAGATTCTGTTGAATTTTTTTTTAATTCCTTAATTTTTCTGATAGGCCCCGGAATACTATTGAAGATGCGAGAAGCTGTGCAAAAGATACTTTCATGCATTAGATAAGTCTTGCTAGCTACTGTGCGCAATTTGACCTTAAGTCGTACACGCGTGTAGTAATTATACATGTCAATATTATTTTTGACAAATACTGCGGCCTCAAATATATAGACACATGGCAGTGTTAGTACGTTCATTTTTTTTTTTATGGCCGACAGGAGTCAGTTTCACATAATTTTAATATAGCCCTGATGCAACGTTTTTGAGTAATGAAAGCACGCACTTTATCTGTAGGCTGTTGCCCCAGAATATTACACCGTATCTGAGGATAGAACTAACGTAACCATGGTAAGCTGTTAGTAAAGTAGTCTGATTCGCTATTTTCCCTAATCTACGAAGCGCATATGAAAACTGTCCCAGCTTTTTGCATACATGGTCAGTAGGTAACCCTAGAAATTTTGTTACTTCAGTTTCTTCAATGGCGCTATCTAGGTAATGGATTTTTAAAGTACCTGTACGCCGAGTTCGTATTTTAAAATTCATTATTTTAGTTTTGTCAATGTTAATCATTAAATAATTTATTTTAAGCCAGTCTATAATTAATAATATTGTTTGGTTAATGTCAGATTCTAGATCAATTGTATTATCATTAACGAATAAAATAGTGCTATCATCGGCAAATAGTGTAATGTCATGATTTGTTACCGAAGCCATGTCATTTATATAAACAAGCAAGAATAAAGGACCCACGATACTCCCTTGAGGAACGCCGAATTTAGCAGTTCCAAATTCAGAAGCATATATTTCTTCTGTTTTAGTAATGGGATTTAACCTCCTTATTTCTGTAAATTGTTGTCTGTTGTTAAGGTATGATTCTATTAGTTTGTACACATTACCTCTTACACAATATGCATACATCTTTCTTAAGAGGATCTTGTGGTCGACCCATTCGAAAGCCTTAGACATATCCATGTATAACGCGACAGCCGGCAGCCCTTTTTCCAAGTTAGATATTACCTTATGCAGAAAGTTATATATTGCCATATTTATGGATTTGTTTTTCCTGAAACCATATTGACTGGATATACAAAAACACTCACAAACTATCGCCTTATAATATTAGTGTAATTAAGTGGAAACGAAACAACATAATAGAAATAAAGAATGGTTGTAACGAATCAACGTAAATGCATACAAAAATAGCACAAAATATCGATTACAGCCAACGTAGGTCTAAGAGGTTTTCAGTGAAACAGAAAAAAAGAAACGGACATTTTCAAAATAATAAAAAACACAACAACAGACAAGAATGAATCAATAAAAAATCTTCATTACTGTTTTAATGGATGAGTAATGAGTTATTGGCGGAACACTGACACACACATAACTTATTGGCTTTTGCTAGCATTGAAAACGATATGACAGTAGATCCATCACTTTCTCGCGTCTACACCCGCGCGGCTGTTCCCGCGCGTCCGTGTCTGAATCCTTAGACTACTTCTCGCGTTAAATACGGCTTACTCACACTCAACTTCACTCCAGTGGAATTATATTCGGCTGTCGTTTTCCTCAGCTTGCTAATGAAGTACTTTTTTCTTTTTTTGTCATTATTTAATACTTCAAAGTGGAGGCGACATCTGTAGGATGAACGCGTATTGAAATAAGGAAGATTTTTTTTAGCTTGACTGTGAAAAATAAAATGTTTTTGATGTTTGTTATGAAGAAAGATTTTTTATTTATTATAAACTAGAGTAAACATCGTGATAATTCTCCCGCCCTTATCCTTTTCTATCCTACATATCTTTTTCTTCCACACTACACTGTACTAGGTAAACAAACCAAACCAGCATTCTAATTGCGAAACACACTTTTAAATTACAATCCGAAGAATTTTGAAGAAAATCCTAATCCATTGCTTCATATGTTTGATAGATTCGTCTGCTCACAACGTAAATAACGCAATATATATTTTTGAACTGTCAAAATGAATGGCATTGCCATTGTAAGTATGTTACGCTATTACCCCTCCGGATTAATGCCCTAAAGACAAGTACATACCCTATATGGCCCTATAGAATACTATGCATACTTATTCCTTGATTCCAATAAAGCAGGCGCTATTCGTCTGCTAATCTATGTCTACTTCGTCCACTAGGTCGAAGTTGGCAACAGTTTCTATTACACTTGATACTTCACTTGTATCGCTATTCGCCTACATGTCGGTAATATCAAAGTTTTCTAGTTAACAGTATCGTGTTGTTGACGCTAAACGGTTTCTAAGGTAGCTACAGATAAGATCTTGCCTCATAATTCTATGAAGGCTTCTTGTTTGATGTCTTTGTAAATTACAAAATGATTATTATTGAAATCTTGGAAGTTGTCATCAATGTTTAGCGGTATTGTCTACAGGTCATTCACAGTTATTTTAACTCTGGTCTTTATACCCCTTGTAATAAAGTTTCTGTTGGATTGCTACTACTGAGAAGTCTATCAAAATCACAATGATCTTCTATTATCGTTATAATACACACGCATACTCATGTTTAATGGAATACTGACTTAACTCAAAACAGACGATTTTTGGGAAAGCGCAAAGAAGATCTCGCTATGAGAACTTATCCTACCTGTTGACGCATAAAATTAAATCTGATTGGATTAGATTAGATTAATTAATCATGAATGCTTGAATTTTGAATGTATGATTAACTAATTATGAGATCTGAGTAAAAAAAAATCCTGAAATAATTCTGACCTATCTACTAATGGGTCACTGTTCCATTAAGCATGCGATAAGGTTGCTGCAGTCAGACCGGAACCAGGTGAATACTAGTTTGTCATTAACATTGAGTTATGGGTTTCGAAAAGATTACCAAGCATTCATATTATACTTCATATACTAGACAAAACTCATGGTTTCTCTGAAAAAATACAGCAAGCAAAGCAATCTTCTATCAAGGACACACCAGAAAGCCCCGAAAAACAATACTCCTAAGTAAGAATTCCCGACCTCTATTCATCTTTAAACAATTCAAAATACCAATACATGCGTCGTCATACCATTCATCTTCGCGAAGTTTCGTTACATCACGAGAGCACAAAAATTATGAACCGTAAGCAGTCCAGGCATAAATCATTATATATTATCATAAATAAATATTCAATGGCGTCCCGTATTAAATTTCATATCTCTGTGTGTTTGGCGAGCTTCCAAAGGCCACGATTGCCTGGTACAAAGAAAAAATTGCTAGAAGAGACTGAAATATAATTTTAAGAATATATGCCATCACTTCTCAAAAACGCTATCGCATAAATTATCCACCAATGTATACCGGGCATATATCTACTAACTTGGAAACGTAATGTTTCAAAGACCCTAAGATGTAATCAAAAGTAATAATATAATATGTGAAATTATAAATATGGGAGGTTTGGCTTATGTTTTGTATGAAAAAATCTACTCAGGTCAAATAAGGGAAATAATTATAGCTTTGGTTGTAAGAAATCACTTAGCTTATTAATATGATCGCATCCAGTCTCCCTAACTCCTCGCCACTGACTATGCAAAATCCGGTCCAATGTTTTCGCAGCGCACTTCACTATAGGTACTATCCATTTTCTATCCATTAAGGACTCTTGATTCTTTCTCAAATTGTTTGTCCGCAGTTTCGCTTCCTGCTTCGGGAACTATGGCTTTTGCGTCTTTGTTCCACCACATTTTTCGGTTCTGGTCTACTTCTTTTGTAGGATGTGGGTGCACAGTTTGTAAGTAGTTTCTTTTCGATCTAATGTATGGTTTGGAGTCACTTAAGTAGTACTCCGAATGGCTTAAGGAAATATTTTTTCTTATGCTGCCTTAGGTTAACATTCTTGGATTGCATTTTATCAGAATACGAAAAGCGATATATGGGACGTAGTTTACATCCTCTGCCACTCTTCGATTGGGAACTTACATTTAATAGCAATTTTATACACAGACCGAAAGTAGGCATCACGGATAAAACTAACGTAGTAACGTACTAAGAAGAACAGCCTAAAAACATAATAACCATACCCCATTACCCTTCCAACAAATATCCAACAAACCAGGTAAGTACCCCTGAAAACTGACCAAACATTGTGGGAGTCTCTAAAACCCAACGAACCGAATTAACATTTGTTTTTCGACTTCATTACCGCAAATACCTTCCCTTCCGCAGCTGTGAGCGCTCAGCTTAACAGGGGAAGCCAATCAATTCGAGATTAGGTTATTTTGTTTGTACTCAACTACTCATCGCCCAAGAAGTAGACCAAGAAGTTTAGTAGGTAATACACGTACAGTGCCTCCAAAAGATAGTTGACATTTTTCTCCTTCAGCTGCGATTGTGATTTAAAATTCTAGTTTCAAATGTTTGAACTGTATACTGTAACGTTTATATTGACTTATTCAACTACCTTTTAAATCACAATGTGGCATCACAGCTGAAGTGAAAAAATGCCAACTAACTTTTAGAGGGAACTTTGTTTTATACAGGGGTGAAAAATTACAATAAACTCGTTCTAGAAAATTGCCAACAACTAGCTCTGTTATTTAATTAAATATTCATCACACAGACCCTTTTATTTTTCGATAGAAATGAACACTATGCCTAGTTGCTGTGTTGCTTGTAAAAATATTCTAAAAAAGTTCTATGTAGACAGTAAACCGATAATAACATCGCAGTGTTATAACTTACAGGCACGAAGAAAATACATATAACAGGTAAAAGAAAACAGGGATCCAATGAAGGATTCCAGAATTAACTTGCCACTTGTAACAAATATGTGACGAAAGAATAGAAAACCAAGGCCACAAAAACGATTATGTTCGTCTTCCGTTCCAAGTTCCAGGTTTTTTTTTTTCTTCTCCAGATTCCTCCAAGTTCACGTGAACATTATGATAAAGTGGAACACCTGCGGGTCGCTGATTTACCGCCACGTTGGTAAAGCCAGCTATTAGCGCTGCGACTAATTGTCGCACCGCAGCGCGACGCGTTGAGTCGACAAAGCGAGGATTTGCGTTGGCGAGTTTGCTGTTGCAATTTTACAGATTTGGACTTCATTTTGTTGTGGATTTGTTATATTTTTAGAGGGTCCGTTTTCAGTGTTGAGTGTTTTAACTGGATGCCTGTTTTGAACAAAAAAATCCAATTGCTTTGTAAACATAAATTAAATATTACTGTTTGAATTTTAAAATCTGAATAATCAAACAACTACCAAACTTTTGATAATGCTTCAGCACTGAAAACTAAATACAATTTATACTACACGTTCACAAAATGAAAACATTTTACTCAATCCGTGGAATTTTTATTTCAATTGTCATACCAGATTGTATTTTCAATCCAAAAACAAAATCTGTACGATGAACAGGCCTCATAAAATCCGCAAGTTAATTATAATGAGTCGTATGCCGGCTAATCGCAGTGACGCTTTGTCTGAACTGACAGAACAATGTGGTGGTCCCATTCACAAGCAGTCTTTTGTGAGAGCTCGCGTTTAATTTATTGCACCTTTCTTACTCAGAAGTTGGGAACGAGTTTGTAATAATTTCTCGGTAATCGCATGCTCTATGCCTCCTGATTTTTTAAATACCATCTTAAAGATATTATATTATTTTGTTATTTTTAACTTGACTGCACTGAACCTGTGATTTCTTTGCCTATTTTTTTTATTCAGATGACGATGATTCAGAGACACAGGCCTCCTCTCTGTTAGAGTGAATGAGCCGTAATCCACCACGCGGACCCAGTGCGGGTTTGTAGGTTTCCTCACGATGTTTTCCTTTACCGTTTTTGAGAGCAGCGGCGATGAAATAAACTACTTGCATAAAGTAAAACGCCTGTCTGGGTTCGAATCCACGACCAACAACTCATAAATCGGGGCCACTACTGCTTTCTAGTAAATAAGTAATAAATATACTATAGGTAATAAATGAAGGAAAAGAAAGAAAGAAAAATTGTTTATTCTGCAAACGCTTATCCTTAATTACAAATTGACCATTTACATATTTTTGGTATGCATGAGATGCTTAATTGTCGATAGGGTTGATTCAGAATGCAGTGCAGACAAAAAATACTTTGCTTGGGTGGGTAGTGAACTTCTTTGATTTGATGTAAAAATTAAACTGGTTATAAAACGTTTTTCATTAGCTCCAAACTGTTCAGAAGTGTGGTTGCTATATTCGCGAATCAGTCAGGGTCAGTTCACACCGCGACGCGACGCGGCGCGCAGTTTTCAAGATAGCAATACATTTATAAACCTTATCTACTACACAAAAAGGCACACAATTCAGTGAGGTGGGCCGCGCGGCGTAGCTCGACGTAGTAGACACCACCTCACTGAATTGTGTACTTTTTTGAGTAGAAGATACGGTCTATAATTGCTATCTTGAAAACTGCACGCCGCGCCGCGTCGCGTCGCGGTGTGAACTGACCCTCAGTGAGTTGCGGGACACGGCCCGACCGAGCACGCAAACTGTTGTATCCATACGTTCTCAATTTCGATTCCAGTTGTTCAAAACTTATAATTTAATAGAGAGAACATCTTGTATACTCTTAGGATAATTACATGCCGGAGATGCTCGCGATCGCGGTCGCTATCTTGATTCCTCGATCGATACTCGCTATTTCTACATGGATGACGGTGCGCACACGTCTCGCTTCAGACGCACCTGAAATTTCAGTCGCTATCGCGCTAGGCGCGATCGCGAGCATCTACATCGTTTGTAATTACCCCTGACAGCAATGGCTGACATTGATGCCATAAAAAAAAAACAAATGAGATGTTTTGTTTAGGAGCTGAAACAAAAAGGAGCCATCTTTGTGTCAATGTGCCTGTGAAGTGTTTGCCTGTGAAATTAAACATAATTGAATGGTCCGTATATTAGATACACAGCTGTAACTGTATAACACGGCAAATTCACATAAAATGTAAATTTGCAAATAATTTTCTTGACACATACGTTCTTTTTTAACCGACTTCAAAAAAATGAGGAGGTTATCAATTCGATAATTTTTTTATGTTTGCTACCTCAGAACTCCGTTATTTATAAGCCGATTTGCGTAATTTTTTTTTATTTTAAAGCATTTTGAAAAGAAAATGCTTTCAAATCTAAAGGACCAATGTAAAAAGATTGGTCCTTTAAAAATTTCATCAAAATCGTATTTTTTTTCCTAATGGTATCTAGTAGTTGACCTTTAGAGGTCGTGACTACTTAACCGGACTATCCTGTAGTTACCTTAAGTGAAACTTAAAGCCTCCAGCCAGGGGCATATAATTAACTACATTATACTAAGTGACTTCGCACTAAGGGCACCCCTGTGGGGTACCATCAAAATCGGTTTAGTATTTTGGTTTTAAACAAAAATTACGGGTAATAATTCAAGTAAACGAATTTGCGTCGTTTGCTTTCCTTTAACTTTTTCTTTAACACTGTAGGTATGTATGTAGTTAATTCGATCATTTAATTTTCTATATTTTATGAATGAGCATTTTTTTATACTAATACTACGTTATAATCGATCCCTGTAGTATGTTCGATCAGATTGTTATAAAATTTGCGTCTTTGCCTATAATGCTGAACAAAGCCATTACAAAACCCAAAAAGTTCCTCGTCTGCCATGGCCACACTAGCAAAGCATCGCAATTAGATTCAATTAACGCCAGGCATCGTTACGGCCCGTTAATTATTCCACCTGGAGGCTCCGCGGCCGGCCGGGGGAAATGACTGCTGATACCCTATTGGTAAGTTCTGTTCCACTGTTATGATATGGCCCCGATAAAGACTATTAGCTGGGAAATCTGTTTTTTTTTCTGCTCACACAAAAGGTCGCCCTTATCCCCCAAAGAATAAGATGTAGGTTTATAGTGTATATGCCATCAACTAGGTTCCCAAACACCAGGCTTACTGAAAAAAAAACCATATGGAAAAACGCTATAACACTTTACCCGACCTGGGATCAAATTCAAGACCCATGGCGCTTGCAGCCATTAGAGCAATGGAATGGTATGGATGAAACTAACAAGGCAAGGTAAGCGTTTTTCTTTCAAGGATGGGAAATCATCAAATGACCCCTCCCGCTCTGGGTGGAGCGGAAGGGAGTGTCACTCTTACTGACTAAAACCCATCCGTGTTCCTTCCCTTTATGTTCCGGGGTAGCGGTAACCCTTTCGGACAATCCCGCTGCCCCGGCAAGGCAAGGTAATCCTTGGCAATTTATATAAAAATGAAAGAGGTAAATAAGGATATTGTTTTGAATACATTCATCACATCCTGTATCAGACATTTGCAATTCATAACATCTTTGTAGAAGAATCACTAGATATGTTTTTGATGAAATAGATTTAATTGATTTTTGACTTAACAATGACAATAGTAGAAGATCGTACATTTTATCTCTATATAAGGATAGCCTATAGAATACTTAAAATATACTACTGAAGTCGAGCACTTATGGTTCAAGGAAATCATCGTGTGATTTCCTTACAAAAAATTTGAAGATGTGTGACTTCCACCAACCCGCACTGGACCTGCGTGGTGGATTACGGCGCACTCTAAACTCAAACTTAAAGCATTTATTTCAATTAAACCAACTACAGGCACTTTTGAGTTGTTATGGGTTAGGTCAGTCAGAAAGATGAAGCTAGTTGCCCATTCCAAAGCGTAGGTACCTATGGAGAAGAACGGGCAAGAAACTCCATGGACACTTTTAAATTATATTTTTACAAAAATATTAGTTACATCATTCATGTTAAAAATTATGCATGTGAGAACGATGTAAAACTTTAAAAGCGTCCGTAATAAAAAGGCGTAAAAAAAAAACAATTCAAATATTAAATTAAAATAAGCCATGGCAGCAAAGAGATGACCAGTCCCTAGTGACAGCGCCCGTTCACGAACATGACGCATGTATTAGCACCATTCAGCTCAACCATTTTCAAGTGAGCTAAATGATCCAACACATGCGCCACCATCAGCGAGACATTTGAGTGAGCATGACATACCCTCAGCCGCCAGGGCACATTCAAGTCAATGAAAGATGTACCCAGTAAATGGTAACTTTATAGTATGACATAGTACTCACACATGTGCTATGCAATTATACAATACTAGGAGATTGAATTTATGTAATGCAAAAATTGTATTTTAAAATCTTCAGCAGCTCCAACAGTATTTTCCAATGATAATCAATTTATTTGTGCGTCCTTATGGAGCAGGACCAACGTTTAGCCAAGCATTTTTATCAGCGATGTAATCACCCAATTTATAATATGCCTGATTGCATAGAGTGCGTTTTATACAAGATTTAAACTTCGTTTCATTCAGTTCAAGTATGTGGGTAGGTATTTCATTGTAACATTTTAAACAGTAGCCCATGAAAGATGAATCTACTTTAGCCAGCCTGAAACCTGGTTGAACTAATTGGTCCCTATTTCTAGTTATATAATTTGTGTCTTTCACCTCTTTTACTAAAAAGATGTTTTCCTTACGTACATGATATTTTCATAGATATATTGACAAGGTACCGTCATGATGTTAATATCTTTAAACAGCTCTCTTAGAGAGTCACGCCTGCGGAGGTTATATATGGCTCTGATGGCTCTTTTCTGCAGAATAAAAATAGAATCGATGTCTGCAGCCCGTCCCCATAGTAAAATACCGTACGACATAATACTATGAAAGTAACTAAAATAGACCAGTCTCGCGGTATCAACATCAGTAAATTGACGGATTTTTCTGACAGCATATGCTGTTGAACTTAACCGTCCTGCAAGGGATGTTTAATGGGGACCCCATTGAAGCCTTGAGTCGAGCGTGATACCCAGGAAAACATGTTTTATCGAAGACTTTAGTTTCTCTTGATTCAATACTATCTCACAATGACTACTTTTGACATTTGGTAAAGAAAATCTTATGCACTTGGTTTTTTTTCCCATTTAGTACTAAATTATTAGCAGTGAACCAATTTTGGATCTGCAGTAGGGCATTATTTACGCCGTCAAGATCCCTCTCACAGAGAGAAGGCTGGAATCTCAGCGTTGGGCACATTAAAGATGCATTTATGATAAGGACTTTCGAATTGCCAAGGTGTCACTCAGTGACAGAAAGTTGAACCTAGTTTCCTGCTACATAGATCCATGGCAAAAACTGCTTGGACTAGAACACATTTCCAGCTAGCAACCTTGCTAAACAAAACACTAGTTTATCTAAATCACGACGTACTAATACATCAATATTGGAGTGTACAGCAGAACTGCGATGCTGCAGTAAATCTGCCTCCCTCGGGACGTAATCAGTAGAGTAGTAGGTAAACGAGGTGTCCGATGTTCGTACGGTGTTTATCCGGTTGTTGGCCGGTGTTTGTCCGGCATGATACGGATTGGTAATCGACGGAGGCGAATCGGGGACGAAAATAATGTGCTCAATATTCGTCACCTACGTTTGTAGATGACGAATATTGAGCACATTATTTGAACCAGGCCTGCCTGGCATGCCTGGTTCACGCAAGAATTGCAATTAGTAGGAAGCGACTATAACAATATAAAACCTTCATTTGTTAATAAGTAAAAAAACTATAACAGTGTAAAATCACTTTATGTCGGCCCTTGTGAATCAGTATGCTATAATAGAATACTCTTAAAAAGTATATCACATAAATTACAGATATCAATCTGCCTGCCTTTTCCCAACAAATGTTGAGATCCACGAATTACAGCCTCGACCAACGGCTTAACATGCTTTCCGAGGCACGGAGACGATCCGCGGACCAACTAGACTTATGCGGGTGTTATTACTTAGCCACAAGTCCCAGAAATTCCCATAAATTACAGATAATTAAAAAAGTAGCAGTTTCACAAAGGGTGACGCAATGGGGGTCTTATTTGATTGAACCGTGTAATATTGCCATTACTAGTAGTATCGTGCAGGATAGAGTGGAGGGCACTAGACCACGCGGACGCTCACCTATGAGATGGACTGTCCAAATTAAATCCGCAGTGGGCGATCCCTTGTATCACATCAGCTCCTAGACAAGAAACTACATGAGGACCACAACCGCTCTGACAAGAGTGATACGAAGAAGAAGAGTAGTATTATTGAATATTAGAATCACTGTAGGTACGTAATACATTACATTATCTACTACAGAAGATCGCGAGGAAGACCTGTATGAGACTCGCACAGACCAGGGAAGCATGTCAGGGAGGAGGCCTGTACTGAGCAGTGGATGAAACAAGCCTGCCGATGATGACGTTGATGTACTACATAAAGCGACTGCCATAAGATGTTCATGATCTGTCATTTCTTAGATTAACGTAAAATGTACATTCAAATAACCACTCACAGCTGCACACCTAGGTACTCGTGACGTAGGCTTTAAATGACCAAGAATATTTTTTCGGCTCGCCGCGGGTGGCCTCGCCTCTAATACACGACTCGTACACAAAAAAATTCTATGGACCGTTATTAAACTAATTAAATGAAGGTATCGTCAAGTAGACAGAACAGGGAACATTACACTGCTTGTTTCGTAACTTTAAATGACTTTGATTTTTTTCAATAAATGTTTATTTCTTGTTTATTTTTTATGTTTGTTTACATTACGCCAATTCAAATTTCAAAAAATATTGTTTCAAAACCCTATTTTTTATTTACCTAAAAAATAGCCCCATTCATACTGAATCCAACGACATACGAGTATAATACATACCATTGTTCTTCCAGTTTTACTTTGTGTAAATTATTTCATCTCCGCTGCTCTCTAAACGGCAAAGGAAAACATCGTAAGGAAATCAGCATGTCCTAGAACCAAGAATTCGAACTCATGTGACATCTACCAAACCGCACTGGGCCCGCAAGGTGGATAAAGACCACTCCATCTCACCGAGAGGAGGCCTGTGTGACAATAACACACAATAAATGTATACGTAACATTTTTTTTTTTTTTTCATTTTTGAAAGTACCTATCATAATTATAACCAAGATTTTTAATATCCAAAATCTTCCTGTTACCTTCTATTCAGTAAATAAATAAACATCTTCTCATAAACACTCAAGTCTTTATGAAAGGTCTGAAAAAAAAAATCTTAAAAGCTTTAAAGATGTTTTCAGAGGCAACATGGAATAAAACATGTTTTATTAGCTGATTGGTTTAATTCCGCAAAAGTGTCTTTTGATCCAAACTCATTACATTAGCGTTGCTATTGAATGTTTTTATTTTAATTATGGTAAAAGTGGATAAGATTTTTAAGAAATGTTTTTCTCGATTAGGTACATAAATATATCTGTAAATTACTCTAAGGTTTTCCTTTTCTTCAATTTACACAATTTCAATAAGTGCTAAGGAAACAGCCAGTGAGAGCAGTGGTGGACCAGTGGGAACGGCCGCAACTTACGAGTTGTAGGTCGTAGGTTAGATCCCAGACAGGCGCTTTACTTTGTGCAAATCATCGCTGCTTTTAAAAAAAAATATTTAAATTATCCCAATTTAGCTTAGGATGAACATGTCAAAGACCAAACTCATTACTAACAGCATCAAAAGGACATACATGCATATTGGGGGTGAGGAGATAGCATATATGCCCAGGACTATATCAGATCGGGTCAAATAGTCTCCTTCCAGGCGCGACAAGACAAAGAAGTTGCTCGACGCACCGAGACGCCTGGAGGAGCTGCTGGTCTATGAAGGATCTTCTAAAAGGTGATCTACCGCTATGTCTCAAAAGTAGAATTATGGACATGTGTATTCTCCCCATTCTCACATATGGTGCTCAAACCTAGTCTTTGACACTTCAGCAGAGGTCCAAGCTGGAGGTTTGCCAGCGAGCCATGGAGTGCAGTACCTATCCTGGGGATCGATTTTCTGACCGTATAAGGAACACAATACTGCGTATCAAAACCAAGATAACGGACGTTACCCAGAAAGCCGCTAAACTTAAGTGGTACTGGGCCGGACATGTCTGTCGCATGTCAAATGACAATTGGGCTAAGAGAACCACCGATTGGATCCCACTAAAGACCCGACGCCAACGCGGCAGCAGGACGAGCTTGACTCCTACCGCAGGGACTGGCCGGCACTCGCAAAAGACAGAACTGTGTGGAAAAGGAAGAGGGAGACTAGGCTAGTTATAGTTAGAATTCAGTTAGTCGGAGTAATAAACTAGACCTGTATTAAAAAAACACTCTCGAATCATAATGTAAAAACTATGGCCCTACTTGGAAAATCGTTTCTGAAGTAAAACTATTCAAACGATCAGGAGCAATCCGTGCTCCTCTCAAGCCGAATCCATTGCCAGTCCAATGAATACCATTATGTGAGCACATTATCATATAGGATTGCCAAACTGAGTTCTGAGTGGACCTTTGGGTAAGTTTTACCCATTTGTGGGCAATTATTTAGGGAAATAGGTATACTCGAACTCCGCACTAACAAACTTTATATTTGAATGTTCCTTTTTCACAGACAAACCGTGAAAACGGTTATATAAGGCAAACTTTTAAGTACAACACTACTGTAAACTCTTTATAAATAAACTAGCTTCTGTACGTGACCTTGTCCGTGTGAAATTTCTTGTTCCCCGATCCACTGCGTCGCATCGCATCGCATGCCCGCGCTATTACTTCGTTTTCACTTAGCTTTCTTTCACACTTTTTTTCTCGGCTCCTTATAGGGTCCTAGTGTGATATAAATAGCCTCTAGCTTCCTCAAAAATTGTGGTATTAAATTCAAAAAGAATTATCCAAATCTGACAGGTATTTTAGAGATTAGCGTGTTCAAACAAAAATCTCTTCAGCTTTAGTATTAGCCAAGATAAATAGATGGGAATAGATAGGTGTGAACCTATGAAATTGACGTTTAACATTAAAAAAGAAAATTTTATTTCTCATTAATTTGCCATTTAAAATTAATGAGCAATTAATGAATTAATTTTATTGTATTGAAATTGCACTTTTGCCATTTTAGTGAAGTTCGTTGACGGCTTTGCTATAAAAATCCTGGCGACGCGGCGACGATGGGAATGGATGAACACTTTAGAGGCATTTTTCACCGCCTCGTTGGATTTGAAATTTTTCCCCGTGTAAAAAGTTATACAAATTCCAATTAAAAATGGAAATTAGTTGGAGCAAGGTGTGATGAGTATGGTGGGTGACGGAGTTCGAGTCGTAACTTCTACAGCTTTGAGACGGTCCGGTGTGCGGTGCTTGTTGTTGTTGTTCTGTGACCCACTTGCCGAGCCGACTACGGAGGATATTATGTGATTTTAACCTGTATGTATATACATCTGTTCTCTCATAAATTCAAAGGTACTCATAATAATTTCACAAATGAGGTATCGTTAGAAGCGTCTTGACCGTCCGCTGGTTTTAGACTATGTGACGTCACACTAAATTCAACGCTTTGGAATGGGCAACTAGCTTCATATTTTCTGGCTGACCGACATCTTGACAATTCAAAAGTGCCTGTAAATGGTTTAATTGAAATAAATGCTTTGCGTTTGAGTTTGAGTTTCAATATGGCGCCCTCTAGGGGACTTAAAGTAATGAATTTAAAAATAAATATTTTAGAATTTTGCCTTGTTGGGTATCAAATGAAAGAGCTCAATTAGCACATTTCAAAAATATAAATATTACTGCCAAAGTAATTTAATAAAAAATAAGTTTCAAACTAAGACCCGACTAATGAAAAGGATCAAACAAGAAAGTACCTTCCCGTGGTCGCCTGCTACCAAAGTTTATAAGTAGGTATGTTAGTACAGCGGCATGCGACCACGGAAAGGTACTTTCTTGTTTCATCCTTTTGAGTAGTCGGTTTTAATTTTTAAACTTGTTTTTTTCTTATCTTGCCACGACGGAACTCGTGTTCGAAAATAGCGCGCAATTTCGATTTTTCCACAGTTAAGTACAGTATACAGACATATTAAAAAAAATCTAACGGCGGGAAAACAAATGAACATCTCATTTTCAAAAACAAAATGTCATGATATATAAAAAAAAATACTAAAAAGAAAGAAATATATCAATCTTCACAATAGCCAGTATCAAAAAATTTCAAAGGTAGCCTATGGTAGCAAAATGACAAAATGATTACTCTCTGACTGAGATTTACTTACAAGTGTTCAAAAAAATGAATGTTAAAGACTTGTACAGAGGCCAGCACATCAAGCTACCCCAATCTGTCAAATTTCTTTGATAGATTTTCAACTTTACCACAAAGGTATAAGGTTCATATTCAATTGGGAAAATTTGACAAATTGGGGTAGGTTGATGTGCTGGCCTCTCTACTTGAGATAGTCCGATGGTGAATTCAAAGCATGAAAATAATTGTTGCAAATTCTTTTTTGAAAGAAAAGAAAGAAAATACATGTATTTAGCACAGACTAAAAGACACACAATACACCAAATACAGCAGCAGTATCCTTACAATATGCCTCCAATTCTGTATTCTGCCGGGTAAATAATAAAAACAAATTCCATCAAACACTGCCATAGCAATTCTAATTCGAATTCCTCAAAATTAATCCAATTCCGACAAAAAAATTGTTCAATTATAATACCAGTGGAAATTTTCAGTCTCTGAAGTAACTGTAGGAATCCATTCGGGAACGTTTTCAATGAATACCATTACTGACAAAATAGATAGGTTGGTACAGAAGGCCAGTTTCTTACAGCGAGCGAAAATAGGCGCACGCTCACATAGACACGTACATGAAAACACACGTAGGTATGCCACGTATCATAAGGGGGCTGCGGTAAGGTAGCCCGCGAAATTTAAATATATTTACGTTTTTTTGCAATTTGCAGGCTAGTGTCAGGACGTTGATAAAAATATGATTCGCGACCGTAAGGAATATGATTATACGGAATTAGGATCAGCAATAAAACTCTTTCAGTTAGAATTGGCCTCAAATGTCATGATTTCATGAAATAGTAGTTTATTAGGGTAATATGAACTTAGTGTTTTATTGATGATTTTAACTCTATAAATAAATATTTATGGCCACGAACTATATTAAGATCAACATACAAACTGATACTGACATGCAAATTGTAAAAAACGTACGGAAATCTGAATTTTGCGGACTTGCCGCAAATGCATTTGCACTTGCTGTGCGTGAAGCGTGTCTATGTGCGTACGCTCTTGCTCGTTGTATGAAACTGACCTTCTAGGCTCATCTATGATGTGCCATTACCGACCGGCAGTTATTACCATACGGAATTACAGAGGATTGACCTGCAACACTTCGGGTAAAGAAATCTTTTGAAAGCGTTTTTATTTGGTTAGTTTTTTTTTCTAAATCTTAATGGTTTAACATAATATGGGTGTTGATTTATTATAATGGTGACGTTTTTTTTATTTAATTTGGTTGGTTCATTCAAATTCAGATAAGCAAGCCATGTATCAAGTTGTTTACGGATTAAAGGAGATCCTAATCCTTTTTTGCAATGTATAATTTTCATTAAGAGATTATGTTGTTAATAATTGGCAATAGGTTAGTTTTGTAATAAGATCATAATTAAATTATTAACGCATTTGGCAAGCTGTCACAAAACCTTTTGCAGTATAATAATGACGGGATAGGTTTTCAGAATAACATCGATGTCGACTCCTATATGTAGGTATACCAGCCGTATCTCTGATAAAACATCTCAATAGCACAGTTATAGATTTCTCCGAAATTGATCTCTTGGGTCCTTCAAACCTTTTCTCGCTGTCCATAATCAGTTTTCGATTTTCGCTATGCAGTGTTATAAACGAAGATATTTGCGCATTCAATTTATAAAAATGCCTTCGGAAACCTCACAATATCCGTGTTCTCCTTCTTTACCACAAAAACCTATACATATAGACGTTCGGCCACAACCCAACATTACTCGAGTCTTCACGATTTGAATTTCAAACTAAGCTCCGATTAAACTTATTTGGCCCATTATTTCGTTACCGAATTTGTTTTTGCACGAACCGTACATGCCAGTACTCTGTGTTTTGCATTCTTTAAACTTGGAACGTTCCCGGAATCAGCATTATGGTGGCCTTTCCGTTTGGTAATAGATCTTAATAAGCACGTGGAAACGCTGCTTTATTTGTACGCTCGCGATCGTTTTTAAAGGTTAGAGAGTTCAATTTGAGCACTATCTTTTTATTTACATGCTTTTTTATTTTATTACATGTTTGGAAACTAAATTAGCGAACGCAGTAATTTAGTTTTCAACCGTGTAAACATTTTTTTTTTTTACTAAAAGCACTCTCATGTTGACGTTCAGTTTTACTTCAAACGTTTTCATGTCATTTTCAATAGTAGGTAATAGGTAATACGGGCTAGTGTCCGCAACTCCACGTCAATGCGCGTATTTTGACTACGGTAGGTATTAGTAATTCTGAAATCAATTTTATTAAAAAAAAAATTCTACACGTTAAGTTGATATTTGTTTAAGGGCTGATTTTTCCAACGCCAGATAATTTTATCGGCGGAATAATTTTGAATTTTTGACAGTTCATCTGTTCAAGAGCTTTTAGACGTCAATTTTATTCCGCAATTATCTGTCGATTGAAAAATCATCCCTAAGTGAAATAAAATCAATTGGAAACAAGAATTTGAACAGACTAGTATATTTATTTATTGAACAAAACAAACAAACGCAAGCTTCATTTTGTTGCTAATAAGTACCCAATTATTTTTAGTTTTTACGCTGGAGGAGCAACCAGAACATAAATAGAAAGCATCTGAATTGACACATTCTATAAAGTGTAGCGTGATCGTAAAGCCACGGACCAAAACCCTCATATTTTATACAAAATGTATATTTTCCACAAATCGTATACACTTTTTAGTTCATTTCGTTAGACCGGAGCATTCCGTTTGAATTCGCACATAATGAGCAGAACCTTTTGCCGACAATTCGAGTGAACATTCCAGAATGTTCATATTTTTACACGTGAATTATGCTGAATACGAGTTTAGAAACGGCAAAGGTCGTATGTTGAAGTGTAGACATTTTTGTTAACATATTTTATGTGAATGTGGCGATATTTTAGTTTACAGCTTAGGATAAACCTGATTTTTTTTCCAGTAGGTAACAGAGGAATGAGGAACAAGGTGTAAAGTTCACTCATCCTCCATAGAAACGGGAGGATCTTCCGACCAGACGGGTGTTGTGTCTGGTGTTGGGACGTTGCTAGTTGTGCAGTAAACTCATTATTATGCGTAATTCACATGTGGCGATGTGAAGTCGCCACAAAACTTTAAAAGAAGAAGAAGAAAAGAAGAGGAGAAGTTTAATAATAGGCTTGTTTTTTAGCGATTTTATCGTACAGACGCCAGCACATCAACCTACTACAATCTGTCAAATTTCTTTGATAGATTTTCAACTTTATCGCTAAAGTATAAGGTTCAAAGTTGATTGGGAAAATTTGACAGTTTCGGGTAGGTTGATGTGCTGGCGTCTGTACATTTGTCCGTCTATGATAAATAAATTAAATATGATAGTGCTAATTTTGAGCAGTGGACGACTTAGACTCATAAATCATGCATGATACATGCCGAGATGCTTTGTACACAAGGCTACACATCAAGCTATACATAAAAATATAAGCTGACTTCTGATTGTACGAAAAACCTATACAGTGCGAGTTCAACTCAAACTGGAAATGTATAGCTTGATGTGTAGCCGTGTGTACTTGACAGGCCTACACTGTCTCCCATACCTGTTAATACTGTAATTTGAAAAAAATCTTAAAGCCAATTATTTTAAAAGACTAACCGTGGAGTTTCTTGCCGACTCTTCTCCATAGGATACGACCAATATTGCAGCGAGCTTCTGAAGTTTCATAAGTGCCCATGTAGGTTTATGTGAAATAAAATGTTTTGATTTCGATTGACTTGTGATAAATTTCGTTTCAGACACCTTAAAAATGGGTAAGAAAAAAACAGCCCTATAATAAGGCGTACGAGTAGATCCCATTGAACAAAAAAGCAATATAATTTATTTGATGAATACTTGCTCTTTTCCTACAATAACCATTCATATCTCTTCCCATTAGTTTCTACCATAAAATATCCAAACCAACATTATTTATTAGACCCTAAACAATATCTTACGTATAAAATAAATGTATGTGTATGTGTGTGTGGCTCGCCCACTTTTATGTACGACTTACACCTAAAACATGCGTCTACTGAAAAGCTCTGCTTTCCCCTCCAGGGTACACAAGCGTGATGGTATGTTATGCCTTAACGCAGATGATTATCCAAGTTTTAATTTATTCCGTCCTTATACTTTAATTTATTACCGTTATTGTAACAAATAGGATAGCTTCGACCCGTGGCTGCGCTTGCATGAAATTGAGAAATGAGTTATATCTATTAATAGTTTCATTTTTCTTTTCACATGGTGTAAGAAGTCTTTTGACAACACGGTTAAGCTTTTAGGAAGTAACGTTTTGTCAGGTTCAGTGGTTTTGAAAATGTTCTCTGCTAACATTTTAGACCTTTGTATCCTGCTTATGCGTATAACGTTTTAATCCGTTAATCCGTTCATTCATTTCGAAAAACAAGGGCTTGAAAGTTTGTATGAAATGCCGTACGGCGTAAACGCTCTTAAAACGTTATGCAATACGTTTATTCAGCCCTGACCAACTAGATTCTACCGGAATCTTCACCTGCTATCCTTTACAAGTTTTTCCACGTCCTACCCGCATCTAACCGAGTACCTACACCAATCGACTGATATTGAAAATAGATTGAAATTGGATTGAGTTGAAAATTGGAAATTTTGCAATGGAGTTCCCCTGGGCTTTGCAATAGCGGTCCCCTGGGCCCTGGTTGCATGCCCGTTGAATATATTTTTCGAATTACGTCGAGCGAAGTATAAATATTTGTTTGTATGTCCCCACAGTTTGTTGAATTTATGGTTTTCGGTGGTTTCTTGGTTGTTTAAAGAGAATAAAGAACATAATTTGTTGTTTAGAATTTTCTGCTCAGGTGACCTGAGTGTTGATTTTGAAAATTGTTTTACGATACATACAATACAACACGTATCGTATAATGGGCAAGTGTCCGCAACTCCGCGTCCAACCAAGTATTTTGCGTACGATTTACCTGGTGTTATATCTGCAGCTTATGGAGCCTACTGCAGGTCTGGTGCAGCGGGAAGCGGGCATAGATAAAGGTTTATGAAATCGTGTTTTTTTGTATTTTTGTTTTATTTTATTTATTTATTTTACTGAGAAATGTTACTAACGTAGTTCTATAAGTGTTACTAACAACAATACGAATCATTTGTGTTCGATTTAAATAAATAATAATAATATAGGCTATATACCTACATATTTGCATAGAGGCTATCGATATATCAAATCTTTCTTTGAGGTGGTTTTATAACGGAAATATCAATTTTACTTTAGAAATCGCTGCATCCAACAATGTTGTCAAAGTTTCAGTTATTGTACATAGTGATGAAGTGATGATAGTTAAAATTATATGACAAATTAAATATTTTTTCTTGAAATCAGAGACCAGATTTTTTCAATAAAACTAAACAGAAAACCCGCTTTTAATATTCTTTTTTTCTCAAAAGCCTCGGCGTAATACGGGTAATATAATTTTCAGAGCTCAGAGACATTCAGCGCAGCACAAGTTCTGTCGTACTCGCAAGATGCTCTGCTGGGGTGCGGCTGACTTTACAATCAGAGAACGAGGAGCATCCGGGAGGGTTATCGTGCAGCTAGCAACCGGTTGTGGTGGCTAAAAGAAAAGAGACAAAAAAAAAGAAAACATTTAATTTGGGGGACACACAAATACAATAGTAAAAAAGGAGCATTTAAAAATAACAAAGTTACATATATAACAAGCAAAAAAATAAATAAACTGAAGCAAAGGCCTGTGCGAGACCAAAAAGGTTCCTATTTCAGCAAAGGTACTACTGTAACTGATTGTGGTAAGTCACTACAACTACTACTTCCACAATTCTTATAATTCGTCAGTTACATAATTTTATTGGTGTAACAACATAGAAAAACGGTATAAAAGAATTACTATAAGATAAAACATCAAGCTCCCATTCTGATACCTATGTTTTTAAGGGTGTAAGATATTATTATTAACTTTAGTGAAATATGGTGTTTTGATCATAGTTTCCTTATCATATCATAATCAGCCTAACATGTTCCCACTGCTGGGAAACAGGCCTCCTCTCGCTCCCAATGTTTGCCTACAGAGCCATGGTTTTAGTCTTAGTGTGACTTAGATTTATTTTTAATATTTAGTCAAGTAAAAAGTCGTGCAAAATCCACGAGAACTACTGCCGACAAATTGCTTTGCAGTTTGGCAGGTGTTATGTTAAAATAAAACTGTAACATTATGGATTAAATAATAAACAAAAAAAATAAAAAAAACTATCCAACCGTCATCAAATACACAACTAGCAACCGGTTGCATAATCACAACTGTGCCTACCAAACAACCCGACACAGTTGCAGTTGCAAATTGCACACTACAGTCCCGGCCGGGGAATTATGCGAAATTTAATATAAAACTATACGCCATAACTCAACGTTCTATGCCACATGTGACATGCTCCCGCAACTTTTTGCCGCCATCCTTTTTTTATTTTTAAACTGTAAAATTTCCAACGAGTTCGCGGAAAGTTTTGATTACAAAAAGTGTCAAACGTAAAAAGTGCGCCTTTGATGTCGGCTGCTCCGGTTCATTTTATTGCAGTTCATGAAATTCATGAGGTTTGTTTTATTTTTTGTTCGTTGGTTGATAAATTGTAACTATTGGTTAGTGGCAAGTACGCAGGCGCGTAGGCCTTTCCCGCATTTCATGAATGCTGATAGTGGCCTACATTGCCTTACTAAAAACTTCTTAGCAAAAAACGAGGTTTTATGTTTCACCCACCCTAAAAAAATTGAACTCGAAACCTTATTCTCAGCATTATAGGACCTAATTTGTAACTTCATTAGGCTCCATTTGTAAGTTCCATTGCGACAGATTTAACTACCTACTGAAAGTTTCGCACAACATCTTTAATCGTTTAAAGTCGGTACCTTAACGATCTTTAAACATTAACAACTTGGTAGAAACTAAAAAGAGTTAACCAAAGAGTAAAAAGTCAAAGTATCAAGTAAGTAATTACCTACTAGTTTTAAAGATGACCCCGGTGCCAACATGCACACAGTTCATCCACAAACAGTTGGTAAAAAAAAAAAATATCTATAGTACTTATTATAAGTCACTTTTCGTGTCTGTCTGTGTGACCGCGTTGTTGTTCTAAACTGCGCAATAGATTTTGATACGGTTTTCAACACTAATACCATCCTTCAGAAAAAATCCGAAAGGTTTATGTGTAGGTAAACAAAAATATGGCGTCGAAAAATTGATCCGCATCGCTGTCACTTGGTAATGTAAGTACCCAAAAGACTGGCGGCATTGCCACGTTGTATGTGGCAATACTTAGCCTCTGGTCAAGGTATAAGCCAGGCCTTAGGTCACGGGAAAAAGTTGGTTGACACCACGGCTGGTTGACACCAGCCGTTTTAACTGTAAATGTTTTGCGAGATAATCAGAAAAATTATCACATTTAATCATAACGTGTTTAAAACTCGCCATTGTAACAAAGGATTACTGTTGTGTTGACATAGTTATATTATTCAGTCCCAAAAGATTTTTTGAACCTATTGCAAACTTCAGGCTGCATTTAAAACCTCATAGAAAAACAAAATATTCAACCTGGAAATCGGACACTTTTACGTCAAACTCGGCGGCTACATTATCTCACTACAAGGTCAGCGATCCAGAAAATAATTCCTCTATCGATATGTGTCAGAGAGAGTGGGCCGTAATCCACCCCTCGGGCCCAGTGCGGGTTGGTAGATGTCACATGTCTTTGATTTTTTTATTCTAGGACATGCCGGTTTCCTCACGATGTTTTTCCTTTACCGTTTTAAAAGTAGTGGTGATAAAAATAATTTACACAAACTAAAGCGCCTCTCTGGGACCACTGAGCCACCACTGCTCAATAGTAATTAAGGAGAGAGTTCTATTAACATGAAAATCTGATGCAATTCCCTGTTGAGAAACAAAGTGACAGTTATAGTCCTAGTCACAAATCTGAATGCTAAGTCAATACTACATTATTGTGCTATTTCCTTATCTATTTACGACTACAAAATACTATAACAAACATAAATATTGTTATCAATACACGCACACAATTGAATTTTATTTAATACTATAACAATAAATATCGTGGCGGGATTGTATCGCGCATTGGATTTTCAACTCTCGGTGTTAAGCCGAGCATTGAGAATCCAACAGAGCGTACCCAGCTCGTCAAAAAAACTCACTTTTGGATTTTCGACTCTCAGCGCTAAGCAGTGCATTATAAACACAGTGCGCAAAAAAGAAATCACCACGGGAAAAACGCGCGTGCGTACCTGCAAAGAGAATGTAAACAATCGTACCTGGTCTGATAGTGATTTGCAAACATTATAATTATACCCATTCATTTCTTTACCTAGTTATTGAAAATAGCAAGTCAGTAATTTCAAAGTATTCCTCATCACTATCATCATTTCAGCCGAAAGACGTCCACTGCTGCAGCAGCTGGACATAGGCCTCCCCCAAGCACTTAAACTTTGACCGGTTTTGTACTTATTGCATCCAACGAGTTCCTGCGGCCTTCACAAGGTCGTCGGTCCACCTTGTGGGAGGCCTTCCAACACTACGTCTTCCGGTACGCGGTCGCCACCCCAGAACCTTTCGGCCCTATCGGCCATCTGTTCTGCGAGCAATGTGCCGTGCCCACTGTCACTTAAGTTTGGCAATTCTTCGGGCTATGTGGGTCAATCACGCAGGGAAACGCCAAGCATAGCCCTCTCCATTGCCCTTTGGATGACTTTCAGCCTTTTAATAAGGCCCATTGTGAGCGATCACGTTTCAGTGCCATATGTCATCACTGGCAACACGCACTGGTCAAAGACTTTCGTCTTGAGACATTGCGGTATGTGCGACGAGAAGATATTGCGTAGCTTCCCGAACGCTGCCCAGCCGAGTCGGATTCGACGATTGACCTCTTTCTCGAAGTTGGACCTACCTAACTGAACAGTTTTTTTTTTTTCAAAATAGTTCTTACATGAATAAATACAAATATCTAATCATTTCATTACCACCTGTCGATTTAAATGTTCAAGATTATAGGATATATAAATAATAAGATTATAATATTAAGTGTCATTGATGACAAGCTACAGTTGTTTTTTAGTTCTTATTACGGTAATAATAAGTCTTGGATCAGCAATTAATGCGTTATCAGATCATTCATTCGCCAATCAAATTAACGATCGCTTTAGAATGCTTTCCTGCATACACACGGCGTGAACGTACGCATGGTGAAATAATATCAAGCTATATTTTTTTTCTTTACATTTCCATTATAAGCTGACTTCTCATTGTACGGAAAGCCTATACAATCATCTAGTTTTCAATCATATTTTGAAAACCAGATGAGGTCGGCGTTTCCTATCTGACTACTCTGAGAAGAAAGGCCGAAACAAACTCAGAGAACACAGTCTCTTTTAAAGTCCAGACATAATCTTGGTCAGAACATTTGACGACCATGCAGATTGGTGTCTGAAATGGTCTTTTGAGGATACCCACACAAATATGAGTGGACCTGATTCTGATATTCTTATACTGACACTCTCCATAGTATTAATCCCAAAGGAACGTTACCCCACATTCCAAACTTTAGGGCTACTCCAACTAGATACATGAGAACCCCACAATTGTTCCATCTGTGACTACTAGTACCATCTCGACAGTGTCCCCGGGTGGCTGGCTCAGTGAAATATTTCCGTCGTTTGTCACTGTCACCCCCCACACCTCCACACCCCCTCCCTGGAGGATTGGACTGGCTCCACACTAATTGGTAATCAGTTTGGCTATTAGAAAATATTGGCGCGCTTAAATCATGATGTTGTGCGGACATTGGACATGCTGATTGGACAAAGAGAAACAAATAGTTTGTAATTATTCATTTTTTTTATTAATATTGTCATCTTACTTCTTTGTGCCAGGGAAAAAGACTGTCGGCTGAATTATTTTTTGTACGTCAGAGGGGTTCTGAAATGGCGACCATGATCGAAAGATGGCTAGAGAACATAATTGTGGATATCTGTAGTGTACCTTTATCACTATGATACAACACAGGTTATCAGTATTTATAATTGTACCTGTACTATAATGGAATAATTATGAAGTAAAATATGAAACTACCTCCACAAAAAACAAAAAAAAAGTTTCGTTTCCCCAAGCTATAAAATCAAACACTTTTAAGGATCCAACTTTAGAAATATCCAAGACAAGAGGGGTAAAAATGTCGGGGGTTGTAATTAAAAAGTTACACCCCACAGGGTAAGTGTACGCAACTGAACGACAGCTGCGTTTTATTCCTTATTTCCTCAAAGGGGATGAAAAAATGCCTGAAAACTTTACGCCGTAAAATATTAAAACCGCCCGATTTTGTTTATGGTACTTATCGCTGAAACGTAATCAGTTTTCTCGAGTAAACACAGGCTGATGTATATTAAAACTCAGACTTGGGATAGATTCTCCCCATGTTGTGGAAGTGTCTATGGGGTAAATTATTGAATGGCTGTTAAAAAGCCACCATATTCGCCTTCAGGAACTTAGTGAAATTTCTGATCCTTGGCAAATGTTGCGATTTTGCTGTATATATAAACTATACCTGTTTCATAAACTTACACCTATTTGTTTTCGTCTCATACTTATTTAGTAGTCTCATACTTATTTATGCAATAAAATTTACAAAAGTGCTTCCCAAGAAGACTTAATAATTTGTTCCTATTTATTTTATTTTCCATCCCTGTATGTCTATTTTTTAAGAATTAATTGATAGAAACTCCCTTCCTCCTCCTCACTAACCTCCCGCCTCCCTCCTGTCCTTCCTCTGACACATTATGTTGGTAAATAAGTTCATGTGAGTCGAAGGTTTTTGTACAGTAGTGGTACATAGGCAATGAACAATAAGCTCGTTTCATTACAACATGAAAGGCAGCGAAAGGGCTAATAATGATACCGCAGATAAACACCGCCATCAACCCAGTGACACACCGGGAATTGTATTTTTTAATAAATTTGTTGGATTCTACAACTTTTAGACTCCTTATTCCTTTGTCTTTATTTTAGATTGTATTGTAGATACCCAAAATATTGTATTACAAAAACACATTTAGATTGTAAAATCAAACATGATTTTGTCAACAGTGACAATAGAATAGGCCATACCAAGCACCAAGCAAGCTTGCTGACTGCATGGTTATGGTTATATCTTAAGTAACAGTTACATCGATCATTAACTCTTCGCATGTCGAGCGTACAACATGTGTACCGATAACAATAACATTTCTATTGTGTCTGGTAATTAGACAAGCGACGGGTCAAAAAAGATGCGATTACTTTACCTTTTAACTGCAAGTTAATTACCCCTAGATACAAGATCAATCGTCACTTAGCGTATATTAAATAAATAGGTCCTTGCTACCATCAGCTCTCAGTGTACCCTTGTCTTACCCTGTGAGTATTATTTGGCGGGATATCAAGCAGCTTTGTGCGACGTAAATTGTGCGCATGACGTGTAAACAAGTGACTGGAGATAATTAAACACGAGCTCATCTGGATGGAGTCATCAAAATGGAGTTATTGTTTTAATATATAAAATATGAAAATTATAATGGGGAGAAGTTGAAGACAAGGGTTTTGTCTAAATAAATAAACAGAATGATACAAAAATTTATCTAAATAAGTTGCATATTACGTAATCAGTCTACAATGTTCCCACTGCTGGGACACAGGCCTCCTCTCTTCCCCTACTCACTCTCGAAGATTCGCACCGACCCGCACTGCGGGTTGATAAATATAACGTCTTCGATTTTTTGGTACTACGATATACAGGTTTCCTCACGAGGTGTTTCTTCACCATTTTGAGAGCAGGGGTGACGAAATTATTTACACAAAATAAAGTGCCTGCCTGGGTTCCAACCCACGATCTACAACTCGTAAGTCAGGGCCGCTACCACTGGGCCACCACTGACTCTATAATATACTGATAGAAGCACTGCCTTTGCTTACCCTAAAGAAGATGTTGTTGCCATTGTCAGTATAGTCAACCTCGTAATTGTTTTATCATACTTTCCAAGTCAATTGAAGGCTAAAATTACCTAACCGTCACATAGACAAATAGACCTTATCGATTTATGACTTGCAAAACACATTCAACCTTATACCCTAAGGTTTATCAACCTCTCGTCGTGTATAGACATGGAACAACTAGCCGATTGATGTCGCGTTACCGACCTTAGACACAAAGCCAGACAGTTTCATATGGCCATAATTTCACCAAACATCCTGAAAAAGAAATCAATTATATGATGATATAAAGTAACTATGTATTTCCTCTAACGACCACTCAACATCCACTCTCGTACTACAAAGTAAATATCAACAACGTTAAATGCAAATCAAACCACAATTCGACAAAAATAAACCACAAAATGGTCCCTCAGATTCGAAAACAAACAGAAAAATAAATGCATTGTTATACTTCTAAGTAAAGAAGGGAGATTCCGATAGGCTTATAAAAATTAGGTCAGTCGGTTGAAATGATTAAGTGAAGAGTATTAATAAGTGAAGTGATTGATGGTGGAGACGTGAGGGTATTGTGAGGACTGAGGACTGAATGGAAGGCGCCCGTAACGGAGGAGGAAATGCAGGAGTAGATTTGATTATGAAATGATTGGTGTCATGCTCTGCCGCAGAGCCACCATTTTAGAAACCGATAAATTTTATCTTGAAATGATGTACGTCAAACGTACATAATGTGTGTATACCGTTATCGCTGTACGTACATTAGGTAATGATAAAATAGACCTTGATTGTGGCTCTGCTGCAGAGCATACTCTCTAGCAGAGCCACAAAGAACGACGATGTCTCTTTCGGGTATCATTTTTTATATTATTTGTTTTAAACAGATTACTGGCTATAGTTCTTCATAAAGGTCAGGTGCGTAGTACTCGCAACCGGCGTGCGTGTATGACCAGATGTATGAAGGTAAACGAGGCAAAAGGAGTATGTAAGGATCGCATCAGGTGCCGTTCTGTAGTTTCTGCTTACCACCATGGGAAGGGAGCGTGAGTTTATGTATGTATGCATGTATATACTGGCTATAATATGAAATCTAGTCAGGTCAGAATCTAACAGGAAATCTGCTTTTAAAAGACTTTATAATACCAGTGAATTATTCCAACTAAAGTAAATAAATTGAGAATAAACTGTTATAGGCGAGCGTAAATTCATTAATGTTTTGTTTTTTTTTTATCTAGATATAAATGAATTATGCTTGAGTGTGATAGTATCAAATGTTATTATTTATTCACTGCCAAAATTTATTACACATTCTCTGAAAACCAATTCTATTTGAGAATTTATATTTTCGATTAGCTTCTGCCCGCAACTTTGTCCGTGTGAAATTCCTTGTTCCCCCGACCCACCCCGTTGCATCGCTTCACCTGCCCGCGCTATCACTTCATTTCCACTTAGTGTTCTTTCAGACATTTTTTCTTTTTGTTCGGCTCCTCGTGCTGTTAAACAGACTGCCTCAAAAATTAGGCTATTAAATGCAAAAAGATTTTTTCAAATCCGACTGGTAGTACCAGAGATTACCCCCTAAATACAAACTTACAAACAAACCACTTTATAATATAAGTATAGATGAATGGAAAAGGCTATTTTGTTGTAAATCACAAAAATTCACATTAAATTCAACAGAACAACATTTTACATTTCAAAGAATAGTCACTTCTCAAAAAGCAAGACACTCATTATAAATAAAGAGAATACTGTTCGATGGGCAGGCACTTTATCTGAAGTGTACAGGTTGCAGTGTGGGGTGAGGCAAGGAGGATTGAGCTCACCACGCCTCTTCAACCTGTATATTGATGGTCTGATTGAGGAGCTCAGCGGCACCGGTTTCGGATGCTCGATAGACGGAACATGCATAAATAACATAAGTTACGCTGACGATATGGTGCTGTTGAGTCCCTCTGTCAGAGCTTTAAGGTGTCTTTTGAATATTTGTGAGGCGTATTCGGAGGCTCATGGGCTGAGATATAACGCCAAAAAAAGTGAATTTATGATATTTAAGGCGGGAAAAAAACAATATCGTGCGCCCGTGATCACTCTTTGCGGCACACCACTTTCACAGGTGAGTAAGATTAAATATCTTGGTCACTGGGTCACCGAAGACTCATCGGATGATATGGACATTGAGAGGGAACGAAGGGCGCTGTCCGTGCGGTGTAATATGCTCGCTCGTAGGTTCGCACGTTGTACAACAGACGTAAAAATTACTTTATTCAAGTCGTACTGCCAGACACTGTACACGTGCGGGCTATGGGTGAATTATACGCATCGCGCGTACAGTGCCCTTCGCGTCCAATATAACAACACCTTCAGGGGAATGCTGGGGCTGCCGCGGTGGTGCAGCGCATCTGCCATGTTCGCGGAAGCGCGCACACAGGATTTCTTCGCTGTGATGCGCACGCGCTGCGCTTCATTGTTGAGTCGGATACGGATCACCTCTAACGTTCTCCTGAAGACCTTGTCTGAACGGTGGGATTCACCAATGCTGCAGGCGTGGATGGGGTGGCACTCTCTTTGCAACAGGAGATGAGTGGTTCTCCTTTCATGTCCGATTAGTTTAATATTTTACGTACTAACATTATTTTAAGACTGTAATACTAACAAAATGGAACCTGATTTCTGAAATAAACGATTATTATTTTTATTATAAATACAGTCGTCTAAACAAGTCATCAACAATCTAATACATAACGAAAGCGCGAGAAATAATTTAATTTGTTACGTTACATACTACGCGTGTCAAAGTTGAGAACTTTCCAACGTGTTACATGTTGGAGTGAAAAGTGTAAGCGGTGTTAAAATTTACGACTTATCTCACGGCAAATTGGGATGGCGTGTGCAAGGGATCAAGGAAACAAAATGGCTTTAAATTTTTTTGTTGGATGAATTTTGTTGCCTTAATATTAGGTCCCGTCCACACGTGTCATGAGCAGAGCACACCACATCATAGCGACAAAATGTTAAGCAAGCACTGGTTACGTGTGCATAGTGTCGCTGCAGTATCTTGCACTTGCGTTGTGGTAACTACAAAATTTCGACGTGGTTGCGTAGTCGCTAGTAGTTGCGATGTGGTTTCCTTGTGTGGCTTATGTTTGCCACACCGATCGTTGTGTTTGCGGTGTGGCCGGCCGCTAGTGGCCGTCAGGCCGCGCGGTCTGGCTGGTCTGGCTGGCTTTAATTGGCGAATACCAGTATTTTACTTGGAGCGAATGCCTATCTGATCTCCACAACCCATTTACTGAGTTATACGATACCCCTTGGTAAGACTGGTTGTCAGACTTTCGGGCTTCTGACTACCCGAAATGACTGTCAAAGATCCACGAAAGCCAGCCGGAACCCGAGGCACGGAGTGGTCTTTGTATGTAAAGATGGTCACCCATCCACAGACCAACCGTGGCAAGCGTAGCTTATTTGATCGATCGACCTGTGCGGCTGTTATTATTTAGCCACGAGCCCCTCCTTTTTTTTTACTAAGACTCCACGGTGTCCTCCTCTGCCGCTTACGGCGGACCTAAACTTTTAGAATGATAAATAAATTAGGTTACGTAGGTATTAGAAGGGATAAGGCCAACTTTTGGGAGAGAGAGGAAAAAGGATCAATCGAAACAATAGCTATTAAGCCACAATAGCCACTTGCCCCTTATCTATGCCGACAAATAATTTACCCTTTTTTTCTAACCTTAACTTCGGGTAAGATATTCTCGAAAATATTATTTCTCTCCCTCTAAAGAGAAGTTTAAGAAATACTTACCCTCGCATTATTTACAATGTTCGCGAACTACCCTCGGTATCCGCGCCATATTTTTATTTGTACTTAAATCAAACTGTATAGAAGAGTGATATTATTTTCTTATTTGTAATAATTTCTGCAAGCTGGTTCGCTTATGGGGTTGCTAGAATTTGATTAAGAAATTATGAAACATGGGAAGTTAAAAGACTGTTGATATTATAAAGTCTTCCAGACCGACTTTTGGACATGGCGACCAATCTCAGCGGAGACCAGCCGTCGGCACAGTAAATATTATAGTGCACAAGTGTGTGCATTGTCTCTTCCCTCTCTCTCATAGACCGATAGGACATCACTCCGACACGGCCAGAGACAGATCAGGCGCAGGACCAACAACGTAACGTGCTTTCTGAGACACGGGGGTATCATCACACTCCAAACTCCGAACTGTAACTTGCTAACACTTTGCCCGACCCAGAAATCGAACCCAGGACCCCACGCTCAGCAGTCGCGCTTGCGAACACGAGACCAACGGGGCAGTCACTATGACTTGAATAGACTCCACGAAAGGCTTGATATTAGCTATTCTTATACATTTCTCTCCGATACTGAAAAGAACAGCAAAATACACTAAAAATATTTTTTATCACTATAACAGTTCCACCAAGACACCAATTACATTATTATAATCCCCAACTATTCCCGCAACTCCCCTTAAATCCCTCCAGAATATACAACAAGGACATTTTTTCTTATTTTAATATAACAATATTGCGAACGTACGCCCAAAATCAATTTCCCCGGACTGGCAAGATTATATCCCTTCAAGCCTCTTTTAAATTAAAATAAAAAGAGAAAGGAAAATCTTTACAGGTAAGAAAATTGTAGGCGCAATATGAATCGGTTGGAAGGACACCGTTACGGTATTATTTTGTGATGGAAATTATTTTAAAAGCTGTCTCCTTAGCTTTTCTTTGCTGAATATTACAAAATACCGCCCATAGTCATGGTAATATTAACTTCTGTAAATTGATTTTTAAAAACACCTTTACACGTCAAAAATAAATTATGTTTTAAAACTAGATAAGGTGGGTGTTTCCTATCCGAATACTCTGAGAAACAACACCGAAACAAACTTAGAGGTCAGTCTCTTTCAAAATCAACAATTATTAATCATGTTAGCAGATAAAAGGGGCATCCTCGACAGTGAATGTGTGTATGTGATGTGTGTGCGTGTTTTTTTTATCACAATAGGGATAAAAGTAAGATTGGTCTTTGTCGTAGACCCACCATGGACTCCAAGGCCCCTGTTACATGACTACTGCAACAGCAACACTATCGTAGTGCGCCTGCTATGCCCTGGCTATGACATCGTAGTAAGCGAGCTATGCCGTCGTAGTAAGCGAGCTATGACATCGTAGTAAGCGAGCTATGCCGTCGTAGTAAGCGAGCTATGCCGTCGTAGTAAGCGAGCTATGCCGTCGTAGTAAGCGAGCTATGCCGTCGTAGTAAGCGAGCTATGCCGTCGTAGTAAGCGAGCTATGCCGTCGTAGTAAGCGAGCTATGCCATCGTAGTAAGCGAGCTACGCCGTAGCAGACGGAGATTAGTTACGAGTTATTTCTATTCCGGAAAATTAAATTAGTGTGAATATTGAAAATAAATTACGTTAGCTTACAGTTTTTAAACGGTTTTATGAATAATACTTATTGTATTTAGATAACTTAAAGTCATGCCAATATTCCCTAAAGGGATATGCAAATGTACTTATAATACCTATAGTGAAGGAGAGGTATCTACAGGACACCCAAATTTCGTCAGTTATATTTAAGTTCCATGTAATAAGGGCTAATGGGCTCGCCATTGCCATCAACCGGGCACAAATTCCAATTCCGGGCTGATAATTCCTAATGGAAAACCCGAATAACACTTAACAAGTTTTTATGCTTACTTAATTACTTTTGTCCTAATTATTTAATTGGAAATCTATGGTGCAGATAATACGTTATTTAGGCTATAATTGATTAGCTCCTATACCGATTCAAAACCTCACCCATAGCCAACATAATTTCTACCCCAGAAAAACTATCTCCGCCAAAACCACAAAACACACTTCTAAGCTAACCAAACTAAACAGACTATTAATCGCGGCACTACTTCCAGCAGATTGCACGCTACAGGGTGTAAACAAAGTCATTTGTTTCTCGCCCCCGCTCACTGATAGCGTAATTAGGACACATGGTGGCTGATGGGATCAAGATTACATACGGATTTCGCGTTAATTTTTATGCCTATCTGTGTGTGGAGGGGGAAGGAATGGTGGTGTAATGGCCGGCTTGTAGAGGTTTGACGGTTTGATACCGGTATTTATATATTTTTCTAAGTCTACATTTACACCTTTGAGAAGTTGTGAGAGACTAAGGTATTCGAACATTGACTACGAGCTAAAATTAAGTTTCAGAATGATATTTGGGTATGTAAAAGCAGCATTTTGGATGATTTAAAATATAAACAGTATTACCAGCGATGACTTTCATTTTGACAGTAATCAACAACATTCATTGCGTTATTTACGTTGTTGAGCTGACAAATATTTTGTACACATGAAGCAATGGATTAACAATATCCTTCCAAATTATTTAGGTTGTGATTGATAGTGTGATACACAATAGGGTGCACCCGCAGCGCACCCTATTGTTTAAATTATGAACTCAATGGAGTTCATAATTTCCTAATTTAAAAACAGTAGAATAGACCTCTAAAGGTCGCAAAGGCATTGAACCTTTGCTACTTTCGTCGTTTGCGTCTCCACGCGTCTATAAATAACAAAAAGGTGTCATTCACTGACCTCCAGACAAAATAAAATAAGGAAAAACCTTTAGTTTCTTGGCAACACATGTCGATAATGGTGCTTGTCCTCGCAAATGTACTGAAATACTTCAGCTGCAGCAAAACACTCGAGTAGCATTAAGACTATACTTAGTAATTAATGTTTTAATTGTGTGTGTTTGTATGTTGAACAACTAATTAAGTAATATTGTAGCCAGTACATGGGTAAAATAAATTGGGAAGAAACCTGAACTTTCGGGATGAGATTTGAAGAAGAGCATATTACTGGTTCCTTCTCTGTTCAAGAAGAGGCCTTCTTCTTCTTAGTGTGTCGATTACTATCGAAATTGTATCAGCTCAGATCTTAGCTAGAAGTATAGCATCATCAGTAGCGTCCATAAGTTCCTTTAACGGCATCAGGGCACGCAGGTCATGTCAATCAACTCAGCCTATCGCAGTCCTCAACTGGCGGCGCCACGACACCCGCCCGCAGTGTCCTACGCCTTCCCCATCGAGTCTGTCCCAGCCACCATCTTAAGGTAAATATTACTCTGCAATTATATAATTTATAGGCTGCCGTCTAAACTTATCGACTTTGCAGTTCGCAGGTACCAACAAGCAGCATGATTTTATATCAAATTCGCAACTGCATCGTCTGAAAACTGCAGAATATAAATCGAAACCCACACAAAGCCACAGGCCAGCACTAGTATAACACAAAGGCCGATTCCCTATAAATCAAACTTGGTGCTTCATACCAAGCAATATTTTTGGCGCGCAAAAGCTTCGCCGTATATTATTTCAGAAATGTGAATTTTCCAATGAAATGCCACGTTATTTCTATTCTAATGTGAGGATGAAAGAAAAATATTTACTTGCTTATCTACCGGAGGTTGTTTCTTTGTAGATATTTTCATATTCAGTTTTCTTTCTAAGGTAGATAGTTCGATGGCACAATATGGCCTTGGGAGATAAACTTGGAAGTTGTCCATTTATTTTCTGATGTTATAAACCTAGCTGATTTTTAGAAAGGACAGAAAAGAAAGAACAGAAAATTCAAGGATGTTTACCTTATTTCTTATCATGGGTACCATAGAAGATGACTGTGAATATGTTTAGATTCTGAGCAGTAGACGTATTCTTTTGCAGTTTGTGGCCAGGATTTTTAACAGCCTTACTAACTTAACAGACTCCTGAATTGAATATTTCAAAAACATATTTTCTTCGGCTTTTTTCATTTCGCCTTTCGCTTCCCGAAAGGTAACAAAGTTAAACAAACCGTAACATAATCCGGAAAAATAATTATGTTTCAATTTATTCCATTTCAATATATCAGAGATTGTTGTGGCGTAATTCCGACCCCGGTTGTGAGTTTAATGATTCACACTTTTTCCCAATTACATTTCGTGTGCTTAGGGTTAAAAATTTGTCTCTCTTTTGATCAATAATAATAAACGTATTATATCAAATGAATAGTTACACACCAATATCTCTCTTTCAGTCATCAGTAATTTTACATTCGAAAGAAGAAGACAAAACTTTGTGTAACTATACAGACGTTATACAACGTTTATTAGTAAGGGGGTTAGAGTATATATGAGGCAGTAAAGTTTAAAGCCATATAAGCGATTTGTAGCGGCTAACATGGCATTTTTTTTCTCATTTCATTCATTTTTATTTCATGTTAATACTTGTACTACAAAATTGAAAAAAAAGTAAGATACACGTGACGTTATTCCGGATAGAGTAGGATAATTCTTCAGTAATCCTGGCAATTTAGCGAAAACTACACACTTAGTGTGTTAGAAACTCAATATGATTCTATTAGCATAGGCCTGTTTTAACCCATTTTGATAATCCCTTAAACACTCGCTGGGACACCCTTGGGAAGGCTTTGCAGACTAGTACAGTAGTTTTCAACACTAAGTAATTAATTTGACGTTAACAAGATTCCGGTGCATTTTGTTCAGACAAATTATTATAAGATTGGACCGAGTGGAGTTGTGGAGCGGTAAATAGGGCCGGTGAATCTTCAGTCCACACGAATTCTTGTTCGAGCCGGGAGCCGGGAGAGAATTTGAATTTATTTTAACGTTTCTACATGAGGCTTGGGTGCGGGGATAGTGACCTTGTTGAGTACGGCTTACTTGGAGGTACTTTGTTGTGAAGTGACTACAAGAAGTAGCATTTTGTTTATAGGAAAAACTGCTGCGAATTGAAAAACTAACTGGAAATGCTGCTACCCCACTATACCAAGTACTAAAAAGCTTTTTACTTACTGTTTCGCCTTTAAGAAACATTATTATTTATTATTTGTTTATTTATCAAACAAGACACACCATCGACATATTCACAAGGATAGTCGCAAATTCGCAATAGGTAATTACGAGTTTTTAATACTGCGCTATGTGTATGTCTGTGTAAGATTTTGGGAACGAAGTTCCTTATCGCACGCATCCTTATACTCTGCACACTTGGCGAATGACAGCTACACCACAAAAAATTTAACATTTTGACCGTCACTTTGTTTTTTTATTTAGTAACTCTCATGCGTTCTTCATTGTGACTGTTATGTAATAAATAATATACAGTGAAAGGAAGTTCGTTCCCGCCGGGCGTCTCACGACACCTCCTGACTTTTTTGTTTTGCAGAAGGGTGCTTGTGGGAAAGCGCACCTGCACGGTACTTACCCTTAACACTTTACAGACCACAACAAGATAACCTTATTAAGATGAAAATTATTCCTTGTCCCGAACTCCCGGCCTAACCCGTCCCTGTCTGGAACTTAAAGTACTCAGAACTTCTGGGGAATTTACATTTTCAATGCGAAATTATGTCCTCCGATGTCCTGGAATAAACGGCAGCGGCACTTATGCAAAAATAACTAGCAACTAAGTACTTGTTCAGGCTATTAGCAAGCCTGCTGATTGACTTGAAAAACAGTTGGATAAGTTACCAGAGTTGCCGAGTTGCAGAGCTGCAGAGCTCGCCTCTGATTTCAAGCAGCGATTCATTGAAAATTGTTTCATTTGGGACTGCTATCGGTTGTTAGTTGAGAAGTGCACTGGATTGGATGGTGGTTTCTGTCTTGAGATATTTTGAGATTTCTCAAACCTGTATTGTTAAGATATGTAAATATGTAGGATGGGGTGGGTTGTTGAAAAAAACTTGAATCAACCCTCGAACATTAACGTGTTTAGTACTAGTTCCACGTACACAGCACACAGTACCTACCACAGTAAATTCATTTGAATACTTCAGGCGAATTCCAAAGTTATTTCATTGTATTTTTTTTTTTTATTGTTACTATACACTGTATCAGTCATAGTTACTTGAAATAAATAATTTATTATTTTTATTTTAAATCAATTAATAGTCATAGCTGTGGCCAAGGTCATTTAAAGGTAAGGGTAAACTTAAGAGGGTCAAAAACATAAATATGAAAAATTGTGAAACTAGCAATAAGAACATCCACTGTCAACCATGTTAGCCCGAAAAATCACTTAAAATAACTTAATGAACTAAGTCAACCAACAGTTTCCGAAGAAAACACAAAGAAAGAATGCAAGTAGTCGCAACTTGCTGCAAGTTGGAACATTGTCGAGTGCTAAGTATTTTAGCTGTCACAAGTTCTTGCAAGTTCAGAGCCACTTCAATAACATGTTTTTGTTAGCTTTCCAAAGAATTATTTCATAAGTTTGAAGTTTCAAACTGTGCTTTAAAGAGATTATTTGTATGTCCTTTAACTTGCTGTAACCTCGTGAAATCTGAAGGTATGCTCACTTTTAAGTTTACTCACCAAATAAATGATTTGGTTAATCTTCCAAGTTTGGTTAGTTTCCAAGTTTCGTGAACACATGATGATCACATACCGAAGGCATGAAGCGATAACTGTGTTTGAACGTCATAAAGTATTTTATTTTCATGAATGGCATTCCGCAGGTAAACCTAGAAGGTTGTCGGCTGCTTAACCGGGCTTGCCTGTGGATGCCTCAATTAATTGGGCTTGGGTTCCCGCATTGTCGAGGCGGGGGGCTCAGTAGCCGTGGCTTGGTCAACCACGGTGAAGCGAAGAGGAACCCGAGGAGGGCCGCTCGTCAGGGCTTTTGCCTGTAAGCCGACGACGTAGCGGCCAACAAGTAGGTTGCGGTGCCGCTTGGGCGACATCGCAACTGAGGCGGGCCGCGATGTCGTATGGGAGGCATCGCGGCTGAAGATTGGAGGCCGCTGCGGGAGAGGAGTGCCGGTATTGCGGTGCGCCGCTCTCCCTACCTTCCGCGGCCTTGACGGGGTCGCCACCGTCTGATGGCGGACGTGGTGGGGCCGCAGGGGAGGAGGAGTGTTGGTATAACGTTGGCCGCTCTCCCTATCTTCTGCGGCCGAAAATTGGCAGGCGGTGGGGCCAATGACCTGACCCGTCACAGGGGGACCAAGGATGCCCAGACACGGGGTCGTCTGGTGCCCATGTGCTGGTTTGGTTCCTGGGGTGGTCACGGCGTTGTGTTCTGGTGCGCCGAGATAGGGAGTAATCCCAAGAGGAGGGTCCGGTGACGGACAGCTGCGGCGGGTTCACGGATGAGTGCTAACGCGTGCCCGTGTTCCTGCCGTAAGCGGCAGAGGAGGACACCGTGGAGTTTTAGTGGGTTAGAGTCCCACATAACTGCACTATCTCCCCGTGGTAGTGCAGAATGCATGAGCATTTCACCACGTTAAAAAAAAAAGCCTGGCGGAGGGCAGCAAGGGGCAGGTTGGATCGGATTAATTCAAAAAGTACACCATGGTAATACCATGTATTTGACATGTTCACATAAAAAAAAATAGAAACACCTAATGTTACATGTCACATAATGTAACAATGAGTAACATTCAGCCAAAGATTTAATTTTACTTTTAATAAAACTACATTTATTTTCTTCTGCCAAACGATGTAACAATGTTATGTTAGAAAAGAAGAAAAAAAGAAAAATTGTTTATTCTGCACAAACTAAATATTCTAAAAAAAAGACATAAAATATACACATACAGCGTAGTCAAAAGCCTCGTAATTAATTTTTAAAAATGTTGACAATTATGTCCATTGCTTGATGTCAGGGCCAGGGACCAAAGACAACACACATTAATTTGACATTGACAATTTGAGGTTGACATTTGACTTTGACAATACAAATCAATCCGTGATGCGCCCGCGACTCTGGCTTTTAATAAGACAACAAAACATCATGAAAACAACAACAATCAAAACTAAATGCCAATTGCACAGTGGATGGTGGCGCCTTACACCAAATACTTGGGCGGAAATATAAATTGTTTGCGTTTATCCCAGACGCAGGGAACTGGTTTGATTGAATAGTGAACTGTATTATTGCGGGGGTTGAAAAGGTACGTAGGTAGGTCTGACCTTGTAAATGCGACACCAATTAGGACGACGAACCTGTGAATATGGACAAAGGAATTAGGCAGGAAACATGCAGCACTACTGACCTGTAGATTCGCCGTCTTCAATATCTATCCTCCGCGTCGGTCGGCATAGGGTTCGAGTCCTTGCTGGATTCAAGGCAGCACACGAGGGGGCGCACAGACGCCTTTCACCACATAAACACGCACTTTTCGTAGTGTTTCAGACAATAGTTCGTAAATGCACTCGCGGCAACTGGCAACCATAAATTAGTAATAAATTAATAAGGGAGTGTTCTTAGTAACGCTTCTCTCGTTCAAGACCCAGGTTCAAGTGAGCGAGAATCTTCACACAGTCACCGTCGGCGGTGACAAGGACAGCGATAGTCCAGGTGTGCATGTGGGAAAAGGATGGGATACGATAGGATAGTGACGCATTTTGCAAGTAATTTTTACTTCTACCCTACAATGGAAATTATGAACGAATATGAAATCCAACAGTGGAAAAGTAACGTAAGTAATGTTCCTCTCTATAGAGGTATGACCACCATGTTAGTAGATTGGACCCATCTCGAGAAGCTAAATTTTTGTAGGTATAACAAGAAAAAACTATAGTTTGAAGATGAATGACACCCAGTATTCAGTAATACCTGCCAGATGAAGACTACTCGAGTCTTCACTTTGTAAGAACCAGAATTAGCCACAACATAAGTTGAGTGATCCAAATAGTAGACGCTGCTGCCTATCTTCCCGGCAATTACCACAAACGAGACCAGGAAAAGATCTATTCTTGGTCTAGAGTTCAATTCTCACAATTAGCAAGTTATAACTTTCTTTTAGTCGACCACGTATTGAATTTCAATCATTAAAGCGCGGGAAAAAAACCTCAAAAGACGGTGAAAGCGGCGCGCGGTGGCGAAGGCGGTTAGAGGGGGGAAGAGGGGAGGGTGAGCTGTGCCCGGGAGGTTTTTTTTAATATTTTTTACAGTTTTTGCAAAGATGGCTAATAATTGCAGGAAATTATTCCGTGGTTTTTTGTTTAATAATACTTATTATAAAATGCCTATTGCATAATCTAAAGACTACTTAATAATTATAAATTGTATTTTAGGGCTTCAGACAAGTCTAGGACAATAAAGAAAGAATTGAAAATGCGTTTATTGGCATTACAGCAAAAAAAATATTGAACTAAGTATAAAAATCTGAAAACAAAGATTGTAATGCATATAGGGCCTCAGCTCAGCTTAGTCATGATGATGACGATTTTTAGGTGCGACCCACGAAAAACGAACTAAACCACAATAAAGCTAAGCGCATCGCATGTCAATACAAAAAATGTAGTGCGGCTCGCGTGTAGTGTGCGATGTTTCATACAGAATGTACGAAAGCGATTTAGGAGCATTTTCGCAATAAATCTGTGTCAGCCAAAAGACATGTACTTACACACAGCAAGACTTCGGATCCTAAACTCGCTGCTAAGCTGTGACGTTTATACTTACGCCTAGAATAAATTTACAAAAACCATAAAGAAAACCAGTTAGAATTTAACAAATCCCACCTTCCCTTACACCGTACTAAATAGATTCCACGAAATCCAGAGGCGCCGGCAATATTTTTCAATACACTTTATTTCGTGATTTTTTATGGAAGCTCATAAACATGTATTGTGGGTGACCGCGGGATGACGTATGTGTTCGATGTGATTGATGCCACACATTTTTCACTGTCCGTTGATGTAATTCACTTGCTTTGTCCAGTCTTGGGAAGATTACTTGGATGGGGAAAACAGTTTACTGCCATTTGTTTTTTCTTTTCGTCTTTTCTGTGGAGGAAATATTCAGTAAGATATTTTTGTTGAGGGAAATTGTAAAGGCTGTTTACAAGATGTTAACAACAATTATTAACACTTAACAGACAAAAGTGGCGTTCCTACACTCATTAGGAAAAGCTGGTTTCTCTTTAGTAAAACAATTACTGCCACAAAAGCCCAAAAGATCTCCACAAATGTCTATATTTTTCTGTAGAAGCCAATTCTCTGTATTGTTTTAGCCTCGTACGTGATTTTAAGACTGGGTAGAACAACGAATATCTAGATTGTATTTATTCTTTGCAAAATTGGAAACATATATGTCTTGAAAAAACAAAGGACTCAATTTCCGGTAGGTTGGTTGTTAATCTTTACTTTTGTCTGGACACAATTTTTGTGCCTCTGTAGGCAATTTAGCCAGGATATTATTATAGATCGAAACAGGAAAAAATGTAGTTATAACTCGCTAGTTTTTTTTTATCTACATCCCCTCCCGCACCACGCTGCTACCTCAGTTGGCCTATATTCACTAGAATATTTTTACGCAGAGCTTCTAGCACGAAGTCACGAACGCAACGTTTCACGCATAATATTTACTATGTTTTTTTACACAGTTTTAAGACCCTATTTATATCACATATCTATGGGTGATGCGTACTTATTAAGCAAAAAAAATGCTATAGGAAAGTAATATTTTCGATTCAAAAGTCGTTCGAATTGCTAGGCGAAGTACTAGGGCCTCCTATGTCCGGCGTTGGCCTGGAAGCCGCACAGGGCTGAACCTAGTAATAATAACACCATTGTTGACCAGCCAGAACACCAGATGACCTTTATAAATAAGTACACGATATATGAATGAATTAACTAGCCAGATTCGTCGCCTTATCGCTGGCCGGATAATCTAATTTCATACAGTGACCTTTCCTGAAAACGGCTGTAAGGTCATTCACTTGTCAGATCAATGAACTGAGGTTTAAATTATATGCCTGATTTTGTTGGAGTTCAATGAACAAGACCCAATACACAAGGTGGGCTTTGAAATTTTGTGCTTAGGAATAGATAAGATAGGTTAAATAATAACCGACTGAAAATAAAATCGATACTGGTGACTATAAGAATCTGTGCGGTGAACTTTATTTACACAACTTTCAAGCCTTGCAGAACACGTCTTGTAGATCCCAATCGTCATTTTAGAGACTAATGATGTACAGGTACAGTCAGCAACAAAAGTCGATTAACACTGTGTAGTGTTACTTCTACATAAATCATCTAAATTATTCGAAATATTGATTTTCAGCATTTAACACATAACATCACGCCTGTAATCCCGGAAGGATCCGCTGACGCGAAACCGGAAGCCGGAAAAAAAAAGGCGTGCTACGCTCCGCCCGATTACGTCATCGCGCTGCGGGCGGTCGGCCGCCAGATGTTTACAAACAAAGCTGATTTACGGCTTAAGTGTCTAGGAGAGGTGCTTATGCTTGTGGGTTTTTTGTTATGGTTATTAATGGGGCTATCGAGTAGCGGCGAGCATTTCGTTGAATGAACATTGTATGTATTTTTAAAAGTGGCTGTAAACACGAACAAAGAGAATTTTTGTCGTAATTTTCAAGTTAGATGGCTATAATAGAAAATAACAAGTGACGACCTATATGTTTTAAGGTTTTAAATTGATGGTGTATATATTTTTATTAGAATAAATAAATAAAACCACATTGCATAGTACGATATTAATTATTTACAAGCATCCAAAGTTCAGAAAAAATTTTTGATGGGCCGGAAATTTCGCGCGGCCTGACAAAATATTTTTTTTCTACATAAATCTGCTATGTACTTACATTAGAAATATTGGTACCTGTAGGAAGTTTATTTAATGCTTCAACATATTTGTAAAAATCGTGGCAGTAGAATGAATCACTGTATTAAAATAAGGTTCTTCGGTTGTAAATATGAAATAAGAGAATTTTTATCTTCAATTTCAAGTAAATATTTATACAAAAAAAAAAAAACAAAATCCTATTTGTTTTAAGGTTTAAAATTGATGGTGTATATATTCTTATTAGAATAAATAAATAAAACCACATTGCACAGTACGATATTAATTATTTACAAGCATCCCAAGTTTTTGAAAAAAATTCTGACTCACTATGACGCGCGGAATTTTGGGCCCGGACTAAATAATTTTTTTCTACAATAATCTGATACGTACATTAAAACTATTGGTACCTGTAGTAAGCTTATTTAATGCTTCAACATATATTTAAAAATCGTGGCAGTAGAATGAATCACTGTATTAAAATAAGGTTCTGAAGACACCTAAAAAGTTTTAACAAAAAGTATGACGCACTTGTTTACAACAATTAAAAAAAAAAAATCGTCAAATGATTTTTTACTGAACGACTTGCATCCCGTATTATCACTTATTACTTATATTGTTTTTACATAGTTTTCCCGTTAAAGTAGCGAAAATCTAATTAAAAACAATAAAAACATTAAATAAATATTAGCATTAAGGTTTTTTTTTTTTTTTTGTGTTATGGCAACTGAGCCGATGTCGACTATTCTGCCAATGTATAGCGAACGAAAATGTGAGGTGTCATATTTTTTTTTTAAATCAAAGACAAGTCGCTCCTAGTGTTGTCATACATCGAAATGTGCGGAATTTAAGAACGAACTATTCTAAATGTATGGCAATAGAAAGTACTACTTAATTCTAAAGCAAAAACGACTAAATTGTGCATCACTATGAAATTTGTCGTTGGGAACCAGAGATCCCGCGGATCGCTTGACGGCCGGAAAATTACCGGGTAGTCTTCTTACCGAGAGCGAACAAGCGGCGTACATTTAGTGCTCACATTTTTCCAGTTACGTTTAAGTCCCATGTAATAGAGGGCAAGCCTATTGCCATCAACCAGGCACAAATCCAGATTCCGGGCTGCTACTAAGAAATTCCTGATGGAAAACCCAATAACCCGACCTGGGAATCGAACCGAGGACTTCATGCTCAGCAGTAATGCATGCGGCCACTCAACCAACGAGGCAGTCCACCTATTACTATTTGCTCTAAAAATAAGATTTAAAAAACTGAAATCTTAACCGACTATTGTGGCTGACCGTACCTGTCAGTATCAGAGTTCATAATCATAATCATTTCGTTTCGTTTTTCTTTCTAAACGTGTGATGATCTTTTACCTTCAGAACATTGTCAACGAACACAATCTATAGAATTGCGATCCTTTTGTGAATTATGATTGACAAAAGCCCGGTTACTATCTTTTTTTTGAGCTTAGAAAATAAGTATATTTATTCACTTTTCTACGGTAAAAATAAAGCCGTTGTGTACATAAGGTATTATTTATTGGACTTATCATTTTTTGTTCCTTGTGTATTTCTTGTTGGTACTTTCTCCTTCACTTTAACTTCTTTGTTTCCATTTCTTGGAGCATATTGTCTTTATAATCAAAATCGTCGAATTGTAACTGATCAGATTCCTATATTTACAGTTACCTTCTTTCATAACTAAAGAATAAAGGCTGTCTCCCCAACTAACAAGAATCACTATAATCTCATTCTCAGAATGGCAATTCTCGTAATCTTAAAAACGTTCACAGTCTGATCTCAGTCTCAATCTGTGAAAAAATACTTCAAAATTCCCTACATTTTGACAAGTTTTTGACATTTGTTTGTCGCCGAGATGACACTGCGACTAAATTTTGAACGCTTGATTACGATAATTGGCCTTCAGAAGTAGGCGATCATGACAAGTAAGTACCTAAAAAATCCAGCGGAAACAAAAATTTACAAATTGACAATTGACATTGGCGTTCAGAATCAAAATCCGTGCTCATTATTATTTATTGATGCACAGGTGTGAGTTACCCGGTAATATGTATTTCTTTGACTTGAATGTGCCCTGGCGGCTGATATTATGTCATACTCACTGACGGTGGCGTGTGTGTTGGATCATTTAGCTCCCTTCAAAATGGTTAATCCTAATAGTTCTGATCCATGCGTCATGTTCCTGAACAGGCGCCGACAATTGTGACTGATCATCTGCTGCCACGGCTTATTTTAATTATTTAATTTTTAAATTGTTTCTTTTGTTTGTATTTGCTGTACTTTAGACGCTTTTAACGTGTACGCCCTTTTTACGTCGTTCTCACATAAATTAAATACAATATTAATTTTATTATGTAACTAATATGTTGTAACAATATAATTTAAAAGATTGTCCATGGAGTTTCTTGCCCGCTCTTCTCCATAGGTACCTACGCTTTGGAATGGGCAACTAGCTTCTTATTTCTGACTGACCGACTCCTAGACACTTAGTGCTTGTACGAGTAAATGGTTTAATTTAAATAAATGCTTTAAGTTTGTGTTAGTAAACAGTAAAAGTACCCTTAAAAAATTGGCAAAATAAATTACTTTTAAGTACTTTATTGTTTCATAAAGTATTATACAATACTTTATTATAAAGTATAAGTGGCAACGTACGAATAAGTATATTACTTATTCGTAGGTGGCAACCTAGACGCAAAATCTGTTTAAAAAAAATGTCCCCAAGTAATTCTTTTTCGTTTAAAAATACTTATTTATCTTATTATTATAAGCCTAATTCTATCTAGGTAAATAAAACAGACAGAAACGCTGCGGATCTCTCCTGAAACATGGCTTCAAATACCCACATAATATAAAACTAGCGTTAGAAGCAATAGCATGTAACGATCCAGATACATTTGTTTACGAAAATAAAATAAAACAAACATCATTAGAGAAACGGAAGTGAGCAATGGCTTTTTCCTGTCGCACAACATAAATATGTATGTTGGCAGCATTGTGCGTACGTACAGTAAGTAGTGCCAACTGAAATATATTGTATTTAGATTCGGTGCCAGTGTCTTTTACATAAAATATGGGGGTAAAGAATACAATAATTAGATTTTGCTGTTTAAACGTGACCCTAAAGATATTGTAAGTCGGTAAGTAGTTGTAAAAGTGTATTAACAAAGGAAGTTTGAGGGAAGTAAATACACGATCGACTATTGATTTTACTACAGCCTCAAAAAGATGTATATGTCATCGTACGATTGTGAACACCGTTAGTTTATAATCTATCTCGCGAGAATGTAAACTATCAACAAATTATGAACTGTACCTACTGACTACAATGAGTTCCATAATACTGTATAAATATGTAGCTACAATAAAGCATCCAATGTCTAATGTGTAATGTTTCGTGGCTACACATTAATACTATAAATTATGAAACAAAGATTGTAAACAATTCAATGAATTCTTATCGATCATATACAACTTTTTGGGGCTATTTATACACACACCATAAAATTACAATTTCATAATCTGAAAGTAACAACGGGTCACTTTCCGGGAAAGTAAATTTAGAATTTTTGCTTTGGATCATTTTTTTGGGGCGCCCGCTAATGTATGCGTATTATACGTTTCTCTATAGGTTTGTATTCAGGGTGGCAGGACATCGAATCGCAACCTGTTACCATGGATTCGTACATGATTCTGAACACCCAGCGATAAAAAAATTTGTCGGTTTTTAAAAAGTAATTCGCTGTGCTATTATACATTTTGACCGCGTAGAAATTGCACTTTCCTCATTCATTCATAAAACTGCACATTTTTTTTTTTTTTTTTGTAAACTGACGTAACATTTCTGCACTAGGAGGTTTAGAATGATTTATTCCGGTTTGATCCCCTGAACCCCTCCTCCACCCTCCCCTCGATCCCCCGCTAGTTCTTCTTCTGTTTTAATCTCTGTCTTATCCACTTTATCTAGGTTACTCTTTTTAACAGGTGAGTACAGTCAAGAGAAAATAAACGTTTCATGTTCATGTGCTAAGTGCATGGTTAGTGCGTCGATGTCCCTGCCATCCTGTATATGAGGTAGGTCAATTTGTTTCGAGAAAGGCGTTTATGCCAAGTTCGCCTTTGACCTATTTCGATTATTTGAAAGCCTACTTTCTGTAATAAACTTTTACGAAAGGTGTTATCATACCTTTTTTTGGTAGTACACTTAACAACAAACTGCAATAGGTTGATCAGCACTAAAACGATGTAAGTAGCGTGTACGTGAGTTCAGATTTAACGTAACAAATATCGCTACACTGACTCGCCACCCTAAACAGGAAGGTCAGTAAATCTATTGCTTTCAAAATGCTTGAGCAACACACAGAAATAAGTACATACAGTGTTGGAAAAATCATTGCAGAGAGAGATGGCAGTAACTTTAAGTCCTCATACACGAACGACACGCGTCGACTACAGAGGCTACAGCATCCGCCGACACGCGTCGACAACGTGTCGCTCGTGTATTTGAGTACGGTGCTCAATTAAACGAGTGTCATATTGTAGACGCCTGCCTCCGACTAGCATCGACGGGTGCAGTTGCTTCTGTCGTCGACGCGTGTCGCTCATGTGTATGTACACTAAACTAAACTTTGTCTATACTTAGTATAATTATAGTACATTAATCAAGCAGTTTTTAAACTAATTGTTGTATTTGTAGGGTCTAGGATGACGTGTACTGTATCTATTTGAATAAATACTCAGCCGCAGTAGCGCAGATTCAAAATTTCGGCTGTCGTTCTTTAATGGAAATTGATATTTTCTTTTATTTTTTTTTATTTTTTTTGCTATTATTAACCTATAGGCTAACCTTAATGTGCTCTAGGAAACTGGGTCTTCTGAACCACCGTGCTAGCTTCCCAAACAGCTATAATAAACCAGCCCATTCCGGTTTTATCCAGTCATTACTGGCGCCTATAAACACAGGCGGTCTCTACCACGTGACTGGACTATGTACGCCTACTTTATGGCCCCACACTTATCATGGAACTTTATATGTACACTTAAATATTGTACGTGCTTTCGGAGGGTAGTAATTATTTTTTTTATCTTTTTGCCTTGTTTGCCCGGTAGTGGTTTAAGTTGTTTTGTTGTGTACATAGTACATATCTTCTATTCGGAGGGTTATCGTAAAATATGACTGACGAATCATCACTGTAGGAGAATCACCTTTTCTCTTAAACAGCAAAATTGACCATCACAATCAGCTTATAATATTCCCACTGCTGGGGCACGCTAGGACACAGGCCTCCTCTTTGTAAGATGGAGTGGGCCATAATCTACCACGAAGGCCCGGTGCGGGTTGCTGGATGTGACATGTTCTTGATTTTTTTGATTCTAGGACATGAGTTTTCCTCACGATGTTTTCCTTCACCGATTTGAGAGCAGTAATGATGAAATTAATTTAAATACACAAAGTAAAGTGCCTGTCTGAGTTCGAACTCACGACCTACACTTCGTAAGTCGGGGCAACAACTGCTCCTTTTTTTATAGTTAGTATTTCTTGTGCGGGTCCCAAATAAAACATATTTCCTTCTTTCTTTTTTCCACCCTTGTTAACTAAGTCGAGAGCTCGAGCCTTGAAACTTCCGGTTGGTTCACGTTTTACTTTTAAAGATTAACTTTAAAAAAATAAATAAGGAAGGAACGTATTATGCTAATGCCAGAATATTGAACCTGACACCTCATACCTACCAAGGGGATCAGTGCTCATCCAAGCTACCGCATTTATTTTCTAAACAAAAAGTTAATTTGATCCCTATTACCATCAACAATCTGTATTATGAAACAAGTTACCAGAGGGGTAATTCTCGTAATTTTAAGAACGTTCACAGTCTGATCTCAGTCTCAATCTGTCAAAAATACCTCTAATTTCCCTACATTTTGACAAGTTTTTGACATTTGTTTGTCGCTGAGATGAGACTGCGACTAGACTTTGAACGTTATAAATTACGAGAATTGGCCTTCAGATCTACAAATGAAACATGATTCCCTCTTAGGCCCCTCGCCCACGGCGACTTATGTAGTGATGCTGTCGCGCGGTTTGTAAACGCGCTTCTGCATCGCTACTATCGCGCGTTAGTGGCGTTAGCAACGTGCGACAGAAACTATGCAAAACCCGCGGCTGTATCGATACACATGCGCGACAGCATCGCTACAAAAAGTCGCCATGGGCGAGGTACACATCCGGGCATGATATAAAATATGAATATCTTGGTAACACAACAAGTTCGACAACTTTCAACAAACCACTGGGGTTAGAGACAGAACCAGCTAAATTTTACAGTCAAAACGTTCTGGCGGTCATAGAATTATGTTTGGGACTTCATGCTCTGAAGCGTATCAGGGAATACTACGTCGGTGTAGTAATGAACGAAAACGGAGAATAAGAACATTAAATAAAAAGCAACAGTTTTCTAACCATACCTACTAGATGTCATCGTCTGACCACATATTACAAATATAGAATCATAAAATTATCGACTGGCATTAGGCGAAAGGCAAATCTTCAACTCTTAGGGCTCTATCTCACTAGGACACCAATGGCGACGCAACCATGGTCGCACTGCCAAAAAATGTATGGTTGGTTGCGCATCCGATTGGACGCCTGCTGAGATACCCACCATAAAGCTTCATTGTTGGTAAAGATACAAGAATATTAAGCAATAGCGGTGCGTTAAATATAGAAATCCCCATAAGTCGAAACAGCTGAAGAATTATGAAAAAAGACTCGATTTAAAATGCTACCAGAGGAACATTAGACGCACCCAACTTTATACTTTCTTATATCTCTTTACCGTTCTCAAATTCACGACCAAGTCTACACAACCTAACTCAGTGGTACACACAAATATACAATTCAATCAGGCAGATACGGATCTAATTCCAGATCTGCCTGGCTTAGTCTTAGGCAAACAAAAGGCCAGCGCTGGGAAACGACTCAGGTATATCTGGGTTAAGGTAAATCTAGAATCTAGACTATAATTTTGACGTTGCGTGTTCAGGCTGCTTATGTTAACAGGGTTAGCAGGGCTTGAAGTTCTAATACTAATTTGCTTGGAGAAACGCCAAACTAACACTTTTGATGAACGGAAGAATAAAAAAAATAAATATAATAGAATAAAAAGAAATATATCAAAATAGAATAGTATGGGTAGTTTGTTCGCTTCTAATCGTAGTAACACATAGTCAGCGTATAATGTTCCTACAACTTAGAATCAGGCCTCCTCTCTTCGAAAGGGCTGTAATCAACCACGCGGCCCAGTGCGGGTTGGTAGATGGCTTCGAATTCTTGGTTCCAGGACAGCCGGCTTCCTCACGATGTTTTCCTTCACCGTGTTCAGAGCAATGGTGATGAAATTATTAACACAAAGTAAAGAGCCTACCTTGATTCGAATCCACAACCTACGACTCGCAAGTTGGGACCGGTACCACTATCGGCCCAATTGTAGTAAAACAAATGTCATATTAATTTGTATTGAGTAAATATTAATTAGCAGAGAATGCTTAGTGAACAAAATATCTGTCATAAATATTAACGATCGGTCGCCATAACGTTACCACAGTATAATGATGTAAGCAGTATTACGTCTCGGCAGTGTCCTTGAAATAATTACTTACTTCTGCTCGGTAGATAAACACGCACTAGGGTTGCCCACTGACTGTGTATATGGGGTGGTAACTGCACTTTATAAGTTCGAGAAATTTAATGATGGGGGAGCATTATTTTTGAAAGCCTTGGTGATTTGTTGAACGTAGTATATCCTGTACGTTAAAATGTTTTTTATTAACCGTTACATTACCTTACCTTATATCACGTTTCTTCTGAGCATGTAATTTCATGCTCCTAAGAAGTATTTCACCTCCACCGTCCTAAACATTCTAAAAACAGCTAGACACGGAATCGCATGTTTTAGCTTGAATAACTCTCGTAACGTCTCTTTTAATTGGAAAACTAATAATCTATACTAATAATTTTATATTTATATAAGATTGAAAATTTTGCATGCAGGTAAAATGTATCGGGACTATTTATAAATATGACATCTTTTATGGTCTACTTTATGAGCAAGTAAGTTATTTCTATTTCTAACGTCCTGTGGGGTAACTGTGTAATACACTATCAGTAGAAATGGGTTTAGTTTTGACAGTTCGACAACATTCACTGCGTTATTTTTACGTTGTTGAGTAGACAAATTTTTCGAAAATTCATGCAGCAGTAAATTCTACCTATACTTCAAAATGATTCAGATTGAGATTGATAGTATGTTACACAATTAGTGTGCTGGTTCACAACCGACTCTCATGTTTTAAAAATCTCTTTGCAATCAATGTCCCCCAGTAAACAAAATGTCCACTTTTACATAAACAATTAAATTCAAATCAGGGACAAAGCGAGCAGTGCCAGCGCCAGCGGCGCGCGGCGCGGCGAGCGGGCGAGTATTCATTAAAAGTTAAATTGGGATCGCCGCGTGATTGGCAACGACCATGTCGGGAATCCGGATATACTTTGTTTTTATGGGGAAACTAGGTCATATGAGGGCTACTGTGACCTCCAACTAGTTTTTTACTTTGCAGTATTAACACAGTTTTGTGATTCTCGTGTGAATGTGAAGTAAACATTTTAATAGATACATATCAATTATTGCTAATGCTGTGGTGTTAGAGTTCGGTCAGTCAACTCAGATTGGTAGTGAGTTTAACTACCCGGATGCGCCAAAAGTATTGTCGCTACGGAAGGCTCTTTACTTGCAATCCTTTTTGAAAAAAATATATATCCGTCCCGTGCATCCTGGCAATCAGCCTGGCCACAGCCGTGCTATCTGACTAATACTGACTGCCGACTTAATTTAGTTTCTAGGGCTTCGTACCCAAAGGGTGCCAACGGGACCCTATTATTAAGACTCCGCTGTCCGTCCGTCTGTCACAGGGCTGTACTTGTACTCACAGTGTACTTTTTGATAGACTCTTGTACTGTCTTTTGAACCGTAATAGGGAGACATTTTGAAATCAGCATAGAGTGCGTACCTACTACTATGGCCGCGATAAAAGTAATAAAAATAAAATAAAGTTATATTTAAGTAATTTATATTTAAATCCATACAAGAAACGTAAAGTATTATAAAAATATTAGGTCCTTCCATATGAAATTAGCGTTTTGTACGGGAGGAATATAAAGTTTTTTTTTTTTTGTAATATATATTTAATTAATCAAAGTATGGACCGTTGTTATCTATGCACTTTTGCCATCTCATAGGTAGTTCATTGATCCCTTTACTAAAAAAACCATGGGGCCGAGAATCAATGTACTCTTTGAAGGCGGTTTGGACTGCCGCATCGGAGTTGAATTTTTTTCCTTGTAAGAAGTTGTCCAAATTCCGGAAAAAATGGTAATCTGTTGGAGCAAGGTCCGGGGAGTATGGTGGATGTCGCAGACATTCCAATTGTAGCTCATCTAGCTTAGTGGTTGTTTGTTGTGCAGTGTGTGGTCTTGCGTTGTCGTGAAGTAGCAGTGGCCTAGAGCGATTGACCAATCTCGGTTGTTTAGCAGCTAGTTCTTCCTTCATGGTTTGCAGTTGCTGACAATAGATATCTGCCGTAATCGTTTGGCCAAATTTTAGAAAGCTGTAGTGAGCGACACCGGCGCTAGTCCACCAAACACTCACAAGTAACTTTTTCTGAGTCAATTTTCGTTTAGGGCAGGATTTGGCTGGTTCTCCAGGGTTCAGCCATTGCGACGAGCGCTTCCGATTATCGTACAGTATCCACTTTTCATCACAAGTAATGATTCGATTTAAAATACCTTCATTATTATGTCGGTTGAGCAAAGTAACACAGCAGTCGACGCGTGTTTTCAAGTTCGATTCACTCAATTCATGAGGTACCTACCCATCGTTCAAGTTTTTTTACTTTCCCGATTTGCTTCAAGTGGATTAATACAGTTTTATCAGTTACCCCGAAGCCTGCAGCTATCTCTGAAGTGCTTTGTGATGGATCCGCTTCCACAATAGCCTTTAATTCTTCATTTTCCACTTTGGTCTCCGGCCGTCCTCGGGGTTGCTTCTGAAGGTCGAAATTTCCAGAACGAAAACGTTGAAATCAAAAATGTACCGTGCTTTCTTTTGCGACACCAGCGCCGTACACATCATTAATCCTTCGAGCTGTTTCTGCAGCACTGGTGCCACGGTAGAACTCGTACTCGTAAATGTACCGATATTTCATGTTTTCCATTAGCGGTAATAAGCGACGCCAAAGAAAAAAAATAATGAGGAAAAAACAAATGAATGACTTTTTTTGAAACTCAAATGTACCACCTAAATGAATTTATAAATTTGAATTTGGAATTCTAAACCAAAGAGGAGATATTTCAGATCAAAGTGGTCAGTACGACAAAACGCTAATTTCATATGTAAGGACCTAATATTATATATGTAGTGTCCAATATTGTACGGTGGTACGAAACCTTTCGTGTGCAAGACCGACTCTCACTTCGCCGCTTTAATAAAATAACAATAATTACGTGTAAAAGTGTTTGTATAAAACCTGCTTACAGAAAAAAAAAATTGAACGGCAGGAGCTATTATTAGGTTTCAGCACCCACGACACTGGATAAATCCTGTTGAGGGCAAAGTTAACAATACACATTGTTCAACAAACATTCTTATGCCGGTGCTACACCAACGGGAAACGCCGTTGATTATCGCGAGTTTGGGCTTTAAAGTCTACAGTTAACGCCGAACATCGCGATAATCAACGGCGTTTTCCGTTGGTATGGCACCGGCATTACAAAACTTATTGTTGAAGCATCGATTTATACCTCTGTTTTCCTTATCTAATCCTCCATCTAAAAATAACTATGTTCAACGTATACCTATTTGCAAGGGTCAGGGGGCAGAGCTCGGCTAATCTAAGTTTTAATGGATATACAATGTCCTTCGGAAGGGCCCAAGTCCGGCAACTTTCTTCTGCCCTTGAGGACAAAGTTGGACCAAGAATTTGTGTGTCCTTTGGACTTTTGGAGTTATTTACATCCCGGATTTGGTTAAGGTATATCTTTACAAGTGTTTGGATCTTGAACAAGCTGGAGAAGAAAGTCGTCGTAAGTGGTCGTAAGTGCTATGAGCGTTTGAAGTTGAATGCAAAATTATATAACCCATTACAAAAGTTGTGTACTACAGCTTAGCTGTTTACAATTCACTTGTTAGGTGAAGTTAATTGCATAAGCATAATCAGCCTATAGTGATCCCATTTATTTCCTTTGCTAATGGGGTTAAGCTACGCTTGCCGCGGTTGGTCTGTGGATGGGTGACTATATATATATATATATCTATAATAATAACATGAACGTTTCTCTAACCCTCTGCCGCTCATAACTTCCAAAGTTATTCAAAAAACTAATTTTCACCCACATTCCAGTTCGATATGTGGCTTGGACCGTATACGGTCTCCCGTCAATCGTAAACGGTACTGCCACACAAAAGGCACCTTTTCCTCAACCCCGCTAATTCTTTACCACCGGAAGATTCCGAACTTTTATTGTAGTAAACCCATTTTGTTGCTACGCACTTATTTTTTATGAATAGACGAGTATTTTGGGAAAGATTTCCCGTTTATAGCCTTAGGAGGCTGTCGAGTGGTTTCTATTGCTCGTTCTCGAGAATGAATCTGTTCTGTTCTATATTTGTATGAGGCTTATTTGGGACTCTTCACGGATCAATTTTCATGTAAATTCCAATAGAATTTATGTACGTGGCTTTTCTCTTTGTTGTTTTGTAAGTTAGTGATTTCCTGAAAAGTTGTATGATAAGCTTTTATCTTTTTTTTATCAGATTTACAAAGCAAAAAAGGTTAACTTTCTTTTTTAAATTTACGTGAAATAGGTACCGTAAGTAAAACAGACAGCCCGCCTGCTTCAGTAAGCCCACGTTCGCACGGATGTAAAAATATCGCGCGCTGGATTTTCAACTCTCCTTGTTGAGCCAGAGCGCATCCCAGCGCGTCAAAGAAGCACCATTACGCGAAATAAAACCGCCGCGAGAAAAACGCGCCCGTGCGTACCTGGGCTTACTTCTTCGTATGTCGGAAATTTGCATGGAATTAGTGTGTGCTATAAGGCGGAAAATGTCACCACATTATGTACTTATCAAGCATAGGCATGGCATATGCTTAAGTAGACACAGGTAACAAAAGTATACCACTGCACATTATCACCATCACATGAAACCTTAAAAAAACCGGACACGAACCGGCCTTGATGAGGTAGTACCCAGCAACCATCTGGCATTCCGGCAATTTTCCCGTGAGCCGTAACGGCGAACGTACGGATTTATTTTACGATCGCAATAATCATAACAGAGGCACAGACATGGAGAACAAAAATATATTGTTTGTGGGCAAGTTTAACTATGCCCGACCCACCAACAATGTCTTTGTGGAACTCGCTAAGAAATTTAATCTTCAGTTGCTTTGGCAATTTGCGAAGTTTGGAGGCTATTTTGACGAGCATTGCTTTATTTTTTTGCTTTGGTTATTTTTTGTTGGTAAAGTTTTGAGGCTGAATATTGAGTAGGTAGGTAAATTATTTTTAAGGTGTGGTGAACTATGAAACCGTATAGTTTTATTTATTTAATTACGAACACCAAGCTTATGTAACATTCAACATTGGTTTACAGTAATTTTAAAAAGATTAATCGAAGATTATTTGGCGATATGAGCGAAAATACGACAGTTCTCCTTGTAACTATAATCACAAATGCTTGCTAACCTTACCTTCAAAGGGCACAAGACGACCATTGCTCATTTGTAATATTCGAGCATTGCTACGGAAGGACGACATTGCCAAAATAACAAGTAGGAAAGGTTCCGATTTTCTACAGAAACTCCTTCCTTTGCGACCGCGTATTTCCGATACTTGGACAATTTTCTTGTCGCCAACTTTTCGAATAAAAGTATACACGATTTTGGAGCAGTCCAATCCACTCGCTACGTCAAATCGATATAAATATATATTCAGAAAGTTTCAGTAAAATATAAGTGGATTTCACAAGGCTTTTATTATTTTCAAAGAGGTTTTTAAAGTGGTTTATTGTGGATTGTGAAAATTTAATGTGTGTGTTGTTGACTGACTAGTATAGCGCTACCAAGTCTTTTAGGCGCGTGGCCAAAATCGGAACTAACGCCGCCATCTTGTGTTATCAATACATTAAAAAAATCGAATGAACAAATATTAAAATATTTAGTAATAGTGCCCCTCTGTCAACGTCATTCGAGCGCCAAAAGAACCTTAGGAAATGAATTGGTAGTGTGGAAAATACATTGTAAATTGAACTACGAAATTGAAATCCCTTCAACTCAACTAAAATCCGATGTCAAATCATTAGTTACCTTTTCTGTTTGGTTAACAAAAAAAACAACAGCCAATCAGCTAAAATGAGTTATGCATTGATTAGGCTTTCTGTAACTTCGTTCTACCCTCATATAGCTACTGTGTAAATAAATGGAGAAGAATCCTAAAGTTCTCAGGTGGTATAGTTAGTAAGCCGCGCACGTGTCAAATCCCGCGCCATTCAATCTAGCGGGAATTAAGTGGGGAATGCGTTACGTGGACTATCTGTATCGAGGCCAGGCAGCTCGAGGGAGCATTACTAACCGACTTTGAAAAAGGAGGAAGTTTGACTGTGGTGTGTCTATGTGACCTCATATCTCTAACATTTTCATACGGACTAAGAGATGGTAATCATACGGCTGTGCCTTCTGGTTCAATCTTAGAAAATATAGAAAGAAAACTCTGTATTCTACAGAGATAGTTTCGGCAGGCGCCGAACACACATCTGAAATAATGGCAAACGACTGCAGTAATCACAGACGTATGCCATGTATTCACTAGAGGAAAATATCCCGCGACACTGTCTCCAGAGCGAAATGTGTCTCCAGAGGCAACGTGATTTCGCTCGACATTTGTCCGCTGGTGAATACATGGCATACGTCTGTGATTACTGCAGTCGTTTGCCATTATTTCAGATGTGTGTTCGGCGCCTGCCGACGAGGACAGGCAGAGATAACGAAACGCAGCGCAGCACAGCACAATGTTTGCGCGCCTTGAGTCATATTTTACAATTGCATCTTGCCATTGCCCTGAACCTTCTGTATACACCAGACCTATAACCTAAGAAAAACGTGCTATTCATGAACCTGAAGCATTGCATAACAATTCCAATAGATACGACCGTTATAACCGAAAACAATAAACAATAAACCTAAATTTATTTTCTTTTTTTCTCTTATCCACCTTCCTTAATCCCGTCGTTTTCTTGGCCACACACCCAAGGACGAATCCTACGTATAATTAATTACCTACACTTCTGCTGACCCCCTAAAAGTCACGGATGCTTTATTTATCATCGAGCTTATAAATAGTGATGGAGTTATATTTCTGTGTATGTTTATTGTAATAGGATTGTTTGGACGGAGTCATTAATTACGGTGGGATCATTCTTCATCAGAAATATTTTCCTTGGCTGACCTACTGATATTCCAGAAGCTATGGTTTGTCTTGCAAACTAATAGAGGTGCTATTAGTTTGCAAGACAAACCATAGTGTTCAAGGAAAAATGAGGCCCTGGCACAAACGCGCGATAACGTAAAATGGAATGATTTGTTTATCAAAAATATGTAGAACTTCATGCATTTTGGTTGTAAAGCACACATTTATATTTAATATAATGTTTTAAAATAAAACTAAGTAAATATCATAATAATGCAAAAAGAGTAGGTACATTCGTCGAATGTGTGTTCGTTTACCCAGTGCATTCGTGCAAGGTACATTCGTCGAATGTGTGTTCGTTTACCCAGTGCATTCGTGCAAGGTACATTCGTCGAATGTGTGTTCGTTTACCCAGAGCATTCGTGCAAGGTACATTCGTCGAATGTGTGTTCGTTTACCCAGTGCATTCGTGCAAGGTACATTCGTCGAATGTGTGTTCGTTTACCCAGTGCATTCGTGCAAGGTACATTCGTCGAATGTGTGTTCGTTTACCCAGAGCATTCGTGCAAGGGCCAATGGAAGATTCTGCAACCCACCATCTTCATGTTGTAATTTCTTGTCATATTTTATGACATCAAATCATTGTTCTCTTCATCGACTCAGCCGTTACTACACAGCTTTCCGCATCCAATCTGTCCCGGCCACCTTATTAAGAACCACCTCATGATGAGAACTAAATATATAAAATAAAATATCTTTAATTCTGATCTGCTTACGTATATGCTATGTTAGTGTTGGTAGTACTTGATTTAATTAATTTAATTTACTATAAACCTTTTGCTATTTTTACCCAGTGCCTTTGGATGGGGCAGTCCGGTCTGCCAGGAATCATTTTCAGGATACTGTTAAGAGTGTTACGCAAGCGTTGCAGTAAAGAAGCCGCTGTCTTACGCATAATGGCGTGAAAGCTATCCGTGCGAACTGCAGCAAACATTCCAGACGCACTGCAATGCCGCGGCAACTGCAACAGTATCCTGAAAGCTCTGTTGTATTTTACGCCCACGATGATGTAGGCTCGGCTTGTATCAAAATCAAAAGTCATTTATTCAAACTAGGCTGAGAATCAGCACTTTTCGAACGTCAAAATTACATAAGACAGTCCCCCAAAAACGCCCGCCCTTCACCACTTCCTAGTGCTTTCGCTGGGGAGAAGAAGTGGCGCAACAAACTCCCCAGCAGCACAGCTGTCTGTTCAGTTATAAAATACTCGACTGTATACAAAACTAGACCTGCAAAGTATCTAATTAACATTACAGGACACAGAACATTCAATAAAATTATTTGCCATATGTTAGCTCGCCACGCCAATATACCAACAAATACCATAAAAATCTATACGTACTCAAGCTAAAATAAAAATACTAAATCAAAAGTAATAAAATAAAAAATAAAAACTACCTAAATAAAAGCCTCCAGGTATAAAGGGCGTGACAACTTACATAATTATGCAATGCTGGGTTCTGTTCACATAGCTGTCACCTGAAGGCACAAATGATAGACCAGGACCATCAAAGTAAAAATTAATAAACAAGTTAGGTATTACTAATAACAACAATAAAACCATGGTCAGCAAGACGACCAGTCACCACAAGCAGCAGTATGTGACAACCACAAGCCGCTCGAGTAGAAGGACCATCAGAAGTTCAGAACGCCTTAAATAAACTGACTTTGACGTGTGCCGTGCAGCGGGCAAACCTTCTGCGCTCGCGTTCTATGTCGACATCGTGTCGTAGGTCACCAGTGACAACATGACCTAGGTACTTAATACTATTCTCTAAAAAAAAACACACATATATTAAATAAAAAAAAATCGCTTTGTAAATTATTGCTATCCTATTTGTTCTGGGTCGTGGGGCCTTATTACAATAACGCAACACAGCAAAAGATTTAGTTATAAGGCTTTCACGGATTATAACATAACATAATCAGCCTATAATGTTCCCACTGCTGGGACACAGGCGGCCTCCTCTCTGTGAAAGGGAGTTACAGTAACATATTTTCTATTTATCTAAGTACCTACCCATTCTCTGTACCAGTTTTCGTAAACAAAAACTGTAGGTATTACACATATCGTTTACTAAATCCACAATGCTGAACAAAATACTCCAAATAATATCAAAATACATATTCTCGATGTTCAGTTGTTTTTCTCCGTTCATCTCCCTCGGGAACTCCTAGCTCTAACATTATTTAAAGGAAATCATTCTGATACAAAACGTATTTTATTATGAAACTAGGGCGCATGTTTTTTATACTTAAAGGAATGTGTTTTTATTCTAAAGGGATTTTAATGTTGTTGCGTACATTGTTACGATTTTTTGTCAAAAAAATACTGATGTTTTTTGGCAAGTTGGTGTATTTTTATTATTGTACCAAAAAGTAATTCGTAACGAAGCTTAACACATTGAAGTGTACTGAACGTGACACAATAGAAGTTTTATTGTTATTAGGTCGAGGGGCGTTAAGTAACCTAAAATTGCTCGGTTTTCATACATAGGTACATAAGCTCACGCCTTTTTCCCATGGAGTAGGCAGAGGCGACAGAAACCTGCTACCATCATAAGTTTTCATATTTCATGCAATATCACGGATTCACATAGGTACCAACTGTAATATAAGTATATATATATAATATATCTCTTTTAATATATACATTTTGTTAATCGTATCCCATGGTTCTTAAAAAAAATATATTTACATTGCAAGCCTGTAATGTGCGAATGCAGGGCAAATGCCTACCTTTTTCTACTTGTCTCATATCCTTAAAACAATAACGCCATTTAAATATCTTCTGACATCCCACTCAGATCGAGTCCCGGTTAGGCGGTTAGCTAGTGAATACAAAGAGAGAGATTTTGTTCAAAGTTGTAACAGAAGTCCTGCCCCCGGTGACGCATGTCTTAACACTATAACCGCGATATGTGGAATTATCTCTCAGTGGCTGGAAGTGACGCAATGTGATGCTGATAGATCCGAATAAGGTCAAAGACTGCTTTTCTAACGTTCTCCCATGGTGTAACAATCCAGTTCAATATGGGTGAATTATAATCAGGGCCTGTGATTTGTTTTAAAAATACTTAATTTATTATGATTATACCTGACTTACATATAGTGAGACAGAACAAGCATAGACCACCAGGCTGTTGATAACTATCTTGAGGTATTCAGTCGTGTTTTACAATAACCACATGATAGGAAGTTTTTTTCAAACTACGTAATAGCTCTCCTAGTTATTTTTATATCAATCCAATGGGGTGGATCGAATAATCGAAATTCCCACCCGCACGCAAAATACGCGCATTGACGTGGAGTTGCGGACAACAGCCCGTATTACCTATTACCTATCAATCCAATGAGAAAGCAAATCACTATAACAACTTTTTAGTTACAAGACATTATTATGTAAATTAAATAATTAATCAATTATATCAAGTGAAGATAGATTTCAATCCAAACACGGTAATTAGAGAAGGGCTAGAATCTAAATAACACTAAGTACTTAGTTCGAAACTTAGAACCAAACCACACCTGCCACACCTGCCACACCTGCCACACCTGCCACACCTGCCACACCTGCCAAATATTACATTATTAGTCTAGAACAGCCATACTCAACCTACGGCACGCTGAGTCTATGTGATTCACCCGCCTGGAGTTTCGAGTTAGAATGTGTGGAATTTTGGAGCATTCTTCCCGAAAAATATAAAAGCGTCCAAAGAAGTGCCCAAATCATATTAAGATTCTTTGGATCTACGTACACACGGCTACACATAACCAGTATACCTAAGCTGACTTCTAATTGTACGAAAAACCTAAACAATGCGAGGTCAGCTAAAACTGGTAATGTATAGCTTGATGTGTAGCCGTGTGTACATGTGCGAATTGTCTTTTTCAAAAATGAAAAACAAAAAGAATGTGTACTGAAACAAACTTACACACTCTCATCTGGATGATGTAATAAAATAGAATAGAATGGAAAACTAAGATTAACATGCAGCTACAAGCCAGATCTTGACAAAGTTTTGAAAAAGTTTTCACAGTATCAAAAATCTCATTAAAACGTATAAAATATCCTTCTTAAAACCTAAAGTCATTGTCTGTAAAAGCTCTTTCAAAATCTACCTCGGATGATATTCATGATATCCTTATATTATAAAGATTACAAGATCATGAATTGTATAGCTAGCTTTATTGTTACCACTGTTTCTTTTTTTTTTATTAAAATAAATAATCGTTAACACTGGATTTAATTTTTTTTGCTTGTGGCCAGCGACACCCTGACCGAAACGTGTTTGTAGCCCTTATGGCAATGGTAGAAGACAGATGTTATGTGTAGGGTCATTTGTCTTCTAAACCATCGATATAACCATGCTTACAATTATCTAGATACTTATTATAAACAATGTAAAGTATGTAATTATACAAAGTATTTAAGTTCACTACTCGTTCGTTCGTTCGTTCTCGTTCGTTAGTTACTTTGGTTGTTGTTACATTTAGGTACAAATTTAGTGTATAGTAATCTGTGGAAACTGTTTCTGGATTGTGTTGAACTAATTGTATAAATATGTTTGTTATTGCATCTGTTTGTTTCCCAAATAAAATAAAATAAAATAAATAAAATAAAGTATATTCTGAAGTATTTGTACCATGTAACAATAGAATCGTTACATTCGTTATCATTTTATCACCGTTCTAAGTGTTTGTTTGTTTGTGTATATAAGGGGACTAATGGGGAGATAACAAAACACTCAAATATTGAAAAATAAAATATAATTAGTTTCCTAAAATTAAATATACATTGATATATCAAATAGGTAGAGGTACATAATAAGTCAATCATTGGCTAAAACATCGTGTTCTATCTTGGAAGCAAAATCTTAATTAAGTAGGAACAAAATATAATTTTAGGTCCTTTTCATTAACATTTCATTAATTATACCCACCGTATCCTTGATAATTATGTCATCCATACCTTTAATTAACAAACATTTTTTACTAAAATAATAATTAAAATCTCAGTCACATTTACCTCGATTCTTGTTACGGTAAATTACAAGTTCATTACAAACCTTAAGGTAAATTGGAAAATAATACCGTTAAGTATGTTCAATTAAAATTGTTTTCAATGAACAACACAAATTAATAATAATTTTAATAGCCGTTCGTGTAGTAATAAATTACAAAGACTAACTTTTCACAGAATCAAGTCTATAATGTGGTTTCAAGCTAGGGTTTTTCAGGATAGCGTTCATTGAGGATAAAATGAATTGGGTTAGCGTTGTCTAGAGCTGAAGTAATTCGGGATAGCAAATGGATAACAAGAGTCAAATTAATCTAGATGCTATTTACGGTTCTACTCATGCGCATCTCAATTTATCTTGCGATCTCGTCATGAGACTGGCTTTCTTGAGACTCCATTTAAGTTCGATACTTGAGGTTAAATCCAGAAGAGCGCATTAGAGACAATCGCAAGCATACATATAAAATTTACCTCAATTCATCATCATCATCATCATCATTCTCTTGCCGTTGTCCCAATTTATTTGTGGTCGGCGCAACATCTTTTTTTCTTCCATACTTCTCTATTAGTCGTCATCTCGGTAGTCACCCCTTTCTAATCATATCTTCATTCACGCAGTCCATCCATCGAATTTACCTCACTTAACTAAAACAGTACAGTAGTTGTTTTCACTGTTTAAGTCGTTAACACGCACTCTACTAAAGGCAACCACTACCCTACTTCACGAACACTCTCTTCTCCCATCCCTCTCTCTCTACGAACTTTAGCCGTATGCCTCCCACTGGATGGGTGATGAATGACTGAGGTTTGAAGGTCAGCTTGGTCGGCATACCATCAGCCAGCTCCAGACGGTACTTCTTCAAAATGGTGATGAGACCCGCAAGCATCTGCATTTTCGCGAACCGCATTCCTGGCAACAAAAATATCAATCAATAAATGAGATTACCGGAACCACTGCGTGCTGAAACCGCAAGCTTATGTGGCAATGTATTCTTGCCCGTCGAAGTACAGACATTTACAGGCAAGTCCTTCAATGGACTTACGAAACGTAGTGTGGGTCACTCCCCAGATAGATTTATCGAAGACCTGAAAAAGTTCTTGGGTACACAAGATAAATGCAAAGTGGAAAATTGGGTTTTTTGCCCAACTTCCGACCAAAGAGTAATTATTAATAGGATATATCGAGACAAAGTACGTGTAAATGATGGTAGCCTGTATAATGGCGCGTGACAGTCACATGACTGTACTCTCGTTTAAATTAATTAGGTACTGTGTCAAAAGTTGATACAGCACCGGAAAAATAAATAGAAGAATTATTTTATTAATAATTGATCGACCTTTCTCCGAACATTTCTATTTAATTAAGTATTATCTTATATTTAGTTGACTTTGCGGTACAAATATTAAATATCTATGTCCGTGGTTTGTCAACTTTGAGGTTTATCTCATAATAAAACCAAAATATTGTTTAATTAAAACATGATTGTCGTAATATTTATCTCGTAATTGTATACAAAATTCATAATATTATCGTCTTATCAAAGTGTAAAAATTGTGAACTATCTGAAGCATGATAATTATAACAACATCAGATGTGTGTTGTGAAATAAATTACTATTCAATTAAATTAACAAAACTGTGTAAAATCTCTAAATCAGCACGAAATAAAGATTAAAGAAAAGCTCACATGATTAAAATATTAGGCAATGGGCTAAGATCGTAGCAAGGCAGACTGGCCAAGGTGCGCTGTTACTTTATCACACATGAATTCTCTTAATGCACTTGATGCACTGAACGAAAAACATTATTGGGCCCAAGTTACTTCCTTGGGGGACGCCAGAACCAATTTGCAACTTTTGTATTTACAAACAAATTTTAATATTATAAAAAAAAATATTGGAGCCTGTGGCTCCAATACAATCCATAGTAAACCTTGTAGTCATCGACGTAATTTCTTGTTCTTTGGCAATCATGATTTCTCGATCCAGCATGGACTTGTACCCGTGTGAATATATTTTAGTTATGGTGAAACATGTTCTTCATCTTCGCAGACGTGAACAGTGGAGTCATCATTATTTTGTCTAATTGTCATTCGACAATTCCAATTCGTAGTTCTATGATAACTAACAAAATGGTTCGATGCGGCTAATAATACTTAATCTTTCCGTGTCCTGTAAAACTTGTTATTATATAGTCGGACAAAACAAAATAATATAAAAATAGCTCTGTAAAAAAGTACGCCTGTCAAGTGCAATCTAATCTTATCTTTAGGAGATACGGCTTTGTTTATTTTACCAATTTTCATAACAAGAATTACTATTTATATATTACTGACAATATTAACTTTCTTGTTTTGTGTAAGACTAAGTTATTTCGTGGTCCTAAGGCGGTCTTCAAGCGACGGGTTCAAGACGGCCAACCCGTACTGGGCCCGTATGGTGGATTACGGCCCACTCTCTCTCACAGAGAGGAGGCCTGTGTCCCCAGCAGTGGGATCATTGTAGGCTGATTGTGCTAAGGCAGTCTTGCTCAAGAACCCATCACGATTTTAGATCACAAAAATCTAGTCGTGATTCCAAGTTTAACCCAATGTGAGTATAATATCTAATAGGTATTATAACAGGTAAAAACAGAAAATTACATTTTTTTTTATTGTTCATTACTGAGCGTTAGAGGCTACACATTGATTTAGGGAAGTTTACAAAAAGTTGGTGAACAGCTAGGCTTTGCTACTTCAAGAAACCCTTTAAAGCACCTGCATAACAGCAGTTCAAACTATGATTGTGGCTCTAAAAAGGCAAACAAAATTAATTAATGTAGACTCGAAAAAGTTTGTCTAAAACTAATTTTCAGCGTAGGGTTCATTATGAGGCCCATGTTAATAGTAAGTTCTTAAATCTCTAATAATTTGAAGATCTATCTTTAATTTCAGCGCACTGAAGGTACTTATATGAATAATAAATTGATCATAACACTATAGACCACTAAACTTCTACTTGCCAAAAAGACCGACAGAAAATAGACATAACCTCCTCCTTTTTAGAAGTCGGTTAATAAATACCAGTCATCACGGGTGCGGTGCTATTCTTAGAGGTAACGTTGAAAAGTCTCATGATCATGAAACTTCGGTGCCACCAATATTCCTTCAATATAACACGTTGCTACAGGTCGGTTGCAAGATTGTTTTAGACAAATTATTTTTTCGTTGTTCTTTTTCAGGAAGAGCGTCACACTCCACAAGATTAAACGACAAAAAAGTAAATGTACATAAAATAAATTATAGCAGTCCATTACAAGTCTAGGTACTTCATAAATAAACCCTGTATCGTGAGTTGAACCCGTCAATATTAATGTGTTCCCTCGTTACTGAGCCGCGGGGCTTTTAAAACTTGTTCAAAATTTTATACAGGTAAAGTAGCAAGTTTGTAACATCACAAGGTTAATTTATTATACTGTTTAATGTATGTTATTAATTGTTTTAATTTAAAAGCTCGGTCACAAAAGCATGCATGTAATTTAAGCCGCTCACGAAATAGTGTCTAAAAGTTTAAAGTAACTGAAGGAAGTGTTATGATAATTATATTAAAAAACCTGCCAAGTGCGTATCGGACCACGCACAATGAAGGGTTCCGTACTTGGAATGAATTTATCCCAAGAACAACCTTGACATTGTAGTTGAAAAACATTTTCTCCCATACATTCCAACTGAAAATATAAGTTTGTACACACAATATTGAAAGATTTACCATGTTGTTTTAAGACTACAGACTTCTTATAGGTCTTCCTGTAATTTATAGGTATAGAAATAATTTCTGTATTTTTTTTTTTTTTCAAAATTTCAGGCTCAGTAGTTTCGGAGATTAGGAGGGGAATGGTCAATTTTCGTCTATTTTCTTAAATAACTTTAATAAAATTTACTATAAAATTATGACAAAAATATATTTGAGATCCTCACAGAAAGCCCTTTCATTTAGTGTGTCACACGGTACAGATTGCGAAACTTTTTTTTTTCTATTAGCCCTCCAAAATGACCCCCATATTCAAAATTCATTTATCTACGTTACACGTCTGTGTTTGGGTTACAGAGATTCATACGAGTATGTGTCTAAATTTCAACTTAATCGGTCCATTACATTCGGAGCAAATAGGCTGTGACAGACAGACGGACAGACACACGAGTGATCCAATAAGGGTCCGTTTTTTCTTTTGAGGTACGGAACCCTTAAAGCTACAAGCCTGTAATATGGTCCTTCTGTGTAACATAACTAGCAATGCAAACAAAAATGTGCAGTTTGATTATTACTTTTCAGTTTTTTTAACGTTAGATAAACATACAAAAACAAACGCCGACCTCATCTAGTTTAAAAAAATATGATTGACGTGTAAAAGTGTTTGTACAAACCTACTTACATAAATAAATCATTTATCATATATTCATCATACAACAATTAATCAAATGTGAATTATTTTTGACCCTCAACCCTGATGCAAATCTCCTCTTTCAATCCGTGTGTAACTCGGAACGTGGAAACAATCTTTAAAAAATAAAACTTACCAATACAAGTTCTTGGTCCTTCTCCAAACGGGAGGTATGCATACGGATTAATTTTCCGCTTTTCCTCACTTAGAAATCTGTCAGGACGAAACACTTCAGGTTCTGGATAAAATACTGGATTATGATGCAAATACAAAACTGGCAAATGTACCCGCATGCCTTTATCTAACTTCGCACCGCCAGGCATCGTGTAATCTTCCATTAATTCCCGCGGGATCATGCCGAGAACTGGGTAATAACGAAGAGCCTCGTCTATAACAGCGTCCAGGTACGGCAAGTCCGAAACACAATCGTAATTGAGTTTATTCTCATGACGAGCTAAATATGCATCTACCTCTTCCAACACTCGTTTCTGAATGTCATTATTCTTTGCTACTTCATATAGAGAATAACTCAAAGTGGTTGATGACGTTTCAAATCCAGCAGCGAAGAATATAAAACACTGAGCAACCAACAGATCATCAGTAGCTTCTAACGTAACTTTATGATTTTCACCGGTTTTAATATTCTTCATACTATCACCAACTATTTGATGGGTTTGTTTCCAACTCATTACGAGATCCACGAAATCATGTCTTCCAGATGATTTGTATTCCCTTTGCGTCATTACAGAAGTAATCAGGTTGCGGAAGAACTGCAATTGTATTTTCAGTAACTGGAATCCGAATAAGTAAAAGATTGAAGGCCAAATTGCACGAATTACTCGCATGTAGACTACATATTTCGGCGGGTCCAAAAAATCTGTGATTTTTCTAAAAGGATTATCGTTTTCTTCTTCCGCCATCGTGTTCGTGTCGACGCCGAAAGCACACGCTCCGATACATTCCATGGTATATCTTGAGGTCAACAACCTAACTTCGAGCTCCTTTGACACTTTTGTTTCACGATCCAACATTGTCTCGAACACATGCGAACATTTCTCGATAAGATGAAACATATTCTTCATCTTTGCAGATGAGAACAGTGGAGTCATATTCTGCCGTAAGACCCTCCAAGAGTCGCCATAAGTACCGAAAAGGTTCAAAGCTAATGGTTCCTTGTGACTGTGTTCAGATAATTCTCTTCCATGAAAGTAGTAAAAGTCCTTGGTCACGATCAGTTTGATGATTTCTGGATCTTTTGGAATCAGTACGGGTTCTGTACCATAGAATACTCCAATAAACTTTTCGTTAGGAAATTCATTGCAGCAATCTCGAATTGTTTCTCCGAACGACTTCTTCTGCAGTATCAAACCTGCATAATTTCCCAGTAAGAACGTAGGTTTGGTGTGAGGTACGTTCCTGTTTTTCCAGTAATCATATTTCCGCGTGATCAAGTAGTAAATAAGTAGCAGTACCGAGACTAGCAAGAACAGAAACATCGTGTGGTTCCGCTGCGCGACCTGAGAGCACTGACTAACTTGTTATTCGTTATTTGAGCACCTATACTGTTGAGTGTGAGGATATTGCCTGTAAGTGTATCATCTTCTTGTATTAGTGTGTGTAAACCTGTTATCATTAAATGTGTTTTGTATTTATTGTTAGATTACATATAACGTCATTATAATTATCACATTTTTATGAGTATGTTAGTTTGAACTTTTGGTGTAGATTCATTATTTGGTTTATTGTACTTAACTACTCGTAAGAATATTCAGTTTGGTCAAAGTAGCACAATCATTTTTAGACAGGTTGTTTTGGTTATGATTTAAGCAGAATGCAAAATTAATATTAACCAATGTTATTTTTATAACAATCAGAAAATCGCTAATTACCCAGAGTTATAACGTATTGCATCAGCCCACAATCATGGTCACTGGAAGTAGCCACAAAGACCTGAGAGCCTACCACTACCTCTTATTTAACGCTATTATTTTAATCTTATAATAGTCTGAAAATGAAATGAAGCTATACGTGACATTGTAAATCGTGATGATCATCGAACTACTCAGCGTCTTCAGGGACAGCACTTTTATATGATGCAAGATTATTATTATCGCCAGCTATGCTCAAATCTAAATATTGAATGGTTGCACTGAATCGGCAACTAGTTTCAAGCCCACTTTACATGAGACTAAACTTTTCCTATTTTATAAAGATGTCATTTACTTCCTCTGTGTAACCCTATGTGGAATATGTTCGAGGTGTTATGTTGTTTTTCTATAACTTTTACAAAAAGTAATGAGAATAATTCAAAGTAAACCCACACGCAATTTGCTAAGTTAATCCTATCTATATATGTATATAAAACAAAGTTTAGTTAGTTATACCATTTATAACACAAGAACGGCTGAACCGATTTTTATGATGTTTATTTGTTGGATTTGTCTCCGCCCCGAACAGCAGAATAACTATTAACACGTGAGAAGAATTCACGAAAAAATAATAATGAAGATAATTCATTTCCTCATAATTATATTTAGGCGGTACGAAGTTCGCCGGGTCAGCTAGTTTATAATAAAAGACAATAACATCATCTTATGTAACAGGTAAAAAAACAGGAAATTACTTGATAGACTAAACTGAAACACGTGTAGGTACGAGTCTTGTTTTAAATTGAGATTCATTACTGAGCAAGTGAGCATCGTAATGAGGTTACACTTTGATCTGAACAAGTTTAATCATTTGCAAGAAACGTTGATAAACTGGTCTTGGATAAAATAAACCCTTTGAAGACCCTGGATATTTATAGATCGAATTAAACTATGAGCGTGGCAATAAATAAAAAGGCTGACAAAATTGACATTTTTAGATGCGAAAACAGGTCCATGTTAGAAGTAGGTTCTCACAAAGTGATATGATTTGAAGATCTAAGTATCTTTAAATTCGGCCCACTAAAGGTAATATGTATAATAATTGGATCACAATAATAGTCCGCTGAAGTTCTGTATGCCAAATAGACCGACAGACCAACAGAAGAATTTGACACAAAAACCAAAGGCATCACCGGAGCTGTTCTTAGAGACAACGTTGAAAAGTCTCATGATGGGAAGTTTCTCTGGCACCAGTACACAACAGAGCACAATCTACTTGTCGGTAACAAGATTATGCAGATTTTTTATTGGCGTTATTTTTCAGAAAAAATCTCTAGAGTTTTCAGAAATAGTTCCCAATATTAAACGACAAAGAAGAGATGGTATCTAAAAACCAGATTTTAGCAGTATTTTTCTTTTTCCAAGGGAGTACCCACAGGGCAGCGGGATTGTCCGAAAGGGTTACCGCTGCCCCGGAACATAAAGGGCTAAGGAAGGAACACGGATGGGTTTTAGTCAGTAAGAGTCTGACACTCCCTTCCGCTCCACCCAGAGCGGGAGGGGTCATTGGATGATTTCCCATCCTTAAAAAAAAAAAAAAAAAAAAAGGGAGTACCCACAAAATTGTTGTCGTTATACCACCACACACAACCATCGAACTACTCAGCGTCTTCAGGGATTGCAGCACTGTTGCTGTATGTTAGAACATTATTATTATCACCAGCTACGCTTTCATTCAAAGATTGAACGATTGCACTAAAGAATCAACAACTAGTTTTTTTTAATTGTTCTGAACGTTCCCATTTTATCATGTTTTTATATACAGGCAATGCAGGCTAATAGTAATACAAAATAGTGTGCAGTAAAAAGACTCAGACGGTCATGGCAAAATTACGGGTTTTAGTACAGAAAAGCTGGATTGCCAAACGTTATAATGGACTTCATCACTATAAAATTTAAAGCAAATTACCACAACTGGACTTATTTAACAGTAGGAATTACAAGAGTAACACGAAATATATTGTTTTGGAAATGTAATAAAGAGCGGAAAAAAATATATTTTGGTTTACATAAGATTGGAGTATCACATTACCTTCTTGTGCTCCTAGCTATTTCAAATAACTGCAATTTGAACCTTATTGACACGTTTGATCAAAAGTAGCAATCAATCTCAGAACCGATTTTCTACGAAGACTTGTTACCTCTAAAAAAGAAAATCTAGTTGTACTCACCAATACAAAGTCTTGGTCCTTCTCCAAACGGCAGGTAAACATATGGATTAATTTTCCGCTTTTCCTCACCCAGAAATCTTTCTGGACGAAACTCTTCAGGATCTGGATAAAATTCTGGATTGTGGTGCAGATAATACACTGGCAAATGCACTCTCATGCCTTTATCTAACTTCGCACCGCCAGGCATTATGTAGTCTTCCATCAACTCCCGCGGGATCATGCCGAGAACTGGGTAATAACGAAGAGCCTCGTCTATGACAGCGTCCAGGTACGGTAATTCCGAAATACAGTCAAAATTGAGTTTATTTTCATGACGGATTAAATATGAGTCTACTTCGTCTAATACTTTGTCCTGAATCGCTTTATGCTTTGCGAGTTCATAAAGAGTGTAGCTCAGGGTTGTCGACGACGTTTCAAACCCAGCAGAGAAGAAAACGAAACACTGAGCAATTAACAGATCATCAGTAGCTTCTAATGTCAATTTCCTTACTTCACCAGTTTTAGTGTTTTGTATGCTGTCACCCACTATTTGCTTGCATATCTTCCAACCCATTACGAGGTCCACGAAGTCATTCCGTCCAGAATGTTTGTATTCTCGTTGAGTCATTACAGAATTAATCAGGTTATGGAAAAACTGGATTTGTTTGTTTGCTAGATTGCCTCCAAAAATGTAAAATATTGATGGCCAAATCAAACGAATTTGGAAGAGTAAGGCAACAAACTTTGGCGGATTTGCGAAAGCTGCAATTTTTCTAAAAGGATTGTCTTTTTCTTCTTCTGTCATCGTGTTTGTATCTACGCCAAAAGCACACGCTCCGACACATTCCATGGTAAATCTTGCAGTCAATGACCTAGCTTCGAGCTCCTTTGAAATTTTTGTTTCACGATCCAACATTTCCTCGAACCTGAGCGAACATTTGTTGATGAGATGAAACATGTGCTTTAGCTTCGCAGATGAGAACATTGGGCTCATATTCTGTCGTAATACCCTCCAATTGTCCCCATGGGTAGCAAAGAGGTTCAAACCTAAGGGCTCCTTGTCGCTGTGTTCGGATATCAGTCTTCCATTGAAATAGGCGAAGTCTTTCGTCACAATCAGTTTGATAATTTCTGGATCTTTAGGAATCAGTACGGGTTCCGTTCCGTGAAATCCTCCAATAAATTTATCTTTTGGGAATTCATTACAATAATCCTGAATTGTTTCTCCCACGGATTTTTTCTGAAGAAGCAGTTTTCCATAATTTCCCAATAAAAAAGTAGGTTTCTTGTGTGGCACGTTCCTGTCTTTCCAGTAATTATATTTTCGCGTGATCACATAGTAAAGGAGGACCAGTAGCGTCACTGTAAGATAGAGAAACATCGTGTTGTTTCACTGCGCGATCGAAGTTGTATAAGCGTCGTTCGTAACTACAGCCGAGTGAATAGCTGCGTATGATTCGAGTCGACCTTCCATTTTTAACACGTCAGATTGCGTCATATTATTAATCATGATTGGCTTAACAACACACTGGTTTCACCTACAGGTTGAAGCGTTATCATATTATTTATTTCGATATGTATGTTTTTCCCTTTGTTTTTATATCGGCACCCATAGATCGGTACGGTGCTTCACTTTTGTCTATGTCGGCACCTTGTTTTTATATTATGTTCATGTGGGTAATTGGTTATCATCTAAAATTGTAGGTACTTTTGTGTGTTGTGGATGCATGGAATTCAGGCATCGTATAAAACAGGTTTTTGTTCTGACTCGTTTCGAAGAATTTCTCTATTTGCGAAGGTCTATCATGCAACAATCTCACTCACGGCTTTAGTATTTTTTGTTTATTTTTGCAATGATTACTCAATAATCACACTTATTTATACATATTCGTTATTGTTTTATCTGACACCAGTTTATTTTATTTATCTATTTAAGTATGTATACACACGTCACGTTGCAGTATAAAACTGATTTACATCCGTCACCTCACACACCAGGTCCAGTTGAAAACCAGCTTCAGGCACTAGTTGTCTGGCATCTTTGCTGAACTGGGCCTATTTGGCGCAGCCGTGAGGCACACTTTCCTGCTTATTTCTTACGTCGGACTTTACACCTTTGTTATTTTGATGTTTATTATTTGTATTTAACTGATGTATGTATTGTGTGCTTTCTAGTCTGTGCTAAATAAATGTATTTTCTTTCTTTTCTTCTTTCTTTCTTTGTGCTCTCTTTTGTGTGCGCCAAAGAAATGGTTTAAATAACTATCTATCTATATAAATACACTTGTCAGTTGTAGAAGGAGGCATTTTTCTCAAAGTATTGAGTGGATTTAAATAAATAAATATTGGCTTTATGTCCGGTAAACACCTTTGTTTTTTTATCAAATATCTTTGTCGATGTTGAAGTCATTGTACTTTAGATAAAGAGTTTAGTTAACTATCTTTTGACTTTTTATGTCCAGTAGGAGCATATTAACAGGGTAAAGAAATTGATGATTTTTTCAATTATTCAAAATTATCGTTTATATAATTATATTAGGACATCATACAATATACATATTTCAACCGGATTGAATTACGAGTAAATTGTTATGCCGCGGTATAACTATAAAATGGCTGACAACGCATTCACCCTATACGCAGAGATTGCATCAGACTCGGCCACAGAGAGATAACTTGGCATATCTTCGACCATTTGTGTGAAAAACAATGATTAAAATAGGGGAAATACTACGCAGCGCGCAGGGGATTTTACTATCTGTACCCCGTGACTTCGTCTGCGATCAAGACAAAAGACACGTGGTGCCATCTATTATTATAATAACGTTATTGTTGTTTTCCTCGGGAACAGCACTTTTTCGGAATGAAAGGTACCCTATGTCCGTTTCTGTACACCTGACAATGTGTATGCAAAATTAATTTCAGAATGATCGGGTCAGTGGTTTAAGCGTGAAAAGGTAACAAACAAACAAACTTACTTTCGCATTTATAATATTAGTTAAGATATCATTAATTGATATCTGATAAATTCCCTTGCAACTTTGCAAGTGAATGTAATCATTGCTATGAACCACCAAGAATTGACAAATAAAAAAGTTTTTTAGCATATGTCCTTTCCCAGGATGCCATGTATCAAAATCCGTTTTGTGTACTAAGCGTAAAAAAAAATTTTTTTCACCGCATACAAACAAACAGATAAGATAAATATTGTCAATTACCATTTCGTACCAAAAACCGTAAGATGCCATATCATAACAAGATAACGCTCAATGTTTTAAACGATCACTGTTCGTGCTTAAAATATGCAGCAGTAAAATGGAGCATGAGAGGGAGACCGAAGAAAATACGAATTGACTGTGCGAGGAATGATAATATGAATGAAAAGCATAAGAACGATAATGTTAAAGCTAGAAGAATTAAATGAAAGAGGAAAGAATGTTGTGCCATCACATGGAATAAGGACAGACAGTAGAAGAAGTAAATAAGGAGCTTACCCATACAAGTTCTTGGCCCTTCTCCAAACGGCATGTAAGTGTACGGGTGTATGCTATACTTCTCCTCCCCATAGAATCTTTCTGGACGAAATTCTTCAGGATCCGGAAAATATTTCGGGTTGTGATGCAAGTAATACACTGGTATATGAACTCGCATGCCTTTCTCCACAACCAAACCGCCAGGTAGCGTGTAGTCTTCCATGGTCTCTCGAAATATAACTCCAAGAACTGGATAAAGACGCTGAGCTTCGCCAACCGCAGCCCAAAGGTAAGAGAACTCCGTCACACATTCGTAACAAAGTTTATTGTCATGGCGAACCATATATGCGTCTACTTCTTCCAACACTCTGTTCTGTATCGCTTCATTCTTCGCCAACTCGTAAAGAGTGTAACTCAAAATAGTCGCCGACGTTTCAAACCCAGCGTTGAAGAAAACGAAACAATGAGCAACTAATAAGTCATCGTCCGCTTCCAATGATACTCTTTGAATTCCACCAGTTTTTATATTTTTAATACTATCACCGATAATTTGTTGGTTTTGCTTCCAACTCAATATAAGATCCAAGAAGTCATTCCTCCCGGAAGGCTTGTTATCTCGTTGATTCATCACCGAAGTGATCAAATTCTTGAAGAAATCCATCTGCCTTGACATGAGCTTTAACCCTAAACCATAGAATATCGAAGGCCAAACACAGCGGACTCCTCTTTTAAAAGCTGCATATTTTGTCGGACTTGTAAGAGCTGCGATTCTGCTAAAAGGATTATCTTCATATTTTTCTGTCATAGTATTGGCATCCACTCCAAACACACAAGCACTAATACATTCTATAGTAAACTTGGCTGCCACGGATCTGGTTTCTATCTCCGCTGATATGCTGGTCTCCCGATCGAGCATTAATTCAAACACGTAAGAACACTTCTCTATGAGATGAAACATGTTTCTCATTTTCCCCGATGAGAAAAGCAGCGTCATGTTCTGTCGTAAGACCCTCCAATTGTCTCCATAGGTAGAAAAGATGTTCAATGCTGCTGGCTCCTTGTAACTATGTTCTGATAGTTCCCTTCCATTGAAGTAGTAAAAATCCTTTGCCACGATTAACTTGATAATTTCAGGGTCTACGGGGATCAGCACTGGTTCTGTACTATAGAAGGCTCCGATGAATTTCTCGTCGGGGAATTTTTTACAAATATCTTCAACTCCTTCTGCGAAGTTTTTATTTTGGAAAATTATTTCCCCGTAGTTTCCTATGAGTGGTGTGGGTTTGATGAACGGCACTTTCCTTATTTTCCAGTAATCAAACTTACGAATTGACACATAATAAATTATTAGTATTAATGTCACTATTAGAAAGAGGAACATAGTGTTGTTTCTGAGCGTGATTCTCGTTGACTAAACTTTACGCGTGGCATAGAACTATATTATGTTTACTATTACCATATATTGCGTTATAACACTGTATCCAATTAGTATTAATGGGCAACTGATTATTGCGGACTTTCATTATGTTTTGTTAATTTTAACAACGCTATGGCACGTGGCGGAAGTTATTTATTACTGAATAAATATCCATGAAATAATTAAAATTCCTAAAATTTGTTAATTTAATACCATTTGCTAGCTACAATTAGAATTAGGTTTTAATGTTTTTGTATTCCTATAGCTGTAAAATAAATCTGCTCTGGGCAAGGCTGATTGTTTAAGCGTTTCACATTGATTTACTTCTAAGTGTTAACGGTTATTTCTAACAGTATACACAAATTAGTAACCAGCAGAAGTTACTGACACTTGCTTTTTTGAGCTCTAAGATAGAAATGAGCTACACGATGATTGATTTAAATCAATACTAAGACAAGTAGATACATTTAAATCGAAAAAGGTGAATATTACCCTATACATAATTATATGCTTCATTGATCTTGAAGGAAATCATTGGTTTCTTAAAAGAGACATTGACCTTTCCTTTCGGTGTTTCCTCTCAGTTTCTAAGGTTATATATGTCGCGGCCAACTAGCTTAATCAGCCATTCAGTTCACTGTCTAGCCTTTTAACTAAACGGCGCCGTTCAACTAGCGGCCTGAATGATTCAGCCAATCCGTCTAATACAACATTTAATGAACTGACCGGCTGAGGCTTAGGCCATTTATGTAATAGGGTAAAATTTTTATAAAAAATGGGGTATGGTTGTGTTATGGACACGGCCGTGTGTTATACATGAATACGTTTACGTAACGGGGTTGATTCATTCTTGTATGTTCCCGGCACTGATTGACTCGCTTACAATATATGGTGTTTTATTGGTACCATTCGATTGCTCTTGAGAAGCCCTTTCCAACCGTATACGATCTCTGTATTTGAATTTGTATTTATGACGCGTATAGGCCGACATTATTTTATTTTTATAATATTTTTCTTTTTATTTTGACACATAATATTCACTGTCACTACTTTACACTAATGTCTTGCATACAGTCGATAGATTTTGACGAGAGCTGACGATCGTCGTAGCTGATAGTACGTGTCATGTTAAAGGTCGGATTTAATATGTGGCAAAAGCCTCTAATAGCTCTAAGTAGCTGATAAGAAGTGACCTCTTCACACTTTATCGACACATGTCTAAGATTATGCATTTATAAATAAAACATTAAGATTCTATCATTCCTTTACATATAAAACAGCTGGCTTTTTTTATGGATGGGAAATCATCAAATGACCCCTCCCGCTCTGGATGGAGCGGAAGGGAGTGTCAGACTCTTACTGACTAAAAACCCATCCGTGTTCCTTCCTTAGCCCTTTATGTTCCGGGATAGCGGTAACCCTTTCGGACAATCCCGCTGCCCCGGCAGGCTTCGGCCCTGACGGGCCCCTCCTTCGATGCTAACATCACTTTGAGGCGCGCGTGGAACACATACGTGCCGTCCAGCACGGGCCTGGTCCTGATCGGACGGCGAGCTACCCATTACTCGCCGTCCGCAGGCCCGCGCCTACGGTGGCCGGGAGTCGTCACGCAGCTCCCGACGCCCGGGGCGTCTCCCTCGGTGGCTGGGACGGGCGGCTCTTTCCCTCGCCCATCCCGCCACCTCCTTTGCTAGCATGACTGCTTCGCAGAAGGAGGTGACTGCCTCCCACTCCCTCTCGCCCCGGACCATGGCTTGGACCAGGGCCGGACGCGAGAGGTCGCCGCCGCTGCCGATCGCCTCTACGAGGACACGGCGGTGCTCTGCCCAAGCGGGACAGACCTCCACCATATGCTCCACCGTGTCCTCCGGGCGATCCTCGCAATGGTGACACCCGGGCGTTTCCTCCCGCCTGATAGTGTGCAGGAACCTCCCGAAACATCCGTGTCCGGTAAGGACCTGCGTCAGGCGGTAGGTGAGGACGCCGTGACGCCTCTCTAGCCACTCCTCAAAGAGGGGCCTTATCGCCACTATCGTGGCGTGCCCTGCGCTATGTTGCGACAGTCGTTCCTTACAGTCAATGCAATGTAGCCTGTTTTTCCTATATGTGGTATAAGCATAATATGTAGTATAAGCATAATTTGCCTATAATGTTCTCACTGGTGGGATACAGGCCTCCTTACTGTGAGAGGTAGTGGGCCGTAATCCACCAAGCGGGCCCTCTCGGGGGGTCTTCGAATTTTTGGTCCTAGGACATGCCAGTTTCCTTACGATGTTTAGCTTCACCTCTTTGAATGCAATAGTAATAAATAATTAACACAAAGTAAAGGGCCTGTATGGGGTCGAACCTTTGACCTACAACTCGTAACTCCACTGGGCCACCACTGCTCTCGTATCGTATCGTATCCTCTATTCTATATTTTCCTATGTATTTATCCACTTGAAACTTAGTCTAAATATTTTACAAAACAAATTCACATGATAATATTTCAGACTAGCTGTGCCCGCGACTTCGTTCGCGTGGATGTCGGAAAACAATAGGTAATATGTCGCTTAGGAAAGGTGTAATTGCCACTCCTTCATTGAAAAGGAAGAATCATCAGATCTTGCCTGGTAACGCTTTCCTTACCTAGGGTTCTCTACCACGGCCCTTTCGACTGCAATCACTGCGTCTTCATGGTTCATAATGACAATGCGACGAAGTGTCACTTTGATTTTTGAGAATAAATTAAAATAAAAGCGCCTGCTCGAAGCTGATTATCTAACCAAACAGCCATAATTATGTCCATTTTATTTTGCGTCTGTCTTAGAATACCAATTTGTAAAATCATATCACCATTTTATCTAAAGTATATCTGAGATTAGTAGGTGAAGTTTGAAGTTAGTTTTTCTAAGTCTTGTTTTCTTCTCTGTGGTAAATTTAGAATTTCTTAACTTGGTATTGAAGATATCATATATACCTACCAATATTATGCCTTATAAAGCATCGAGATATATAGATGATAAAAGGAAGAATACATTAATGGTAAGAGCTTCTACATAAAGTTGCCCGTGTAAAAAGCAACCTATTAAACTTTGGTTATATTTGACACAGGCCGCCATTTAAACTACGAAGATGAAACCCATGGAAACTTTAGACATGATTTTGATTTAGACCTTATACTGCCGAAAACCAGAAAAAGAATTGTAAAGCTAATTACAAAAAAATATAACGGACTTCCATAAAAAACCCTACAAAGTGCAAAATAACCTTAGTTTGGGAAGACGTTGCGCATTGGCAAGAAATTACAGACTTCTGAAACCAAAGGTCTATTGCACTTTGAAGTGTGTTTTTAAGTCGGTTGTATTTTATTTTATTTCACACAAAGTCGTTTAAGTTTATATTGAAAACCATGAAAACGACACACATGATAAAAAAAAGAAAAAGAAAATTGCAGCCGCCATCTTCGATTTTCATTTTGACGTCACAATCGGCTTCAGCACTCTCGAAAACCATGAAAACGACACACACTACGAATTTTTCGATTTGCAACAGCCATCTTGGACTTTCATTTTAATCAGTACTGAAACGGTTTACCAACAGTCGATTGGTCCATGAACCGTTGGTCAACACCATTAACTTTTCATCCAAAGGACTTGTGACCCACGAACGTTTCCCCAACAGAACTCTACGTCAGTGAATGCTTAACCAACAGAATGTTTTGACCAATAACTTTTCACCCAAAGAACATTTGACCCATGTCAAATAGAACTAAGGATGCAAGGGCGAGCGAAGCGAGCTCGGCACTTGGGGCACCCCGACTCGGACAGGTAGGGTTCGAGGGGATGATGGCGGCTCAAGTGAGCGAGCAAAGCGAGCGAAGGGCACCCCGAGGTTAGGCTTGGTTAGGTTACTTTATACCCTTTTCACAGAAATAAAGGACTACGTCTTATTATTATTTTACTTTCACCTTTCCGTCTGTTGGCCTTGTTTTTTGGGTGAAAAGTTATTGGTCAAAACATTTTGTTGGTTAAGCATTCACTGACGTAGAGTTCTGTTGGGGAAACGTTCGTGAGTGAAAAGTCCTTTGGAAAAAAGTTAATGGTTTAAAGATAATGTTCACCATCGGTTCATGGGCCAATCGACGGTGGGTAAGCCGTTACAGTTTCATTTTAACCTCACTATTGGCTTCAGCACTCTCAAAAACCAATAAAACGAAACCCATAAAAAATAATTGCAACCTCCATCTTGGATTTTCGTTTTGACCTGCCTATCGGCTTCAGCACCTTTGAAATCTATGAAAACGACATCCATGACAAAAAATCAAAACAAAATTGCAGCCGCCATCTTGGATTTTCATTTTGACCTGACTATCGGCTTCAGCACCCTCGAAAATTATCAAAACGACACCCATGACAAAACATTTTAAAAAAATGGAGCCGCCATCTTGGGTTTTCAATTTGACCTGACTATCGACTTCAGCACCCTCAAAAACCATGAAAACGACAAACATGATAAAAAAAAATTGCAGCCACCATCTTGGATTTTCATTTTGACCTGACTATCGACTTCAGCACCCTCGAAAACCATGAAAACGACACCCATGACGAAAAAGTTAAAAATTTAGGCAACCGCCATCTTTGATTTTCTTTTTGACCTCACTTACCGGGGTCAGGATCCTCGGAAACCATGAAAAATAGCTCTCTCTCTGTGTGTGTGTGTCTCTATCTACCTATTACTTTGAAAAATAAGGCATAACGCTTTTTCGTTATTTGACGATTTCTCCCTTAGAACTCCTACCGCAAGCTCCATATAAGAACTTCGTTAAAAAACGCTCTGCGTTACTCAACTTTCTATATCAATAATTATCTAACTTCTCTATCGCTCAGAACACCACATTAATTATTATTATCTTACATTATCCTCACTTTTTGTTTAAAATTATTTTAGCGCCACAGGCGCCACTAAATAAACCATCAATGGAAAGCGATTTTGTTTAATATTATAATCATTATCATTACTTTTTAAAATAACATAGACATAAGTAGGTATCTGTGTTATTTCGTCATTTAAGTAAGCATAAACTAATAGGACGTGATTATTCACATCACAACAACAATATGTTTTCGTTAGTAGGTACTATATCGCGCCAATAGATGTCGTTACGTGTTACTAAAAACCCTAAAAAGTTGTTTATCTAATACTTTAAATTGATTATATCTTTTGATAGAGTGAACCGATTGCGATGAAACAAAAACTAATCACTGCTCCGAGTTCTACACCATATTTGAGTATAAAAAGTAACCGTATTGGTTTGGTACTTTTTACGTTGACCCTGTTCAAATCAATAATCTGTCACATCCAAACAGACAAACAGACAAACAGACAAACCGACAAACCGACAAACAGACAAAAATTCAAAAAATTGATGAAATGGCATCTGTTGGTTATCCTTTAACACCCCAACAATTTTTTTTGGAAATATTTTCAATGTACAGAAACGTCTAGTCTACAGATTTATTATATGTATAGATATAGATAGAAGATAGATTGTTTTTTTTATGTGTTTTCCATTGGGAATTTTTAGAAGCAGCCCAATGCCTAGGTTTATACCCATGCGTAAATGTGGATATAAATACACTTCTGCCTACCCGCTTAGTCTAATGTGAAGAGTAGTATGTATGTTTGTGTTTTAGGGATATTTTGCAGGACCCACCCGCTGAACTTTAGATGAAATATCGTAAGTTAATAAACTGTTATCCGAATCTCGTGCACAAAGACAGGGGCATTATATTAGCTAATAGTTTTATAATTTGTATATTAGCATAATTACATAATCTACTTATTATATTCTTGTGGCTACCAGTGTTGTATTACGTTTGGTCGTTTACTTAACACGTTCAATAGACGGTGACTCAGGTGATATCGAAGTACTAATTAGCAGATATACTAATATCTGCTAATTAGTATTTATTTATTTTGTTAGGGAAAACAAACAATTGTACATTATCTATTACATCTAAGATTACATTAGGAGGGGGTAAATGTACAATCCACAACGTTTCCACAGATTACCTAGGTTATTGATACAGTGTAGACAAAATACTCAAGTTACAAAAACACAAAGAAGAAGACAGTAAGGCTGTACTTATTTTAAACTAAAACAAATAGTACTAGATACAATTATTACGTAAACGAACAAAAAGAAAAGACACTAAACATCCCATAGTACTTCGATATCACGTGAGTAATTTGCCTCTTGGCTTAATAATAACAGCTGCACAGGTCGATCGAAGCGTTCCTTCCTCGTGGTCAAACGTACCTAATGGTCAAACTTATTTGATCACTAAGAATTCTGTTCCGGATAGTCAAACTACTTAGTTTAACTAAAAATATCCACCCTTTCGAAGATTAAGCAACGCTTGCCGCGGTCGGTTCATGGATGGGTGACCATCCATTACATATCCCCGACTGTCATTCACCGATCTTTGACAGTCTTTACGGGTAGTCAGAGGCCCAAATAGTTTGACAACCAGTGCTACGAAGAGCTATTGTGTTACCCAGTAACTGGGTTTTGGAAGTCCCATAGGCAGTCGCTCCAGTTAAAATACTGGTATTCAGCAGCATCTGGTTAGACTAGAAGCCGACCTGACATAGTGAAAATAACCTAGGCAGATTGAAGTTGATTATGTTTTCCATTCCTTTAATGACGCTTCGCTTGTATCACGTGAATTATAACTGTAAACATTTATAATTCCTATATAACAATTTTAAGCAAGTAAACAATGCTACAATAATTGTTAACTAAAATAACTATTCATTTATAAACCTTGGATCTCATTATCGCAATGAAAGTAGTCTTTGTCGCCAGCTCGACTGCTGAACGTCCTGGGTTCCATACCAGCAGGTCAGGCACAGTTTATCTATTGGGTTTTTTTCTGTTAAAAAAAAACTTACTATACCTAAATCTCTAAAGGGTAGTCGGTAAATCAAGCGCGATTTAAATGTTAACAGCCGTCACTTGATTTTCTTTGCTTTGTAAAATAAATATTTATTAAAGATTATTTTGAAGAAATATGAACGCAACCTTCTGCCATGTTGACGAACGCGACGTTCTAAGTATCAAAACTAATTTTGTATTTTTTGACTTGGAATTTACGCTTTGCAACGATAGCTCCACTTTATTATTAAAGTCACATAAGTATTCATTATTATATCTGATAAATCTTTAAAAAAAATCTTCACTAAAATCAAACAACTTAACATCACAATTTGTATAATTATTTTGACAATTTGACTTTTCAAAAGTGTCAGAAATTATTCAAATCGCTGGGAGTGCTCGAAACTCGGAATAGGGATGGGCGTCGATAAGAGCAGATAATTGAGTGCCATCGTTATCCCATTATAAATTATAAATGGCGTTGTAGAAGATTTCCCAGTTGTCCTTTAAAAATAATAGCGTAGGTTTTTGCGAAGATTGAAGTTATGTTATGTTTTAATATTTGGCTTTCAGACCTGCTTTATCTAAAGCACTTTACGACGTACGGCATTTCGTACAAACTTTCAAGCCCTTGTTTTTCGAATTGAATGAACCGATTTTAATGAAACTACATACGCGTAAGATATAAAGGTCTAAAAAGTTTGTAAAGAACATTTTCGAAAAATAGTGTTACAGCCAAATTAGACCGATTTTAAATTTTCCTTAAAAATAGAGATTTCCAGTTTTCTTTCTTTAAATAAGACATTTCTAAAATGTTCTTTGCTAACTATTTAGACCTTTGTATCCTGCTTATGCGTATGAAGTTTGATTAAAATTGGTTTCTTCATTTCGAAAAACAACGCTTGAAAGTTTGTTTGAAACGCTGTACATCGTAAACGCTCTTAACCGTGTATATATTTTAAATACAACAAAACTAAAGGGTATTTTTGTTTGAACGCATTAATGGTTTTTTAATATATGTACATTACGACATATTTTGATATTTACTCAGTTTTTCATGTCAAGGTTTATTAGAAGCTTCTTAATTCAGTATCTGATTACAACTTAAATTACCCCCCAGCTCCGTGCCCCCCAGTAATTCTATGAAAAAACCTACAAGAACATAAATCCCAGCATAAAGTGACGTATAAAAGCCTCGTACATTACAGTAAATCATAGAAAATAATAACCAGCCTTTTGTCTATGTAATCGTGTAAAAAAAGAGTTAGTCCTAACACTCGGCGCGCGGAGTTTTTGCCGAGTTGTAACAAATTGCTTAAAGATTGCAACCTTATTTTTTCCCGTAAAGCTCGGGACTCTTCAGCGGATGTAAAAACGTTGAAACCCGAGTTTTGTGTAACTCGTGTTTGTTCAAATGTTCCACATTAAGAAGGATGGACGATTTAAGACATTTTTGTGGCTTTTTTTTTTCAGGTTATATCTACAGGATGAAATTAAAAACATGCGACAAATCGATATAGGAGATGCAGTAACTGCTACATAATCATTTAAAATTTTCATTTTCAAAGTTTTACTAAGTTCTTGAAAAAAAATTGTTTTTTTCTAAATCTTCAAAACGCGCTCAATAAACAATCTAATCATCGCAGAGATTAGATTGGTTATTGGGCGCGAGAAAGCATTCACAACATCAAGCAAGTTTGCAACGAGTTGACCTAGCGGTATTTACCAAATTTTGACCGTTCCAACGAAAAGACGCGCACCCGACGCGGCGACGTAGCCGAATCGCTTGCCTAAGTGCACGTATATGCTTAAACACATGCTTTAAATTTTCTTTAACACGTTGCATTAGATGTTTTAATTTGGTGCATCTATTCAATTCCATTCTGTATAGGTGTTAGTTGACCTGGTTTTTAAAGATAGGTCTAGTAAGTCTAATGATGGTTTATGTGAAATAAAATGTTTTGATTTTGTTCTGAGTGACGTAATAAACAAGCAAATAAATATGATGCAAACTTTTATTACGAAGACGTAGCGTCGGAAGCCCTCCCACAAGGTTGACCGATGACCTTGTGAAGGCCGCAGGAATTTTCTGCATGCGGGAAGCACAGAACCTATCGAAGTGGAGGTGCTTGGGGGAGGCCTATTTCCAGCAGTGGAAGTCGGCTGAAATGATGATGATGATGAAAACTTTTATTATGGTGAAGCTGATTGAAATTACAGTTTCAGATATACTGCTGTTTGTCTCTACCAGACAAATCTTTAGGTACTTCTGCCAGACAAACCTTAGGATGGAGAGGAATTTGAAGTAAATTCAATTAATGTATTTTTCATTGAAAGCCAAAGATTAAGATTTATTATCTAACATTTTTAGTAAACTTGTTGTCAACAAGTTTCAATCAACTTTCCATTTTTTACTCCCATTTAACCACTAGGTACACTGAACCACTCATTATTTTAAAACCCACCTCTTCTTAACTCATAAAACACATCTTACGAGGATTATTATCGCCATCTCTTTCTACCATGTCCAAGTTAGAACTCGCCATTACCCTTTATTTTGCCAGAACTTTGCTAAATAAAATACGTATTTACCTATTTTACGCTCTCCTTAGCTTGAAAGCCCAACACCGGAAGGAAAGGAGCGTTTGAAGCGATTTATCTTCAAGCCGACGCCGTTAGGGGGCTGGTTGAAATGTCTCGAGACCAATGACGGGGATACAGAGAGGCTGGATGTGGCATGGTCCTAATTTGCCAAATTGATTTTGTATAACAGAGGGCTGTATTATTGTCATATTTTTATAAACTTTAATAATTAATGAAATTATAAAAAGATCATAACATAACACTTCCCTTTGGCTTTGCTGTAGTCCGGTAAAATACTAGTACGTACTATTACCTATGTGTGTTTGTTAAGCCTTTTCAAACTAAACTATTTATAGTTTTTTATTAGGGGTATCACTTCAATAGTACAACGTGTAGAATTTGAACTCAAGCCCTCTACCTCACCAGCCCACACCTTACCCTTTGGGCGCTTTCATCTCAGCGGGCATCAGGCAGGAATGATACGTATGTTTGTAAAAACAAGAGCGATAACAAAAATAATTAATGTAACCAGCATCCAATTAGAGGAATGGTTTGTTAATGAAACCAAAATACAAATAAATATAATGAAACTGTTCATATGATTGTTCATCCGTGTTCTACTAACACTATTAATTAATTAATTCAAAGTAATTAATTGGGTAATTGTGTACGATCATCCACTGCTTTATAGAGGTATAAAGCAGTGGATGATTGGAAACAATACATTTAATTTTCTAAATTCTAGCCATTACCGTAAAGTTTGAATTTAAAACCCAAACCGTTAGGCTATTGCCGCTATTATTTACAGCAATTTCAAAATTTAAATTATCAAAAGAGCGAATGTACCTACCTTTTTGCCAGTTTTGACTATGCAATGATAAATGATATAGTGTGGAACTCTATGCCAGCATCCGTGTTCCCTCCACGTATAACCAGTCAGCCTTCGCAGCAAGAGCAAATAGGCAAAGTCTGGGCTTGGCCGTTTCATCATAGACATCCATCGTTTTCCACACGGCGTAATCGAAATCAAGAGCTGGCCCATTTTGCAACAAAAAATAAAACAGAAGTTCTTAGACCATCTCAACTACGTTTAGACACAGTCCAAAACCGCGCTCAACTCTTACGCACATCTCACACTACAGCATCTTCGTCACATCTGTATAGGAGCAGCAAACAACAAGAATACTTTGTAAGCGTCCTAAGATTAATGTACGTTTCACAATAGAAACGTTTTTTCAAAGTGAGTTGGGCCACAGTCCATTTTGTACCCCTTTGGAGTTCGATGAGAATCTACAGGAGGTTTTTTTGTTTTAATGTGTGTGTATGTGTTTTGAGCACAAAATGGAGGAGGCTTGCACTCAGAAATGGGTACACCCAGGCTGCGAATGATGACGATGATGATGTGTTTATAAAGAGTCGATGGTGGTAGAAGAACGAGCTAAAGTACAGGCCACCCTACGTCCATTAGCCGTGTTACAGCCATTTCGTGCAACTGTCAAAGAATGACAGTTGTGATTTGAATATATGGATAATTCAGCAGGCCCAGTCCCGTAATTAAATATGTTCAAAATCTAGTCGCAATCTCATCTCAGCGACAATCCATGTATCAAAAACTTGTCACAAATGTTAGGAAATTAGTGTCATTTTAGACAGATTGAGACTGAGATCCTGACTGTGAACATTCTTAAAATTACGAGAATTGCCCCTCTGGTTGGTAGTCAATTAGATCCCACACAAAAAATTACAATGTATCTAACGTAGGTTGCCAAGACACACTTTTAGTGATAAAAAGTTGTCAGATCTAATTTAGAGCCAAGCCCCTAAGTCTACTAGGCCTAAACTAAGTGTTTTATAAGTCTGCTAACTTGAGATTCCTGAGAATTTGAGCTTTCTACCATTATCCAGGCCGAAGCTATGAGGTTTTAATAATACGACGAAAAGCTTCGAGAAAGGGTAGGCAGTGTCCCTGTTTTTTCTTTTTGGCGTGTCCCTAGATAAACAATAAATATTTTTGACATTACCTAAGTGTTGTAGAACCATAATTATAATACTAGAGAGAATCTAATATTTATACTGGTTAATCCAAAAACCAAGCCAAGAACAAAATCAATCAATCCATACTTCCATAAGTACTAATATTATAAATTCGAAAGTAACTCTGTCTGTATGTTACCTTTTCACGCCTAATCCAATCAACGGATTTCGATAAAAGTCAGAGAGATAGATTGCATCCCGGGGAAGGTCATAGAATAGTTTTTATCGACATACCTCACGGGCGAAGCCGCGGGCGGAAGCTAGATAAACACACAATAAAGGACAGGAAGTTTAATTCTTATGTAAAAATAATACTACTTAATACTTTGCTGGCCACTAAACGCTCCCAGTCGATGTAACAATAAAACTTCTATTGTGTCTCGTTCAGTGTCCTTCAATAGGTTAATAGGCTTATGAAATTATCAAGAAAGTATCAATAGTAATGAATCAACAGTCCGTGAAATATTAATTGATTATTGCTTATATCTGAATATAAGCAATAATCAATTAATATTTCACTGGACTGATCCAGTCATAATTACACTATTTCTGTCTATCCAAAAGCAAAATAATCTGATAATTATATTACATTCACAAAGAGCTGTGATAAGATTATTGATTACGTGTTTATGAAATTAATAAAAAATCCTCCAAACACTGACTACATTTAAGGTAGTTATTGAAACTTGCACTTATTTCTGCCAACGCGAAAGCTAGATTAATCAACGATATGAAATGAAATAAAATTATTTATCAGCGATATCACTTCCTGAAACAGGCAAAATAAACAAACAGATAAATAACAAACAATTAAAGATTAAATTAATGAAATTATCATATTTATCAATGAAAAGCTCTCGGTCACCAGTTTCAAGTCACATAACATAATCAACCTATAATGTTCCCACTGCTGGGACACGGGCCTCCTCTCAGTGAGAGGGAGTGGGCCGTAATTTACCACGCGAGCCCAGTGCGGGTAGGTAGATGTCACATGTCTTCGAATATGCCAGTTTCCTCACGGTGTTTTCCTTCACCGTTTTGAAAGCAGTGGTGATGAAATAATTTACACAAACTAAAGCGCCTGTCTGGGTTCGAATCTACGGCCTACAAGTCGCAAGTCGCGGCCATTACCACCGTGCCACCACTGTTCTTCGCTCTTCAAGTAAGATAAACTTGAAAAATGTCTTCCACGTGAGGCCTAATAAATCTCTGATATCAAATCCTGTAACAACAGATTTGAAGGAATCTAACACAATCCCTTTCTCATATGTCTAGCGAAATAGTTTGCTATTCCTATCACTACACGACTATACATTACCGAGATTAGATTGAGCGTACCATTCAAAACGTAGACCACTCGTTAAGCCTAAATATGGTTAGGGAGACAAAGGCGGGTGCTCCGCAGACAAATATCGCTGAGCGCTATATATCCAATGATCGTCTGACATTGAGGATAGGGGACTATGATGAGGGAAGAGATTAAAACGGTTGCTGAAATTTTTGTATGACAAACACATGTCTAATAGGTAGAGGTGACATGACGCATTCGGCATTGCCGCTCGTCTACTATGTCGAGTACCGCACCTCCTGCTTGGAGGCCCGGAAAACGTGCTCCTGAATGAATTTGGGGGAGGCCTTTCCCCAGCATTTCGACAGTTTAGTTAGGCTAATAAGTGAGACTTTTACTTTTTTATACCCTACACACATATACGGACAAGGGGGCAATTGAGTCACTTGCATCCGTCAAGGGGGTGACCCTCCCTGACATACTAAGCAACTTTTGCTATATACTCATACCCGAATCGTAAAAAAAAACTTTTCATACATACTTCGCAATAGGCACTATAACAGGCTACTGTTGCATAGGATCTACTCATACCATTATGAGGAAAAAAAGAAGAATAATTTTTCCACATTTTCTTAGCCTTTCGGTATCCTAACAAAAATAAGGGTACCTCTAATTTTAATGTAGCTTTTCTTAGAAATAAAACAGTAGCTTAGCCTTCAGATTAGCACATAATACCAACACATGACATTAACTGCCTGGTTGCATGTGGTCCTGGGTTCGATTTCCAGGTCGGGCCTTTTTGAGTTTTTTCATCAGGAATTTCTCAATAGTAGGTCGGAGTCTGAATTCGTGTTCAGCGATCACCCCCTTTTAAATGGGACTTAACCATAACTGGTGAAATGTACTAGATACACCCTATGACTTTCTTTGCCTTTTTGTTATCTTTGTGAGGATTATTACACACATCAAAAGTGTCTAGGGATCAACATATATTTTTGCAATAACTTTTCTCCTGATTGATATTAATTAAAATTTTCTTTAAGGATTCATCAAATAAAGTGTTTTCGTTTGTCACAGTAACGATAAACCAAGTCACCTTTGCATTAATAAAGAAATTTGCCATTTTCCTAATAAAGGGATTTTTGACATTTGAACCACTAACACAAAAGTTCGAAAAAAAGACTGAAATAACAGTTTTCTTTAAAATTTTATTGGGTAACTTAAACAATTAATAATCCGTGTTTCTACCGCGAACACTAACAACACAAGAACATCGGTTTGGCATACTCAAAATGAGTTCATCCAAATCACGCTGTGGAATGGCCGCCCATGTTCGTTGCAACAACAAAAAAAGGTCTTCTTGCGACTGGATACCCTCCATATTCAGCAGAGCTCTTCTCTGTAGCATATCCCATGCATGCTCAATCGGGTTCAAGTCTGGCGACTGAGCAGGCCAGGGCAGGACATTGATGTTAGCTGCGGCGAGAGTCTGTCTTACAACTCTTGCGGTGTGCGGTCGTGCATTATCATGCATTAACTGAAATAAGGGACCGATTTGCACTTGTAGAGGAACGATGACGTCTGATACAATCGTCTCAGCATAAATTTGAGCGTTGAGGTTGCCTCTGATCCAAATCAACTCAGTTCTTCCGCCCATCCAAATACCCGCCCATACCATGATGGTTCCACCACTATAAGGATGGACTTCCTGGCAGGATTTTAATCGCTGTTGGCGTCCAGGGGTTCTCCAGTGTCGTATACGTCTTGTATCCGGTCTCATACCAAAACGAGACTCATCAGAAAAGCACACGAAACGCCATTGTTCTTCTGCCCAATTTCTGTGTTCAAGAGCCCATTGATATCGAATCCTACGATTGTGCATTGCTATAGGTGGTACCCGTAGCGGTCTTCGGGAATGAAGGTTCACTTCATGCAAGCGGTTTCTGACTGTTTGGTCGCTAATTAAGTTCCCTGAAGAGTGATGAAGCCTCACGGCTAACATCATGGCGGTTATTGTTGGAGCTCTTCGAGTTAAGATTTGAATGTATCGGTCTTGTCTCCGTGTGGTGCAGCGATACCGTCCTCCATGGCGCTCAGCCACGGTACCAGTGCTTCGGTAACGTGTCCAAAGTCGACTGATAACACTCTGACTTGTATTCAGAGCTAAAGCCACAGTACGTTGCCGGGAACCAGCTTCTATCATTCCCACGGCTCTGAGCATTTCTTCCCTGCTTAAATGACGTCGCCGCTCCATAATAACGTTGGTTTTAATCAGTAGTAGGGAAACAGTAGCACTAATAATGTCTTCAATGCGTTGTATGTTTTTATAGGGAAAATATTGACAGCTGATTTTCATCTTTTACTCGAATTTGATTCACAGTTCCTGATTCAAATTATGAAATGCACCAAAAAGGATCCATATAAATTTATAAAATCATAAATTTATTACAAAGCCACATCTCAATCTCAAGAAATCCGCATAAAAATGCTTGATCCCTAGACACTTTTGATGTGTGTATGTCTATCCTCAGAAGTAGTAGATTATCACATAAAACTTGTCAGTAAACATTGCTATAAAAATGTTTTCATATCGCAAAATTCTCGTTCCTCAGTCCCTAACAGTCGTGGTTCTTTTTCAGTGCCCATTCGAAAGCCCACAAACTGTGTCGGACATCAGTTAAGGGATTCGCCAGGACACGTATGGATGTGTGTTTCTTAAGAGATTCGAGATGCAGTGGGCACTTACGAATGGGAGGATTACGTAAAACGGTGCTGTTTATTTCATATGCTATTTTATTTTGCGAGGGTGGGCTTTTGGCAAGTTTGGGTAGGCTGAAGCTGATAAATTACATACTTATTAGACACTTTGATGGCTCAAAATTATTTTTAGAACGAAGTTCTTTTACGTAGCTTGCGGTAGGAGTAAAATGGGAGAAATCGCCACATAACGAAAAATCGTTTAAATTTAAATTCGTTGTTGTTGATATGAAGTCGGGTTGTGGATGTTGATGATGTAGATGTTCACTGATGAATGTGTTATTTTTTACCTTAGACTTCTTCTTCTTCGTGTCGCTGGCACAACAGTATTTTAAATCTTGTTGGCCCAAAACTTCACCAATCACCTTGGGCTACCACTTGATAAGTCTTGATAACAACACATTCTTCTTGATTTTGTTTCTCAATTATATTGTAGTAGGTAGTTCCTTTTGCACAGAAATCCTACTAATATTATAAATGTGAAAGTTTGTGAACATGTTTGGATGTTTGGTACCACGTCTAAACAACGTGCTGTGTTTCGATTAATAGGTAATGACATCAATTTATCGACATAGGAGACATTTTAACTTTGAGTATAAGGCTGGAAAAGCACCTGGCAAACCCCTTTGCAGCTGTCAACATAATAAGCTATGATAACGAATTATCAACATAAGATAATACAATTTTGTACAATCGTTGTTATCAAAAGTATTTTTGTGATTAAAGCTGGAACTGTTTCCTGCCGATAACCTAATTCTTAACCAAGTGAATGCCGTAATTACAGAATCAATTAAAAAGCCATTGTGTCTCGGGTGGATCCACGTTTGAAGATGCGAAGGTTTAATCCTATAAACCTAAAACTGAAGGTTAATTACTATAAACCAGCAATAACATGCAATCAATAAAGCCACGATGACGAAGCAGTATATATTATATTATTTCTTGTAAAGCAATTTTTGAATCAACCGCTAATACTACGTTGTTAGCAGATAACGTTAATCATAAGTGGTTTTGTTCAATTTGAAAACATACCTAACTAACCAACCCATCTAAGAAGTTGCGAAGTCATGATGATTGGGGAAAAATAACAAAGTACATATTAGGTAAAGCGTGTCCACACCGCTAGAATTTTTCAATCATTATTTTGTGGTTCTCGTTGGAACGTTGATGGTGTGGACGCTCCCTTAGAATAAATTCGAGACGTTTTATTCTAATCGACGCGCGACGCCCCATCGGATGGACTGATGACTTGACGAAGGTCGATTGCTAGTGGAGGCAAGTGAACTAGAATAAAACGGTATTGAAATGTATGTAGAAGGCTTGCAAGAATTTGAGCTGGTATTCTGATGACGATGAAAACCTACTGTATGGTGGTTTTTCAATCACGTTCATCAATTTTAAACTCTTCTGCTCAACTCTGCATTCCCGTTTCGTGGGATGTTTCATATTCATGGACATCTTACTAATATTATAAAGAGGTATTTGTGAGTTTGTATGTAGGGTATATATTTATTTGTATATACTTTATTTTACACTACAAAAATACATTTAACATAAAAAATACATCAAACACAACAAACTATACAATGAACGGCCTTATCGCTGGGGACCTTTAGAACTTCTGATCCGATACCGAAAGTTCTTTCACTAATGGGAAGCTACAGTATTGCTGAGTGTCATTGGATATATTTTTACATTAAAACAAAAAAAAAAACAGGTGGATGTAGTCGCGTTCAAAAGCTAGTAGTATATTCTTGTTTCCTCCTGCAACACAAATACTTAAATGTTTCCAGCATACGTTTATATATACTTGGTCTAAGATGATCCCCACTCGCTTTTCTATTTATGACATAAATCTAGAGTAAAAGGAAAGACGGGACTAGATCTCTTTGCATGTACCTAACCACACTCATCATTCATCATTCACCATTTCATCATTCATTTTCCATTCATCATTTCAGCCAAAAGACGTCCACTGCAGGACATGGGCTCCCCCAAGCACCGCCACTTCGATCGGTTCTGTGCTTCTCGCATCCAGCGGATTCCTGCGGCCTACACAAGATCATCGGTTCACTTAAAGGTCCCGTAATGTTTTGGAGTGGCGAGCGCGTACCGGAGGATCTGCTGTAACCACATACGGTAATGCATGTATCTACTTTAAAACAAACCAAGAGCCAATAAGAACTAGCATGGTCTGTATTTAACAATTCATTATGAGGTGAGAGCCCGTTAGGTACAATGTAAAAAGCGTTACCTTTTTATCTTTTTCTAAAGTATAACGAACTAAAATACTCATACGTTTTGTTACTTTTTAGTTAATTTTTATTCTCTTTTTATTTTATTTCTCTCGCTCCGCTAGTTTTGTTTCTATGTTAGTTTGTAGAGAACATTAAGACATTTTATTAAAATGTTTATAGAAATAAATACAAATGTTTTAGTACATAACATTTCAAAACACAGTCATTAGGATTAGGATGGACAACAAACTGTTGTTCTCCTCTATCTGCACAAATATTCGTTTTTATTGAAACTATTTTTGGATAAGATACCCTTTATTGATTTATAGCATTCATGTTATTTACATGGTATTAAAGAGTTCCATGTTCCAAACATGAACCTTACTTAGGCATCGCAACATACGGAAAAAAAGGCTGTTCCATAAACGTTGCACTTTATTACACGTTGCACACCTATTGCACTTTTCTATAAAGCAGTAGTTTTTTTTTGTTATCTGACGAAAACTTTCTGCGCTAGAGGGTCTATAACCATGTACTGAATTCATAGTTTCTGTTTACGCGTCGTTGTCCAGCCACCCTCTATTATTAATTTCTACGACTTGTAATAATTTCAGAACTCAAAAATTATAATTGGAGATAAATCCTATACAGGCAGGTCGTAGGACCCGTCGTAGTGGCAAACACTACGGGGGTCCACGTTCAACAATAACTTAACTGTAGCCGGTGGAGTGGACCGACGACCTTAAAGAGATGGTTGGGACAAACTGGATGCGAAGCAGGTATTGTGACGCAGCCTGTGAGAGGTCTATGTCCAGCAGTGGACTGCGATTGGCTAAGTTGATTAATTAGTTGAATTCATGAAATCAGCTTTATTTTAATGTTTATAGACGGTCACATCGATAAGTTAATCGGACAATGGCTCCCGCCCTCTAAACCACCAACTAAGTCGTCTGACTGACGATAATCCCAATTTCTGTCTAACTTCAAATTATTATCAGTATCCACCCAATATTGAAATTAATACATAATTTAAATCTCCCTGCAAGGTTATGAACTCATAAATTGTATAATTGTATTATAATACAGGGCTGGGCGCGAATTATACACGGCAACGAACGTTATTATTATATTATACCGTAGATAAATCGCTTTTTAACTGCCTCTCGGCCTTATAACCGAAAACCTAAAATACTTTAAGAGGTTATGCAGAGGGTTAAGGTCCAGGGGGCCTAAAAAGGTCACTTTGGCAGAATCATAAAACAATTCATACCACGCCATTCATCTGTTTGACAGTTTCACACCTATACATCCCTGAAGGGCTTGGCAGAGGTGTACCTATAGCATGTTACAAATCTCCATACAAAACTGTCATACAGATGAAATTGCGTGATATGAATTGTTTTATGATTCTGCCAAAGTGGCCTTTTTAGGCCCCCTGCCTGAACTGCAGAAAATATTAGAATTACTTAGCATATATGTAAATACTGTCTGCATTCAAACAAGGATTATTGAAAAATATTATTCTTTTGCAGCACACCACAGCTGAAAAGATTAAAATAGTAGTTAAAGTTTAAGTAGTATATAAGTTACGTTTTATACCCACTTGTACTTAGTATTGTAAATATTCGTATGCCGCTTTGTACCTACCATATCCGACGAATAAATGTCTTTGTTATTGTCTTTAGGCCCAAAGTTCTTTCACAGTGAGCTGTACTGTCATTGTCTTTAGGCCCAAAGTTCTTTCACAGTGAGCTGTAGGTACTGCTCCAACTTCTCATAATTGAGTAAAGTAATTTTAACACAGAATTTTAAAAACCACGGCTATCACACGGGTCTTAGCATTATGCTGAGCAAAGGCGGTTTTGTGTGGATGTGACGCATGTTTTCTCCCAAATTGTTATTTTGTTTTTTTTTTCTTAATACGAAGACATGTCCCAGTACCCGTGTTGCATGGGTGAGGCCGTTGGCGAGTTTACCACATAAATTGTACCTACCCAACACACTTTCGTTACGAATGTGGGTAGTTACGTCGGTGCTATTTTATTTATATTTTGTTACTTGAATTTTTTGAAGGCTTGAAGAACCGGGTTCGTGTTGTAAGTATTTTTACTAAAAACTATGTGTTTTTTTTAGATTCTTGTTATTAGGTTTGCATTTGACATGAGCTACTGACTGATTGGAAAAGTTTCCCTTATAAAGGATTTTTTTAAACCTATTACAAAAAATACAACATAGAGATTTCGATACAAAGTTATTTGTTCGTTCGTTTACTAACTAAAGTAACTTTTAAACTAAGAAGTAATGAAATTCGAACAATTCAGATCAGAGAGCAAGATGTTGTTGTTGGGTTCAATTCCCGGGTCGGACAGTGTTATTGACTTTATCCATTAGGAATTTCTTAGTAACGGCCCGGAGTTTGGAAGTTGGCGGTGTGATACACTCGTGCCTCCGTAAGCACGTTAAGCCGTCGGTCCTGTCGTGTCGGATTGCCGTCTTATCAGACTGAGACAGTGAGGGAAGAGGGAGTGCAACTGTGTCTGCGCGCACACATGTGCACCATAATATCTCCCGCGCCGAACGCTAATCTGCGTTGAGAATGGCCGCCGTGGCCGGAATACGGTCTGGAGGACTTTATTTTTTGTAATTAAACTAAGGCCTAACTCTTACAGGCCTAACTCGAGCTTGACCTTGCGACTTCGGATCGGAGTTCGAGCGAATAACGTAAAGGTTGTTAGTTGTAACAATTTGCTGGACCAGTTGGGTCCGAGATGGTAAGAAAACTTTGAGTTATTTTATTAGTTCTGGAACTAAAGTTCTTACTCTGTCTAATAAAACAGAAACAATTGGCAAAAACTGTACTACCTACTGTAGTTGGACTTTACGTTAAGCTTATATTTGACTTAGGCGTTTCAAAGGTCTTATATGAAAATGGTCCTACGACGCCGTACTAAAAGACCAAACCCATGGGTCTGCATGCCGTCAATCTAAGACTAATTCCTTCAAAGTTATCAATTCCGTAACTTAACTCTAAGCTCCCTGTGCTGGGAACATTTGAGCGGCTCTTAAACAGTTCTTAATGACTGTCGCTCGTTAAGGCGAAAGGTTTTGGCTGTTCTTCTGAATTAACAGTTACAACGCTTCGAACTACCACCGTACCCTGACCTGCCTCCCCTCCCCTCATATTTAAACATTCTTACTAAATCCTGGTCCTGTGGCTCCACTGCCGAGGTCGGTTTACGCTGGTACCTTATTTTTGCGGCTCGGATGTAAAGTTTTATGCATTCAGAATAGCTCGAAAATTGCTCGTCTGACGTTTTCAAAGCGTTCGTAGATGGGGTTTTATTTTAAAATAGTGATTCTTGATAAAGGACGAAATATGAAACGTGTGGAGGTAATGTTTGGAGGGAAATAGAACATGGACTCGAATGTGAGCTCGTTACCCGGAATGGGAATTCGCGGTGAGGTAGTACGTAGGTACTTACATAGTGTTGTACGATTTCGTTTCTTGGAAATAGGTACATTTGATCATGATGTCCATGAAATAAATTCATATACCTTTCAAGCGTCATATTATTTATATAAATTTGGGACATCAACGTTCACCATTCTTCTGGAAACCTGAAGACAATTTTATTTATTGTGTTGAATTGAATTTTAGAGAAGTTTAAGTTCAGGTGGATCAACCACAACATCTTCATTAAACGTACTTTATGTGTTTGCTAAAGATATCTTGTATGTATGAATTAAAAACCCGTTTAGCAACGCAATTAGGCGTAGAACGAAAGAACCTATACGTAGACACGTCTTACATAACCCAATCATTTAACCTGAACTAGCGCAGCTTTATCTAAATTATTCAGAACCCCTTGTTTCTAGGCTACTGATAAGTACCGAGGATAGATGCAGAAGGTTCATAACAGGCACTTTTGAAATTTCGATGTTAATTAAATTCGATTGATCCTCAGCAAGCGGCCCCCTTATTATTATAGTGGTCACCGTCATTCACCACCCTAGTGACAAAGTTATAACGTATCTTGTGCCAGTATCTGTGCCGGTACAGCGGCCTTCAAACTAGAAAATAGTAAAGCAACGCTGCTTCGCAGTGAGAATGTGCACTAGAGCTCTACAAATGATGGTAATTAAAGCAACTCAATGCGTGCTTGTGCAATCAGTTGACGGAGATAAGTATCCGTTTTACCTACATGCAACATGCTGGACTTACACTTGAGAGGCGCCAACGCCTTATCACTGAACCCGCGCACTTATTTCCATAATTTAAATTGTCGTGTTCGAAACACGGATCGTGTTCAAAACACAATACTGCGCTCCAAAACAAAGATAGCTGACGTGGTTCAAAAGACTGTCCAAGTTAAATGAGACTGGGCAGGGCATGTCTATCGCATGCCGGACAAGCTGTGGGCCCAAATAGCACAGAACTGGTGCCCTGGGACAGTGAGGCGGGGTCAAACCATATTGGTGATGGCGGGACGAGCTGGATAGGTTCCGTCAAAACTGGAAGGAGGACGCGCGGGCTCGCGAAAGATGGAAGGAGTGGAGGGACGCCTTTGCCCAGGAGTGGGACAGCATAAGCTAGTAAAAAAATATATTATGCACATGTCAAGTGATCAGGCGCTGAAATACGAAGTGGTGCAACAAACTCCCTAATAACAAGTCTCTGTTTATGAACGAGGATAGTGTGGTACTTCTGAGTTCCTGTGCCCAAGCCAGCCTACACAGGCTATTAAGACAGGCAGACACGGCGCCGCTGTCGCCGTAATCCTTACAGACAGATGGGCCACTGTTAATACTGATTAATTGCTGGACAAATCTACCCGACACATATTTTGGAGATTGTATCGTCTTCAGTCTGGCAAATTGCTTAGCTCTCTGCCGTCTAGATAACGTCTTGTAGGCTGTTCATTGGTGGATATGTATCGCTTGGTAATACCTGGGGTTATTGCTTGCTGTTGAACATGAGATTTGGACTAAGATTTTGTATTGATTTGACTACTGTGTCAAAGTATTGTATTATTCCATGACTAAAACTCAATCAGTTTTGTTTAGCGCCTGTAAAGTTATAATAGCAATATACTTTTGCTGACGTTGCATGTACTTAAAAAGGCTTATTTTTATTGTTTCGTGTTGTGTGTGTTGTAATATTTTAATTAGTAACTAGGTAATAGGTAATACGGGCTGTTGTCCGCAACTCCACGTCAATGCGCGTATTTTGCGTGCGGTAATTAGTAACTGATAAAGAGTCTGTAACTGTAGGTAGGTAATGTCCGTAAGTATCTTAAATTAACACAACATGTCTTTAATCAGTCGTGTATTTTTATTAGTGGTAAGCCTGATATTACGTAAATAAGTGAAAAATTAAAAATCTTTAAAACAACAAGTACATTAAGAGAAACGATGACTGCTCCATTCAACAATATAAAATTGCAAAGTGTACATAGAAGGAATGTATAGAATGTCTGCGATTTCACATAAACTTACGAGTTCGAACATTTGAAACTGAAACATTTCTGTACTTTAAAATAAGCTTCAGACGAGGCGAACAGAGATATAGATTTCTGTTGGAATTTTATGATTTTGCCTTTATACAAGAATTGCTTTGCCTCGCGTTTCTGTCTGCTTACGATTTTAATTTTCGTGTATGAAACTTGATATCTGTTCTTATTCTAATCTATTTAGATTTTGTGTTTTGTTGCATTTGAACAGCACGTATTGCAAACGTAAAAAATGTATCTATATAGGCTCACATAAGCATTAAAACTATAGTTGGAAACTAGGGGCGCTTGATGTTCCGCTTTTCTATGGTATTTTATTAGGTATCTACAGATAAAAACTTTGTCATGTCATATTTGTAATCCTAGTGTTTTTTTTTCTATCAAAGTTGTTTAGAACATGACACTAGCCCCGACCCTACCCATACTGGAAATTACATTTACAAACCAAAAAAGCAACCCAACATAATTAATTTAAAAATTAAATTACAGCACAAACCTTCCGTTGGGATAATTTAAAATTTAAATAGAATATACAGTTCAAATCAGCGTCGGATTAGTATTCTTTGCCCATTCCCCTCTCGTGCCTAATTATTAATTAACACGGGAGGATAGGACCACGAAAAAGGTGGATACAGAAGGTTGGCTCCATACAACGAGATAAATCGTGCGTACACATGACACGCTTCCCGTACACTTTCGACTGGCATTTGTTTGAGATCGCCGTACGTACGCTTCTATGTGTATGAGCGCCTGATTTCACATGTTGTATGGACCCAGCCTTCTGTATCTACCTCTTTTGTGGTAGGACGGCCCTTGACAAATTGTCTGTTTGTCTCGTTATTATAATCCAGTTAAGCGGGTAACGAGTTTATTTAAAAAAAGGGAATCAGAAAGACTTGAGGGTATTTTTTAAAAGGCGTTTTAATTTTGCTTTCGGTCAAATCTCATTGATATTCATATGAACGTGTGTCCTAGATAAGGACGCCTGCATGGGTTGAGTTTGCTAAGAAATTTAAATGAGGTAAAGGTATTTAATTCGTGTTGTACACATATCGGTAACTAAAAACTCTAAAAGTTAGACCACAAGATAATTGCAATCACAAGACAAAAACAATTGAAGATTCCGCTGGCCGCCATATTTAATGAAATCTATTTAGCTAAAAGCAAAATTATTTATTTATTTAATACTTCAAGCACAAACATGTACAGAGGCGGACTTAATGCCATAGGCATTTTCTACCAGTCAACCTTTGGGTGATGTAGAAACAAACAATGGTAGGTGAAATCATGAAAATTGAGGAATAAATATTTTAAACCTATAAAAACTATGAATACAATATATACCAAATTACATATAAATATAAGCACAAATAAATATACATACATACATGAATATACTTACTAAAATTAAGAAATAAGAAAAACAATGAGAAAATATTACCGTTGTGATGATACTGCCAGCTTCTTGCGAATGTGCTCGCGGACCTTAACTTTAAAGGATAATCGGTTGGTTGCCATCCTGATTTGCTGGAGGAGCGCATTCCACAGAGAAATAGACTGAACGTAGTAGGAAGAGTGAATGTAATGAGTGAAAGACGATTGTGTGATGAACGTAGATTTCTATTGTGGTTGGCGCAAATGTACTGAAAGTGGAGGAAAATTATGTACTTACTTTACTTCCGCTTTATGAAATCTACAACGCAATAAATCCCACAAAAGAAATAAAACCTAATATTCGTAGGCGTACACGGACGGATTTCTCTAAATGTTCTGAAGGTGGCTAAATCGGGCAAAGAAGGTTCTGTGTGAACTTAAAGGCTACTGCGCTTACAGAGATAAATCTTAACTCTAAATGTTTCCTTTCATTCTGAAACCCAATAAAAATCAAGTATCCCTCATATACTCACTCATCGCAAATAACCCTTACAAAATTTATATTTTCCTACCCTCAGATAAATTTAACGACAGTCTAAAACTCGAGCGGTAACCTACAAGGGTTTGAACCTAAACTATAAGGCCTTAAAATTTATGGCGACCGTCTGTCAGCTGTTCCATGCAAATCAATTAAACTTCAACACACTTAATTATGGGCATACAAAGGGCCCCCGTCTTTGTCCCAAAGTTCTCTTTCATCTGTGGATCACATAACTTCAGTTCATTCGCTCTGTCGTTCATTCGTTCAATTGTTCACGATCGCTTCTGTTAACATTGTCTAATTCTGACGTCATCAATCTGTTTGGATTGTTATTAAAACCCTTTGGACTTTAATTAGGGTTTTATAGGACGACTCTACTTTTAGTTGGTTTCTGAAAATAACGTAAGAATAATTACTAAGTACAGAGGCCAGCACATCAAGTTACCCCAATCTGTCAAATTTCTTTGATAGATTTTCAACTTTACCACAAACGAATAAGGTTCATATTCAATTGGGAAAATTTGACAGATTGAGGTAGGTTGATGTGCTGGCCTCTGTACATTAAAATTGTTGCAGTGCTATTTTGATACGGGGGCATTCATAGCTATATAGTGACTTCAATTCAAAAAACATAGAAGGTCAACAGAGAATTGACTCTACTTTTGATGGGGTTAAAAACTGAAAGCTCGTCATAGGTGGCAGCACTGTTCAACGTCCACAAATAGCCATTGTATAATTGTTTATGTTTGCTTTTGTGTCGATTACAAATTAAACGAAACCTAGATAAATATGTATGACACTTGGAATGCAGCACTATTAAAAGACGAGCTGAGGAAAAGAAAAGCGTCTACCACTGATAAAAAAGCAGCTTAACTTAGCTAGTGGAAAATACTGCAATAAATTATGACCGTTTTATATTTTATAGGTCACCTTGTGTTTGTTAACTTGAGGTTTACGGGGAATATTAATAAATTATGCTTAAAAGAAGAAGCTTGTTTACAAGAAAATTATGGATAGTGACAGCTAGCTGTCAAATTCTTAGACGTGGGATAGCAGTGACATCTGAAGTGAGCAAGTGGCAGTTTTATCCTTATTATGAGTATCAGTTCCTACAATAATAACGTGATAGATATCACTCTGTATTTATTATAAAAACAATCGAAAATCTTTTATTCTTTTTTTCAATCAAACCGGCCCCAACAAACAACACCAAAACACAGCCTTAACATGCACGATGCTTCAGCCAGGAATCAAAGTCCAGTCAATCACGCGGTGGTATCGCCACCGCACTGACGTGCACCGCGCAGCACTAAGGCGCTTTCAATTACCTGCTGTGGGTGTGAACACCGGAAGGAACCAGCACGCGACCCCTTGGCGATGTACCGGAGACCAGACGAGGGACGGGGACGGAAAATAAACTGGTTTAGGATAAGAAAAAGTCATGCGGGTAAATAGCAGCCGCACAATAGATTGAACAGACTTTAGGATGATTTCGAACGTACCTTTTCTGTGGGACTAAATTGCGTCTAAGGTAGATATAGAAAAAATGTGAATAATTCAATAAGTCAGTCCTTTTTAATCAAATGACATAAAATCATCTCAGACATTATAGTTACGCAATTTCTGGTAAATAAATTAAAGCTGGAAAAAAGGAAAAGCTAATTCTTCACTCCACTTTCGAGGAAAAGAACAATTTGGTCTTTTGGTCCGGAAACATGACCCCTGAACATGGTGTCCTAGAAATAATGCCTCCGAGTCTGCCAAAGTATTGGAATTGGATAATGTCATTAGTAAATGCTCAGAAACAGTCCGGAGTCTATACTGTCTCGCACGCGGCTATTGGTATTTGGAACTTAATACAAAATGGACGAAATATGGATGTAAAATAAGTTAAGGGCTGAACCCTTCAAAAATTAATGTTTGAAGTTTTAAAAATATATTTTATCGTTTATCGACTACATTATTGTAATACATCATACATACCTGCTCAATAAATATAAACGCCTACAAGATTTAGTAAGGCAATTGTGATCAACATCAACTTCTAGCTAATCGTGCACGCTCTCACTTAGGTCTTCGTATGTTTTCTCTCTACCAAGTTACACTTAACAACAAGCAATGTTTTTTTTTAGTTTTTGAATGAAAGCGATTGTTGCTGACTATGATTGTTCCTGGCACGTAAATGAAATCTGGTTATAATTTGAAAAAGTTTGGAGCTTAATGTGGTTAGCGCAGCCCAAGTTCTTGAAATAGGCTTGCGGAAATGATGGTCTTAAGAAATTAAATTAATTAAAGTCATAAATTAGGTTTATACCAAGATACAGTTAACAACAGGCAATGTTTTTTTTTAGTTTTTGACTGAGAGCGATTATTTCTGACAATGATTGTTCCTGCCACGTAAATGAAATCTGGTTACAATTTAAAAAGTTCGGAACAAATTAATGTGGTTTGCGCTGTTCAAGTTCTTGAATTAAGGCTTGCAGAAATTGTGCCCTTAAGAAATTAAGCTACTTAATTAAAGTCGTAATATGATAATTAATAAAGTATGTTTATTTCTTTAAGTGGGTAACAATTAAAATTTAAAAAAAAATATTATGAGGTCAACGTTTCATATCTGACATGTACATAAGTAAGTAAGTAGTCCAACAAGGACATCATGCTGAAAAATTGTTTTGTGCTATGTTGTCGTTAAACAACACAGCCATTAAATCTTCCAAACATCCTTATTTTCACTGTTACTATCACTGTTTTTTAATAGTCCAGTGTATCCAATTAATCTCTTTAACTCCCTGTACTGATCAAACCTCATAAACAAAATCTCGAACGAAAACCAATTTAATCGAAAACAAATGCCGCTAACTATTCACTGATTGTTGGATGCGGCGAACTCATTACCATGCAGGACTGCACCTGCACCGCAAATATCTGCCGCGATGACGTCAGCGATTCATGTTAGCTTTAGAAATTAACGGAAAATTAATTGTTTATCTACGTCATTAAATACTGAAAATTACAGGTGTTTTGCTGATTAATTAGGACAGGATTGGTGTATGAGACTGCTATGCAGGGGCAAGCCACTCAGGTTTGCAGCACAAACAAACACCCCTTGCTATCGCAGGTGTGGTAGCGATTGAAATACCACTAAATAGACTGTTGGTAAGCAACCATGTTGGTAAATTGTAAGACATCACTCGTCAATGCAACTGTGTATATAAAAACAGCCAAATTACGCGTTTGGGCCTATAAACACAATGTGTACTGATATACGAGCAATCACAGGCGAAACAACATGTTTATCTCATATTCCCGATAAACTGAACAAAATTGTAACAGAACTGGCGCCATTAATTACTCCCGTGACACTGACAGTTGAAATATAACATCGCGACTGCCATGTGCTAATAAAACTGCTTTACTTGTTTCAGGCTGGTTACACACACGCGACTTTTAATCGCGGTACGAAGGAGAGATCGATGAGTGGTCGTTTGGTAATCGGTCACAACTACATGGACCTCATGGGTGTCAGACAGATGGATGCTACAGACAGATCATGCTACTCTATAGAAAAGATTGCATTGCTCTTCTCACCAAACTAAAAGTTTTGTCTTGAACTCGATAGGTACATCAATTTATTACAGAAATAAATAACTAACGAGCATTATTGTATAAATATTTACTCTTCCTGGGAATCAAATCATACTATTGACAGCCGCGTTTTCAACAGCTAGACAGTGCAAGACAGTGCAAGACAGTGCAAGACAGTGCAAGACACTGCAAGACAGTGCAAGACAGTGCAAGACTGTGCAAGACAGTTAGAAGGCTCAAATACAGGGTGTCCAGTGGCAGATTTCAAAGTTTAAACAAACGCAATTTCTGAACGCAAAGCGTAAGCTCTGCGGATTTTCAGCTGCCATGGAGCAGTGGTGTGGAGTGCATCGCGCTTTTGTCATCAAAGCGTAAATTTCAAGTGCATTTTCATTTAACTACTGAAACACGCCCTAGACTTAGTATACGTTACGATATTCGTCGATTACGTGATGGCCCATCGATCAAACTTATTTAGTCTTGGATAGCAAAGTTCAGAGCTACAGGATCATCATTAAACAGCCCCAGACCAGGAACTATACCAGCGGTAGCCACGGACGATAGTGTTGAACGTGTTATGGTTTCTGTGACTTAAAATTCCCGTTTATCACTTCGTGCACGAGAAATTACGAAATCAACCTTACAGGTCGCTCGGTAAACTCGTTTTTGAAAACATGCGTGCTAGATCCCAATTGTGCCACTGGACACCCTGTATAATAAAAGGAAGGCTTCTTTCGCTGCAAGGCATGTAACCAGCTTAAGTCGTTAAACCTTTAATAGAGCTACAAATTAAATTCACAGAATGAAAATAAAACGGAGTCGACTTCAAAAATTTATCACTCCGAGAAATGGGTAATTGAATAAAGAGGAATCAAAAATTGGGAGCAGCCGGAACTTCTCGTGAATAAAATGAGAAGTTACGAAACGTGTGCTGAATAGTTAGGTGTGAGCTTATGTGTGTAAATTCTAGCAAAGAAAAAAGGCCTCTTTTTTTGCTACGCCTTTCTACATCTGCTTATTGTTACGCCGTGCTATGGTGCGTATTACTACGCATCACTACGGCATGCTACGCATTGCTACTGCGTGCTACGCATTGCTACGGCGTGCTACGCATGGCTACGGTGTGCTACGCATTACTATGGCGTGCTACGCATTGCTACGGCGTGCTACGCATTACTACGGCGTGCTACGCTTGGCTACGGCGTGCTACGCATTACTATGGCGTGCTACGCATGGCTACGGTGTGCTACGCATTACTATGGCGTGCTACGCATTGCTACGGCGTGCTACGCATTACTATGGCGTGCTACGCATGGCTACTGCGTGCACTACGGCGTGCTACACATGGCTACAGAGTGCTACTCTTTACGACGGCATGCTACGCATGGCTACGGCGTGCTACGCTTTGCTACGGCGTGCTACGCATGGCTACGGCGTGCTACGCATGGCTACGGCGTGCTACGCATTATTACGGCGTGCTACGCATTGCTTCGGTGTGCTACGCATTGCTATGGCGTGCTACGCATTGCTTTGGTGTGCTACGCCTAGCTACGGCGTGCTACACGTTGCTACTGCGTGCTACACGTTCCTACGGCGTGCTACACGTTGCTAATGCGTGCTACACGTTGCTACGGCGTGCTACAAGTTGCTAGTGCGTGCTACACGTTCAGCTACGGCGTGCTACATGTTGCTACTGCGTGCTACGTACTGCAACAGCATGCTACGCCTTACCCAGCTCCGCTTGGAATATTTTGGAGAGATGCAAACAGTTGAATTTTTTTTAATACAATTAAATTTAAAGTATTACGACACTAGTGTAACAAAAATTATTTAGCTAATGAATGATGCACGGATTATACCTACATGTACTTGAGCAAAAACATTTTTCAAATCGATTTATTACTATTTTAAAATACAACTGTAATCTCTTCATTTGACAACTGAATTCTGTTCATTTGACAATCTTTGACAAAACTCAAATCAACCATCAGATGGTATTTTTTCACCCTTCAAATTCAGCAAGAAATGATACTTTTAAATCAACACAAAATCTTTACAACGCCAACAAAACTCTTACATGCTCAGGATTCAAACCCGGGGTTTTGCATGGCGTGTCGACAAATGCGTGGCGATTGAAATTCAATGAGGTTGAGGGTAGGTACACCTCGCAGACACATGTTTTTAGACTTTAGTTTCAGTATTCAGAAGTAAATAAGAGAGATTTCTTAGTTGTGATGTTGTTTGTTGATTTGTTTGGTGTGTGTGTGTTGGGTTTACTTTTGTTAATACGTTTATTATAAGAGACTGACAATCGAAAAAACTAATCGGCCTGACCGATCCGTCAGCCGATTTTAGTCTGAGTACCAGTCTTGTCGACCATGTCAAACATAAAAATAGTGAGCTCTCAATGAGAGTGGTTTATTAATTAAAATAGAATTAAAGAATCTTTGACGACGATACTTATAACTCCTGGAGAGACTCTTGGCAGTCAGCTCCACTGCCGTTCTTGCGGACTGAAATAGAAATACAATTAGTTATTCGCAGAAATTAATAATATACACCACGAAAACCAACGATAAAATAATATTAAACTAGTTTCTTCTTTTCATCGAAAACCTATTTAAGTTTAAACTTAATTAAGCTCCGAAAATGAAGCTAAAGTGTAGAAGCAATTACAAAAGTGATCTATTCAAATGCTTACGGCGTGTAATTATTAAGCCGACCCCGACAAAAACTGGTATATACCAGCTTTAGGAAACAGGCATGTACTTGGAGTGTTTAAATTAAAAGGGGTTCTTGTGACAGCTGGTCATTTACTTACCAACTTATCGCAATATGACATCACGCCTGTATTCGCTTCGGGTTGTAACGGAGTGGCTCTCAGAGAATTTACGTACCCTTAAGGCATTGACTGCCAACGCGGTCACCGGTGACCGCGCTGTTGCCTGGCAGCCAACGTGTTAACGCAGCAAAGACAAAGGTCTTTACATTTTCGCTACCTACCACTTTAACTCCTCCACTGGAATCAGGTCAAATTAAAGCCCACAGTTGCTCCGGTGAGGCAACGAACTGCAGCTGCCCATTTCTGTCCTTGGTCCCAGACATAAAACACTTGGAGTTCACATTGACTACAAACTTAGCTGGCAACCCCATTTCGAAGCCCTATGTGCAAGGATCAGAATATTAATTTATATATTTAAGGAACTTAGGCACTCTGTTGATCCCGATCTAGCTTTGATGGTTTACCAGAGTCTTTGCCAGTCCATTACTGTATATTGTATCCTGGTTTGGGGCGGAACCTACAAAACCTTACTACAAGTTGAAAGAATACATAAAGTTATACACATATACTAACTAAACACGAGGTTTAAATCAAAGTTAACGTATGACGACACCGAGAATCTTATTATACAATTGTCTCTTAAATGAACTAATACTGTATTTAAGTTAAGGCATTGTTTGTTTAATTTTTATATAAGTACTTGCTTGACACTTAATACCAGTTGTATGTCATACCTAGAGGAACTTTGATCTTCTAAATCGCAGGCTTTTGGCCTAGTTCAGTTTAGGAGGCATCAGGTCGCCCTTTAATGTGACTCTATTGTACAATATACCTTTAATCCTGTGTGTGTGCTTATGTATGTTTCTCAAAGTGTGCAAATAAAATTTTAATTTTTGACTTAGTGTCTCGGGACCCCGGGGTCCCGGACCTTTGTAATGTGTACCAGGGGCCGAAGCCAACTGGCAGAGGCCCTTTAGACAAATTTAAATGGTGAGGAGGCACCAACCGACAATTATCCCTGTATGCACTATGCAAGTGTACCCAAGGACAACTCCCGGTTGGTGCAGGACTATTAAATTTTTATTATTCCCTGAAGGGCTGAGCAGAGTTGTACAATAACACCCACATTTCGCTAATTTCCCTTGCCTCCAACGTCCCATTGAAATGGACACAAAAAGAGAGATGCAAATCAGAGATTTACCGTACTTACGTCGCGCAAGTAGTGTCAATTCTAAGCCTTCGCTGACTCAAAACAGTCGCTCTATTCTGAAAAATATCGCTGTGAAAACGTAGGTGAAGTGAGCTTGAAGTGAGCTGCCATTCCACCAGATGCTACGGATTGACGTTATCGACAGCTAACATCAACTTGGAGAGACTTTGTTGTTTTTAACACAAACAACAGTAAAAAAATACTCTCTTGTGCTTTCAGGAAATGTACCAACAATTCCAATAATTCAAATAACTCTAAAGGTATTACTTTCCATGTGTAAGTACGTTTTCTTCAAATTAATTACGATTTCGAAAGTAAATATTATGATGACATAATTATAATAAAATTACGTCCCTATGACAACGAACGATATTACTCACCAACTTATTTGCCAAGACAACTGGTCCACAGCAGCTTTGAGCAGAGAGAAGTGGAAAGAGAGTAGGGAGGCCTTTGCCCTGCAGTGGGACATCACAGGCTAATAATAATGGTGGTGGTGATGTACCCTACGTAGTGAAATTTCAATAGGTCACGTTCATAGTGATACTTGGAATTGTTACAAAAACTGAAGGCAAACCTATTAATTTTAACTTACATTTTCTTCAATTTCAAAATCTAAGCAGCTTCGCAAAAACCAATATCTCCGAAAAACTTGTCCGTCCACCAAAATGGCAGCCATTTATTAAGGAATCGCTCCTCAAGCGATCAATTAATCAAAAGGGTGCATACAGATTAGTTCGGCCCTGTACTAAGATTAATTACGCTTGGACGGTTCGGGATTAAACACTTGGAAAAGTCTATTGGCTTTAAATTTACGGTCTAATTAGGTTTCATTAAACTTTCTTAAGTACAATTCGGGCCTGTCTTAACACTTTGCTTTGGAAATATTTCAAGTTTTGAGCTCTTTGGGCTATGTATTTTGATCTCTGTAGTTTTGGTGAGGGAGATTGTGCGTGGTCGGGCTGCAAATATACGATGTGTATTTTGGTTTAGCTTCGGTTTTCCATTTAGAAATAGGAGGCACGATTAATAGATTTATTTTCGTTGGAACCCACTTTTGAATCCCAGTTTAATATTTTTGTCGTTGGATCCCACAAAACATTATTATGAGGCCCTAAAATGTATTTGTTTGATTCCCGACGGCTAAAGGATCAGACTAAATAAGAAATGAAATGTTAATTTCTGTAAATTAGATCTTTTTCTTAGACACATTTACACGTTAATGTTTGTTTGGTCAATATATTAAAACTAGATGGTGCCGGCGGATCCCTAAGAAAAAATTCGGCAACAAAATCAGAAGTGATAGTTTCTTTTAAAGTTCAAACATTATAACTATAAGGATTTTATGTGAGTCTAAAAATGCAGGGCCGTGTCTGGAAGGGCCCTTTGAAGAAAGAGCCATTGCAGCTTTGAGTTCACCTGTCGCAACAGACGGCATAAATGCAACAGTCATCGTGTAGCTCAACCCTATTTTAGGGAGCTCAACAAGTTTGTTCTATTCCTGATTTTTGTCGAAATTAGGTTTTTTTTTTTTCTAAAACTATGTCCCGATACAAATCCAACATTATTCTCAATACAAAGTAGAGGAAAAGAGTTTTTTTTTCTAGTACTTGCCAGTCCATTCCCGTATTTTAATTCTAAATATGTTTTGTTCTACCGACACAAAATTTACCCGTTTTCACGCCGAACATAATTGCGAGTAAGCGGCTTAATTCTTTAAAAACACATTCAATTTTCGACTTTATTTCTACCAGCATAACTTTTGATTTCGTTTAGAAGATAACAGAGATTTTTAGAAATTTTCAGCTGCATTTTTAGGGCTGTCATCCGTAGCGGTTTATTTTTACTAACACGTCACATTGTTTTATGAGGCGGAATTTAAATGAAAAGGAAATTCGATTAAAAGGACTTTGTTGTGGGGAAATTAAAGGACAAAAAACATGGTTTTCATGTTTCTATTGATTCGAAACATAATTCGGTCCTTCGGACCGCAACTGAATACTGCATAACTCAGTCATTATCTTATTGTCAACCGCCATGTAAGTTCTTCCGACCCTACTTATGCAAATCTAACAACGCAGATTGCATTGGAAGAAAGAAAGAAAGAAAAAATAAACTAAAAACTACAAGTTTCTTTTATTCAGTGTGGGCGCAATTCGCTATTTGTACTGTGCATTCGTACCATTGTAGCCATGAATAGAATTAACCGTCCAGTGGTGGGAGTCCCTCATTACCATGGCAAATGTCCAGTGCCGGGGACTCCGTAACTCGGACGTATTTGCACTTAAATCGACTGAGCGGCTGCCGTGTTAGACGCTTCCAAATTTGAATTTTAAACTAAGCGTTCCGTTTTATGCTGAAGGTAAATACTGGTAGATTTTTTGCACACTCCGAGGTAATTTGGTTTGTGAATAATTTATAGAGCAAGTAAGTATAAGCTCCTTGTGTTTCGTTGTAAGGAAATGGAACGTTAGGATTTTTTGGCTACTATCGGAGATGTCTTTGTTGTAGCTAATATATTTGATTTAAGAGAACAGAAACATTTCAGTGCCTTTCGACGTAATGAATCAAATAGATTTTCAAAGTATTTTACAAAATTAACTCAAATATAAAGCGCAAACTGTTTTTATTTATTTAGTGGTGGTTTACTAGAGAAGAACTTTTTATTTTATTTCGAATCCAAACAATAGCGTTCAAATAGTCAAAAACAACTAGGTATATCTCAGAAGAAGCTACAGCAGTGAAATAGGAATAAACATTGATGATGATCGTTGAAGAATGAACTCTGGAATTTCTTTTAGTTATAATTTACACAAAGTAAAGCGCCTGTCTGGGTTCGAACCTACGACCGTAAGTCGTAAGTCGCGGCCGTCACTGGGTTACCATACTGCTCTCCGGTAGGCACGTATTGAGTATAAACTAGAAAAATAAACTAAATAAAGCAACACAGTTGGATAAGACAGAAGAATATGTTTAGTATTCATATCGCCCTACACAATATACATGGAAACGAAATATTTTACATCTCTTTGAAAATAAAACACCTCATAATTCTTTTATATCATTTCTACCCGCATATCTAACGAAAAATACTTGGAATATAAAAATATCTTAAACACAGCGTTCATAGTTACCTCTGCGGCTATATATCATGCAAGCTATCGACGACGACCGAAATGAAATATGCGCGGCCCGCCCAGCCTTTGAATATAATCGCCGGTCAAGAGGGAGCCTGGCACCAGCCTAGCAGTTCCTTATCTTGTGAGAGGAGGGAAATCTCCTTTGTATTGCGTTTCCAATAAAACATGGTCTCAACAAATTTTTAGTTTTATTGTGTTTAGATTTCGACATCTACCCGTCTGTGGAGTTTCACTAGCGAATTTATTTTTACCTTGTACAAAGGTTCAAGCAGTAGAGCCCTTCGTGAGGAATCTCCTCTGAAAAAGTACTATTTTACCATTCTACTGCTGCCAAGAAGTTTTGCTATATTTTACCATTCTACTGCTGCCAAGAAGTTTTGCTATATTTTACCATTCTACTGCTGCCAAGAAGTTTTGCTATATTTTACCATTCTACTGCTGCCAAGAAGTTTTGCTATATTATAACATTCTACTGCTGCCAAGAAGTTTTGCTATATTTTACCATTCTACTGCTGCCAAGAAGTTTTGCTATATTATAACATTCTACTGCTGCCAAGAAGTTTTGCTATATTTCGGTTAGAAGGGTGCTACTGTAGTTGGGACACAAGATATGAACATTTTTGAAGGCTTTCTTTTTAATGTAATACTTGTAATTAAGATCAGGCTTTGAAGGCGGTATGGTTTTGCATTCCTTAGGTATGTCGGTGGATCTTGCTCCTTTTATAAAATCAAAAGTTCCATGATTAATTCGGCCCACTAAAATAATATTAGGGAATCCATAACACTACAACACTACCAAGCACACACACACAACACACAGCAGCAGCAGCAGCACACTATCAAGCTGTAACAATGAGCTAATATACCGATTTGACTGAAAAAGCATGGTTGTCGTTTGCCAATTTACTTTCATTCTTAACATTTTTTTTTTCAGTGCGATGCTTATATCTATGGTGCGACGTCTCTAGTATTGCCTGTATTAATGGGCGGCAGTGATCATCAGGTGTGCCTAAAAAGCTAGTTTATTTATTCTGATGAGTATAACAAGAAATCCAGCTCAGGTTAGTCACTTAGCAAGGTGGCGGACTGCCAAGGGGCTGCCATTTGTGAGATGGCAGTACTTAAGTGTCGCTTTTAAAGTAAAATAGGTTTAGTGAAGAACTTTATCTTTTCAAAATGAAGAAGCTTAGATATATATACGTAAAGTCTATAAATAAGATGAGCTCAAATCCACTTTAAAGTTGATGCGATTATGTTAACTCCAACAACCTTACCAAAACGAGTGTGCCTCTACTCCTACCGCTGAGCCGTTGCAATAAATGCAGTGATTTTACTTTTCTAATCAAATTATTTCACTATTATTTATCGACATGACTATGCGCTATGTGGATGGTAACAGTGCGTTTTCTGCTATCCTCTGCAGAACCCTAAAAGCTAGCCGAGCCCAACGATTTATGCCTGTCTAGGATATGGCGAGAATCGATTCCTTTGCTCTCCACTCGGATTTACCCGGGTTTTTCATTCCCGGTTGTGACCGAAATGTCGTCTGTTTATGAATATCCGTTGCGTAAATGTCGTAGGCCTCTTTATGAGTTGGTGTGAAGAAAAGTAACCGATATAGTACATCTTCTAAATCTATTTGTATATACATAATCATCATCTGCCTGCCTCTTCCCCAACTACGTTGGGGTCGGCTTCCAGTCTAACCGGATGCAACTGAATACCAGTATTTTACTCGTACATAGAGTGACTGCCCATCTGACATCTACAACCCAGTTACTGGGCAATACGTTACCTCTGGTAAGACTGGTTGGCAGACTTTCTGGCTTCCGACTACCCGTTACGACTGTCAAAGATCAACAAACGACAGCCGGGACCATCGGTTTAACGTGCTTTCCGAGGCACGGAGGGGTCTCGATATGTAATGGATGTTCACCCATCCACGGACCGACTTCGGCGAGCGAAACCTTCAATCGACCCGTGTGGCTTCATTAGTATTCGAATTCGGAGACATGTGACGTCTACCAACCCACTGGCACTGGGCCCGCGTGGTGGATTCTCCCACTCCCTCTCACACAAAGGAGGCTTGTTTCCCAGCAGTGGGAACATTACCGGTTAAGAAATGTCGAAGTTCAAGTCGTTTAAATCATGCGAAGCAAGAGCAGGTCATTAAAACCTCAGAAAAAAATTGTGGAAAATATTTCAACTTGCCAATCATGATAAATGAAACTGGATCTGAACTGTGTGAACTGCAGTTTTTTTTTAACTTTTTTAGGAGATTTTTATGAACCAATGACGAAGTACATTAATATTAAAAGAACCAAGTACTATAACCGTGCGATCGTTAATTAACTTCCACAGTTAATTTTAAACGCTAAAAGAGAAATTCATAGCGGCCTGCATCCAATTATTTTAACCGACGAAATTCAAAATAACTTTAATATTTATTTAATAGTAGATATTTATTTATTTATTTCATGTGCACATATATACCGAATGATTTTTTTTTACCGACAATTTTTACAGGGTTTTCTACCCTTGAATGTGAACAACAAAATTTTCGTGATTTCAGAGTTGGTCCCATAGTGAAAGTTGTTCGTATTCATGGGTAGAACACCCTGTAAAAATTTCGAGACGGTGAAACCATCATCCAGTATAAACAGACAAGAAAAATAGGTACAAAGGTTATGCTTATTTCACAAGAAATCTTTATAACATAGCTTTCGTCAGTTTTGGTTGAAATACGGGGCGAAACTATTGCCATCAACCGGGCACTAATCCAGGCTCCAGGCAGCTACTGAGAAATGACCACTGGAAAAACTCAATGGCACCTCGCTATTGAGGAAGCGCGCGTGCATTGCTTCCATGCCACTATGCGCAAGAGGCACGTATCTGGTCCGGTGAGTGCGAATGAGTGCCACTGTTTTTTGTTTTATTTATGAATTGAATTGAATTGAATTTGTGTGTTGTGTATGTAATGTGACTATATGAGTGTATTATTTATATTATGACTCAGTGATACTCGAATAAAATGTTTTTTTTTTTTTACCTGTGGATTAAACCCAAGACCTCATGCTCAGCTTCGGCGCTTGCCTTTAGCTACTATTCATCTCTGAAATCCTAAGCATCAGTCAGCCAGTTCATTAAACGTTTTAGAGGCACTGGCTGAATATCATTCAGGCCGCTAGTTGAACGGCGCCGTTTAGATCTAATTAAGCTAGATGGCGGCGACAGTAATACGGATAATTAAAGCAATGAACTTGCTTTCAAGAAAAACGTAGACTTCAATGTGAAAAGTTGGGGCCTCCATTATCCGGTTATTATATGTAATAACAATTTTGGAAAATCTCTACCTACAATATAACTTTGAGGGGCTAAGGGATGAGACAAGGGGCAGAATATTATATTCTTGATGGTTGCAACATCACATGACGTCACGCCTGTTTTCCTCGAAGTATTAAGCGCAGGAGTACATACACAGTACACCCACAACAAATAAAGAAAGAAAATAAGTTTATTTGATCCAGGTTATGTAAGGCAATCCCACCACTCCCCGACCTCCTTCCCCAGAGGTCGGGCGCCTTTTGAAGGTTTCCCCCCGAAAACAAAAAAAAAAAAAAAGCTTATGTAAGGCACACAATATAAAATAAACCAAAAAAATCAAGTACCTAGTTGTAGTAGTAAATACCTTTATACACTTGCTTACTAAAATGCGGTTACATGTGTGATAATAAATCATATAGTTCTGTATTCTCCAAAGGGGTATGCAGGGCTGTATCTGGTACACCCACATTTTACCAATTATATTTAAGGTTCCATGCAAAGTGAAATCATTTATTTCAAATAGGTAAAAGGCACTTTTGAACGTCAAAATTAAAAAAAAAATATATGATTCTAGTCGGTTCCAAAATGTAGTATCGTATGGAGAAGAATGGACAACATACTCCACCGTTACTCTTTTCAAATGTTTAAGTACAATATGTTGGATCTTAATCATGATTAGATATCATCATTTCAGCCGAAAAACGTCCACTGCTGGACATAGGCCTCCCCCAAGCACCTCCACTTCGACCGGTTTTATGTTTCTCGCATCCAACAGATTCCTGCGATCTTCATCAGGTCATCGGTTCATATTTTGTATACATTAATCATATAGTTCTGTATTCTCCAAAGGGGTATGCAGGGCTGTATCTGGTACACCCACATTTTACCAGGTATATTTAAGGTTCCATGCAAAGTGAAATCATTTATTTCAAATAGGCTAGTAAAAGGCACTTTTGAACATCAAAATAAAAAAAAAATATATGATTCTAGTTGGTTCCAAAATGTAGTATCGTATGGAGAAGAATGGACAACATACTCCACCGTTACTCTTTTCAAATGTTTAAGTAGTAGTAGTTTAATAGGCCTCCCCCAAGCACCTCCACTTTGACCGGTTTTGTGTTTCTCGCATCCAACAGATTCCTGCGATCTTCATCAGGTCATCGGTTCATATTTTGTATACATTCATTATAATATGCAACGCAAAAGTGGGAAAAGCCTACTAAGAGTTTTTAAGTTTCCAATCACATTTTTTCAAAAGTCCTTAACAACAAAGCATCGAACCAAAATAATAATAAAATTCTGTTTTACCTAAAAAATAAACAACAAAAGGCGGAACTCGCTAAATCCCTTCACTTAAACACGCACCGCTATTACGCCCGCCCAGTTAATTACTTAAAAAAAAACTTGTTGAAAAGTTGGAAAAATTAAGGTGTATCAGACCGCTGAACAAAGTCTGTAACAGTATCGTTACAACCCTCGTTACAGGAGAATGAGACCTCATTTTACTGTTGTTTTCTATACTAGTTTTAGTCCATGGATTTCTTTATATCCTGACGCCTGGTACCTGGTGCCTACACTAGAATTTCGTTGTCTGGGGCTTGATGAGGCACTCTATTCCGTCGGTAATAAAACTAATGACAAAATTTGTTAATGTTTTCCATTACATCTCCATCATTTGTGTCTGTATACCCACGAAAAATTAACCTACATAAATTGTTTACAAGTTAAATTTCAAATTGATTCCAATAGCATTCATTAACGATAGGGTGGCCAGGTTTCAGGGAAACCAATTACGCTCGCGGTTATATATTTTGACAAACAAGACAGGTGCTATAACAACGTGTGGTTACCAAATTTTCCAACTGTTACTCTCAAATGTATACCATCAAGCTTATCATTTTAGTCCATTGTCCCCTGTATAATTGGCGCCGGGTATCGAACCCAGGACCGCGCTAATTGAATTACAATAACGCTATTATTCCACCGGATCAATGGGCACTTCGCAGACAAAAGGCTTCCTAATGGTTTGAGAGTCAGCCTTAGAAACATTAATTTTAAATGGGTTTAATTAATGTGAATTTCTTTGAACCGAAAAAGTAATTTGATTTTAGAGTGCGCGCAAGATAAGTCTTAGCGCGACGTTTGAGTTCAAGATTATATCCCTGCTAGCACTTTTAATCACTTTCGGCATAATGATGGCAATTATTTACTTTAGAAAACACGGAATACTCTCTCTTGACTCCTGCGAAGTTATTACGTACACACTATCAGTAGCACTGGGTTTCACTTTGAACTGATTCATTGCGTTGTGTAAGGTGTTGAGCAGATACATTGCGTTGTGTAAGGTGTTGAGCAGATACATTTTTGAACATAGGTATGAAGCAATGGTTATCCATTGCTATTGCCATTTTATTGTAGATATTTAGCCAAAAATAGACGACTCACAAAGTCAATTACATGCAAAGTATCGCAAAGTTCATAAAAAACAACATTCAACTGAATACAACATGTTTAAAAACGAGTTTTAAAGACCTTCAAACACCCTCAACAAGTTAAAATACAAGCAATATTTTAATCAGACTATTTTATCGTCTGCAAATTATCAAATGAAAATCGTTTCTCACGTTCGAAGCTCGTCTTATCGTTTCTAGTAGGAGCCCTACATATAATAGCCTAGGAAAGGCAAGATTAGTCACAGTCACTCAGCAATGCAAGTAGCAGTTTCCATATTATCAAGTCAGCCCCGCGTTGTAACATTGTTTCGCCGCCTCCTTCATATATATATTATCAGCTATACAATAACAACAAGCAGTACTAGCGTGCCACTGAGAGATAATGTACTTCTTGCTCGTAATACCGTTGAGTATATTTTTATTATGGCTGTACATAAAATGGATTGGAATGAAGAACTATTGGACCAATCTTGGGGTACCCCAAGGTTCGGTCCATCCCATATTTGGAAGCATGTCGTTTTTGCAGAGAAAGAATCCGGTAAGTGATACATCTTTTATTCTTCCTTTCCTTTTTAATTAACTACGTTTTTGACGTCTTCTGCCACCTCAAAAACAAATCCTCAGCAATGAGGTTTTTTTTTCATGTACTTTTTCCCCAAGTTCAAGATCTTCCACGCATATTTCAATGAAGTAATTATTTTTCCCATTATTCCCATTAAAAATTACCTTGTAGGACTTCGTAGAGGGTAAAAAAATAAGGATATACATTAAACTTTAGGTAAAAAGCTACTTATAGCTTAAGTTATTCCCACTGCCGGAACACAGGCCTCTCTGTGAGAGGGAGTGGGCCGTAATCCAACCATTGCAGGCTAGCGGATGTCACATTTGGAATTTTCGGTTCTATGTAGTAGGATATGCCGGTTTCCTCACGATGTCTATGATGTACCCGATAAGCCTGATAAAGCTGTTACTGCTACCTTATCTAAATCTTTGAAATCTATTTTGGTCGCTCAAATACAGATATTGATTGATCGTACAATTACTCGTATAAGATGCCCATCTCAATATTACACATGTTAGTATTGCCCTGAATTGGCTATTATTTTAGGATCCAAACATCTTTATACTGCACCCTAATTGCGGAACACACTTACAATCACAATCTGAATCATTATGAAGGATATCGCAAATCCATGGCTTCTTCTTGCTTTTGTTTTGTAAAACAGCTAGCAGTTACTATATAAAACAGCAGATACGACAATCCATCTGTGACAGCTACAAAAGAATCTTTTTATCGGGAGACAGTATTGCGTTGTAATGTTTCTTTTTTTTCAAAAGTTGTCACCTAGCCTAGTTGTTATCTAAAACTCACCTGTCAGCAGGGGTGAAGGGTGGGGTACTGCGCAGCGAGTAGCGCACTTCAGAGCCGCCATAAAGTTTGAATCGGGCTGTGCAGGCTGTGCTAGTTCTGTGAGTCTGTGACATTCTGGATACTCATTGGTGATTTGAGTTGTGCTGTAGATGATAGGACTATATTTGGAATGGGCAACTAGCTTCATATTTTCTGACTGACGGACTTCTTGACAATTCAAAAGTGCCTGTAAATGGTTTAATTGAAATAAACGCTTTGAGTTTGAGTTTATACTTTTGGGGCTTTAGGGGTAATAGCGGCATGCTTTTCTTTTTTATATTCTTTAACAAACCGGATAACATAAATAATTACGTTATTACGTTTAAAAAAAAATGAATTAAGAAGAATTAGTCAAGACTTCATCTATCCGTGACGATAAACTGTTTTTATTTAAATTGGATGTCACTATCATGTAATTATGATTCGTTACAAGACAATCGCAGAATTTGATGTAACAACTCATAATTTATACTAGCGTTTATAATAATAGCAGCGATTACATAATGTGCTTGTAATTCAATCATTATTTTTAATGATAACTTTGTTGTATTTACCTATTTTTTTTGTAGTTATCTTGTTGTCTTTCGTGTCATGTATATTTGTATCTTATCGTCTGGCAGATAGAAGTATAACATACATGCTAAAATGGTGTTCATTTCCCTAAGGTTTGTGAACAGGTGCATTGAGTTAACTGTAGGCTTGCGATAGGAGTTGACTGGTAAAAATCGTCACGGAAGGAAAGAAGAACTGTGAATGGCTCCTCCATGCGACGTTCTCTCTTTCTATTATATTTCGGTCTGGTGTTAGTCCCCAAGTGTGCAAAAGCTAAAGAAGCTTCGTTCCAACCGGTTGTCCCACGACACTTCCAATTTTTTTTTTTTTTTGTATACGCACTGTTAATAATACCAGCCTATTTTGTCTCACTGCAGGGCAAAGGCCTTTTCTCACCCAGCAAAGGCATTAACATTGATCACCACGCTTGCTGTGACATGTTGACAATTTTACACTAAGATTAATTCTTCATGAATATTCAAGATGCAGTTTATTTCTATTCAAAATCTAAAAGACACTTCAATAAGAAATATGTTGTCAAATACATTCTTATTGGTTCCGTAAAAATCAGTCAGCAGGAATATGATGAATGAATATATTTTGAATACATTTACCTGCTCCAAATGTTACGTTGTTCGCTCACAACAGATTCATCTCTGTCATCTGCGGGAACCATTTGTCTTCCTAGCGACTAGTTTGCTAGAAGTCATCTTATCAAATCAGTTTGTGCCTACATGTATCTAGTTTTCATGAAAATAACGTATATAGAGAATGTTAGGTTATACAGCAAATCAGGGCATATTTTATTCACGACTGTCCACAAACAGCATTCATACTATGTATAATAATATAGATACCACTGCCTCGTTGTTCTATTGGTCAAATGCGTCGGCAGCATCCTCAAGTCTGGATTTTAATAACATTAAAAGGCAATAGGATCGCCCCTTCTATATATACATACCTTTTATGGGACTAAACCAAACTAGCCAAAGATGAATATACTACATAGGTACATACGTACCCCTCTATCTACCACTTCGAGGCATGAGCGAGTTGAGTTTTTGTTACATAAAGATTTTTTTTTTATTTCCAGGGTACATGGCTGTCTGAATTATATCAGAAATACAAGCCGTCTCCTTACGTCGGTATCTGGGTGTTCTGGCGGCGCGGCCTGGTCGTCAACTGTCCCGACCTGTCGCGCCAGATCCTCGTGAAGGATGCTGACAACTTCAGGAACAGAAACCTAGCGTCAGGGAAGTCTGACCCCATGGGAGCCCTCAACTTGTTTACTGTGGATGTAAGTAAATACTTATATAAATACGTATATAATCTTAACTTCTGTATATAATATAATTAGCTCATAGTGTTCAAATTGCTTGGAGTCAAACAGTTCATCACGCGGGCCCAGTGCGAGTTTTTGGTTTGGCCCTTATTGTTTTAATTTTCTCATGATGCTTTCATCCACCATTTTAGAGCAGTGATGATGAAACAATTACACAAAATAAATTATAATTTTATCCACCAACCCGCGCTGGGCCCGCGTGGTAGATTACAGCCCACTGCCTTTCAGTGAGAGGAGGCCTGTGTCCCAGCAGTGGGAACATTATAAGCTGATTAAGCAAATTATAAGTTGTACACAGAATTTAATGTAATGTCTTCTTGTATTAACTCATAATGTCCCCTATAGTTTCCTTACAGACCATCAGACCACTATCACAAGATTTAAATACTTTTCAGGATCCATTATGGAGTTCCATCCGAAGGCGCCTGACGATGGTCTTCACTGGTTCCAAGCTTAGAGGCTGGACGGAGCTGTACCAGAATAAGGTGGCCGATCTAGTGTATCGCATCAATTCGGATAACGAGAAAGGAAAGACTATCGATTTGAGGGTATTTATGATTTTCATTTTACTTAATATTTATTCTACAGTCCGGCCATCGAGAGAATGCAATCCTGATACCTGGCAATGCGACAGTTCTTTTAGAGCTAAAGATCAAATTCGAAAAACAACTATTTCGTTTGTATGAAACTGATAGGACGTCACGAACACATTCTCTCGTCGGTCGCGTTGTAGGTTCTTGAATAACCAAATTCAATATACACACATCAAAAGTGTCTAGGGATCAAGCATTTTTATGCGGATTTCTTGAGATTGAGATGTGGCTTTGTAATAAATTTATGATTTTATAAATTTATATGGATCCTTTTTGGTGCATTTCATAATTTGAATCAGGAACTGTGAATCAAATTCGAGTAAAAGATGAAAATCAGCTGTCAATATTTTCCCTATAAAAACATACAACGCATTGAAGACATTATTAGTGCTACTGTTTCCCTACTACTGATTAAAACCAACGTTATTATGGAGCGGCGACGTCATTTAAGCAGGGAAGAAATGCTCAGAGCCGTGGGAATGATAGAAGCTGGTTCCCGGCAACGTACTGTGGCTTTAGCTCTGAATACAAGTCAGAGTGTTATCAGTCGACTTTGGACACGTTACCGAAGCACTGGTACCGTGGCTGAGCGCCATGGAGGACGGTATCGCTGCACCACACGGAGACAAGACCGATACATTCAAATCTTAACTCGAAGAGCTCCAACAATAACCGCCATGATGTTAGCCGTGAGGCTTCATCACTCTTCAGGGAACTTAATTAGCGACCAAACAGTCAGAAACCGCTTGCATGAAGTGAACCTTCATTCCCGAAGACCGCTACGGGTACCACCTATAGCAATGCACAATCGTAGGATTCGATATCAATGGGCTCTTGAACACAGAAATTGGGCAGAAGAACAATGGCGTTTCGTGTGCTTTTCTGATGAGTCTCGTTTTGGTATGAGACCGGATACAAGACGTATACGACACTGGAGAACCCCTGGACGCCAACAGCGATTAAAATCCTGCCAGGAAGTCCATCCTTATAGTGGTGGAAACATCATGGTATGGGCGGGTATTTGGATCGGCGGAAGAACTGAGTTGATTTGGATCAGAGGCAACCTCAACGCTCAAATTTATGCTGAGACGATTGTATCAGACGTCATCGTTCCTCTACAAGTGCAAATCGGTCCCTTATTTCAGTTAATGCATGATAATGCACGACCGCACACCGCAAGAGTTGTAAGACAGACTCTCGCCGCAGCTAACATCAATGTCCTGCCCTGGCCTGCTCAGTCGCCAGACTTGAACCCGATTGAGCATGCATGGGATATGCTACAGAGAAGAGCTCTGCCGAATATGGAGGGTATCCAGTCGCAAGAAGACCTTTTTTTGTTGTTGCAACGAACATGGGCGGCCATTCCACAGCGTGATTTGGATGAACTCATTTTGAGTATGCCAAACCGATGTTCTTGTGTTGTTAGTGTTCGCGGTAGAAACACGGATTATTAATTGTTTAAGTTACCCAATAAAATTTTAAAGAAAACTGTTATTTCAGTCTTTTTTTCGAACTTTTGTGTTAGTGGTTCAAATGTCAAAAATCCCTTTATTAGGAAAATGGCAAATTTCTTTATTAATGCAAAGGTGACTTGGTTTATCGTTACTGTGACAAACGAAAACACTTTATTTGATGAATCCTTAAAGAAAATTTTAATTAATATCAATCAGGAGAAAAGTTATTGCAAAAATATATGTTGATCCCTAGACACTTTTGATGTGTGTAATTTGTTCTTATTTCTACCTTTTTTTACATTGGTCAAGTGGTATCAAGTGGTTGTACAATTGTTACTGGATTATTTCATTAGGAAATTCTCAGTAATACCCAGCAGTCTGGATTGCCGGTTATTCGCACTAGGTTCGCTATCACCAGGAACTAATTAGAACTTTATGCCACTAGTTCTACTAGTTCTAATTAGTTCCTTTACGTTACTGATCTCATATTATATGCCTGTCAGACAAAAAGCAAAATATTTCTTATTTCTATTTGCAGAGCATATTTGCGGACTTCTCTACTGATATCGTAGGAGAGTCATCATTCGGCATTCAATGCCAAGCGACGAGGAACAACACCGGTCCGTTGAGGGAAATGACCAAAGAGTTTGAGAAGTACAGTACTTGGAGAGGCCTGGCCTGGTCCTCCATCTTCTTCTTGCCAGAAGTGGTGGATATATTTAGGTTTTTTTTTTTTTGTTTAAATGTAATTGGCTGATAAAACCTCTTTGTACCACCGTGTACCTATTAATGCCGCCGAGCAGTATTCAGTTTAAAGGGTAGGCACGAGACACAGATAAAGCTTTGTCTCCGAACAATCTGACTGACTCTGTATCTGCATGCCATTTAATTATTTAATACTTCAAGCACATAATTGTACAGAGGCGGACTTAATTCCATAGGCATTTTCTACCAGCCAACCTTTACGTGATGCAGAGACAAACAATTGCCATTGCCTAATGTTTAAGTCCTGGGGGCCTAAAAAGGCCACTTTGGCAGAATCAAAAAATAACTCATATCACCCAATTCATCTGTCTTGGACATCCCTGAAGGGTTAGGCAGAGGTGTATCTATAGCATTTTACGAATCTCCATACAAAACTGTCATACAGATGAATTGTTTTATGATTCTGCCAAAGTGGCCTTTTTTGTTCTAATTTGGCACAGTTGTGAAGCAGACAAAATATTTTGTTTTTGTGTTGTCTTAGTTCAAGTCACATAAATGTTTGTTCTTTCTTTCCTGGGGCAGCGGACCACTTACCACCAAGCTGTCGTCAGCTAGCCATCCAAACAAATGTCTCAAACACTACATTATTTCCTCGAACCAAATACTAATATTTCTGTAATTTATTTTCAGGTTCTCGTTTTGGCCCAAGCATACCGTGGACTACTTCAGAAAAGTTTTCGAGATGATGGTGGAAGAGAGAGGGGGTTATAAGAGGGCGATGGATGGGAAGAGAGATCTGCTCGACGCACTGCTGAAGATGAAGCAAGATGCTAAGAAGGAAAACCAAGGTAACCAAAAACTCTGTAATTTTATTTAAGTTTATTTTTATTTTTTTACATTCGACAAAAGAAAGGTTGACCCAGATACTACAGGCTCGAATGTTAGTTTTATGAAAGACGCTCATTGTGACTGCATAAGCCATTCTGCATTACGTCTAAACGTCGATAGCAATTTTGTAAAACGTAGCGAAATGAGAATCCAGCTGAACTTTGTTCAGTTGTTTCACATAACGGAGCTGTTTTGTGAAACCACTAGCGGTTTTGTAAAACATCGGATTCTACAATCCATCTGCGACATCGACACTTGCTTATGAATACAAGAAATGCAAGCGACGTGTACCTATGTATGCGCAAGGGCAGCAGGTTAGTAGCGCGTTAAACTTGTATATTACATAACGTAGCAAAATTGATTGCAAAATTGAAGCAAAATTGAAGGCACAAAAACTCATATTATACTTGACACATTAATTACTTGAGCAAACTTATATTCAATAATAAGAATCTTTGTAGAATCTTGTTGGGGAGCGAAATTTAAATGTTTTTACGTATTTTGCAATTTGCAGGGTAAAGTCTTGTTGGGGAGCGAAATTTAAATGTTTTTACGTATTTTGCAATTTGCAGGTCAGTTTCAGGTTGTATGTTGAACAAAATATGGTTCGCGGCCGAAAATCGTTCCGAAAATTTATATATTCTTCTCTTTTTTCAGATATGAATTCGGACATTTTATTATCGAATGCAATGATCTTCCTCCAAGGAGGATACGAGACATCTTCTACTACTTTGATGTTTACCGTTATTGAATTGGCGAACCATCCTGAACAACAGGTAACATCCAACAAGCTATTTACAACGGTACAACAACAAATGTTTACAAACAGCGCCCTCCTGTCCCTCCTGTCAGTCAAGCGCCAAAAGATAATTGTAGCACTTTATTTATTTACTGTATAGTATTTTTATCTCCCGAAGCGACGCGCGCTTTACTTGTGGTAACCAAGTGTACAAACACTCTGTGAATGTGTGCTCACACTTCCGACTTCGCTATTGTCTCTTACGGTACCGAGAGCTCCTGCGTTTACACACACATTCACAGCGCGTTTGTACACTTAGTAATCACAATTAAAGCGCACGTCCTTTCTTGAGATAATTATACCATACCGGAGAGTTAATTTGACACAAGACTTGAGTTAAGAGACTGTCACGCAGGTATAAGTGACGGAGAGACGCTATAAAAGGCCGAACTTTTTCCTTTGTGTTTTTCCTGTGTCTTTTGCATCGTTGGTCGAGTGGTTGTAACTGCGACTTCGGATTACTGACCGCGGGGCCTTCGGTTCAATACCCGGGTCAGGCAAAGTTGTTTAGTTTTTCCACAATAAATTCTCAGTAGCTGGCTGTCTGGACTCGTACCCGGCAATAGGCTCGCCTTAATTACATGCGGCTCAGAACTGGCGAAGTTTTGTTGTACGCACAGCTTTCGTATACTCGATAAATTAACCTTGGTTGTTTTTTTTTTCAGCAAATCCTATACGAGGAACTTGTGCAAGCAAAAGAAGCACTTGGAGGCAAGGAGTTTGACGCAGAGAGTTTAGCTAAACTGCCTTATCTGGATGCTGTGATTAAAGGTACAACATTATACACCTTTTTTAATAACATAATGTCAAAATCATGACCATAACCTGTCCCCATATTTTCAATCGTCCGACTGTTCATGACGAATGCTATCAATATTCGTATAACAACACACGGTAACATTACAAATCGGGTTTTCAGAAGAGACCGCCATACAGGATAAGTGACAAAGACACTACAAAGCCGAACTCTTTTATAGAGGTATGAGGAACATGGTGTAAAGTTCACTCAACCTCCATAGAAAAGTGAGGATCCTCCGGACGGGTGTGGTGTCTGGTGGGCAACTACTCGACGATTGATGCCTGGACGTTGTGTATGTGATGCTAGTTGCGCGGTAAACCTTATTTTCTTCTTTAACAGACATTTTTCTTCATTTTTTTAGAGTCCCTAAGAAAATATCCAATTATGGGCTGGCTGGACCGCGTCTCACTCAAAGACTACAAAGTGAACGAACAGCTGACTATCCCCGCTAAGACAGTGGTGTATGTGAATGCTATCGGCATGCACTTGGATTCCACATACTTCCCAGAGCCTGAGGTGTTCAGACCTGAAAGGTTCTTGCCTGAAAACGCTAAGAATATCGTGCCTTATACCTACATGCCTTTTGGAGAAGGACCTAGAATGTGTATAGGTATGTTTCACAGATTATTTTCTAATACCATGATCAACTTGACAGCGCTACATAAAGCCAGGGAACCTGATTGATAAGGAAATTGACTGTCAAACTAAATTGCCCTTAAATTCAATTCACACAGTCATTCGTATGAAATGGCTAAAACATGGCAAATCTACGAACTGTGTCAATTTGCTCAAGAAAAAATTTCCTTGACTTGAATACATGAATTTGAAAAAATCACAGTGCCATGTTTCGAGCCAGCGTCGAACCAGCATCGTCGTACTTAAAAAGCTCGCCCCTTTGTCTCCGCACCATCACGACGAATAATAAATTAAATTTTAATTTATCTATAGGGAATTCATATCAGTCTACTACAGGACAACTTTTGACACGACGGCAGCCCAGTCAAGTAAACAGAATTCACTAATTGTTAATTAAATTGATCATTAATTGTTACCGTTTATAAAGTGACAAGGTGGAAGGATCGTAAGTCATTATTTATTGTTCTATTAAGGCCATTGATAAGGGGTTGAATTAAAAGTGATTGAGGCATTATTACACCGCATTTGGAAGCTCCCTAATTAATCCATAATTTGTCTCCTGACAAGTTCTGCCAATGTTTACATTTTAGCTCTTCATGTATCTTGACTGCCTGGTTTGTGTTGTCTTCGCATGCGCGACTACTGCGCATTAGGTCCTAGTTTTGATTTCCTGAGCGGGAAAAGTGCTATTAGGTTTTTCCATTAGGAATTTCTGGATTTGAGCCATATTAATGGCAATAGGTAGGCCTATTGCCATTTACCTCCTATTTCGTGGGACTTAACCTTAACTGGCGAAACATGGGTGCACTAAGAAAAATATTAATTAATAGAATAGCGGCGGGAGTAGAACTTTCCAAAGTAACTTTTTTAATAACATTTCAGATACAGTGTTCTGTATCTGAAATGTTATTAAAAAACTAAACTGTTTAATTGTTTAGAATGTTTTCTACATATTTTGTATCGGCTTAATTATTACAAAAATATAGTCCTCGTCATTGGTACACTATACAAAAATATAGTCCTCGTCACTGGTACACTATACAAAAATATAGTCCTCGTCACTGGTACACTATACAAAAATATAGTCCTCGTCACTGGTACACTATACAAAAATATAGTCCTCGTCACTGGTACACTATACAAAAATGTAGTCCTCGTCACTGGTACACTATACAAAAATATAGTCCTCGTCACTGGTACACTATACAAAAATATAGTCCTCGTCACTGGTACACTATACAAAAATATAGTCCTCGTCACTAGTACACTATACAAAAACATATACCGACCGCTCTGCCTGCCTCTTTGCCCCGTTGAGTGATACAGACGTGATTATATAACACATTTCATTCTTTCATTCACAGGTAAACGTATAGGACAGAACACACTCCGCTACGGTCTAGCAGCCGTGGTGCTGAACTTCGAGCTGAAGGCTCTGCCCAAGTATCCCATCCCCAATGACATTCCCATTGAGAAGAAAGGCTTGTTCTACGTCCCTGCCATACCACTCTCCGTAGAATTTAAGCGAAGGAATTAAGACATGTTATATGATATTGTACCTATTCATTTCTTTGAGCGTAAAATCTAAGCACGTCGATAGTAAAAAAAACGACGAATCTACGTAATCTTGTTTAAAAATCTGTCGTGCAATGAGCTGTCAATAGTGCCATTTCCCAGCTTATGGTGGAATGATAGCACACTTCAGCTAAGTTTTCATGGTGACATTTACAAAATAGACCGAAGGGTGTAAAAAAATCCATCACTAAACGTCACATTATTTCTGTGATATCATTTTTTTAAATACATAGTTCGATTTACAAACTGCGTAGTTTTCGTCTTGGTGACGGTTCATTTTACCCTGTATAAATTGTACAAATTTAAACTACGTCATGTACGAGATTGAATTTGTGTTTCTAAAACTTGATAATTATCTAAGATTTTGATTTCAAGTTTAGTATGGATCATGTTGCACACGCTTACCCTATACACGTGGTTTTCGCAATGCCCTATGTGATGATAACCTGTACGCTTATTGGGTTGGTTTGTAAACATTTTGTAGGTACAGACGCCAGCACATCAAGGTACTGGAAACTTTCAAATTTTCCCAATCAACTTTGAACCTTATGCTTCTGCTTTGACAGATTGTAGTAGCTTGATACGCTGGAGTCTGTACATAATTACGATAAAACTGTTATAATATTTATATTGTTAATAATAAATATTTTGATTTTATTTTGTTCAGCCTTTTGTTTTTTTTTTAGGTCTTTGGGTAATTTATTTATTTATTTCAGGCATCAAGGCCCATATAAACACGTACAATACAACATCAATATAACTTAAAAATACTATAAATACACACAACATTATAATTACACTACAACTAACGCACAAGTGTCTGCGTCTTAATGTCGTGATGTACTTTTTTGTTTAGGATGGGAAATCATCAAATTTTCGCCTTTATAATATTAGTGTGATGGTACCGACAGTAAGAGAAATAATAATATTTGCCTCTAGCTGTCTCACTACAGAGCAAGGTATATATACCTTTTTTTTAGGATGGGTGGAGTCTGGGTGGAGCGGAAGGGAGTGTCAGACTCTTACTGACTAAAACGCATCCGTGTTCCTTCCTTAGCCCTTTATGTTCCGGGGTAGCGGTAACCCTTTCGGAAAATCCCGCTGCCCCGGCAATTTCGTGGTCTACCTTGAATTAACACTCGAGACTGATTCTATTTAATTTGGCATTACCTTCTACTGGGTTATTCGTTCTGTATGTGTCACCATAAAAAATCCCATTTTCTGTTAAAATATTCATTATGAATTATTGTTTCACAAATAAGTAATTATTTTTTTTGACTGTACGTTTAAAGTTCTTGTAATTTGGGACGAAGCACAACTTCAATAGTGATATGGGACAAACTAAGAATTTTTTTAAATGTGGGACAAAGCTTTAGGACGAACGAAGAATAAATCAAAATGAATGTTCCGTAAGAGGAATGAACAGTTCCTTACTTACCTCTGTCGGGGTTGGGTCCAAATGATTCTTGTAATTAATCAATAGAAAATACGTCACCTTTAGATAAACACTATCAGTAGAAGAACTGTTTTGAATTAAGACATGACAGCGATGACGATAACCTACTAATTATGATTTAGCATATTCGTTAAAAATTTGCTTTGTTTTAATATAAATGATAGTCGTATGACTCTACGTAATAGCAAGTGTCGGGATTGTGGATGGTCATTATGTTGTTATTATGATATGGCTTACAGAATGATTTTTCTTTTTTTGCCAAGAATAAACTGCCGCTGTTTCCATAAACGGCGATTAAAAGTTGTTGTGACAAGTAAAATGCCCGTGTCATTGATCACCAAATAATATCTACTTCTCACTTCTGTTCAGTACTTACACTGAGCGGTGATTTTCAGTTCCTCTTATTAGGTAAGTAGGTGTATGGATGTACTATAGATACACTTCTGCCTAACTCTTCGGGGTATCAACATCATCAGCCTGCAGCAGTCCACAGCTGGACATAGGCCTCTAAATGCACACCATTTAGCTCGATTCTCGGCAACTCTCATCCAGCTGCTACCAGTCACCCTGCAAAGGTAGTAGGTCCACCGAGCCTGAGGGCCTAGCCTAGGGTTCTACCTTACGTTTGCCGATTCGCGGTCTCCACTCAAGAACACGTCTACCCCAACGGTCGTCGGTTCTACGGCTAATATGGCCGGCCCATTGCCACTTCAGCTTCCTTTTTAGTGAGCTGGCTTCGGGGTATCGACGTGATATTATATTATGTTATTATAATAAAAGGTGTTTCAGTATCTGAATGAGTTTTTTTTGCGTAATTTTATAATTTTAAACATTTTTATAAGAACTAGCAGGGGATCGAGGAGGGGGGGTGGAGGGGGGGGCTCAGGGGATCAGACCGGAATGAATCTTAAAAACTAGTCTGTAGACAATTACAATGACCTATATTGCAATGACAGAGCAAGATTTTGTAAAAGCCAATATGTTAATCAGCATAATACAGACTTAACAAGGCTTATGCATCATCGTTTTTATGCATTGATATGAGTTATCTACTTGTTATTGGTATCAATAAGATGTAATGTCAATGAACGCATTCTTTTTGTTTATTTTTTATACCTAGTAGGAACACACATGCTTCGAACAGTATGTAGACGTTGTCATACAACTTATTTATATTTTTACACAATTTTATATTTAAACAAAACTAAAATTATTTGTCTACACTATCTCATATTATAAAGAGGAAAGATTTGTCTGCTTGAATTGAATAGGTTCCGAAACTACTGGACCGATTTGTAATAGTTAAACATATGGTATCGCGGACTTTTTTGTAGATATTGATGTCTTCTATAAAACTGTAGTACATCACTTTGCTCTATTGTCAATAACTAACGATTAGCAAATTTTTGTACGACAACGTTTCATTTGGTAGAATTATTGTTAAGCTGATTATTATAATGACACAAAACGTTTGGTACATTTATGATTTGTCAAACATTTCACTAGGCCACACAACTATAACACGAATGACGTTTTGTCAGTGTAACAGTTCCCTTTTCATACATTGAAATAATGATAATTCCGATTTTCATATGTTCGATCCGAATTATTTCTAAATTATCTTTTCTTCTTTCGCTATATACTTACGTTACCAGTACCGCACCCGAACTCAACGAACGCAATAGGCGACGTTGGATGCAAGAGCGAGCGAAGGGCACCCCAAGATTAGGTTTGGTTAGGTTACTTGAAACCCTTTACAAAGAAATAGGGGCCCCGCGAAGCGGGGCTCCGTCGACATAGGATGCAAGAGCGAGTGAATGACAATACAAATACCTTTGCCGTGCATCGAAGTCAAGTAGTATAGTATCGCAGTGAAAATCTTTCGCGGTAACGTGCATCGAAGTGTAGTGAAAACATTCTGCTACTTGAAAGTTGGCATTTTAAAAAGTGTCATTATGAAAAGCAAACCAAACGTACAGTTGGTAACTGTGAAGTTGGGAAATAAAACAAAATTTTATGATAAGTTGGCAAATGATTATTCGGCGAAATAAAATTCTACGAAACGTCAGTTGGCAAGTGAAAATCTGCCAAACAATTTTCGGCGAAAGGGCAGAGAACCGCTTCAAAGCAATTTACTAAAATTAAATGCCGACAAGACAAAATATATTCACTTCTCCATGCGCAAGCCTCAACTGAACATTACTAACCCGTATATCTATATGCCCATACTACCCATCAATGTGGAAACCGTACAACCACCTTAAAGGCCTATTCAAACCTAGGAGGTATTCGCTGCCGCTGTGGGTAAAAGTGCACCTTCCTGAGCGAAACTCGAACTCGGTATTCTATCCACAAGGATAGCGAAATCCGCTTTGGTGTGAACTTTAATATTACAGCATACCCACTCGGTTTTTTTTACCGCAGACGGTAGCGAATACCGCTTAGGTTTGAACAGGCGTTTAGTGTAATTTTACAAAACGAGCAACATAAAATAATACCTGGGGATAACAATGGACGACAACTCTCTTTTAAAAATCATATTGAACAAACTAATATTTTTATGTTATAAAAAAATTGCAAACATATAAACTTTATTTACAAAAGTTTATTTGGCCGTATGTCAATCTATAATTCAATACTGTGTCACTTCTTGGGGTGGCGCACCAAAAACTCATTTGATTACTCTTGAAAGAGCTCAGAGAGCAATTTTAAAGGTAGCAAACTTCCATCCCTTCTTTTTCCCACAGATCTGCTATATAAATCCTGCAATGTACTAACTGTTCGCCAGCTTGTCATTATGCACTTTTAACTAAATTACTTACTATAGCTGTAAAAAAAAAATACTTTAATATATTTACTAACCGTCGACTATATGAACAGATCGAAGACCTACTTATTGTCTGCAAATAGAACTGCTAGCATGTTATTATACTTTTATTTACCTAAGTTTTAATTTAGTTTTTACGTAATACTCATTGTTAAAATTACAAAATAATTAAAATAATTACATGCTTTGAACTGCAGATACCTAACAATTTAACAACATTGACCTACTAACCAATGACAAGCATTTTTAGTACATACAAACCTGATATTACCTATCGATAAGCGAGATAATCTATAGGTTATATATAAAAATAAGCACTCAGTGTTGATCTTGAATCATAGGAGCGAACACGAGGGATTCTCTGATCAGACAAATTTACGACAATGTTCTTAATCCTCTTGTTCCTAGGGACGTTTTTCGTTTGCTATGGTGGAAAGTTAAAAGTTAGTGGTCAAAAAGGGGCGTCCCTCATAACCCGCCGCATCCGATATTCGGTAGTCTAACCTTTTTGCTAAGAGAAAATCCTGTAAGTACAGTTTTTTTTTGTGTTCATTTTTTCACTTTTGTTATGCTTAATATTCAATCTGTGTGGTTATTTCCTCAAAAGACCATTTCAGACACCAATCTTCAGGGTATTCACATGATCTGACAAAGATTTCTTCTCAGAGTAGTCAGAAACGACGACATCATCTAGTTTTTTAAAATACTATTGACGTATTAAAAGTGTTTGTTCAAACCTACTTACAGAAATAAAATCATTTACTTATTTCCTTTTTTTTTAAAGCATGTCGACATGCGGCACATAAGAAATTGGGCAGAAGCATCTAGGTAATCTTAAAAAAAACTGGACTACTTAGGTAAAATAGTATCTTTATTCCTAAATCGCCCTTGTTAGTTTTCTTGCCTTGAAAATTAAGATAAATTATTATACTTTATTATAAATGAGTAAACAAGTAAATTAAATACTTTACATTACGTTTTTATCTCATTATAAAGGTCAATTTTGTTAGAGCTTCTAGACAGTACTTAAATAATTTTATTACGGCACCAAAGCAGCTTTCAAAATTAACCTTATTCCCGGGGCCGCAAAGAAAGCGGGTCGGTTAAAAAAAATGCGATAACTTTTAAAATATTTGAGCAATCCTTTTAAAATAAAAACTAACTTACAGTTTATTTCATCACTACATAGTATAAAGCAAAGTCGCTTCCCGCGTCTGTCTGTCCCTATGTATGCTTAAATCTTTAAAACTACCGAACGGATGTTGATGCGGTTTTTTTTAATAGATAGAGTGATTCAAGAGGAAGGTTGATATACACACATCAAAAGTGTCTAGGGATCAACATATATTTTTGCAATAACTTTTCTCCTGATTGATATTAATTAAAATTTTCTTTAAGGATTCATCAAATAAAGTGTTTTCGTTTGTCACAGTAACGATAAACCAAGTCACCTTTGCATTAATAAAGAAATTTGCCATTTTCCTAATAAAGGGATTTTTGACATTTGAACCACTAACACAAAAGTTCGAAAAAAAGACTGAAATAACAGTTTTCTTTAAAATTTTATTGGGTAACTTAAACAATTAATAATCCGTATTTCTACCGCGAACACTAACAACACAAGAACATCGGTTTGGCATACTCAAAATGAGTTCATCCAAATCACGCTGTGGAATGGCCGCCCATGTTCGTTGCAACAACAAAAAAAGGTCTTCTTGCGACTGGATACCCTCCATATTCGGCAGAGCTCTTCTCTGTAGCATATCCCATGCATGCTCAATCGGGTTCAAGTCTGGCGACTGAGCAGGCCAGGGCAGGACATTGATGTTAGCTGCGGCGAGAGTCTGTCTTACAACTCTTGCGGTGTGCGGTCGTGCATTATCATGCATTAACTGAAATAAGGGACCGATTTGCACTTGTAGAGGAACGATGACGTCTGATACAATCGTCTCAGCATAAATTTGAGCGTTGAGGTTGCCTCTGATCCAAATCAACTCAGTTCTTCCGCCCATCCAAATACCCGCCCATACCATGATGGTTCCACCACTATAAGGATGGACTTCCTGGCAGGATTTTAATCGCTGTTGGCGTCCAGGGGTTCTCCAGTGTCGTATACGTCTTGTATCCGGTCTCATACCAAAACGAGACTCATCAGAAAAGCACACGAAACGCCATTGTTCTTCTGCCCAATTTCTGTGTTCAAGAGCCCATTGATATCGAATCCTACGATTGTGCATTGCTATAGGTGGTACCCGTAGCGGTCTTCGGGAATGAAGGTTCACTTCATGCAAGCGGTTTCTGACTGTTTGGTCGCTAATTAAGTTCCCTGAAGAGTGATGAAGCCTCACGGCCATCATCATATGTTTTTATAGGGAAAATATTGACAGCTGATTTTCATCTTTTACTCGAATTTGATTCACAGTTCCTGATTCAAATTATGAAATGCACCAAAAAGGATCCATATAAATTTATAAAATCATAAATTTATTACAAAGCCACATCTCAATCTCAAGAAATCCGCATAAAAATGCTTGATCCCTAGACACTTTTGATGTGTGTATATAATACATGCATAATATAGTAGAGAAACACTGATAATTTTAGAGGTGTTTAATGTAAGGTCGTATATAAACACATTTTTTGCGCTTACATTGCAAAAGCTGGCTGAACCCTACGAGATAGATCAAAATAATGTACTACAGTATTGTACACTTTAAAAAGGTCTACAAAAGAGTCCGCGATAATATATGTCTATCTCTTATGGATAACCCACAATAACCATTTTTTATCCTTTACTTATTACGTGATAGTATTAAAACCATTAATTTAAAAAAAACGGTTATTTTTTTAAATTTTAACAACTGTGTAACGACTTTTGTTTCTGTTTATAAATATGAGGTTCTTGTGCAGAAATTCCTTATTCTGATCAAATTCAATTAAAAACATGCCACATGACAAAGCTTGAAGACGGGCGTAGGCAGCGTTATACAGCGAGAACTGTTGATGTGTCGCTATCAAACGTTCAAAGAGTGCTCCAGCGATTTGAAAAGACAGGGTCCAACATTCGCAGACCAGGGGGCCTAAAAAGGCCACTTTGGCAGAATCATAAAACAATTCATATCACGCAATTTCATCTATGACAGTTTTATAGGGAAAGTCGTAAAATGCTATAGGTACACCTCTGCCTAACCCTTCAGGGATATATAGTTGTGAAACTGTCATCATCTGCCTAGCCTTTTCCCAACTATGTTGGGGTCGGCTTCCAGTCTAACCGGATGCAGCTGAATACCAGTATTTTACATGGAGCGACTGCCTATCTGACCTCCACAACCCAGTTACTGGGTAATACGATACCCCTTGGTAAGACTGGTTGTCAGGCTTTCGGTTGGCAGGCAGTTGTGAAACTGTCAAACAGATAAATTGAAATTGATATGAATTGTTTTATGATTCTGCCAAAGTGGTCTTTTTAGGCCCCCAGGAACAGGCCGAACAAGGTGCACGACAGCGCGGGACTATCGATATACGGTGTCAACAATGTTGAGAAATCGATTTCCAACACTGTTGAATTCAAAAATCGCCTTCCACGGGCTGGAGGAGCAATCCGAGCACGTGTACATTAAGGCGCGCTGAAGCAAACTTGAAGCTATTTAGATCTGCAAATGGTCCAAAACTTGAAAGGCAGCATCGAAATTCAAGGCTGAGTTACGCTAGATAACACATGAATTGGACTCTAGATGACTAGTCAAGAGTAATGTTTCCGGACTAGTCGAGGCTCATGCTATAAACGCACGATGGGAGGCATAGAGTCTACCAGAGAGAAGAAGAGAAGACCAGGAGAGGAGTGCTATAATCAAGATTGCATTGAAGAGAAAACGCCATACGGCGGAGGCTCCATACACGTGTGGGCTGGAATTTCTTCCGAAAGCCGACAAGTGCTAACGGTAATAGAAAATGGCACTTCAATTGCAGAATGAAAACTTAAATGAGTGTGTTGGCCCATTTTTAGTAAACAGGGGCGAGAACGCCATCTTTATGCAAGATAACGCTCGTCCCCATACAGCTCGGATAGTATTTGTCTACCTTGAAGATGTCGCTATCACACGGATGGAGTGGACAACACGCAGCAAAGACGTGAACTCCATCGAGCATGCCTGGGACGAACTGGGACGACGTGTACGCCAGCGAAATTCCTCTCCAATCACGCTTCGTGAACTGAAATAAGCACTGATAGACGAATGGGAGAATATTCCACAGAATCGGCTCATAAATCTAGTGGAAAGCATGCCAAACCGTATAACAGCTGTATTAACAGGTCGTGGTGGCAATACAAAATACTAGTAGGTTTATTTTTTATTTTTTACATTATACTTTTGATGGATTCTTATTTTGTACATGTGAGGACTTTGTAGGCCTTTTAGACTTTAGATGATTTTTCATATTATCAAGTACCTGGTACTCGTTGTCAGGCCTACGCTGTCCTCCCATACCTATTGTAACTTTTAAACATTGGAAAAGCCAACTATTTTTAAAAGAGTAACCGTGGAGTTTCTTGCCGGTTCTTCTCCATAGGAAACGACCAATTGGAACCGTGCACCTAGCTTCTGACGTTTCGTAAGTGCCCATGTAGGATTATGTGAAATAAAATATTTTGATTTTGACTAAAATGTGTAAAATAGCATATTTGATAACGAAGCACATTTTTCGAAATCTAGTGAAAATGGTCTTTTTACTTAACTTGCTCTTATTCAAAATAAACTTCATAATCTTAAACTTTTATGACATTGATTTAGGAACTATAAAATTGTCTATAATACAATAATAATAATAATAATATGTGTGGCCCGACTGTCAAGTTGACGATAGCAAAAATTTCACTCCGTTTAATTTATAGTATTTTTCAGCATAAACCAATGTTTTGATATGTGTTCTATAATTTTTGAAGACCAATTATACATGAAAATGAAAATCAAAAATGAAAAATGTTTATTTGTACAAAAACAGTTACATATTATTATGACATGAATGAGATTTCCTCAAGATGCTAACACGAAGTCGGGCACGACAATTACATAACCCCACACACCCAACATCTTCGGGTTCGTCGCTCAGCTCCGCCTCGCAGTTGCCGGAACCTGCTCCAGACGTGAGTCCAGTGACACCGGCCGCTGCAGTTGCGTCGAGCTCGAGCGACGAATACTTTTCGCCACCGACGACACCACCACCAGTACGTCGGCGCGGAAGAGGCCGACCACCGGCCAGCTTAGGACTCCGAGGTCCACCGGTCTCTGATAGGGTCCCCGCTCCCGGTGGAAGTGTGCAGCGCATGAGATGGACACAAACTGTCAACGAAAATGTCATGCGCGCATACTTTGGGGCTACAGAGGGGGGAAGTAACTTGACTGCGTACCGTGGTCGGATGCTCTCTCTGTTTCAGGTGCTTGAGCCGGCTGTCAACGTGTCAGCACAACGACTATCGGATCAGGTGCGGGTCATCCAGCGTAACCATATGCTGGATAACGTCGTACTTGATCGACTACGCCTCGAATCACGGAATAGCCATGTTACGCCTGCTTCGTCATTGGTCGCGGTACAACTGCAAGATTTACCCAGGGTTTCACCGCGACCCGACCGTGTTGACGTAGAGGACGATGACGAGGCTATATCCGTGAGCTCCCAGTGCAATGCAAGATTGAGGAGCGCTTTGGAGGATGCCTTCCGTGAGTACCGCTCTATTCCGCCTGGACTTAGACCACGTTTACCTCGTTTGCCCATGCACAAGAAAAACAAGGCGCTGGTGTGTGCTCTAGACTCACAGCTGTCAAATTGTTTTAACAACAGCAAAGACCTTACCGATACCCATTCAATTTTGTACTGTGCAGCTGTAGCGGCATGTCGTGTGGCTCATGTAAAATTTTCCAACAGTGACAGAGCCCCACGACCAAAACCAGCTGTACCAGCTTGGCAGTGCAGGATTGAGTGTCGTATCGGTGAGGCTAGAGCACTCATCGGCAAGCTAATCTGCTTCAGGGAGGGCAATACTCGCCCTAGAGTGATGCGCTTTGTGAGGCGGGCGTTTTCGGGGACTGGTATTAGTCCTCGAGATTATTTGTCGCGCGTCACAGAGCGTATTGACTTCCTGAAGCAGAAGATCTATGCATGGGCAAACCGTATTCGTCGGTACAGGCGGAGAGTGGAGCGGTACACTCAGAATCGCACATTCCAGAGTGATGAAAGGTGGGTTTATAGAGCTTGGGAGCGACCGGACCAATGTGTGACTGACACGCGCCTACCGGATGATGACGCCATGTGTTCATTCTGGCGAAACATCTGGTCGGTGCCTGTCAATCACACCGAGGGTGACTGGACTGGGAAGATTGAGCGAGCGTGCGATCTAATACCAGAAATGGGGGCACTTATCATCAGCCCCCAAGATGTTGCTCATGCAGTCCGTCCGTTGCCTAACTGGAAATCTCCAGGGCCGGATGGGCTGCACAACTTTTGGATAAAATGGCTCCAAGGGTCGCACGCCCGCTTGGCATCCCAGTTCCAGTCAGCCTTAGAGTCAGGGTCGTTGCCCCAGTTCCTAACGACAGGAATAACCCACCTGCTCCATAAATCAGGTAGTACCGCGGACCCCAAAAATTATAGACCGATCACTTGTCTTCCGACGATCTATAAAGTTCTGACATCCATTTTGAGAGCTAAAATTAACAAACATATAGACACCAACTCCATCATGTCTGTCTCTCAAAATGGATGTAAGAACGGGTCCCGGGGTACTAAGGAGTTGCTCCTCATTGATATGGCCATTAGCCAACAAGTTCGTTGTTCCCGAAAGGATCTGTCGACATGTTGGATAGATTATAAGAAGGCCTATGACTCGGTGCCACATACATGGCTCATGAGGGTGCTGGAGTTGTATAAAGTAGATACAACTCTGCGCACCTTCCTGATGTCGTGTATGGGGCAATGGAGTACGGTCCTTCGCTATCCAGGATGTCGAAATATCCAGAGGAATAGCGAACCGATAAGGATCGAGCGAGGCATATTCCAGGGCGACAGTTTGAGTCCGCTTTGGTTCTGCTTAGCCTTGAATCCTCTAAGTACACTGCTGGAGGACTCAGGTCTAGGCTATCGGTTGAGGAGAGGTGGCCAGGTTATATCTCACCTTCTTTACATGGATGACCTGAAACTCTTTGCCCCCAACAATTTGCAACTGATGGAGTTACTGAAAATCACTGAAAGTTTCAGTAGCGCCATCAGAATGGAATTTGGTGTGGACAAATGTGCGGTCATGCATGTAAAGCGAGGTGAGATTGTGGAATCCGTGGGAACCCAACTCTCGGATTCCACAAACCTGAGAGCCCTCTCCGCATCCGAAACCTATAAATATTTGGGTATGTCGGAAGCGTTGGGCATCAATGTTACTGACATGAAGCAATTGTTGAAGGAGCGCTTTTTTGGCCGCCTGAAAAAAGTATTTAATAGTCTTCTTTCAGGCGGAAACAAGGTGCGCGCCTTCAACGGTTGGGTCATGCCGGTTTTGATGTACTCTTTTGGCATACTCAAATGGACTCAGACTGAACTCGACGCCCTGGATAGGAAGGTCCGTACACTGCTGACTGCAAATCGAATGCATCACCCACGGTCATCGGTAATGAGGCTGTATATCCCGCGAAAGTGTGGAGGTCGAGGCTTTTTAAACGCTAAGACTCTCCACAATCGCGAGATATGCAGTCTCAGGGAATATTTCTTAGAAGCCGACGTGGGGATGCATCGGGATGTAGTCGCAGTGGACAAGGGCCTCACCCCGCTCTCCTTAGGTAAAGAGAACTGGCGCAAACCAGTAGTGCTTGACACTAATGATCGCATGGAGGTATGGCAAAGTAAGGAGCTTCACGGACGCTTTTTCCGGGCCCTACATGGACCCGATGTAGATTTATTAGCGTCCGTAGCCTGGCTACGTTTCGGTGACCTCTTTGGAGAAACCGAAGGTTTTGTCTGTGCAATTATGGACGAAGTTATGATGACGAACAATTACCGGAGATATATTGTGAAAGACGGCACGGTTGACATCTGTCGGGCATGCCACCGGCCGGGGGAATCAATTAGGCATATTATCTCCGGGTGTTCTCGTCTAGCTAACGGAGAGTACTTGCATAGACACAACCTTGTAGCCAGGATAATCCATCAGCAGCTTGCTTTGAAATACAACCTTGTGGAATCGGAGGTGCCGTACTACAGGTATGTGCCCGACCCAGTTCTCGAAAATGGTAATATCACATTGTACTGGGATCGATCCATCATCACTGACAGGACTATTGTTGCCAATAAGCCTGATATAGTGGTGGTGGATCGATCAGAGCGGCGCGCAATGATTGTTGACATAACCGTCCCGCATGATGAGAACCTCGTGAAAGCCGAGAAAGATAAACAAATCAAGTATCTTGACTTGGCTCGCGAGGTTGTCGACATGTGGGATGTAGACTCAGCAATCATTGTGCCGATAGTCGTAACAGCCAATGGATTAATAGCCAAGAGCCTCGACCAACACCTAAGGAGGCTCTCGTTGGGCAGCTGGATCAAGGGCTTGATTCAGAGAGCGGTACTTCTGGACACGGCTCGCATTGTTAGGAGGTTCCTCTCTCTGGAGCCCTGACCGCCGGTAGCTTGGACCTTGTTCCCGATACCGGTGGGCTACTATTTTTTTATATTTTTAAATGTTTTTATATCTTTATATCATAATATTTAAAAATATAATTTATATGTGTATATAGTGAAATAAAGAAATAATAATAATATCCTTGGACATTTCACACAACGCCATATAGTCCCAACCTAAGCAACTTAATGCTTGTGTTATGGTAACGAGATGGCTGATAAACTACTTATATACATTTTTTTTTGTAAATACATACATATTATAGATAAAACACCCAGACCCGGAACAATAATACTTGTAGGTCGTACAAATATTTGTTCCGTGCGGGAATCGAATCGAAACAATCTTTATTTCATAAAGCTAGCTCCATTATTTTGGATGTTATTGAGGTTTTTGTTACCGACCCGCTTGCTTTGCGGCCCAGTGTAATTTATAAGCTTATTATGCTTAAGATTAAGGGCTGATTTTACCAAAGTCAGGTAACTTTTATCAGTGAAATAAAATTGACATCTGACAGTTGTAGTATGAAAAAGCTGTCAAAAATTCAAAATTTATTCTCAGTATAAGACTTACTCTATGTATAAAAGTTTGGTTAAAAAAATGATTTTTTTAAATCGGTTTTTATATGACGGAGTTTTGGAGTTTTGATGTAACAAACATAATTTTTTTTTTGCAAACAGATTGATGATTTTAGCAAATAGAAAGATGCTGAAAATCATATTTTTGTCATCTGCTAGCAACGCGCGTGCGTGAGTGCGTTTTAGGTTTTTTTTTTTTTGCTGGAACATGGTTTTCAGAAAACAAATTTCAAAAATGCTAGATGTTTTTTTTATCAAATCCCATGAAGAGAAACGGAAAGAGAGTAGAGAGACCTTTACCTTGCAGTGGGACAGTACGGGCTTCTAATAACAGTAACAATATCGAATCTCATGCATTTATAATAGATATAATTTAGCTGTACAGGGCGCATAACTGTCGTAAATAAATCACACCAGTTACCAATAACCTGTCATCGTCTGCCTAGCCCTTTCCCAACTATTTTGGAGTCGGCTATAAAATGCTTTTACATGTAGCGACTGCCTATCTGACCTCCACAACATAGTTACTAGGTTATACGAAGCCCCTTGGTAAGACTAGTTATCAGACTTTCGGGCTTCTGACGATCCGTAAAGACTGTCAATGATCCACCAATGACAGCCGGGACCAACGGCTTAACGTGCTTTCCGGGAATGAACCAACTGCGGCAAGCGAAGTTTAACCTGATCGATCGACCCGTGCGGCTGTTATAACTTAGCCACAAGCCCCTTAACTCTATATTACCTAAGTACCATAATTATTTTTGTTTTCAGTCACTATGGATGCGCAAAGTAGGTATACAAACAGTTCAAGACTCCCTACGTGGGTATCTGGCTGTTATGGAGACCAGCCCTGGTCATCAACAGCCCTGAGATAGCTAGGAGAGTGCTGGTCAAGGACGCTGACTTCTTCCGGAACAGATACCTGAGCTCTGGCAAGAGTGACCCTATCGGAGCTCTGAATATATTTACTGTTAATGTAAGTGGGGTATTATGGAGTTCTTAGGTTTCTGAGGTCAAAACAAATCATATGAGCCCAAACTCGAGGGGTTTACAAGAAGCCACTAAAGAGTTCCACTATCCACCTCCTGGCTCCACCATCAGATCAGCTCCAAGATACCAAATTATAGTTCTGCCATCCGAACTACAATTGTTTTTTTTACATAACAATGTAGTTCGATAGTTACAAGTGAAGCTAATAAAAGTGTGTTAAAAAACGTCTAAAAATATTTTACAGCCTGATTCAAATTTTAGGGCGGCTCGGAACATGAGGCGAGTCGCTGTGCAGCAACAAATTCACGTATCAGCGGGGGGGAGGGGTGAGGTACTGCGTAGCGAGTAGCGCACTTCAGTGCCGCCGTAAACTTTGTATCGGGCTGTACACACTTGTTCGGGTCGGCATGATTAGGTTAACTTTTGGAATAATGCTCCATTATTTTAATTAATGCATGTGTTTTGTTTGTAGGATCCAACCTGGACGACACTGAGGCGACGTCTGACATCAGTGTTCACTGCTGCCAAACTGAAGAGTCTCAACGGGATCACCATTTCCAAGTCAAAGGCTCTCATAGATCGCGTAGGTCTTGACTGCAAGAAGGACATGCCAATTGATCTGAGAGTAGGTAGCCTATTCATACACTTAACTTTTTCTCTCCTTTTGGCACTAAATATATGAGAAAACCTCACGCCATAGTAACAATATTAACCAGTCAACGAGATGGTAGCGAGGCTGACTACCAGCTTACACCAGACTTGATTTATGGATTGCCATTCGTAGAGGTTATTTTAATTTTCCCTTCGAAAGGGTAAAGGAGCATAGCTACAAATATAAATTGTGCATTTTATTTATAATCTATATTAGTCATATCAGTAACAATCCTTCTCCTTTTAGGAAATATGCACAGACTGCCTGCCCCGTTGGTCTCTTGGTCACCAGAGCGACTGCTGAGCCAGGGATCCTGGGTTCGATTCTCAGGTCCTTTGCCTGATCCCTCCCCGGACGAGTTTTCCCATAGGACAATGAGAGTAAAGAAACAAAGAGTGCACCTGTGTTTGCGCACACACTTGTACAGGGTACCTATGATATCTCCTTCGTACTTGGCTAATCTCCATTGAAATCGAAACCAGAATCGAGAAATCGGTCGGGAGTAGTATTATTATTATTATAATCATCGTGCTTGGAAAAAGGATTGATGTTACTTACATGTTCTACAAAAGTTTCAGAAAAACACAAAAATGAAACTTCAAAATAGTACTGATTCACTAAAACAATTAAACGAGTTTTCTCTAACGATGATTTCATCTTACATGTGCAAATAAAAATCATAAGCAATGAGATAACCTTAGGCAAGGCACTTGATAAACTAAGATAAGGAGATACAGTAACTTGAAATTTTTTCACGCGAGTTTTTATAATGTGGGGTTCAATATTGAGTTTTATGTGTAAGTAGGTATTAGCGTTAATTTTTGTGTTTCCACATGATTGAGGTTTTTTCCAAATAAGTTTGCTTTTATTTGGTAATAAATAAAGAATTATATTTCTGAACTTGCTGTGTTGACTGTACAATTGAATCCAAACTAGGCTTGGTAGTGTCGTTAATCGTGAAAGACACTACTGGTAACACCAAAACATGGCAATTTTCAACACGTTTTTGCTCATACCGTTGACAATACATAAACTTTTCGTTGACGTTCAAACGGTTCATTTTACAAAATTGTTAACCTTTCAATGTTCTTCTTAGGAACGGCTTTACCAAAATATCTTAGAACTTAAAAGAAATATTGGAAACCGTAGCTTTGACGCAACAATTCTCTCTGAAGCTAACTACATCGACAATGTCATCAAAGGTAAGACTTTGTTTCTCAACAGATTACTTTACAAAGACTAGCTTATGCCTGCAGCTTCGCCCGCGTGGGTGTCGGACATTATCGGGATCGTACCTACTACCAAGACAAAAAGTAGGCTATTACTCCATACCATCAGCTATCTCCCAATGATAGTCCCTTCAAAATCGGTCCAGCCGTTTCAGAGATTAGCCGGAACAACCAAACAGACAGACAGACAATTTTTTTTTCTTAAAATAGCGTAAGTGTGTCTGTCTGTTACCTCTTCACGCTTAAACCGCTGAACCGATTTAAATGAAATTTGGTATAGAGATAGTTTGAGTCCCGGGAAAACACATAAGATAATTTTTATCTCGATATTCCCACGAGATCGAGATTATGCGGATAAAACTGCAGGGCGCTGCTAGTAAGATATATGTATTGTTACTAACATCTTTTAAGTATTTTTGTTTTACTGACAACAACAGGGCTACTTTTGTTGTCAGTTAAATAAATAAATTATTGTCTCCTTTATTTCAATAAATTTTATTTTTAAATATTATAATACCAATAAGACAGACAGTCCAGCAGTGGACGTCTTTCGGCTGAAATGATGATATACAATATAATATAATAATAATAAAGCTGAAGAGTTTGTTTGTTTGAACGCTAATCTCTGGAACTGCCTGTCGGATTTGAAAAATATTTTTGTATTTGATAGCCCAAATCTTGAAGAAGGCTATAGGCTATTTAACATAGCGCCTTAGGAGCCAAGCTAAAAGAAAGCCGGAAAGAACGCTAAAGCGAAAACGAAGTGGACAAGAAACACGCACACGAAGTCGCAGGCAGAACCTAGTGAATATAAAAAAACAAGATTCCGATATACAACAAATAAAAACATTCCTAGGTACAAGGATATGTTATGTAAAACCACTTTTATTATTCTCAGTACATAGCTCAGCATACTTTACCTGTTTGCTATAATGAATAGTAAATAGCACACTAATGTATACGATGGAAATGAAACAGGATACTCAGGTTACCTATTAACATTACAATGTTAAGTGAACAAAAGAAAACAACAAAAGTAATCAGTCTATAACTTACAGATTTCCTTTTCCAGAAACTCTCAGAAAGTATCCCCCTATGGGCTGGCTGGACCGCATCGCCACGAAAGACTACCAGATCGATGACAAGCTGACTATTACGGCTGGCACCGCGGTCTACGTAAACGGGGTCAGCATGCACGTGGACCCGCAGTACTTCCCCGAGCCCCAAGTCTTCAACCCCGACCGGTTCCTGCCGGAAAACGAAAGGAATATCCTTCCGTATACCTTCATGCCATTTGGTGAAGGACCTAGGAGTTGTATTGGTAAGAAGCAGTTTTTTTTTAAGAGTTAGTTGGAGTTGAACTGTTCGTTCGTATTTCAAATGACTCGTGCATCAATATCCAACGTTTGATGAACGTTTAGCATGATTTTCCGATTCAGAATTCACAAATCAATCAATCAATAATATAAGAATACAAATTATAGATAATAATATTATAGTTAAAAGAAAAACTGAATGAACCCGATTCAAGAATACTTTCCTAGGAAAATCTACATTGCTGCAAGTATCTGTTTGTGAAATAGGGGGAAAACCAAAATGGCGGCGTTAGTTCCGATTTTGACCACGCACCAAGAGATCTTTGTGTTGTTGAAAAAAACCGATATTCCCCCATTTTTTTAAATCCATGCCTTTGTTTCTATTATAGGCATGCGTTTCGCGTACCAGACTCTTCGACAAGGTCTGGCAGACCTCGTGCTGAACTACGAGTTCAAGGTGATCCCCGACACCCCCAAACCCAGCGAAGTCGCAATTGAGAAGGTTGGGATATTCCTCGTGCCCGATCACAAGATATCCGTCCAGTTTGTGAGGAGAGATAATGAGTTTGTTTCCTCAGCTTAATAAAATATTTAGTTATCTAATTATGGTTTATGTTTTTTTTTACTATGCCTTTGTGATCTTTACCCAGCAATCAATATACTTACCTAGCCTTGTCCCAACTATAATATATTGGTGTCGACTTCCTGTTTATCCGGATGCAGTAGAATACCAGTATTTTACATTGAAAGGACTGCCTATCTGACTTCCACAACCCAGTTACTGGACCTGACCTTTGCCCAGCAATGGGACAATAAAGCTTTAATAAAAAAACCTATTCCGTGACTATGCTAAAACCTCGTACGATGGTTTTTTGCATGTTTTCATGTTTCTAAAAAAAGTTTCTACAATAAAACGACAATTATTGATTACAAATTAGTATTACTACAAGCAAACCATATAGGATAGGTAGATTGACTTAGTCATAAAGATATGTCATGTGGGTTTCCATAAAATAAGTGATATTCGGTATATCTATTAGTACTACCAACGCATAGAGGTGGCTTTTCTCGACATAAAACCAGGCCAGGCATTAGATAACTAGAATCGAAAAGGTCTTTTGATTTAGAGAAGGTTGTATAATGCAAAAAATCAATCATGCTTTTGTGACATTGATATAAGTGTTGTATGCGCTGAATTCGATTTGATCCATACTTTCAGGGACACCCTGTACAGCATGCTCTCCGTGTATGTAAAATCAAATCAAAAGACATTTATTCAAACTAGGCTGAGAATCAGCACATTGTGAACTCTAAAATTATACGAGGTCCTCCAAAACGCCCGCCCTTCACCACTTCCTAGTGCTTTAGCTGGAGAGATGGCGCAACAAACTCCCCAGCAGTACATACTGCCTGTCTATTCAGTTAGAAGAACTTGATTCCATACAACAGTAAGTAATGATTATATTATTAAAACTTTATGAACAAGTAAAATAAATACTGTACAAAGGCGGACTTAATGCCTGAGGCATTTTCTACCAGTCAACCTTAAGGTGAAGCAGAGACAAAACATGGCAGGTGCAACATACCAGACAAATTGCTAGGAAATGACTATAAAATACAAGAATAAATACTAATACATAGATAGATACATTTATAATATAAACAAAATTAACTGTGAGGAGAAAAAAAATGTAATTATACTTTTTCGTTGCACATGTTTAAGGTGTGCTAAGGTAGAATCTGCTCGAAAACACATGATTTTGTGTAATCCAGACTTAAAGGACGACCTCATTAAAACTCTAACATCCTTCAGTACGAAATAATTATCCTTTGAAAAAAACCAAACAACGTTTTCTTTTCCCTCTTCCCCGTTATCCTCAATCTACGTGGCCCACATCCCCCTCTCTCCCCTCCCTATAGATTAACACCCTTCCAGTTTATATATCATTACTGGCTATCGATGTCGCCACCTATTCTCATTACGATAGTGCCGCGATCGTTACCGATAACCGTTATTTATAGCCGTTATTCAAATGGTTATTTTTTTCCATTCAGATTTTTTGAGGGAGATAAGTTTTTTTTGCTGATTTATTAGTTTATTTGTTAAAAAAAAATACCAGTTGAATGTTACTAGAAATGGTGACTTAACTTCGTTATAACGAAAGCAGAAGACAACGTAATAGGAAAGAACATTAATTTGGTGCCGTAAAATCAACTGAACATCGTTCAGCGGTTTTCCATAATTACTGAACTTGAACACGCAGAATTGCATAAACGTTTTGCATTTATCAAAGCAGCCGGTCAACGATTAGAGCTTTTGTAAAACAACGTAAAATGAAACGTCACATTGTAGATTTTAGTTCTAAATTTTGTCACTAGTGGCGCTGTACACAACAACAATAATGGCTTCCGAAACAGAAATAAATAAAACAAGTAATACGAGTAAAAATGACCTTAATTCAAGTGAAAACAGTGATTTTAATGACAATATTAATTAAAAGTTATCAGAGTTTTATGATAGACGCTCATTGTGACTGCAAATAAGCCATTCTATATTACGTGTAAATATCGGTAGCAGTTTTGTAAAACGTAGCGCAATGTCAATCCAGCTGAATGTTGTTCAGTTGCTTTATTTAACGGAGCTTTTTTGTAAAACAACTAGCGGTTTTGTAAAACAGCGGATTCAGCAATCCATCTGCAACATATACACTAATGAGATACATGCGACTAAGGCTGCGTTTCCACCAGAAATGAGAGAGGTTGCGTAGCGAGGGATGTGTGTGAAACTAACGAATAACATCGCTTCATTTTCGTAGCTTGGGCTAAGCTGGTGTTGTTATGCAGCCTTATCGAGCATAACTGGTAAAACGTAGGTGTTAAAATAAATGTTTATTAGCCCAACCCTTCGGGGAATACAGGCGTGATGTTATATTATGTAGTTTCCGACAAAGTCGTTTGTGACAGACAGACCGACTCCTGAGTAAGTGCTCCTTCGGTATTTTTACATATCGCTCATCTAGTAATATATCGGCACATCTACAAAAAATGTGAAATTGAGTTTTTACCGTATAAGTGTTCAAAAGTGCATAATTTATAAAGTGGTAAAACGGCACAACGCTATACTAGTAATCAAACCCATAAAATCAGTAAAAAAACTTAATATAAACCCATAAATCTATTTTTAACATTTTATAAAATCTTTGATCCTCGTTTCTGTAAAATGTGAAAAACGTAGATGTGCCAATATATTACTAGGTGAGCGATATATAAATGAGAGCACTTTCTAAGGAGCTCTTGAACCGATAGGACAGTAAAAATATAAAAAATAACGTTTTAATACCGTTAAGAGTGTCCCATGCCTAACATAGTCATTACAGCTTAATCGTTAAGATAAAGGGATGACTTCTTTTTATGATGCCTCGCGGGTTTATGTGGTGGGGCTTGTGCACACTGTCGTACTTTGTTACAGCATGTTGATTAAAGCTAAACTAATTTTAACAAAATTTTCATGATGATTCATTTTGTATCTTACTCATAGCGAAACGTTTTATAAGTTAAGCCATACCTTTGGGGTAATTGCGTAACATACTGTTAGGAATTGCTTTAATTTTAACAGTTCAACAACATTAATTGAGATTACGATGTTGTTCAGACAAATTTTTCGGCTTCGTCCATACTGATCCCTAGTCCCAACTCGCCCGCTTTTTTATATGCCTATAAAGCTATAATGGTACAGTTTCTCGGAAAAGTGCTAAGATGTAGAAAATAAACACTTATGACGTATAAATTTTGCTCTTGATCTTTTTCTATTATATATTTTTTAACAAAATAGTCTTCTAAGGTCCGTATTACAGAACATTCCTCAATTCCAGTTTGATCGTCAATCAGTCGATTTATAATACTTGTCTAAAGATGCAAGTTTGAATGCTGCTATGAAAGCCACTATCACCTAGCACCAATAAGTACCATTCAACCTCGCAAAGACGGCGAGTAAGCTTTAATTATTGTAAAAACTGTGATTTGTGCTGAATAAAAATAAATACAAACCATACAAGCACTTTTCTTACCATCAGTACTTTTGCGCCTTCTAGCTATACATGTAGGTAGATATATTTACGGACCGGGCGAGTTGGGACTAGAGGTCAATGTGGACGAAGCCTTTTTTTTTCGAACATATGGAGCAATTAGCAATATCCTTCAAAATTACTCAGGTTCTGATTGATAGTGTGTTACGTAATCAGGTTCAGATCAATAAGTCAAACCATAGTTCGCATTTACGGACCGTTACAAAAATTGTGTTCAGTTCCCCTTCATCACTAAACAACTCATTTGCGTTCATAGCAAACGTCACACAACTCGCAAACATAATCGATGTTTGCGTTATTAATGGCTTTAGATACCGTTGGAGGATTTGGTGTTCTCTGCACTACTAGCATAGTCAGCCTATGATGTTCCCACTGCTGGGACACAGACCTCTCTGTGAGAGGGAGTGGACCGTAATCCACCACGCGGGCCCAGTGCGGGTTGGTAGATGTCACATGAATTTTCTTCACGTTTTCCTGCACTGTTTTGAGAGCCGTGGTGATGAAATTATTTACACAGTGTCCGCCTGGGTTCGAACCCACGACACGATTGGTAAGTCGCACGTTCTCTGCACTTATTGGCGTCAAAACACTATATCCACACATTTCCTGGCAATTGTCGCGATGTTCGTGTTCGCTCGTGTGTACCCACCCTTAGATAATGATCCCCTTACAATCTATTAACGTAAGGTCAGGTCTCTATATTATGGCTTTTGATAACTGAGGGTTTCTTTCATAACGTATCTTTTCTTTGGGGATGTACGCACTAGCTATAGGTACAAGTTGTGCAGTGGTACCACTCAGGAAACAGTAAGCGACCCAATTAAAAATCTACGAAAAAGGTTTTTAACTGCGGGGTAACTGTGTAACGCACTATCAGCAATGTATTTTATTTTGACAGTTCAACAATATTCATTGCGTTATTTACGTTGTTGAGCAGATAAATATTTCGAACATAATAGGTAATACGGACTGTTGTCCGCAACTCCACGTCAATGCGCGTATTTTCGTATTTATATAAATAATAATTTTCGTATTTATATATATATTTAAAATATATTTCGAACATAATCTTATATGAAGCAATGGATTAGCAATATCTATACACAAACTAAAATAATATAGCGTCGAAAAATTCGTACGCATCGCTGTCGACTTTTAATGTAGCCAAGAGACTGGCGACATTCGTTTCAATGATATATTATTATATTTTTTATTTTATTTTTTAGAGGAAAACCAACGGTAGTAGTATTAAAAATAAACAGAAATAAATCTACGCTTAACAAAAATAGTACCCACTATATTTTCTAATGATTCCAACTTAAATATTTACAAACTAATGACAATAAACGTAATTGTGGTCAGAACAAAATCAGTACATAACTACAAATACCAAAACTATTACTAAATGTATATGAAAGTATACCTACAGTATGGAAACCACAAATATGCAATAAATTATACCACATACTTGTTATCGCCTTTTATGACGATTTACAAAAAAATTACGAATACAATCGCGAAAAAAATTTGCTGTTCCCTACATTTTGACGAATTTTGCGAAAATAAATGTAGGAAACAGCTAATTTTTTTTCGCGACCGATTTCGTTCGTTATACGGAATTTACTGCTGATCTTTTAGAAATTTTGCTAAGTATATCACTTTTAAAAGAAATGGAATGTCGAATATTAAAAGTAATTTTCCATAACTTTCTACAAATCCAATCATTACTTCACAAGACCCACCAATATCTCATCAATTCCTTACCCTATAGATAACGACCACCCCTTCTCCTTCACATCCAGGTAAGCCTTCATCCACTAATGACCTCTAAGCCTCTAAATAATCACGCTTGGTCTCCGCAAGTCCTCGCGATGGAAAGCTTCCGAGGATTATGACACTAATTGTCAATTGAGACAATTCTCCTCAGAGAATTTGCAAGGTCAGGAGCCTGAGCCAAGTTCTATTGCTTTGATTCAGCCAATTAACTTTGGGGCTTTGTGATCCATTATTTAAGAGGGAGAATTTGTCAAGGTCGATTTTGTATGAACTCTTGATGGTTTCTTTGGGTTATTAATAGCTGTCGTATCTTTTCTGACATTCAAGCATAGTTTTGATAGATTAAAGAGACACAGGCTCCAACAACATATAACAGCTCTAACATTAGCACTTGTCTACATAACCTTTTCATTCACAATACAGAATATTAGTACAGAGGAAAATCAAAACCAACAGCATAATCTTCTGCACATACATATACTTATATACCTATTTATAATGTTAAAATAAATAAAATTGAAGTGTATGTTTGTAATATCAAAATAACAACTTTTTACTATATTCATTTGAAAGTATATACGGCACTTAAAAACATTTTTTTATATTTTGTCTATTTGTATAACTGTTTGTTCCGGCTAAACCGATTTTTATGAAATTTGGTATGAAGATACTTTTAACTCTGGGGAAGGACCTTTAACTCTGGGGAAGGAAGGAATCAAAACCTACGGGGTACAATTACAATTAAAGAAAAGAAATCTGAAAACCGTAAATTTGTAGTTACACGAGTAAGTACCTACAAAGTACGAAACCCTCGGTACTCGAGTCCGACTCGCACTTGACCGGTTTTTTACTTTTTATCGACATACCACGTGGGCGAAGCCACGGGAAAATTATAATATGCCAAGAAACTGTAGGCATCATAATCAGAATTATTATCATGTTTACAAATTTTGTTTGTATGCTTAACATGTCATTTAAATGTGTCTAAAAATAAATTTATTTATTATTATTAATAAGCGGAACGTTCAATAAGTTTCACAGGTTTTTAGAGCTAAATAAAAGATTATTATTTATTTATTTCTAACACACTTAACCTATTTTACAATTTGGTTTTAGCTTCACAACGAAAACCTCCAAGGATTTATCTGTAAATAGAAATAAGATGATTTCCTAAAAACAATAATCAACGGGGTCATATTTCAATATTCAAACAAGAAAACTGTAAAATAATTCAAAGGAAATCCCACTGAAATCCCAAGACACGTGGTTTAGAGCTGTTCCAGTAAAAAAATCCTCACAGTTAATCTGACAGCGAACGGTCCGGTCCCGGCGGCGCGCGGCGCTCCTGTTTGCATCCGGGCGAAAAATATGATAAGAGGTTCAAATGTTATGTCTGTGAAGTTTTTGAATCAGTTATTTCGTTTGTTTTGGGGCAATAATGGTGAAAAGTATAAATAATTTTTAATGTAAAGTTCGTTCAATAATTTTAGATTCAGATACTAGAAAATCTTAACTAGAAAAAATATCGATGTGGATGCAAACTATGCTCCACCCCTTATCCTGCTCTCTGTGTCCCAAAACATGCAGCCATAGTGACAAATTGGCAAAGATCTGAAATACAGTCGTGCCAGCGACACGAAGAAGAAAAGTCTTCAAAGTTAAGATCCAGTCACAAACCAGAAAGCCTGAAAAGAACAGTAATTTCAACAGTCTAACCTAAAGATATCGATATCGCCCAGTAATCGGGTTATAGACGTAAGATAACTGTCGCTCCATATACTTATATTGTATACTGAAAACGACCATAGTAGGGAAAAGTCTTGATTGTAATGAAGTCCCCGCCGTCATTCGAGTTTCGAATGCGTCTCAGTTTGTTTGTGCTGTTTTTGCGGATTATATATAGGTTATATTGGTTTTTATTGTTTACTAATGGCACTCCCCACTTTCGCACGGGTACAATGTATTTGTTTTTATTTTCCATTTTTTTTTTCATACATACCTACCTTGTCCTGGCATTACCGAACACCACAAAAAAAGAATTATCCAATTTGGTGCAGTCGTTTATTAGGCGTGTACATACATTTCGGCGATTCATTTTTATATATACCTAAATATAGATAGATTAAAAATAAAAATCATTACAAAACTGTTTTTTTTATTTGATCCAAACGTGGCGAACCCCTGAATGTGTGTTTACAAAGTTATAGCTTCTCGTGACGGGGACTTAGTATTGTGAACGTCCCATTGTGTCACCCTCTGTAAATTTCTACTTTTATAGTTATCTGTAATTCATATGACGTATCTACTTACATCGTTATACCATTATTTACCTTACAATTCTAATCTCCACTCTATTAGTGACTTTTGTGGACACGGTGTTAATTCATTCAGATTTGTTATATTTGTAATTGCAATCACGTCATTTGGTTTAAATATGTTCGTATTTTTATTATTTTACTAGCGCCCCCCCCCCCCCCTACTTCGCACGGGTGCAATTTTTTTTTCGAATTTCCTACATTTTCTTTCATACAAACCTTGTCCTGACAATACCGAACACAACAAAAAAATAATTAGCGAAATCGGTTCAGCTGCTCTCGAGATTTGCGCTTAGCAACACATTCAGCGATTCATTTTATATTACAGATTTATCTTTTAAATATATTATTTTAAATGTTGTAAATGTGAGAACGTTGCAGGCTTTATAGATTGTAGATTTGTAGACCATTTTCTATTTGGTTAGTACTTGCTGACAGGCTTACCCTGTCCTTGTATACCTGTAAACATTGTAAAAGCCAATTATTTTCAAAAGAGTAACCGTAGAGTTTCTTGCCAGTTCTTCTCCATAGGAAACGACCAATTGGAACCGTGCACCTAGCTTGTGACGTTTCTTGTTGATTTTAATTATCATAAAGAGTATTTTATTAAATTCTATTCCACCCAAACATTTTGAGAAATGCTGTATCAAGTCACCTTTAAAGCAACCTACCAAAATAGGCAATATTTGTTAAGGAGAATCCGTCTAAATTTGAAAAACTCACCAAAGCACAATAAAATCAAAAAAACACAATACTGCACTTTTCTCAAAGAGTTGTCTCGGCATGGGTCCAAAGATTTACAATAAACTACCAAAAACTGTAAAAAGTATGACCAACATAAACCATTTTAAATCGCAACTTAAAAAGTTCTTGATTGAAAAGGCTTACTACTCTATCAATGAGTTTTTGGATGATAGAAGCATAAAATAAAAAAATAAATAAAAAATGTCCGATCCACTTGTTATTCTATCTTGTTTACGATGTTACTAGTTTGAAACAGTTTTATTTAGTTTGTAGCTTTTTATGCCTAATTTGTACGCCTTGCAAGGCAAAACATAGTGATACAACGCAAATTTTATACCATGTACCATATTACCTATGTTCAACAAATAAAATACTTTGACTTTGACTTTGAAAATCACAGAGAACAGGGGGCCTTAAAAGGCCACTTTAGCAGAATCATAAAATAATTCATATTACGCAATTCATCTGTTTGATAGTTTCACACCTATATATCCCTGAAGGGTTAGGCAGAAGTAGGTGTAGGTACGTATACTCCATACAAAACTGTCATACAAATGAAATTGCGTGATATGAATTGTTTTATGATTCTGCCAAAGTGGCCTTTTTAGGCCCCCAAACCATTGGAATTGGCAACATTGATACAGCGATTACAGTTTGTCCCCGGACACTAGTTCCGAAAGCTTCGTACACACCTTCCACCTAACTTAGAGGATTTTTGTGCAAAGCCCTTTGCGACACAATACTTGAGTTGAAAGCTCTTACACGTGAACTGTGAGGAAGTTGTCGTTATTACATATATTTACAGTGTTAGTAAAAGTTAAAGGTATAACATTGTAAAACGTAATTTGTGGTTCAAAATAATCCTATTAATATTATAAACTAGCTTCTGTCCGCGACTTCGTCCGTGTGGTAGTCGTAATAAACCGTAAAAAAACTCCCCGATGCTATTACTTCGTTTTCGCTTAGCGTTCTTTCTGACTTTTTTTCTTTTTGCTCGGCTCTTATTAGTCCTAGCGTGATGATATACGGGAAGATTGTTTTATCACCATCCAAATTTTTACAGGATGTTCTACCCATGAATACGAACAACTTTCAGTATGGGACCAACTCTGAAATCACGAAAAAAAAAATCTGCTGTTTCATACATTTTGTTCAAGTAGGTATTGAACTTTTGTATGAAACAGCAGATTTTTTTTTCGAGATTTCAGAGTTGGTCCCATAGTTAAAGTTTTTCATAATCAAGGGTAGAAAACACTGTAAAAATTTGGATGGTGATTAAAAAATCTCCCTGTATAGCCTTTCTCAAGAATTAGGCTACCAAATACAAAAATAATTTTACAAATGCAACTGGTAGTTTCAGAGATTAGTGCGTTCAAACAAACTCTTCAGCTTTATTATTAATCGAGACATAGATGTGAAAGTTAATCAACCATTTCTCAATCGTGCAAAGACGACTGAACGAATATACGTTTGGCACATAGATAGTTTATAACCTGGATTAACACAAAGAAAAACTGTTGCTCAAAAAAGGGATGGTAGAGAGAAGCAGAGTATTTAATTTATAACCGACTTATATTCACAGTTTGCACCACGCATACAATATAAGAAAGCAATGATGACCCAGTGGGATCGGCCTCGACTTACGAGTTGTAAATCGTGGGTTCGAACTCGGGCAGGCTTTGAACTCAGTGTACTTTGTATATTTTATTTCATCACCACTGGTCACAACAGTGAAGGAAAACGTCGTGAGAAAACGTGTATGTCCAAGAACCAAAAATTCTAAGACATGTGACATCATCTACTCGTACCAACCCGCATTGGTGCGTGTGGTGGATTACTCCCTTTGAAAGATAGAGGAGGCCTGTGTCCCAGCAGTGGGAAAATTATGGGCTGATTGTGTTTATACAATTTATCGGTTAGTAAAGTAAACATAAAAACTTAAAATATCTAAAAGTTAAATAACATAAATTTAGACACAATCATATCAATTTTGACGGCTTACTGCCCGCACGACCTCTTTGAAGAGCAGTTACACCATTACATATCTCTGTTCAAACATGCACAACACGTACATACATACATGTATGTTGAACCATTCACGTCACACAATATGAAAGTAAACAAACAAACAGCTTCATAATTCCCGTGAAGGCAGGTAGTTCTGAACCCGGCCCGGCACCGCCCCGGGCCGGCAGTGCCGGCACCGGCCACGGCGACGGATTGAATAAACATCCACTGTTTGACATCAAACGAGCTATTGGTTGTCGGTTCAGATTGTAAATATACAATTCCTGAACGACCATCACCACTCCGGTGATGGTCGTTCACAAAATATTGTGGTTGGTATCCGAAGATCGCGCAGGCTTGAAATTGAAACAGAATTTGTCGTCTCAAAGATAATTTTATTGTTTAAAATAGCCGTTTAATTTGCACGCCTTAATAATGAGGCGGTATGTTCTATTTCCTGATTCTAGCTAAGTAGGTACCTATCTACGTGTTGACTGTTGTTTACTATTTTTACCTGTTCAGGAATTAAAGTGTCAACTTGCTGGGTAAAGCTGAAAAAGGAAGTATCATCACGACTACATCTGGTAAAAAGTAAATTGTGGGAAGAGATTTACTTAATACTAAACTGCAAAACTCACAAAAAATAACATTGTGATTTCCTGCTGGAAAGCACACCCCAAACACACTGTTTCATAAAACGGGTGAAACAAAAAAATGTATATGAAAATGAAACAATAAATCATGCGGAACACGGAGTATCGAGCGAATGGGCACGTAAGGTCGCCGTAAGAACGTTAATTTATTTTGTGACTGTGCCTACGGCGGGAATATGAAAATTTTCTCCGTAGGGAGTCGTGGCAGACGGGCGATACCCGTGTCCTTTGTACTTTCCATTCAATGGCTTCAGGCTTTTACATTCAGATTCTTCCATTTCCCAAACAAATAAATTAAAAAGTGTACGAAAACACGGACGAATGGTATTTCTTCCATAGTGTTTAAAATCTCTAACCCCAATTAATTCTTAGCTAAACACCTGAAGGCCAATTCTCGTAACTTAAACCGTTGAAAATCTATTCGCAATCTCATCTCGGCGACAAACAAAAGTCAAAAATGTAGAGAATCTAGAGGTATTTTTGACAAATTGAGACTGAGATCAGAGGGGCAATTCTCGTAATTTTAAGAACGTTCACAGTCTGATCTCAGTCTCTATCTGTCAAAAATACTTCTAATTTCCCTACATTTTGACAAGTTTTTGACATTTGTTTGTCACTGAGATGAGACTGCGACTAGATTTTGAACGTTTTAAATTACGAGAATTGGCCTTCAGACCTTTCAGCCTCATGTAGGTACAGAGCGAGCCTAGTCTATTGCCTTTGGACAGTCACAAATCAGGGCTGCGACTGAGTTTCTGATAGTAGGTATATATTATAGTAAAATACGTAGTTATAAAAAAACAGCTGTTCCATCGAAAACTGCAATACGCATTCAAAATTTATGGACTAGCAACTTCTTTTTAAATTGCCGACGAGAAATTTCAACGCATTTCAGTATCATGTACTGAATCCAGGTTAACAGTTCGCGCGTCGATGTCCTACCACCTTTTATACATGAAAAACTTAATAACAGTCTGCCCGACCAGGGACCGACTGCACCCAGGGCTCCCCGCACATCAGACGCGCTGGCGTCCACTAGACCAACGAAGTCATCAAATAGTAATAATCTATTACTTAAAGTGAATCACAGCCTTTTCTAAGCGTGTGAACCGCCAGTCTGCTCCTCCATTACCCCACTAGTCCGGTTTAATTGGAACACAGTAATTTATCGTGGGATCTCTGTTATCCGATTACGGACCTATCGAAATTGCATTTGAACGAGGGAATTAATTTAACTATGCACATACGATCGTTGGTCTGTTGTAGTGTCTGATTTGAACAGTCTTGTGCCTCATCTAGCTAAGCTTGTCCAATACAAATTGTCTTGATCACCTCTTAATTAATCATTGCTAGGAGCATGTAAAATAATACATTACAGCAATGTTATGATGACCGACGATGACGATAACCGTTTAAAAGATACTGTTTATACTGTCCTGCATTATTCTATAGATCTTATATAAAATAAGTACCTATCTGTAAACACACAACAAATCAGAAGAAAATTTCAACAGAAAGCAACGTTTGCATGAAAAGTTTTAGCCAATTTTAACAACATCACACATCAGTGAAAACTTTCCAAATAAATGTTACTTTAACTCCGAGGTGTAAAACAAAAACATCTAAAAATCAAAACACACAATCCGTCGACGTTACTTTTACAGTGAGTTGAGCTCAGTTGAGCTGCGTTGAGCTGAACTCACGATAACAAAGACAAACATGGCGGCGTGCAAACAGCTGTTCGCTTGTTTTGTTTCACTTTCTGATGACGGAACACTAACAATGTTAGCTCTGTTCATTTGTTGTGTACTCAAGCTTTTTCTCTGGCGTTAGTAGCCTTAAATATACAAGGTACGAGTACACCTTTGAAGCTTACTGAAAACTGAAAATTAATGTAAGGTGTTAATACTGAAGTTTTGAATTTATTTCGGTTTGGTCTGCTGAATACGATACTTACTGAAAAGATTTGTCCTTTATTGAAGTTAGTAGCAAGGCTTTTTTTTAAGGATGGGAAATCATCAAATGACCGCTCCCGCTCTGGGTGGAGCGGAAGGGAGTGTCAGACTCTTACTGACTAAAACCCATCCGTGTTCCTTCCTTAGCCCTTTATGTTCCGGGGTAGCGGTAACCCTTTCGGACAATCCCGCTGGACTTCTAGGTCTGTACCGTTTAGGGTGTACCTGACTTCTAGGGTGTACGGAAGTATCCTCTTCTCTCACACTCATGAAAGGTCTTAAATAAAGTCATGGGATCACTTTTCACTAATCTATGTACAGTCAACAAAAGAGATAAGTATGCAGGATCGTCGGACATAGTTGAATTTTAGTAAGAAACCGATGAATGTTGTCGACTGAAATCTAATTTGACAAATGAGCTGTTTGTTTTGTATTAATAAATTTAAATTTTATTCATCCATCGGTTTCTTACTAAACTTCAAATATATCCGACGATCCTGCATAGGTACTTATCTCTTTCGTTGAATGTACATGGTAGGTGAGCTTTACGGAAAACCACACTGACGATTTTTCATGAAGAGGTCTGTTGAATTAGCCTATGGACCGTTGCTAATCATAGCATAAGGGTAATCAGCCTATAATGTTCCCACAGCTGGGACACAGTTCTCCTCTCTTCGACAGGGAGTGGGCTGTAATCTACCACGCGGGCCCAGTGCGGGTCGGTAGATGTCATGTCTTTGAATTTTTGGTTCTAGTACATGTCGGTTTCCTCACGACGTTTTCCTTTACCGTTTTGAGAGCAGTAGTTATGAAATTATTTGCACAAAGTAAAGCGCCTGTTTCGGTTCGAACCCGCGACCTACAACTCGTAAATCGGGACCGTTACCACTCGGCCACAATTGCTCATAGACTGATCATAGGCCTCTTCCTAATTACCACACCTACTTCAGGTTGTCAGTTATCTATCCTGTCCTGGAACCGTCTTACGTACGTTTGTCGGAGTATGGACTCTTGTCCTCTCCAAGCTACGTAGTTTATTCGGTAACTCCCACTCCACACAGTAAAGAACTAATGGAAAATTTGCATTTTCTGCCACAACGTAGTACCAAGCTTGGAAACTGCAAGGCTTAATAATTTGTGATTGAATCGCTGGCGCGCGCCCAGCTGGCGGGGCGGCCGATAACGATAACATGATCAGGGAACCTATCACTGTCATAGTTTTGGATCGAGGGGAGATGTAGGGACACTGATGCTGATGACAATGAAGTTTTGGAATATGTGAACTTACACCTATCGAAAAAAACATGTCAGTAGCTCAGTAGTCCGGGTAAAAGCGTAGGGCAAGAGTCCTACGGCCCACTTCATGAAATGCTGTCACTGGCTGCTATCGACACCTGTAATAACAACAGCGGGGACTAATTGCTTAACACACTAAAAGTAGCAAAGGGTTTCATTTTGACAGATCAACAACATACATTGCGTTATTTATATTGTTTACTTTCGAACATATGAATTAAATATGCTTCAAAATTATTCGGTAGTGTATTACGCAATTAGGATATTGGTTTGCTGATAAGTAGCCTACCCTAGAGAAAACGTTTGAATGTGTTTGTAATATTAACAACTTGAATAAATCCGCAAAACTGTTTGGGCATGGTGGTTGGTAGTAAGAACGTCCCCACGGACCGACACTGAAAGTTAATAAGCCTCTTTCAGTAAAAAGAATATTACTTTTATAGTATTTTACCAGAGCTATACCTACATACATAAAAACTTGCCTTATACCTTTTAAATCTTTTTAAAGAATCCCGCGGAGCGGCGGGCTTTAATTAATATTAAATAATTAACATTTTTGTACCAAACTGAAGTTTTTGAGAAATATTCCTTTATTATTAACATCTTGTGATAAATAACTGGAATTTTTATGTTCAACTTAATTGACTTGTTTTGTTATAAAACTTGCGTTCCTGGTTTATACAAAGTAATTATTTCATAATTAAATAATACAGCAAACGTTGTTGTTACTATTTTTCCCGAGGTCAGTCTGCAAACCGATTCAAATTGGGTCAAACTAAATATTAAAGAAATTAGTGTACCTACGCGTATTATTTATGAACTATTCACTGCAAAGCGCTAGAGAAACATTAAAGCGTTAGTTATTTATCTGCAGAGCAATTTGTGAGCGATTAGCGATTTTGGACCTCTAGGAATGTAGTCTGAAGTGCTTATGTCAGTGTTCAACTGTTCATTTCACCAATAAAAATTTTGAGAAAAGAAAAATAATAGCAAATATTTTGATGATGTTATATAGAAGTTTCAAGAATCTTCTAACCTGCTGTCTCCATTCCCTTGAGCCAGCAATGAAGTAGGTAAGCTGAGTCGCCTAGCAAAGTAAACAGTGCTAAACTAATGAATTGCCCCGAACCGGTGTATTTTATTACGACTGTATACTATGTGCAAACTGCATAGTAATACTGTTACTACAGCGTTTTTGTAGGTAGGTACAGTAAGCCACAAAACGATGTATAACCTCGACAAAAATTCGATGTGTGTACATATTTTCGAGACTGAATGTACGTTTATCGAAATAGCTTTGAATTTTGTGATTGACTCGGGTCTTACTCGCATAATCAACCATATAGGATACAAAAACATTGAATAATATAGTAAAAAAGTCATTCCCAACAGAAATTTACTTCATTATCATCATCACCCTACAGCAGTCCACAGCTGGACATATGCCTGTTCAATTGCACGCCTTACTTTCGTCTTTAATTTCCCAGCAGCTTGGATTCGTGCCCGGTTGATGGGAATAAGCTAGCTCCCTATTACTGGAAAAATGTGAGTGTACTGTACACCTCTGCCTGACCCTTCGGTGTATACAGGCGTGATGTTATATTTGAATTAATCCAATCTACACAGATATCAAACTACAAACAGCCAACGAAACTCAAATTCAGATTAGTGCCTATTGATTTAGTTATTTTGAATAATATCCGACCTACAAACTCGGCTTATTATGCGAAGGGTCAAATCAAAATGACGGACATTTTCAGTAATATTCAGCGTTTCAGTAATATTGTAATAGTTTAAACTAGGTCGGGATGTAGGTATAGGATTTGGCTATGTTTTGTGATTGTTTACTGTATGATATGAAGGCAGATATGCTGTCTTGATGGTCTGGCTCGTGGCTAAGTAATAACAGCCGCACGGGTCGATCGATCAGGTTAAGCTACGCTTGCCGAGGTTGGTCCGTGGTTGGGTGACCATCTTTACATTCCGGGGTCACCTTGCCTCGGAAAGCGCGCTAAGCCATTGGTCCCGGCTGTCATTTGTAGATCTTTGACAGTCATTAATTACGGGTCGTGAGAAACCCGAAAGTCTGACAACAAGTTTTGACCAAGGAGTATCGTATTACCGTAGGAGTAAGGAGTATCGTGGGTAGTGGAGGTCAGATATGCAGTCGGGCCATGTAAAATACTGGTATTCAGCTGCTGAACTGGAAGCCGACCACAACATAGTTGGGACAAAGCTAGGCAAATTGATATATGTATGCTGTCTTGATATGTAGGTGCCTACGTTTTATTTAAGTCCCGTGTCATTAAAGGCTAAATATTGCTAGATCAAACTTCTGAACACAGTGTAAATTAAGGCGAATTCTTCAATTCTTTTAATTTTTATACAGATAAACATCTTTATCTGATGTCGTAGTGGTACTATGGCAGTTCCTAGAAAAAAAAATCGTCTGGGAAGATAGGATCCATGGGGAATCGTAAAAGGCGAAGAACTCCTACAAGAGGATAGGCAGTAGCACTTTCCGAGGGATTGAATTTTTTTCTCCACCATTCGTAGCTAGAGCGTTTTAAAAGTTAGGTAATATTATTACACGTTCTAACATATTCGCCAAACCATCTCTGAAACACACTAACGAGCCGCCACGCCATAATCGCTAAACTTTCCACTAGGAATAACTTCAAAAGGGTTCAAAATTATGAAACGTCATTAAGCTATGCCAGAAAAAAATATATAATAAGTATAAAAATCCCTTTGAAAGAGCGGAAAAATATATTGAATATTCATGACACTTTTGTAATACCCTTAGGGATACTGCGGGTTGGAAAAAAAGTTAATTGAATTTCCACAGAATATTTTGGAAGTCTATTTAGATTTTGAGTGAACGGCTAAACGCCTTTATTTCTGTATTGGGTAGGAGGCTGCTGTTTTAGGCGACTGGCACACTGCTTCGTTTCACGCAGCGGTGTGCGGGAAACGGAGCCAAAAACGATGCGCGTGAGTGCGTTTTTATTGAATTTGTATGTAAAAAATCACGCGCGTGATGGGTGCGTTATCTGCGCCCTGCTGCGTGATGCGGTACAGTGTGAACCTCCCCTTACTGGCGAAGTTAATTCAGTTTTATTTAGATACAGATTGCCTTGAGGAACTTCATGTTCAACTTTCTTTGTAGAAAAGATAAGTAATTAAGTTAAAATGGCACACTAATTGCATAACATACTTTCAATCGCAATCTGAATCATTTTGAAAGATATTTCTAATCCATTGGGTCAAAAATTTTGAAAAATTTGTCTGCTCAACTATTGAGCAGACAAATGTTTTCGAACTTATGAACTCCGCCTCAACAACGTAAATAACACAATTAATGTTGTAATCTAATAATAATAATAATATAGTTTATTTCTCTCATAAAGGTGCATTGTTACAGTAGTGTTAGTATACAATAGTTGCCTTAGGTATGCTAGAACCTTTGCGAGAGCTGGAGTCTGAACTAGGTTCGAGACCTGTGTGACAGATCTCCAGGCTCACACCCCTATAAACATTTATCATATTTAACGGCATCTTGATTCATTTTAAACACATTATCACTATTTGAAAAACAGTTTAGGTAGAGAGGTAAATCTATAATAATTGCGGTACAATATTTGTGAGGTGTAATGTAATGTGATGTTATTGTAGGATTGCGTGCGTAGTGTAGTGTGTGAATGTGTGAGGGTGTTATGTGTATGTGCATGTAAGTCCTGTATGATAGTTTGTGCTTGTTAAATATGAGTGGGAAATACGTTCCAAATTATTTAATGATTTGTATGATACTTTCTGTACTTTCATAGTCCATATCCAGCAGCCAGTTCCTTACAGTAGTTTTGCATTTATATTTAACCGTTGAGTACATATGTAAGATTTTATTAACTTTATTGTATACATAAGGACCGAGGAAGTATAAGAATCGTTGGGCTAGCTTTGTGTGAACAGGAATGGACGAACACACTGTATGCTTTCGTCTCAAGGCTTCGAACTTTTCGGGGTTATATGGATTGCGGGAGTGGAATCTGTTACGCAATTACCCCGCAAGTCCCATGGGACACGATTTTGATATTGAAACGAACGTTATTAAGACATATTCTTTTCAACATTCTTATTAGCCAATTGAATGAAAAATCTAAAATCGGAATCCGGGGTCAAGACATATTCGGTGTTAACGCCGACGAGGATGACGTACTTCCACCACTCAAAGAGGACGAATGGAGCCAATAAAGTAGATTACTTTTCATCAAAATAAACGTATTAGATTCCAATAAAACAGGGACGTCGCGACACCGATGTCCAGAGGTTGGAATAAAATTAAATTAATGGCCACTACCGATACTGAGGACATACAACAGGAAGCAGAAGGCTCACTCACTGTTGTGCACGACCAATAACATAACATCACGCCTTGTTACCCCAAAAGATTAGGCAGGCAAAGGTGTATTATTATAAGGTTTATTTATAAACGATGCTTTAAGTTAAAGAGACGTTTTAACGTCAGAACTGTATGGTTAAACAGTTGCTAGTCATTACTTAACTTTAAGCAATGTTTATTAGTTAGTTGTCACGCCCTTTATACCTGGAGGCTTTTATTTAGGTAGTTATTACTTTTGATTTAGTATTTTTATTTTAGCTTGAGTACGTGTAGATTTTTATGGTATTTGTTGGTATATTGGCGTGGCTAGCTAACATATGGCAAATAATTTTATCGAATGTTCTGTGTCCTGTAATGTTAATTAGATACTTTGCAGATCTAGTTTTGTATACAGTCGAGTATTTTATAACTGAACAGACAGCTGTGCTGCTGGGGAGTTTGTTGCGCCACTTCTTCTCCCCAGCGAAAGCACTAGGAAGTGGTGAAGGGCGGGCGTTTTGGGGGACTGTCTTATGTAATTTTGACGTTCGAAAAGTGCTGATTCTCAGCCTAGTTTGAATAAATGACTTTTGATTTTGATTTTATGAATAAGCCCTACAGATACACCCACATTACGCATGTTATGCTTAAGTCCCATGTGATATCTCTTGTATATGCTGTTGGCGTACCTAACCATACTTAATATTATAAATTCGAAAGTTACTGTCTATAAGAAACCATTTCACGCCTAAACCACTGAACGGATTTACCACATACGGACATAGACTACGTTTTATCCCGGTTGCACATTCCCTTGGGATAATTTCCTTCATCAATAAAATAAAAATTAAATAGTTTTGCGTTTTAACAAAAAGGAGGATGTTTCAGTCCCTTCTCTGTGTGTTTACAATTAGAGCGGTATTATTTTGAGTTTAAGCCTTCTACATATTCTCGTGTAGTGACTCAGCAAGAGAGTACCTACAGCGACGTCAGCGACAGAGGAAAGTGGAATTATTCAATTTCCGTAGAAAGCAAACCAGAATCCAATTGGCACAGGTTTAAATCGGTTTTACTTGAATCAGACATCGTGGGGTGGTAGCACTAGTATATTAATATTCATGAGTAAAGAAAATATTGTAATGTAAGTTAACACACTTATAAGTTAACTGTAATAACATTTATTATTCATTCACTGAAACGTTAACTGTAATAACATCCGTGAAAAACACGTTCACTTACTTACATTTAATGGTAATGTGATATTTTCCCAAATTTGCAAAAAGTTCAAAATAATATGACTATGAGTGTATAAAACATGGATTGTGCGTGGGATGAACGCGATATGTAGGTATGTGTAGGAGTTAATACTTACACTTGTATAGAGACAAGAAGAAAGTACCGACGTCACACAATCCTACAGCGCGCGAGCAACACTCGCAACACTCGCCTGGGAAGTTGCTCCAACCTAAAAAAAAAACTGTTTCCGGAATACATGATATCTACTAATAAGTAGGTATATTGAGTTCTAAGGTTAACCAAATCGTGGTAACACTTTCTTGTAAAGGTGCTAAGCGTAGGGTCCAGTTAGGTTTCCGATCGAGTATAGTAAACCCCAAAAAGATACGGTCAAAATTAATTTCATTTATCGTTTTCCATAAGTAACTGGGTTGTGTAGGTAAAATACACAATAACTCCCTGTAAAATACTGGTATTCAACTGCATCCGGTTAGACTGAAAGCCAACCACAACATAGTTGGGAAAAGGCAACGCAGATGAATCTTTGTTCCATAATATTGTATCAACATACCAACAAAACATTTTACAAATTGTTTATTAAATATTACAACATTTTGGAACAAAGATCGTAGATAGTTAAATGATACTTAGTCCGTGTATACAACTTTTTGGGGCTGACTGTACTCGATCGGAAAGTGTTATTGGGTTTTACCATGATAAAGTTATAGCAGTCTGACAGTCAGAGGTCATTATTGGTTATAACATAACAGCATAACATACTCAGCCATAATGTTCCCACTACTGGGACACAGGCCCCCTCTCGGCGAGGGAGGGCCATAAACCACCACGCGGGCACAGTGCGGGTGGTAGACAAGTCACATATCTTCGAATTTTTAGTTCTAGGCCATGCCGGATTCCTCACGATGTTTTCCTTTATCGTTTTGAGAGCAGTGGTGATGAAATAATTTACACGAAGTAAAGCGCCTGTCTGGGTTAGAACCTACGACCTTCAACCACTGCTCTATATTGGCAGTAGGCTGACCCCCTATTACCTACTCTAGCTCTAGCGAACCTACCCTTCGGGAAATACGGTCGTAATTTCTTGTTTTATTCTCGAAAGGTAAACCAATTTTATAATTGGATCCCATTCACAGACTACACAGCTTTTTCGGCACAAAATTCATTTATTATCTCAATTTACTTGTTATAATTTAGCAGAACTTAAGCCGGGACTCAGATGTTAATGAATAGAGTTATTTATGCTAAAATATTAAAGTCTTTTGGGAACACCGGCTCGTAATGCGGATGGCGAATATTAAGCAGTTTCTTGATAATAATGTTGCTGAATCTACGTTTTACAGAGCGGTTGGAATAAGCTGGTGGCTTTGTGTGAGAAAATTATCACAAAGTTCTTAAGTAAGTACCGAGTTTTAGAGAGAGACACACACAATCTTTCATCAGCATCGTGTTTCTGAATCGAAATCAACACAAAAATTTGCAATACATACTCGTAGGTATAATTTTGACACGAAATTAAGTTTCCTTTCAGAAACCTTGCGTTGTGCAGGACACATGACGACACATCTAGTGAGATTTTTCCAATCCCACCAAAAACATTTTCATGTATAATGTTGCCAAGACGAGACCACTTATAGCTCGCACTGTCAAAAAGTTATCAGAAGGCCAATTCTCGTAATTTAAAACGTTCAATATCTAGCCGCAGTCTCATCTCAGCGACAAACAAATGTCAAAAACTTGTCAAAATGTAGGGAAATCAAAGGTATTTTTGACAGATTGAGACTGAGATCAGACTGTGAACGTTCTTAAAATTACGAGAGTCGCCCCTCTGATCTCATTAGAGCCAAGCTTCTAACTGTACACGCCCTAACTTCACAAACTCTACACCATAGTCAAAATATGTGGCTTGGACGTTTCGTTACTACAAGAACTATTGTTTATCAGAAAAGTAATGAACAGTGAATAAATGTTTCACCTTACGCCCATGTGATTGCGCCAAAATATCCTTGTAATCGTAGACAGAGGAAAACGTAGTATTATAAGTCCATGGGAAAACGTAACACTCTAATATAGTAGGCGCACAGGTTGCAAAAGCGTCCCCGAAAAAGAAACGTGTGGGGTCGGAGTACCCCTGCAGGATTGAAGTTCAAAATAAAAATCCAAGATGGCGGCTGCGAAAATTTCAAAATTACGATTGTACATTTTTGCAGCCATCATCTTGGATTTTCATTTTGACCTCACTATCGGCTTCAGCACCCTCGAAAACCATGTTAACTATCTTTCTCTCTCTCTGTCTCTTTCTATTACATAAATGAAAAGGCGCATGGAGGGGACATAACGCTTTTTCATTACGTGACGATTTCTTTCATTTTACTCCTACCACAAGATACGTAAAAAAAGAACTTTGTTCCAAAAAACGTGTTCGGTCGAGGACCCGAACGAAGGGACGAAGTTCCTTACGCGATACTCGCACGCATGCACAAACACTCGTATATAATAGAAAGAGACAGAGAGAGAAAGTCGCATGGAGGGGCATAACGCTTTTTCCGTAGGTACATACGTGACGATTACTACTAATCAACTCCTACCGCAAAGCGCGAAGATTACCTTATATTCATAAATAATAGCGTAAATAAACATTCTTACTCCCGAGGAGTGTCGTAAAAAACGTTAGAATCGGATCGTGCAACCGTCCTCCTTGGGTAGGTTGTGGGTCGCTGCGGGTCGCTGCGGGTCGCCGCGGGTCGCCGAGGGTGGTCGCGGGTCGCGGTCGCCAGGAAATTGGACGCCAGCGCGAACTATCGCGGGTTTCATCGAGATGTATCGACTATAACAAAATGAATGGCCCTGTGTTGATTAAAAGCGAGTTTAAATTGTACACTCCATAGGTCTACTTTAATTATAGATGCTGGAGCAAATAAATCAGCATTGAAATTGGATTGTCAGTAGTTATATTAAATAAGTACCTATTTATTTTATTAATAAGCAGTAGGTACCTTTATTTGCTTATGTTTTAAAGTCTCTTTTGCGGCAGCTGTAACTTTTGAGCTTACAAGTCTTTTCAAATTACAGTAAGGAAGCTTTTGTATGACTTTTTGAAATGTTTAAAATTGTGTAGGAATCACGAATCACCTAGGTATATAAATTTTTGGGTAGTGCAGTTTTACCTCTGCGGTTAAAACTTCATCTCTTAGATAGGTATTCCACATCGCTGGCTGCTGAACTTCTTGGCCACCTTCGCTGTGTCCAGGAAACTACGATCTCAAACAATTTTTTTATGAACACATATGCTTCCTGACCTTTTTTTTCTCAGAACAACTCAGCTAATGTATTATAGATTGAATTCCTTTTTAAAATCTGTGCAAATTAGTTCCAACGAGTCTAAAAGCGGATTGCAATCGATTCGATAGTTAATTTGTTGTTTGGTAGTAAATTCGTTATAAAATATCCTAAAAGTGTTGGATCACTTGTTAAAATATTAAACCACGTATTACGGATAATTAGTTTATTTCACTGCAACTACAGTAGAATTCACAAATAACACAGGGTAGTTTAACATTTTTCTCAAAAAAAAAAAAGGCACGAACCAACTTACTTGATAAAAACGACTCCTACATATTTTAAACAGGGTGATTGGCGTTGTTGGTGGTCCGGTAGTCACGGAGACACGGACTTAATGTTCAATTATGGAATAATATTTTCTTTTTTCTTTACAATTAATTTACTGGCCTAAAATAAATACAAATGTCAATTGTATTTATTTTACCAGCTGAATTTAAAATGGAATAATCTTTTTTTACAATACATAAATGAATAAACTTTATTGTAACAGGGGGCCTAAAAAGGCCCCTTTGGCAAAATCATAAAACAATTCATATCACGCAATTTCATCTGTATGACAGTTTTGTATGGAGATTCGTAAAATGCTATAGGTAAACCTCTGCCTAACCCTTCAGAGATATATAGGTGTGAAACTGTCAAACAGATGAATTGCGTGATATGAATTGTCTTATGATTCTGCCAAAGTGGCCTTTTTAGGCCCCCTGTTCTAACAGTGTCTAGAATACCTAACTTTACATTATTAAAAATTAAGATGATTTTTTTAAAAGAAACTAGATTTGTAATCGTTTGGTATTATTTGACACTCAAGCATTTTATCAAAATATACCCTGAATTTGATACTCTTCTGATTTCTCGTTTCGTTAATATTTTTAGAGCTGCAATATTCTATTGTAACTAATAACCGTGTTTTGTATTTAGTTTTATTTAAAATTTAAAATTTGGATTACCTAAAAAATTATACGTTTTTATTCAATGCAGTGGGCATGATTTTTTATTTTCGCTACTGTGTAGGTAGTACATACTTACTACAAAAGTTGATACACGACTTCATGACGGTGAACGAAATCACAACCCCTCGCAGGCTCTCACTGACTCAATTGCCAAAAATCTAAAACACATCTACCTAAAAGCATTAGATTTTGTTCTACGGAATATACTAAAATCTCAAGAACCTAATCATAGAACTCAAACATCCTTCTTCAAAATTAGTCGCTTATATAAACTTAAGTAAATCGATTGTCAGTTCCCGAAGAACCCACCATCTTTGTCAGCAGCTCAAAGGGCCTTCTGAAGCGTGCGATGTTATAGATAAACGCAGCTTTGAACTCCATTCACTTTCATGAAAGATTTGCGGTATAATGAGTCTCTCTGATTGTCTGGCTGCTGATATTTTTGAATTTTAGGTAAGTACCTACTTCGAAATTCAAGAAGCTTTTGAAGTCTTCAGTTTTAAATACAACTGGACTTCTAATAGGTGGTCTTAGAAATCTGGTAGCTAAGTATACCTAGATTTGTAAATAGATGCTACGTTATTGTTAAATACCTTGTTGGTCTAGTGTTCGAAGCGCTTGGGTTTTGCCATTAGGAATTTTCCCAGTAGCAGTTTGGATTTTTTCCCATACCAGTTGATGACAGATGACAGAAAGCTCACTCCTTGTTACATGGGAATTGAACATAACAGGCGAAATGTAGGCGCAAGTAAGCTACCCCCCCCCCCCCCACCATTCACTGAGCAGTTCAGCACCCTCCACCCTTGCACCCTTCTGGGAACAGAAATTATGTATTTTTTTTTGTTAACCCCTCCGGGGGCCTAAAAAGGCCACTTTAGCACAATCATAAAACAATTCATATCACGCAATTCATCTGTTTGACATTTTCACACCTATGTATATATCCCTGAAGGGTTAGGCAGAGGTGTACCTATAGCATTTTACGAATCTCCATACAAAACTGTCATACAGTTGAAATTGCGCGATATGAATTGTTGTGTTGTGCTCTGTAGCCACGCCACCGTATATTTTTTTATTATAATATAACCCATTTTTATGTACGGTTGACTGTCATGACGTACATGCATTGTTTGTGAATGTACGAGTTTTAATTTAAAAGAAAAAAGTAAATTAATGTGGCGTTGCTGCGGAAAATTCTCTGCAGCCACGCCACCTGTAATCAACATTAGTAGATAGAATTTCAGCTATTTCTCTGAAGTTATATAATGTACGAACGCTGTGTATTATGTACACGTGATAAATATGAAAAAATATGTTAATTCTAAAGTTAATTCTAAACTCACAAATTGGCCCTGATAGTGTATTAAACTAATGTATTTTAGCGATTACTTCAGATTGACAGGAAATTTAAACAAAACAGATTTTATAAATACAAAATATTTCACCTTTATAATAATTAAAAAAAACAGGAAATCTCTCTCAAACAAAGAAAAATCTGTAAAAAATTCATTACACCAGATTTACAATGTATTTATGTATCTACATGTTATTATATTATTGTAAATTCAAAAAAAGTCCGAGTGAAATAGATCCTGAATATATATATAAATGGGATTTATATAATATATGTATATAAATGAGAATTCATGTTTGTATTTGTTTAACGCGAATCACTTTGGTAATCATAACACTCTCATTCTGAATTACGACGGTAACAATATGTTTTAATGACGATTGGGTCCATTTTCATTCAAAGAATATCCTATTTCTGCTCCAAGTTTAAATTTTTTGTCAACAAGTAACATTTCTAAAGGAACATCGTCAAGAGATATTTTTAAATCCAATTAAATGAAATGAAATTACAAGCCCTTACTTTACAATCAGTTATTGTTACATCTTCAATTATAGATATTGCTGAATTGCTCAATGAACTTACACCGTAGTCAGATAATGTAAGCTAATTTAATGGCACAAATAGTAGTATGGTAGTAGAATACAAAATTTTCTGGTTTCAGTTTTTTCGCAAACTGAACAAATTTTTGACACAATTGCACTGAAAATTTCATCATATAGAATTTTTTCTATCACAAAAGTTACATTACAACCGCAATTAATCACTTCTAGATTTCCTTGAACTGACAATTCGTAATAATTTTTAAGAACTTCGGTTCTCATTTTTAATGGATTAACTGGAACATCTTTATGTCGCAATGTACAGAGGCCAGCACATCAAGCTACCCCAATCTGTCAAATTTCTTTGATAGATTTCAACTTTACCACAAAGGTATAAGGTTCATATTCAATTGGGAAAATTTGACAGATTGGGGTAGGTTGATGTGCTGGCCTCTGTACTAACCAGATTAGAAAAAGGCTTATTCAATCAAAGTCAATGAACTAATAAACGCTGAAATACTAACGTAGTCTGTACAAATTACTACCAAAGCAGTGAGTACAGCATCGAACGCACAAGTGTTAGTATCTACAACTTTGTCAATACCAGAAGAACAAATCTTTTCATTTGGCAAATTCTCTATTATATTTGCTTTTACTTTAGGTTTGACTTTGTCAATCAAAGTTTTTGATTCTCTGTTTTATTCCGCCAGTTTTCTTCAAGATTAGGATTTTTTGTAAAAACGGATTCTTTAGTAAAATTAACTTTGTTATTAGTCTTGTCAGAAATGATTTCCGAATCAGTTTTAACATTATTGTCAGTTTTTACATTATCCAAACAACTGGAGTGCTCTATATATAATGCTCCAAGTAAGTGGTCATGTAGAAAGCTATTATAAAAATACAAAAAGTTACTTTTACGTAGTCGTAGTGGCACAATGAGAGTAGACGATTTTATAATGCAACGTACGGAATACTTATCAGGGGAAGTAAAGTTAGCCCTCTACAAAATCAAAATCAAAATCAAAAGTCATTTATTCAAACTAGGCTGAGAATCAGCACTTTTCGAACGTCAAAATTACAAAAGACAGTCCCCCAAAACGCTTCACCACTTCCTAGTGCTTTTGCTGGGGAGAAGAAGTGGCGCAACAAACTCCCCAGCAGACTACCTACACACACACACCTACACCTCTGCCTAACCATTCAGGGATATAGATAGATAGATAGAATACTCTTTATTATGCACACCATATAAATTCCAGGGTTACACAGCGAAAAAAAAATCAGCTGTTCCCTACATTTATGTTCATATAACTCGTCAAAATGTAGGAAACAGCAGATTTATTTTTCGCAATTTCAGGTTTGGTCCCATAGTAAAAGTTATATATAATGATGAGTATAATGACCTCTTAAGAGGTTGCTGGTGTTTTTCCAATAACCCTGTATAGGTGTGAAACTGTCAAACAGATGAATTGCGTGATATGAATTGTTTTATGATTCTGCCAAAGTGGTCTGTTTAGGCCCCCTCTCAAATCAAACTAAAATTTGCTGCAATGTTGAACACAAAACTGGTACATTACCCATTTAAGCCAACTGTGGGTAGTTACAACAAGCTCTAGTCGGACTTTTTTTTTAATTTACTATAATATAATAACATGTAGATACATAAATACACTCTAAATCTGGTGTAATGTATTTTTTACAGATTTTTCTTTGTTTGAGAGAGATTTCCTGTTTTTTTTTATTATTATAAAGGTGAAATATTTTGTAACCATTGTTATAACACGGATTTATAATAACTTACTTCTGTTTCTAAAATCTGTTTTGTTTAAATTTTCCTGTCAATCTGAAGTAATCGCTAAAATACATTAGTTTAATACACTATCAGGGCCAATTTGTGAGTTTAGAATTAACTTTAGAATTAACATATTTTTTCATATTTATCACGTGTACATAATACACAGCGTTCGTACATTATATAACTTCAGAGAAATAGCTAAAATTCTATCTACAAATGTTGATTACAGGTGGCGTGGCTGCAGAGAATTTTCCGCAGCAACGCCACATTAATTTACTTTTTTCTTTTAAATTAAAAGTCGTACATTCACAAACAATGCATGTACGTCATGACAGTCAACCGTACATAAAAATGGGTTATATTATAATAAAAAAATATACGGTGGCGTGGCTACAGAGCACAACACGAATTGTTTTATGATTCTGCCAAAGTGGCCTTTTTAGGCCCCCTGGACTCTGGTCCAAAGAATTCGGGATGGTCGACTGACTTCCGTTCCTACCTCAAAATGGCTACCTACCTTTTTTCTTTGCAACCATGACGTAGGTAATTCAGCAGTACTGATTTCTAGTGTCGACATTCGATGAAGCAGGTTCTCCTAAAAAAATATTAGACCGTCACCTTGGAAACATTAGGTAGGTTGTAGGTAACAAAGCCTAAGTAGGTATAACAAAAGATTTTCAACCATTGTAAATGGGGTCCAATCCAATAAGGATATAATAATACTTACAACCACGGGATAATATATTTATGTTGGACATAAAGGCCCCTGTAAATAATCCCGTAAGAAGGGTTGCGTAAAGGAAAACCAATAGTTCTCTGTTAACCCAAACACGCGTGTTGATAGTTTCCTTAACGTCTTAGTTTTAGATGCTGAAAGCATTGGATCGGGGTGGTGGTTGGCATGCTAAAGAGGTATTTGCAGCACTGGGACGGTGGTGACTGGTGACTAAATATAAAGATAAAATAAGATAAGTCTTTATTTGCTTTAAACATGGTATAAAGGTGTTACAGTCTGGTTTTTGTATATAATGTCCATATGTTTAGCTATACACAAATTGTATCAATTGCATGCAAAATAATTTATAGCTACACAATTTAATAATATTACATATCTAAACATTCGATTTATATCAATAAAGATGATGATTATATTATTCGTCCAATGGGTGTAGTAAAAACCGGCCAAGTGCGAGTTGGACTCGCACACGAAGGGTTCCTTACCACCATACAATATTTAACACTACATATAAAAAACGGCAAAAATATCACGTTTGTTGTATGGGAGCCCACCTTAAATATTTATGTTATTCTGTTTTTAGTATTTTTTGTTAGCGGCAACAGAAATACACATTCTGTGAAAATGTCAGCTTTCTAGCTATCACAGTTCATGAGATACAGAGCCTATTGACAGACAGACAGACGGACAGTGGAGTCTTAGTAATAGGGTCCCGTTTTTACCCTTTGGGTACGGAACCCTAAAAATGAGATACCCAGTGTATAGCGGGATGATGAGCAGCAGTTTTTTGTACGCTTATCTATTGAAAACCTACTAGGAGTCGGGCTGGACATCTAGTTAGACGAGGAGATGGTTGATGGAGTAAAGTTGTGACCGGATGGTGGCCAAGGTTAGGCCAAAGAAACCAACGTTCAAAAGCGCGTTAGGTTGATGATATTTACAAAGTCGAAGGAAACACCTGGATGAGGGACGCACAGACCCGGGAAGTATGGCGGAAGAAAGGGGAGGAATATACCCAGCAGTGGGTGATTAAGGCTGAAATGATGATGATGATGTTGATAAGGTATATTTATGTAGTTCTTACTAATTTCATAACAAAACTCACGGAATTATTTGAGAAGTAATATTAGTATAATATTAAAAAATAAGCTCTTTGATAAAACCTCGCTAGAATGTAGTGACTAGACCATATACTTAGGCTGTTACTAGTTTACTTTTCGGATCAGCACCCTAATTGCGTAACACACTATCAATCACAATCTGAATAACTTGGAAAGAAATTGCTAACCCATTGCTTCATATGTTCGAAAAATTTGTCTGCTCAACAACGTATACCTATAACGCAATAAATGTTGTTGAACTGTCAAAATGAAAGCCATTCCTAATACGTCACGCAATTACCGAGCAGGAGAAGAATCGAACCCAACACAAGCCTTCTCGTCCATCAACTGTCGGGTCGCACACAATCAACAACTCCAATCATACAAAAAAAAAAACCGGCCAACTGCTTGTCGGACCACACACAATGAAGGGTTCCGTAGTTGGAATGAATTTATGCCAAGAACAAACTTAACATTGTAGTTGTAAATCATGTTCTCCCATACATACTCGTAGTAACTGCAAATGTAGGTAAGTTGGTCGACTATTACTCGTAAACTTGTAAAACCTACTTAGCTGTGATAGTTTTCCTTTTAACTTTGTTTCACATATCCAAAAGCAACGATTTAACTGGCAGAGTGGGGTCACTTGACTCTAACTAAAATCAGCATTATAGAGCTTAATATTTCACAAAAGGATCCCTGAATTGGAAAATTGTTCTCACAAACCGGCAATATTTTTGAAATACCTATCCAACGATTGTTACCCCACACCATGGGGCAGAGGAGATAAAAATTATCCTTATTTACGTGTAGCGGCACCCTAAAAATAGTTTTTATCAAGATTTTATTTTACCACTTTGTCGGCGTGATTAGTATTTATATCTATACCAAATTATAGCTTTCTAGTACTAAGAATCTCTGAGCTAAGCAGCAGACGGACAGACGGACATGGCGAAACTATGTTAAGGGTTCCTTGTTGACTACGGAACCCTAAAAATACCTCCGTATTCAATTACTACCCACACCTAGGTACCTACCTACCTGCCTAATTAGCATAATTAGCAATAACAACACAAACAAAGTAATGCTTGGATACATGCAATTTATTTAGGTACCTACCTACTGTTGCGCGCCACAATTGATATTCGTTACCACTAGCGCCATCTAGTATCGAGTAGAAGAACTAGTGTCAAGAACCTTCTAGAAGTTTCGATGATAGAACTTTCTAGAACTATCGACATCTGGTCAGTTGGGGCCGGAATGTACTCGAACATTCTAGATGTTTCTACAATAGAAGGTTCTAGAACAATGTGAGGCCTATATAAGGCGGGAATGCTCCGCGAGCCGGGACAGTCTTGGATAAGCGACACAAGCGAAAACATCGAAAGGAAAGCGATCTTCAAGTGCGACTTAGAAGTGATCAGTAGTGCAATTGTGTTTCATAATTAGCTTTAAAGTTGTAATTTGTGTTTTTAATTAAAGTGTCTAATTTTTGGTTATTAAATCGGCAGTTTTTTAATTGTAACGAACCCCAAGCTCGTAACAATTGGTGTCAGAAGTGGGATTAAAATACCGATTTTACCCAAGGACGACACGGAGGGTATCCGTACCCGGAGTCAACGCCAGCAGGAGACGGACCAGAGGCGATTCGGTGGAGCAACGCTACAAAGGTCGGAAGGCCAGCTACCGACCACGGAGGCCGGAACGTCCACAGCTGCTCCAGCGTCATCACCACCAGATTTTGCTGCTCTGATGATGATGCTGCAGGAGCAGGCTCGCCGACAGGAGGAACAGGCCCGCCGTCAGGAGGAACAGACCCGGCGTCAGGAGGAACAGGCCCGGCGTCAGGAGGAACAGGCTCTTCGGCTGGAAGAACAGCTCCAGCGTGATAAGGAGGAGCAGGCTCGCCGACAGGAGGAGCAGGCACGCCGCCAGGAAGAGCAGATGCTCCTTATGAAGGACCTTCACGCTACCTTCGGGAAAGACATGAAGGAGATGAAGGATAAGGTTGCTCAATATGACAACCGCCTGTCGGAGGCAGAAACCCGAATTGACCAAGTGAATAATCGGGTTGACAATGTGATGGCTGACGTGAAGAAAACCGTGATGGCTGACGTTAAGAAAACGCTGGATTACCTTAAAGTTGGGGATGGAATCGCAGCTCCCGTAGCTACAACACCTTCGCTACGTGGATTCAAAGTGCCACCGTTCGACGGAACCTCTTCCTGGTCGGCCTACAAAATCCAATTTGAGGCTGTCATGAAGGCGAACGGGTGGAATAAAAGTCAGGCCATGACTGCTCTCACCCTAGGCCTACGCGACCAGGCTTTAACTGTTCTGGAAGCTATCGGTAAGGAAGTGACTTACGAGCAGCTCCTTGAGGCATTGGAGGCTCGGTATGGCGACGCTCACCTGGAACATGTGTTTCGTGCGCAGCTCAAGGATCGCGTGCAACGCAGCAGCGAAAACCTGCAGCAGTGGGCCCTAGAAGTGGAGAAACTGGTTCGCAAAGCTTACCAGTCCGTACCTGCGCTTATTGATGGGAACCTGGTGCAGGCATTCATCGACGGCATCCGCGACCTTGAAGTTAGAGCTGCTGTGAGGCTCGGTCACCACGGGACGCTTAAGGACGCCTTGGCCCATGCACTAGAGGTGGAAGCTGTGCGGCAGGATCATCGTTCCCATCGCGTCAGGGAGGTTGCAGCGGCTGCAGTTCGCGATCATAATAAAAGATACAGCCCTAGGTGCTACGATTGTGGGGAAAAGGGGCACCTTCGATCCAGTTGCCCAAAGCGAACTGCAGGAAGAGAAGAATGGCCTATCCGTCAGCAGCCAAGGAGATTGCCAGTAGCACGTGAAAATGAAGTGAAAACCATGATTGTGGGAAAGGTGAAGGATGGTGTTATTGAACCTTATCTAGTCCATGGTGTTCACCTGTAGTGCTAGTAAGGAAGAAAGACTGCAAGCATTGAACTAGGCAAGAAAGTAAAGAAGTCGTACCTGTGAGGATACTCAGGACAGACCTCAGCAACGAGTGGAAGGAAAGACTACAACGTGCACAGCAGGAAGATTCGGACATTAAGCCGATTCTGGAGTGGATGAAAACCAGAGCTCCTAAGCCCAAGTGGAGTGACGTCTCAGCGATGAGTTCGATCACAAAAAGCTATTGGGCCCAATGGGACAGCTTGGTGATTCAGGATGGAGTCCTGTGCCGTAAATGGGAAAATTCTCGTGGAGACAGCTGTCATTTGCAAATGGTTGTCCCTAAAGCTCAAGTACCGGATGTTCTACAGCTGTACCATAATGGTTGTTCAGGAGGCCATCTGGGAGTAAAACGAACTCTACTGAAGATACGAGAACGGTTTTACTGGGACCACTGTCGGGACGATGTTGAGGACTGGTGTCGCAAATGTACAAGTTGTGCAGCTGTAAAGGGACCTCAGACTCGTAGTAGAGGTGCATTGAAATTGTACAATGTTGGTGCACCTTGGGAGAGGATAGCCCTTGACGTTGCGGGGCCGTTTCCGGAAAGTGAAAGTGGTAACAAGTATTTCATGGTTGTGATGGATTACTTCACTAAGTGGCCGGAAGTCTTCGCCATTCCAAACCAAGAAGCTTCAACAGTTGCAGATAAACTGGTGCATGAAGTCTTCTGCCGTTTTGGAGTACCCTTGGAGATTCACAGTGATCAAGGAAGGAATTTTGAGTCCCAAATATTCCAGGAAACTTGTCGAGTTATGGGTACTCATAAAACTAGAACAACTTCTTACCATCCACAATCGGATGGAATGGTGGAAAGATTTAATCAGACATTGGAGAGATACCTGGCAAAAGTTGTGGAAAATCGGCAACGAGATTGGGACAAGCACATACAACCGTTTTTGTTGTCATATCGAAGCGCTGTTCACGAAAGTACATCGGTGACACCAGCTTTCGCAAACTTTGGAAGAGAATTACGACTGCCTGCAGACCTGATCACCGGAATACCACCTGATGCCCCACGCAGTATAACCGATTATGCGAATGACTTGCGGAACAAAATGAATGACATTTATGAGCACGTCAGACAATCGGGCCAGCAAATGTCTGAAAAGATGAAAACCCGTTATGACCGCAAAATGAACAATAAAGGGTTCGACGAAGGCTCACTGGTGTGGTTGCACAATCCAGTCCGCAGCAAAGGGAAATCTCCTAAGCTTCAAGCTAAATGGGACGGACCGTACCGGATTGTGACAAAGATCAATGCGTAACCTACCGGATACAGAAAGGTGCAAGAGGTACTCCTAAGATCGTCCATGTGGATCGACTGGCGCGTTATTATGGGGCCGATAATGCTCGGGACGAGCATGTCTTAGGAGGGGGCAGTGTTGCGCGCCACAATTGATATTCGTTACCACTAGCGCCATCTAGTATCGAGTAGAAGAACTAGTGTCAAGAACCTTCTAGAAGTTTCGATGATAGAACTTTCTAGAACTATCGACATCTGGTCAGTTGGGGCCGGAATGTACTCGAACATTCTAGATGTTTCTACAATAGAAGGTTCTAGAACAATGTGAGGCCTATATAAGGCGGGAATGCTCCGCGAGCCGGGACAGTCTTGGATAAGCGACACAAGCGAAAACATCGAAAGGAAAGCGATCTTCAAGTGCGACTTAGAAGTGATCAGTAGTGCAATTGTGTTTCATAATTAGCGTTAAAGTTGTAATTTGTGTTTTTAATTAAAGTGTCTAATTTTTGGTTATTAAATCGGCAGTTTTTTAATTGTAACGAACCCCAAGCTCGTAACACTACCTACAATCAGCAATAGTACCTATGCAAACAAACATAAATAAACATAAAAAAATATGTAAACAATAGACTTCAAATTCGAGGGGGTCATTAATCCATGTCAATGAAACTCCGAATTTGTAATTAAGTCCGGTAAAATGGAAAAAGTAAAGCTTTTGACAGCCAAGCGACCTAAATATCGGAGGTCGGGAGAAAAAGCGGAGCTAAGCGGAGCGGGGCGAGGGATGTAGGTAAACAAAAATAACGTTGTTTTGTACCTAATCGTTTGTATTCTGTTTGAGTGTGTGGACGTGGACTGGCAGTTGGAATCCTCACGGGTCCCCGTGAGTTAATCCCATTCAGGGAGTGTCGTGAAAAATACTTAATTCAATCAATCAATCTACAACAGTCCTTTAGTACGATGCACGATAGTCCCAATTTATACCTACGATAAACCAAGGCTATCTTTCTCACATTTGCTCTAGGTTTCTCAAATGGTCAGGTTTTTGAGGGTTTTCGTTTGTAGTGATTGAAGTTATGAAAAATTATTGGAAGAACGATAATTACCCGTCATAGGTATACACAGTTACCATTCGGCAGTAAGTAGGTACCTAACTAAGACGATAAACAAAACAGTTCAGGGATTCGATCCCAAAGTTCTATTAGCGTTTATGTAGATCATTGATAGATTGCCTTTGTATCATTCCAAAACCTACCTATAATTTTCCTATCTTACAACATATTCTAACCGCCAGCAGTGGAGCGTCGCCCCATCGCCTCGATCTAATGTTATTTTGATTTAGTCTGATGAATAGACGCAAAATATTATTTTTTTCGTTTAACTAAGTCAATAATAAATCACAACGGACGCCTACATTAATAATTGAGCCTAACTTTGAGCCATCTCGGCTTAGCGGGCTTAGCAACCATTATAAACGGTATGTTTATGGTAGGCATCGAAATTATACCGGAAACGTCTTAACTACTTAAATAATTTTATTTATAAAATACATTATTATATTAGGCTCTTATTATGTTAAGTATTAGGTCCTTACATATGAAATTAGCGTTTTGTCGTACTGACCACTTTGATCTGAAATATCTCCTCTTTGGTTAAGAATTCCAAATTCAAATTTATAAATTCATTGAGCTGGTACATTTGAGTTTTGAAAACAGTCATTCATTTGTTTTTTCCTCATTATTTTTTTCTTTGGCGTCGCTTATTACCGCACAATGGAAAACATGAAATAGCGTTATATTAGGTCCTTACACATGAAATTAGCGTTTTTTCGTACTGACCACTTTGATCTGAAATATCTCCTCTTTGGTTAAGAATTCCAAATTCAAATTTATAAATTCATTTAGGTGGTAGGTACATTTGGGTTCTGAAAACAGTCATTTATTTGTTTTTTCCTCATTATTTTTTTCATTGGTGTCGCTTATTACCGCACAATGGAAAACATGAAATATCGGTATATTTACGAGTACGAGTTCTACCGTGGCACCAGTGCTGCAGAAACAGCTCGAAGGATTAATGATGTGTACCTACAGCGCTGGTGTCGCAAAAGAAAGCACGGTACGTTTTTGGTTTCAACTTTTTCGTTCTGGAAATTTCGACCTTCAGAACCAACCCCGTGGACGGCCGGAGACCAAAGTGGAAAATGAAGAATTACAGGCTATTGTGGAAGCGGATCCATAACAAAGCACTTCAGAGATAGCTGCAGGCTTCGGGGTAAGTGATAAAACTGTATTAATCAACTTGAAGCAAATCGGGAAAGTAAAAAAACTTGAACGATGAGTACCTCATGAATTGAGTGAATCGAACTTGCAAACACGCGTCGACTGCTGTGTTACTTTGCTGAACCGACACAATAATGAAGGGATTTTAAATCGAATCATTACTTGTGATGAAAAGTGGATACTGTACGATAATCGGAAGCGCTGGTCGCAATGGCTGAACCCTGGAGAACCAGCCAAATCCTGCCCCAAAACGAAAATTGACTCAAAAAAAGTTACTTGTGAGTGTTTAGTGGACTAGCGCCGGTGTCGTTCACTACAGCTTTCTAAAATCTGGCCAAACGATTACGGCAGATATCTATTGTCAGCAACTGCAAACCATGAAGGAAGAACTAGCTGCTAAACAACCGAGATTGTTCAATCGCTCTAGGCCACTGCTGCTTCACGACAACGCAAGACCACACACTGCACAACAAACAACCACTAAGTTAGATGAGCTACAATTGGAATGTCTGCGACATCCACCGTACTCCCCGGACCTTGCTCCAACAGATTACCATTTTTTTCCGGAATTTGGACAACTTCTTACAAGGAAAAAAATTCATCTCCGATGCGGCAATCCAAACCGCCTTCAAAGAGTTTATTGATTCTCGCCCGCATGGTTTTTTTAGTAACGAGATCAATGAACTACCTATGAAATGGCAAAAGTGCATAGATAACAACGGTGCATAAGTAGGTACTTTGATTAATTAAATATATTTTACAAAATAAAAATACATTATATTCCTCCCGTACAAAACGCCAATTTCATATGTAAGGACCTAATATAATGATTTCTATGGTAAACGATCAGTAAAAATATCTGGAGCATGGGGATTTGTAAAAACAAAAGAAAGGCTTTAGGTACTTACATAAAGCAATGAGTGAAGTCGGGCTGTGAATGATATGCAATATTACCTCTACGTGCGTGAGTTCTGTTTTAAGTAAGCACCTATGTTAGATTTAGAAGGATTTAAAAAGATGCTAAAATATTATCGACATCAAGGCAGATCCAGGAGAAGATGGCGCGACGAGCTTTACGTGCACTGCGTACAGACAAGATTGGTCCACATTAGCTCTAAACAAAGAGGAGTGGAAAGGAATGGGGGCCTTTGCCCTGCAGTGGGACAACATAATTATGCTAAAAGTAAAATATTAGAGGTAGGTATTAAAGATTCATTTATAGGTTTGTTGGCAACATCAATAGGCTACGTCCTACGTCTGTCTATGGTTGCGTCAAAACTCAAACGTCAATCATCAACCAGTGAACCAGAAGACTGTCAATGTGTCTCATTGAGATAGGAGAAGCATGGAGATGCTCTATTCTACTATAGAAATAATAGTTATACAAATATCTATCATGTCGACACACACATGTCAAAAAGCGTTCTGTTTCTTTTTAACTAATCAAGAGCTGCATATGAAAAGAGAGACATCTAAATGTTTGTCAAGCACTTAATTTGGCAACACTTTTGTGTGACGTCAATATCATGTCTATGCGTGACGGGCCGCCATATTGAGTGCCGAGTTTTATGAATGGTTTTTTGGTAGACGTGCTGTCAAACGGTTGATTGCTCAAAATATTTTTGTTGTTTTCGAGAGAAATACGTCTAGAAACTAGGTGTTTTGGTGTCCACTAATAGGAACATCATGCCCTCGTGTTGTTTATAACGAGCGAGAAAAATCAAAAAGAACCCTACGAAAGGCGGCCATCTTTAGTGCCCGATTTGTGTAGGTATACACGCTAATTTTATAGGTATGCTCAGTCCATAGGTTTATTTAGTCATTGATGTGTCTGTCTAATGCGTAGAAGCTCTAGAGTCTGACCAACGAAAGCTGGCCAAGAAAATTAAAAAAAATGGCGGCAATTTAAAAAAATTAAAAGAGCTGTTACCCTGGCTATAGGTACACTGCGTAAACGCAATTGATACAATTTATTATTCATTGCGAATTTATTGATTTATTGACATTGACAATTAGGATTGACAGTCCTAAAATGTCTCCATTCTAAAAGTTTAAAAAAACGTTTATAAAATAATTCGATGTCAGCTTTTGTTGGCCAAACTATCTACTGTCTAATCACTGACGTCTAATATACAAGTTGTATAATACAGGTCAGTGGGTATGCTCTCGTAATGCCGGGGTCGTCACCCCGGCATTACGGCATTATTTCCCGTTGGTGTTCCAACGGGAAACGCTGTTAAATATCGCGATGTTGGGCGTTAACCGTAGACTTTATAGCCCAAAATCGCGATAATCAACGGCGTTTCCCGTTGGTGTGGCCCCGGCATTAGAGAGTATTATATTCTGTGGTCTAATGCTATTAAAAATTTTCCGATATACGACTTCTAATGATTTTAAATTCAACATCACGTCTAATCGACCGGACTGATTTCTTTGAAAAAAATAGAAATGTTATACTAGACCATTTGCTTCGTAATTTGATATGTGAATATTTGCAATTATATTTTTTTTACATCAACAACACAAAACTTGGCTAAAAGGTCCCAGCAAACAGGCCATTAAAATATTTTAAAAAAATCCTCTATGGTTTAATGTCTAACAACAAAACGTCAACTCGTATTAAAAAACTTGTGAAAATCCATTTTGTGATAAATCCTATTTCCTTGTATTATGAAAAGATGGGAAGACTGGAAGCATGTAGAATATGTTTAATCACTGATGTTAAAATGGAAAGGATTCAAGGATCCTTAGAAACGAATATCAAGTCAGTTTTTGGGCACAACGTAAGTACAAAAACTTTCATCTTCCCTGTTTCTGTTGGAATTAAATATTCTTCCTCTATGAAAACACACAAATATACACTCTTTTGTTTCCATGGATTAAGGTCGTTTTTTTTGTAAAAGATGGCAACCAAAGAGGCGGGCCAGCATCTTTGATCCTCAAATTATACTATACTACATAATACTGATCTTTATTCTTTAGTTACCAATAACTTATCCCTTAATATGCATTTATTGTTTGTATTTACTGATTTTGACAGTCTTGTCAAAGGCAGTACCCCAACAGCAGCCTTATTGTTACAAGATCATAACATACCTTGTTATAACCAAATCATAATTATTTATACACCTGCTTGTACCTACACATTTCAATAGTTGGTACCTTAAAATTTCGTAGAAGGGTGCTCCATTTTAGCTAGATAACCTATACATGAACATAAGACTAATGAAGGTCACGACAAATGAGGTTGTATAAGTGTCGCAGCCAACTGGTTAAATTAGCCGTTCAGTTAACTGCCTGGCCTTTAGAAGGAGTGCTCGCTTCGCTTCGCTCTCCGGCTCGCACGCGGTTGATTACAGTTGTAACCTAACCTAACCCATTTGGTCAGGGTGCACTGGCTTAGTTACTGCCAATTCGACTCGCTCGTGATTGGTTACAGACTTCCAACTTAAACTGTAATTGAATATCATTCAGGCCGTTAGTTGAACGGCCGCTGTTTAGTTAAAAGGCTAGGCGGTTAACTGAACGGCTAATTTAACCAGTTGGCTGCGACATAAGCACTGGCTTTAAAGACAAAATTGAGACAGGCAATAATTTTACAATTTTTCAGATACTTTACTCCTCAGACCTCCCAGACTATTCCTGTTATGAATGTTCAGCATTAATAACCAAGTTCAGTAAGTTCAGAAAAAAGTATTTCACAGCCCAGGGACTCTTGTTTAATATTCTACAGAACCATGGTGTGGTGAGTACCTAGTCTTCTAATTTTATGATAATTGTAAGAAATGATTTTTTAAGCTGGTGTACATGTTACTCAGTTATTTCTTTGTACAGGTCACAGAAAAAGAAATAAAGAACATTGATAGAGTAGCATCCAAACTCAATTCCAACATGTCAACAGCTCTTATTGACAGTGACCAGCAGATAGTTGAAATTAAAATAGAATGTGACCCTGTGGAAGATGTACTGGAAATGACAGTAGAGGATGAAATGGACAACAGTGGAAGTGAAGACGAGGTTCCTTTGCATTATGTTAAACAAATTGAGCATGTAAGTATCTTAACGTCTGGGTAATGTTTCCTGACCTCTGTCAATGTTCCTTGTTAGCTATGGCTAACTAGTATAAGCTAACTTGTCATTGTACGAAAAGCCTATACAATGGGAGATCAGCTAAAACTGGAAATGTATAGCTCGATATGTCGCCATGTGTACTAAGCGCGAGTCCCTCAGTGAATGTTCTGATCAACACTATTGCCAGCTCACTTCACTTAAGTGTTCACAGTGACATTGTTACAGAATAGATAGGCTGGTCACACAGGCTTCTGAAGAAACTCACCAATAAGGTCACTAAATGTCTTAGGACACAAAAACATACATACTCAGCCTATAATGTTTCCACTGCTGGGACACCGACACGGGCCTCCTCTCTGTGAGAGGTGGTGGGTCGTAATCTACCACGCGGGCGCAGTGCGGATTGGTAGATGTCACATGTCTTCGAATTTTTGGTTCTAGGACATGCCGGTTTCCTCACGATGTTTTCCTTCACCGTTTTGAGTGATGTGGTGATGATAACAATTTACACAAAGTAAAGCGCATGACTGGGTTTGAACCTACGACCTACAACTTGGTAAGTCGCGGCCGTAACCACTGGGCCATCACTGCACCGTTGCACACAAAAACATGTTGTTTCCCAATGAAAATGAGGCCATTAGCTATAAAACTCAAAAATTGTAGAATTTGTACCCATGGTTTAATTTGAATGTTTATTTCTTTCAGGTAAATGTTAATACTATGAACAAGAAGCAACACACATCTAAAAGAAACAGTCACATGAATACTGAAAATGATTCAGGAAAATCTTGTAAGAAAAAGAGAAAGTCACAGTTACAAGGAAATAATGTCAGAAACGAAAAATTGTTCCAAGACTTCGATGTTGCCAAACTCACTGTAAGATTTATCTCCCCTTTTTTTTTCTCAATAAGTTTTGCACTTGTAGACTCCATAGAAATCACTAAGGAGTACTGAATAAATGTTTTTTTGATTAAGTAACACAGGTTATTATTTACTGAGTGATCAAAGCTTTAGTAAGCTCTGGCATGCTAGCCATCTTGCACTTTTTACCCGACTCGCCAGAAGGAGGGTTATGTTTTTCGAGTGTAACTATGTATGTATGTAATATGTATATTTCTTTGGCACGCTCTGTAGCCTAAACGGCTTGATCGATTTCAGCTTGAGAGGTGCCGTTAGATTCGTCTTAATTGAGAGAGTGACACTGGATATATCAAAATTGTAAAAAAAAAACGGTCGATTTTTTGCGCCATATTATGTCTTCAAAAATTTTTTCCTCAAAACCTCTCGAGTGGGGTATCAAAATAAAAAGTTTTACAAGGTGATTACAAAAATATATAAAACTTAAATGGTTAAAAGTAATTTGAAGTGACACACCACAAACAACACACCCATACCAAGAACTAAATCATCTGCAAAATCTTTCACATTTGGAAACTAAAAAGCTGGAAATAAAAAAAAAGTAATTAAAAAAACCCTACTGCGGTAAAAAAAACGTTAAAAAAATACCGAAAAGCTAAAAACAAGCCCATTTTAAATCACTTAAATAAAAGTTTGAAGCAGGTGGGACCCATTTGAATTTGAAAATATACTAAAAATGATATGGGTCCAGCCTGCTTCCAACTTTTATTTATTTATTTTTTTACCAATTGAAAATTATTTTAGTGACAGTTTTAACTAATAATTGAATTCATTTATTTCTAGGAACGAGCAGATGCAAATGGAATAGTGTATTTACAAGCAGATGACTTTGACAATGAGGTAAGTAGACTTGGTTTCTGTATTTTTAAGAGTTGAACTGAAGTTACTTTTACTCTCATCTCTGTCATCTTGTGCAAAACTGGGTCCTCTATCTACAGGGTTACTTGTAATTTGACCAATATGATAGCCATAATGATGGCTATAAAACTGATATTTAGTGACGAATTGTAGGAAAATTTCAAAAATACATAAAAATTTCGTTTTCTTGAATCTATGAATTTTCGCCTAGGCTTTATAATAAAAATAAAAATGTTTATTTCAATTACAAAGGGCATTTAGATACAATCATGGTATTGTATATCACCTTTTTAGCAAGGAATAGCTTTTGTTAGGAGTCTCCGCGCTTCCACTTTTCATTATCTTAGGCAATTGAAATGTAGACAATGTAAACATGCAAAACTAAAAATAAAATAAAAGGGTACTTAACTTAAAATTATACAAACAAAACTGTAAATGAATGCGCGTTATGTATAGAAAAGGGCCAAATCGCGCGTATTCGTGTCATATGTGTGAGTATGGGTGAGAGTGTGAAGTGTGTGAGGTAGTGTGGTATAGTGAGTGTTTATTTACTTGTGAGATTGGTTGTTAAGCTTTCACGTCAAAAACGACTGAACAAATCTGGATGAGATCTGACACATTGGTAAACCGTGTCCCGGGATAGGACACAGGGTACTTTCAACCCGACAACTCCCATGGGATCGAGACATATGCGGGTGGGACCGGAGGGCGCAGCTAGTTTAAGTTACGTGTAAGTCTAGGTTGCCGGTTAGCCCTGCGACAATGTCTTGGGATCGGGAGAAGCCAAAAAGCTTCTTCCACTTTTTTATCGAATTCAGTAAGTTGTATAGGTAGAAAGATTGCCTTGAGTATTGCCTTTTATCAAAAGCAGATCCAACCTTTACAGTTCTAAGTATCGTCTTCTGTTTACAGGCTTAGTGGGATCGGACAGGAGGGATGTTTTTTTTGTATGAATTGAAGCAAATAAAGTTTTCTTACAGATAAAAGATCAGGTGATAGGTATAGGCTTTGGGTAGGGAATCTATAGGGTTTAAAGAACATGATCTTAAGCAAAGTTCTCTGCGCCCTCTCAAGTTCCAAAAATTTTATGTTTGTTGTCCCTCCCCAGTAAGAAATACAGTACCTACGTGAGGATCGATTGGGCCAATGATATGTATACTTGTTTCAGAAGTTGCAACTCTTTTCATAATAAGTTCGGTGTGCATGTATTGTGTTAAGACAGGCGCTGGTCAAACATAACAATTAGATATTTAGTATGCTGTAACCTGTCTATTTTTGCACATGAGCAGTCGGGAGTTGGGACACTTGTGGATTTTTATTTGGAATTCTTGTGACGGTTGTGAGTTATTATTTATGCAGATAAGGAACAAGGTCACCTCTGACCTAGACTAGAGTCAAGAGCGAACCCATTTCAAATAAAAAAAAAAAAAAAGGTCGGCCCAAGGACAGTGCCCTGACCGTTTCCGAAAGTAACGGTTGACTAGGAGCTAGTGTACGTTGTAATTTTAACCATTTGCTTGCTATTGCTCAGGTAGGATTTAAAAAGTTCAAGAGAGGGTCCCCTTATACCGATGCTTTCTAGCCTATGTAAAAGTGTGGGGACAGACACTGTATCGAAGGCCTTTTTGAGGTCAAGAAAAAACAGCTAGCCACTTATCTCCACTATCCACAGCGTCTACCAGAGCAGAAGTTAGAGACAGAACTGCATCCTCTGTGGACTTTCCTTAACTGCATCGTCTGTGGACTTTGTCTACACCCAAACTGAGAAGGCGACAGTATTTTATATTGAGAGAGGAATTTTATTAGGCGTGGGTTTATAAGTCTCTCAAGGATTTTTAAATGGTAGGGTAGGACTGAAATCGGCCTATAGTTTGACGGGTCGGTCCTGCTCCCCAACTTGTACACAGGCGTTATTAGGGCCTCTTTCAAAGCGTCCGGGAAAAGTCCCTGCTCGAAGCATAGATTAATTAAGTGGGTAATGATTGGTACAATTTGTTCGTGTGCGGCGTTTAGAAAGTTGACTTGTGTTTTGTCCCAACCGGGAGCGCTGTCTGCTTTCAAACTCATTAGAGTAGCTCGAACTTCATCGGGATCTGTGTCGAGGAGAACAAAAGATAAGGCCAAAGGACTGTCTGTAGATAAAGAGTCAGGATTGGTATTATTTCCTGCTGAGGACTGAGAAGTTGTGATATTAGCTGCAAGAAGTTTGCTTATGTTAAAGAAGTATTCATTAACCTTGTCAACAGAATTCTGTGGGGTAGTGGATAGCTGTAGAAGTTCCAATTTTTTATTTTTTTAATGTTTGCGTTGTGTGATTTTATTAATGATATCCCATGTTTGTTTTTAGGATTTTTGTGCACTTTAGAAAGTTGATCTCTGTCATGTTTTCGTTTTTGTTTTTTAATAATTGTGTTACAGTAATTACGATACGGTACCTTTTGTAGGTGATTTTTAGTACCTCATTGAATGGGTCAAGCCTCAGTCTCTTTTGCATACGATTTCTACTCAAAATACAGCGCAATAGGCCAATAGTCATTCATGGTTTTAAGACTATTTTTCAAAGGTATATTCAGAGTAATTGTACTGCATGCGACACAGTTTTGTAGTAGCTCGATTAGGTTATTAGTAAGCGTCTTAGGGTAGTTTTAATAGGTCTGACAGGTTACTAGCTTTGAGGAGCTCAAGCCTCTTCACCAAATTAAAAACTGTTTTTGAACACCTTATTAAGTTTGCATGGTTTCAGGTTTGTGATTTTTAAGAAAGTCATGAAATGGTCAGTAATCGTTGTGTGAATAATTGCAATGGTTGCAGTTTGGCTGCCAGGTTTTAGTTTTATTATGAAATGGTCAATACAAGTTTTATCTCTCATAAATTTTATGGGGTGCTTAATTGTTGCAAATGGGTCACACTATCATGTCCTGGAAGGAATACGTCAAATTACAAGTCCTGTTTACTAGAAATAAATGGGAATATTAATTTGTTTCAGCTGCCAGACATGGATAACGCTACTGAAGAATACAATCCTTCATCTGAAATATCTTTAAAGATTTTAGAAAATCAGAACTTAATGTTAACCAACCAACACACAATAATGTCCAAACTAGCTGACTTCTCCGCTAGATTTCAGAGTATCTCTAAATCTGATATGTTAACAAGAACTTGTGCTACTTATAAATCATCAACAGCCAAAGCTAACTCAGTTACATCCGTCATCGAGAATAAGAAACAACTGGACGAGTTCGAAAACGAACTGAATGATCCAGAAAAGAGGCAAATGCTGCGGGAGAAATACTCTATACTATTTAATGGGAGAGGTGATGGTTTTAACTGTGCGTACATTTTTATTGACGCGCTTTTTTCTAGACAATTTATGACTCAGTGCTCTTGGGCTGGAGGTTCCAGAGGAGATGAGTGCAAAATTCCATTCAGAGCATATAAAAATACAATAAGTTTTTTTCATGAGATAGTACATGACTGTGATAGCAAATTCTCAATGATGGATTGCTACACTTTCGTCAAATGTATTTTAAGGAATTCCAATAGAAGGAGTACAAGTAAACTGGCAAGAATGTCGGCTCGGAAGAGACGAATGAAAACGTCTGACCTTGTTAAGACTAGAGAATTACTCGGTTTGGAGGTAACTTGAAAATTGCAAAGGTAGTTTACATTTACAGTACCTGCGTGGGCGTAAATATGGCACATTGCGCTTTAGAAAGAAACTCACAGGTATGACTGGCTGAGACAAAGACCTGTATTAATATTAATAATCTCCTCCTTTTTTTTAAGTCTGTTAAAAACTAGCACGGATTTGCACGGGTGCAATTTCTTTATTCGAATATCCTAAATTTTCTTTCATACAAACCTTGTCCTGGAACCACCGAACACAACAAAAAAAGAATTATCCAATTTAGTGCATTCGTTCAGAAGTTATGCGCATATATACATTTCGTCGATTCATTTTTACATAGATAGATAGCTATGTGCCTTTTTTACGGCCGGTAGGTATTTAACCTGGATGAGACCGCACAGAACCGGGAAGTATGGAGGAAGAAAGGGGAGGCCTATACTCAGCAGTGGGTGATTCCAGGCTGAAAGAATGATGAATATGATGATTGGTATTTGTCAGAGTCAACCCTGACTTGCAGTTGTTCAGGTTCAATTATTGTTGATAATGTTGATACATACGAATGAATATGTATAGTCGACCTCGTAACTGCTTTACCACCCTAAGGGTCAGCGCACACCGAACTGCAAAATGTTCGCGTATGGTCGAGCAAAATGGGACTGCTCGACCATGCAGGCGGCTTGCTCGCCCCTCCGTGAGCAAGCTCCGTTGAAAATGCTCTGGGTTGCCAGGCGGGCGTGCATGACCAGTTTGATACCAAAATACGACGTTGGCAGACGTGTTTAATATGGTTGATTGGGACTTGGTAATTATCACCCTTTTGGCAGAGGAAGAGGAACATGAAGAATAATTATGTAAATAAAATCAACTTTTCTTCCTCCATGATTTCCAACGGACGCCGGCGCCATAGGTAGTAACACACGTTCATACAGTAAATCTCGCTGTGGCAATACTGAGCGCCGTCGGCGCGCGGCAGCGGCTCGAGCGCACTCACATTATTATACTCTTTGGCACTCACGCATGTAGAACGCATACTCGAACACGCATCTTGCAAGCTCGAGCATGGTCGAGCATCAAGTTTGGACGTGTATTTAATTTTGCAATGTATGGGATTGTCATAAGATTAATTTTTCAGTAGCCTCAGAAAATGCTCTGCTCTTGGTGTGATGTCACTCAGGCTGGCTGGACAAATCTTCAAAATAACTCGCATTTAACTAGGTTAATAGGGCATTTTATGTGACGGCTAAACACCCTTATTTCAGAATTTGTGACGCAACAGAATCTTAGATAATCGATCGAAAACGTGTCCAGCCATCTTGAAAAACCACTTTTCGTTGGTCTCTCAATCTCGGTAACGGAAGTGATTTTGACCACATTTTGCTTATCAACGGGCGTCACATAAATTTGTGACAGGCATCGAGCTAAAAGTTTTGTGATACGTACAGCGGTTTAGTAGAAAAATGCAAAAATCTGTGTCCAGCCATCTTGATTTTACGTATAAAACTTTTGGCTGGCACTTCCGAATCTCAATAACGGGAGCGTTTTCGAATATGGTTCCTTTACTAACATTTAGTGACGCAATTTGTGACAGTAATAACGTTTGATTTATGGCGTCACATGTAGGGGTTTACGAGAAATCAATAAAAACTTAATGTCCAGCCAGCCTGAGCTCAAGCTGGCTGGACACATGTATCTCCGCTGCGTGATGATCTGCGGCCTTCGAAATATGTTCAAATTTTTGTGACGGGGACGATAATGATTTACTGAATTTGTGACGGAGAAACTTTGAGTAGTTTCAAAGATATTGATCATTTAAGTTTTCCCATACAAACATCCATTAATATTGTGAGGTGACCATCATTTTTACATAAATAAAGGATTTTTTTAATCGACTAATCGGCCGGTAGCAGCCACGCCTGCTTTGTATTTGATTTTCATAGATGGCGCTGAGAAAACATCGTTCTTAAGAACAATGTTTCATCGATGTTACCAGTTTCAACATCGATGTTTATGAACGATACATCGATGCGGCCATTTATTTAATTTCAACTACAGATAACTTATTAGAATCGTGGATTCTTATTGGTTTTTTGGCATAAAAATACCACAGTCAATTACTCTACTAAAGAAAATAGAATGACAGCGATACTCCCATAGACAAAATTACTAAAAATAAAATTGTGCAGACCGTATCGCGCTCGCTGTCACCGTTTATATATTTGATTAAAATGACGACCACCGACTTCATTTGCGCTTCAAACACTTAGGGCGGCGGTAAAAACAACGTTGTGGTACAAGGCGGGGGTTACTGAAGCGCAAATGGAGTTGATTGTAGTCATTTGAAACGCTCAATAAAAAGTACAAATCAATAAATGTGATTTTATTTACAGCAAACATTATTTTTTCATTTAAATTCCTTCGAGCATTAGTTATCCTGACACAATATCTACCTATGTACTTACCATGAAAAACACCAATACCTGCCTACTAAAAAGAGTAGGTATCTGCATGTAAATAACCAATAACATCAAAAAATTACCCCTCCCCCCCTTCCTCACTTCTACACTTTTGTCTTCTATCGATTTAAGGAGGAAGCGCTAAAGTAGCCCGCGAAATTCAAATTTTCTTACGTTTTTTGCAATTTGCTGGTCAGTATTAAGTGTTACGTTGATTCAAATATGATTCGCGGTCGTAACAAATATGTATTTACAGAATTATAATCATTACAATCAGTAATACAACTTGTTAACTCATCAACACAACTCTCTAAGACCAAGTAATCCCCAAGAATGACTATTTCATGAAATCTTCACATTTGGGGATTATACTAAGTTAACAAGTTGTATTACTGATTGTAATGATTATAATTCTGTAAATACATATTTGTTACGACCGCGAATCATATTTGAATCAACGTACCACTTAATACTGACCAGCAAATTGCAAAAAACGTAAGAAAATTTGAATTTCGCGGGCTACTTTAGCGCTTCCTCCTTAAATACCTACAGTTGTTCGTATTAATATCACCAAAACACGGATTTTCATCCATTAAAGAAAACACCTTAAAACATACTTAGTCCTACATAAAACCTACATTATTGGTAACCCTACTGCAGTGTTTGTATGGGAAGATTTAAATGATCAATATCTTTGAAACTACTCAAAGTTTCTCCGTCACAAATTCAGTAAATCATTATCGTCCCCGTCACAAAAATTTGAACATATTTCGAAGGCCGTAGATCATCACGCAACGGAGATACATGTGTCCAGCCAGCTTGAGCTCAGGTTGGCTGGACATTAAGTTTTTATTGATTTCTCGTAAACCCTTACATGTGACGCCATAATTCAAACGTTATTACTGTCACAAATTGCGTCACTAAATGTTAGTAAAGGAACCATATTCGAAAACGCTCCCGATATTGAGATTCGGAAGTGCCAGCCAAAAGTTTTATACGTAAAATCAAGATGGCTGGACACAGATTTTTGCATTTTTCCACTAAACCGCTGTACGTATCACAAAACTTTTAGCTCGATGCCTGTCACAAATTTATGTGACGCCCGTTGATAAGCAAAATGTCGTCAAAATCACTTCCGTTACCGAGATTGAGAGACCAGCGAAAAGTGGTTTATCAAGATGGCTGGACACGTTTTCGATCGATTATCTAAGATTCTGTTGCGTCACAAATTCTGATATAAGGGTGTTTAGCCGTCACATAAAATGCCCTATTGACCTAGTTAAATGCGAGTTATTTTGAAGATTTGTCCAGCCAGCCTGAGTGACATCTTGGTGTGCGCTGACGCTAAGGTTGAAAGTTACTTGCACGGTATTAACCGACATCGTTATAAAAGCCAATGACCAAAAATGGTGCAATTTTTTTTTTTCGCGGCCATCAATCAAACGTATATAATTTGATGGAGAATAATATGACGAACAAAAGTTAATTTGCGGTAACATAACCTAACATCAGTCTGAACTGAGTTATACATATAGAAAATAAAATATATTTTTTTTACTTATTATCATTTATAAGCCGGTCGTACAGCTTAGAGCTTATGTCTAACTAACCATCATCTGCCTAGCCTTTTCCCAACTATGTTGGGGTCGGCTTCCAATCTAACCGGATGCAGCTAAATACCAGTATTTTACATGGAGCGACTGCCTATCTGACCACAACCCAGTTACTGGGTAATACGATACCCCTTGGTAAGACTGGTTGTCAGGCTTTCGGGGCTTCTGACTATCCGTAATGACTGTCAAAGATCCACAAATGACAGCCGGGACCAACGGCTTAACGTGCTTTCCGGGGCACGGAGGGGTCGATATGTAAAGATGGTCACCCATCCACAGACCCACCGCGGCAAGCGTAGCTTAACCTGATCGATCGACCTGTGCGGCTGTTATTATTTAGCCACGGGCTCCTCTTATGTCTAACTAACCCTTGGATTCAGTCGCGATACCGACAAGCCCGGATATAGGTATTATACATATTTGTTGCTGGAGGAGAATGTCCACGGATGTGAAGCTATGATAGGACATTACTGCAGCTGTATTGTGTACCTGGTGTATGCTGTGTCTGTAATCTGGTACCTGGGATGGAGCAGACATCAGTCCAATCTGTCCACCAGCCGCTTTTTTAGACCATATCATTATTAGGCAATGTCGAAAATGAAATCAATGGTCACTCAAGTGACGATGATATAATAATATAATAAATGACGATATTATTGACGTCATTATTATAATTAGTATGAAATAAAAACAAACTTAATTACAAGTGGCACAATGGCCGGTCTTGTTGCTTGATGCGATCTCTTCCAGACAACCGTGGATGGAGAGGAATAACACACAATAATATGAATAGTGGCTTATCGCTTTCATCTTCACAAAATTCAAGTTCAAATATATCATCTCGGACTGAATTAGTAGAAAAATCGTTTATCTATTCATTTTTGGGATAGGCTTATCTTATACAGACTAACGTCTCAACGATGGCCGCGGAAAAAAATAAATGCACCACTTCCCATAGTGATTTGGTCATTGTCTTTTGTCTATGTGATAGATTGTTTTAACTTTCAACTCTAGTGAAGTCACAGGTGAAGCTTTAATCTACTGTGTATTGTTGTCAATAGTGGTACAAAGAATTACGAGGTCGACTATCTGTAGTTCTTGAATGGAGCAACCATACGCATGGAATCATAAGGTACGATGTTGTCGATGTAAGCTAAGGTACTAAAATACCATAAGTTCCAATGAATGAGTAAATAATTTCGATTAAACAGTTTGTTTTTTTCTATTAATTAATGCGCCGAACCTGTTGACTGAGTGACCCCAGGAAGCTTACTTTATTAGTAACTCGTTTTATTTGTCTTGCAACGAGAATAAAGGTCACTGATTTTGTCATTTAATTTGACTTTAATTTTGACAGTGACTATCACACTGATATTATAAAGGCGAAAGTTTGCGAGTGTGTGTATTTATATGTTTGTTACTATGTACATCAGAACGTTCGGCCAATCGAGGTAGGGAGCTGGCTGCTACTTCAGTTTTTAGTGACGGCCGGTTCATTACTTTGAAAAATGCTTTATGTCTTATCAGTCTTCCTCAAAAAGCGGTAGTTTGGTATGTTGGTACAGCCGCGCCGCTATAGTTATCAAGGATTTAAATTTGAGTACATTTTATTGAAACAATATACTTATGCATAGAAATAGAAATCAACTATAATCATGTAATTACAATTATAATTAAGTATGGTAATAAAATAACATTATAAACAAATACCTCCAGTTAGTTTACCAAATAGGTAGGAAGTAAACTTATCTTTGTACGAAATATGGAATTTTTCCTAGGTAATCCCCTATCATTATAAAGTAGAATAGACCACAGTGCAGAAGGGAAAAGAGGCTATTTATTACCATAATTATTAATTCCATATTTCGTACAAAGATAAGTTAACTTCCTGTTTGTAAATTACCGGTAAAAACAAATCAAACCGGTAATTTACCGATGTTTATAATATTTATTTTTGTTAAAAAAAATTGTGAATTAATGAACATATTTTTGGAAATTCGACCACGCATTACAAAAGCTTTGATCAACATTTATTAGATATCACTTTTACAACCGCACATATTCAAAATATTTGCTGTTATTTAAGTCTTGGCAAATATTGCTGTAAAAATTACTTGTAGACAAAATGCCACATTACTAACTGCTGATGCTGCACTTCAATTTACCATAAAAAACCGGCCAAGTACGTGTCGGACCACGCAAAATGAAGGGTTCCGTAGTTGGAATGAATTTATCCCAAGAACAAACTTAACATTGTAGTTGAAAAACATGTTCTCCCATACATTCCAACTGAAAATGAAAATTTGTACGCCCAATATTTAGAGATTTACCATGTTGTTTCAAGACCATAGACTTCTTATTAATTTTCCTGTAATCTATAGGTATACAACTATTTTCAGTATTTTTTTTCAAAATTTTAGGCTCAGTAGTTTCGGAGATAAGGGGGGGGGGGAATGGTAAATTTCCGTCTATTGTCTTAAATAACTTTAAAACAATTTACTTTAAAATTATGAAAAAAAAAAATTTGAGATCCTCACGGTAAGCCCTTTCATTTGATATGTCACATGGTACAGATCGCGAAACTTTTTTTTTAAATTGTCTCTTTACCCCTCAAAAATGAGTTCCATTCTCAAAACTCATTTATTTACGTTGCACGTCTGTGTTTGGGTCACAGAGATTCATACGTGTACCAAATTTCAACTTAATCGGTCCATAAGATTCGGAGCAAATTGGCTGTGACAGACGGACAGACAGACAGACAGACAGACAGACAGACAGACACACGAGTGATTCTATAAGGGTTCCGTTTTTTCCATTTGAGGTACGGAACCCTAAAAGTTAAATGATTCCAAAACCAATTGGCACAACTTAGCTGCTGCATTGGTCAGTTAACGACAGAAGACTTATTGAATAATTTCAGCTTAATCAGATGCAAGGAAGTACACACAAAATGGATTACTAATAAAAAAAATACAATAATTTGTTATCAATAATCACTGTCAATAATAGGTAGGTACTATTGATAAATTAGTAAGTACTTACTGCATTGATGTATTAAAAAAGATAGATACGGGACTAAGTCACAGCGCCTAGTCCTACTCAACTAAGTGATTGCCCGTAGTTGGCACTCAGTCGCGCACGGAACATCGTTGATCACACACCTCTTTAATTTCAGTTTTTTTTTGTATTAAATACACATCAAAATGCCTACTTGTGCAGCTAAACAGTGTTTTAATAATACAAGGAAGAAAAATAAGACACACGGGATTACTTATCACTCGTAAGTACAGCCAAAAATGTTAATTTGCTGAAAATTACAATATTTAATGTTTGCTTCGCCATGTTTGTGAGAGCGAGATAGATATTACAAACATGCGTGAGAGACACGATACGCACATAACTCACGAGTTGCGAGTACGATTGCTAACACGATTTCACTCGCACGACAGCGCCGGCTGTTATCTCTGTCCTTGTCTATCAGTGCCTGTAGGTTGACGCCTGTGATGACACTGATCATAGATGTGTGAGTTTCGGTGCATGTAGTCGTGCACCGAGTCCAGGTTTTCTGATTGCGATGTTAGTGTATAACGTATCTTCCTCCTTTTAATATATCAAGGACTTACTGATTGTTTTTATTACAGAAACGTTTTGTACTTAATGATTTTTTGTTTGTCTTTTATGACATGAATAAGTAACTAAGTTTATTTAAAATTAATATTTTTACTCATATCGAGACATTATAACATTGGGAAACTTTACCTGTACACAGTGCATAAAACATTGTATGAATGATACGTAACCTTGAACATACTCCTTGGCACAAGGCGCGTCACTCAGCGCTTGCAAGATGTTACATGTTTCCCTATAATCTGATTTAATACTTTGAGGGAAATTTCTCATAGGACTTGAGTAGTATTTTGAAAATTTGTGATATGCTTTCATTTGAGTGTCATTTAGAATATTGTTCAGGAAGATATTGTCAGCACGTCCGCCACAGATGATACAATCCTCACACACCGTTCTATAATGAATAAATATTTTTTTAGCTCGTATAAGCCTTTCCCTTTCAACAACTTCCAACCAATGGCCTCTGAAAGAGAAAATAAAATATTATTTCAGATGCTGAGCTACAGTTGTTACAAAAGTTCATTGTTTTGTTGGAATCTAAAAGCGTGTCCATTCTTCTCCATAGGAACCTACTACGCTTTGGAATGGGCAACTAGCTTCATTTTCTGAATGACCACTCTTTACACCACCCACCTACCTAGGTACTTACCTGAGTGTTTAATTGAAATAAAAGCTAATATTTAAATTTGGCACTATGATGATATTAACAGTGTGATTATGGCAACAAAATAATAAGTTAAACAATCAGTTCTCTAGCATGACCCCAAAAGAAGTGCAAGTCAAGGCGTAATTGGGCAATGAGTGTAGAAAACTTGAAATAAGAATAAATTATGTACTTACATATAAGAAAAGGTTAATTCAGCTCCCTTTTTTACTGGTGCTATGGTCACCAGCGCTGCGCTGTTTCGCAGCCCAGCCACATATGAATTCGGTAGACAGGAATTTGGCAGGCTACCAATGAACGGAAAATATCCTTTATTAGGGTGATTGTGCAATATCGTACGACCCTCAGTGCACTCTGAGGTGTAATGCTGCAGTTGTACTGGAGTACAATAAAGCGACAGGTGCATCAATACCCTGGAAACTGCTTGTATGGCTGCATTCTTCTCATCAGGAGAGTTTGGTAGAAACGATGTACATGTATCCAAATAATGTATAATATTGGCAAGATACAAACATCTGTTAAACATCGCACCATATATGAAATGTGTGTCATAATGAGAATTCAATAAGGAAAATTTTTGGGCACCAAAAATCTCAGCAACAGTATTCTTTGTCATTCGTTCAACACCTAAATCTTTAGATGCTGTGATGAACTCATCCCAAGAGCTACACAGTTTACGAATTTTGAGAGTAGCCTTAACAGGTAGTTTAATATCATCTAATATGATTTCTATGATTTTACATTCAAAATTATGCCCTTCCTGCATGGCTTTATCTTTGCATTGTTTGTCACAAAACATGGCAGCACAGCATCCTTCACAAGGTATTAAATTAAAGTCCATCTTGAGACAATAGTGGCATGAAGTGATATGGTTCATGATATGAGTAGCTCCTACAAATGCTGTCTCTACTGCTACAACAGTACCAACAGGTATGTCTTTAGCTGCAACCACTTTTGGTTGTCCCAATTCCATTACAACTTCCACATCTGAAGTGGCACATGGTATATCAGGGTTGCGGGATCCTTTGAGCTTGAAAAATTCTTCAGCGAATGGAGTGGATCTGAAACATGATGATTAAATATAATGTAAACAAACAGTACTTTCTCACAGAACAAAAAAAAAACAAAGTTTTTGAGTCTAATCTTAGTTGCTCATAAGTTACATAAACATCAAATAATAATTGAAACAAGGACACTCACTCTCTAATATCATAATTTATCACCCTTTTCTCAATTTATGAGCAAGGAATACAGACCTGGATGAGACTCGCACAGACTAGGGAACCATGGCACAAAAGGGAGAAGGCCCAAACTCAGGAGTGGATGAAATAAGGCTGCCGATGATCTCTATTTATTTGTAGTCAGCACAATTATTTCACAATATCTCTATCTATTATTCATCTTTCACATAATCCATCCTTCTTTTTTTGGTCTGCCTCATGTTGCCTTTCATTCATCTCTTTTATAGCCCAAGAATCCCATCCGCTCAAGATTGTTGAGAGCCCAGTCTACTTATTTAAATGAATTGGCATACATGGGCCATCTCAGAAATAATGGAACATTCACAATATTGAGACAGGCTTTGCAGCTAGTTCCCATGTCATAGCAACCATATAGCCAGCAACGGAGGCAGCTGCATCATGCTCCAATGACTTTTTTATTTAATGAAATCAAAAACCGATCAATGATATTTGTTGTGGTTTTATAAAAAATATCCTCCAAACAGAATTTTGGTTAATCAAATAACTTTGCTCCCTAGAAATATTGAGGAACTATGAAGGTAGTATAGAAAAGTATGTTTTTGTAAAGTTTAAAGTATGTCAAAGGAATATACAGACTTATACTTACACATTCATGCGTGCAAGCTTTTCTATCCATGTATATCTACAGGCTTCTGCTTTCATCTCCTGTAGTTTGTTGAATAAGCTGTCGCTGCAGTCTAGTGCAAGGCAGGTCTCAATATCCTTGACACAAGCCGGAAACTGCTTCGTTTTGAACAATAACTCTGCCCGACTGTAGTAAGACAGCCTCATTGCTTCAGAATTAAGTGGTGCCTGCATTAGAGCCATATTGTATTTCACCAACGCCATCTGATATTCCCCTTCGCAGAAGGCTTTTTTACCTTCTATCCCGTGCCGAAGAGCTTCTGAAGCGGATTTTTCTTTTCTTTCTAATTTCATCAAGTTTTTACTTTGTTTTAGTACTTTTGTAGCCAGTACTAGACAATCTGCTACGTCCTTATTGCGCAGTGCCTTGTAAACTATGTCCAGAGGACTTCGATCATAATTTCTATAGAAGGTAGGTAACTGTAACATTTTGATTAGCTAGTTATAATCTTAGCACTTCTAGGAGTTTGGTAAAAAAAAATTGTAGCACTTCACTGATTTACGTCCACACTGAGATTGTATGCCGTACGCAAATGTTCGGAATTCCCCACAAACACTATTTCAATGTCGCCAGTAAATTTTTACCTCTATGGTCGCCAGTCGCTAAACGGCTAAATGCGCTTTTACGCGCTAACCACTTTTTTTTTTTTCCTTAACGCTAGTGTTTACATTTTACATTCTCTTTGCCTCTATGACCTATCAAAAAGTACTCAGTGTCTAGTAGAATACCACTGATTTATAGTGGTAGAATCACAGGTAGAAATCGCATGCAGCGAGCGACCGTTACGAACAGCGAATACGTACTTTACTCTTTGGTTGCCAATGCCCATTTTCTAGATTCCCCAAAATCATTGGTGAAAATCCCCGAATTTGGGGAGAGCAAAATCCTGATTCCCCACAAAATTATTTAACTAATTGTTATTATCAAAGAAATATTCACAATTGAACTTAATAACTAAGGAGCACGGACCCTGGTATTTTAAAGTCTGTGACAAGACAAGGAGTCGGTCGCGTACCATTCCATACTATTATCGGGCGGGCTGTTTTTCATTGTCTTTGTGTTTTCCGTCTCGTTATTATCTGCAACATGAACTGTTGAGAACTTGAGATTTGAGATATAACGAGATGGAACAACAAGTATGTGGTATATAAGTGTCATACTTTCTTTGTCACACAGCTACATTTCGGGTTTCCCCCGGGGTGAGTTTCGTATGATTGATTGATCATCCGCTGCCGACCTGCAGACCGACATCTCTTTTGCACGCTTTGAGATATGGAACCACTGACCTCTATTAAACAAGTACTTGCGGTCAGTGTACGGAACGCATCTCCGAAAATTCGTTGAAATTGACGTAATGTTACCATAAAAAAAAGACTGGAAATTACCGGAATAATTTTAAAATCCCCGCAAGGTGCCTCTCCTGGCCTCTCCCCACAAAATACCCAATGGTGTTAAGATTCCCCGCAATTTGGAGAAATCCCAACAAATTGGCAACCCTGGGACATGGCTACTATGCTCATGGACTTATTATAAGCTCCGCTAGCTAGGAGTAATAGTGTTCTGTGATTATAAGTCCATGCTATACAGTCGGAGTATTAGCTGCAGTAAAATGACACTTCTTAACTCATTTCGGACTGTGTTTAGAGTTATGCATGTCAAATAAGTTTCGTTTGTTACACTATTCTGTACATTGACGTATAAATTACTAGCGATTCTGCACTAGAAAAACAAGATTTGGTTGATGGCCGCGAAAAAACAAAAAGACGCCAAGCGGCCAATTTCAGTCATTTACGTAACACATATGCTGTAATTTTACTACAAATATTTAAACGACGAGGGCGCCACTAGGTGGTCGGCGTGCTGACCACCTAGTGGCGCCCTCGTCGTTTATTTTTTTGGTAATTGGTTATTTCTTTTAATCTAAAATGAAAATGCAGAAAATAAGCACGTTATGTTGTGCTCCACAAGATTATACGTTAATATTAATATAAACGGTAGTACGGAATATAGTGGCCACGGGTGGCCACTATTATCCGTTTTAAGGATTATAATAAAACTAAACAATGTAAAACTTAATGAACCGTTCACTGGTAAAACTACCGTTTATAATAATATTATATTTGATGATTTCAAAAGTATTTAGGTCAATGATAGTCATTGATGACTGACAAGTGACAAGTAGTAAGGTAAGCGTTATAAACAATGACTAAATAAACCTATGATACCTACATAATTAGCGTGTATACCATTGAGATAGGAGAAACATAGAGATGCCCTATTCTACTATAGAAATAATAGTTATACAAATATCTATCATATCGACACACACATGTCAAAAAGCGTTCTGTTTCTTTCTAATTAATCAAGAGCTGCATATGAAAAGAGAGACATCTAAATGTTTGTCAAGTACTAAATTTGGCAACACTTGTGTGACGTCAATATCATGTCTATGCCTGTCTCTGTGCCATGTTGAGTGCCAAGTTTTATGAATGGTTTTGTGGTACAGAGGCCAGCACATCAAGCTACCCCAATCTGTCAAATTTCTTTGATAGATTTTCAACTTTATTGCAAATGAATAAGGTTCATATTCAATTAGGAAAATTTGACAGATTGGGGTAGCTTGATGTGCTGGCCTCTGTACATGTGCTGTCAAACGGTTGATTGCTCAAAATATTTTTGTTGTTTTCGAGAGAAATACGTCTACGAACTAGGTGTTTTGGTGTCCATTAACAAGAAAATCATGCCCTCGTGTTGTATAAAACAGTGTGGTGCGAGAAAAAACAAAAAGAACCCTACGAAAGGCGGCCATCCTTAGTGCCCGATTTGTGTAGGTATACACGCTAATTTTGTAGGTATGCTCAGTCCATGGGTTTATTTAGTCATTGGTGTATACCTTCGCAAATCAGGCACTAAAGATGGCCTCCTTTCGTAGGGTTCTTTTTGTTTTTTCTCGTACCAAACTGTTTTATACAACACGAGGGCATGATTTTCCTATTAATGGACACCAAAACACCTAGTTTCGAGAGAAATACTTCTCAAAAAACAACAAAAATATTTTGAGCCATCAACCGTTTGACAGCACATCTACCACAAAACCATTCATAAAACTCGGCACTTAACATGGCGGCCCGTCACGCATAGACATGATATTGACGTCACACAAAAGTGTTGCCAAAAGTACAGACGCCAGCACATCAACCTACTACAATCTGTCACATTTCTTTGATAGATTTTCAACTTTATCGCTAAAGTATAAGGTTCTAAGTTGATTGGGAAAATTTGACAGTTTCGGGTAGGTTGATGTGTTGGCGTCTGTACTTGATAAACATTTAGATGTCTCTCTTTTCATATGCAGCTCAAGATTAGTTAAAAAGAAACAGAACGCTTTTTGACATGTGTCTATATATGATAAATACTTGTATAACTATTATTTCTATATTAGAATAGGGCATCTCCATGCTTCTCCTATCTCAATGGTAAATAACCATCAATCGACATCGACACTGTCACTCTGTCTTTTCTCTGAAGACAAGGCGGTATGGTCCAAGACCTTAGCCTGCCCGAGAAGGGCGAAGGGAAAAAAAATGTCTTTGCTTGCTGTCTGTCTAGCTTGCTACTAATATCTTATCTGTGTGTCTGTCACTCTGTCTGTCAGTGTCAAGTCAATATTTTCATCTGAACTTGCGGATAGAATTCTTAGTCATTTTTTAAACTAAATCCTATTACTTTGTAATATATAAATTATGTAATAATATTATAAACAGAGAAGAAGGCTTTACGATGAACTCTCTTCACAACACCATCAAACGTAAGTTCGAAATATATTGAGGTTAGGTCTTACGTTATATTTATTTATTCACAAAATTTTCATAAACTTCCAGAATTTCGTCTGCTGAATCTCAACACAGCACAGAAAATCATATCAGAATGCAAGCCTATTGTTCCTAACGTTGTAAAAGCTAAGAATGACTTGTTTTATAATCCAACAATTCTTTCATTTGCACCAAGGAGTATTGGTGTAGAAATTATAGATAAGCGGAGATCTAATGGGATAAAACAGGACCCGATACCTTACATACCTATTGTAAACCCTCGTTCTATCCTGCCACTGCTGGACAAGGAGTGGAGAAAGGATGAGATTGGTTTGCCATCAATCAGTCAGGAGGAGATTCAGGCTGCAAGGTTGATTGTTATCAGGAGGAAGAAGATGAAGAAACATCAGAGAAGGAAGCTGTGGAAGAAGATGCGGTACACCTGGGCTAGGGTTAGTATACTTAAAAGCAGAATGAGTGTGTATTAACAGAAGAGAAAAATTTTGTTTTGATGTTACAATGTAAGTAGGTAGGTAATGATAATTATGAAGAAACATACTACTTAGAGAAACATGTATAAATTAGGATACTAGTATAATATTGAAATGTAACATACTTACCAAGAAATTTCATTGCCATAGGTATTGTTTGCCATTACCATAGGTATTTTTGAAATAATAATACTGGTCATGAGTACTCACTCATTCGGGTTGCATATACAAAACATAGTGAGCAGATCTTCAGTATGTGAAGGTGCTATTTAACAGCTTGTAAACAATATTCAAGTATTTCAAACCGCCATTTATTTTAATTAAACCGGCTGTTTTTAATTGTCAAAGAGTTAGTCAGAAAGTTGAAGCTTGTTGCCCATTCCGAAATGTAGATCTATGTAGAAGAACGGGCAAGCAACTCCAACAACAAACTTTTAAATCAAGATATTACAAAATCCTGGGTATATTATATGTGTTGCTTCTATATAAATGAGAACTAATGTAGAAAAATAAAATGAAGAAACAAATCAAAACAAGATAAAAAAATAAGTCTCAGGCGGCGCCCTTACACGAACATGACGCGTGGATTAGTATCATCCAGATCAAAGAGCTCTTTTAAGAGTCACTAACTTATATGTAATTTTTAAGCTCTGGGCTCACTGAGACATTTACACGACTATTCACACCAGTTTGAACACCTCGATATAAGCTAATTGATACAATCAGCGCAAGCGTATTTTGTCCCGCAGCGCGTGCGGATTTTGCATCAGTTAGCTTCAGCTTTATAGCCAATCAACTAATTCCTTTCACACTAAATTCCAGATAAAGCAGCACCGCCGTCAAACCAAAGAAAAGAACTTTCAAAATGCATTGATAGCCATGGTGAAGGAAGCCAACGAGTTCCAAGCAGAACAGTATGTAGCCAACAAGCTGCAGAAAGCCAACCACACACCATTACCAACACGCTGGAAACACAAGCGTTTACCTGAGTTTATCATCAGACAGTTACTGGGGATTGATAAGAAGATTAACTACAAACATACTGATGTGTATAAAGCTTGATTAGTTTCATTGATTAAGAATTAAAGTAGAAATAATTGAGAGGTTGGTTTGTTCTTTACATACATAAACTCACGCCTTCTTCCCATGGGGGTAAGCAGTAACAGAATGCCACCTTCTACAATCCTTACATATACTCCTTTTGCCTCATTTACATACATACATCTGGTCATACACAAATGCAGGTTGCGTTGCATTGAGTACTATGCACCTGACCTTTCTTGTTTGTTCTTTAGATGTCTGATTATTGGTGAAAGATCAGAGGTGGGGTACCCGTGTCTGACAAAAAAAAAATGATTTTCCATTAGTCTACTGCCCCACTGCTGGGCAAAGGCCTCCCCCATATTCTTCCACCTATCCTTGTGCTGTGCCATCTCCATCCAATCGGTTACGAACGAGTCCAAATCGTCACGCTAGCGTTTCTTAGGCCTGCCTCGGTGACGTCGCCAGTCTTCAGGCACCCACTGTGTGACGACTTTGGCCATCTTCCTGGATGCATCCTATAACTGTGACCCGCCCAGTCCTATTTCAGGACTTGCCGCCAACAATGCGCAAGGCCATTTCGCACTTTATGGCCCTATTGTCGCACGATGTTGCATGAAATCGCGCGCGCCGCAGCGAACGGGGCGGCGCGGCGGCGGCGCACCGCCCCGTTCGCGTTCATTAAAATGACAATATTTCTAAAATTTTGTATGAAAGCTATGTATAAAAGTTATGTCGTTGGATTTGCAACAAAATAAGCTAACTGAATATAATATGTAAAACTTAATACAGTTTTACCTTGTAATGTGTTGCTTTTTTCGTAGTTTTTAAGAAAAAAATATTGTTGGATGTGATGACGTTGTGATTATGACTGAATAAAAATATTTGTTATGCATTTTTTTATGACATCTAATTTAATGTTTCATGCTTTAATGTATTTTTTTGCTAACTCTACTCAACATTTGTTGGAGCGTAGTGGAATCAATGTATGAACATTAAAATTTAGAGAACAATGGGTTTTGGAGCGCAGTGGAACAACCCTTCGACTCGACGGTCGATCTCTTTGTCCTGACTGTTGTGGAAGGAAACTCACAAGAATAATAATTTAAAAAAAAACCGGCCAAGTACGTGTCGGACCACGCACAATGAAGGGTTCCGTAGTTGGAATGAATTTATCCCAAGGACAAACTTAACATTGTAGTTGAAAAACATGTTCTCCCATACATTCCAACTAAAAATGTAAGTTTGTACGCACAATATTGAGAGATTTATCATGTTGTTTCAAGATAAGACTTCTTATTAATTTTCCTGTAATCTATAGGTATAGAACTATTTTCTGTATTTTTTTCAAAATTTTAGGCTCAGTACTTTCGGAGATAAGGGGGGGGGGAATGGTAAATTTCCGTCTATTGTCTTAAATAACTTTAATACAATTTACTTTAAAATTATGAAAAAAAATATTTGAGATCCTCACGGTAAGCCCTTTCATTTGATATGTCACACGGTGCAGACTGCGAAACTTTTTTTTTAAATTGTTTATTTACCCCTCAAAAATGACTCCCATTTTCAAAACTCATTTATTTACGTTACACGTCTGTGTTTGGATCACAGAGATTCATGTGACAGACGGACAGACAGACACACGAGTGATCCTATAAGGGTTTCGTTTTATCCTTTTGAGGTACGGAACCCTAAAAAAAGATACCTAGTGATATGAATTTTATTTTTATCTAGATTTTTTGTGCTGAAAAGTATCTAAAAATTGATGAATAAAATAGCAAAGATATGTTACGCGCTTCCTCGATTCTACATGGACAGCCTAAATTGTGTGCACGGACACAATCGAACTGGCGTTTGTGTACTTAATCATAATAGTCAAAATAAATCAAAATCAAAAGTCATTTATTCAAACTAGGCTGAGAATCAGCACTTTTCGAACGTCAAAATTACATAAGACAGTCCCCCAAAACGCCCGCCCTTCACCACTTCCTAGTGCTTTCGCTGGGGAGAAGAAGTGGCGCAACAAACTCCCCAGCAGGCAATAAGCAGCAACAATGCCTTGAATACCTGCCTGTGTTTTTAAAATGTGCACAAATAGTTCAAAAACCAAAAACAAGTTCCACGGGATTACTTTTTACTCGATTCCGCGTCAACAGATCTGGGGTGGGTGACCCATAATTGTGAACGCCTTCAAGATTTGAACAAGACGCTCGCTGTCGTAAAAAGAATTGTTGCCTTTCAAAATTATTAGGAGCTTCTTCGAACATATATTAGTAAAATCTATATTTTTCCACCTAATGTATGTACGAAGCTCAAACTAAAATCTGTGAAAGTAGCAATTAGTAAGCAATTATTGAGACAACAAACTTTTAGAAATTCTGCGTCGTTCATGCTGAACATGGAGGCCACCAGCCATCCTGACGTCAGAATGGCTGGTCAAAAAAATATTCATATTTCTCTGAATGTATCATATGTAGCAATTATTGAAGAAATGTAGCAACAATTGGGTAGCAATTCTTGAATATACTTTCAAAGCCGCTTGCCATGGGCAACCAGCCATTCTGACGCTAACAATATTTCTCTCTATTTCGGTTGTTGAGCACATGACGCACGACATCGGGAAATGTAGTTGTGTGGGTGTGTTTACATGGAAGTGTTTCTACTAATCCATTTATTTTTTACGTCATGTGACATGTACTATTTATTGTGTTTACGTGACGTTAGAGAGTGGCCTATCTTCCTTATTTTATACATCAATGGCTGTACCTAAATGGTGACAAAGAACCTATGTAATACTCGTTTCATCATGAAATAAGTAGAAACATTAAATTTTCATGTCTACTACGAGTATTAGTAAAATATTGTTGTAGCAAGCATGTGTTAGATATAGAAGTATAATTTTATCTATAAGTATGTATGTATTGTACCCAACTATAAAGCTTTGAATATCAGAATGATTACCAGTTATTTAATATGTGTAAAGAAAGGATTTTATGAAATAAAGCACAGAAAGACAAGCTAGATATTTATTTCAATTTAGGCTTGTCAGTAATTAATCATAAAGCTAGTCGTCCGTTCCAAATCTAGGTCATCATGGAGAAGAAGGACAAGATACTCCATGGAAACAGTATTTAAAGTATTAAAAAAAAAAAAATCATATAACGCCAAAAATTATCGTTATTTTAAAAATAATCAATTATATCTTTTGGACTATGGTCTAAGAGAAATCAGAATAATAGCAACATAATAACAGCTAGGAATAAACCATTATCAACTTTAAAACATTAGCAATATTGGCCATATTTAAAACAACATATACAGAAAGAACACCATGGTTATCAGCAATAATAAAAATAATATCAATTAACTTACGTGACATCTGATAGATCAATTTCATACAATAACGTCACTAGTACTAATCAACTGAACATCTATAGGCAGGAGCTCCGTTCTGGTCAATGTCTCGAACCAGACTGCCCCCCGGCATTCGGAGTTTAGACTTTGACGTTTCTAAGTACCGTCATTCAAAATATGAACGACATAAAAGGTGGATATCCGTTTGGAATATTTGCAATGCTTTTAGAAACTAATTATTACTTTATATTACAACACGAAATACGTTGTTATGTATTAATTACATCGGTATAAATCTAACACATGCATGATGCATACACAATACACTGGATCAATCAACAGGGCTATACTGTTACACATAATCAAAAATTCACTAAACGACGTTTGTAATCCAAGTGGTCGTAACTGGTAAGCATAGACTAATAGTAGTAACTGCGACTGCTGACTCCTGGGTTCGATCTCAAAGTCAATGATTCAACGTGTTTTTTAAATGTAGTGAAATGCAAGTTTATTTACGCCCATGCCTACCTCTTCGGGGACTAGGGGCGTGATGTTGTCTATATTTTTACCACAAACGACGAATGATATTTCGTACATACTTATCAGGTATACCTACAGCATGAATTAAAAAATCAAACGAGCAGTTAATTCTGAATTATCATTCATTCATTCAAATACTTAATCTTACATTGAAAATATCGTAGGTACCCAACTGGGTGCTCTATACGGCGCGGGTACTGCATGCTACACACTTGTTCAGGTCGGCACATTCGATTTGTCAGTATTTGTTGAACAACAAAGTTATTTTGAGATACGTAGATCTCTACGTTCGAAGGGTTAAAAAGTGCGCGCAGCGTTGCGTCGCGTCGCGTGTCGGTGTGAACTGACCCTTACGCACTGCGTATGTAACTCGCACCTCTATAATCATTTTCAAGTGAATTGCACCATGCATACGGTTGCTCGATAAATGAGCTGCAAATGGGCCAAGATTTAAAAAATTAAGATAATTCTTCTTCTTCGTTTCTGCCATTATACCCGTAAATAAGAAACAATATTAGAAAAAAGCTCGTTGCAATGCACAATGGGTTGTTTGTCATTTATAATTTTTTGTCTCTTTCTAAAGAGCGACGCTTCTTATTTACACCCGGGTTCTGAAAAATAAATTGATCAAGTTTCTTCTAAAACAAGTTGTTCTTTAGTCTTGATATTGTCGGACGCTTCCCTACGTCTTTTCCGATGAGTCGACATTCTTAGTAGTTTGCTCGTACACCTTTTTGTGGCATTTTTCAAAATGCATCTGATGAAACTGTGGCAATCAATCATAGAAAAATTGCTATCACAGTCATGTAATATCTCATGAAAAAAACTTATTGTATTTTTATATGCTCTGAATGGTATTTTACACTCATCTCCTCTGGAACCTCCAGCCCAAGAGCACTGAGTCATGAATTTTCTAGAAAACAGCGTGTCAATAAAAATGTACGCACAGTTAAAACCATCACCTCTCCCATTAAATAGTATAGAGTATTTCTCCCGCAGCATTTGCCTCTTTTCTGGATCATTCAGTTCGTTTTCGAACTCGTCCAGTTGTTTCTTATTCTCGATGACGGATGTAACTGAGTTAGCTTTGGCTGTTGATGATTTATAAGTAGCACAAGTTCTTGTTAACATATCAGATTTAGAGATACTCTGAAATCTAGAGAAGTCAGCTAGTTTGGACATTATTGTGTGTTGGTTGGTTAACATTAATTTTTGATTTTCTAAAATCTTTAAAGATATTTCAGATGATGAAGCATTGTATTCTTCAGTAGCGTTATCCATGTCTGACAGCTGAAACGAATGAATATTCTCATTAATTTCTACTATAGAATACTTTTATTTTCTGACATACCTATAGATAGATAAGGTAGACAACCCAGCTTTGCACAAGATGGCAGAGGGAGAGTTCAAATTACAAAAAAAAAGCGAAATGTAGTCCTTTATACTCTAGTTACTTACCTCATTGTCTAAGTCATCTGCTTGTAAATATACTATTCCATTTGCATCTGCTTGATCCTAGAAATAAATAAATTCAATCATTAGTTAGTTATTTATAAAGCATAATGTTCAGTGTAAAATCAAGTCCTTTTTTTATTGCAAAATGGGCCAGTTCTTGATCTCAATCTTGTCTGGTGTAAAAGCGATGCCGATGGATGTAGTCTATGATGGAACGAGCAAGCCCATTCTATTCCAAAGCTTTGGTACAGAGACCAGCACATCAACCTACCCCAATCTGTCAAATTTCATTGATAGAATTTCAACTTTACTACAAAGGAATAAGGTTCATATTCAATTGGGAAAATTTGACAGATTGGGGTAGGTTGATGTGCTGGCCTCTGTACCTAATAAAAAATTATCAATTATAATTTCTTCGAGATTTTTATGGAGTCTAAAAGAGCAAAACTTTTTGATCAAGCAAGTAGACACAAATCTTACGGTGAGTTTGGAAACATCAAAATCTTGGAGCAATGTTTTGTTTCTGGCATTATTTTCTGATAACTTTCTCATTTTGTTAGAAGATTTTTCTGAATAATTTTCAGTATTCATGTAACTGTTTCTTTTAGTTGTGTGTTGTTTCTTGTTCAAGGAATTAACATTTACCTGAAATAAAACCAAACATTATGTAGATGTATAAAATCTATAGTTAGGAAAAGAACAATTTTATCATGAGATAGAAAGAAAATATTGGGAAGTTTCATTTTCAACCATAAGTATCTATTTTTCAGCCAAATAACATTACAGTGTCCTTATTCCACAGTTCCTAACAACAACCTACAAACTAGAATAAAAATATCTGTAAATACTGTGATTTTCACAGTGTTGCAAAATCAGAGGTAACTGTAAATGGACTAGGTCATCACAGATAATTTAATACTAGACTAGGTATACGGGCTGGTGTCTGCAACTCCACGGCAATGCGCGTATTTTGCGTATGGTTGGGAAAATTGATTATTCGATCCACCCCAGCTCCTCAAGGAATTCCAGCAATATCTTGCATGTTACTGACCATCTCATGGAGGGTTCTTGGGTTACCGAAGTAATTTGCCCTGTATGTGGCGACCACCGGGCAATTTAGAAGCGCATAAATTACTGTCTTGTCCTCCATGCAGGCCCTGCACAGGGAACTGTACATATTACTTATCAACTTTATCCATCAATGTATGTCCTTGGTGGATACAACAAACAGTGATTGCTTAGCCTGAGATTTTCTTTCTTATAAGATACTTACATGCTCAATTTGTTTCACAGAATGCAAAGGAACCTCGTCTTCACTTCCACTGTTGTCCATTTCATCCTCTACTGTCATATCCAGTACATCTTCCATTGGGTCACATTCTATTTTAATTTGTAATACCTGTTGGTCGCTGTTAATAGGGGTTGTCGACATGTTAGAGTTGAGTTTGGATGCTACTCTATCAATGTTCTTTATTTCTTTTTCTGTGACCTGTACAAAGAAATAACATACCCCGGCTTAAAAAAATACTACTCACACCCAATCCATCATATGGTATTTATTTGCAGATGATAGCACATCAATTGTTTCATGTAGGTATGACATGACATGTAAAGTTCATTCCAGACTACGACGAAGTAACGATACGATTAATAGCATATTTTATTTCATAGCACAACAATATCACTCGCCATACATTTATTTAGAACTATAGTAAGTACCTATAGCAAAGTGTGAACGTGTTCTAAATAAATTTATGGCGAGCGATATTGATGTGCTATGAACTAGCTATTATATTATAGCGTAGTCTGAAATGAGCTTAAAGAATCATATCGCTCATTTGGATTCGGAGAAACATCGACGTAAAGTAACTGCTACTTTTTTTTACGCTTGCTTTTATGCGTTTCTATCGTAAATTATACGCTTTCAAAATGCTTTGGCTTATTTAACTCATTTTGGGAAAAAAAAAAAGCTTTACGTCGATTTCTCCAAATGAGCCTTAATATGTCTATTCTATTCTATTTTTCGATGTCAATGACATGACATTAGCAATACGATTAAGTAGTACAGATGTTCTATGTCACAAAGTGGCCGTTTGGCTATGAATTTCCGTATATACAAAGTACTCTTTGGCTATGAATGTTATCAAGCGTACTAACACATGCACATTGTTTTTGTGTTTGTAACCTCGAGAGAGCGCTCAGTGTCGTGTAACACATACAAGCGCGCTTGCTTGTCGGGATACTTCACTACTACAATCAAAGCCGAACGGACTTCGTGAACTAGAATATCTGTAGGTAGTTTAATAAAGTGGCTTGAAAATAATAATTTAGTTATTAAGCTCCGCTAATGAGACACAATTGATTTTCTATTGTATCGTAACACATAGAGCTTGACTGGTTAAGATTTGGTATAACATTTTTGGGGTCACTGTAGTGAACGAGAAAGCATTTCCAAACCTCAAAACTTTGAATTAGCAATATTTGTAATAACAAATCAATGTCTATTTGCAACTTTAATAGAAACTATAAAATGAAGTACAGCTATGAGATCTCAATCAGAATCCATTATGCACGGCCTATAAAAAAAAAGAGATTTGTATGGTTCCTGTAATCCATACTAATATTATAAAATCGAAAGTAACTCTGTCTGTATGTTACCTTTTCACGCCTTAACCACTGAACGGATTTTGATAAAATTTGGCAAGAGAGATAGATTGCATCCCGGGGAAGGACATAAGATAGTTGTTATCGACATACATCGCGGGCGAAGCCGCGGACGGAAGCTAGTCTTTAATAAAATACTTTACCAAATTAAAAACTTACCGTTGCAAAAATTTTGAAACAGTCTCACAGAATTACTTTTAGATAAATTATTATTCTGTACAGGATTTCTTAATGATAATTTTTTGTAATATCTTTATTTATCCTCTACTTTGTATTACATTTGTATGCTATATTAAGTCAGAATGTACAGACCAAGCAAGCAAGCTTCAAACTACCAAGATACTATAATCTGTCAAATTTCTTTAATTGATTTTCAACTTTATCGCTAAAGAATAAGGTGCAAAGTTGATTGGAAATTTTTTACAGTTTCAGGTAGCTTGATGTGCTGGCATGTGTACATGGATCCTATTATATAATTTAATAAGTTATTTTTATGTACCTACATTCTAAGCTATTCAATCTTGGAGACCCTTTTAGCCTTCAATTATCTCCATAATTGAAGGCTAAAAGGGTCTCCAAGATTGACAAAGGATTGGAAGACTGACAATAAGAAATTACAAGAAAAGCATTACTGAAAATATAAATTATCATAAAATTAGAAGATATTGTACTCACCATACCATGGTTCTGTAGAATATTAAACAAGAGCGACTGGGCCGTCAAATACTTTTTCCTAAACTTAGCGAACTTGGTTATTAATGCTGAACATTCATAACAGGAATAGTCTGGTAGATCTGAAGAGAACAGTACCTGAAAAATTATTGCCAGTCAGAATTTCGACTCTAACACCAGTATGCACCTTCACTAGTTGTAGTCTACTTAATCTACATTGATTTTACATTCATGTAAGTACCTACATAAAGATTACTTGAATTTGAGCACTTTGAACGAAATATTCTAAACACTAGCTATCTTTTACGAGTCAAGCAACCTTAAACCATGAAAAGAAAGGTTGATTTGCCTATTTTATGCTAACGAAAACAGGGAAAGGGAGGATTATAGAAGAAAGTTTTATTTTGTTTGTAGTACTTACATTGTGCCCAAAAACAGACTTGATATTCGTTTCCAAGGATCCTTGAATCCTTTCCATTTTAACATCAGTATTTAAACATATTCTACAAGCTTCTACTCTTACCATTTTGTAAACGTATTTAGGAAATAATTTAGGTGAGCATAAATTAAAAAGTAGGTAATAAATATGTCCGATTGTTAATTTGTTACTACACTAATGTAGCTAACTTAATTTTAGGTAAACACAATGCTCCTAAATCTATAGTTTTAATACAACAAAACAATCACAAATTCCAATTTCCAATTTTCCATCCATCCAAGACGGCATGATTTAAAAAATAATGGAATATTTGTAATCGTAATCGTAGTTTGGAAATTGGATTAGTGGATTGACATTGACACTGTTGACCATAGAGTGCTGTTGACACATTGAAGTTGACAGACAGTTGACATTTTATTATACAACAATAGAGGTATCCAATGGGTATCCACTACAGTCCACAGAGGACAGAGTACTTTTTTCTACAGTCTACACATGAAAATTACATTCGGAAATCGGGATAGGCAGCAGAAACTATACAAAGTGTGCATCTCCCGTATGCCCGTATTATTATTCTTAGTCGTATTATTAGTCTCTTTGGTGTGTATACACGAGTGACACGCGTCGACGACATGCCGGCCGCTCGTGTATTTGATTGACCACCGTGAACGTAGACGAGCGACGCGTCGCTCGTGTGTATGAGCACAATACTCCTTTCACCTTTGAGCTTTGGCTTCGTTTACGTATGTACAGAGGCCAGCACATCAAGCTACCCCAATCTGTCAAATTTCTTTGATAGATTTTCAACTTTACTACAAAGGAATAAGGTTCATATTCAATTGGGAAAATTTGAAAGATTGGGGTAGCTTGATGTGCTGGCCTCTGTACCTACACGCACGCTGATTGCGAGTACTGCAACATGAAAATTAGTATAGTAGCTATAAAAGGTGAGTCTACGAATCTACGATTAATAGCGACTTAAAATGGTCCCACACAAATGTGTATGTACCAGTTGTATTTGTACCGCTCAGCGTGGAACGTGGAGCTACCGAACAACCATCATCCACTCGTCTCCATATTCTCTCCGCTCTCCCTCCACATTGGTGAGAGTCAAAATGGCGGGTGTACCATAGCGAATTAAATTATACCAATTACCAAAAAAATCTACCTAAAATGTACTATTCAGTACCTAGGTCTAAAAAATCTGTACCTCTTTCACAACGAAATTATTTAGAAACTAAGGTACACCCGCCATATTGACATCAAGATGGCGGGTGTACTATAATACACACATCAAAAGTGTCTAGGGATCAAGCATTTTTATGCGGATTTCTTGAGATTGAGATGTGGCTTTGTAATAAATTTATGATTTTATAAATTTATATGGATCCTTTTTGGTGCATTTCATAATTTGAATCAGGAACTGTGAATCAAATTCGAGTAAAAGATGAAAATCAGCTGTCAATATTTTCCCTATAAAAACATACAACGCATTGAAGACATTATTAGTGCTACTGTTTCCCTACTACTGATTAAAACCAACGTTATTATGGAGCGGCGACGTCATTTAAGCAGGGAAGAAATGCTCAGAGCCGTGGGAATGATAGAAGCTGGTTCCCGGCAACGTACTGTGGCTTTAGCTCTGAATACAAGTCAGAGTGTTATCAGTCGACTTTGGACACGTTACCGAAGCACTGGTACCGTGGCTGAGCGCCATGGAGGACGGTATCGCTGCACCACACGGAGACAAGACCGATACATTCAAATCTTAACTCGAAGAGCTCCAACAATAACCGCCATGATGTTAGCCGTGAGGCTTCATCACTCTTCAGGGAACTTAATTAGCGACCAAACAGTCAGAAACCGCTTGCATGAAGTGAACCTTCATTCCCGAAGACCGCTACGGGTACCACCTATAGCAATGCACAATCGTAGGATTCGATATCAATGGGCTCTTGAACACAGAAATTGGGCAGAAGAACAATGGCGTTTCGTGTGCTTTTCTGATGAGTCTCGTTTTGGTATGAGACCGGATACAAGACGTATACGACACTGGAGAACCCCTGGACGCCAACAGCGATTAAAATCCTGCCAGGAAGTCCATCCTTATAGTGGTGGAACCATCATGGTATGGGCGGGTATTTGGATCGGCGGAAGAACTGAGTTGATTTGGATCAGAGGCAACCTCAACGCTCAAATTTATGCTGAGACGATTGTATCAGACGTCATCGTTCCTCCACAAGTGCAAATCGGTCCCTTATTTCAGTTAATGCATGATAATGCACGACCGCACACCGCAAGAGTTGTAAGACAGACTCTCGCCGCAGCTAACATCAATGTCCTGCCCTGGCCTGCTCAGTCGCCAGACTTGAACCCGATTGAGCATGCATGGGATATGCTACAGAGAAGAGCTCTGCCGAATATGGAGGGTATCCAGTCGCAAGAAGACCTTTTTTTGTTGTTGCAACGAACATGGGCGGCCATTCCACAGCGTGATTTGGATGAACTCATTTTGAGTATGCCAAACCGATGTTCTTGTGTTGTTAGTGTTCGCGGTAGAAACACGGATTATTAATTGTTTAAGTTACCCAATAAAATTTTAAAGAAAACTGTTATTTCAGTCTTTTTTTCGAACTTTTGTGTTAGTGGTTCAAATGTCAAAAATCCCTTTATTAGGAAAATGGCAAATTTCTTTATTAATGCAAAGGTGACTTGGTTTATCGTTACTGTGACAAACGAAAACACTTTATTTGATGAATCCTTAAAGAAAATTTTAATTAATATCAATCAGGAGAAAAGTTATTGCAAAAATATATGTTGATCCCTAGACACTTTTGATGTGTGTATTTTATTATTGAAGTATACATCATGAATGAAAATTACGCGTCAAAATGATTAGATACCTCTTTATTTTTGTCCATACATAATGCAATTAGCGATAAGTGAATTCGGAGTTTTGGTTATGAAATTATTAAGATCATCAAAACATTTCCATTCAGCATTACGACGACAATGAGCTCGATAGTGGCCAATATTGTGGATGTTTGTAACATCGCCGCCGGATGGTAAAAACTCAATTAATCCAAGAATTTCGTATTTTCTATTATTTAATGTTATTTCCATAGGTATGTCTTTAAGACAAATTACATCTGTTTGATTCAGCTCAAAAGCTATTGTATTACTTAGTTCGTAATTTAATGTTCGTATGCCATTGCAGTCATTACGTCTACATTGTACAATGTTATTATCTTCACATAACATAGACTCTGCCGATTGGTTGAGCATTGATATATTTGACATGTTAAAATTAAGTGGCAAAAAAGCAATTTTTCTTTCGACTTTGTTAATGACACATTCAGTATTCGTACATGATTCTTTTACAGAGGCACTATAAATTGCATCGATCAAAATATTATCAAAAATATAAGCTATATTGCATTCGCAAGAGATGAAAACTTTGTGATTAATATTAGTTGTTATGAAATGTGGCTGGAGAAGGTGTGCACGGTACTTATATAAATCTGTTCTGGAATTTATGATTCTAGGACATGCTCACGATGTTTTTCTTCACCGTTTTGAGAGCAGTGGTGATGAAATAAATTACACAAAGTAATGCGCCTGACACGGTTTGAATCCGCGACCTACAACTTGCAAGTCGGGGCAGTTACCACTGGGCTGCACTGCAATGTACATATAATATATGTAACTATATCAATAATATTATTATACCTAATTAAGTATCGTGTTTAGTTTTACACAAAACACGGTTGTTTTATTTCTAAGAAACTATCCAACTGTTCAAGTGTACGTTTTCTTTTAATGGAGGTACTTTTTAGGTACAATTTTTTGGTGTAATTATATTTTATGAGTAGGTAATGGTTAAATAATAAAATATTATAGTACACCCGCCATCTTGATGTCAATATGGCGGGTGTACCTTACTTTCTAAATAATTTCGTTGTGAAAGAGGTACAGATTTTTTAGACCTAGGTACTGAATAGTACATTTTAGGTAGATTTTTTTGGTAATTGGTATAATTTAATTCGCTATGGTACACCCGCCATTTTGACTCTCACCCACATTGGTGCCCAAGATTACTTGGAGCCAACTATATTATACTGTAGTATTTTGGGCCAACGTAAACCCTTTGTAGTTTTTTAGCAATAAAGTTTATTTTTATTTATTTATATAGATAATTATACTCATCAAGTCTGAGTCGTCTCTTGAGCGCCGTCCCATAGCATAATCAGGCTATAACATTTCCATTGCCGAAATCCACCTCACGGGCCTAGTGCGCGTTGGTGAACTGGTGAGAGCGCCGTCCTATTTACCTAGTGCTCAATAAACAATAGTAATATTTCTTTCATCATTTATTTTTTTAATTATGTAAGTAACTCTAAAAGCAATAAAATAGTCCAGTTCAAACTTGTTTAGGTTCACCAGATAAGCTCCATATCGTGGGGTACACGTCCAACGTCGCCTACAACAGCAACGGCCATGTATTGACGAGCTAAAAAAATAAACGCACTTTATTCTGACGGACAGGTAAAAGATGCACTCATCATCATCTGCCCAGCCTTTTCCCAACTATGTTGGGGTCGGCTTCCAGTATATATAACCGGATGCAGCTGAATACCAGTATTTTACATGGAGCGACTGCCATCTGACCACCACAACCTAGTTACTGGGTAATACGATACAGATGATGATTGATGTTTTGTGAAACCACTAGCGGTTTTGTAAAACAGCAGATTCTACAAAATCCATCTGCGACATATACACGGTGGCAGGGACATCGATGCGCAAACTGAAACCAGCATAAGATAAGCATAAGATTCTAGATCCCCTAACGTAGAAATTTTAAAATATTAAAAAAAAACAACACTGTAAGAAAAATACAATACCTACCTTTAGTAATATCTAGGTACTCGGTCAAAATGTATGGTACAGCAAGTTTTAATTTTAATAATCGATGAAATTACAACACAGGGGCGTTCAGAATCATGTGCTTACTGAATCCATGGTAATGGGGTTGCGCGTCGATGCCACACTGAATCAAATAGGGATAATAATAATTAGCATGAACCTACTTTTGCCACCCAGAATCTTTGCGGTATTACTTATGTCCTTGTTTTGGATACAGTCAATCATTTCCATGGAATTCTTTGCACTGTCTATTTGAAAGCCGTTGGCTATTTGAAGAGCCAGCCCCTCAGTCACCTTCACACAATCTTCGTCGTGGAGTGCCAAGCTTACTTCTGAATTATACAATACATTTTAATTAGCAACGGTGTGGTGAGGCTACGGCAGCGGCCCCTTTTTTTTTTGTATACGTGGTGGTCTGTCAGACTCTTACTGACTAAAAACCACCCCGGTGTGCCATCTCACGCCTACGCCAGGATTCGCGGGAACGTACGATCCTTCTACAACCCCCGACTGGCGCCACCGCGGGCCTCGCCGGGTCAGGGGGTGGGGAGTGTTTGACTCCCCCCGTGACGTCTAAGAGGGGCGCGCGTGGAACACTACGCGCCGCCACCTCGGGTCCTGATGTGTGGGGGGCGACGGACGTCCCCGAGTCCGTCACCCCTGGACCCATTTAGGGGGGCTGGAAGAGGGCGTTGTCCGCCCTCCGCCGACGCCCAGTGCGCCTGCTGCGGGCCGGGTGAGTGGACGAGATCTCCCTCTCCCGTTCCGCAGCCTCCTTTTGCGATGCGACTGTTTCGCAAAAGGAAACCATCGTGTCCCAGGACTCTTCGCTGCCGACCATCGACTCAACCATGGCCGGTAGCGACAGGTCACTGCCTACTTCTGAGATGAGGGCACGGCGCGGCTCCTCCCAAGCGGCACACTCTGCCAGCGTATGCCACGCCGTGTCCTCCCGGCAGTCGCCGCAGTGGTGACACCGAGCGTCCGGCTCCCTGTTTTTTGCGACACAGGTACTTCCCGAAGCAACCATGCCCCGAGAGCACCTGCGTCACCCGAAACGACAGGGAACCGTGCCTTCTCTCGAGCCAGCGCTCGAGCACCGGCCGGAACGCCTCGATGGTGACGAGGCCGGCGGACGGCGGTAGGGCGTGAAAGCCTGTCCCGCCATTCCGCCCCACCAGGACCTCGCGAAGCTGAGACCGACGCAGCTCGCCGAGCAAGCTGACTTCTGATTGTGCGAAAAACCCATACAATGCGAGGTCAGCTAAAACTGGAAATGTACCTGTAGCTAGATGTGTAGCCGTGTGTAGACACGGCTACACATTTAGCATATGTTTCCAGTTTTAAGAATTATGATGTATTTAGGTGTAAGGGCGTTTTTCCTGTACCTTATGTAATAAGTATATTATCTGTGAAATAATGCACTAAAAAAAAAGGTGTAGCGTCGGAATCGAATTTGAGAAATAGGTAAATGCGTAGTATTCATTTCAATATAACTGTGTTGTTTTTAAGTAGTTAGGTATAGTAGGTAGGTACCTACCTACATATATTTGGGGGGTATCTTCTGTTGGCTTTTATATGAGCAGGAATAGGTACACCAGTTACAGAAAAGTTAACTATATACTTACTAAGCCTCTTCTTGCCAATATCAATCTGGCTGAAGTTAAGTTCCCCGACATTAGACAGGAACTCAGCCGCAGCTTTCGCGACGTACCACGCTGAGCATGCACGAGTCTTTGCTACGATGCCTAGGTAAATAAACCTTTATTAAAATATTGCAACTTTGCTCGTCGTGCACCAAATGTACTGAATGCGTGGCGCTGAACTGAAGGGAGCTGGAGCTATACCTCGAATGGTCATTGTTACTCATTTAAGCCTAAAAAGTCCACTTTGGCAGAATCATAAAACAATTCTTATCACGCATTTCATCTGTATGACAGTTTTGTATGGAGATTCGTAAAATGCTATAGGTACACCTCTGCCTAACCCTTCAGGGATATATAGGTGTGAACCTGTCAAACAGATGAATTGCGTGATATGAATTGTTTTATGATTCTACCAAAGTGACCTTTTTAGGCCCTCTGGTCTCTGGACTTGGAAATAAACAAGTGCGAGTTGGACTCGCATACGAAGGGTTCCGTAGCTACCACCATACAATATTAAACACTACATATAAAATAATGGCCAAAAATCGTTTGTTGTACGGGAGCCCTCCTTAAGGGCCTATACTACCTCAAATCGTTTAGCATGATCCTCCGTTATGTCGAAAATACTGCAGCATAAATTTTGAAATAAATAATTATGGTAAAGTTGAGGATTAATGTAAGGTACCTACTATATGTGACGAAAACACGATTCCATAAAATTTTCTCTATAGAAAAAAAAATCCAAAGTTACCTCGAAACTGAACAATAAACCGCTGGTATTAAAAAAATACTTCAAATTTGATCAGGAAACTTTGTATAATAATTAAACTAACTATAATTCAGCGACTATATGTTTTTTTTTTTTTAATAACAATTATTTTCGCCGTAAAAAGCAAAAACCTAAACTATTGGCGCTGCCTGCCGCCCAACACCGCACTCTGTCTCGCTCACACTTAGTCCGCGAGCAGTATCGTGCGAGCGAGACAAAAAGTGAATTTTAGCTGAGGTAGTATGGGCTCTTCAATATTTATTTTATTCTGTTTGTAGTATTTTTTGTTATAACGGCAACAGAAATACACATTCTGTGAAAATTTCAACTGTCTGGCTATCACGGTTCATGAGATACAGCCTGGTGACAGACAGACAGACGGACAGTGCAGTCTTAGTAATAGGGTTTTGTTTTTACCATTTGGGTACGGAACCCTAAAAAGGTCTATTAAAAACATAGAGGGTTTACATTTAACCTCAACGATTCAAAAAAAGCTTTTATTCGTCATGACAGAGCCTGGACACTTAGACAGCAAGGGCTTATCTACCTATTTTTCAAGACAAATCATAACTCGATGGGGCTCTTCTGAGAAGTTCCTACGGGGCCATCTACGGGGCCGGCTTCAACATCAGAACGGTACCTACCATATTATTTCAACTTCACCGAAATTTAGGTAGACCGTATGCCTTTTTAGAACAATCGGATAACTGTGTGGGCTCGGCTGTCATTGTGACAATTATTGTCATAGGTACCTAATGTAATGGCCAATGGCCTGCGCCCTAATTGCGTAACACACTGAAACATTTTGAAACAAATTGCTAAACCATTGCTTCATAAGTTCCAAAAATTTGTCTGCTCAACACGTAAATAACACAATGAATGTTGCTGAAATGTCAAAATGTAACCTACTCCGATTGATAACGTGTACGGCAATTGCCCAGCTGATGGCCGGAAGCCTCGACCTACATCTCTCGAGGCTTCCGTATGGCAGCTGGATCAAGGGTCCCATTAAGAGGGCATTGCTCCTCGATACGGCTTGTGAAGAGGTTCCCGTCTCTATAGCCCTAGCCACCGGTAACTTGGACTTTGCCACAGTATTACAATATTTCCTATGTAATAGGTACTGTGACTTTGCTCTCGACACCGGCGGAATACTATTTTTGGAACGAAGTTTTTTAACTCGGCTTGCTGTAAGAGTAAACTGCTAGAAATGTAGAAATCGTCACGTAACGAAAAAGCGTTATCAATCAATCAATCAGTTTATTTGTGAAACGTAGCCCCCTTCATGCGACTTTCTCTCTCTCTCTCTATCAGAATAAGTAATAATTACTCAAATTTTTAAATGTTATTTATGTCTAAGGAAACAATATTAAAAAAGGAATCCTGTAAAATATACCTACTAAAAATAATTGATCAAAATCTTACCAAATATGCCAGTCTCATAATAAGATATGTTGAAAGTCTTATATGTGGTGTATATGTCTCCTCCTGTAATGCGGCCGAGTGGTTGTTCTAGCGTGCGGTCCATGGAATGACTGCCTTCCTGCACGTTGCCAGTTCCACAGGCGTGAGCTACTATTGAGTGCCTCATTAGGTCCCTGAACAACAATAGAATACGCTGGTGATTGAAAACAGTAAGAGGAAGAAGAGGGAAGCAAAAACAGTGAATCGTTAAATCGTAGGAATTCATTGGCGTTCGTTATTTTCAATTTTATCAAAACTTGGCTAACTGCGACGCGAACGCCAGTGTGATTGATGTGCTACTTACGCAAAACGTGTGACGTGTCTTAATATGAATTGTAGAGTTCCAATAAATAGAGGTCGTAGGTATAATAGTCATGAACACTTACGAGAGATCATGAGTGCCACAGCCGGGCACCACGACACATATCCACGTGTCGCTGTGAGGTCCCAAGTCGTAGTATTCAAACCCTGCTCGCGGTCGAGAACACATCAACATCCTTGGAGCTGGCCTTATCTAGATATTTACTCACATTATTATTATACAGGCTGGTCCAAATAGTGACGTTAATAAAAAAAAATAGATTCATCATACCTAGGAGTATCCGAAAATATCGCATGCATGTTCCGCGATTTTTGATACCTAGTTTATGAGATAAGTATGATATTTTTTTTTTTTGGAAATTCTTCGGGTACATCTTTTTTTGTGATGGGACTATCATGAAATACTCTTTCACATCTTTCATGTATAAAAAAATTTCTTCCTAACATTAGTGCAAGATACTTACAATTTTTTTTATCAAAAGTGAGAAATTTACATTCTTACGATTACAAGTTGATTTTTTGAGGCTGATAGGAGTAAGTTGTAAGAACGATATAGGTACATTCCACCAAATACTATCTAAGCCGAGCTCTGAAGATGCGAGAAAGTTGTTCGACTTTATGGCCCTGACATATTAATCTCATTAGTTTGATGTGTACTTGTATTAGGTTACGATGGGACTGACACGCTGTGCGTTATAAAAGTCCCTAAAACTTAAAGAATAAAAAAAAAAGTTAGTTTTCTTTTTTAATTTTAAAAATGTTAACAAATGTTTCAGGTTCTACTAGTCAACTCAAACTTTTAATCGATCTATATCTTTTATTTAAACTTAAAATCAACTTTTAATCGTAAGATTGCAAATTTCTCAATTTCGATAAAAAAAAATATTATCTTGCACTAATGTTAGGAAGATATTTTTAGGGTTCCGTACCTCAAAAGGAAAAAACGGAACCCTTATAGGATTACTCGTGTGTCTGTCTGTCTGTCTGTCTGTCTGTCTGTCTGTCTGTCCGTCTGTCACAGCCAATTTGCTCCGAATCTTATGGACCGATTAAGTTGAAATTTGGTACACATATGAATCTCTGTGACCCAAATACAGACGTGTAACGTAAATAAATGAGTTTTGAAAATGGGAGTCATTTTTGAGGGGTAAATAGACAATTTAAAAAAAAAGTTTCGCAATCTGTACCGTGTGACATATCAAATGAAAGGGCGTACCGTGAGGATCTCAAATATATTTTTTTCATAATTTTAAAGTAAATTTTATTAAAGTTATTTAAGACAATAGACGGAAATTTACCATTCCCCCTTATCTCCGAAACTACTGAGCCTAAAATTTTGAAAAAAATACAGAAAATAGTTCTATACCTATAGATTACAGGAAAATTAATAAGAAATCTATGATCTTGAAACAACATGGTAAATCTCTCAATATTGTGCGTACAAACTTACATTTTCAGTTGGAATGTATGGGAGAACATGTTTTTCAACTACAATGTTAAGTTTGTTCTTGGCATTCATTCCAACTACGGAACCCTTCATTGTGCGTGGTCCGACACGTACTTGGCCGGTTTTTTATATACGAAAGGGTAGGTATTTTTCATGATAGTCCCATTCCCATCGCAAAAAAAAAAAACATAAAAAGAGCTTGTCGAAAACAAGTTATACAAAATGTTTAAAGTTGTCCACGAAGAATTTCCCCAAAATAAAAAAATATATAGGTATTCAAGTTTCCTAAAGACCTAAACTATCAAAAATGGCGGAACATACATGGGATATTTTTGGATACACCTAGGTGTGAGGAATCTAAATTTTTAGGGTTCCGTGCCTCAAAAGGAAAAAACGGAACCCTTATATCAGCTATCAACTTTTCGCCCTGAATATGCTAGCTCAAAAACCCTCTGGGCTCCCCTACCACAGGGCTCCCTTTTCGTATTAATTTCTGCGCAACAATGGAAACGTGCACTAACACGTCTAGGCTCGATCGCTTCCGCCAACTTAAGAGTCTCTTCATATGGGACACATATACTGGCTACAGTACAATGATCAGTCTTGTAGTTGTAATTAGCATAATTGTTGAGAACTTCTCCAGTCATGCCATCTATCCTTGATGGGTCGCAAAACATAGAGTTGGAGAGGGGGCCCGCCCAACAGGCTTTTTGTGCTAAGTCTATAACACGTTGTAATGGATCGATGCGGTGTAGGTCGTCCTTTATCAGGGGTTTTAAGTCATCCATCTCCCATTGTCGGAAGCAGCATCTGGTAAGAATTTGTATCTACTAGAACTAGAATTATTAACGCGTGACCAAGTTGTTCTGCGTTGAGCATCCCAACACAGAACTATAGGTTTGCGTGAGACGTTGCGTTGTTAGTTATATTAAATTGGTTCTACCTAAGAACTGTATCCAGCAAAAAACATTTCATTTCCGCAAAGGCAGTGACGGGGCATTTAAGTGTGTAGGCTATAGACTGCCTGTCACTGGTGCAGGTGAGGAAGGCTCCATGTTGCGCCATGTAGCGCATTTTAGCGAACCCGGAGAATGCACAGCTGGAGGCAGTGGTCGCGGCTCGGAGGAAGTGGGTCGCGCCGAGGGAGTCGTCTATTTCGTGCCGGGAGCCTGCCTGTGTGGCGAACAACAGATTATCAGTAAGGGAACACCGCTTGCCCAGGTACAGACGCCAGCACATCAAGCTACTACAATCTGTCAAATTTCTTTAATAGATTTTTAACTTTATCACCAAACTTTAAGGTTCAAAGTTGGTTGAGAAAATTTGACAGATTGTAGTAGGTTGATGTGCTTGCGTCTGTACATGCTACACATCGCTTACATCATTATAAAAATCGCAGCATCAGGGTTCATGCGCGGTGACTTATACCTACACTGCGATTATCACTAATCTGTATCTGTCTGCATAGTAAGACCCGGTATCCACCAAAGCGGAGAGAGGAGAGAGGAGAAGTGCGGAGTCGTCCAATCACAACGGTTGAAAACCTCAACCGCGTCACTCGTCTCGTCTGTGATTGGACGACTCCGCACTTCTCCTCTCCTCTCCGCTTTGGTGGATACCGGGCCAGGTGGTGAACGTTACTAGTGATGGCATAAATACTTATTAATAATTGAAACAACAGTCGAAAATTTTCCTTTATTCATGCGCTATTAGGTACTACCTACAAATAACAAAAATGCATGAGATTTTTTCAGAAAAAACATTAATTTATTGTTACCTGATACATAACAGTGCAAGCACACATCTGACCCCCGAGTGGCTTAGCTCCTGCTACCCCCATCCCATTGAGTAGGCATGAACGCTGCACTTCCACGGGACCATAATCTGGTTTGGGTAGGCATACACTCCAGTTACGGCGGGAAACCGATAACATACGTTTCGGAATTTGATAAATTGTATTCATGATGCTTAGCCTAAGTTGCTGAAAATAGGCAATTAATATTTCTTGTAATGAAATTAGTTGTCAGATCAATAAAATTGTGAACCTCAGACTAAGGAATAAAGAATTGTGAACACAGAGCATAGAGTACATTTGACACAGAGTACTTTTTTGATCTCAGACTACTATTGTGGCTATCATAGATAAAATACTAAAGTGGCTATTGTGTGTGAGAGTAAGTTGTGAGATTATGTATTCTGTGCAAAGAGTTTATTAACCATAGACGTATTTTGTAATAAGCATGTAATAAGTACATATTAAGCTATATATATCAATGGCACTGACCTCTATTAAACAGTACTTGTATAATACAGGTCAGTGGTCAATGCTAATAAGCATGGCCATGGCTGTGATTGAGAGCAAGAAGAATAAACCATTTGTTCTCTGGCATTGATATGCAAAAAGGTAGAATTTAATCGAAAAAAGAAAACCGTTGAGCTGTTTCTGTTTTTATCTGTGGTGAGCGTGATTTTTTATTTATTTTCGCGCGAAGTTCCGGAAGGAAGGCCGGTACTATGCACTGGTAGGTACTGTATTTTGTTGATCCAAAAAAATCAACGTTGTTTTTAGTTTAGTGATTTATACCTAATTGTGCTTTATAAGCGCCTATTTGGCAAAAAAATAATTTAACAACTCCACACACCTATGATCGCTACTTAGGTAGTGTAGCGAAATAAAACGCGGTGACTTCACAATTTCACTACCATTACGTATAATTTTGTTGTAAAAATAAAAAAATCCAAATACAATAATTTAGTATAAAAAAATTAAGAAAAAAGATTACTTTAAGATACCTTGTGACGTTGGTTATAAATACGAATATGAATTAAATAGAAATACTTAAGGTTTTGGGTTTTGTAAAGACAAAAATAAAGTGAAAATTTTGTTACATTGACGTGATTGCAATTAAGAAAATATTAGATAGATTTAAAGTTTGCGCGGTCCAAGGGAAAAAAAGTTAAAATAGCACACCCGCCGTATTTGAATGATAAAAATTCACGCAATTTTTATAGGAAAATATATCTAGACAATCTACTATGAGAATAGAGTAATAATGGTATCTGTTCCCAAAAAGAGGGTCTTCGTGTCCGTTCTCGGGGTCCTCGTAGATTAATAGAGCAGAACAATAATCAGGTAGCAGATCCGCAACAGCAAGTAGACCTGCAACAGCTAGCTGCGGGCGCTCTTCTGGCGAACAGCTTATACTTCGTCTCGAGAGTCAGGGTAGGGTGAAAAATCGATCAAATCGGCTTGTCCCTGTTCGTAGATTAATCGCGTGCCCCTGAGCATACCACCGATAGATGGTATAAAAAAGTTTACTTAGGGGCACGCGATTCACCCCAAATGTTTCCTGCTTACGCCATTCAGGACGGTGTTCTTTTAAGACGCATGCCTGTCACCTATCCCTTATCTTCATATCCATGGCGTGTAGTATTACCAGTAGAGAAGGTACCACTCGCTATATGGGAGGTACACAATAGCTTCCCATCTATACATCCTGGCGTTACTAAGTCATACCTTAAGTTAAAAGAGACCTTCTACTGGCCAAACATGTTTCGTGACGTTGCCGAGACTTTGAGGCAATGCGAGGTTTGTAAGGCTTACAAAATAGCAAACACTCAACCTCGTGGCCAGATGTGCCATCCGAAGGATGTTTCCATGCCGTTACAGTCAATTTCTATCGATCTCATTGGTCCTTTGCCCGTTGCTTACTATGGTTATAAATATATTTTATCTATGGTAGACGTTTTTTCAAAATACGTTTGGCTTATTCCTCTTAAGAAAGTTAACGCTTGTTCTATTATTAAAGCTTTAGAAACATTTGTAGCGAAATAAAACGCGGTGACTTCACAATTTCACTACCATTACGTATAATTTTGTTGTAAAAATAAAAAAATCCAAATACAATAATTTAGTATAAAAAAATTAAGAAAAAAGATTACTTTAAGATACCTTGTGACGTTGGTTATAAATACGAATATGAATTAAATAGAAATACTTAAGGTTTTGGGTTTTGTAAAGACAAAAATAAAGTGAAAATTTTGTTACATTGACGTGATTGCAATTAAGAAAATATTAGATAGATTTAAAGTTTGCGCGGTCCAAGGGAAAAAAAGTTAAAATAGCACACCCGCCGTATTTGAATGATAAAAATTCACGCAATTTTTATAGGAAAATATATCTAGACAATCTACTATGAGAATAGAGTAATAATGGTATCTGTTCCCAAAAAGAGGGTCTTCGTGTCCGTTCTCGGGGTCCTCGTAGATTAATAGAGCAGAACAATAATCAGGTAGCAGATCCGCAACAGCAAGTAGACCTGCAACAGCTAGCTGTTCGGGCGCCATATCTTTATTTTTTTTACACTAAATTATTGTATTTCGAATTTTTTATTTTTACAACAAAATTATACGTAATGGTAGTGAAATTGTGAAGTCACCGCGTTTTATTTCGCTACAGTAGGTATATTTTTCTTGTCTCTGAGCTCACCCACCAAGGAGTGTTATTTTGCTATGCATATGGATTTCTTACAATGGGTAACCGAAGGATTGCGGAGTATTTGACGACACGGTTGGCGCAGTGGTTGATGAGGCAAATACTGGTATTCAGCTGCATCCGGTTAGACTGGAAGCCGACCCCAACATAGTTGGGAAAAGGCTACAGATGATGATGGTTGGCGCAGTGGTTGAGCGATTGACTGCTGCGCAGCAATATTTGTACGACCTACAAGTATTTGTTCCGGGTAAGTGTTTTATCTATAATATGTAATGTATGTATATAAGTATTTACAAAAAAAAAATGTATATGCTTAAGTAGTTTATCAGCCATCTCGTTACCATAACACAAGCATTAGATTGCTTAGCTTGGGACTAAATGGCGTTGTGTGAAATGTCCAAGGATATTATTATTATTTTAGGTACCTACTTGCGGTTATCACAGGAGTGGCAGTGACATGACTATGATTGTTGCCTATTACCATGGTAAATTACCGTGCTATTACTTTGAGACGTAATAAGTGCTTAGGGTGAGTCCTGCTGAGTCAGCTAGTATAGGTAAGTCAGACAGAATGTCAGATAGTTACTTAACCTACCTACCTAGTGTTAGCGAAAGAGAACACAAAGCGGTCACAGGGTTCTTGAAGTCTTCAAACTTCTATGGAGTGTTCGGATAGATCGTCAGGATAAGTTACAAGTACGACCACATACTTACTTACCTTATCAATCGAACACATCCTAACCTCAGACCAATTAAAAAACCGGCCAAGTGCGAGTTAGACTCACACACGAATGGTTCCGAAGGGTTCCGTACCACCATACCATATTTAACACTAAATATAAAATAACGGCAAAAAAATCACGTTTGTTGTATGGGAACCCCCTTAAATATTTTTTTTTTCTGTTTTTAGTATTTTTTTGTTATAGTGGCAACAGAAATACATCATCTGTGAAAATTTCAACTGTCTAACTATCACGGTTCATGGGATACAGCCTGGTGACAGACGGACGGACGGACGGGGGAGTCGTAGTAGGTAATAGGGTCCCGTTTTACCCTTTGGGTACGGAACCCTAAAAACCAAGACAGAGGGCTTTCAAGTTCAACAGTAGTGAAGCCGGTTTCGTAAACATGTGTGCACTTAGTGAGGTGTAGTTTGATTGTACCTAAATGGTTGTAAATGTGTGCGTGTGAGCGTGATGCACAGAGCGGAGGTGTAGTTTTGGCATGTTTCACTGTATCGTTCTCAGCTCAGCGCTGTCTTGGTTTTTATTTGGTCTGAGAACTCTGAGATCCTAACTTAATTACTAAATAAATTATTTAATACCGTATATAAGTGCACTCACGTGTTCGTGTGTGTGTAGATCTTTCCGTAAGTAGGTAAGTACCTACCATAAACTAATACAACATATTAAGCTGTTTCTATCGAATAATATTATCAAAGTTAAACCATGTATATAATCAAAGGTTAAACCGTTAAATTAATCAAATTATCTCTATTGAATTAAAACATTAGATATACCTACCTAATCATAGTTAGGTATATTGTTCAATTAATCTTGTTATTTAGAAAGGTTTATTACACAGATTATCGTGACAAGGTCGAGATGTGTCGTCAAAAACTCATTACCGAGGTTACAGGGTGTATTTTAGCACGCCAATTACGAATTTGCTGAAGAGTTTTAGGACTTTTAGGATGAAAAGTTGAGGAGTTTTTTTTACACTGCGCACCTGCGACACGTGGCCCTGCGGCCAATCGCTCTACCACTGCGTTAACCGTGCCGTAGGATCTTGAAAACAGAGTGGTCTAGGTACAAGGGAACACAATACAGCAGTGGACTACTCCATTATTACTCACTAGAGGTAGGTAACCTGTATTTTCCAACAGCGGAGTACGTGCCTCCCTATACTCTCCTTGCACTTCTATCTAGGGCGACCTGGGACACGTCATTATCGAAATAGTTCAGCTCTAGGTGTATGATAGTAAAATAATCGTATCTTTTCTTTTACACAGGAACATTCCATATCTGCAATTTGAATCCCACAAAGCAGCACGTAGCATGACGTACCGGGGTCGATTTCAAATTTGGGGCCAAAAGCATATATTTTCATTTATTTCTCATGGTTTAGAATTTATCGTAAGTAAAAATATTTTAAATCATGTAGTCTTATGAGACGCCCAAACGCCGATTAGAACGAACCTTTTATGATTGTAAATAAAAAAATAAATTAGTACCTATTTCTCATTAGTGTTAATGCTCCAAAGTCTTTTTCTTCATTTCTCTAAAAAACGAAAACGCGTTGAGGAAAATCAAATTTTAACGTATTACTGTTTTGTATACACTTTAAAGATGAATAATTAGAGATTGAAACCAATGCTGGGTAATAAAAAATAGGTTTTTTTAGCATTCTAAAACTGTTTGTTTTTAAAGTATCATTTGTGTGACCGTTTCCAAATGCATGAGTAAACAGAATTTGTCAATGATTTACCCTGCCCTTTGCCCCGCGCACTTCCCGTGTGCTCAGAGTGGCCGAACGCGCGTGGTCGACATTTGTGTGTGGCGTTATTTTAAGAGAAATTCCAAATGTCAGGTAAGATTTTGACTTTTGTAAAAAAATTATATCATTAGTGTTTTGTCACATATCGTGTTTAATTAAATGTGTTTTTTGTTTTTGATTTGGCTGCCTAATAAACCATTGAGTCATATTTTGTTTCTAATGTACGGTATATTCTAGAACGTTCCATTTACGAAATAAATTCGAATTACTACCAAAAATCTCATTAGTGTCACTCTCATTTGTGTCGATTCACGAGTCACACGAATTATATTGAAAGTCACACTAATGATATAAATTTTTTTTTCTTCTAGATTAAGTATTAAAATGGCTAAACCAAAAAAACAAAAAAGTGAGGAAGAATTAGAGAGACGTAGAATAGCTAGAAGACAAAAATATCAAACTATTAAAAAAAATCCTGAGTTATATGCTGCTGAGCAAGAAAAAAAAAGACGATATTACTTAAAAGCGAAGGAAAATAAAAAATTTAAAAGTATTAACGAAATGAGTCCACGCGAGCAAAGACGAAAATGGAAAGAGAGTGCCAAAAAGTTTTATAGAAAGAAAGTAAGTCAAAGAATGATAGAAAACGTTGCAGTAAGTGAAGAAAGTTGTCATATTGAAAATGTAAACTTGAATACAGATCCCTTAAACATAGAAAAACAAGAAATAAAATCTAAACTAAGTATGCGTGAACAAAAACTAATTAAAAAAATCAAAACAATGTAAATGCAGCACGAAAAAGAGAAGCGAAAATATATATTATTATTAAACAGATACAGGTTCAGGGTAAATTATTTAAAAAGAAAAATATCTACACTAACAAGTGAAATAAGTAATGAATCAGAAAATACAAAAAATGAAGACAAGAAACCATTATTTGATAGACTTATAAGCGCTGAAATAACACGGAAATTTGCTACAACTAGAAACAGGAAGGACAAAAGCGTTATCACTAACTTAATTGATAAAGAGAAGTTTAAAAAATTTAAGGTTGCTACTGACCTTCGCAAAGTTCATCTCCGAGAACGATTTAAGAAAAATGCACGAAATAGCATCAACGTTCAACAGTTAGTGCAAAAGTTTTACGAAGACGACATAAACAGTCGAATTACACCAGGAAAAAAACAGTACAAGAAGAAACATGGAACAGTTAAACAAGTCAGATACCTTTTAGATTCTATGAAAAACTTACACCTTAAATTTTTGGCTGAAAATACAAACATAAAATCAGTTATTCGACTTTTACAAGACTCAGACCATTTTGGGTATGTCTTCCACATGACGACCGTGATACGTGTGCCTGCTTGTTGCACACAAATTTTAATTTATTAATAACTGCTCTTAACAAGAATGATATTCTTCGTGTAAAAGATAGTCAGAATTTGACAAAGGAAATCTGTTGTGATAAATATAGCCTAGATTGTCTTAATCGCAAATGCGCTTCATGTAAGGATAAAACCGTGCCATGTAAAGAATTCTGAAATGATAAAGAAATACAGTACATGGTATGGGAAAGAGATACAAAGAGAGTAGATACTAAAGAAATAAAAATAATCAAGAAGAAAGCAAAGAGATCTGATCCACGTAACCTGATAATTGAACTGGAAAATATGCTGCCAAATTTTTTATCACACATATCATCAATGAAGCTTTGATCCATATGGATTTTTCAGAAAACTATTCTTATAAATATGCGGAGGAAGTACAAAGCATGCACTTTGGTGGCAGCCGTGGTCAAGTCTCACTTCATACAGCAGTGGTTTATTTAAAAAATGATTCCAATGCTACTCAAGCTTACTCTATTTGCACAGCCAGTGAATGCACCCGTCATGATGCAGCGGCAGTGTGGGCTCATCTAAATTATTTAATTAAATTTGTGTTTAACAGATCATCGCAAATTAATCGCATTCATTTTTTTACGGATAGCCCCTCTAGCCAGTATAGAAATAAATATATATTTTATATTTTAACCCAATTAAGAAATGACTTCCCAGAATTAAATCTTGTCACATGGAATTATCAAGAAACTGGGCACGGCAAGGGTGCTCCTGATGGCATTGGAGCAGTGATCAAAAGGACTGCGGATTATTAATTAAGGTGTCATCAGGATGTCGGAGATTTTGATGCTTTTGTTAACATCATTCGAAGAAATATAAAAAACGTAGATATGGGTATTATTCAGGAGCACGAAATCAAATTAAAGGAATTAATGTTGCCTAAAGATATTGCTACTTTCAAGGGAACTATGACAGTTCATCAGGTATATGTTTATAAAAAAAAAAAAAAAAAGATATACTGACTTTACCATACATAATGTAATAATAATACTTTTTTTTTCTTTCAGGTTGTTTGGGCTGCCGATTCTGCATATCTAGAATTTAGAAAACAGAGATTTACAAAAAATTGACAGTAGGTTGAGGCTAGGTTGATGTGTTGGCCACTGCACCTGCTACAAATAACGTTAATGACAAATATTTTATGTTTTGTTGATTATTTAGTAACGTAGAAAAATAAAAAAAATATATACTTTCATTAGTGTAACCAGAGATCTCATTAGTAAATCACAAAATATCATTAGAGAAATTATGTTGCTCATTCGTGTTACTCAAAAATTTGTATTTTCCCTGTTATTGGAAGAAATTAAAGGTTTGTTTGATTAGCATGTGTTTTTTTAATTAATGAATGCACCTAGATATTTAAACATTAAAATTTTTTACATTTTTGAATATCATGCAATTCACATTTTTTTGGCCCCAAAATTGAAATCGACCCACCGACGTTCGAAAAGTGCTGATTCTCAGCCTAATTTAAAAAGGTATATTTCTTTTGATCTTCAGCTGGCGCATTCTACTTGCTGACAGCGACTGTTGTCCTTGTCACTGACCATGCTGCGGTAGCATCGTCAACCATTATCATAACAGGTAAGGTAAGTAGGTAGGTATCAGTTAAATAGATGCTGGTTTTCACACATTCAGTTTGTTAAAAGCATAGCGTTAGGTATTTAGTTGCATAAACCTGTTACTGATCCTTTAATATTATTATTCTTTTATTCACTAAGTAATATTACCTACTCATACACAGTATTTAATACATTACACACACCAGACAATACATTAACATTACAATACAATACAAAACCACCACACTAACTGCAGCGTCGCCGCGCCTATATGTGGACAGTCGAACCTCTCCGCTATCATCCAGCACGCTGTTGGGGCTGCCGACTGCCTAGCACCCTGAGCACCAGAGACGCGCTCCGCTTACGCATCGTTGCAGAAAAGCAGTCGAAGCTAGCTTCGGCAAATATGGCCAAGTATTACTTAAATAATATACTTAAGTACTAAACACCTATGCAGCTTAGTTCCTGAAAGAAACTTACCTAGATAATCAATTTTGGTAAACTCCGAAATCATGTCCCAAGATATTAAATTGCACCCATAGAGTATTTTCCCACGTTAGAACGAACTAGGCTCAGTACACAAATCCGAGATTTTCGGCCGTTGCAGTATCAACCTATCACTTTTATGATATAATCCGCACTTGTTATTGTTATCGTAGATAACAGTGTAGGTACCTACTTTGTTATTGTGATCGTGTGACTATGATATTTTGCGCAATAGAAAAGACAGTGTTTTGGATAGTTTATGAGAACTTGGGCTACGTAAGAATAGGAACCTAGGTCATTTTCCTAATGTAGGTACCTAGCTATTAAAAGTGCTGATCCCGACGGCAATAATCGTGCATCCATGCTAATCTCACAAGCAACGCGTTCTTTATCAATTAGGTTAAGGTACACGAAAGGCCAATGTCCCTTGCGAAATTAAAATTGTGTTGCGAAATTGCAAGAAAATGAAAAACCTTAACCTAATTGAGCAGTAGGTACCTATCAGGTCGTGTGGTAGGTAGGTACCTAATAAAAAATATACCTACGCGCCGCTCCTAACAAAAGCATTAAGACCGACGTATTATAATTAATCAATACAACTCAAGTCTAAATTGCCCGATTGAATGATCATTTCTTGAAATCATGACATTTGAGGCCAATATTCTAAAGTAGAGAGTTGAAATGATGATTCTAATTATTAAGTTCTGTAAAAAAATATTTAAGTAAGTAGGTACGGAATGCAAATCTTGACGAGACTGACCAAAAATTAGGTCACACTACTAAAGCACGATGATCCTTCAATATTCGCATACATATAGCAATATTAAACCTGCTATTGACTCAATGATAAGCTATCTATCACCACTACAAAACAATAAAAGGTTGCGAGTATTTAAAAACCAATTAGGTAGTGGTCCCTTAACAGTCAAAATTGCATCGAGCACCGACTCTGCTTAACCCACAAAAATAATAAGTTTTATTTTTGGTGAGACCCCGGTGAAACGTCGAAGAACACGCAGTCTTCACGCTGCTTCCTTATTTATCTGAAGTTTTCAAGAGAAGTAGGTATATATCGGGTACGTTATTCGCTCCAAGAGGGTTTCCCGCTTGCAATACCAACAAAAACAAGGAAGTAAAATGAAGGTAGCATATCAAAACGATTCCGAATATCCAAAATCATTGGACAACAATGATCCTCTGGGTCACTTTAGACAACGATTTTATCTGAAGAATGACTACATCTACTTGTGTGGGAACTCCCTAGGACTCGCCAGTAAGGACGCCGAAGAATGCGTATTAGAAGTCATGGAACAATGGAAAGATGAAGGTATCAAGATATGGATGGTCGACGACAACAAATATTATTTATATTCCAAGTATTTGTCTAAGCTCATGGCACCTATCGTTGGAGCAGATCCTGATGAAATATGCATTTTTGGCGGCACCACAATCAACATCCATCAAGGAATCAGCACGTTTTATAAACCCACTAAAGACAAATACAAAATATTGGTAGACGACATCAACTTCCCTACAGACCGTTACGCAGTGGATAGTCAAGTTAGATTACAGGGTTACGAGCCAAAAGATGCTGTGAAAGTCATCAAAAGTAACGGGAAGTTTATGGATGAAGACGCAATTATAAACGCAATGACCGACGATGTAGCGTTAGTGTTCCTTCCTACTGTGTACTACAGAAGTGCTCAAGTATTAGATATGGTAAAAATAACTAAAGCAGCTAAAGAAAGAGGCATTCCTATAGGATGGGATCTTTGTCATGGTGTTGGAGCTATAGAAATCAATTTGAAGGAAGTAGATGCTGATTTTGCTTTATGGTGTACTTATAAATATTTAAACGGAGGTCCTGGTTCGACTGCAGCTTTCTACATTAACAGAAGACATCACAAAAGGTTGCCGGGTTTAGCGGGATGGTATGGAAACAAAATCGAGACTCAGTTTTTATTGAGACAAGAGTTCGATCATCAGCAGGACGCGAATGGGTGGCAGATTGGTACTCCTAACGTTTTATCCATGGCTTCTTTGGAAGGGGCTTTGAGAGTTATTAATGAAGCTGGTATACCGAATATGAGGAAAAAGTCACTACATATAACTGGGTACCTAATGTATCTTATCGAAAAGAAGCTAACAGATTACGGGTTTATTATTGGAAACTTGAGAGAAGATAGCAAGAGAGGCGGTCACGTATGCTTGGAACATGATGAGGGCTACAGAATCAGCATCGCGTTGAAGTGTCGAGGGATTGTGCCAGACTTTAGGGATCCCAACGTCATCAGGTTGACGCCAACGGCTTTGTACACGAGTTATGAAGAGGTTTATAAACTAGTGGAGATTCTACTGGATATTGTTAAGACCGAGAGTTACAAAGTAATCGGTAAGAACAGGAACTATGTTGTATAACCTACTCAAGTAATGTAGGTATTTATCAAATTATTAATTACTCCTTTCATAAACTGTTTATTACTCAAAAGGTTGTTTAACGCTAGGTTGTCGCTTTCCATCAGGGGTGATCGAGGTCAAGAGCGAGCCAAACAAAAAAAAAATATTTTAACAAACTTTCCGTACACTTAGTTAAATGATTGGAAAGACTCAGACTTCAGTACTTTAAAAAGCTTATTAAAACAAGCTGTTTAGAATAAGGGAGTAACAGATTGTATTTGTAATGTGTGTAAATATTAATTTATGAAATAAATTTCATTGATGAAACTAGGATTTCCATACAAACACATAAAATAAAGATTTAGAATAAAACAATCAGAATTTGGTTTTCTTTATATTTTAAACTGAAAATAGGCTTATACTATTTTACTCGAGTTGCAATGTGATTATATCAACATGCTATAAAATTTATCCTATCACAAGTCCAGAATTTTAGACAAATCATTTTGGAGGTTCTTTAACAAAAAATATTCACACTTTTACTATAATCATACCACAACGTTCCATTTATAAATAAAAAAAATAATTATGTATAATAATTAACAAAATGTCAAAACGTCATTCCTTCTCAGTGTTGCCGGCCGAAATAAAAAATACCTATTTTTTTATAACAACATCTGTGTGTGTGACTTTTCGTACTTATAACTTATCTGGGATGTACAATAATGAACCCTATTTTTAATTTTTAATAAACCTTAATAATAACAGTTTTCTATTTATCATTTATTACTATTTACAGTAATTTACATCACAAGAGTATGTTGTATGGTGGTTGTGGACGATACAACTTTTTTTCTTTTTCAACATAAACTAACGTAAGGAACTAATAGTAAGACCAGTCCGGCCTGATATTAGGTTTAAACAGACGTTTTACGAAAATTTACAAACACGATTATTCATTTTTCTATTTTCTTGAATTTAGGAGAAAGTACAGAGATTTTTTAAAATAAATCGTATTGAAAATCTTCAGTTAAAACTGTCACGTTTTTCATGAAATGCTAGCTGGAACTATGCTTACTCAGGAGTCCTAATTAACAATCGTTAACTTATTGTTATAAAACAGTTGTTTAACATACAATTTAACTTGGCTGTCGAGTCAAAATGCTTTTCTAGGACATCTATTTTATTTAAAAACTACATTTGTATGTAACATCAAGTTTAGCTATCTACTACTACCATATCATTACTAACAATGCAGAGACCCCACTAGGTACGATACTGGTCTTTACGGATGATAAGTTTGAAAAATATCTTTAACACCTAGCAGTCCGTAAAATGAGTATACTTGAACTCTTCAAATAGCAGTGATGTCAGGCATACTAAGTCTTAAAACAGGACTCCTGAACGCCATGTAAAATTTCACAAAAGCACTAAATTAAAACACTTTTTAATTTTTTTTTACATTTTTTAACACCGGCAGATGATTTTTGCTGACCTACATCAGTGACGAATAATTGTTACCTCGATTGTATTCGTGAGCGTTGTTACTGGCGTCAAGTACTTATGTACGTCACTATATGAACTACTACGTAAACAGTCAGACGTACTATAGTCGCGGGTAATCACTAGCACTTGACGAATCCGTTCGTTTGTAACCACCATACTTGTTACCGCTCACAGCACACACGAATGAGTGACAGATGGTTGCGTAGCTGTCGCTTTGAGCCTCTGTAACAAAGAAAAATAAAATTTAAGGACCGGCCAAGGGGAACATATCAAAGAAATAGAGATATCTAGCGAGATAATTATTTACTATCAAAATGTTTTTGCCTTCACCACGTTTATAGTAGGACCAAATTAATCGGCCTTTGCCTAGTTACTGCAACCTAAAATTTTGAAACAATTACTAAACATCTGACTTTCTAAATAAGTAGTATAAACCTAAAATTACATTCCATAAGCTTGTAAGTATAAAAATGTACTACTATTTCTATCAATAAAAATGAACACTAGCATAGTAAGCAAAACTTCATGACATTTCAGTAAATAATTGCTGTACCTATTACTGTACCGCTTCTAGGCAAAGGCTTCTTCTAACAGACTTTGAAGGCACGAACATTTCAATATAAGGAAAAAAAAAATAAGGAAAAGAAAACCCACACACAGAACACCCGTTTTGCTATCTTGGCCACACCGCAGTAGAAACAAAATTCTGGAAAATAATTCAAATAAAGTACTATTTGTTGATGGTCCGTCTTTAAAATACCCAGAAAAATAAGAAGTTATAGTTATACTTTATTGGGACATGACAACTATCACCATTGAGTAGGTCATGAAATTACTGTTAACAGGAGATGGGAAAGTAACTGAATGGTCCTTTACTGTTTGCGAAATTCGGTGGCGCAATAACTTATGATCAATTAGGTATCCAAAAATAAATTACGATGTAGTTGTAATGAAAACGGAACCTTTCACGTATTTAATACAGCACGTCGTCCAGTCCAGTTGTACTTTTGTTCTGTTTAAATGCGTCCAATCTGTAATATTAACGAATTGTTGTTGGAGCTACACGCTACACTATCTACGTACAGTTGTGCAGGCGCACCGAGGGCCAGTCGTCCAGGTCGTGTGCAGGCTGCGGGTCTGTGCTACACGCTACACTATCTACGTACAGTTGTGCAGGCGCACCGAGGGCCAGTCGTCCAGGTCGTGTGCAGGCTGCGGGTCTGTGCTACACGCTACACTATCTACGTACAGTTGTGCAGGCGCACCGAGGGCCAGTCGTCCAGGTCGTGTGCAGGCTGCGGGTCTGTGCTACACGCTACACTATCTACGTACAGTTGTGCAGGCGCACCGAGGGCCAGTCGTCCAGGTCGTGTGCAGGCTGCGGGTCTGTGCTACACGCTACACTATCTACGTACAGTTGTGCAGGCGCACCGAGGGCCAGTCGTCCAGGTCGTGTGCAGGCTGCGGGTCTGTGCTACACGCTACACTATCTACGTACAGTTGTGCAGGCGCACCGAGGGCCAGTCGTCCAGGTCGTGTGCAGGCTGCGGGTCTGTGCTACACGCTACACTATCTACGTACAGTTGTGCAGGCGCACCGAGGGCCAGTCGTCCAGGTCGTGTGCAGGCTGCGGGTCTGTGCTACACGCTACACTATCTACGTACAGTTGTGCAGGCGCACCGAGGGCCAGTCGTCCAGGTCGTGTGCAGGCTGCGGGTCTGTGCTACACGCTACACTATCTACGTACAGTTGTGCAGGCGCACCGAGGGCCAGTCGTCCAGGTCGTGTGCAGGCTGCGGGTCTGTGCTACACGCTACACTATCTACGTACAGTTGTGCAGGCGCACCGAGGGCCAGTCGTCCAGGTCGTGTGCAGGCTGCGGGTCTGTGCTACACGCTACACTATCTACGTACAGTTGTGCAGGCGCACCGAGGGCCAGTCGTCCAGGTCGTGTGCAGGCTGCGGGTCTGTGCTACACGCTACACTATCTACGTACAGTTGTGCAGGCGCACCGAGGGCCAGTCGTCCAGGTCGTGTGCAGGCTGCGGGTCTGTGCTACACGCTACACTATCTACGTACAGTTGTGCAGGCGCACCGAGGGCCAGTCGTCCAGGTCGTGTGCAGGCTGCGGGTCTGTGCTACACGCTACACTATCTACGTACAGTTGTGCAGGCGCACCGAGGGCCAGTCGTCCAGGTCGTGTGCAGGCTGCGGGTCTGTGCTACACGCTACACTATCTACGTACAGTTGTGCAGGCGCACCGAGGGCCAGTCGTCCAGGTCGTGTGCAGGCTGCGGGTCTGTGCTACACGCTACACTATCTACGTACAGTTGTGCAGGCGCACCGAGGGCCAGTCGTCCAGGTCGTGTGCAGGCTGCGGGTCTGTGCTACACGCTACACTATCTACGTACAGTTGTGCAGGCGCACCGAGGGCCAGTCGTCCAGGTCGTGTGCAGGCTGCGGGTCTGTGCTACACGCTACACTATCTACGTACAGTTGTGCAGGCGCACCGAGGGCCAGTCGTCCAGGTCGTGTGCAGGCTGCGGGTCTGTGCTACACGCTACACTATCTACGTACAGTTGTGCAGGCGCACCGAGGGCCAGTCGTCCAGGTCGTGTGCAGGCTGCGGGTCTGTGCTACACGCTACACTATCTACGTACAGTTGTGCAGGCGCACCGAGGGCCAGTCGTCCAGGTCGTGTGCAGGCTGCGGGTCTGTGCTACACGCTACACTATCTACGTACAGTTGTGCAGGCGCACCGAGGGCCAGTCGTCCAGGTCGTGTGCAGGCTGCGGGTCTGTGCTACACGCTACACTATCTACGTACAGTTGTGCAGGCGCACCGAGGGCCAGTCGTCCAGGTCGTGTGCAGGCTGCGGGTCTGTGCTACACGCTACACTATCTACGTACAGTTGTGCAGGCGCACCGAGGGCCAGTCGTCCAGGTCGTGTGCAGGCTGCGGGTCTGTGCTACACGCTACACTATCTACGTACAGTTGTGCAGGCGCACCGAGGGCCAGTCGTCCAGGTCGTGTGCAGGCTGCGGGTCTGTGCTACACGCTACACTATCTACGTACAGTTGTGCAGGCGCACCGAGGGCCAGTCGTCCAGGTCGTGTGCAGGCTGCGGGTCTGTGCTACACGCTACACTATCTACGTACAGTTGTGCAGGCGCACCGAGGGCCAGTCGTCCAGGTCGTGTGCAGGCTGCGGGTCTGTGCTACACGCTACACTATCTACGTACAGTTGTGCAGGCGCACCGAGGGCCAGTCGTCCAGGTCGTGTGCAGGCTGCGGGTCTGTGCTACACGCTACACTATCTACGTACAGTTGTGCAGGCGCACCGAGGGCCAGTCGTCCAGGTCGTGTGCAGGCTGCGGGTCTGTGCTACACGCTACACTATCTACGTACAGTTGTGCAGGCGCACCGAGGGCCAGTCGTCCAGGTCGTGTGCAGGCTGCGGGTCTGTGCTACACGCTACACTATCTACGTACAGTTGTGCAGGCGCACCGAGGGCCAGTCGTCCAGGTCGTGTGCAGGCTGCGGGTCTGTGCTACACGCTACACTATCTACGTACAGTTGTGCAGGCGCACCGAGGGCCAGTCGTCCAGGTCGTGTGCAGGCTGCGGGTCTGTGCTACACGCTACACTATCTACGTACAGTTGTGCAGGCGCACCGAGGGCCAGTCGTCCAGGTCGTGTGCAGGCTGCGGGTCTGTGCTACACGCTACACTATCTACGTACAGTTGTGCAGGCGCACCGAGGGCCAGTCGTCCAGGTCGTGTGCAGGCTGCGGGTCTGTGCTACACGCTACACTATCTACGTACAGTTGTGCAGGCGCACCGAGGGCCAGTCGTCCAGGTCGTGTGCAGGCTGCGGGTCTGTGCTACACGCTACACTATCTACGTACAGTTGTGCAGGCGCACCGAGGGCCAGTCGTCCAGGTCGTGTGCAGGCTGCGGGTCTGTGCTACACGCTACACTATCTACGTACAGTTGTGCAGGCGCACCGAGGGCCAGTCGTCCAGGTCGTGTGCAGGCTGCGGGTCTGTGCTACACGCTACACTATCTACGTACAGTTGTGCAGGCGCACCGAGGGCCAGTCGTCCAGGTCGTGTGCAGGCTGCGGGTCTGTGCTACACGCTACACTATCTACGTACAGTTGTGCAGGCGCACCGAGGGCCAGTCGTCCAGGTCGTGTGCAGGCTGCGGGTCTGTGCTACACGCTACACTATCTACGTACAGTTGTGCAGGCGCACCGAGGGCCAGTCGTCCAGGTCGTGTGCAGGCTGCGGGTCTGTGCTACACGCTACACTATCTACGTACAGTTGTGCAGGCGCACCGAGGGCCAGTCGTCCAGGTCGTGTGCAGGCGGGCGCGCGTCGTTGTGTTCTCTGCGGCGCGACACTTGTGGAGGCTCGGAGTTGATAACACAACCCTCGTGGATGTGTACTGTCGCGATGTCAGACCCGGGGATCTCGAACATGACTTCCAGGAGTAGGTTTTCCTGTAAAAGGAACGAAATGTTAGAGGGAATCGTCTAAAAGTGGAATAGAGACTTGACCGTCTCTCACTGCTAAGCTGTCATTCAGCTTGTAAGTCAAAAATGTTCAATATGGTCAGTCATACTAACAATGAGAGTCATTTATGAAATGGTTTTCTAAGATTGAAAAACATTGTGCTTATAGTTGCATGAAACGGTACAGGAGTTGTATTTTATGTAAATTTATTACATTTAAAACTTGTATAAGTCAATAACCAGAGGGTTAATTGCATAATACTAACAGTAGGAATGGCTTTAATTTTGACGATTCAACAACATCATTGCGATATTTACGTTGTTGAGCAAAAAAGACCTTTTTCTCTTAAAACCTGTCAATGATTGGCACAATTGGCGGTGGTCGCAAACATTGGTTGTCAACCACAATTTATTCATTTATTGTCATTCTATATTCTCTGAAGTATCGAATCCGGAACGAGGTGATCCTCAAGTTGTCGACATAGACATGTTCATTAGTGGAGACCGCGGATCAGCAAATGTAAGGTAGGAGTAGGACGCCCTCAGGCTAGGTGGAGCGACGATCTCCGCAGGGTGACTGATAGTAGCTGGATGAGAGTTGCTGAGAACCAGGCTGAATGGCGTGCACTTGGAGAGGCCTATGGCCACTGTAGGTTGATGACGATCCAACTAAATATGGGTAAACCTAAAAAGACGTGCGTTTCGGTAATCTTCGTGTTGCTGAATTAGGACGAACGTCGCGCCACGGAATAACCACATAGCTTTGTCTTTGTGGGGACTGAGGCAAAGGATTTAGGTTTTGTACTGCCGCGCTTGTAGTAGTGCACCTATCAGCGCGTTCGTATGAAGTTTTCTCTCTGTCGGATTACCTAGTCTCCTCGTAGATCGTCATCTGTCACTCGAAAAGTTTTGTAATCATGATGATACAATAAAATATATTGCCTATTTTGTATTATCATGATTACACAACTTTTTACTTTCATATTTCTAACAGCTCTATATTAGTTCTTGTTATTGCGTGTTCGTATATCCGACGTTAGACGATGATTCCCGAAGCGCATTCTTGTCTTTGGAAACCTGTACATAATGTATTGAACCACAATCCCTTGTACATCTCGCACTGAAGTGGATTTAGTATAGCTTCAATGACAATGCGACAAGTGATCAGTCGCTGGCCACGCACCATGATGGCCCGCAGGCCGCGCGCGCCCGTCTTGCGCTCCATGGCCAGCGCCGACACGGCCTTGAGCGCGTCCTCGCTGAACGACAGCTCGCACTTGTCCATCGCGAACAGCAGCTTGTACTGAGATACCTGTAACAACGTGTGACAAATATGACTTCAGATTTTTTTTCAACATTTGCAGGCACTTTTTAACTGTCAAGGAGTTAGAAAGTTGAAGCCGGTGTCAAAACGTAGATTTCAAAGTAGAAGAACCGATTCTTCTCCATGGAAGAAACTAACCCAAGAAACTCCATCAGTACTTTTTTAAATCAAGTTAGTAAAAATCGTGGTTACTCTTATTGTTTTTTTTTGTGATCATGATGTTGACATCGACATGCGTGTTTTCAACACTATCGTGCGTCATACACATCTGTTGTTGTCGACAATGGTATTAAAATGTGGTAATTTTTTCTTCTTAATCCGTGGGTTTTTAGACATGTTCCTTCCACGATAATATTATTGTGTCTTGTCATAATACAAAACATTAATTAAACAAGTTTCAACTCACCATAGCGTTTTTAGGTTCCGTTAGTATCCGTACAAGCAGGTCTTGATTGAGACTATGGAAAGGTACTAGCACGGGAAATCTGCCCACAAACTCCTGCGGAATAAAACAATTACATGTTAATAAAATTCTTCACAGTAGTATTTGACGATCATGTTAAGGCCCTCTTGTAGTGCGATGTGTAGGTATGATAACGTTTCCTCACTCCCAGCATAATACTTATCGGGGCATATCTCTCTCGCAGGCACTGGCCGGCCGGGAAATGGCTCTGAATTGAAATGTATACAAAGGTGTTGCTAATTTAAAATAATAACCTCAATTGTTTAGTTTGTCGAAAGTACTACTTATAATATAGTGCTAAAATTGTAAGCATATCTTATACAGGTAAAATATAGTAATGCACACAACTTTCAGGTAACTACGATCCAAGAATAAAATATAACTGTTTGAAATAAAATCGTGCAAATTATTTTTATGATACTGGCAATAAAGCAGAAGCTCTAATTATTTTCTATTTATAAAATGGTTTTTTAAGATAATCGTAAAACAAATCGTAAATAATTTTGCGTTATCGTAATAATCGATTCAAATGAGCGTACGTAGATACTGGTCGCCATTTTGTTTTGGTCATTCGGAGTCATTCGGTTTCTGAAGTTTTTCGTGATTGAAAGTGTCCATCGTGAGTTTTCATTTGTTGTTGCGTAAAATCGTGTTTACGCGTAATAAAATAGACGTACCTACTATGGATGCTCAGCCAGGGCTGTTCACTAAAAAATGATATTCTATCACTGCTATGTCTGTGTTTGTAAATCATTAGTGGTCTTTAGGTGATTGATTTTTATTAGTTTACGACGAGACTTTAGGCTATAAAATGTTTAATTGTGAGACGCCGTTTTAGTGTGATTGCTAAAGCACGAAATTTAATAATTATAATGACTAGGGAGATGTTGAATATCCTTGAAACGTCACTTTGGTAATGACATATTATTTTTGTTTATATTTTTGATTTAGAATTCATTTTCGAGATTAGTAAGTTTATTGAGTAAACATAACATTTAGATTTCGAAAGTAGAAATCGAAAATGAATGTTGTGGCTGCAGTTTGAGGTTATAATATATTGGTAGGTAATTTTAGTAATTTAGTACTTACTTAATTTACAGTTCTGCTGATAAGAGAATGTGTTCTTGACACCTGTCAGTTTCATACAAACGAAAACGTCGTGTTTTAAATATGATTTTTATTAGTTACTAGAATTACCGTATTGACAGGCGTCATGCATTTTGTTGACGGCCGGACTGTAATTCAAATAAAATAGACTCGTAATCACATTTTTTTTCCGAGAAATATTTTTGGTTTTTTGACAGTTTTTTATACATAAACTGTCACACGTCAATTTTATTCCACAGATGAAAAATAGTAGTGTTTAGTTAACATCAGCCGCAGCACTGACCGGTATCATGCCGAAGTCGATGAGGTCCCGCGCCTGCACCTTGCGCAGCCAGGCGTCGCGCTCGTCGTTCTCGGCGCGCGCCGAGTCCAGCGGCGACGCGTCGGAGGCGGCGGCGGCCAGCGCGGCGCGGCGGCCGGAGCGCGGGTCCCAGGCGCCGAAGCCGAGGTACTTCTCGTTGTTGCGGCGCTGCACCAGTCTGCGGCCGCACGGTTAGCTTAGCTCTCACAGCGACGATACACTACCGACCTTATCATTTACACCTGTCAGTGACAGCTACCCTACGAATAACTAACAAGTCAGGAAGTCTAAATCTGAACAAATTCCACACAAAAAGTGGCCCTACTCCAAACCAAAACGACGTAATGATTCAAAACACAAATCACATCTGAGGTTACAAGAATACATGCTTGGTGATTGGTTTAAATACAGAACGAAAACCGGGATTAGTTCGCGCGCGTGCTGCAATGTCTACTATGACAGCTGAGTCACAGCGACGTGGACGATGTTATGCAATAAGTGCATCGGACCAAGTTAATAATAAAACTGTATTATTGTACAATATTTTTTTGGTTACATTTTACAATCCAATGAATATGATTAATTTTATTAAATTTTTATCTAGAAGACATTAAAAGAGAATCTTTCTTCACAATGTAGATGAAATAAGCAAAATAGATTACTATTATAAAAACCGACCAAATACGTGTCGGACCACGCACAATGAAGGGTTCCGTAGTTGGAATGAATTTATCCCAAGAACAAACTTAACATTGTAGTTGAAAAACATGTTCTCCCATGTCACTCAGGCTGGCTGGACAAATCTTCAAAATAACTCGCATTTAACTAGGTCAATAGGGCATTTTATGTGACGGCTAAACACCCTTATTTCAGAATTTGTGACGCAACAGAATCTTAGATAATCGATCGAAAACGTGTCCAGCCATCTTGAAAAACCACTTTTCGCTGGTCTCTCAATCTCGGTAACGGAAGTGATTTTGACGACATTTTTGCTTATCAACGGGCGTCACATAAAGAATCATGTCCAAATTTGACCTGAAAATTCTATAACGAGTCTAGTGATGTACAATATCTTAAAAAATTGAATTTTTTTTGCTTTTTTCGTATTGCTTATTGGAATTTTCAAATAAAACCAGGAAAAAAAACGTTGTTACCCATGTTTATTTTCATCATTTAACCTCAATAGACTTTTGGAAACGGAACGTGTTTTATTCACGTTTCGTTTCAATGAATACGAAAAACTGGTTCGTTTAGTCATTGTGGTTAATGAATGTTTAAAATAAACATTTGGTATTTTTTTAACTGTACTTATTCATTTATTAAACTATAATTTATTTAAGGTTTTATCTTACGGTATGGGAAGAAAAATAAGTGAATAGTTGACAGGTTACGCTTAAAACGAATTGCGCCGACTGTGAATGACAGCCATGACAGGCATTGACCGGCTGTCATTTGATTGACATCTTGCAGTCGTTCGTTTGCTCTTGCTACGTGTGTACTGAAGGCCAATTCTCGTAATTTAAAACGTTCAAAATCTAGTCGCAGTCTCATCTCAGCGACAAACAACTGTCAAAAACTTGTCAAAATGTAGGGAAATTAGAGGTATTTTTGACAGATTGAGACTGAGATCAGACTGTGAACGTTCTTCAAATTACGAGAATTGCCCCTCTTTGCGATTTTAGATTTTCCGATATCCTTACGACTTTGCATTTTTCACGGACTTATATACCTACCACTTACGATTACTTTGGCTTGTGTTATACGGATACCGATTCAGTGCTTTTTGATTGGGATTTAAGACGTTATCGCTGTTGTTAGAAAGCGATATGGAGCCTTCTACGAGATTGCTTTGTATAAATTGCAACATAAGTGTTAATACGCTTCGGCGTTATCAGGCCCTTCAGCTTGATAGCAGAATCATCTCGCTAATTAGCACTTGGATATCTTCAATAATAGTAAGTATAATAACAATCAAGTCCAAGCCCCAAAGTCAATCCAATGACTAAAAGTGTCACTTACATGTAGATTTCCCCATATTTAGCTAGAGTATTCTTTTTGGCAGCTATTTAAATCAAAACATGTAAAAATATAAATTAAATATACTTATTTCTATATATTAATATCTTTTAATTGATTTGTTTTTCAGATAACAGAAGAAGATTACATTTGTGAGGCATGCTTTGATGTATGCATGCAAACTATTAATGCTCAGATTCATGGAAACAGTGAGTGTGATTCATCTGCTTGTACATCTCGCCGTGGTCATGCTCAAGTATGCCCCGTTTGTTGGCGATCATTGCTCAATCGTCAAAGTGACCACATTCTTCAAGAAAACGCATCAAGGCTCACACTAAGGATGATTGACTTAATTCAAACTGCTGTAGCACCACGTCAGGTTTGTATTTAAATATTCAAACTCATTTTGTTAATATTAGTCTGGGTTTTACCACTGCAGGGCTGAGGCTGCCTTTCCACTGAAGTGGAGCAGAGCGGAGGGCGATTCACCAATCACAAGGCTTGAAATCCACATCTCTTCTCCACTCAAGCCATGTGATTGGTGAATCGCAATCCGCTCTGCTCCGCTCCGCCTCAGTGGAAACGCAGCCTAAGGCCTACTCTACCCGGCCCTGGTCCAAGCCATGGTCCGGGGCGAGAGGGAGTGGGAGGCAGTCACCTCCTTCTGCGAAGCAGTCATGCTAGCGAAGGAGGTGGCGGGATGGGAGAGGGAGAGAGCCGAGAGGGCCGCCCGTCCCAGCCGCCGCGGTAGACGCTCCGGGCGTCGGGAGCCGCGTGACGACTCCCGGCCACCGTAGGCGCGGGCCTGCGGACGGCGAGTAATGGGTAGCTCGCCGTCCGATCAGGACCAGGCCCGTGTCGGACGGCGCGTATGTGTTCCACGCGCGCCTCAAAGAGATGTCAGCATCGAAGGAGGGGCCCGTCAGGGCCGAAGCCTGCCGGGGCAGCGGGATTGTCCGAAAGGGTTACCGCTGCCCCGGAATACAAAGGGCTAAGGAAGGAACACGGATGGGTTTTAGTCAGTAAGAGTCTGACACTCCCTTCCGCTCCACCCAGAGCGGGAGGGGTCATTTGATGATTTCCCATCCTTAAAAAAAAAAAAAAAAGGCCTACTCTATTATATTTTAATCCACAATGTTACTGGGTGTGTTACTGCATTTATTACAAATATTATTTTTTTTGTTGACAGATATCACAATCTGATCGTGTATGCCATGCCTTTTGGTTGCGATTTAAAAGGCAAGCTCTTAAAACTCATCAACAGGATGAGAGAAGAGGTATAGATGGTGACGAGAGTGTTCAAGGTGAAACAATGGAACAAGAAGTGGAACAATCCGTTGATTCAGTCCATGTACAAGACATACAACCTCCCCCGCTCCTTGCGAGTACAGATGAGGAAAATGAAAGGGAATCAGTTCCAGTTCCAGAGGTCCATTCGCAACAATCTCAAACCCAACCAGTTAGAGATTATGAGAAATCAACAATCAAGTAACGTAACATTACTTAATTATAAACGCGCTCCCAATACGGCATCTCATTGTGCATTTTATGCATGTGAGAATGCAAATCTGCATACTGTGTCAGATGAACTGCGTTCTACCATTTTGGCCAACTACAATTTTTATATTCCCAAATTGGCTAGGGTATGCACAGACCATTTACATGGAAACAGTTGGGATTCCCTTTATGACAGTGAAAACGAGCATGACTGATTTCACTGTTGAACAAATCGAGCATGTTTTTTCTTTTGTTCAGAAATACAAATATTTTCTCGATTTTTCAAGCATAGAATCAGTACAAGAAATTGATGAACATTTATTTGGATTTTGGATGGGCTTAACAAAAGCGAATTTCCTTAATTTATTGGAAGAACTTCCCCGACTAATGAGTAAACACAGGGGTATATTAGGTCTAGCTGCTGTATTAATTAAGATGCGGACAGGTGATTCCGATTTAAGAATATCCACTTTACTGCAAGTTCTTCGCACTACATTAGAGAGGTTAATGCAAACAGCACGAGAAATATTATTGCAAGATTTTGTTCCATGTAATCTCGGAATAACCCACTTGTCTAGAGAACAATTGATAGAACACAATCTCATGATCCCAAATGGAATATATAATGAAAATAATGAACAATGTATTGTGATGTGTGATGGAACATATATTTTTTTAAATAAAAGTAGCAATTATATGTTTCAAAAAGACACATACTCTTTACATAAATATAGAAATCTTGTAAAGCCATTTTTAATAGTAGCCTGTGATGGTTACATTTTAGATTGTTTTGGCCCATACAAGGCTACCACATCAGATGCAAAAATAATGTCTTCTTTGTTCAGCAATGAAAATTCCCCACTGAGACAGTACTTTCAAGATAATGACATATTTATTTTAGACAGGGGATTCAGAGATAGCATCAGCTTATTAGAGAATTGTAATTATAAGGCATATATGCCAGAGTCACTAATGGAAGGTGAACACCAATTAACCACCACCCAAGCAAATAGAAGTAGATGTGTAACTATATGCAGATGGGTGGTGGAGGTTGTCAACGGTTATTTTAAAAGAGATTTTAGATTGTTAAGGTTTGACCATTTTAATAAAACAGTACCGAATATGATGGCTTACTTCCAAATTGCTGCCAGTTTAATTAATAAGTTTGGTGTTCGCCTTCGCAATAGAGCTGATGCTGCTCAAATTCTAAATATAATAAATGAAAGGATGTCCCTGGAAAATAACTTATCAAATATAGTTTCAGTATATAATTTAAATCGCCGGGCATCCCTTTTTCATAGCATTACAGCAGATAATGCTAATATTGAGTTCCCTCGTCTAGAATTCAGTGAATTAATATTATTCGCCTTGGGAACGTACCAAATTCGTCAAGCTCGTTCATATTATGGTGAACATGTACGTTTCCATGGCGGATATAGAATAGAAGTTTGTCGAGAAACTAATCTTATACCAGAGGTAGGCAGTGGGGAAAATTCGCTTATAAAAGGAAAAATAAAATCAAGACACATTTCTAGACGTCAGTATTATGTGTATATTTTGGTAGCAAATGGTGTTAATGGACGAGAAGGCATTATAGAGTATTGCTGTAACTGCATCGTAGGACGTCGCACTGTAGGTTGTTGTGCGCATGTTATGACCTTGGTGTGGTACCTAGGTTGGGCCAGACATGAAACCAACATTATAGCCCCAGCGGCATTTTTAGATGAAGTGGTTGTTAGAGAAGACATTAATTGAATAAATAATAATAAAACAAAACGTGTTTTTTATTTAATTTCCCTGTCCTCCCCAAAAACATGTAGGAAGGCAGCTCTTTCAGTTATTTGTTTACTTATGTCATGATGGCCCAGACGTTAGCTAAAATGTTAACGTTAAATGCCGTTAGGCTGTTTGATCGATATTTTTCTAAATTAATTTACACAAAGTGTAGTGTAGAATACAGGGATAGAATAACATCACACGTGAAGTCTAAAACTCGGCATCTGCGGGATATTATGAGATTATACCTGCTGTTTGCGACTGTGCGTCGTTTTAAAGATGATATTACATTAGAGGGGGATTTATTTGTAAAATGTTACTCTCTATTACACAATTAGGTAATAAATTAATTTATATTTTTTGAGGTTATGACAGCTGTCAATCTCATCTGACAGCTGTTTTAACCTCAAAAACTTAATTAAGTAATTGCAATTTTCCCTGGCCTCTAAATGAAAAGATGGCAAGTTATTGTGTTATTATAAACAATATTTGTTTTTATACAACACTAGTTGCGACCTGTAAAACGAATCAAGTGACAGGTCAATCAATGTATAGAAAGTGGGCATGATTCTTTGTGACAGGCATCGAGCTAAATGTTTTGTGATACGTACAGCGGTTTAGTAGAAAAATGCAAAAATCTGTGTCCAGCCATCTTGATTTTACGTATAAAACTTTTGGCTGGCACTTCCGAATCTCACTAACGGGAGCGTTCTCGAATATGGTTCCTTTACTAACATTTAGTGACACAATTTGTGACAGTAATAACGTTTGATTTATGGCGTCACATGTAAGGGTTTACGAGAAATCAATAAAAACCTAATGTCCAGCCAGCCTGAGCTCAAGCTGGCTGGACACATGTATCTCCGCTGCGTGATGATCTACGGCCTTCGAAATATGTTCAAAATTTTGTGACGGGGACGATAATGATTTACTGAATTTGTGACGGAGAAACTTTGAGTAGTTTCAAAGATATTGATCATTAAAATTTTCCCATACAAACATCCATTAATATTGTGAGGTGACCATAATTTTTACATAAATAAAGGATTGTTTTTTAATCGACTAATCGGCCGGTAGCAGCTACGCCTGCTTTGTATTTGATTTTCATAGATGGCGCTGAGAAAACATCGTTCTTCAGAACAATGTTTCATCGATGGTACCAGTTTCAACATCGATGTTTATGAACGATACATCGATGCGGCCATTTATTTAATTTCAATTACAGATAACTTATTAGAATCGTGGATTCTTATTGGTTTTTTGGCATAAAAATACCACAGTCAATTACTCTACTAAAGAAAATAGAATGATAGCGATACTCCCATAGACAAAATTACTAAAAATAAAATTGTGCGCACCGTACCGCGCTCGCTGTCACCGTTTATATATTTGATCAAAATGAAGACCACCGACCAGTGAACGAAGTTTATTTTCGTTCACTGCCACCGACTTCATTTGCGCTTCAAACACTTAGGGCGGCGGTAAAAACAACGTTGTGGTACAAGGCGGGGTTACTGAAGCGCAAATGAAGTTGATTGTCGTCATTTTCGTCATTTGATTTGTGATTTTATTTACAGCAAACATTATTTTTTCATTTAAATACCTTCGAGCATTAGTTATTCTGACACAATATCTACCTATGTACTTACCATGAAAAACACCAACACTTACCTACTAAAAAGAGTAGGTATCTGCACGTAAATAATCAATAACATCAAAAAATGACCCCTCCCCCCCCTTCCTCACTTCAACATTTTTGTCTTCTATCGATTTAAGGCGAAAGCGCCAGGGTAGCCCACGAAATTCATTTTTTTTTACGTTTTCTGCAATTTGCTGGTCAGTATTAAGTTGTACGATGATTAAAATATGATTCGCGGCCGTAACAAACATGTATCTACAGAATTATAATCTATAATTCATCAACACAACTCTCTAAGACCAAGTAATCCCCAAGAATGACTATTTCATGAAATCTTCACATTTGGGGATTATACTAAGTTAACAAGTTGTATTACTGATTGTAATGATTATAATTCTGTAAATACATATTTGTTACGACCGCGAATCATATTTTAATCAATGTACCACTTAATACTGACCAGCAAATTGCAAAAAACGTAAGAAAATATGAATTTCGCGGGCTACTTTAGCGCTTCCTCCTTAAATACCTACAGTTGTTCGTATTAATATCACCAAAACACGGATTTTCATCCATTAAAGAAAACACCTTAAAATATACTTAGTTCTACATAAAACCTACATTATTGGTAACCCTACTGCAGTGTTTGTATGGGAAGATTTAAATGATCAATATCTTTGAAACTACTCAAAGTTTCTCCGTCACAAATTCAGTAAATCATTATCGTCCCCGTCACAAAAATTTGAACATATTTCGAAGGCCGTAGATCATCACGCAGCGGAGATACATGTGTCCAGCCAGCTTGAGCTCAGGCTGGCTGGACATTAAGTTTTTATTGATTTCTCGTAAACCCTTACATGTGACGCCATAAATCAAACGTTATTACTGTCACAAATTGCGTCACTAAATGTTAGTAAAGGAACCATATTCGAAAACGCTCCCGTTAGTGAGATTCGGAAGTGCCAGCCAAAAGGTTTATACGTAAAATCAAGATGGCTGGACACAGATTCTTGCATTTTTCTACTAAACCGCTGTACATATCACAAAACTTTTAGCTCGATGCCTGTCACAAATTTATGTGACGCCCGTTGATAAGCAAAATGTCGTCAAAATCACTTCCGTTACCGAGATTGAGAGACCAGCGAAAAGTGGTTTTTCAAGATGGCTGGACACGTTTTTGATCGATTATCTAAGATTCTGTTGCGTCACAAATTCTGAAATAAGGGTGTTTAGCCGTCACATAAAATGCCCTATTGGCCTAGTTAAATGCGAGTTATTTTGAAGATTTGTCCAGCCAGCCTGAGTGACATCTTTCATTTGATATGTCACACGGTACAGATTGCGAAACTTTTTTTTTAAATTGTCTATTTACCCCTCAAAAATGACTCCCATTTGCTACATATCAGTAATCTGTGCTCCCATTTTCAAAACTCATTTATTTACGTTACACGTCTGTGTTTGGGTCACAGAGATTCATATGTGTACCAAATTTAAACTTAATCGGTCCATAAGACTCGGAGCAAATTGGCTGTGACAGACGGACAGACAGACAGACACACGAGTGATCTTATAAGGGTTCCGTTTTTTCCTCTTGAGGTACGGAACCCTAAAAATATCAAAATTTTATGGATTTACTTTAAAATATTTCATAAAAAAAACCTTCTAAATTAGGTAAAAAATTGACTGACTTCATTTTGCATAGTATTGACCATCTCGGTTGGATAACGTATTTGAACATCTTTGAATATAATTATAATTTTACTACTAGGTACTTACTAGTGAAAAGTGATCCGTGGACATTTTAATCTTGTATGGCTCCTGCACCACTTAACAACACGTCATGCTGGCATGATGATTCAAGCTGATAAAAACGAAAACGTACGCGAAGTGCGCTCACTTGCAAGAAAAATGTCCGACTGATGACGCGCTGTACATGACTTTTAAGCCCCGCCTACTAGTGCATGACTTTTGTTTGGTCATTCTTTTAGCGCAGTTACATTTCCTGACTTATTACTTATTCGTAGCAGCTACCCGAGAACGACCATCACAATGAAAATAATTATCACATCAATACAACACCACAAGTAAAATATCTGTAAAAGGACAGCAGTCTCAACCCGCAATGACAAGAAAAATCACGTTGAAATAAAGAAAGAACAAATCGATCGAACCGAACATTTTCCAAAATCAAATCTGTTTTTAAAATTGCGATATGTGGCCATGATTTTGTTTTTTTTGTGTCTCTCACCTGTCGAGTCCGTTGTAAGCGCCGCTGGCTACGAACAGTATGTTGGTGGTGTCGACCTGTACGGCGTCGCCGCGCAGCTTGCGAGAGTTGCGCTCCGGGACCGACACTACCGCGCCTTCTAACATCTTCAGCATGCCTTGTTGGACGCCCTCGCCTGGAAAGATTCATTGAAGTTTTACTTTTGCCACTGCCGAAAATAATAAAAAAGGCCGAAAACATAGATGGCCGAACATAAATATTCCCCCTGAAAATGAGAATAAGGTAAGACTCTACTTTCTTGTGGCATTTTATGGAGCTGATAAGGCTGCCAAGCGAAACTGGGATTGGACGAGTCACGTCAGCCGCACGCATGTGACCGCTGGGCAACTGCTCCACGAGACGGCTCGGCAGGAGACAGAGGACCTACACACACGCCGCGAGGTGGATCGAGGTGGCCTTGGAAAAGGATGCTTTGAAGGATTTGGGAGAGGTCTTTGCACAGCAGTGGGACAGTACAAGATAATCATTGGGAGAGAAACCAGTTACAGTCCGATTCAAACTTTATGGCGGCTCGGAACACTGCGAGTCGCTGCGCAGTCACTACGTCACGTGTGTGGGGGGGGGGGGAGGTACTGCAGCGAGTGACGCACTGCAGAGCCGCTATACAGTTTAATTCGGGCTGTAATATTGAACCAAACCAAGCATCGTATTGTCCGTAGCCAGTACCATTATTGATTATATTACAAAAAATTATGGATGTGTGGGACATATGGACATTCAAAATATGATCGTCACTTGCGTTTCTATTACATTAATTTTATATAGGTAATGTTTCCATCACTATAGTATTGTAATAAAAACTTAAGGAATATTCTTACCTCCAACATCCCTAAGCTGGTGTATGCCCGGCACGGCACCGATCTTATCGACCTCGTCTAGGAACACGATGCCCGTCTGCGCTCGCTCAACACTGTAAAAAAAAAACGGTTTACATTTTTACTTTGACCACATACTACATAATAGTACTACCTGACTGAAACTTTTGGAACGAGGGTAAAGTTAAAAACATAAGTATTCAGTTTATAGTAAGTAAAGTAAATAAAAGAAGGCATGCGTGTGTCGTAAAATTATACATCTATAGATATTTTAAAGAACGCTTATTTGTATAATCTAATACAACGCACAGCCACTGCGTAGAAGCTTGAAATTTTAATGGGGGTGAACGTTTGTATGTAAGTTCGTCTTTTTGTCGATAGGACATTCCTCTGGGCACATCGCCTGTATTTGTATAACTTACTTGAAGTTGGCGTCCTGCAACAACTTAGCGATGACACTCTCGATGTCCTCGCCGACGTAGCCGGCCTGCGTGAGCGTCGTACAGTCGCAGATCGCGAACGGCACGTCCAGGCATTGCGCTATCGTTTGTGCTAGTAGAGTTTTACCTGCAAACAAAAAAATAATTATAATATTATTGCTACGCCAATTCGTTAGAAAGAAAGAATAACATTTATTTGGCAACAGCTTCTGCCCGCGACTTCGTCCGCGTGAAATTTCACCCTCCCCCCATTCACCCTCTTAGGGGTGGAATTTCGAAAAACCCTTTCTTAGTGGATACCTACTCATCACAAAGAACGCACACTCCAAATTTCATGTCTCTAGGACCAGCGGATTAGGCTGTACGTTGATATATCAGTCAGTCAGGACTTTGAATTATATTATATAGATAGATTTAGCAATAGATCATGAAACACTAAACATAAAAAACGTGGAATAATTTTAACAACAGTGTGTGCCTCACGGCAGTCCATTTCAACCATGAATGCCAGACAGTGATGTTACTTTTCGAAAACGTTTAATGTTGAACGTAGGCTTTGAAACACTGTTAAACCAAGGAGTAATTGCATTTTTCTGTTGATCATATCTAGAAGACAAATCAGTGTCCCCAGATGAGAGGACGATAATACAACGTATTAACTTTTAGTCGCATTTACGATACAAAACATCAAGGTTTCTTTACACATGGACACGTTCACGGTTTTTATTAAAGAATGCCAAAAAGAGATCGGTATTCTAAATTAATTTATTACGCTAAAGTGAATTATTCTGCAATAATTATATTAACTAGGTTCCAGTAAAAAACTTTTATGTTTGGAAGTTGCAATACAATCCAATGGCCGATTACATTAACTTTTAAATTAGCATACAATTTAATAAACAATACATTTTCCAAATAAATCCACACCTTGCATTCAGCATTCATAACACGAAAAAAATATTGAATATCAAAAATCATGTTGCTCAACATTTTGTATCAAAAATTGTGTTTTTTAAACAGGCAACACACGCTGGTCATACAGAAAGCTCATTATTTTGTGTAATTGCGGCGGGGCAGGACGTGCGTTGAATAATGTAGTGAGTTTGTTAACTGTTGAGATCGTGTTATGAAATTGTTGCAGACGAGAGTGCTTACTCATTTACTGTTTGTGTAACTTTACGAGTTCTTGTCAAACGACCCTTTTGTGTCGATTTGTTTTGTTCGTCTCGTTTTCTTGGCTAATAGCCAGGGTCCAGGTCAGGGGCAATAATGTTATATAATCAGCCTAAAATTTTCGCATTGCTGGGAGCCTGGGACACAGTCCTCTCCGTGAGACGGAGTGAGCGGACCCAGTGCGGGTTGGTAGGTGTCACATGTCTTCGAATTTTTGATTCTAGGATATGCCGGTTTCTTCAAGATGTTTTCCTTCACTGGTCATTCATTCTTATTTAGGGCCCCTAACTAATTCTTCACCAAAAACTACGGACTCCGTGTTACTATCGTAACGACGTAACCCGAGTTATACCAAATACATAAAATACGCCTTCTTCATAAGTATCTTAGAGACTTATGACTATGAAAATAAACGATTTTGATTTTATGTGACTGACAAAGGCGAGCTTTGACTAATCTATTCTGTACTAACTCCAGTTACTAAATCTGTCTGTCACACCTTTGCTTAGCGACTGAATTTCCCAAACATTGCAACCCGTCACAAAAAATAGACAATTGCAACACAAAAAACACGACATAAACAAATCCATCATCTATCTTTTGCAACATAACCGTCGCGGTGCAAACTCAATGAGAATCCTTTAATTTGCACTTTTCGCTCTCGGCATACGAAACAGTTTGTGTTTGTTTAACATTCTGATCTCGAGTTTATGGTCATCCCACCCACGAGCGAATAGGCGAGGAATTATCGAGTTGAGTGTTGCAATAGTAGCCTTAGTGAATTTGGTTCAATTTAATTGAATAATATTTGTGGTATCAAAAAATGTGCTTAGCCTTGCCATTTGCAGCGTTTTGCACGAAGGCAATTTCTTAGTTTTTCAGTGATTGCCGGTTCAATGTGCTTTCTGTAATGGATAGGTCTCAATGTGTACGAATGCTCACCCATCATCACACAGACATACTCGTAGCAAGTGTGTAACCGTGCAGGAGAGCCGATTTGCGTGTTATTTTGCCAGAATTTTTTCTACACCAAAGCAGTCACTTATATGGGTATTTGGCTTTCTTATATTGTTGCATTTACAAAATATAATTTAACATTGGCCTGTTATATCATTGATCAATACTCTTTTACATACAGGGTCAAAGTAAACAATGACTAAGTATATTTTTGCTCGATAATAATTATTCCATATTTTGACAGACTACGCGAGAGCTCTGCAAACATTTGTCAACACAAATAAGACATAAGCATGTGTCTAGTTAGTTTCATTATTTGATTTCAATGGCTTTATTGTTGTCCTACTGATTGAGCCAACTCTTCTGATAGATGCTGTAATAGCTCAGCAGGCGACATCGACGCACAACTTATTCCTATGGATTCGGTACATGATTCTGAAACCACATTTGACAATTTTCGACAAACCTAAAAAATAATAATTTGCTGTTCAATACATTTTGATTACGTAGATAAAATGCACTTTTCTATGAAAAGGCAGATTTTTTTTGATAACCGGCGAAAAATTTGTAGAGCTAGGGGTTCTAAAATCATATGCTATATTCATTTTTACAGTTTGCGTGTCGATGTCCTGCCACACTGTGAGTTTTATTATAATTATGTACTTTTAGATAGTGGTATCTCCCCCTCCCACCACAGTAAGTATTTCTGTTTCAGCTGTTTGTGTGCGGAAATATGTAATGGCAGTGAAAAACTGAGATTTCTCATGAAAGGAGACCCGTTTCTTCGCAGAAATCATTAACCGCTACTATCAAAGATAGCATCGGTATCAAGATTTATGCGGTTGCGCAGCATTATTGCGATTACTATTAACTATCAAATGTAGTAATTTTAGAATTATTACTCGATCAACGAGGTAGAAAGGAACTTGTGTGTTTGCAAATGATGGCCGTTTTGCGTAGATGTGACGCATGTTATCTCCTAAATTATTATTTTGTTTGTTTGTTTTTTATGCTTCATGTATGCCGCAAATAAACATTTTAATGATCTTTGATTTGTTGGATTTGTCTCCGGCCCGAATAGCAGAATGACTATTATAACATGTGAAAAATTTTTTTGGAGATTATTCATTTTCTCATACATTTATCCTGAGGCAGTACGAAGTTCGCCGGGTCAGGTAGTAGCTAAATAAACTCTATTTACACACGACTCAGATGTTATATAATAGTACATTGATAGCACAATTCACCCATTGCCCATTGAGCAAGTCTATTGACTCTTAATAAACATGAAGGCTGTTGACTTTTTACTTGTAATTCAATAATTAATGTAAGAAATATACATATTATACTGTACGGTACGCGGTATGCCATTGTCCTGATGTTTATATTATAACTTCATAGAATTGTAATCATGATAATAATTGACACTTGTCGCGGTCGGTCCGCGGATGGGAGAAACCACGTCCCAGCTATCATTCGTAGTCAGTCAGTCTCGGACTGTCGTTACGGAAAGCTCGGAGCCAGAAAGTCTCGAGAATCGGTCTTACCAAAGAGTATCGTGTTATTCAGTAACTGGGTTTTGGAGGTCAGATAGGCTGTCGCTTCAAGTAAAATACTGGTATTCGACTTTGTTTTTTTTTTAGGGCAGTTGAGTTATGGCCATGCTGTAGAAAGATTTTTTGTTGGAAATGACCTCCTCTATCTCCCTATTTCGTTTGTTCCACGACTTTTTGGCCACCCTGTATTAGTAGTAACTTATTGAGATTGTATAATCTGAACGATTTCAGGCAAATTCCCTATTCGAGTAATTTTTTGATGCGAACTAGTACCTACTATTAATAGCTATCATATAATTATGTGAATGAAACTACAACGTATATTTTTATCCGATCAATACAAAGAATATTTTTGATTGCACAAGGTTAAACCAAAAATTTAGCAATTGGGTTCCGTTGCGTTGCGTTTATCGTTGCGTGATGTGCATGGAACGCAATTGGGCAACATATCACTCTATCGAAATGACAGTAAGAAGTGTCATTTTACTGCAGCTAATTAAAAGTCAGACTGTAGGTTACTGACCGCAGCCCGTGGGCCCCAGCAGCAGTACGTTGCTCTTGTCCAGCCTCAGCTCGTGATGTTGACGCTCCAGCACCTCGGCGCCGCCGTTATTACTGCCGTGACTTAAATGGAGGAGATCTGAAACATTGGACGCAGCTTCCTCAATTAGCTATGTAGGTTAGGACTTCATGATGACGAGAGTACAACTGAAGCGGCTGGTTCCCTGAAATGATCAATTGCAGTTGTCAATGTTTTGTGTGTGTATTATTGTCAATCGCTTCAATTGCATTTTGTAGACCATCATTTTGCGCATCAATGTGTATCAAGCACGCAAAAATTGACGATTGCAATTGATTACTTCGGGGACCTTTCGAAGAGCGAAATAACTGATTTTGGGAGATCATTATACGACGACTGAATGCTAGCTTCTCCCCAATCAGTATAAATCTGGCTTTACGATGATTGTTTTATTTTGTGTTACATTTATTGTTAAGACCACTGTTCGACACAAATGTATATTTGTTGAAGAATAAATAAATAAATAAAATCCAACAGGACTTTTGTAGCCAACTAATATTTGTTTTAGTAGTTCTATCCATCGATATTCACATGCAGGGTATTTTAATTCCCATGATTACAGAATACATTCGACGTGTTTGTAAAAAAATTATTATCAATGTTTGCATTTGTCACATCCCTAAAATGTTTTATTCTATATTTGACAAGTCAAATAAAAGTCACTTAAAAATGAATATATTCGACCTTTCTTAACGAGCAGGTCACATTTACATCCTTCAGGTTCATCGTTAAAACTGTTCAAACACATTCAATAACAGATAATTGCTAAGAGCTGTTTGATTAGGCCATTGGCTCACGTTGCGCGTTTCACAAGGTGACAAACGACAATGCTTTAAAGTGTGAAATGGTTGACTTATTGGTTCTTATTTATTGATTCGTTACAGATCTTCAGTTTGTTGTTTTTTTAGCAAAGTTGGCACATAAGATAATTGTACATTGTTTTTTTAATATTTCTACAAATATAGCATACTAGCTTCCGCCCGCGAGGTATGTCGATAAAACTATCCTATGTCCTTCCCCGGGATGCAATCTATCTCTCTGCCAAATTTTATCGAAATCCGTTCAGTGGTTTAGGCGTGAAAAGGTAACATACAGACAGACAGTTACTTTTGAATTTGTAATATTCGTATGGATTATAAAGTTTGTATATTGTTTGTTTAGGCACTGCCGGGTGGGAAACGTATATTCGATTTTACCGCCCGGCCTGTGCCGACTCATGGCGATCGGACTCTTGTGTAGCATCAGCATAATCATACTGTTACACTGTTAGCAGTGCAGCACATAGGCCTCCTCTCTTCGAGAGAGAGTGAGCCTACCACTAGTGTAGCACCCCTAAGCAATGCACAATTAACCGCTCAGGGTGCTTACTCTCGAATATAGTTCCGATAGATCGACATTGGAATTGTCAGTCAAACGTCAGGGATTGGCTGGACTCACTGAGTCTAGCCAATCCCTGTCGTTTAACTCAACCAAATGATTTTTGACCAATGTCGATCTATCGGAATTATATTCGAGAGTAAGGACCCTGGTTCTATCACGTTTTAGACAGTCAACTAAACTTGCCGCCTAAATACTTTCCCAAAACAAAATTGAATCAACAGGAACGAAATCAGGACCGTGAAACTCGTAACGAGAGGCATAGATTGTTCTAAGAAAAAAGTCTGTAAGGTCACCTGCCCACTGAGGCGTAGTGACCACGTTGTTCGAGCATTCGTCACACTTTCACGCAGCTATTGACAATAGTTTTCAGTAAAAAGCACCTGCGCTTGCGACGCGCTTTTACGGTGATCTAGTCTAAATGACAATGAGGTTTCGCTTTCGACGCTTAAGTATTTGAATTTGCTACTACGCCGTTACAACTAGCGTTATTTCTGAAAGCCAGAAAGAAAGAAAAGTAGATAAATAGCTGTAATCGGTTGAGCAAAGAAATCTCTACCAATCATAAAAAAGAAAACTTGACAGTTTAGATTTCATTGAATAAACATTAAAAAAATCGGATGGAACATTTTTTGTTTTTAAACTTTTCGTTTACGCATTACCTGAAGACCAATTCTCGTAATTTAAAACGTTCAAAATCTAGTCGCAGTCTCATCTCAGCGACAAACAAATGTCAAAAACTTGTCAAAATGTACTGAAATTTGAGGTATTTTTGACAGATTGAGACTGAGATCAGACTGTGAACGTTCTTAAAATTACCAGAATTGCCCCCCTGGAGTTATATTGAAATTAAAACATGCAATTAAATTGCACAACTTGTTTAAATGTTGTTTGTTATGTAAGTATGTATGAGCCAATGCCTTTTTTTTTGAAGATAAAGATACAGGAACTTACTTTGATCTATCAAAGCTAGTCTGAAAGTACAGTTCTACAAGGATCTTTGGCGCTCAAATGACGTTGACAGAGAGACGCTGTTGGGAAACATTTGTGTGAAATATATGGAAATAAAAAAGGATTCCGCTGGATACGAGAAGCACAGAACCGTTCGAAGTGGGCCTCGCTTGGGGAAGACCTATGTCCAGCAGTGGACGTCTTTCAGCTGAGATAATGATGATGATTGAAAAAACAAGATAGCGACGTGACTTCCAATTTTGGCCACGCGTCTAAAGATCCTCATACAGCTGTAGGTTCGCTCACCTCTGTGTGTGTGATGTAGCGGATGGTGCGCATCCGCGGGCGCGCCGCTGGTGACGTTGTTGTAGATGCGCTTGTAGTGGTTGTACACGGCCACCGACAGCACCTTCTTGGCGTACTCTTGCCCCACAACGTGCTTGTTCAGGTATTCGAAGATTTTCTTAGGAGGAGGCGGAGGTTTTCTGATGAGAAAAGAAAATACAACGTTAGAACACATGGTTTGCTTATCAAGAGTAGAAGAAGTCTGAGAATCACACTAATATTATAAAGGTGAAGGTTTGTGAGTGTGTGTGTTTATATGTTTGTTATTACTTCTTCACGCTGAAACGGCTGGACCAATATTGATAAAATTTTGTATGGAGGTAGCTGACACCCTGGATTAACACATATACTAGTTTTTATTTTAGCCTGATATTCCCACGGGATCGACACTTATGAGGGTGAAACCGCGGGGCGCAGCTAGTATTATTATAAAACTAGCGACCCACCCCTGCTTCTCACGATTTTACGACTTGACAAAACATCTAGACTAATACTAATAATGCGAGTTTGAACACGCTAATCTACCGGTCGGACTTTAAACAATGTTTTTCATTTGATAACCCAATTCTTTAGCTAGAGGCTATTTAACATCACGCTATCACTCTCAGGAGCCGAGCATAAAGAAAAAAGTCTGAAAGAACGCTAAGCGAAAACGAAGTGATAGCGCGGCAAGTGATGCGATGCGACGCGGTGGGACGAAGTCGCGGGCAGAAGCTAGTTTTATAAACTTTGGATCCTCTACATAGGATCGTAATTAGACATAGTGTCAGAATTACCTACTATGGGCGCAGAATTGGGATACGGGTGAACTAGAGAAATAACTTCTTATTATAACGTGCGCTCAACTCTGTTAATTGTTATAGAGTTAACTACTTACATGGACATTACTAAACACTACAGAATCAATACTCTGAACTTAATAATGAAACACTGAGCGGTTCCTAGAGCAGTATGTGTCGCGACCACGTCTCCGCGATCACTTGTCTGTCACACCAACACCATGGTCACATGGTCATGCGACACCATACGTGCGAGCAGGGCCCATTTAGCAATAAAAAAATCCCTAGACTTCGCACAACTGCAAACAAAGGCGTTTGTGTCTCATTTTTATGTGCATATTCATCATAAAAGATCCGACATAATGTAAGTATTACATAAGCTTTCTGGAACAAATTCTCTAATTGATGGCGAAAATCGTATCAAAATCCATAGCGTAGTTTAGATAGGGAAACTTTTTGCAAAAAAAAAAAGTTGAGTGATGAAGGATTTACATGAAATGAACTTTTTACACTGATAATTTTTTTTAACATCTGATCAACATATGATTTTTAAACTAGCATGGATGAATTAAAATAAGATGGAGAAACTCATTCATGAAAATCATGACTGATAAATCCCAAAAATAATAACAAATCAAACAGTGATTCAGATATCATCGTCATGACCTATTCGTTATAATGATAACGACATAATTGTTGTTATCAGTCTACAGCTACATGTATTAGGTCAGCGATTACATAACTTATTATGTAGATTGTCGACTGAGTGTATAAAACTTTTAAACATTTCCTACATTTTATTAATAACGGTGAAAAACATGGAACAGTCATTATTCAGAGTGGCTAGTTATGGATGGAGGAGACTGTCCGAAGATCTGGTTCAGTGGTGTGTAGGTTATAGTGGCATATTCCGAGCAGTAGACTGCTACTTATGACATAGTCGTGTTGGAGGATACCTGCGAGTTTTATGGAACTTGACGTTCGCCCATCAGATTTTTTCTATGAACGATTTAATATTAAATTGTCTGAACATTGACTTATTTTTGTTGCTACCACATCAAAGGTTGTTGTTATTAGATAAGTATTTTATTTTCTCTATCTTTATAACCATCTAAAACATACAGTACCACAATAAAAATATATGAATTGCGGCGAATCAGAGTCAAAAACCACAAAAAAAAAACCAGAAACATTTTTACGGGACCAGCGACAAGGACACCGGGCCCTACATTTAACGAGCGACTGACAGTGAAAGCTTAATCCTTTTAACATGACACACGAGTGCATATCAACAGCCAACGTCTCATTTTACGTCCTTCTTTAAAACAAAGAACTTGGAAAGCGAATAAGGCGAAGAAATCATGTCACATTTTGTTAACCACATCGCAGTAAACAATAACAGCCTACGTGAGCTTGTGTATGAACATTTGCAGAAGATCTTCTTAGGTTAAGATCCAGAGCGACTTTGACTTAGCTAAGTAAGCGTTTCATACGAATATCAACCTTATTCTTAGACACAAAATAATGTTTAGGTATATTTATATAAGCAAATGTGAGCAAGCGTAAACCACGGATATCAATTTTAACATTAAACGTATAATTAACCGTCGCATACGTGAATCTGGCTCTTACTCAAGCTCAAGTAAGCACAGTCAACATAAAGCCGGCAAAGTGCCAGGTGGACTTGCACACGAAGGGTTCCGTACCACCATACAATATTTTACACATTTAAAATAACGGCAAAAAAATCACATTTGTTGTATGGTAGCCCCCCTCAAATATTTATTTTATTCTGTTTTTAGTATTTGTTGTTATATACACATTCTGTGAAAATTTCAACTGTCTAGCTATCACGGTTCATGAGATACAGCCTGGCGACAGGCAGACAGCCAGACTGACAGTGGAGTCTTAGTAATAGGGTCCAGTTTTTACCCTTTGGGTACGGAACCCTAAAAATGGTATGTTATTGGAAGTATGAAGAGTGAGAGTAGGTACTCGTATGAATACTTGCAATTAATGGAGAGACTAATTTTAGGAAGAGCTTTTAAAAAATGTGTGGGAGTTAGCCTACTGTATTTTTTACTCTGTATCCCCTGAGATCGCGAAAGTGTTACCTTTTGTATTTATTATTCTTTTAGCAAAGATCATTTTTGCGATAGGACAAAGAATAAGGTAAGTAGATAAAGATATGGAAACGCGGTCGTAAGGCTGGCTGACAATGTATTGATAAACATATTGATATTTAAATTTTCTATGTTTACATACACTATTACGTAGTAAGTAGGTACTATTGACATAAGGCTAATTATTAGGTCCTTACATATGAAATTAGCGTTTTGTCGTACTGACCACTTTGATCTGAAATATCTCCTCTTTGGTTATGAATTCCAAATTCAAATTTATAAATTCATTTAGCTGGTACATTTGAGTTTTGAAAACAGTCATTCATTTGTTTTTTCCTCATAATTTTTTTCTTTGGCGTCGCTTATTACCGCACAATGGAAAACATGAAATATCGGTATATTTACGAGTACCTACGAGTTCTACCGTGGCACCAATGCTGCAGAAACAGCTTGAAGGATTAATGATGTGTACGGCACTGCTGTCGCAAAAGAAAGCACGGTACGTTTTTGGTTTCAACGTTTTCGTTCTGGAAATTTCGACCTTCAGAACCAACCCCGTGGACGGCCGGAGACCAAAGTGGAAAATGAAGAATTAAAGGCTATTGTGGAAGCGGATCCATCACAAAGCACTTCAGAGATAGCTGCAGGCTTCGGGGTAAGTGATAAAACTGTTTAATTCCACTTGAAGCAAATCGGGAAAGTAAAAAAACTTGAACGATGGGTACCTCATGAATTGAGTGAATCGAACTTGCAAACACGCGTCGACTGCTGTGTTAGTTTGCTCAACCGACACAATAATGAAGGGATTTTAAATCGAATCATTACTTGTGATGAAAAGTGAATACTGTACGATAATCGGAAGCGCTCGTCGCAATGGCTGAACCCTGGAGAACCAGCCAAATCCTGCCCCAAACGAAAATTGACTCAGAAAAAGTTACTTGTGAGTGGACCAGCGCCGGTGTCGTTCACTACAGCTTTCTAAAATCTGGCCAAACGATTACGTCAGATATCTATTGTCAGCAACTGCAAACCATGAAGGAAGAACCAGCTGCTAAACAACCGAGATTGGTCAATCGCTCTAGGCCACTGCTGCTTCACGACAACGCAGGACCACACACTGCAACAACAAACAACCACTAAATTAGATGAGCTACAATTGGAATGTCTGCGACATCCACCGTACTCCCCGGACCTTGCTCCAACAGATTACAATTTTTTCCGGAATTTGGACAACTTCTTACAAGGAAAAAAATTCAACTCCGATGCGGCAGTCCAAACCGCCTTCAAAGAGTACATTGATTCTCGCCGCCATGGTTTTTTTAGTAAAGGGATCAATGAACTACCTATGAGATGGCAAAAGTGCATAGATAACAACGGTGCATACTTTGATTAGGTAATTAAATATATTTTCCAAAAAAAAAAAAAGATTTTATATTCCTCCCGTACAAAACGCCAATTTCATATGTAAGGATAAAGGACCTAATATTTTCCAGGCGACTAACAAGTTAAAGGGCGACTAACTATTTGCTACTAAAAAAACAACTTGGCAGCGATTTAATATTTTAGCAATAATTAGGTATATTAGATGAGCTTCAAAATGCAAGGAATTATAAAAACTAAATAATGGCTGCTACTTTAAGGTAGCAAACATATTAAACAGAGCCAATTGAAATCATAGGCGAGGTACTATAAATAATGACATGGCGACTAATATCAACAGTCGGATAACAAACATTGTATTATAGGCATAGGCATCTCTGATGAAATTCTCAGTTATCATCAAAGTTCGGTGTACAACTGAAGCCTGTTAGTCACTAACCATGAAAAAGATAGCCAATAGCCCTGCTGAAGACTTATTCCCAGAAACACGCAAGATTGAACTTGAGAAGTTGAGAACTTAGGATGCAAGAGCGAGCGAAGCGAGCTCGGGACTTAGGGCACCCCGACTCGGACAGGTTAGGTTCGAAGGAGATGACGGGGGCTCAGTGAGCGAGCAAAGCGAGCGAACGAGCCTCCATCATCTTCGTGGGTTCCTTTAAATCCGTCGACGTCTTATTATTAAAGGCAATTAGTTAACTTTATATACAACGTCATTGTATAATTTTAAGAATGCCTATTTTCTACTTTTTATCCGCCGTCAAGTGTTCGCTTAACAATAAATTTAGTTACCAAAACAAAAACTCGATGCCAGTTTAAATTAAAACAAAGCTAACAATTGATTATTAAGCTGCCACTTTCTACTTAAAATTATCCTTCGTTGTAGCTGTCAACCTACTATTTTTGCTACCGGCTTAAATTTTTTTTTGTCTCAAATTCAGATTAATTTTGAAAACATGACATAATGCTCTTGCAATGAGAAAATTTACACGTTGGGTTTGCAATTTTATTTGATAGCGTAGTAGTGGTGGTAGTAGTAGTAGCTTTAACGCAAACTAATCAAAAGGGTAATCATAATACATTCATGATGTCAGGTGGGACCGTGGGACGTTCGTAACGAGTTCAAAAAGGTTTCCAGGGTTTCCCCGTCTGCAAACTAAGTCTGATATCGCGATTTTTGCCGGCGAGCTGTTTAGAATTTAAATAACGTAGGTACTTACCTACCGTACCGATCACGGATATACCTACTTATATGGAATACTAAATCATAATTAGTGGAGCTAAACATTTAACTAAATGCACGGATACGTTTCTTGAGATAAATCATGCTGTTTTTGAACCCTATGTGATTTTTCTCCAATGAAAACAAATATAAGTAAGTACCTACAAAGAAACTTTACGTTTCTTTCTGATAAAACAAAAAATTGTCAGTACTTATCTACATAGGACAATGTCATCATTGCAGGTCGATGGCTTCAAACGAGCAAATTTAAGTGAAAAATTGCTATGAATTTATTTGACTTTGAATCTACGCTGAAGGTAACTGCAGAGGAATCAGAAACTAGCTTTTGAATAAATTATTTTTGTTGCATACTACATACGGCAGCTTAACGATTTTCTGTTATGCTTTGTGCATTTTCCGCATTAATTATGTGAAACTAGCAAGTATTATTCTTGTTTTATATTTACAACATGTGCATGGGTATTTCATGGTTATTTCTATTTGATTAAAAGTTACCGTCAAATAACAATTAATTATACTGTACCTATTACCTAAAGCAGTTTCAATAACTTTTAAAATACAGCGTGTGACAGCGTGACCCAAATTATCTCCAAACCAGCTCTCAAACAAAAGCCGAACAGAGTGAAACGGGGAAAATGGAACACAAGTGTGACATTTGTAATACATATTTACAATTTACATACAGTTTGTTGAGATTTACATTTTCCTCAAAAATTCGAGAGCAAAGACCTTTTAAGTAAAACATGCGTATAGCGGCAATCGGTTTCGAAAACCTTCGTCTTGATGAGTCAATATAAGTGGGGACGTTCAATGAACCTATTTGTTTCAGAGCTGTGTAAACTTGTAATAGGGTTGTCAATTAGCGACGTTTTTTAGAACCGGAAATACTCGTAAAACTTCGGTCACATCATAGCTAGCATAGGCTTTTTTCATAGAGGAAATGTTCGTAGCCATCTTGTTTGGCAAATGGATGATGGATGAGAGTATTATGCGAGGTGGTTTCCCGCCTTTGTTTGCCCAAAAATAACAACAGATACGTGAAATTGCGACCCCGATCCACCGCGTCACATCCTATCCGCCCATGCTGTTACTTTGTTTTCACACTTTTTTTCTTTTTAACTGGCTCTTAAGGGTCGTAGTGTGATGTTAAAATAGCCTTTAACCTTCCTCAAGAGTTGTGCTATCAAATGCAAAACAAATTGGACGATGCTTGCCTCAATATATGTTTATTGTCGTCAGTCGTTGATTTGCCCCCGAGTACGGTAGTCAGCTGTTCCGCGTCGGTAAATTGTCGTCTATGGGCGTTGAAACTACGTTTCTATTACACGAATATACTCGTATCAACTAGTTTGGCGTTTGACGCATTTCCATTCTAATTGACAGTCTGTATGACTCTTACATATTCAGCAACCCTAGTATAAAATATAAAAAGCGTTCTGATGTAAGAGCAAGATATATGAGTTTATTGCTTGGTCATTGTTGCCGTATGACAACGTATACATAATTCATGTGTATTTCACACCTCTGTGTGTTCTAGCAATTAGTTTTTTTATATATTTGTTAGTTGTAGCTTGCCAATTTTATGGCTGCAGTTTGTCTGGATTTGACTTTAATGCTATTACTGTGCGTGGGTTCAATATCATGTGTTGGAATGAAATTTTGGATTTATCTATACTAATAATAAGAGGTAAAATTTGTTTGTATGTAGGGAGTAATCTCCGGAACTACCAGTCCGATTTGAAAAAATATTTTTGTATTTGATAGCCCGATTCCTGATGAAGGCTATAGGCTATATAACATAACGCTAGGACCCTAAGGAGCCGAGAAAAAATAAAAACAGTCAGAAATAAAGCTAAACGAAAACGAAGTAGGTACCTAACTAGCGCGGGCATGCGATGCGATGCGGCGGGGTGGGTCGGGGAACAACAAATTTCACGCGGACGAAGTCGCGGGCAGAAGCTAGTTGAAGATAAATGCGCATCTGCTGTCTAAAGATATTTGTGCATTTTATTATTTCTGTCTAAGATGGTCTGTTTACAATACCTATGTCTTGGATCCATCAATGTTTACTATGATTACGATTACTTAATTTTAGCAAATAAACGGATCTCTTTTATTTTGCTCATACACAGAGTCAAATTAAATTAGCTAGCGGAACTGTAGACGTGAACTAACGACAAAAATTATAACAAAAAAAGATTTGATGTTTCTTTTTTGGAGTAAACGACCGCTGGTAGTGTTGTTACTTGGACGTATTCCACATTGGGCACCCGCTTAAATGGCACCTGACACGCAGCGGCACATTCACTCAGGTGCCATTATTTGATGTATAATAGAAAATCTGTTTTCTTTTGTTTTATCTTTTTAAGATATCGACACCCATCACGTCTGCAGAGTTTCTCTAGCTAATTTAATTTGACCCTCTATACATATAAGCACTTCCGAAACAGAAAATCAAGCTTCAAGCTAGTACGATGCTTATTTAGCATTTATAGAATCTAGTTTGAATCAGAATTATCTTGGCCTCCACGTTAGATCAGTGTAATTGTTTCATACAACACGACGGTGTAAGCGAGTAGTCACGATTCTGTGTCAATCCGGATGTGTTATGTGGTGGCGTTGCGAAATTTCTAAACGGATTAGCTATCTTATCTCAAAAACGTAGACTTAATTTGAGTGGACATGGTTAGAGGTTTAGTTGGTAATTTACGTGTTCGAGTGTTGTTTACCTTCTACTAGCTTTTGCCAGCGGCTTTGCTCGCGTTGAGGTTCGGAACTATCCCACAGGAACGTACTACCGGGGTAAAACAATCCTATGTCCTAAACCCAGGCCGCTCATGGCCCGTGAGTCCGTGATGCGTAAATTTGTTTGTTTGAATTGAATAGGCTCCGAAACTACTGGACCGATATGACAAAAAAGTCCGCGACAGCATATATTATGTCTCTCTTTTAAGGTTGACTCATTATAACCTTTTGTATGGTAATCAAATTTGTTCTAAAATAATGCATTATTTCCGAAGGTATTTTGAACAAAATTTCCCTTGACATCATTTTATTTCAATGAATATCTTAGGAGATATTATCATAGTTTAAAAATAATACTAATAATAAAACTGAAGAGTTGTTTGTTTCAAAGCTCTAATCTCTGGAAGTATCGGTCGGATTTATAAAAATCTTTTTGCATTTGATAGCCCAACTCTTGAGGAAGGCTATAGGCTTTTAAACATCACGCTAGGACCCTTAGGAGTTGAGCAAAAAGAAAAAAAAAGTCAGAAGTTTTCGCTAAGCGAAAACGAAGTAGCGCAGGCAGGCGATGCGATGCGACGGGGTGGGTCGTGGGAACAAAAAATTTCAATCTTACGAAGCCGCGGGCAGAAGCTATAAATTATAAAGATCGTAAACATAAATTTTCGAAACTACCTTTCAAGGGGAGGTGGAGAGGGTGTTAAACTTTTGTGATGAAAGTACGAAACCCACGCGAACCACACATCTTCTTTCATATATCTATGGCTGCCATCAACGCATGTCAAAAGCTGCGTATAATTATGAAGTTATGAACACAAACAAATTACAATCCTTATACCTAACAACCTCAAATGACTTACCTGTAGAATCCAGACTTATTATCCGCATTGTCTTTAATGCTCTTCTTAGTGTCAACCTCACTGAGGACCACGAAGAAGTGGTGACACTTGTCACACTTGACGAACCGTGTGGAGCTGACGAACGTCTCCACATGGGTACAGGGGTCCCCGCATTTGGGACACGTGAGGACGCCACTGTTGCCCGACCCTGACTTCTTGCCGCCTGATGATGAGCCTGAGGTGTTACAAAAAATAACAATAGGTGAAAAAAGACAGTTAAACATATGGCCATTTCTTATAGATAGAGATAGCTATCAATATACTTTACTAACAGGTAGGACAAGTCAAAGGGAAAAGTCGTGGATTAACAGCAGTTCTGGCGAAAGTTGAGCTCTCTGTGTGTGTGAAGTGTGAACGTACACCGATAGCACAGAATAAATAATAGTACTACGGAAAGAGTAGCGTAGCTTTCGCTAGAATTACTACATGGAGACTAGTTCCTAGCCTTGGCTAGGAAGATGCTAAGAATAAACAAGAAGTTGAAACAATTACCAAGAAACAGCAAAACAAGGTAAAAACAAACATAATATAATATTATGTAATTCAAATAAACAGCGTTGCATAAAACATAATTAAAGGGCAATGAACTATAAGATTATAATGTATAAATAATTTAGCGTGCAATCGCTTTGCCATCTAATGAGATGGCCATTGCCAGTATTGCACGGAACCCATTTCCGTCAATTACCGCCTGAAAACAACCTTCAGAAAGATAAGTAATCGATGCAGACTTCCTTTCGTTATAGTACAACACTAAATTAATTTTAAGTGACCTTTGTCGGTCCAAATAAGTTCAACACTGACCATTGTTTTGCATTGGAAAAAAAAGGACCTATCATCACGTAAGACGCGTCTAGGTCACTGCAGTGAAGATTTGTAACGAAACTGTGATCATCATGTTGTTATTTTTCAATGACTTTCAATAACTCTTTGATAAACATAAGCTTCGGTAAAGTAAAACCTAACGCACGTGAAAAACTGCCTATAAATGTGACCTCCCCAAAGGTTAAGGAACTATGACTTGATAGGCACCGCATTATCTATACTTATAATAAATCTGTAGAGAGGTCAATTCTGTACATGATATATATTTTCAAAATATCTATCAGGGGGTAATAAGTGATCGATACTGATGCCAAAAATGCAATCAGTAAAATTTGTCTGTCTGTCTGTCTGTCTGTCTGTCTGTATGTTCCTTATAGAAACAAAAACTACTCGACGGATTTTAACGAAACTTGGTACAATTATTTTTCATACTCCTGGGGAGGTTATAGTATACTTTTCATCACGCTACAATGAATAGGAGCAGAGCAGTGAAAGGAAATGTTGGGAAAACGGGAGAAGTTGCTCCATTTTTTAAGCTTCAGTCGCGTGTGCAGCCTTAATGGTTAAAGCTACATAGAAATCATTTATGACGGAAATGTTCTACATAAAATTATCTAAAAAATATCCTACTACAGCATATGTCTATCTTTTATGGTTGACTCACAATAACACGTGTAACTCCCGATACCTTAGCAGTTCGGAGCTTTCTGATTATATTTGTTTACTCTTACGTTTATAATACTCTCACTCATCCCTAATTAAAAGAAGTTAATATTATTACCTATTCAATAAAAAAAGAATCATAGTAATCGGTATAGAAACACCAAACTTATACATGAAATACGCTAATAAGCCATCGCGCCGTCGCGCGTGAATACTGAATCATGCCATAAGGATTATTTTTGTGTAACGGTTGCCGCGCTCGACGCGGGTCGCGGCGGTAGGGTAAGGGAGGTCCGAGCGCGAGCTTCATTCAATATTTGGCTGTTGATGCGTTCAGAGCGTTCGACCTTATTGACAGACGATAATTGATATTAACAAACCGTGCTTATCAGCGCGACTTTTAGTCTTTAAATAGTTTATTTGAATTTATTTTGTTGTTTTTTATAAAATAGGTATTAGTTGTTGTGTTATTAGACCGACACAGAACCCAAAAATGTGATTTAAAAAAAAACTGTCTGTCTGTCTGTTTGTTCAGGCATCACGCAAAAACTACCGGTTCGATTACGATGACACTTGGTATAATTATTCTTTAATATCCTGGGCACCACACTGGGTACTTTTTATCCCGGAAAAAAATATACAATAAAAAACAAACTTAATTTTGCGGTTCGATCCCTAGAACCGATTACTGTACCAACCGCAAATAATAAGTTTGTCGTAGTACACGACGAAGATAATAATAATAGGCGAGCGTTCGTTCATATTAGCATTCTATAAATTTTATGTTTTAACTGCTACTTGCAATTCCAAAACGTGCTTTTCAGTGCGACCTTTTTATTCCTTTTAGTTTTTACTAAGTACAGTTTAAGGTAGACTTATTTAGGTTTATTTTTATAAGTCGTTTTTATAAGTAAGTATAGATTTTAATTTTAAAGTATGGGTAGTATATTTGATAGTGTACGTAGTGACCGTAAGTTATTTTATAAAACTGTTAGGTAGGATTAGTCATTCGTATAGATATTAGTTTTTAGGGATTTTGCTTATTTATTGAGTTTAGATTAGTTCATCATCTGCCTCATCTGCCTAGCCTTTTCCCAACTATGTTGGGGTTGGCTTCCAGTCTAACCGGATGCAGCTGAATACCAGTATTTTACATGGAGCGACTGCCTATCTGACCTCCACAACCCAGTTACTGGGTAATACGATACCCCTTGGTAAGACTGGTTGTCAGACTTTCGGGCTTCTGACTACCCGTAACGACTGTCAAAGATCCACGAATGACAGCCGGGACCAACGGCTTAACGTGCTTTCCGAGGCACGGAGGGGTCTCCATATGTAAAGATGGTCACCCATCCACAGACCAACCGCGGCAAGCGTAGCTTAACCTGATCGATCGACCTGTGCGGCTGTTATTATTTAGCCACGTATCATCAGAAATAGGTTTATTTAGGTAGGTAGGTATTTTATTTTCTGTTATTGAGTTTTTTTTTTATTAGGTAGGTACTTATTTTTACTTTTATAATCTAATATAAAATTCAAAGTCCTGTGATCCTGTCTGACTGATTATATCAATGCACAGCCTAAACCGCTGGTCATAGAGACATAAAATTTGGAGTGTGTTCTTTGTGAAGTGTATATAGGTATCCACTAAGAAAGGGTTTTTTGAAATTCCACTCCTAAGAGGGTGAAATTTCACGCGGACGAAGTCGCGGGCAGAAGCTAGTCAATAATAAATAGGTAAGTTATGGATGCACGATGTTATGTGTGGCAGATGTTTTATAGAGTAGCCAAGTAATCAGTTGAACTATAGCTGCTATACAGGGTCGGCTGCACTATCACATCATGATGGTCCAATGTAGTCCAAGGCGGGTTGGCGATTTCAGACTTATATTAACAGGTTTCCCACGATGAATGATTCAAAAATGTTAGTGATGTCCAAGATAAACTCAGAAGGAGTAGAGTTATAAGCTGGCATTATTCTCACCTGCAGCACCAGCTTCCTTAGGTGGGTGTGGATGCGGCGGTCCGGGCGGCTGCTCGGTGGGGCTCTTGCACATCACCGAGCAGGTGCTGAGCCCGCGCGTCGGGCACGTCCGTCGTAGAGCGCGACATTGCGGCACACCTGCAGACAATGGAACACATCATAAGAGCATGTGATAAAATAAGGAATGTGCGAAATTAAGATTTTTTTGAACAAAATTTTGGGTTTGCATCAATTTTGAGATCACCGGAAGACTATACATATTGTGGTCGCAGATTCTCGAGATAGTATTATAAGAATCACTATCGTGCTCAAATGTATTCCTACGCATTAGTCGAATTCGAAGTTCATGTTGGCACTGTGGTACACCTGCAGGCCAATTTTCGCAATTAAAAACGTTTAAAATCTAGTCACAATCTCATCTTGGCGACAATCATTGTCAAAAACTTGTCAAAAATGTAGGAAAATCCCAGGTATTTTCGACAGATTGAGGCTGATTTTAGAATGCGCACGATCTAAAAACACATCTGTTGCAAAATAAGAAATGAAGAACGAAGAGCCTGAAAATTAAGATTTTTTTATTTTGGAAGTACCTACATATTGGATGTACGTCGGTTTTGGGATCGCCAAATGAAGTATTGCTGTAATCGTGGGTCACTGTTACCTAGTACAGGATAAAGGTCACTAGCGTGCTCGATTTGATTCCTACGCTCTATATGTATTTTGAAATTCAAGTTCATTTTAGTTGACGTTGGCATTGTTTAAGTGGCGTCACCATCTCAAGGTAGTTTTCAGACCAAAATAGGCGACTAAACAGAAAAAGAACAAGTGCTTTAGCAATTTCTTTAAAAAAAAAAAAGATCTGTGGTTGCTACACTAGAAGGAACGCGATGCTAAAATTTCGCAAAAGCGATTTGTTTCAAATTAAACTTTTTTACACGCAACTTTCGTAAAACAAAAACTATAATTTGCAAATTTCTGCTTGCCTCTATAATTTCAACTTTCACGCTAACTTAAGAGCAGGTATCAACCAAAATAGCCTAACTTCAATATGATTTTTCATGAAATTGATGAGACTTAGGTTTAAAATAAAAATAACACGAATAACTACATGATATTTCCAAACTTATTGTGGCACAGAAAGACAAAATAGTAAAATTTTCTCTAATAAAAAACATCACGAAGTTACCTCCAATTTTCACGACTTTTCGATTTGTACTTAATATGCTTATGACTACTAGAATGAAAATTTGATGATTAATTTATTAATATAAAGCGACTTAGATTGTGGAAGCATTTTTTTTTTATTACTTTTATTTGTGGTTATATTACGACGATAAGCTTATAGCACTTACGAGGTTCTTAGTTCGTGGAAGAAATCATCTTCCGTCGCACGTTGCGGGAACTTCAAACATATATATGTATATGTTTCACAAATCAGTCGCCCCCGCTCTGTTGAGACGAGAGGACTGCGCTCGAATTTTCGGCTGCGCTGCTATCTATTTAATTTACGTAAACAATATTTTCGTAATTTATCACTTTGTAGGAAAGACACTGTGAAATAGAAAATATGGCAAAATAACTAAAACCACTCCCGAAACGATTATTAAAAACAATAAGACTTGATAAACTAAACAAATACCGAGGCAAAACTATAAAATAAAAATATTGAAATAATTCAATGTTGATATTTGAAAAGTCAATATGACATACATTTTATTTGACAGATTTTTGACTGGTATAGTACCACTAACGCCATTGTTCTGCATTTTGGTTCATTTCCTTGCGGAGAAAATTTGCAACATAGCCAACTAGCGTTCATTTGAAAGTTCGTGCTGGAGATTTTAGACCTTACGGCGATTAACTCAGAATCCAAAATTCGTTTTCTTCCACTTTTCTTGACAAACTCCGTATAGGGTTTTAGTAGGTACTATTCCCTAAATCAAGTTGAAACTCGAAATTCAGCGTAAAGGGTATATTATTATTGGAGCATATAAAAGAAATATCGGAAATTAAATGCGTAATGAGTTTATTGTCGACAAAAGTACGAAACGGTGTGCACATGCAATATTTCATACAGATAGTGTTCTCATGACTAGCCTTCTTTTTATGGTGAGAATGAGTAAAGGTTGTGACGGATCAACATGTTTGGGATTGTCGGCTTCGCCGATAAAAGAGTTAAGCTCTAAATGGGTGCTAAGTTCTATAGAGTTGAGAGAAAGTCTAAAGTTCATATTATAACTTGGCAAGTTTATAAAGCTAAAGTTTCAACAGTAACCTAATGAACTTTAGACTTTGGAACCCATTTACATAGATGCCATATCGGTTAATCCGACAAACATGTACTTCTTTTGTACCAAACTTGGGCTCGTTTTCCACAAATGTATTCGGCGGGGATTTTTTCCTACTCGCACTTCGCGCAGGAAAGGCTTTTATGACACATGCCGTTTGACGTTGCATAATACAGTGCAAAATCCACCATACGAATATTATTTTTTACTTGGGTATCACTGTTGCTAATTTATTGACTTTGCACACTGACCTCTATCTTGTATAATGCAAGGTCAGTGACTTTGCACGATCCTGCAAAGAAAAATCCACGATAAACAAATATAATTTTTTTCTTGGTCAATACTGTTTTTCATCAAGATGTGGTGACGTCCAACTTGTAGGTCCTAAACAAAATTTGATAACATTGGAATTTAAACTTTGTCACGTCAACATTGAGTTTCTAGTTCCAAAAAAAATACTAAGACATGATTCTTAGATTCTGAATTCAAACTTAGCGTATAGTAAGTATATGCAAAATAAACAGATGTTTTTACTTACTAAAGAATTGCATTGAAAATAAAGGGAATGAACAATGATCATATTTCGTTTAAATATTGTAATTTGAGAAACCATTACGAGAAAATTAAATAGGGTTGCTCATCACTGCGCAACAAACTTTCTAAGATTTTTGATAGATATTTTCAATCATCTTTGTCCTTAATATGACCATTATAACGTCGTCATTCTAAAAAGGCTTGATTAAAATAGCTCAAAGTAAAAAATCATAAGATAAGCGATGCGATTATATTGGCCTATATATCGTTAAAAAAACAAATTTGTTGAGTTTGTTTTCATCATGGTTTATGATTAGGAGTATGTAATATAATACTTTGATGAAAGTGCTTTTGCTTTTAAGGGTTCCGTACCTCATAAGGAAAAATCTAAATCCTTAGATACAGGATAACTTCGTTGTCTATCCGTCTGTCCCTTTTTCTCAGGAATACGTATCAAGTTGAAATTGATATCAAATACTTAGATCTACGGTTTCTTGGAGCTGTAAAAATATCAAGCCTCTAATACGCTGACTTAGAAGCTGGCATAAATTGCCATTAATGTCGCGTGTTTTGAAATTTAAATCCTTTTTTTTTTTTTTTTAAGGATGGGAAATCATCAAATGACCCCTCCCGCTCTGGGTGGAGCGGAAGGGAGTGTCAGACTCTTACTGACTAAAACCCATCCGTGTTCCTTCCTTTATATTCCGGGGCAGCGGTAACCCTTTCGGACAATCCCGCTGCCCCGGCAGAAATTTAAATCCTTGGGTGTACCTTATAGGTTTTAATTATTCCCGTTGACCTAGAATAATGAAAATTGGCAAGAAGCAAGGTCTCACAGCATAAATAGGTACAGGAAAATATCCGAAAATCGTTCATTTGTAATTTCATTCGGAATCGAAAATGTATAGGCATTCAACTCGGTTTGCTCTCTAAGATTTTTTTAAAGTTAGTCCTTCAATCCAGAATTGGAAATTCATAGATAGGCTGTATTACTTGTATGTCCGTGAATCTGTTACCAGCATCGGAACAGATTCAGGGACATACAATAATATTGCCCTATCAAAATATCTACTTGCACAGCCTGCTATCATACTTAGGTACCTACATTGAATAGAGCCGTTTCATCTGATTATTTTGCGTATACTTATTACAGAAGATGGAAATTCAAACACAAATATATATGATTTATACCGGCCGGTCTGATCCCCTGAGAGCCCCCCCCCCTCTCCCCCTCGATCCCCTGCTAGTTCTTCTTCTGTTTTAATCTCTGGCTTACTTGGCCGGGCGAAAAGTTTCTGCTGGCGGGAAGGGATTGTGTTTTGTTTTTGTCGTGTTTGATGAGAGGGGTAGGCAAGGAAGCGCGGGTGAAATTTGATTTTTTTCTGGCTTTATGCCCCCCCTTAAAACTGTTACAGATTACATACTTTCAAAAAAAAACTGCGTATGACTACCAGACTACCCTGACGATGGAGCAATGAATGGTACAGCCAATCCAAACTATACTTCAGTATACCAAGCCATAATTTATTCAAATTCAAACAAGCAACAACAAATGTTTAGGCTAGCGAGGTCAATAAATCGTAGCGGGTATCATTAGAATTTTGCATTTATAATCAAGGTCAATATCCAAAGTTTATTCCTATTAAATAAATGCATAATTATGTCAGCTTCATTAAACGCATTAGAAGATATTCATCCAATTGAACTTGACATTCAAAAACGTCAAGGCATACAACAATTATGGACTTCGGAATAAGACTGTGTGCTAGAGGACGCGGCAGTGCGCGACGCGAGTCCAGTAGAACAATTTCTATGAAAACTTCATGAAAATTGTTTTACCAGAATCGCGTCGCGCACCGTCGCGTCTCGCCTGTCTGCGGGGGCCTTTAACTGGCTGGCAGCTTCTTGCATGAAGACGGCTTTTCATGAGTTAAGTCTTCCTTAGGTACAGCAAACTTAGCTTATGTAGATTTAACGACGACGCTTACGTAAGGTAATCATCGTTTGTAAAATCTGAGAACTTGTATATATAAAAAGAAGAAATCCCAATTACACATCAAATTTTAATGTGCGCAAGCGCAAAATAGTATATTGAGACTCAGTATTTATTAATGACCATTTTTTTAATTCGATAATAGCTCTTAGTTGAACGCATGACCCAATAATCAGACAACTAAATTATAGGATTGATAAAATGACATAAGCTTAATATTATATTTCAATGATCAAGCATTATTTGGCAATTGCCATAAGGATAAATAGAGGCATAAAACCAGGCAAGCAAACAAGCAAGCAATAAAATAATAAATAAAGCTTTTAGCAAGTTCTATGTTACAATAGAGCTTACACGAGTGGTACACTGTCAAGTCAACATTAGTAATGGCGCCACACCGCCAGCCAGGGCGTTGCGAAATCAGTTTATTTATATTGATGACTAATAAAAATTAAAATATCGCCACTGATTACTTAATAGTCGTTTCGTAATATCCACTCTTGCTTTCTTTAAATGTATATCAAATTGGCGAAAAATTAACAACGTTTCAAAAACATGGTCGTTTGGCAATAAAAAATTACGAGAAAAACTGCATTGTCGTCTACATATTCTCAATTATAGTCTGGGAGCCTCGTTGCCAATTTCGTTGCGCATCTTGCTGACACTCACATAATGTTGGCTATGCATGCAAGACGGAGAAATGAATGTTGAACAAAGGACAAAGGAAACTGTCATTACGATAACTTTTCACTCTAATTATGCATAGTTTACAAAGAGCGTGAATGACTATGGTCTCTGGGAACTTGTTATAACAATAGGCACTATTGTTCATGTCCATGACATTTTACTTTCCTGCTTTATTAACACCAGCATTGTTGGCGCTTGAGTAGTGAAAACAGAACCTTTGCAGAACTTTTCTAATGCAAATTATTATCTTAAAGGTATACACTACTGTATTTTTGAGAGGATACGAGAGACGTGTAAGTGTACAGCAGCCGGTTTGGCAATTATAGCGAAACCGGTTTCAAAATATCTTATAGAAATTAGATAGGTTTATATAACCATGTCTAGAGGTCTAACGTAAATTAATTCAGGAAACTACCAACTCGTTGTCGCCTACGAAGCAGTTAAAAACACATATTTGCATGTTGTTTTTGCTTGCATATCACCTTCGATATGCGTTAATCTATTTATAATCATAGAACAGAACTTGAACTGAGAACCAGATTTGTAAAAAAATATAAGAAAATAAAGGTCTATTAATTGCAGCAAGGTCAAACATCTTCGTGGTCATTGTCAGAACTTGATTTCGTAGAACGATACCAATGTTTTAAAGATGTTTGCTATCTTGCAGGCCATCGAAACGAGTTTGGTCGAATTCATTGCAAACAAAAGTGTCATGGAAAAGCAAATACCAAGAACGTGTTTAGGTATGGATTTCAGTTTAGCGGAGTATACATTTTTATTTTGGATGTTGTTGTAACTTAATGAAATTGTGCAAGGCGTCAATTAGAACGCAAATGTTAATTCTTAGTAGCAGCCCGGAGTCTGAATTTGTGCCCGGTTGATGGCAATAGGCTCGCTCCCTATTAAATGGGGACTAAAACATAAACGGCGAAATGTGAGGGTACTATAATAATAGGTGCATTTCTGCTTAACCCTTCGGGCAATACAAGCATCCGAAGATGAATTGGACGAGAAACGGTCCATAAGAAGCTCGTAATTTTTACTTTTCCTCATGGATATTATGAAATGAAATTGTTTATTCTGTAAAAAGGATATCGAAATCACTTATTACACGTAATATAGAAAAGAATAAGCTACATGGAATCGACATTTCCTAACTGACTACCCCTGAATAGGAATGGTGAAACAAACTAAACAAACTAAAGGGTCAAAGTATCTTTTAAAGTCCAGACATACTCTTGGTCAGCACAAGTGAGGACCATGTAGATTAGTGTCTGAAATAGTCTTTTGAGGAAAGAACCACACATATTTGAGTGTACCAAGTCCTGTTAGTGCAAGTATTTGTTGGTAATCGTGTAGCTCAACTTAGAACTTAAGCAGCTCAACGACTAGACAAACAATAACAAAGACAGGACATTTGGTTAGACCACATAAAGAACTCAACCTGCCAGACCACCATTAAAATATACACTGTACCTACCAGAGTCCTAGATGTCTTCGGTGATATAATCAAATATCACCTGAGGACTTCACAGGGTATTGATTTACAAGACTTGGTTGATCGCAAGATTAAGTACGTTGTCCCACAGATAAATGTTGATGACACAAATGGGATGCACCATGACATCTTATTAAAGCAGAGGCCACATCGTTAAAGAACCACTTTATTAAGCTCCACCAAAACTTACTCAAGCTTAAGCTTGACAGGTAATTCGTTTGGACAAGGCAAAAAAATAAACAGCCTTGACCCAATTCCAGACGAGAATAACTGACCACAAATCTTGGCCATAATGCAGATTTTTGGCATATTAATTAAGAAATTACTAGCATTTTTTTGTTTTGAATAATCGAAAAGGTAATAATGGTCAATAAAATGAGCGTATCCATTAATTGCAATTGCTTCTGCTTAATATTCTTCAGCTTGGTGTCAAGGTGATGTAATATTGTGTAAGTGCAAGTGGGTTAATCTCTTTCATATGCCTTTTACGGACAAGGATTGAAGAGTACTGATGGCCTTAACTGCCTACGGATTTTGTAAATTTGTTCACTGTAGTTATTTTTAGAAAGAAAATAAAAAATATATTTTTATTTCGACTCTCACCGGCGGCATTCTAAAGTTTTGGTTTCGACACAAACTAAAAAAACATGAAGAAGAGAAACGTTATAACTGGTTTTTGTTCGACTCATACCGCGTATGTGACAAAGCCAGCGTTCTACTCAAAGCCTGCTAGAAGCTTCTTCGTACTTTATAATCTGAATTTCTGCTCTATCGTGAAAAATAAAATCTAGAACATCATATGTTTTTAAAGACAGCAGTCACGGTAATATTATAGACCGAGCAACAGCGATAACACACACTTCATAATGCCACCTAGCTAAAAACACGTAATTTAAACAATCTGGGGCCAGGTTAATCGCTAGCATTTTTAAACACTTAAATCTGTGATGATAACTTCATTACAAAGCTTGTTTATTAACTTTTAAATGCATGCAGATTAACATTATCATCGTATAAAGTCAATTTTGGTCTTCTAAAGTTCATTCATTCATAGAGAAAAGATCTTAAAGTAAATATTTTATTATACAGAAAACTTGAGATTTACTTATCTAATTAGATAGCATTAGCCTTTATTTAGGCATCAACGGGGAAAAACCTAGCATTTATGCAAGCGAGCTTCTTAATTACACTACACACAACATAGAGAATGCAATCAGCTATTGCAAGGCTGACATGGTAAGGTGAGTCAATCCATCGTCCCATATTGACCCCTGCATTGTCAATTCAGCCTTAAACCCGGCAATACTAAAGATACTGCTATATTGCACGGAGTAACAGTTACTAGGTGATTATGCTATGCGAATTTTAAACAAACCCGTATGTTGTATGCATTTGAAGCGATAAAAGAAATAAACGCACTGTTGTTATCACTAGGTCGTCTAACTATTTACAAAGTAGCGAGAAAAGACGTGTGTAAACATAACATTGCTTGCATCTTTAGCTTGTATTGAGTAACACTTAAGCCGTTTTAATGAACCGTGCATCTTTTAAAGGTACGGAGCTGATTCTACAGACAGCTTTTACTATAAAAATAAAACCTAGGTACTATTTGGGCAAAGCAATTGAAGTCGCCCAATAATAGCATCTCATATGATAGAATCTCTATCAATATACAGGATGAAATTGAAAACATGCGACAAATCGAAATGGGTGATTCTACTCATCATTATGAACAACTTTTACTATGGGACCAAACCTGAAATCGCGAAAAAAAAATCTGCTGTTTCCTACATTTATGTTCGCATAACTCGTCAAAATGTAGGGAACAGCTGTTTTTTTTTTCGCGATTTCAGGTTTAGTCCCATAGTAAAAGTTGTTCATAATGATAAGTACAATCTCCCATTTCGATTTGTCGCATGTATTCAATTTCATCCTGTATGTATACTAATTGTTGGCGCCGCGGATCGCTAATGTGACACTGTCAATGTCATCGAGATGTCAACAAGACCTGCGTGTGACAGCTGGCGCTTCCCGCGCTATTCAGTTGAAGAAGTGATGACATGCGTTTCTGTGTCAAAATTTTTTTATTTTACATTTTTTATAATTACTCATTGTAAAGTTGCTGATTAAAACTTAATTCCATCAACAAAACAAGGAGTTCGTTATTTAACTCCCAAACACTAATGATCACTCCGAAGTTTCATTCCTACGCAGCTACGGTGATTTCCGACTAAGTCACACGGATTCTTTTGAACTAGCCAATATATTCACGTCATTTCCTGCAAACCAACAAAATTTCCCTTTCCATATCAGTACGAGAAACCACGAATAAAACTGCTACATTACTTTCAAGTTATCAGCTCGATCAAACCGTTTAAACTCATAATTTAAACAGTTATGAACAGGAAAGTAGATTCAGATCAAATATGCTTTAAAAAGTTACGTAACAAAACGCTTTTATTCTCTTAATACATTAAAAGTTATAAAAAAAAATACAGACGCAAAAAATCTCGTGCACCAATCGATTTATACGTAAAACATGTTTCAAAGAATCGAACCGAATCTGGTATAATAAAATGTGTATAAAAGTTTGCCTATAATGTTATAAAATGACAGGCATAACGTAAAGAACTACTTTCACTTTCCTAACATTCTAGATAATCTAGGTGAAGTTACAAACGTTATGTGCAGCTCGTCGACTAACTTAACTATCAATAAGGTAAAATGGGCTTTTATGGCTGAATTTAGAGTTGATATTTGCTTGTTAATTTTCCTTTGGCTGAGTTGTTTTTTTTCGGCTATGTCAATCATCTTTCACTGGCCGTTGCCTTCTCTCTTGTGTGATTTAAAGGCACATTGTTGAATTGATACGAATATTTATCTCGTGAGATACGAGTTCAGATCGCTTGGGGCGGTGTAATCAGCACAAATGTATGCAAATATCAATGCGTAAGTAAAAGTAATCTACCGTTCTAGTTCTTCAGGTTTGATAATACGAACGTGGCTGGTGGATAACTACCTATGGATTAGGACTTTTCAGCATCATAATCATGACAACCGAAATAAGTTTACTGCTGGGGGTCAGCTTCTTCCAGGGATCCCAAGCATGTTCTTGTTCTAGAATGAACTATCATCACTGTTTAGACGTGAAGTTTTCCAACCCAACAGAGGCTACCTTCTTATTCTTGTCGCTGGCAGGGCAGTTACCACCAGGGCCCTTATGACTACTACGTCAATTCCTTAGCTAAACACGCCAACCTCGTCCTCGTTCATTTTGCGCGGTTTCGTTCATTGTGTCAGAGAATACGGCTCCAGTTAGGTCGAAAGAAAGGGCTCGTCGCTCATCCATCTCTAATCTAATAATGTTATTTAATCCCAAATAAACGCGTCGCATGTCTTTCGACTGATATTTTAGAATGCTATGACGTAGTATGTATTGACATCAGTATGCGTCAGATACTATGTAACATCTAAACACAATCTTACAGAGGTCATCGCATGTTCTGATTATAATTATAATAGCGCGCAAGATGAACATGAATTTGTAGCAAGTCATGCAATAAAGGAAAGTTTTAATTGTCCGTTAGTTCCGCATTCATCCTTTTGATATGGCAGAACATTCGAAATAACGACAAGCATTAAACTTTTTGCAAGACTGAGCATGAGGTCCTGGGTTCGATTCCCAGGCGGGCAATGTATTATTGTTTTTTTTTATCTGGAATGTCTCAGTAACAGCCCGGACTCTGGGTTTGTGCTTGGTTGATGGCAATAGGTTCGCATGGTTCGCCCGCTAAGGTAGGTACACCTCTGCCCAACCCTTCGGGGAAACAATGCGTGATTATGCTTTATTTTTAGCAGGACCATAGGTACCTACAACTTTTAAACTCCACTTTAACTTATGACGAGATTCGTTGCCCGTCAATACAGAATCTGCTCACAATTGCTCCTTCGGGATTGAGGAGTTGTAAACATCATTAGAAAAAAAAAAAAAACGGGACGGGTATAAATAAATAGATAATTATAGGAAATGATAGCAGTAAAGTAATTGACATAAGCACAGCATTATGTATTTACGTTACGTAATCTTTAGAGATACGGAATGAGCGGCGCCACAGCGCCAGTGAATGTGAGACGAAAGCTATTATCATCATGATGTTGGTTTAGTCATGCTTGGATCAAGGCGTAATTGGGTCCCGCAAAGTAGTTTACACTTATGCTGTAACTAGTAATTATGTAATATTGTCTAAAAGCGCATAAGATTTCAGCTTTGTCTCTGGGAGGGCTAAGGACCTTTGCTTCTGGACTCTGGTATTGTACATTACCGTAGGCGTCTGTGAGCAGTAATTATCAAGTGGGTTACTTGCTGACTGCCGCACAATAAGAATGAGAAGAAAGAAGAGCATAGACAGATACATAAACGTGAAATAGATCGGAAACAATAGTGTCGTTATGCAGAAGCTCTCACTCAACCAGGGTGCTTACTCTCGAATATAATTCCGATAGATCGACATTGGTCAAACGTCAGTTGGTTGAGCTAAACGTCAGGGATTGGCTAGACTCAGTGAGTCCAGCCAATCCCTGACGTTTGACTGACAACTCCAATGTCGATCTCATCATCTGCCTAGCCTTTTCAAAACTATGTTGGGGTCGGCTTACAGTCTAACCGGATGCAGCTGAATACCAGTATTTTACATGGAGCGACTGCCTATCTGACCTCCACAACCCAGTTACTGGGTAATACGATACCCCTTGGTAAGACTGGTTGTCAGACTTTCGGGCTTCTGACTACCCGTAACGACTGTCAAAGATCCACCAATGACAGCCGGGACCAACGGCTTAACGTGCTTTCCGAGGCACGGAGGGGTCTCGGTATGTAAAGATGGTCACCCATCCACAGACCAACCGCGGCAAGCGTAGCTTAACCTGATCGATCGACCTGTGCGGCTGTTATTATTTAGCCACGGGCCCCTCAATTCCAATGTCGATCTATCGGAATTATGTTCGAGACTAAGCACCCAGACTGCTTCACTCGAGGTCACTCAACAACACTTGCCCTCAGTTATATGTTCCGTGCAAAAACCTGCCGATATTGCTAACATCGAGAAACATAAATCGAAGACCACTTATTTGCAACAACGCGAGTCATGGTAAATAAAGACCGCACTTGGCATCCGGATAGGCGATGCCAATCACAGACAAGAGTGCCATTTCCTCCATCTAATATTACCTACACGTGTGTTATCGACGCCCTCGGGAAAGTCTACCCTATTAATAGTTTAGCTTTAATATCTAATTATATACTTTACAATCAATGGACTGTATAAAACGATCGTTGTTTAAGAAAGTGTGAAAGAGTTACATAAGCAACAGGGTGTAGGAAACGTTCAATGTGTCCGAGTTTATTTACCGATTTTATAATCAGTTGTAATCATACAGTTGAATGAACATACACCGATTATTTGATTTGGGCTATTGGTAGGTAAATATTATACTCTAGTGGTGAGTATATTCCGCGCACTCCCAACCGATGGTACCAGGAGGAACAGCGTGGGGTAGATTTCGGAAGCCATGAAAAGGGAAAAGGATCGTCAACAGTCCAGAGAAGTATGCTCTAAGTACTTCAGGGAGGCTTCAGTTTTAAAAGGATGCGAGAACACAAGTTTGGCATTCCCATAAACACAACGAAGGTCGATGTAGAAGCAGGGAGTCATAAATTACTTTCCTAAAATAGCGACATTCGACTGTCTTGAAACTGCGTTATTCAGTAGCCAGATCATTTGAAGATGAGATGCGTACCAGCATGTAACAGTTATTGTAGAAGGCACTGGCATAGAAAGTCATAGCCCATAGTGTCTAGTTTCCATTGACAAATTAAAAAGCAATTATAAACTTTTACTTGAAACTAAGCTAGCGACAAAGCGGAGTAGTCTCGGAAAGTACATTAGAAATCTGTATTCTGTAAAATTAACACTTCGAGATAAAATTATAAGTTTGTTTGAACTGGATTAGAACACCTAGTTTGAATTGATTATTTTAATTCATCTTTATGCGTTGCTTTGTTTCGTACGTATAGGTACTGGGGCAGAAAATTTATGACCGACATTTGTTCCTGATGTTTAGTGATCACTATTGTCATTTTTCTCAGTGTTATCTTCGTACAGCATCCAGTTTGTTGCAGCCGTCTTTATAAGGTTGTTGGTCCATCGAGATTCGAGATTCTAGCTGGCGCGTTAAGCTTGCCGAATCACAGTTTTGACTGTGTCCCTTCTTCCATCGGCATCGTCCAAAATCCAGCTTATGAGCATGCTAACTCTGCATGCTATGTCGGTAACTCTTTTCGGATAGTTTCATTCCAGATTATGGACTTTCATATACTACTGGACTTCGGACTTCCGCGATTTTGATTTATAGTCCTTAGCAGTATGAGTCAGCTTTTACCATGCCTTAATTCGTCTTTAACTGTTTGTAATAGGCGTCTTCTCGGAATTCTTAAATTTAGCGCTAAATGGCTTTGCCACTGTTAGAATATTTTTGCCCATCATTAGGTATTAAGTACCCGTGCCACCGCCGGTGATTAACGACAAGTTAGTGAGCAGAGCTAGCAACTCATTGTGAGACGGCGACGAGCGATTACTCGCTGGTATGCGTGTGTAGAGTACCAAGCGTGAGTTTCTCAGCAAGTGTTCGCCAAGCGAGCATCGCTGAGCGAGTACTCTCTTTGATAGCTCTTGTCTCTGCGACAAACGAGTCTATTTACACGGGGCCTACACTCTTTTGTACGTTTCTTGAGCGAGAAAATCGTCCATAGTTAGTTACTTCCTCGTCGGCGTTGGGACAGATGGCTTAGCAATGTATTTCCATGACTTTCGGCTACGATTCTTGTTGCTATTCCGCCTTAACAACAGTAGGTACTTATTTAATTAAAATATTGTCTTCTAATCAGATTAAATAGCAACGCCAATGAACTTCTTATAGGTAAGATCTAAGATGTACGATTAGAGTTACCACCTACTACTGTCTTCCTCGTCGGCGTTGGGACAGATGGCTTAGCAATGTATTTCCGTGACTTTCGGCTACGATTCTTGTTGCTATTCCGCCTTAAAAACAGTAGGTACTTATTTAATTAATGACTAATATACTATATATAAATCAGTCGATTCACATGGTATTATCATTTAAAAGTTCATGTCATCGCACCTCGTATGGTGCCTATGTAATCGTTTACGCCCGATAAGGTGGGCATAGCCCTAACAGGTTCAGACAATTCGGTCAGGGTCAGGTGGAAAAAAATTGCGGCCGGACTTAGGGACTCGTGTCACGTTTTATCAGGTTTCATCTAGCCTTCCATTGGTTGCCAATATTATGTAAAGTTTTTAAGTGACCAGAATTTGCAATTTGGTTGTCAAATGAGTTGCTTTTTGTAAATAAATGCATGAACAGTGGGTCATAATTGATTATTTCTTTCTTGTGCCTGGTCAAAATGGAGTCACTTCTGGATCAGATTTTTACACATCTAATCTAATCTAACTAGCCTGTACTGTCCCACTGCAGGGCAAAGGCCTCCCTTTTCCTTTTCCACACAATTCTGCCTTTTGCGAGTGTCGGCCAGTCTCTGCGGTAGGAGTCAAGCTCGTCCCGCCATCTTCGTCTTGGCCTGCCGCGATGGCGTCGTGCGTTTAGTGGGACCCAATCGGTGGTTCTCTTAGCCCAATTGTCATCTGACATGCGGCAAACATATCCGGCCCAGTCCCACTTAAGTTTAGCGGCTTTCTGAATAACGTCTGTTATCTTGGTTTTGGCGCGCAGTACTGTTTTCCTTATACGGTCAGAAATTCGAACCCCCAGGATACTGCGCTCCATGGCTCGCTGGCAAACCTCGAGTTTGGACCTTTGCTGAAGTGTCAAAGACCAGGTTTGAGCACCATACGTGAGAATGGGGAGAATAAACATGTCCATAATTCTCCTTTTGAGACATAACGGTAGATCTCCTTTTAGAAGATCCTTCATTGAACAATAGCTCCTCCAGGCGCTCTCAGTGCGTCGAGCAACTTCTTTGTCTTGTCGCGCCTGGAAGGAGACTATTTGACCTAGATATATAGTCTTGGACATATGCAATCTCCTCACCCCCAATATACAGGTTGAAATTGAAAACATGCGACAAATCGAAAAGGGAGATTGTACTCATCATTATGAACAACTTTTACTATGGGACCAAACCAGAGATCGCGAAAAAAAAAATCTGCTGTTTCCTACATTTATGTTCGCATAACTCGTCAAAATGTAGGGAACAGCTGTTTTTTTTTTGCGATTTCAGGTTTGTTCCCATAGTAAAAGTTGTTCATAATGATGAGTACAATCTCCCATTTCGATTTGTCGCATGTATTCAATTTCAACCTGTATAGCCTCTTTTTGACATAGGTAAGTTTAAAAGGAATCTTATTAATTAGTCTTCCCCAAAAGTATAAGCATTATATTTTGTTTATTTAGCTTTTAATGTCCCACTGCTGGGCAAAGGCCTCCCTACTCTCTATCCACCTCTCTCTGTCCTGAGCTGCCAAGGACCAATTTTTATGAAAGGAGTTCAGCTCATCCCTATTATTAATTGAAATTATTCTATATTATTATTAATAAAAGCCTGTGATGTCCCACTTCAGGACAAAGGCGTCAATACTCTCTGTTTAAAGCTTCAGGACCAGTTCTTGTTGAAGGAGTCCAGCTCATCCCGCTATCTGCATCTGGGCCAGCTGCAATATCACTTGCCATTAAGAGGGACTCATTGGGTCGTAAGTTTGGCCCATTGTTCATGTGACATGCATCAGATGTGTCCAGTCAGCCCAATTCCATTTTAGCGTGCCAGCTTTCCAAGTGACATCAGTTATCTTTGTGGTGGAACAGATGGTTGTATTGCTAACCTGGTCTGTTAGATTCTGATACCCAGAATACTCCGTTCCAAAGCCCTCTGGCAAATTATTCTATTATGAATGAATAACTTGTACTTAAAAATTTTTATTAATTATTAAGTAAAGAAAATCAAATAAATGGAAATATACCGACAAGATACATAATAACAACTACACAACCATATTCAACAAAATATTTTGGATGACATAATTTCAGAAGGCAAAAAGAATATTTTCTCAATAAAAAGTTAAAGCCCATTGCTTGTAATGTTTGAAAAGCAAGATAATCATGGTATTGAAGTCATATTAGACTGTTACAACCTCTCATTTGATTGTGCAAGTATCCAGTTTTTGGCGGACTGATGGAAAATTTGGCAAATGTAATGTATTTGTACAGCAAATAATGGTGTTAGAATCAACAGAATTCAATGAGGCATGTTATTTGAATATCTTGAGTGATGGTAGTAACCAGTGGAGTGCCTAGGGGTCAAAATTAGGGCAAGAGTCCAGAATTTATAAAAAAAACTGCCAACTGAGGAATTGGCTGATTTTCTTGTTGTTAATGGTTGTTAGTAGTACCTACTAACATCATTATTATAATTTTTTTTTATTTTACACATTCACTGCCGTGTAGGTCACCAGTGACCGCGAACAATAGATTTTCTATTGTGTCTGTTGTCTGGCAGTCAAAGTGTTAAATATGTTTGTTGTTGTGAATTATGATTTGGCTTTTTGGCTTCTATGAAGGTACTGCCACTGGTAGAACTGTTTGCAAAAAATATTGTTTACTACCTAAACGGTTTTATTTTTTTAGGCAATAACAAAATTCTATTTATGTTTTGATTTTCAGGTTGATGACCTCATAATGCTTGATGCATCTGCACTAAAACATGGCATGTCCCACATTCACAGTAATGATTTTGTGTAAGTATTTTTAATATTAATTTAATTCTGATTACATAAGGTACACTGATATCAGAGAGAACATGCAGAGCATAATTTACTTGAACAACCCCTTACTAATAAACATATTATATCAGATGAATAGTTACACAATAATTTATCTCTTTCAGTCGTCAGTAATTTGACTTTCGAAAGAAGAAGACAAAGCATTGTGTAACTATACAGACACTATACAATATTTATTAGAAAGGGGGTTACTCTTAGTTAGTTAGTCTTTTCTTACATATTTATAGAAGTCCATATATTGTATATATTTTAATTGTAGTAATCTATCTTTCAATAAAAATAAACATTCTAGAAACTGGCGACATATACAAAGTCACTTGAAAGATTAAATATCAAGCAAGATATCTGCGCATTTATTTTTTATTTATTAAATAACCAGCATTTCAAGTTAAATTAGTTCCCTGCAATGGTAGAGTAGAATTAAAAAGAAACAATACTTAAGAAGTTAGCCTTGCTACACATTAACAGCAGATGTAAATTTCCTTTATAAAATTTTGCTCCACGAAGACAGCAAATGCTGCAATTAAATACAAGTTTTATAAAGTCAATATCAGACAGGTTGTTTTGCAATGCGTAAGGTTATAAAAAAGAACGATAAGTATTTGCCTTGAGGAAATAATCATCATCATCTGCCTAGCCTTTTCCCAACATGTTGGGGTCGGTTTCCAGTCTAACCGGATGCTGCTGAATACCAGTATTTGCATTGAGACAATAATTGACTTATTTTCAGATTTGTTTTCAATAATGTCTAATAATATATATTATATTATGTAAACAATTGAAGCAAATACTTTCCATTCAACAAGGTACTGTCATTGAATGGAGACATTTGTTTAGGAGATAATTTAAATTCTTAAGGTTTTATCAGCAAGCTAGTAAAAGGCAACATTATTGCATGCATGACAACTTTCTTTTCTTATTCAATTGTATATTTTGCTTGTGTGGTAACACTTTATCTTACAGTGCAGAGACATTCTAGTTGTTTTTCATATTTGAATGTGACCAATCACAAGTGCTCAAGTTCAGGAAAGATCATTAGTGTTTATCAATATTGTGTGAAAAGTTCCTAATAGAAATTACGAAATAAAATACCAGTTTCCAGTAATTATATGCGGTCAGTGTCATTCATACACGTGATTCCCTTGACCTTGCTTCCACATTCACCTTGATAAGGCCTGCTGACCTGCTCACCGCAATGGAAGGAAGACAGCTTCACTACAAATTAATTAATACGAGAATGTCCAGCCGCCAAACACGCACCATCACGCGTGTATCGAACGGGCACTAAACCTCGCAAGATAAGCAACAGAAAACATCACGTTTTGTTATCAAACACCTAATCGCGTACGCATTCGAACACAAAGAACATCGCTAGATACTGCGACACGAGCCTGGATCAACGCCAACCAGCAAAAAACAACATTGTTTAAAGAAATTTTATTATGCACTCACCTGATATTTGTGAATTTCTTCTCACTGCTATCCTTCCCACGGATACGAAACTCAATCTAACACTACTCATTATATAAACTTCGACAACGATTCAGTAATGACATCAGCCCTCAACCGAACGACAGAAACGATAAACGAGCCAAATAGAAATTACAATAAGTCGCCGTAATGCGAGTCGCAATTTTTATTGTATTTGTTTGTCAGTGAGAGGTCTCTGTCATGACGCAACACTTCAACATCAACACTTTTTGCAAATATACAATTAGACGGTGTAAGTACGAAAACTGCACTTTACTATTTTTTTGTATGATTTTACAAAAACAATTTTATTTTTTAGATAATGGAGCGGCCATACTGATGTTCACAGCTGATTTTGATGTGAAAGAAAATGAAATTTTTGTACCACGTTGTTTCGATGCCACCGCTCTCTAGCGAATAAATAAATAAACTTAGATACTGTTTTATCGTAAGAGCGTAGAGTTGCTTTATTTGTGGCACAAGATGGCGTAGATGGTTCAAAGAAAACCGAAACAAAAGCAATGAAAAACAAAAATAACAATTACAAATATTATTTTACGAAAATAACGGATATCTGAATTTTATATAAGTACTGAAAATGGCTTTGTGAAACGCGACGTAAATATTTTTAATAATCTTGCTTCAGAGTTCAGACATACGAGAATAACCAGGCAGTTTTACTTTTTTTTACATTCAAATTAGAATCTGGTCACCCCGCACGTAAACGTCAACTTGTTATTTATCTTCTGTGATGAAAATTGTTCAAAATGGCTGAGACAGAAACCGATAATAACAGTATTAACAGAACCGATAGAAATAATAAGAGTACAGGGCCTGCTAATGGGCCCCGTCGCGTTACTATTTATAAAACCGAGACCGGATTTGGTTTCAACGTGCGCGGTCAAGTGTCTGAAGGTGGGCAGTTGAGATCGATTAACGGTGAACTTTATGCTCCTCTGCAGCATGTCAGCGCTGTTCTGGAGAACGGGGCGGCAGAGCAAGCTGGAATCAGAAAGGGGGACCGGATACTTGAAGTGTAAGTACTTGGAATAACATGTTTTCCACCTCCCGACATTCGGTTGAACAATCTTGGTTCCCATTGGATTTTCCCATAATTGTTTGTGTTACTTAACATAGCAACGCATTTCCCGCCGGTGCTTTGTGTTTAAACACTTCTTGGAATGATATTCTTCATAAGAAGGAGCCAAAAGTTAACATGATAATTTCGTTCATACTAATTTACATAATGTTTGAGGTGATTCATTCAAAACTTGTTTGGTTTTGATAACGACAGTCGCTGGAGTATGGTAAATTGATGTATCTGAGTACGACATTAGTACATGAATTATTATTATTGTAATTTAGGTTCATTGTACATATTTCAGTACACATTATTATGCCATTTGGAATAATTCAGTAACTTTAGCTACACACCGACAAAGGTTGCTGTGAGTGACTGATCTCAACAGGGTCAATGGTTTCAGTGACACATACAACTATTAATAACACTAACTTGGCATAATAATTGCCCACTATGTCTGGCTGTATTATTAAACTTTTAAGACTGGAAAAAAAAGATACGGTTTCAACATGTTTCTTCTGTCAAACGAATAAGTACACATTTGGCATATTTATTACCTCTTGTATTGTACAAGGACATTTTTTAATAATAAGAAAATGAATATATGTTTTATGACTTAGTTTGCAATGTATAGCATATCCTACAACACAATATTATTGTCAAAGTTTTAATGTCAAATTTAACATTAACAATATATATAATAACATTGAACATAGTTCTGTCAATATTTTAAATTCTATGTGGAAATAAAATTTTATGTAACCGTCAGTTGCAGCATGTACCTACCTACTTGCAATAATTACTAAGCAATTTGACACCACTCCAATAAGTGTTGCAAGTGTCCAAACTGCTGATCCACCTCAACTGTGTGACAAAATAACCACATAAGCATTTTTCTTTTAACATAGACTAGAAATTAACTTCTAGAATGCATTTTGTACATGCTGGAAAAATTACAGATAAAGTACAGAACTTTTGTAGTATTTGATCTATTTTTTGTTATGTATTTTTAAATAAATAAAACTTATTGCTATGGTCAAAACAGGTCACCATTATGTAAGGCCTACTCAAATACTTGTTTACATTGCTTGGATTAAAAAAAACATACTCTATGCTTACATTATGCTTGGTCTCTATCTCTGCATACAAATTTTATTTGCTTTTATACTTTGGCCACAAAAAGATTATAACTTCATCATCAACCTTATAATGGGAATAATTTAAAAGCCAGATTATTGAAATATTTTTTTTTAAGGAAATACATACAATTTTTTTTGAGAAACTAGGTACCACCAAAGTAAAAATGTAAGTTTTATCTACTAAAAATCGATAGTAAATATAGGTATTGATTTGACTCCAGACTAGATTAAATAGGCTTATAAATTAATAATGAAAGACAATATTTTACTGAAGAAATTTTTTCTATCACTCAATTCACAAACAATTTCTAATCTTAGCATTCACTAGCATATGCATACAAGAAACAGGCTCAAGCATGATTGCATTCTAATGCGGAAACTAGGGATGGGCTGAAATTCGTTTCATGTTGGGTTTAACCAAATTGGGCGGTTTGAACCGATGTTCGGCATTCGGCCGATGATCGGTTTAAATGAACATTTGGTACTAGAAAATAAAAATTTACCACAGGCAGGCTATAGTGCAAAAACACCAAGGATTCTGCGTTATCTGGCAGGAGCCTGTTACATTTTTTTGTATCTATTTCCTGCCTCTGGGAAAAGTATGAAACCATCAAATTAATTTATTTTCTGTTTTATCATGTTTAGATATTCAATACGAGTTTTGCTAGCTAACTTAATTTGACTTTGTATAGGTAGTGTACTCACAATTTACGTTTTGATATGTCCACTCTCGAGAAAGCGTGGCGAAAGTAAATAGAGTTCGGCGGAATTTAATATTTCCACCGAATGTTCTGCCAAAGTTCGTATTCGTATTCGGTTCAAACCACGTTCGGCCCAACCCTAGCGGAAACACTATTGAAAGTCTATATTATTTATTTCAAATTAACATACCTACCTGAAGCTAAACCTGTTTCTTATTGTGTAATACAAAGAGGTTTCTGATCTAAATTGAGAGATAAGAAGCATTGATTCTGAATTTTAATAAAAAAGGTGACAGTTAATCCATCTTGGTATTTAACTTCCACTTCCACTTCTTTAAACCAGGATAAGACATATTTTTTCTATAAGATCTTCTGCCATTTATTGATCATTTCATGAAGAAAAAGGGCTTAGAAAAGCCTTAAAAACGTTGTTGATGATATGTCGATATTTATATAGGGTAAACTTTGAGTCTGCTAAATTCCTAGTTAGCCTAACAACACCTGTGTGCTAAATTCCTAGTTAGCTTGGCAAGAGCAACACTTGACAAAAAACTATAATTTGGATTAGGTACTTTTCCAGAAGCGGCAATCTGATTATAAGTTTTTCGGGAATTTACCAAATAACGTGCAAGAATTTCAATAAAAAGCTGTGGTCAGCTTTTTATTAAAATTCAAACCTTATATCCATAACATAGGGTTTATAGTAGGTAACGTTAATATAACGTATTCCCCTATCTTACATGAGCTAATCATTTTTAATTTTATGGGATTTTCTTCACCCGTACCGTTGGAATGTTTTTACAACTGCTCATCAGTATCGTTTTTCACTTTTTTGTTACTTTTATAATAAAAACTATTAAAAACAACAAATAATCAAACACCCCGTCCGCCGGGGTCGCGGCAGACCACGTAGGAGATGGCGGGACGAGCTGGATAGGTTCCCTCAAAACTGGAAGGGGGACGCGCGGGCTCGCGACATATGGAAGGAGTGGAGGGACGTCTTTGCCCAGGAGTGGGACAGGGCAGGCTAGAAAAAAAAAACAACTGAAACACATGTAAAAACCACATTGAAAAAAAAATACACGATATAGGTTTATCGGTCATTTTGATATTTATTATACATATGCCTATATATTGTGGCCACAAAATGCTCATTTATAGGTCAATAATTGACTAATAATATTGTTATTGATAGCTAAAGCATCACACATAAGCACATTCTGCCTTAAATAATGTTCCCACTTCTGGAACACAGGCCTCCTCTCTATGAGAGCATCACAGATCCAACAAACATGAATTACCTAAATACGTTCACGCGCAAATTGGTTTGCGAGGTCCTCAATTGCTACAGTCCAACCTTCTAAAGGTGTTCATTCATCTACAAGCGCCTCTGTGCATCACAGACATCGTGTGCGGCTACTATACGAACTCACAAATTCGTCGCCTCAAAGGGGTTGGGTGGGCGTACCGTCGGCCTCGGCCCCGGTTGCTACACGAACAGTATTAGAAGCCAGTCTTCCGTAATGCGCTTTTCGATTGTATTGATCAAAAGGTTGTTGGTCCATCTTCTCTTATGTCCGCACAGGTTCTCCGAGAATAGGTCACTGTATACTGTGGAGGGATTAGATCTAGTTGGGGTGCAATAGTAAGTCTATTATATTATTTTCGAAAACTCTTTTATTACTGTATGCAGAGCGTATACTTACTGCGTTAGTAATTTATTTTACAAAAATGTAAACAAATATGTGTAAATAGAAATAATACTATAAGTATGTGGGATAAGATTCAGTTTGTGCGACAACTTCAAAACATGACTTTTGAAAAGGTACTGCCTGCTTACTAGTAATTCTAAAATCAATAAAAAAAAACCGGTCAAGTGCGAGTTGAACTCGCGTGGAGAGGGTACCGTACGATGAATATTTTTAAAAACTTATCACTGTAATTGAAAAACATATTCTCCCATACGTTCCAACTGAAAATGTAAGTTTGTACGCACAATATTGAGAGATTTACCATGTTGTTTCAAGATCATGGACTTCTTATTAATTTTCCTGTAATCTATGGGTATAGAACTATATTCTGTATTTTTTTCAAAATTTTATGTAAAAAAAATTTATGATTGGTAAATTTCCGTCTATTGTCTTAAATAACTTTAATACAATTTACTTTAAAATTATGAAAAAAATATATTTGAGATCCTCACGGTAAGCCCGTTTGATATGTAAATTGTCTATTTACCCCTCAAAAATGACTCCCATTTTCAAAACTCATTTATTTACGTTACACGTCTGTGTTTGGGTCACAGAGATTCATATGTGTACCAAAGAACAATGGCAGAATTTGGTCTGGACTTTTTTTTAGCGTCCATAGATTTCATAAATATGAATCAAATTTACTTAATTTTCCACGATTTTTCAATTATTTACTCCTTCTCGTAAAAGCCGGAGTTATTATATGTTTTTAAAAGTTTATCAAATGGTTTTCGAGTTATGTACACACGGCTACACATCAAGCTATACATAACCAGTATAAGCTGACTTCTGATTGTACGACAAACCTATAAAATGCGAGGTCAACTCAAACTGGAAATGCATAGCTTGATGTGTAGCCGTGTGTACGTTCGAAATGTTGCCATTAAAATAGTGGTGTGAGTAAAATAGTATGAATTTAATTTATCTGTATCAATAATTGAACGAATGATCGATATAATCGACCGATCGATCGACCCATGTAGAGTTGGTTTTGTTTTTAACATAATTATTAAAAATGTTCTATTCTTTCGTTTTTAATCAATAAGAAGAAATGTTTCTATTTTTAAATCCAATTAATATTGGATCAAAATATCACAGGATTGTTTCAGTGTTGTATCGATTCATAAGAAAACCGAATCGAAACGTGCAGCACTACTTTTGTTTTTGACATATTCTCTGTGGTTGTCTGCACAGAGTACTTTTTGATAGAGTGACTGTCAAGACGCTACAGAATCCTTCCGCGTTTTTCATCTCGGTTGTGTTTTGTGTTTTTAATTGGCTTTCTATTTATTTTTACCCGACCTGGACTGCTTACGGACTGATTGATACGCCCTGTCTGACTAGTGCGTACCCTTAGGACTCCGATATTGCTTTTGCATGACCTTAAGCTAATCTTACTGTGCTCCGATTGTGCCTAGTGAATTGGATTTTTGTTATAAACCCGGAACAATCATGATGGCAGACCCTTACGAACCCCTTGATGGAACCTTAGAGGAGGTAGTAAACAAAAGACCCTTATAAGAGGGAAAATAAAGTCCCAGCACATATCACGGCAACAATATTACGTGTACATTTTAATTGAAAATAATATTCCTGGCAGAACCGGCATAGTTGAATATTGCTTTAGTTGTTTAGTTGGCCGGCGCACTGTAGGCTGCTGCGCACACACTATGACCTTAGTGTGGTATCTAGGATGGGCCAGACATCAAGAACATATCTCAGCACCAGCAGGTTTTCTTGATGAGATTTTACGAGATGAGGATGAGGAATAAAATAAATATGTTTAACAAAATGTGTTTTTTATTTGCCCTAACATTAGATATTATAATAACCCTCAGTTTTAGTGTTTACGGGGCAAGTGCATTTTTTTTAAATACGCGCCCATCTTTCGTAAACATACAATTGAGTAGGTACTACTCTACACCGAGCGTTGAATTTATTTGGGTTTTTCTCGTTTTATCCGTAAATACTCTTATCCTCACTTAGACCACAGATTTAATTTCAATCTACGATGTTCTTGTAATTGTTGTTTGACGTGCATTCATAACCTAAAAATTCAAACACCGATATCTTTTTTTTCCGGCTTTTCCAATTGAAAATAGTCTCATTTATAGATTCTGGAGCTGACGCCAAATCTTTTAACATATTTTTCATTACGGGACGCCTTAATTTGATCCCAGACAATTCTTAGTATGGAGACCTGCCCTTGTTCTTTAAACTTAATCGGTCCATAAGATTCGGAGCAAATTGGCTGTGACAGACGGACAGACAGACAGACACACGAGTGATCCTATAAGGGTTCCGTTTTTTCCTTTTGGGCAAAGCCTCACTATTCTCTTTTAAAGCTGTTAATCACTTCTCTCTATTTAAAGCTGCTAGCGAACAGTTCTCGTTGAACGCGTCCAGCTCATCCCGCCATCTCCGTCTGGGCCTGCCGCGATGTCTCTTGTTGTTTTTTTTTACTAGTTCTTATATTTTGAAGTAACATCAATTGGAAACAACGATTTGAATAGACTTTAGATAGGTATTCACTGACTGATCTTCAGTGGCATCTTGAAAGCGGACCTACATCACATAATTTGAGACGAAGTAGTAGCATCCAAAACATGCCAACTGTTTATAATAATGAAAATGATGAGGACAGTTTCCGAGTTCCATGAACTCGTGAACGCCTCTTCTCACATTTAGACGTAATTATGTTAATTCATGTAAAACTTTTATAGGTGTAAAATTTTACATGAATAAAAAGCCATAAGTACTGTAAAATTGTATTTTACAGGTGTAAAATACAATTTTCCTTTAAAATAAAATAAATTGTAAAATAATTTTTTTGTTACTTTCGCCTACACAAGTGTCTTCCCTGACAACTAGAACCCTAAAAAGACTATAGTATTTACCTACTAACGAGTGATGATGTTATATAATACATTCAACATTTGCAGGCCGATACTAATTTGTACCAGTTAACAAGTACTAGCGAATAGTAAGTAGTGCAGGCATTCGTAAGGTTTCTCTCAATAAACCTTGACTCAGTTATCAGCATTTCTACTTACAAACAGTCTTGTAGTAATATCTTGTACTCGATTAAAAAAATCGGTCATGTGCGAGCTGGTCCCCGCCGTTTTGTGACTAAAACTGTGATTTCTAATGTTAAGTAAGCTACATGTTTAATTAATCTGTGGTCTCTTATTCCATCATCATCATTCCATCATCATTCTCCTGTCCGTATCCTAATTTAGTCGTCATCTCGGTAGTCACCCCTTTCTAACCAAATATTATTATTCACACAGTCCATCCATCGTTTCTTTGGTCTTCCGTGGGTCTTCTCCTCTTAAAGCCATCGACATTCATACTCAAAACTTTCCTCACGACATTTTCTTCATTTTGTGGTCTCTGCTACCTATTTAAATAAAGTAATTTTGGCATCTACACCTTCATTAATATTCCACAAGGAATCACGCGTCCCAAAAAGGTCTTTCGGCGACTCGTGAACTTGTGAAGTTAAATCTGTTACTATTAGGTCCCTTTTCTACTACTGTACTATAATGATGAAATAACTTATTAATTTTCACTGATTAATAAATAATTTTATAGTAAACATAGATTGCATCAATTTATTCAATTAATTTCATCTAATAAATATTATTGGCTTGCTGATAAAGAGTTTACCGCTTTGTCCTTAATAATCAATATTTTGTGCGTACATACAAGTTACAACAGCGGAATACGCTCATTGCTCGTAATTTCGCAAACATTATTTAAACCTACCTAAATTGAATATTAGCTGCTGCGACTCAACATAACATAATACCACGCCGTTTTTCCCCGAAGAGTTAGGCAGAATTTGATATATTATACAAGATTAAAAAAAAAAAAAAATATTTGTGTCCTAAATTTATTTTTAACCGACTTCCAAAAAAGGAGGAGGTTATATGTTCGACTTTATGTATGTTTTTTTTTTTTGTATGTTCACCGATTTCTCCGTCATTTGTGGATCGATTTCGAAAATTATTTTTTTGTTTGAAAGGGTATACTTCCAAGGTGGTCCCATTGTCAGCAAGTTGGAATCTGATGAGAGGATCCCATGGAAATTGAGGGAAACCCTCAACTTTTTTTGGCAAACCTATAGCGATTTGGATATTTTTTAGAGTAACTTGAAGGGTATACTCCCAAGGTGGTCCCATTGTCAGCAAGTTGGAATCTGATGAGAGGATCCCATGGAAATCGAGGGAAACTCTCAAATTTTATTGGCAAACCTATAGCGATTTGGATATTTTTTAGAGTAACTTGAGCATTTGCTCTCGGAAATCATCATTTGGTAAAGTGGAGCTGATGATGAAGACTACAGACGGCCATCGGAACTAATCAATGATAAATATTTCACGGGTTGCGATTCGATTACTTTAGTATGGTTGCTAAGCAATTTATGCTCGTCACAATGCGTGTGGTGGTGGAGTGGAGTTCTTCAGGTTCTTACCAGGAGAACTCCTCAAAAATTAACGTCCCAGCATCGGGAAAAGCAATATTTTGTAAAAGGTGATGAGCAGTTGACGTTAGGCTATTGTAACTTAGATAAATTACAAACTCTCACTAAAAAGTGAAAAATAAAAACTTTTTTACAAAAAAAAAAACAACCGACTTCCAAAAAAAACTACAAAGTGATAAATAACTTTTATTTCGGAAGTCGGTGTCAATAAACGAAAATGCAGAACCAACGACACCGACTTCCGAAATAAAAGTTATTTATCACTTTGTAGTTTTTTTTGGAAGTCGGTTGTTTTTTTTTTTGTAAAAAAGTTTTTTATTAAAAGAATTAATATTCTACTTTTTGCTGTACCTTACAGGGTCCATAATTGTACCTTAGCTTTAAGCCATTGTAACACCTCTACAACATTATGGAATGTAAATAAACATATGAATATGAGTTATACCATTATACCCATAGTACCTACACCCACATTTCGACTATCCATAGTTTAATATTGTAAATGCGAAAGTAACTCTGTCTGTTACCTTTCACGCCATAAACGGCTGAACGGATTACGATGAAATTTGGCACAGGTAGACCATGCCCTGGGTTAGGACATAGGATAATATATTTTACCCCGGTAGGAGGTTTCCGTGGGATTATTTCCGACCTCGACGCGGGCAAAAGCTAGTTGGAATATAATCCATCTGTTAGGGGTTCAAAACTTGTAACAGAGGTCCCCTTTATTTTTTCCTTTAATATGTAAGTACTGGCTGATTCCAAACGGAATAGATGAATCAGAATGCAAGTGTGCTTACTTTGTAATTGTAACAAACAGGCAACCAATCGCTTTATATTGATCGTAATTGTCCATTACTACAATGAATCCAACAAATTGATTCGTGACGAATGTACCGACCTTTCCTTATCGTTTTGGTGTAAAAATAGTTCTAGGAACCAGCAATACAATTTTAGATGTTATTGTTTCCTGTCGAAAATGTATTATTACTCGCACAGTTTATTATAATTTATTAGAAAAAATATTTATATTATATATAAGGTGCTATATAACCCACAGGCAAAACATACCTACAGGACTGACGGCCAGTATCTTCATCAATAGTAACAGCCAAAGTAACGTCACAAAAGTCAAAGTAACGGTTAAATTTGTTTCTTCACTATTTTAGCTGTTACTAGAATTAAGAAACACATGTGCCGTAGTATCTGTAAAGGACAAGTCAAAGTCAACAGTAAAAGTCAGTTTGACTGATTACTTTAGTTGTTGATGAAGAAACTGGCCGTGAAAGTCATACGGGTCGTGTCTACTTGTCTACGGTCAATGTCAATGTTTGTTCTGTACGGGATTTCATCCCGCGAATACACAAACAAGGGCTCCGCTCTGCAAATTCCATCCATTATCCTAAGCAATACTCCAAAACAAAATAATTAAGGACGATCTCAACTGAAATGTCTTCGGGACTTCGGGACCAGAGACAAAACAGACCATTAGTATCATACAATGCTATTGGCTAGCGAATGATTTGTCAAATAGTTTAAATTGCAAGGATATAGAAAGGACGGACATTATGATTAGTAATTGTTTCACAATGACGGTATCAATCAATAAAACTATTGCTGCGCTGCACTTGCTGACTAGGGCATGTGTGTTCACGCCTGCATTTAGGGTTGTCAGTAAAAAAATTATTAAAGAACACTCTATATCTCACCAATATCATAGGCAATCTTAGTACACCTTTTGGTAAAGCTTAAACACTTCGTTAACGACTTTTTGACGATAAAACAAACTACCTAACTAACACTCGGGAGCAAAGCGAAAACTTCCCTACTCTTTCGGGTCACCTTCACTTTAGCACGGCTCAAACTAATAAGCCCTTTTAGATCAGTCCGCTTTCATTAGCAAGCGCTCCAAAAACTTTGTTTAGTTTTCGGGAGTTGGCTTTTATATGCATCGATCGATTGCGATCTAATTTCAAGTCCACAGAACTTATTTATATTAAGATATCCGTTTAAATACAATTTATATGGTTATCAAAATGTATCTTCAGACCATTTAATTTTTGTACTTACAAAGAAAACGCGTCCTGTTTCTCCAAAACATACAAATTTACACGATTTTGAGAGTAAAAAAGAGAGCTTTGCGGTTGAATGAATCAGCTTCTTGCAATTCAACGAAGTTCAAGCCACATGATTGGCTCTGCATGAGGATATCCATATGGAATCCAGGACACCGACACAATCTAAGAAGCCATACTACAAAGAAATGCAAGCGCCATTCTTTTATTTGCACAATCGCCAATGCAGCAGCATAGTTTCACAATCATGCATTATGTTTTATTGCATTATCAGCGACGTTCTAGTTTTAACACTTCTCACTTGCATGAGAGTAGGCTAGAATGCTTAGATGACTTCGTTTCAAGTACACGTTATATTTTTATATCCAACACAGTACAAAGGCACATTAACGTTACGCTTTATGATCCCTAATATGTTGTGGCACACTTATTGTGTCAATCATTCCAACGATTTAGCTGTTTGCTCCCATAATGTTGCAAGTATTTTGGTTAGCTCAAATTACTTGTTATCCAGGGTTAAGAGTGCCATTCATCATCATCAGTAGTCATTAAGTTTGCTCGCCGTTCCGGGTTCTTAGCGACATCTTTCCTATCAATCTGTTTTAAGTCTTTAGAGGCTACATTCCACTGAATCAAAGTCAGACAATGCAAAATTAATTCATTGTTTCGATATGCCAATATTATCGTGAAACAATAAAACAGCTATCTTTAACACGGACCATTTCCGCAAGATGACATTCCATTGATTACTCACATTGCTAAAACATTTCTTCACAGTAACAATTACGTTTTATGAGACGGCTGTAACTCTTTAATAAAATGTTATTTCGAGAGAAAGACATTAAAAGAGAAAAGTATATAGTAAAATGACGTCAGTGTAACAAAGAGTTGGCGTTCAATCCCTTTTTGGAGTTATAGAAGCGTCTAAAATACCATTGCAAACACCGACGTTGCTGGCTCTTGAATCTTGTTTTATTAGGCTGAAGAAACTGATTGATGATACTGGCGATTGCTGTTCAGTTTCTGCTTAAATACTGTCAAGATAATTGAATCCCAAAACTCTTGAAAAGGACGAACTTCGTCATTTGGTAAAATTTTCCCTACTAATTCAATCCTTAATTTAAAAATAGCGAAAAACAGAACTGCTCCAGTGCCAGGGAATTGTATATTTAAAAGCTAGTTCTTCCCGACCCACATCAAAGATCATCACGTTCAATGTAAGTAGGCACATTACTATCAACGTTCGTAGGAGGCACATTCAAGGGTGGGCAGTGGGAGAATCCTATATTTAAAACCATACTAGATAACAAACACAACGTCTGTATTGTTAAACCATAAAACTTTTTGTATCAGTCCGTCTACACGCCCATAGCTCCAGAACACCTGGGCGGATTTGAATGTTGTTTATTTTAATGTCAGAAAGATTGATTGAGGATCCCTTTTAAGAAATTGCTATAAATAAGACCTACAAACATTATAAAGGTCGCACGATATTTTATACGACCGTTTCAGTTTAATTTCAGTAATGTTTATGAAACAGGCGATGTGTAGGTCGTCCTGAAATATTTTGTGTTTTATGTGATAAGCTTAAAATACGTATCTTTCTAGCAATTATAACTGTCGGATGTTGTTCAAAATACTCGACAGTTGCAGGCAGATTTGTCACGTACTATCAGCGTTTCCGAAAGTAAATACGAGTATACGGTGACTGCTTACCAATTGCCGCGTCAACCTCCTTCCAATAATTTTGGTTTAAAACTATTTCTGCCACCAATCCTTTCAATGGGATGTCTAGCATTTCGCAAACTTTCTGGACCTACCGCAACGTCTTCTGGGTGGCGTTGTGTGTGCTCCACTCATATATTTTTGCCCAAAGCTCATCCGACAGGCAGACGTGACCTGCTCCATGTAGAAAGAAATAATTAATCTATTTAATTCTATTAGTAATTCGAACCCGTGTTCGAACCCTACAACGACCCACGTGGTTTTGATTGGTGCTAATGCACTGTTGGCAATGGTACGAATGTGGTTGGAATGGAATTAAAAATTCCACACTGCTATAGTGATTGTGGGGGTCATGGGCGATACCTATAATATTCTGTTCTTTGGAGTACCGCATAATCCAACAGATTATAAATGTATAACAATGAATAATTGATTATGCTGTTTTGCGATGTCTTTAGTGACCTTTACAATCATATTTTAGGACACAATTTAAGAAGCATATTTTTTCACGTGGCTTTCGTAACTGGGTACTAGATTAGATACTGTCTGTTAAAGGAAAAGAAACAGAATAATCAAAAATAAATTTGATTAACATTTTTATGCGGTGGCTTTATTTAATGTGAACGACGCGGAGTAAAGAGCACTGTATAATGGGTTCAGTAGGATTCATTGTTTTTTTGGAATTAGACAATCCTCGGCGAAAAGTTTTAGTGACAATCAATCGAAGGTATCGAATGCTTTTATTAACCGACTTCCAAAAAGGAGGAGGTTATATGTTCGACTTCATGTATTTTTTTTTTTTTGTATGTTCACCGATTTCTCCGTCATTTGTGGATCGATTTCGAAAATTATTTTTTTGTTTGAAAGGGTATACTCCCAAGGTGGTCCCATTGTCAGCAAGTTGGAATCTGATGAGAGGATCCCATGGAAATCGAGGGAAACCCTCAACTTTTTTTGGCAAACCTATAGCGATTTGGATATTTTTTAGAGTAACTTGAAGGGTATACTCCCAAGGTGGTCCCATTGTCAGCAAGTTGGAATCTGATGAGAGGATCCCATGGAAATCGAGGGAAACCCTCAAATTTTATTGGCAAACCTATAGCGATTTGGATATTTTTTAGAGTAACTTGAGCATTTGCTCTCGGAAATCATCATTTGGTAAAGTGGAGCTGATGATGAAGACTACAGACGGCCATCGGAACTAATCAATGATAAATATTTCACGGGTTGCGATTCGATTACTTTAATATGGTTGCTAAGCAATTTATGCTCGTCACAATGCGTGTGGTGGTGGAGTGGAGTTCTTCAGGTTCTTACCAGGAGAACTCCTCAAAAATTAACGTCCCAGCATCGGGAAAAGCAATATTTTGTAAAAGGTGATGAGCAGTTGACGTTAGGCTATTGTAACTTAGATAAATTACAAACTCTCTCACTAAAAAGTGAAAAATAAAAACTTTTTTACAAAAAAAAAACAACCGACTTCCAAAAAAAACTACAAAGTGATAAATAACTTTTATTTCGGAAGTCGGTGTCAATAAACGAAAATGCAGAACCAACGACACCGACTTCCGAAATAAAAGTTATTTATCACTTTGTAGTTTTTTTTGGAAGTCGGTTGTGTTTTTGTCACAACAGTTGCTCTCTATTTTTAAAGTGGACATGATATTATCAGACACTTGACACACATAATCCTTACACCAAGTAAATTCTAGCAGAAATAACTCAACTTTTATTGCAAAATATATCTATTAGTATTGCAACAACAATAGCTAGTGATAACGTTGAATAGTGCATTCCTATCAGTGGACGCCACTGGTCACTTTCTTTGTTGGTCTTTGTAACTGTTTGTTGTGTTATTAATACCGTTTACAAATTGTTAATTAAGTCATTTTTAATTGTTTGCGTTTTCGTATTGATTAATTGTGAGTACTTTCATCAATCTTGGCGTTGTCTGGCTTGTTGCTATTATCTCTCACGAAGGAACGTGGCTATCTTGTCAGTTTAGTCCTGTGTCTCTAGGTCCCTACAAGCACTTGTTGCTTGTTGCTGCTTTGGCAAGCTGGCTGGTGATTTAAAGTCCTTTGGTTGTGAGATATCGTTTGACTTTCTCGTTCATGAGATGCTGTTTTTGAGAATACTCTTTTTTCTCAAAAAAATTGTTGAGATAGATGCTGCAAATACTACTGATTTACAATTACTTAGTCTAATCTCCTTTTGCGGCACCTATCTGAAGCGATGGAATCTTCGTGTCCTTTTTAATTTGTCCCACAACCACAATAACCTTTACATTAGAAACAGTCAGTAGATAACTGTTCGCATTAAATTACATTGCCTAGGTACATTAATCGAGATAGGACAGTGTTGAAACTAGTAATTGAATGATAACACAAGAATGAAACTCTGTCACACTATTGCATAGTACTTCAACACGTGTTTCTATCTGTTTAGAATAGAGTTCAGTTAATTTATTATTATTGAAAACGAAATAATTGGTTCTCCTATCTACAATCTCGCCGCTTTTACACATTGTGCAGTTCAAAGGTTCATTTCATATGTGTCTTTGGGATAGGGCTTTTTTATGATTTTCTGTATGCTACTCTGTTTGCAAGATTTGTCTCTGCAAAATCTTCATTATCGTCTGTAAAACGGTAAGAACATTGCTAACTTCCATCCTTACTAACTTTTGTATGAGAATGGTCAAATTAATGGCCTCGTATGAAAATCAAACAATTTTTATCAGCAATCCCCAAATCTTTTACCTCACGCTTATGTTTCGCTTCTGGGTTAAACCCCTTCACGGAGTAACTGACCTCCATAATCGTCATCCTTTACAATATGTTATCCATTGTGATCCAATTATTTTAACAATGCTTCACTGAATATGAAAATTAAGAGTCCTCTTAGTCGAGTAGTTCGCGCTTGCGCGGCTTTATCAACCAATTTAGTCCTTTCCAGTAGCTACTCTAGTTATTCTACTGGACGATGACCTGTTACAAAAGAGATATCATATAGACTCCTGTAGTGAACAGGGGGCCTAAAAAGGCCACTTTGGGGCAGAATCATAAAACAGTTCATAGCACGTAATTCATTTGTTTGACAGGTTCACACCTATATACATCCCTGAAGGGTTAGGTAGAGGTGTACCTATAGCATTTTACGAAGCTCCATCTAAAACTGTCATACAGATGAAATTACGTGATATGAATTGTTTTATGATTCTGCAAAAGTGACCTTTTTAGGCCCCCAGGTAAATTCTAAGATATGCAATGCAATTCGTGAATGATAACGAATTGCATATCTTTGAATTTACCGAGTATCTATGTGGTGTTTCATTTTGTATGTTCCTGTCCATCCTAAGGTTGACTGGTTAGCGACTAGACTGCCATTATACCATATCGCATTTATTCCATCTTTGTAATTATCTAACTCAAAGGGAGCAATCAATTAATGAAGCTGTCCTTTTATCCGAGACTTTTTTTTTTACTTTTTTGAAGTCAAACTAAGAACCTTGAAGGTTGTTTTGGTTTTCGTTCTATATTCATTGCTAAGTTGCCAGAAATATTAATATTAGATAAGAAAGTATCGAACTTATTGATTGGGGCTTTATCTATCGTGTATTTCTGAATGTAATACATTAGTATAAAACAGTTGTAAACATTAAGTTAACAGTTACAACTGTAGACAAAATTGAACTATAATTACTGCTAATTAAAGACTAACTTAGTAATTGCTTACTCAATTTATATTGAATAAATTTATATTAATAACGCTTCTTGCTGATCAAGTTCTACATCTTATTCAATATCCTGATGATAAGGTTGCTAGTACCAGATCAGTATTTAGCTATGAAAGGACCTTGACAGCAGTTTCATTAGGCGAAAAAGGACAATAGGCAGCACCGTATTGAAAGTTGACCCCAAAAAGTAGAGAAAAGGCTAAGTGATTCTGGAAAGTTTCTTGGGATTGGTGACATCACCAGCCATCAGTTTGCTAAGCTTGCTACTTATGCCCACGAACGTCCATTGTGTTTAAAGACGCATTAAGCTACCATTTACAGTCTTTTGTTCATTTAAACACACATTTCACAATACTTAGTACGAAAACGCAACAACAATTTATAATTATTGTCAGAGAAAGCGTTTCATGTGTGAAAGTGGTTCCGTATTACATAGTCCTTAAAACCGGGTTTATTTTTCTTTTATCGTGAGATCCACCCACGGTGAGTCAGAATTTCATTAGGACTTTTATGTTGATATAAAGAGTCACTCTGGTGTCAAAGAATTTGCATACTATTGTCATACACGAAGCTTGTTAGGGTTCCGTACCCAAAGGGTAAAAACGGGACCATATTACTAAGACTCCACTGTCCGTCTGTCACCAGGCTGTATCTGATTAACCGTGATAGATAGACAGTTGAAATTTTCACAGAATGTGTATTTCTGTTGCCGCTATAACAACAAATACTAAAAACAGAATAAAATAAATATTTAAGGGGGGCTTCCATACAACAAACGTGTTTTTTTTTGCCGCTATTTTATATGTAGTGTACAATATCGTATGGTGGTACGGAATCCTTCATGTGCGGGTCTAAGTCGCACTTAACCGGTTTTTTTTTTAAGAATTGAAGCTCAAGAAGTCTTTCAGTTTGAGTTCTTTCCCTCAGCACGGAACATTTGGTGTTATCTCAACATTACTAAAAGGACGATGTGATCATATCTTCTTTAAGCAAAAAACAATTGGTCCTTCGGTCCAAGGTTGACCTTTCGTGTTATTCTAATACTAGATTCAGCCCGCGACTTCGTACGCGTGAAATATCTTGTTCCCCCTATCCACCCCGTCGCATCGCATCACCCGGCCGCGCTATCATTTCGTTTACGCTTAGCGTTTATCTCTTTCTGACTTTTATTTTTATTTTTGCTTGACTCTTTAGGGTCATAGCGTGATGTTAAATGATGCAAAAAGATTTTTCAAATCCGTCTAGTTCCAGAGATTACCCCCCCCCCCCCCCCCCTTACATACAAACTTACAAACTTTTACCTCTTTATAATATTAGTATAAATAGACTAGCACGGCAAAAGGTTTCACACAAATCCAAACATAATGCGAACCTTTTTTTTTTCTTAGAAAACATAATTACCTACCCTTTATGTCCGTCTTGAGCATGATGACACCCTAATGACATGATGGCTCCTAAGACAAAGAGGACGACGCAAAAACACTTCAACGCCTACACGGTATTACTTACTAACTTTCTTTTATTTTATAATACTCGTATGACGTTATAATCAAGCCAGGCGAGTCTCATGTTACATAACTTTATTTTGTCCAAGTTTCAATAATTTGGATGCAGTATTAAAGTTGCTTTGACACCGGAACAAGACGAACTTCAGAACTTCTTCTTCGAACGAAATTCAGTTTATCAAAGAGTCTTGTGGTTTCAATCCTGCTTCAATTCAGCCTATCGGAATCGTTCTGTGATCCAATTTAACCAATCGCAGTCCTGTGTTGGACTCTTTCGTAACGGGGGCTGCTGATCGTCAACGAAGGTTGTGATACAAGATGTTTAACAACATGCATTGCTTATACGAACCGAAGTTTCGACAGAATGGTGACGAGAAAGGAAGATACACTCTGCTGGATTCTAGGTATGTGTTTTACATTTGTATAAATAACTTTAACAGAGTCTTACTAATAAAGTGAATTTTTAAATACATTTTATTTAAAATCTGTATTAACCATACATACTTAAAGTCCCAAACTGCATAACAGTTTGTCGGCAGTTATTCTCGTCTAACAGTTATGAAATTAAAAGAAAAATAAAACCAAAATGATTGCGCTACAACATAATTATGCTAAGTAAACTATATAAAATAACATATCCAGATAAGAGATAAAAAAAAAACCTTACATATAACAAAAAGCATTTTCGCCATGTAAGGTTTGTTACAGACATAATTATCTATGCACACAAATTATCTATGTTTTTGTAGAACTTTTTTAAGTTGGTCCTTAGACTTGACATACGTTATCAGTTTTGTGGGTAGCTCATTCACTAACGTTGGTACCTACTACGTACCGTCTTGTGCGCTTACCAAAGTAGTTTGTGAGTTTTGGAAGAGCAAGTGTCTTCTTAGATAAACGAGTTGGGTACACACATGCTCACGTTCCACTTTGTGTTATTTATTGTTAAATTGTTCCGTCAAGACAAATACACTAGTGTTCACTTTCTGCAAGGGATCCTTTTAGTTGAGTAAACCGTTGCACTTCGTTCCTGATCAAAGGCATCCCAATTTTCGAACAGAATGGAATGTGGTAGAACAATTGATGTTCCAAAGTTTGTTGTTACTAGCAGATAGAACAAAACTGATGTCCATCATCTCAGTCGCAAGGAAAGGTATTTGAAGCTATCGAATAGCGGTAATGCATCTTCCGTCAGGATTGCAGTCAATGTACCTACTCACCAACGCTTATCTGCCACGATCAATTAGAAAGTACTCACGATGCCAACGTGCCAGCAAGAAGCATCAAATCTTTAGCCCGATCATTAGGTAACTGCGCGGATCTCACATTCCTTATGTGTAAGATTTCGTTTGCAAACGCCCACATTTTCATAATTCATTACAAGAGTCGCCAGATTAATTGCAAACATTATACCTAGATTCCAGATGTCTTTAGCATTAGCCTCCTTGCCCTAGTTTCAATAAGCTTAATTCAATCTGTTAATCTAAAGTTAATTTTGATCTACCTACACACCTGCTGCTCTCCAGGGATTTGGGATCAGATTCGTTATACCAGACTTGGTTATTTATTTTGACGTGGATAGTTATTTAAAAACTAACAGACCACACTGTAACTATACGACAATTAGTCTTCAAAGAAAGCTTAGGAAGTGTCTTTAATCCTCTTATAATTACTGCCTATAGCATTCAGATGATGAATGTATAAACGTTTAAAATAATAATTATCACGTGTCTAAAGAGAAACGCAATAAAACAACAATTAGTCTTGAACCTGCAATTGCCCGCAGATAATTATTATAATCACAGTAAACCGCAAACTTTATTATTTATAACTTGCTAAGCACGGAAATAGCTGTGATTGTAACCTATAGTTTTTATCAATAATTTCCTTGTACCTAACAATGTTATTTTGCCTATCCTATCTCTACGTACCTACGTAGTTGGCAGCTTGATATTACGCATGCTTTACGCGTGTTTGACTGTATTTATTTATATAATCGGTGTAATTGCTTATTAAAGTAACTTTAATGTTCTCAGTCACTGTAATAATGTCTGCTTATAAATGCCAACGTTCCTCCATCATCGTCAAATGCTGGACTATGAATACTGTTTAAAATACAACTTCAAGAAATAGGGGTTGCTCCGTCAGCTTTTGTATGAAACAATACCACATATAGATAAACAATACACATGCACATATTGTACAATGGCATGCAACTTTCTTTCTTGTCTTTGAACAAGTTACAGGCATCTATATTTCCGGCGTCGCATATGAGTTAGGTTTTCGCCAAGCATCAGAGGGGCAATTCTCGTAATTTTAAGAACGTTCACAGTCTGATCTGTCTCAATCTGTCAAAAATACCTCTAATTTCCCTAAATTTTTAACGAGTTTTTGACATTGATTGGCGCTGAATGAGATTGGGACTACATTTTGAACGTTTTTAATTACGGGAATTGACCTTCTATTATCAGCCCTAAACCTCTACCTACCCAGTACTCGTGTACATACGCACAATCTAAAGTTCACGGCAGTCGCGGGTTATAACCGGTTGTCTAACAAAATAGACCATGACTGCATTAGTACTCTAATAACCTATTTTATCGGTTATCTAGCGGACAAGAAATTTAACACTCCCGTTAATGTAAATGTGTTTGATTCCGTTTATTTTGTATAGAATAGAATACTCTATAATATGTACACGATATTAATTGCAGATTCAAATATAGAAATTATTAGTCATTGTTTCGTTGGATTTTAGTACGGGAAAATGGTCCTGTTTTATATTATTTTGTATCCTTTTCAGCCTTTTGTTCCGCGCCGCTGAATATTTGGATCAAACGCCCAAATTAAAATTATAAGGTCAATGTAGGCTTTTAAAGGGTCACAGTTCAAAAGGCAAAGGTCAAAATAATGGTGACACGAAAACCAAATAAAAACTATACGTCATTATGTAGAAATTCGTTTATTTATTTATTTAAACTTTTCGCACAAAAAGGTACAAAGGTGGACTTAATGCCTTAGGCATTCTCTACCAGTCAACCAAGGGTGGTGAAGAGATTAGGTGGCAGGTGCTTTGGTTGAGAGGAACAATGATAAAAAAAATATTAAGACTAGTTAGACAAATACATAAATAGGTTATATACACATATATACACAGGGAATAGTCTAGGTATAGTCATAAATTACCTTATCAACCTCAAAAGGTAAATTCAATTAGTCATTATCCTGATAAGCAAAAAGGAAATAGATTTCAATAAACCTACTAGTAATTAAAAGAAACAACTTAATGTCAATGTCGTAACATCAATAAAATCTGACATGGCGACATTTTCTAAGGTTATATCGAACCCCTTGGACTGATGAAACACACAAGAAAATTGCGTATTCAATTAATGATATATAATTCAACCATTAAACCGCTATTTTATAACCTATTAATGTGTTAGAGGTCAGAACTGCATCTAATCAACTGTCATCAACGGACGCAACCCATATAATTCAACGTCGCAATTCAAATATCAATGTTTATTGTTAAAATAAATCTAATTAATGATCATTATTAGTTTGTTAGTGTTTCTGTTCACGCGTGTTAGATGAACGCGTATTAATATAATCTAAAACTTAATAAAGAAATAAACTTTGATTTTTCTAAATAATCTGGAATTTTATGGCAGTTAGCGACAGGAGTTTTTGAGCCACAGTATAATTAAAGTACAAGTGTTTGTGTTGAGTTAAAAGCTATATTTCTTTGGGGAAATTTCGAGGAATTTCAGAGGTTTCACTTGGAAACATTATACGTGACCTGTTCGAACTTTTTCGGATCTCACCCTTAAAAACTAGAAAAAAACATCGTAATTCTTTTTAAATCCACGTGACTACTTGCTGTTGTGGTGTGTGTGTCAATGTGCCAGTGTGTGACACAATGTCGGTCCAAAGGGGCGGTGTGGGTGACTTTCGTTACTGTTTCTATTACTGTGCAAACACAGACTTCGAGATATATGACCTGGAAACTGAGGACTCTGCAAAGAATACTAGGTGAATGAATATGTTTTTGTGATAGTCTCGTGATCCGTGAAGGAGTTGACAGTATATTGAGCAGAATGGGAGTTCTTAGGTTCCTATCTACCGTCGATATCAGCATACTCATCCTCCTAACCTTTTGCTATTTCCTTTGGGGTAAGCATGTCTCCTTCCAAACATTTCTATCAGCCATCATCTCAGTATTCACTCCCTTTTTCGGCCCATACCATATTCCAAATAATTAATGCATCTTTTCTTTAGTTTTGCACTATTCTTATATCCATCCACGTCCACTTTCCTACCGGTGATTTATCTAAGGAAGATAAGGTCACAGGTAAGTCTGTCGCTTTCTACTGAAGACTGAACCTGCATTTGGTCTTAAACACTGTTAATGCTCCTCAGTCATGCTTATCATACATTCTTTTCACACATTATGACCATGTAGGTCTTCTAACTCAATTGAAAGCACAACTTACATTACTATCTCCAGACTTATAAGGCGTCTTTGAACAGCTTTCTTTGTAACTAGTTCCTATTTCTAAACACTACTCGATGCATCTGTTCGCAGCTTGACGCTTTTCCAACGTGTTAGTTCTAGAGATCATATTGGTTATGTGTAAGTAATGATTCTCCGTCATTAGTTTATCCGCAAAAACTATATGCGGGAAAATCTTATCTATCTGTGCCGAACGGATAATAAAATGATCTGTTATTATCATATTCATAACATTTGTAAGGCCTTGACATACGCTAACTTTCAGCTGATTAAAATTCATTTATTTTTGCGTAAAATTATATTTGATGTAGTTTTAATAGCTTCATGTAGATAAGGTTTATATCTGAATGATTGTTTCATTTCAGTCGTTCTCTAATCTCTTCTATAACTTGAGTCTCATCTTTAAATTGTTTAATGATTTTGACTGTGAGATTGACTTGAGCTCCTTATGAAACAGTTTATCCGGGGAAGTAGTGCATCTCAGCTATATCTATTGCCAAGCAACGCGTACCGCTACAATTTTGGGCTCATTTCCGTCTTGATCCCCTGGTTGAAGCAGGCGCTAGCAACCACTTTGCCTCAATAAAACGAGTCGATTTGCCAACGCCAACCACATAAAAAGATAAACCTACATGAACGTCCAATTTAATTTCTCTTATCAGTCTTTCCAGATAATTGCAGAAAAACAATACAAAGCCCAATATTGTTTTATACAAAGTTTGTTTGGTATACATGTCTCGTTTGCTCTGGCCGATCGTGGCGCTACCTGTAAACAAATCGCCAGTGTATGATGTAATGTGCTGACTAGAAATGCTGATACTACATCTATGTATGTAGTGAAATGTGTTATTTTCTGGACAGGTATTTTCTCTTGGCTTTTGTCCTTAGCCTTGGTTTTCTTTTAATCATTGCTAAAAGGAAAACAAACAGTCTTCAACACGAATAATTATATCGTTAATGCAGTGTATACCTATCGTTGTAAAGATTTTTTGGATTGTACTTATCTTCACGTTCAATTTGACCTCGGTGATTGCAATTTTTTACCGATATTTTTATATGTTTCATACAAAAGTGAATACAGTACGATTTAAACAACATCTGGGTTCGATACGGCATCGATAACGAGTTGTTAAATAATTATTTATCATTAGGTACTATTAATATTGCTTATCATGCTGCATTATGAAGCTCCTACCTACTTATTATTGCTCAATAATAACAAACCTTTGGTATGTTCGAAAAATAATACGCATGATAAAAATGCGCAATAAGATCTATTATTTCAATTTGCAACGATAAATATAATGATTGCCTCCTTGATCTAAAGGTCGCAAGATTTTCCATTAGAAATCTCTCAGTAGCAGCCAGGAGTCTAGATTTGTGCCCAGGTGATGGCCATAGGCTAGCTCCCTATTACATGGGACTTAAACATAACTGGCAAAATGGGGGTGTAGTATAGGTATACCTCTGCCTTACTCTTCGGGGAAAAGTAGTCGTGATGTTATGTAAATATTGTTAAATTTCTTTTAAAATGGATGAAAACTTACACGTTCATGCATAATTTAGCCGGCTTATCATACATTTATCACCGCCAGTTACATAATATGAAACCAGTAGCCAGCGTGTAAGAAGGCGCTTAAAACCTCCAGCAAGCTTGGTGGTTTAAGAGCGTTTATGACGTACGGCATTTCTACAAACTTTCAAGCCCTTGTATTTCGAAATGAATGAACCGATTTTAATGAAACTTCATACGCATAAGCAGGATACAAAGGTCTAAAAAGTTAGTATTTAAGAACATTTTCGAAAAATAGTGTTACAGCCAAAATAGACAGATTTTAAATTTTCCATAGAAACTAAGATTTCCATCGAAAAACAAGGGCGTGAAAGTTTGTATAAATGCCGTACGGCGTAAACGTTCAAGGACCATGTCGTCAGTATTAAGTTCCAAATTCCACTGAATACGGATCTAAAATGGGACCTATGACTCTGCCCATATAGTTGTCTGCGTGATATTATTGACAGCTGCCCTTTTCAGTTCGTCATCTTTACTACTGTTTTTGTAAGGTGGTTAACATGTTCTTTTGTTTGTTGCAGTAATGGCGTGAACGTAGAAGGCTCAACCCACAGACAGGTGGTAGACCTCATCAAGTCTGGGGGCGACTGTCTCACACTCACTGTCATCTCTGTCACACAAAGAGTAAGTCCTACTTCACTTAACTATGAACCCGCATCCGCCTTCTACTATAATTGGTTATCCTTGGTAACTGAGGCTTGAGATAGTGATCGTAGTATGTTGCTTCCGATCTACTTGGCATAATCTTTAATCATCTTTCACCAACAAGAAGAGAAGAGTGATCTCGTATTTGTTCTAAAACAATACAATTTATACAAGTTTTTGAAACGTGCTACGACCAGAGGTATTAAATTAAATTAATGTTCGATTGTCCTTGTAATCGAAAAAGCTATTTAATCAAACTAAAAAACAACAAAAAAGTTGTGGGCTGGCAGTTTTACAGTGATTTACTTCTACCATTTTAATTATCTATTAGCCTATTACGACTTTTCCAAGGTGACAACCAATTTGGTTCTCATTATGCAATCATATTATCTGAATAGTAGGAGCCGTTCACTATGCTGGACATCCATACTAATATTATAAAGATGAAAGTAACCTGTGTCTTGTTACCTTTTACACAGGTACATCATGACCTGATGTTTCCATCCCATAACACGAACGAAGCCCCGGGAAAAAGCTAGTAGAAGATTACTGACAGTTAAATTTTCTTTGGTAGAAGCAAGCTATGTTATTCGTATTCTATCCGATATGACTACTTGTATAATTTTTTGTAACTACATAGTCATAACTAGGAAGCCAGTAGGACGCCAGTAATAACGTCCTGAAAGTCAACTACATATCTGCCCATAGTCAACACTTTTTAAAAGACTTCTGTGATAAATGTAGTGTGATTATTTTAGCATATCATTACTTTAACCCTCATCTCTTATAGGAAGCAGAACGCCTAGAGCCATGCGACGACAGCTCTGCGCCTGTTGGCGTCATAGGCGGCGCGGCCAACTCCCGCGCAACCGTCTATCAACGTTACGACTACACCGACAAACGTTCCCTTCCCGTGTCCATACCGGACTACCGGATCGTGATGGAGAGGAATACCGGAAGGTCTTTTGTGGCCTTCAACGTTCATATGGCAGGGAGACACCTATGTAGCAGACGGTATAGAGAGTTTGCGGCGCTACATCATACGCTTAGGAAGGAGTTTTTAGGTTAGTAATAAAGCCGTTATAAGTTAAGAATACGAGTGGCCCAAGAATTGCATCTTGTGGCACACCCATTTTAAATTAAAAACCTAAACTTGTAAAGCTATTGACACCTACTTTTTGCTGTTCTATAAGCAAATAGCAAGATACAAGATCAAGGGTACGTTCTGTAATTCTGTAGCGGTATACATTACAGTTGAATTTATCATAGTCAACGCAATCAGAAAACTTAATTAAAGAACTTTAAAGATTATTCGGATAAATCTTTGGATCTAAGGAAGATGTTTGTAATGCTCATTGTTACTTATTTCAGGCTTCAACTTCCCCAAGCTGCCTGGCAAGTGGCCGTTCACACTGAGTGAACAACAGTTGGACGGAAGGAGGAGAGGTCTTGAACAGTATCTAGAAAAGGTTAGAATTATTTTCATACTGCCATATTCAGCACATTTGCCAAAGGATGATGTGATCTCAATATTATTATGTTGTCATTAATATTAAACCTAAGGTTGCAACCCATAACAAAACAATAAGTTGCCAAGCCCAATTTTCTTCTTTACGATACTAAAATTGTAACAACTCCATATAATTCTCATCCACTGCTGTAGATACTCGTCTTTTTCCAGCAAACACCCGTTCTGGCCGTATTATAAAACCCTTCAATTTCTTACCAGGTATGCGCAGTTCGTGTAATAGCGGAATCAGACGCTGTCCAGGAGTTCCTGACAGATTCGGACGACTCCTCAAATCCCACACCAGTAGACCTGAAGGTCCTGCTCCCTGACAAGGAAGTGGTCACCATCAGCGTGCTCAAGTCTACCAACGCTGATGATGTTTATAGAGCTGTGTGTGAAAAGATTGGATTGTCCAAGTCGGTGCAGAAGTATTTCTATTTGTTCGAAATTGTGGAGTACAATTTTGGTGAGTGACTTGTGTTTTTTAATCAATTTGAAAATTGACAATTGATATTATGTTCTTATTACAAAAATATAAGTAAGTACTTTGGATGAAATTGCAATCGGTGGGATCGTGGTCTATCGCGTGTGCGTGATAAATTCTGAATAATAAGTTTGTCGCTCTTAAATTAAACGCACATAAATCATTTGAAATACGATAATTCTATTACTTCCAATTTCAGACATTACTTCCAAGCGATGAAGAAGAGTATTGCCGATATTGTATTATTAAGATTTAATATCTTTCTTATAGAACGCAAACTGCAACCAAACGAGTGTCCTCACTCTCTCTACATACAGAACTACTCGACAGCATCCAGCAGTTGTCTGTCGATACGCAAGTGGTTGTTCAACCCGCGCACCGAGATATCTGTCGTCGCCGAGGACAGTACCGCCGCTGCTTTTATATTCTGGCAGGTAAGATATCACTGTAACTAGGGCAACTTTACCATCCTTCTGTTTTTATCCCAATTAATGTGAAAGCAGAATATGATTTTTTTTCTATACATTTTAACTTCTCTGTCAGTTGTCATCACTGTTGTTCATTTCCTTCCACATTTATGCGTACTAAGCCAAAATACTAACGGATGTTATCACGAAATGTGTGGTGACAACACATAGATTAGGCTGTAACCTGTGACAGCGTACAGCGATGTGCTTGGTTTAAATTGCGTAAGTTCACAAACAGTCAAATATTTTGTCAGTCCTTCCTGATACGACACAGTTTTGCAGCATGAAAACTATTGTTGCAGTGGAACTTGCTGATAATAATAATAATTGAACGTTGTGAACAGGCAGTAGAAGACGTCAACCGCGGCGTGTGCGTGGCGGGCGCGCGCCTGTACCAGCTGAAGGCGCTGCAGGACGTGCGGCGCGCGCAGGCCTACCTGGCGCAGGCGCGCGCGCTGCCCGGCTACGGACACGTGGCCTTCCCGCCCGCGCGCACGGACTGCAGGGCCACGCCCGCGCTTGCTATTACTATCGGTATGTAATTAAAACCTTAACAGCACACCTTGATTCTCAACGACTTTTTTAAATTAGTGCAAGTCAGATATCGAGATCAATACAAGAGATAAGTCCCCGTAAAATATTAACTCTTATACTATTTCACACACTTAGCTTGATGTGTCCCCGTGTGTACAAACTACAAAGTACACATTGTTCCTGTTAGGTTCAAAACTTCTGTCTTTTTATCATTTGACTCTACAGTTTATTTACTTATTTTCCTACCACAGGCTGGTCCGGTCTCAAGCTATCTACCTGGTGTGAAGGTGAAACTGGCGGAGCCTCAGCAGACGTGAGCTGGCGCGCTGTTCGTGAGTGGAGAGCTGATGACGACGCGGCCGCGACCAGGCTTACTTACCTGAGACACGACAACCAGACGCGCACTGTCGCGCTGTTTACACCATATGTAAGTATAACATATATGTTAAACCGGCAAAGTCTATGTCTTCACCTTTAAGTTTCCTAAGAAGCTACTATGTGTTTATTCATTAATAAAAATCAAGCCACGACTGTGAATACTACTATCCGTAGTTAGCTGCGTATGGTACAGAACAATTATTCCTTTATCATTATTGTCAATATCCAATTTGCTTACCCTCTGTCAACCATGCCATTATTTAATGCCAAAAACTTATTACAAATACTATTTGTTTCAGTACCAATTCCTATGCAACTGCATGGACAGAATAGCCGAAGAGGCGAACTGGGTGGACACCGGCGAATAGATGACGTCACAACTCTACACCCACCATAGGAAGTAAGCCACGGAAACGGTTTTATGCACTATTTGGTAGAAAAAATATTTTGAAACTGGCAAAATTATATCAATGTTGCCCACAAAAATAGGATTTCTACCAAAATGGCGGCCGGGGAGTATTAGTTCGTTATTCTTATTCTAATATTAAATATTAATTATTTATCGTAAATCATTTTAATACCTACCTTACCTTCTAGTGATAATTATCATTATTCAATCACTATTTTCGGACAAAATGTCACTATAAAAGTATTTTAGCAAAATTTTTGTGAGAACTATGACCCGATATCTGCCACCCGTGATCAGTAACTGTAACTCTCAAATCTAATGAACGATTATAGAAATCGGGGTTAAGAATGGCAATAGACATTCTAGACATTTTATTTGTCTACAACAAAAATAGTAAAAATTCGGTGGCATTTGTCAAGAAACACAATCATTACTGGTTATTAGAAAAAGGTAGTATCATCTCTTCCGGAATAGGACGCAATATTGAAATGTAAACTGTAGAATAATATAATAGTAAATTTTAAGCTATGCTTATCAAGGGTTATTTCTAGTGTTATAATAATTAAGTACCTAGATTTCAATTTCGTGGGATATAATATCGGGAGGTACGATGATGGTTTAACATAATGCTACAATACAAAAGTGTTGTCATTTATACGATTTCCCATTGCAGGTTGTAGCTAAGAAAGATTTTCTTTTGTGAAAATCTAAATACAGCTTGCCTTAAAACCAAGGCCAATACATCACTGCCGACAGTTTGCTCCGACAAACCAAAATAAAAAGCTAATTTCAACCTTACGCTGCTTTAAAAGGGAAGCCAGAACAGGAAATCGGCTACTCTTGATCGATTATAGTGCAAAATGTTATTTGTAACTTACCATTCAGCGTATCTCCCAGATTGTCGACTGTCCCTAAACTCAAGGTCTCTCTCTGCCTAAATTAGGTTTTATGTACTTAAAATATTATGATACGATTTTATTTAGATCTGCTTCATTTAATTTGCTCTACGCTAAATATTTAGTTCATTTTTTTATTAATTGAAATTATAAGTAGCAAAGTTAATAATAATAAAGGATAATCGATAACTTAGTCTAAAAATTCAATATTTTGTTAACAAATCGAGTAACTTTTGAATCGATTATTCGAAAATAGTTTAATATCTAGAAATTCCTTTTTAAATTAAAATACGCGTCATAATAGCAGCTAAAAGCTATTTTTTTTATTATAAGACGATTTTATTTAGTTATATTTTTAATTTTTAATGTATTCGTGTAGTGATCGGAGTACTGTGAATCATTAACGCATTTACCGTAATAATGTAAAATATATTACAAATTAACTTTAAATAATCTTCATTGTGTAGTAAAATGTGTTTGTAAAAAATATTTAATTAATTTTCTATGAAAATTCATAGAAATGCATAGGCGACTAATGAAATTATGTTGCTGGTAAGCAGAACAGGTAAAGCAATCCTGAATGGCGCAAGTGAATATCGCATAATGAAAGATATTAAATAAATATTTTGTACAAAATAATCACGAATAATATCATGAATACGATGTAAGCAAAATCAATTATATAGTTTGTGAGGTGTATGTGTTAGGTATTCGAATAACCGCCTTTATACTATTATCATTTATAGAGTTTATTTGTGGCAGTATAAGTGATACAAGTACTTTTAACGACTAATCATACTAAAATGGCCTCTAAATATTTAAAAATGCCTTTGTCTTTAAAGATGAAAGCTTATTTCCAGTTCAAAAGTTGTAGATAAAATTGCAGCAAAAGTAAGTGCCTTTTCCAACGTCCCGGCAAACGGGACGTGTGAAAAGGGACTTACTCGTAAAAGGTAAAAGCTTTTATAATCCACCTCGTAATTGCTTTATCACCTTAAGGTAGGCTTGTCACTTGCACGTCTTAAAACGACAAGGTCTATTTGTCTATATGACAGTTAGATAGTTTCAACCTTAATGAAGATTCAACTTGCGATATAAGGATCGTTTGGCGCCTGAATATCACCGAGGGGGCGTTGTTGGTAAATATTTGTGAGATTGTCACAGAAATTGTATTGACAAAACAAGATGATGGGGTCAGTTCCGATTTTGGCCACGGGCTAAAAAACCTTTGTAGCCTTATACTAGAAATTTCATTTTGTCAAAAGTGGTAAAGCAATTACGAGGGCAACTTTACTACACAGACAGCTGTTACGTGACAAGTTTTACGACACCTGCAATTTTACTGAATCCCATTGAAGAAAAAGCTTTGCAAAAGTTGGTTTCAATCAGCATAACTGTGTTAATGTTTGTTGCTGTTAAAAGCTAATTCTAATAGTTTAAGCCTTTCTTACATATCTATTATTATACCTTTATCTTACATTATATTAATAGATTTTATATGATCGTGTTTTTATATAATTATTGATTGATGGCAGCGAAATGTTTCATGAAGGTTTAGTACAAATAAGTGGAAAATAATAGACCGATTTTTTTATCATGCTGACTAAATACATTGGAAGCACGAACGTGGACGTGTTTCTTTTGTGAAGATGTATCGATTTTATCGCCGTGTATAGCATAGCATTCGCATGGCTATGTGACCGGGCTTACTTGCTATAATTGTTTGTCAGAAGTGCAGTTCAGTATTAATTGTATGAAATAACTGTTGGTGCCATAAACCGTTTAAATTGTATAGCTAGTGTTGTTAGGAACCTTAGGAAGGTATAGTTATTTATGCAAATGTTGTATAATAAGGGGTATCAAAACACGAAAGTGGGATAATAGTATCACAAGAGTGTTTTTATTGCCTAATTATGTACAGTTGCATACAAGACTTTATCTACACCCATGATATGAATCCTCTATAAAAGGTTCTGAAACAGTTTTTTGCAATATCGAACAAAAATGGCGGCCGTCGGGATACGACGTGAATTCCAATAACCTATAAGTTCTTTTTTTGAAAAGGAGTTGCATAATGAAATTTAGTACAACATTTTAACACTCGTTTGGATAATATTATGGTTATAATGTTGGCATTAAGCTGTTTCAGAAACTTTTATAGAGGATTTATAGCATGGGTGTAGATAAAGATAAATTAAACATCAAAGGCATAGACGCTTCGATATTATAGCAGAAAGAAAGTGGTACGGTAATATTTATTAATTCATTAAAAATATCGATAGCATCTGTCCCCCATTTTAAAGTATCGACAAAATTAACAACACTAGCTTACATGCAAATTGAAACGTCAGAGACAATACACATTCGATTATAGGCCGACCGCTTAACTGAGACGTTACCTGAGGTAGCTGCACGGTGCGGGAGGGGTGACAGTTGTCACAAGTTGAAGAATCACGCTCGCTCTCGAATGACGTCACCACACCCCTCCCGCACCGCGCTGCTACCTCAGGCAACGTCTCAGTTAAGCGGTCGGCCTATAGACACACATATCGATTCAAAGCAATATGAAATCGCTCATAACATTATAACTGTCATAAAAAATCTGTTGTTGGACGAATGCGGTATGACGTCATGTTGGACGAATGCGGTATGACGTCATACGGATTGTTTTCTATTGGCAGTTGTATAACGCCATATACACACACAATACTTGTGCAAATGTATGGTAGGACATAGTCACAACACCAAAATTACTACAATTTGTAGTGAAATAAAATTATCTCTTGAAAGAATTTTGATGCACTTAAAAATGTAAAACGCATGATATCGTCTAAATGTTGCTTGAAATATAATGTAAGTATCGTCCTATTGTGATTGTAATCTTATGGTGTTTAGGCCGCGTTTTAAATCTAACGTATAATTATGTTTATAGGAAATTGTATCGTGTTACAATGACGTGCAAAATGTTGGTTACAACTGGCTTAAGGATAAAGTTAAACTTTTGGGATATATTTTCAAGTTATTTAACAAAGAAAGGTTAGTGTTAATGTTTTTGATCTCTGTGTTTAAGTTTCCTCCTATGAGGATTATTTAGGTGGAAATAAATAAAATTTAAAACAAGCAGTGATTATTTGGTGAACACTTTCCTGGAAAACTTCTGTTATTCCACTGGGAAATATAGTTTGCGGTGTGGGGGATATTTTGCACGTCAGTGTAATAATCTCAGTAGTGGTAATAGGTGTTTAGCTTCTCATGACAAGTTGGTAACTAGTGACAAGTACTTATTTATCTCCTGTGTCGGGTGTGTGTGGGTTAAACTGTTGGGATGCGATGCAAGATAGAATTTGCAGCTTAATGAACAAATAAATAATAAATTACGTACATTCCGTATGGAACATTGTGCTTATCGGTGTTGTGTGAATTCAATGAATTTCTAAGATGTAACTTTTATCTTGTGTCCAAGAATATGGAACTATAAATGCAATAAGTGCTTTAACCTTTGGTATGCGGGAAGGGGTCGCGAAACTGTACCTGTCGTCTGCGGCAAAATGGCGCGACTATTTATCGCAATGACTAGTGTTTAGAATTTATTGAATCTTGTATAAAAAATGCTTGGTAGGCATATATCTGACTATTTTATTTGATAGTTGGAATACCAGTGTACCTTGTTGTGCTATATTTTATTACTAAAACATTTTTTATAATTTATATTTTTAGAGACAATCGAGCCAAACGTCAAAATTCTCATCTATTGTAGCAATAGATAGATATTTACAATATATTCTTTGATTTATTATTATTTTAGTTATTATACCTCTTAGTTCATTATCAAGGCTATCTACTTATATAAAAAACACCACGTTCCTAGTAAAAAATAAGTCATAAATACTATTATGAAAATCACCTTTACTCAAAAAAAAATCGCCATTTTGCACTTTTCTTTTTCCAACCAAACTTTAATTTACTTCCAACAACGAATTAGGTAGTATTTGTGGTAAATAACTATTGTTTTTAGTTCAAAATATATTAATTTCAAGTTATAAAGTGCAAATAATAAATAAACTATAAAATTAGCCTATTTTTTAACCAACTATCAAAATTGTAGACGATTTGTTAGGTTAGTTTTGTTAGTTATTTCATTTGCAAATTTTAAGATCTACGAGTCCTGTGTACTCTATGGAAATGATTGTGGGTTTTACTATACAAAATGAGCTTTCCAAACACGTTAAGTCTAGAAATCGACCAATACAAAATAATTTAGAAAAACATCAAGAAAAAGAGATTATTTCTCATTGGTCCTTCATTCATCAGTGTTCAAATTTAAATGTTCGTATCATCTGTTATAGGGGTTTCACTCAATAAGAAACGGTTCTCTGTGGTTCGTCCATTCTTCGGGAATATTTATACAATACGATTTATACCCTAATATAAAGCATTTAATATTAAAATCGTGTAAAAGTGCCGAAGGCGACTTTAGCACTGATCAGTGCTTAAGCAGACAACGAGTATAGCACTGATCAGTGCTTCCGCATACCAAAGGTTAAATTATGTTGCCCCTCAAGGTAGATGTTTAAAAATTGGTTTTATAAGTGTTAGAAAACATGAAATAATGTATATTTCGTTAAAAGAGTTGTTGGCTTGAAAAGGTGCCATTTCACGATGGACTGAGAAAGAGGTTATATAGTCTGTGGTATTTGTTTAAAAAATATAAGTTGCTTTATGGCGAGACTATAGTTTTTGCTGTTACATATTTTAATAAAAAAGCGATGTAACATATTAAATATGCTATCTCGCATGCATGTTTCTGTTGACATGTCTAACTACAAATTAATAGAATATTATCCATATTAAATATAATTTTATTCTTAGTATTTTAGTATTTTTGTCTATTTATATTTTTATAGGTAATATAATTATTTTGGTCTGATGTGTAATTGTAAAAAGTCAATGTTAAAATGAAATTTTAGTATTTTTTTGTGACTAATTTTAAATCTTATCCAATTTCAACCAATTAGAGGTCATGAATGATCAAAAATTAAATTACTTAACTAAATCTTTTTATTGCACTCCAGTGTACTAGTATGCATAGTGGTATTATAGTGTAAGACTAAAATCTCATTTTTCTAATGTACCTACTTCTGAAGGCATTTACAAACATTGATCGGGATACATGGCCAATATTTAAATGCAATGTCCAACGCTGTCTATGAAAGCGGTAAAGGCACGTGTGACGTAAAGCTGGTGTTGACCGGCGAATGTTTGTAGGTGTGGTTTACTGTATAATACATTCCAATCAGCATAGATTCACTTCACATCGCTGTGTCCGATACTTAGTGATTGTTGGGCAACTTTTTAGTGGCTTATGTGTTGCATATGATTGTCTTTCAAAAGAAAAATAAAAAATATTGTAATGGAGTAATGTTATTTATAGTTTTCGAGTCGACATTTTGTTGGATCTGTATTGCAACAACTATTTTCAGTCGAGGTGTCGCCCAACTGTCGGGCAACTGTTGCCCGGTATTTAGTTGCGTTCTTGTACTTTGGAATGGCAAGGCTTAGCACTCTGTCTTCCACTTTCTTCCCTTCGCGCTGGCTATTATGAATTTATGACACATATCTAAAAAGTCGTCCAACTTCAGTTTAATTAATAAATGTAATTAATGTATGTTGTTCACAGTGTTGAGTGATAAAATCGGTATGTATAGATTTCGCTTAAATAAATAAAATTGTATTCAATTTTGTTTTTTTTTTTAGTCTTGCCTCGGATTTTTAACGAAATATTGACAAATATGAAATTAGTATGTATTTGCAACAATTGGGTCTTCACTTCTCTGAAGCTACAAACATTATCTTATGGGTCAGTGGTTAATTTAATTTTTTTGTTAATTTCGACACTTCGCTGATTCACCTTTTCATATCACTACCCATATTATACGAAGTGAATAGGGTTGCAGGAGGGGTGCATTCAGACGAAACTTTAAAACAGATTTTAACGTTGAAATATTCCAATACTTGAATTAGAATTAACTATGATTACCTCCAGAAAACATCACGATATAGATCTACAGGAGTAATCACCAAATTGCTTACCCCGAAACGACGATTAAGGCCAAACTGTAGTCTGATAGTGATAAGAATCGAACCTGCGACCCTGAGCGTTAGTACCCAGCTGAACTCTGTGCACTATTTAGGTCAATACCACAGCATGACTCCTCAAATATCCTTTTGATTCAGACTTCCTTCCTAGACTAAATTGAAACGCAAGACAAACCCATTTGCTTGAAGTACTTCAACCATTCGTGAATTGGTAAATTACATAATACGCGTGTGAAATCCTGGACTATTTAAGCTTTGCAGACGAGAAAAAAATCTCTTGGATGACAGAATCTTTGATACAGTTCACCATAGACTAATATATATAAAATGAGACAGTTCACCTCGGACGGAAATCTGCTAATACGATTAAAAAATCCAGTGACAGGAAGTCATAACATCATCAATATATAAGTGGCAAAAATACGTATTTATTGAAGCTAACTCAAAAACTACCCAAGCAAAGTTAATACATAAGAGGCATACGCATACCCTCTCCATTAAAAAAATAATTTTCGAAATTGATTTACAATTGCCGGAGATATGACGTAAGAACGCACAAAAAAAAAACAGTCGAATTGAGAACCTCCTCCTTTTTTGATGTCGGTTAAAAATAACTTTAAATTTCGGAAGACGGTGGCATACAACGAAAATGCGAACCCAACGACACCGACTTCCGAAATTTAAAAGTTATTTTTCACTTTGTAGTGTCTTATTTGGGAAGTCGGTTGTTCGTTTTTTGTAAAAAAGATTTATAAGTCAATACATTGGCTAGAGCCAAATGAACTGTTATATTATATCATGTGCCTACCTAACCGATGCCGTTAGTACACCGAAAACTGCAGCTAACAAACTTAGGTAATTTCAGTAAAATGTTAGCAGTTTCATACAAAATGATGGCGCTAAACTAGCTCACGTGTGTGTGGACTGTGGCGCTAAGTAGTCAATCACGAACACGGCTGCTAATTCTCGATCATAATTTATGATGACGGACTCTTCACATAGGCATTCAATAATTTCGACTTTGATATCTAGGTGAGACTGAGAAGGGTTGTAACAATTTTCACGCCAGTGGTCTGTCGAAAACAGTCTTAGCTCTATGCACGTTTTAGATACAAATAGCTAGTTCTATCCTGTATAGAAGTTTGATAGAAAATAGTTCAAATTACCTAGATCAGATAGAAAACTGAAATGGGTCGATATGTCACAACTCTCCTAGTACCGAGGTAGATTGTGACGAGAGGTGGCTGGATGGCCAAATACCTAGGTACATGTAAATAAACAACCAACTTTAATAAACTTTCAATAATAGAGCTGTTTTGCATTAAAACAAAACAGTTATTATGTTATGAGAAACACATGGCATTAGTTGAAGATGCAGTCTAAGAATTTCGCCAATTAAATGATACAACAACCAGAAATACATACCTTTGTATATGTTACCTGTGATTTTTTCACTCTGGCAGGAAAAGCGTGACAGCACTGCTGTCACTTTCAAGTGACATTCATAGAAGTCTTCAAAACTCAACAGCAAGCACCTTGCTCTAATGCCATGTGTTTCTCATAACATAATAACTGTTTTGTTTTAATGCAAAACAGCTCTATTATGTTTCCTTCGAAACACATGGCATTAGTTGAAGACCTGTTTGCTATCTGCTGGTGAAAGAATACCCGAAGGATGTAGACGCTATTTGAATTAAATATTAAATGAAATTAATGAATATTTCTGTCTGTATTCATTATAGGTATGTTCAAACCAAAAAAAAAAAATTTAGTTTTTAATTTGTTATTCCAAAAAATTCAAAAATTAACAAATCTTCCATAAAATCTTTTAGCTTATTAACAAATGTATTTGCCTTATATACATAGGGTGAACATGAAATATAAGGCTTCAATGATAATTATAAATCTAGAGAACATGAACATCTAGAGAACATAATTTGACGACACGGTTGGCGCAGTGGTTGAGCGATTGACTGCTGCGCAGCATGTCGCGGGTTCGATTCCCGCACGGAACAAATATTTGTACGACCTACAAGTATTTGTTCCGGGTCTGGGTGTTTTATCTATAATATGTATGTATTTACAAAAAAAAAATGTATATAAGTAGTTTATCAGCCATCTCGTTACCATAACACAAGCATTAGGTTGCTTAGCTTGGGACTAAATGGCGTTGTGTGAAATGTCCAAGGATATTATTATTATATTATTATAGAGATTTAAACTGAATTAAAATAATAATCTCATAACATAACTGAAGGATAATTCCAACCCGCACTAGGCCCGCCTGGCGGATCACTGCCCACTCCCCTTCACAGAGAGGCCCGTGTCCCAGCAGTGGGAACATCATAGGCTGATTATGATAAAGGATAATTGGATCACGCATGTCCTTAATTAATCAAAAGTACAAATATTTTTGAATCTCAATCTTTATAATGAAGTGGGAAAACAAACTCAATGTGTTACACAACAAAGTTATAATTCCATTGAAACTGGAATTTATTTAGGACCTTTTATATTACTTTGGTTAATAGATTAAACCTCGCATGTAAATGAAGTTTAGGTCTCTTCATTCATCAATTAAATTTACTTAAAATATGAATCATTTACACAAACATATTTAAATATTTTCATTAGGAATTGAAAATTCTCATATGATAAATCTTCGTCCCCCTTCACACAGAGGAGATCTTTGTCCCATCCGTTGGAACATTATAGGCTGATCATTTTAAATACTCTTGAGACATAGCCCTTTCCTTAACTACTTTACAGAAGTAATCATTCTGTAAGCCTAGTGACTCTACCAGTTTAATTTTATCTGATGAACTAATCACCAGTCAGCCTCCCGGAGGCTACCACAGACCTCTTCTGACTTCCTGGAGGCTCCTCTATCATGTTTTGTTTAAAAATCTTTTGAGCAAGCTCAGACACACCCCTGTTATTGTAAACCAAAATCAACAATGATTATGGTAGCTTTTTTGATTGTCATTGTCTTCGAGCCAAACCTTGGGCGCACTGTTATTACTTACCCTACTTTTAACATCTCTTGCATACTGACAATTTGTGTTGTAAGTATCGTACTCATAAATGAGTATCTTATTTTATTCAACATTTAAAAGTTGTGAGATATCTTACAATATTAGGGTATGTAACTCTCTGCTAATCAAGACAATTTTCTATCCCATATAGGGGACTTTCTAAATGGACAAGGAACCGTCTAGATGTCATGCAATCTACACTATGACATTCACCTCTGAATACGAGCTTTATAAATAATTATTGTGGATCTCCAACAAAATCTGCCCCTTCCAACCTGACTGCCGTTCCCCCCCCCCAACTTTTCAAGCTAGGAGTTGCAGCTTGTCAGGTCTAGGAGGTTGTTACTTAGTTCTTGTATAGGTACTGGCTCTCCGAGACCTCTCGTCTCCAAGTAAGGGAGCCAGGCACACTGTGTCCAGTATGGGCCGACTTTTACACAGTACGTCCCCGCACCATTTCCGATTTCAAATGACTGAGCACTCAGTCTTAAATTGGGCGAAGAGAAACACCCAGCTAGTCAAAGTTCTCAGCTCTTAACTGAAGGCATCGCAGAAGCTTGCCAAGCCATCATTTGAGTCCCATGTGATGTACTGTCGCACAGCGGCCGACTTATCTGACGCGAAAAGGTCGACATCCCACTTTGAAACATGGCCTCCGAGGCCTGGGGCCTGGAGCAACAGGAGCCAATCCGGCTGGTCTGTTCCTAGATAAGCGGTCGGCTAAGCCTTTATGACAACTTTAACCTCCCCGGGAGATAAACCGCTGACAGAGTGTTTTAGTATCCAGCTAATCTGCTAACTTCGTCATTTTGCAAGATAGGTTCCGGCTCACTAGGGATGTATGTGTTCCTCTTAAGTTTGCGACAAAGGTCTGTTGTCGGATTGAGCTAGAATATGTGCACTCTGAAGATGGCTCTTTGGCTGATTATTACTGCGTATATGGCCAACATCTCTCAAGTTAGAGTGCCATCTTTTCTGGTTTGGCCAAGTTCCTGGCAAGAGTAGGATAGAACAGAATATTCTTTATTATGTACCCATAAGAACTACAAATATAAGTGTAGGATATTTTACATAGGGTGACCCAATGAGCGGTCTTATCACTAAAAGCGATAATTTTATGGATACAGTAGCCCTACCATGTGGGCTCCTTACCCTTCCTCCACGGCCTGTGGACAGGAAGTGGGTTACCCATATATAAAGGAACTGAGCTGTGGTCTATCAATAGCCTCTGGCCACCACATTAACTCTTGGCAAACCAGTGGAGCAACCTCTTTTCATTTGTCTTGGTCTGCTCTTCTTAAATATTATTATTATCATTTCTACCTTGCTTGCAGGCAGGGCCTTGTAATTAGTATCAGTGTTCCAAAAAGGGGCTACATATTCTAACTCCTGATTGAGATTTAGAATTGCCCTTGGAAATGCATTTGTTACCCAAGCTTTGTCACCCAGTCTCCGAGACAGCTTTTACTAGTGGGCCAGCAAAAAATTATTTAACACGTTGGCTGCCAGGCAACAGACACAATAGAAAAAGAATTGTTTGCGGTCACCGGCGACCATGTTGGCAGTCAATGCCTTAAACTAAATAAACAAGATTTTGCAGTTTAAATATTACATGCAAATACCACAGGCTTGCAAATTCTCTGCCTCTTAGGCTAATGCTGCAATTGTCCAGGGAACTGAAGAAAAGCCAAAAGAGTGTGCTGTTTTCCCTCTTTTTCTTAGTTCTAAGACTCTCCGGAGTCGTTGGTGTGAACTATGGCATGAACAGCTACCCTTCATTAACACATAATTACTTCCATTTAACTTTTTAGTAATACCAGAGTGTGCTATTGGATTATATTATCATAATCCTAGATATCCACATAGATAAATCTGATTTGTTAAATAGAAATTTGCATTAAATAATTTAACTAGATACTTATCTCAAAATAGAATTGTTTTGAATATAAATCTTTTCTAGATTTGACTTCCTGTTATGATTTTCAGTATGAAACAGACACAATTTTATAGTCTTTTATTCCCAGGCTTTTACATGGTTCTTTAGATAGCCTGAATCTTGCCTCTAGTATGAGTCTTGGGCTAGTTATTTTTGCTATGAGCCTCATTTATCATGTTTTTAAAATAAAATAACAATGTTCTTATATTAACCAGATTTAAATCATTTATTGTCAGTTTTAAATTGTGTACTGGATTTATTTGCTCCACTGCAAATATAATAATATCTATCTAATAGAGGACCTTTGATGAATGCCAAGAAGATCCTGATGGTCCTGGTCCTGACCATAACTATAAGATTTCTTTAATTATTACAAAATACAACAATACATATTCTGTTTAGCATAATAAATTATAACGTTGTTTCAATATTTAACATTTCTTTTTAGTTATAAAACTTATGTAATTTTTAATAATTCATCTTAATGTTCTACTTGCAAATTAGAACTCAGAGGTGCTCAACCTCTTTAATGTAAGTAACAACTGATAAGTACCACATGAGAGCAATAAACTATTGTAATTACATTCCTGGATAGGAGTGTTCAGACTACTTCCAAAGGGGATTGCAGGATACAATCCTAGTGGGTAGGTTGCTGCTCAATTAACAAGAGTGTCTGTAGACTACTTTAGCAGCTAGATCCTTTTGCTCTAGATCCACATTAGAGATCCCAGCCACAACTCCCTCAGCGGGGGCTAAATACTCTTTAGTTTTGTTTAGTGGCATAAGTACTCAGTCTACTTCTAATTCAGTGTGTGAAACACATAGGTTAGGTGAGCATACCTGTAAGGTTTACTTTTAATGGATTGCTTTTCATGATGGGATGACAAAGAAAAGAACCTGCTTGAGTTTTAGCTCCTCAAGATATTTTGTATTTGCTTTAGGAATTACTACCTAATCATCATATTTTTACACTGAAATCCCTTTCCATAAGTTGTAATATATTCATTATGTACGAAAGGGTTGTTTATAAAACAACACTGCACTTCTAAAGTACCTACCTAGATACTAGCCAAAAAACAGATTGTCGATAGTATTTTTGAGTAAGGATAGTGATATAATGTGTCATAATAAACGTTATTCAGCACTTACTTGGCTTATTGGCTACTCATTCAATTATAAATGCGTAGGTCCGACTTACAGGGAAACATTTCGATCTCTGCCCTGTCGTTCGGCGGTGGGAAAATGGGTACCTCAATCCTCCGAGGATGAAGAGTTTTTCCCCACTATTGCGCTTAGGAGAATCGCGGCGCTCAGGGTCACACACGGTTCCTCAAAGTAACCGGTGACCACCTGCACGTATCTAATTTGAACTTCCGATCTCCCTTTCGTCATTTCGCTGACTAGTGATCAGCGTAACACTATTTATCACTTACCACAATCACTATTATTCACTTTCTATAAAGTTTTACTTGAAACTTTACAAATTTTCTATGAAAATTAACGAGAGAAAAATTTTTCCGGACGTTGGCGGCAAAATTTTTAGACGCTATGAATGTCACTTGAAAGTGACAGCAGTGCTGTCACGCTTTTCCTGCCAGAGTGAAAAAATCACAGGTAACATATACAAAGGTATGTATTTCTGGTTGTTGTATCATTTAATTGGCGAAATTCTTAGACTGCATCTTCAACTAATGCCATGTGTTTCGAAGGAAACATAGTAGGTATATTTTTTTACAAAATATCACATTATTTCAATACTATAATAACTTCAATGTATGAGATCAAAGCCGAGAGTACCAGTTTCTTATATAAATCACCTTAATAGATAAAATCAAAATCAAAAGTCATTTATTCAAACTAGGCTGAGAATCAGCACTTTTCGAACGTCAAAATTACATAAGACAGTCCCCCAAAACGCCCGCCCTTCACCACTTCCTAGTGCTTTCGCTGGGGAGAAGAAGTGGCGCAATAAACTCCCCAGCAGCACAGCTGTCTGTTCTGTTATAAAATAGGTAAGCAAGTGACCCTATGACCTCCCTCATTATATGCCTGCCTTTTCCCAAGCTTCCACTCTAACCGGATGCAGCTGAGTAACAGTATTTTACATAGAGCGACTGCCTATCTATCTATCTAAGCAAAGTAATTATCATTACAAAACAAAGACAATGGGTAATCCCTCATAAAACCTTTTGCCTTAGGTACATTCCCATCCGTACCTAATTCCAAGTAAGTACTTCGTGAGTCGTCTCCAAGTCTGGAAGGAAACATTAGCGCCGCAATAAGATCCGGCGCCGCGCTAACTGGTGGCCCGTGGCCGTGATGTAACGAGGAATTACAAGTAAGTAGGTACCTACCTACTGTATGCTACCTACTGTAAGCCTCCCGTATTATTATTATACTCTTTGCTGTAAGCCCTTTCATTTGATATGTCACACGGTACAGATTGCGAAACCTTTTTTTCTAATTTTCTATTTGCCCCCCGAAAATTACCACCTTTTACAAAATATTGCTTTTGAATTTTTAGATTTTTGTTGATTTTTTAAAAACCGCTTGTCAGATTTCGAAAAAAATTTCATGGGACCATTTGGGAAGTACACCCTTTCCAACAAAAAAAGAATTTTTCAAATCGGTTGGCAAGCGACGGAGTTATGCGCGAACAAACATAAAAAAAAAGAAATATAGACCTCCTAAATAAACCTCCTATATAAACCTCCTCCTTAGAAGTCGGTTAAAAAATAGATAAGACTTACTTATAATAATATACAAGTAACTGTAGGTATAGCTACCTAGCTGACATGCTGCCGCGGGTCTTGATTGATAATGCCTGCCGTCTGTGTTAGCAACCCTAATCAGCTGAGCGAGTAATAATAATTGTAGCAACATCGCGATCGCTGAGTTACGATCGGAACATTTACGAAAAATAGTGTTACAGCCAAATTAGACTGATTTTAAATTTTCCATAGAAACAGAGATTTCCAGTTATCTTATTTCGAAAATGTTCTTTACTAACTTTTTAGACCTTTGTATCTTGCTGCGTATGAAGTTTAATTAAAATCGGTTCATTCATTTCGAACAACAAGGGCTTGAAAGTTTGTATGATACATCGTAAACGAGAAATTCAGTTTAAATTAATGACTACCTACTTCGATCTGCAAGTTCACTGGGTGCAAAACAATAAGTAGGTACTTACTTAAGTAAAACAATTGGTAGGTACCTACGGTATTTTCATTTAATGTGTTAAATATTTTAATTTAATTTTATGTAATGGTTGACTATGTGAATGTATTTTAAATTGTATGTAGGTAAGTATTTTATGTACCTACTTTATAATATTTGATTGATTTAAATAATATCTACTTAGAATAGATTTAAATTCACATTTACTTAAGGAATAAGATAGTATTACATATGTGCTACTAACACCTATTGTCGACCAAAATACTTAGTTGACGAATAAATAAATATATTAACTATTATTATTTAGTCGGGTCGAAGATGCAAGTGTGAACAGAGATTTATTAATGTCATATTTAAGTACCTATAGTATTTTCTACAAAACCACGTTTTGGAGTTCCGCCAGACAGATAGAAACGCAAATATTATAAAACTGTCATTCATAGCATATTATTAAGTAATTCCCTCAAGTAATCCTGCGCACGCTTGAATTACCTGCGTGGGTGCAACGTCTAATGCTAAATGATACGTTATAAATATAACTGCCTAATTAAGCACTACTGCTGTATCTGCCTACCCACATGGAACAAGTCGTGAGGAAATCCTCACGTGTGCTTGTCGTCACTCATTACTCAGTTTGCGGCACTCGGGTAAACGCAGATAATGAACAGTGTACTTCGCGCCCCCGAAGGCGAACCGACTCCTGCGCATCCATAGTGAGAACGCGTGTGATTGGTTGTTGATGAAGTGAAGTGGGCTTGAATGTATGTAGATTTTTTGGTGGTAGTGATTTTCTGTAAAGTGTGACTGTAAGTATGGGTTGTTTTTTTTTCTAAATACCTTTTTGTTCTTCTTTATTGTTTTTTTTTTGGAAATGTAAGGAAGAAAGTAGGTGGGGCAAAGAAATAAATAAGACAGTAGATATTTTGACGTTTACAGTCGCGCTTATTGAAGGTAGATAGAATTTTCTTACTGATACATGAATAACAGAATAAACTGGTTGTGGGTGTGATATCGTTTTATGATTGACATTTACATGCATAAACACAACATGAGTAAACCTAACCCATTACTTTTTCAGTTATTTTCATCTAATTAGTTTACTTTTTAATAATTTTTTGTTATTCACAATTTGTATCAAGTAGAAAGTGGGAGAGGGCACTGACTTCTGTAATACAGGTTTTTACCTAGCTCAGAGGTCAGGGTTTTCATAGGATTCTTGTAAAAAAAGTTTGTGAATAAAATTTATTATTATATTATTATTTATTTATTTTCTTTTTTATATCTCGGGACCATTGAGTCCCGGTCCTTTGGAAGGTGTACGAGGGGCCGAAGCCAACTCGCAGAGGCCCTTTAGGAAATTTTGTTATTATTTTTTAACATATCTCGGGACCATGGGGTCCCGGTCCTTTGAAAGGCGTACGAGGGGCCGAAGCCAACTCGCAGAGGCCCGTTGAACGTTTTTAATGAAATGAGGCACCAACCGACGATTATCCCTGTTGGCACTATGCAAGTGCACCCAAGGACAACCCCCGGTTGGTGTAGGACTATTGCAGGATATGGAAAATATGACGTTGGACTATGGGTTTGGGTGGCTAAAGTGGACTGGTTACCAAGAACTATGGAAGAACTATGACCCCTGCCTGATCAATGTTTTATATATACACGAATAAAATGGCAGGGGGTGACTTGCACACTCAATAGTGGGCCCCCGGAAACGGTCGCTAGCACATAGTGACGTAGTGCCAAGGGGGCAACATCTCCTGAGGTGCTTATGAGGAGTGGAGAAGTATTCCACGGCTATCAGGACAATCCCGGAAGTACGGTCAAGATCCCTACCAGCATCTTACTGGAATACTTCCTTCCTCCGAGCACATTTGCTCTTGCGAATCTCCACTCAAGCCGGCCAATAAAGGCAAGAATGAGGTGGGAGCTCTGTTCCTCGTCATTGTTCACTCCAGCCGGCCAATAAAGGCAAGCCAGAGGTGAGGAACAAACTTCTCCCGGGAGATAGGGTCCGTGGGGTCGCTACTGCCCAACAGCTCGCCACATGCTGCCCTGCGGGTTTCTGTATCTCTCTTGGTCTGGCTCCTCACCTTAGACCTGTTCCGGCAAAGTAAACTCTTTCGGCACAGGCCTAGAGTTTGGAGCGCGCAAGCCCCACCACGACGTCAACGTAGAGATACGGCGATGGGGTTGTTATTATTATTATGATTATGAACGTCAAATCTATCATAGATAAAGGTGATGAGATTATGTTACTAAAATTACAATGGGTAAGTACATACAGTAAGTACTTATTTTTATTAATATCATCCTACGAAATCACAGGCGTTTGTTATGCACACTTATAATACGAAGCAATAGAGAGTGCTTTACGATCGAACCTACTAAATTTATATCTCATTGTATAGACAATTTAATGGAGATTAATTCTGTGCTTTCAAAAATTGGTTCAATGCAGTAGAAACGAAAAAAAAAGCATTAAAATATTTGAAAAAAAAACCCGTCTATCACCTGAAAACATTGTAGTTTGCAAAAAAAACAATTAAGAGTTTTTTTTTTAATAGATTCATTTCACCCATAGGACGAACACTATTGAAAATGGCTCTTTTATTGAAAGTAAGTAGTTTTTTTATACGATCAAATGAACATTATAAGTCGTGCACTTTAGGATTTTCCATATTTTTATTAAGTAAATTAAAATTATGGTGCTATAGTGTGCCTTAGCTGGTACTTGTTAGTTCTTAGGGTTATACGTGCATCTAAGCAGGTTTTTTCACTGAAAGACTCACTGGATTGTTTCAATTTATTTAACTATCTAAGGGTTGTTTTTACAATAATCAGATAATTTTTATCAGAGGAATAAATATTGCGCTTTGACAGCTTATTGTATAATAATCCCAAATCCGGTCTGTTACTAAGAAATTCCTAATGGTTATTGGGTTTACCCAATAACTCTTTTGCCTGACCTGGGAATCGAACCCAGGACCCCACGCTCAGCAGCCGCACTTGCAACCACGAGTCCAACGGGACAGCTTTGTATAGAAAATATGTCAAAGTTACTGACCACTGAGAAATTAGCCCTAAACCAAATTTTAACACTTATATTATTTATTTATATTAAAAACAAACAAACTAACGTAGCGTATTTCTTTCCTCTCAATGGATTTTAAAACAGAAGAAGAACTAGCAGGGGTCGAGGAAGGGGGGGGGGGGGCCTCACGGGATCAGACCGGAATAAATCGATGTATAGCCGTATTTCTTGATCTTTTAATTCTATAATATTTAAAAGAGTATCTAACCGTGGAGTTTCTTGCTGGCTCTTCTCCATAGGAAACAACTAATTGGAACCGTGCACCTAGCTTCTGACGTTTCATAAGTTAATGTGGAATTAAAGATTTTGAATGATATTGGTACGGCTATTTTACTAGCTGGTTGCCGGTATTTTTTTTTTGTATAACTTAACATTTATTTACCGGATACCTACGTATCTTATCAGTTTTCCTTATAGGAAGCCATGATGGGACTGTCCCAGACCCCATCAGCAGGTAGGAAATAAACTAGAAACTACAATCATCTACATACTGTTAAACATTGACTATTGGTACCTACAACAAAATTGTATGTCTACTCAATCACTACATAACTAGGTAAATCAATTACTGAACTTATTCTGCGCAGTTAGCTCTAGTGCCATCTTGCAGGCAGCAGAAGCTTTAGGTATCCATCTACTCGATTATGCATAGCTGCACCACTTCTTCTTGACATGAGACCAGCGGGGTAAGTGGCAGAGGGCTGGCCATGTTTTTTGAAGGTCCGATGGCTGATAGGGCAGACGAGTCCTGGAGTGGCGACCGCGTATCAGCCTGCGTAGTGTATGACGCCCGCCCTCCAACTAGATGGGCCGACGACCGACCTTAAGAAAGTGGCTGCTGGGGTAGACTAGATGAGGAAAGTGGAGGACAGGGTGTTGTGGCACAGCTTATGGTATGTCCAGCAGTGGACTGCGATAGGCAGAGTTGATAGAGGTAGGTTTAATTTGTTCACGTTTCTGATTTCTTCTATGTACAAAGACACCGCCGCCGCCGCAAGTCTTAAAAACAATAATACAAAGGTACATGTAAGTATCTAATCATAATATAATGCACATACAAATAACTTCGTTCTGCACACGTAATTTTCAATGGGAAGGAAAACCGTTATGCAGTTGCACCACCATAACTGTTTTATGGAGTCGTAAACCATGAATGAATAAATTTTCATGTTTATCTTGGATATTCTCAATCCATGCGGACACTAAATTTGATTATGATATAGCCTTTGCCTAGTCTTCATACTAGTTTAGTTTAATGCCCGTTTTTATGAACACTAGGCGACACATAAGCATAATCAGCCTATAATGTCCCCACTGCTGGGACAGGCCTCCTCTGTGAGAGGGAGTGGGCTGTAATCTACAACGCAGACCCAGTGATAGATGTCCCATGTCTTCGAGTTTGTTAGTTCTAGGACTGCAGGATGTTTTCCTTCACCACTTTGATAGCAGTGGTGACAAAATAATTAACAAAATGTATAGCGTCCCTTTCATAAAGTGGAGGAGGCCTGTGTCCCAGCAGTGGGAACATTACAGGCTGATTATGGTAAAGCGTCCATCTGGATTCGAAACTATGACCTACGTCTCGTAAGTCGCGGTCTTTATCACTGGGACACCACTGCTCTAGACGACAAATTTTAATAAAGGATTGTCTAAATAAAAGCTGTTAGGTTTTGAACTTGGCACTGAGCTGGAGCGTTGAAAAACAAAATACGTCAGTCTATTGAAAGAACCCTCACGTAGCAGACACTGCAGGCTGTCTGCCCAAACTGGAATTAAGGCAAAATGTCCCGATGATTTTTCAGGATGGGTAGCAGTGCCCGCACTTAGGTAACTTCATATTATGTATTTTTAGGATTCAGTAGGTACCCAAAGACTGCCAATGAAACCCTATTATAGAGGTTACGCCGTTTCTCTATCTGACTCTCTCTAACTGTAGGCAAAACCGGTATAGGTTTCAAAAACAGTATTTTATTTTGACCATTGAATAAAACACAACTCGCAGCTGAAATGTAAATCTATTTATGATGACATCTCTATAATTATGAAAATCTGTGCAATTTTTGAATTACGTCGTAATATCGTCCTTCCTACAAAATGAGTAAATTATTGTTATTTCAGTACTTAATCGACTGTAGTTTTAAGCAATTTTAGAATTTATTGTCATTACATTACATCCTATTTATTAAGTCGTCACGAACATAGTTAAGTTCGTGACGACTTAATAATACTTAATATGTACTTACTATGCGAAAGATTAGTAAAAACGAATACGAATGTTTTTAAAATATTTTTGAGATCACCGAAAACGTAGTAAGTAACCATTTTAACAGTTAAGTGCTCATATAGGTACTGACAGACACGGACACGAGACGGGACACAGACGGACGGAGACGGTAGGGACAGAACCAACTTGCCTCACAGAGTACTTTTACTAAACGGGCATTGCCTCTGGCGATGGCGTTGACGCGTGTCAGTCGTGTCACAATTTTTTTTTTTTTTAATTAGTGTAATCTTCAAATTACTACTCCCGCTCTGGGTTGAGCGAAAGGGAGTATCAGACTCTTACTGACTAAAATCCATCCGTGTTCCTTCCTTAACCCTTTATGTTCCGGGGCAGGTAGGTATCGGCAGAACTTGCGATATTATATGTACGTTACTGACCTGTTACTTTATTGAATTACTCGTCAAAATTAGATAGAGACTGAGAGGGAAAGAAACGAGCATTGAGCTTTCTTACAGCAGGGTGTGTCGATGTTCCCTGATGAGAAGAGCTTTTGGTCATACAGCCCGATTCAAACTGTATGGCGGCTCTAACTAAAGTGCGCTACTCGTTGCGCAGTACCTCACCCCTCACCCCCGCTGACAGGTGAATTGGTTATTGCGCAGCGAATCGTCTCATGTTCCGAGCCGCCATAAAGTTTGAATCGAGCCTGCTGTAGTGAGAAAATTGCAGGCTGGCATATGCTGTAACTCTGTAGTCTGTACACAATTCGGTCTATGAAAGTCAAGTTTCCCTATCAAAACATGAGTGATTCTTTGAATCACTTAACCTGAATAGATTTAAAATTTCAAGTGTCTACATTATTATATTATTATATTTACTTAAACTTACAATGCGTGTGAGTAAGTAGGTACCTATCTTCCCTATTTCATTGAGATAGCGGCTCAATGGATTGATTATGATAACCTTTTATTCCAACGTGATAAGTGACACAAGTGGTTATTCGCGATTATCATCTAACAATAATGTAAACAATGTTTTTGTTGTTGTAGCAGACAAAAATGTTGAGTGTTTTTACGGCGATAAACAACTGATAACTGAAGCTCATATATGTCTTTAAAGAACTCCATATTTGAATAAAGCATACAAAACCAAGCCTCATTGCATTGAAAGAAGTAGCTCAGATGTTGTAAAAGCGACTAATAGGTACTTACTTAAATCATTTACGTACCTAGGTATTCTGAATCCTCTGATTTTTGTCGTTAATTAAAGAAAAATTTGCTGTTCTATACAATTTTGACCGCGTAGGTATTTTTTGATAACTGACGAAATATGAAGGTCTAGAATTATGTGCTGAATTCATGGTTTCAGTTTGCGGGTCATGTCCCTAGCATCCTAATGTAGGCTATACTTCTCTAAAACGTTTTTTAATTTATTTGCATTATCTGTTGTGGGCTTTCTTCGGGGTCGAAAAGCCACAGGACAGGATAAAAGTAAATTGTTTTGTGACCTCTTCATGTCCGTTTGTCGGACCATCATTTGTCCGTTTCAAGGTTGATAATGTTTTCGAATTTAAGCCTTAAGGCATAAGTAGGTCAGTTATCATAACAGGCCTTGTTTTATAAAACACTGATACGGTAATCAATATTATCTGCAGCAGTGTATGTAGCGGTAGCTGATAGATCTCTCCGATAGTTGCCGACAAACGGCTTTCTAGTTAAAAATGCATGTTTTTTAGTAATCTGACAGCGGGATTAGCTTTGATATCCCCGCTAGTTTGTAGGTCAAACTGCTGAAGGTATTTGTCAATTATTTAATAGAAGTGGCAATCACAAGAGACTATAATTTTTGCACCCGTTTTTGAACCGGCTTGTCTTATGAAATCTTTTAACCTTCCTCAATGAAAACACAAAACATAAATCTCGTCTGTATTACATGCAGAGCTAGGCTGAGGTATGAAATACATGTCTAAAGAACCTATATATACATTCATCATCTGCCTAGCCTTTTTCCAACTATGATGGGGTTGGCTTCCAGTCTAACCGGATGCAGCTGAGTACCAGTATTTTACATAGAGTGACCTGATCTGACCTCCACAACCCAGTTACTGGGTACACTATTTGATAAGACTGGTAGTTTTCTGACGACCCGTAACGACTGTATAGAACCTGTACATTAGGCCAGTTATTGTAAAGTTCCAAATGAAAGAGTATAGCGCGTATTGATATAACCGGACACAAATCCAGACTTCAGGCTGCCACTGCAAAAGTCCTAGTCGAATGTACAGGACCTCATGCATTAGTATTCGAGTTCCGTTCAACAGATAATCGTTTAAATATCCTTCACAATTTTATTACAGCATTGCAGTTACATAGGTAGGGAATAAACTGCACATAACACGTATTATGTAAAGTACATGCAGCTGGTGAATAGGGCCCATTGTTAGCACAAGGCCTAATTAGCATGTTAATTAAGATCATACGTGATACACATCTTATTGCACGTGGTCATAGCAGGGTTGTCGGTTGTTGAATGATGTTCATAGAGTTTTATGACGTCATGGGTTTGTAGTTATATAAATTACATAGTATTTTCATAGTTGTGCATTGATTTTGCACTCATAGTTGAATGGCTACTGAAGAGAATCAATGAAGTGACTTTGTATGGATAGCGTGACAAGGTTGTTGCGGTTATACGAGTACCTAGTTGCCATTAGGGAAATTAATTATGAATTTTATGTAAAATAAAAACGTCCTCGAAGGGATGGACAAGGGTGAAGGTTATCGAAACCCGGATTTTGCCATGTTTAAAAAATTATGTATTTTAAAATTATTGGATTCTCAAATTGTTTTGGGAAAAGAAATGGATAATTCTGAAATTGCACTTGATCCTGCAACTTTTATCTCTACCTTTTTCTTTATTTCTTATCGATCCAAAAGGTATTTGTAGCAAAAAGACTGGACAAAGGTATTGTCAGGTGTGGGGTTCGAACCCACGCTCCCTCTCGGGAACCAGAGCTTAAATCTGGCGCCTTAGACCACTCGGCCAACCTGACGTCTCTACATGTCACCAAATTATGGAGAGCTATCAGTCGCATTGTATCATGTAGGATTTTCAACGTTTTAACAATTGAATAGCTTTAACAATAAACTGCCAATGTAATATTGAAAAGTGTTTCGCTATCGGTATGTAAACATACAGTTGACTTCGCACCGCCTACTTATTCAGGGTCAAATTAAATTAGCTAGCAAAACTCTGCAGGCGTGATGGGTGTCGCCGATATTGATGTTTGGTATGGGGATAATTTGAACTCAGGGGAAGGACACACTTTTTATCGACATACAGCGTGCGGGAAGCTTGATTTTCTGATCTTTCAATCGACAGATAATTTTTATTCGTGGAGTAAAATTGTCTTCTGACAGTTTTTGTATGGAAGAACCGTCAAAGATTAAAAATTATTCCTCCGATAAAATTATCTGGCGATGGAAAAATCAGCCCTTATTGTTTTTTATTGTTTTGAAGGACTTTGTCAACAATATTTAACAATGAAAACTCCTCATTATTGCCCTTGTGTAGAAATTTATGAGGCTGATATTAGGGACTTATTTTGTGGTCCCCATCAGTGTTCCCTATCAAAATAAGGTCTTAACACAGACGGTACCTACTTGAGAGCTCTATCCAACAGCTTACAGTATAGCTCCCCGTGTTTAGGCGCTATATTAATATATTTGCTACATTACAATTACAGTTTGGTTTTTACAAAAAGTAGCTCAGTACAAAAATCTACTGTGATTGACCGCCTTTTCAATGGCCAAACGTGTGTACCTATTACTGTTTGGCCATTCCCACAGCATAATCAGCCTAAAGCGTTCCCACTGCTGGGACACAGGCCTTCTATCTGTGAGAGGGAGTGGGCTGTAATCCACCACGCGGGCTCAGTGCGGGAGCAGTGGTGGCTCATTGGTAACGGCCGTTCTAGGTCGGGTTCGAACCCAGGCAGGCGCTTTACTTTGTGTAAATAATTTCATCACCACTGCTCTCAAAACGGTGAATGAAAACATCGTGGGAAACCGGCATATCTTAGAACCAAAAATTCCATATGAGAAAGCACAATTATACGAGTAGCAGTGAACATTTAGCAAGTCGAGACTTCTGAACCATACGATGACTTGCTATGTAGAATGCTTATGCTGAAACAGTTTAACACAAATGGGCTGAAGCTTGTGTACAAATAAAAGTTTATCGCTGTAGTGTATGTTATCAATTTATTTTTTCCCTCATTTATGAATTGAACTTGTGCTGAACTGTCTTTAACTAGTTATCTTTAAATTTCAACATAGTTACATAACATAGGAACATAGGTTCAGGTGGTGGTCCGTCACTTCCGCGGACAAGTACCACAGAGCAGCACAATAACAAGCTAGTGAAGTGCTATTTTATAGTAAAAATATGTGTAAATAAAAATAAAATAATAAAAACTATTTTAAGGTATTTAATTTATATACCTACGTATCTACAGGCCTGCGTCGCCTAAAATAAATAAATAAATAAAGGGACTATGTCTGTGCCATGCCTTCGCGATAATGTCTTCGCCCATCAGGACATGACAGCATGTCATCTTATTAATATTATCCTCAAGGGACGACCTTTTCTATCAACTGTCCTATTACTGATGCAAACCTGGTAGCAGCTAATCCTTTTACAGTTAGATTCGTAACTCATTAGGCACTGTTATAAGTTATAACTAGAGGGCCTTATCATAGGATCACTGCACAATTTTATTGTAGGGATTATGAAAACTAATGCCCGTTTTCACTGTTGAATTTTCGACACTGCTCAGTGCCGAGGGTGGTAAATCGATGGTGACCCGGGTGGTATCGGCCCGACCTACGAGGTCGTGAGTTCGAACCCAGGCGGGCCCTTTACTTTGAGATTTACTTTCAGAACCACTGCTCTCAAAACGGTGAAGGAAACCGGCGGAATGTCTTAGAACCGAAAAAAATCGAAGACATGTAGCATCCACCAACCCGCATTGAGCCCGCGTGATGGATTATGAGTTATGGCCCACTCCCACTCACAGAGCGGAGTGTCCCAGCAGTGGGAACATTATCTGATTGTGCTTTTATTTAGGCATTCGTTCAGGTGTCGTCTACTGTTAGAGAAAACGGACATAATAAGTGCACATAGCTCTTAGGTATGTCTATATGTACCTGTTTGAATCACGATATCTTTATTTTTATTGTTGAGGTACCCTTCTACCAACCCGCACTAGGCCTGCGTCGATGATTACAGCCCACTCCCTTTTACCGAGAGAAGGCCTACGTCTCAGCAGTGGGAACATTATAGGCTGATTGAGCTAGGTACCCTTGCCGTTTCATGCATAAAGGAAAAAGCTTTGCGTAATAAGTAGATGCAACTACAACTGCAAAGCCTGTTTTTAAATACTGCTAACCGGAGACATAACTAAAAAAGAAGAAAAGTAATGTGTAGTGTAGTGTGTGAGGGTGTGTTTGTGTGTATGTGTAGTTGATAAAGTCTCATGACTGTTTCAGCTAATCCACCTGAAACATGTCGGACAAGATAACAGAGTCGCCGTAATTACTCACTCTTAACCACATACTCGTAGGTAGGTACCTAGTTCTGTAACCCTCTGTAAGTCAATTAAAATTCTTTTAACTCTCTGTAACTACATATACCTACTGTCATATACATATTTAGATCTTTATCTAAACAACAGCAAACGACCACAGTTAAATACTGTAAACTACGTGCTAATGAAACTGTTTCACGTAAAATAAAGAGATGCAGAAACTCTATTGTAGAGAGGATCCACAAAATGTACGAGTATATATTCTTGAAAAAGGTTCCCTGTTTCTGTTACTTCCTTTGAATATGTAAATGAAGGGCGGTCATTTTGAGAGACTGTAAACAATTTTGACGTTTAAAAATTCTGATTGGCTGATCTTTCAATCGACAGATAATTTTTATTAGTGGAGTAAAATTGTCTTCTGACAGTTTTTGTATGGAAGAACCGTCAAAGATTAAATATTATTCCTCCGATAAAATTATCTGGCGATGGAAAAATCAGCCCTTATTGTTTTTTATTGTTTTGAAGGACTTTGTCAACAATATTTAACAATGAAAACTCCTCATTATTGCCCTTGTGTAGAAATTTATGAGGCTGATATTAGGGACTTATTTTGTGGTCCCCATCAGTGTTTCCTATCAAAATAAGGTCTTAACACAGACGGTACCTACTTGAGAGCTCTATCCAACAGCTTACAGTATAGCTCCCCGTGTTTAGGCGCTATATTAATATATTTGCTACATTACAATTACAGTTTGGTTTTTACAAAAAGTAGCTCAGTACAAAAATCTACTGTGATTGACCGCCTTTTCAATGGCCAAACGTGTGTACCTATTACTGTTTGGCCATTCCCACAGCATAATCAGCCTAAAGCGTTCCCACTGCTGGGACACAGGCCTTCTATCTGTGAGAGGGAGTGGGCTGTAATCCACCACGCGGGCTCAGTGCGGGAGCAGTGGTGGCTCATTGGTAACGGCCGTTCTAGGTCGGGTTCGAACCCAGGCAGGCGCTTTACTTTGTGTAAATAATTTCATCACCACTGCTCTCAAAACGGTGAATGAAAACATCGTGGGAAACCGGCATATCTTAGAACCAAAAATTCCATATGAGAAAGCACAATTATACGAGTAGCAGTGAACATTTAGCAAGTCGAGACTTGTGAACCATACGATGACTTGCTATGTAGAATGCTTCTGAAACAGTTTAACACAAATGGTTGATCTATTGTTTTCACAGTCGTTACTGCTACTGCTGTCTCTAGCATGGCCACTGTAATGATCAGCAATCATTTTGATGACTTGGCTCCACTTTTGTGTATTTTTATCGTTTACCGACATTGTGCATAATTTGAGTCTTGTTTAAGTTACCACAAACATTGGCGTCGTTAACGTCGTAACATTCATTTTGTGGAGCCTCAATGCTGGCCACATTGAGCTGCAATCTTGAACTAACTGCCCAGCAGGCCTGCTACACAACGTAACTAAAACGAATGCCTAATTGATATTATCAGCATAAATTATCATGAGTTTACAGAGAAAAGATACCAAAAGTGTTTATAAAAGGCTTCCATGCCTTTTGAAATCAATCCCTACAGAGGAAATATTAGCCCCCCTTGAGCGAAAACCTAGATCTTTTGACACATATAAACAGGATGGGAATAAAACGCAGAACCCCACGGCGCCAGTTGCCTGCACTTGCTATCACTGAGATAATTTTCGTATTTTGTGCCCATATGCTTCCTGGATGTAAACGGCAAATTTTGAGATTGTTCTCAAACTGACGTAGTAATTAACATAATTAACTCTGTTGTTTATCGGATTACCACGTCATTTAGCGCCATTCGGCCGCGTCAGGCTGGCAACCAAACTTAGAACAAGAAAACTACTCAACCGAGTCACGCGGTAATCGTTAACCATTACTGGTTTTAAATATAAGTTCTAATTACATTCAGTTGGTTTCTTCATTAGTGCGGTGTTAATTCGCCATTATTGATTCTGCATTCCTCTAGTGAATATTCGTTTAAAAGTGTGAATTGAAAAAAAAAATAGAATTGAAAGTGATCCGATATGAATTTTGATTCCATATTTGATTCGCTGTCAAACAAAACTAGTTGACATTTGAACTGTGTAAATAATTCGATTAAATCAAACAGGTTAGTGACATCGTTAAAAAATGGCAAACCAGTGTTCTGTTCACATGAAAGTGTTCTGGCTGTGGTGCTTGGAGCACCTGGATTATCTGCTGTATGGGACGTTCGTTCTTATACTGCTAATAATATTTCTTTACTTTATGATTGCGTAGCTGGCCTGTTTGGGGAAGGTAAATATTGTTTAAATACAGACTTATCTGAAATAACATAGCTTTTTAACTCCAATGTTGATTTAAGTTCGGTTGTTCGCTGTAATTCGATTTTCTGTGTGCAATTTTATTAACTAGTTGCGGTACAGGTTGATAAAGGTCAAGTGCATGCAGCAATCAATAAACAATATTCAGCAGATTAAAAAAATACAAAATGATTAGTTTTTTACGTATTTCTATTTTAAGACGTCCGATACGGGCGGTCCGTTATTTGCATCGGCGCAAAGCGCGCTCGTCTACGAGGATCACGAAGATAGACGCTATTTAGTCTATCTTCTGTATCAATCAACGAGATCACTGCAGCCTATTGAAGATTACCTATATCAGATTCATCTCCCATTGCAGTTCTCTCTCTATTTATATAGTGGGCATACCGCTTACAGATTCCTGAAAACGTCTTTATAACTAAAGATTCAGGCTTTAACTTATTTGTTTTTCAAAGAAATTGACTGTTCTTACCGATAGGTCACTATGCTGATTATCCACAATTTAAAGCTGCATCAAAACACACCCGGAAATGTACTTATTCTGCTTAAAATGGGCCAATTTTAGTGTACGTCATAATAATACCCACCAGCCTAGTATTGTCCCCGTGCAGGGGAAAAGGCAAACTGATACTTACAGGGAAAGCGCGAGCAATGATCACCATGTTTGCTCAAGACGGGCTGGCGATTTCAGACTTAAAAATGAACTTTATGTACGCTATGAAATGCGTTATTATCATCATACATTCGTGTATCTGAGTTTCAAACCACCGAGGAATAAAATCTATGCAATGTCAATGTCGGGCGATTTTATACGCATTTGTAATTATTATGTTTTAATCAGCTGTAGCGGATTATTACATTTACGTACTAAATAAGGCATATGTATTTTTTTTTCAGCGGGATGGTATCTATTCAATAACATTAAATAGGTAATGTATGTAGATAAACATTGCTATTGATAAGTGTCTGTGGAATTGTGGAACCTGGAAAACTTTCGCGTCGTTTCTTATTTTTATCTCTCGAATGTATGCACTATTAATCTTAATCTGAATCATTTTGAAGAATATTGCTAATCCATTAATTCATATATTCGAAAAATTTATTTGCTCGACAACGTAAATAACGCAATGAATGTTGTTGAACTGTCAAAATGAAAGCCATTGCTACTGATGTGCTTACGCAATACCTCGCAGGTCACGCCGTGGTACAGTCAGCAAGGTGGAAGCCATTTTGTAAACATCACAACATAACATCACAGATGCATCCCAGAAGAGATTGGCAGAGGTGTGTGGTGATTGAGGAGGTACCTACCTTTAGTACACCCGCATTTTGACATGTACCTAATAGGGGGCAAAGTTATTTTGATGTTTCTAAATATATTTATTAGAGTACTCTTGAACCCTAAATGAAACAGTTATCTAGGTACCATGAGAATGTCTCCAATTGATAAATTTAAACCGATAAGGATGCACTCAAACAAGATACCTAAATAGTTATCTTCTAAATCTTTGAGAGTAACCTCAACAGTACTATAGCTCTTGAGACTTCACCCGATAAACCATCGATAAATTCCGATAACAGAGATATCAAAATCTTGACCATTTTTCAGTAATTTCAGCTTTCCGTCCTACTAGAATCTACATGCGGTTCAAAGCTAGTGAAACCTTTTTTTTTAATAACTTAACTTTGAGAGACATACTGGCCTACGTTGCTGACAACAAAGTTACCTATTAAAATTAATTAAGTAATCTTTTTTTTCGAACATGTTATGGTGATCAGGTAGTGACGTCACAATATACAAAAAAAAAAAGCAAGCAATGCTAATCACGCGATAATCTCATAGTAAACATGGACGTGTGAGTAACCTTGTGCCAGTGTGTGGCGAGCCTTACGGTGCGCAAGAGTGGATCCTCGAGCGGTCATAAGATTTCAAGTGTAAAATATTGTAAATCTTAAAAGTGGTTTAGTGATTTTGATTTTATTGTATAGTGATTAATCGTCTTTAATGTTTACTTTTTATATAGTTTTTTTTTAATCTTCGGCATTTTATTCGTGGTAAGTACTTAGGTACCTAAAGTTAAGCGTTAGGTAGTCAATATTTCTGACTTTTTCTGATAATTTGAAGTATACTTGTATGTTGTTAAATTAAGTTTTGAAATATTGTTAAAATTCGTTAGAAAGACTGTTTTTTTACATAAAATAACGAACGCTTCTTACTTAGCGGGGAAGCGTCAGGGTAGCCTGCGAAATAACACTATTGTTTGATTCATGAAATAGTCATTCGATAGGGTTAAATAAACTTAGAGGGTTGTATTGATGATTTTAATTCTTTAAATACATAGGTACTTGTTCCGGTCGCGAATCATATTTTGTTAAACATACAACCTGACACTGACTGATTAAATTTCGCGGGTTAGGTACCCTAGCGTCACTTTTTAATTTCTCTAAGTAAATCGATATACCCATACCTTAAAATAATCTGGAAATAAATTCACTTACGGAAGAATTTATAAAATATCAGGGATCAGAGAAATCCCTAATGACTAATTGATTTTGAAAAAACAAATAAAAAATAGTTTACCGCTTATCATGAACTAATCAAATAGGTTTATTTCTGTACATTAAAATAATAATTAAGTAAATAACAACTAATATCTAATTAATTAATAAAAATAACAAAATGATATCCTAACTTAAAAAAAACTATACGTACCTAAAAAAAAAATCTGCTGTTTCATATAAAAGTGCAACACTTACCTATCTGCTGATAATATAATGTATGGAACATCAATTTTATTTTTATAATCAACGAATAATTTATACGCTTCTAGCTAGAACCATTATGTTAAATTCATGGTTACAGTTTGCGCCCTGATTATTATTTTTTCCTATACATATGTGATATAACAAAGAAAAGTGGGAAAATATAGGTTAAGGATAAAAAAATGTGATAGGTATTTGCAGCCAATAACAGATCCATTGGCAGCAAATACCAGCCAAATAAAAAGATAATCAAATCCAAGTTTACGACAGCACCTCTTTTACTTACCAAACCGTGTAAAAACGATTTAAGTTAATCAATATTCCCCCCACAGAAAGGCAATAAATCAACGTTGTTTGACTCGGGCTTGGGAAGGCGAGACGTATACGGAAGGCTCTAATCACTTTGCGTCACTACTTTGTCAAACGTCTACATTAGACACCAAGTCACATAGCCTGGTTACACTTCCAAGAAATGTTCTGCGTCATAATAATATAATTTGAAATTCACACGGTTCTGTGCGTGTGTTAATTTTGGGGATGAAAACTCTAGACAATATCAGAGGTCCTACCTAGACCAAGTGAAATTCTATCAGGGATAATGCTGATGGAAAAGTTAAAAATGTATTGGACTGACGAGTTTCCAGCGTGTCTATGGTAATCTAACTCGGCTCAGAATTTAGCTATGTGTTTAGCGCCATCACTAGCGTCCATCAGTTCCCGTAATGTGCATACGACAGGACAAGCAGGACATTATATTAAGTGTCCTATCGTTTGTAGAACAGCACCACATTTACACTCCAATAAATTTCCACCTGAATAGGTTTTCCTTGCTTCGGCCAACCTGGGTCCGGAGTCTGCTTATAGACTTCCAGGTTACCCAAGGTAACTCATGTTCAGATGGGAAATCTTCAGCGGGTGGACCTTATGTCAGTCCTGTTGAAAGTCGTTGGAGAAACACGAAACTCTTTGAAAGCGATTGGCACTTGTCTAGGCCCTTGGGTCTCTGTCTCTTTTCCCACCTGTTGTGTTGGCGCAGTCTTTATCTTAAAACATCCCTATCAGCCGTCATCTAAGCATTCAGTACTTCCTAGCTCTTCTCCTCTTCTCTTACCCATATTCGCATTTAATTTTTTTCTTCACAAATGCTCCTTATTCCTCCGCATTTATACATACTTACAGCCAATAAAGAAGCAAATAAATAAATGACCGTATTATTATTAAACCACGAAAAATGGTATCTCCTTGAGGTAAGTATAATAAAACTTTTTGCCTAAAATCATTAAGTACTTAGGTAATGGTTGATTGATGTAGTGATTTCAGAATCATTTTGGTAGTTTAGATATGAAACGCAGTAAACAGACCATTTAACACAGTTGTGTAACATGCAACTAATGACATTGTGTTCAGTAAATGTAGTGTTGTCAAAACTGATTTAACTTGTATAATTAAATAACATACTATTCTAAATAGTTTGCCACCAGTCAGCATTAACAATGGTCAGGCAATTATTGGAATGAAACGATAATTTTATTGAACTCGTGGCTCCCCATCTATCGCTTCGAGCTAGCCACAGCAGCCTTCTTGAGGTCATCAATCTAACTGACTTGCCCCATAGAGAAGTTTATCAACTTACGTAGGCAAAGAAAATGCCCTAATATACATCCGTGCTAAATAGGTAGGTCTATTTAGTACATAATACTATGACATAACAAAATGGTGAATGAACCCTTTTTTGCAAACTTATATTTCTTAATTGCGGTTATAGCAAAAAACTTAACAGACAGGCTAGTTTCTTTTTCTCATTTTTGATGTGATATAAAAAACAAACATAAGACACTTGAACAATTTGAAAATGACTTGATTGTACAAGCACATGATTTCATCTTGTCTCATAAATAAACGTAACATCAGTCATTCTATGATTCAACATTATTTGCATTTCTATTTACAGATCTCTACTATGAAATAGAATAATGGAAAACATGGACCAAGTCTCAAAAGACATAGAAAAAGGGCTAAACTCCCCTGAGCTGAAAAGAAACGAAGACATTCCATATGTAGATGATTTCATCGAACTGAATCTAGTCAAGCCCGACGAACCTAAACGTCCCAAGCGCACAAAAGATGAGAAAGAAGATGGCCAACCACCTGCGGCGGAAAAGGATAGAAAACTGCACGCCTCAGATTTGGGAGAAGTACATTCTTCTCCAAATAATGATACGATAATAGTGAATACTCCAGAAGGGACTCTATACATTACTTTAGAGCCTGATTCTGGGAAATCTTCTAAGCCTACTAGTCCTATCACGGATTCTACTGACTTGGAAGCTACTCCAAGCACTTCGAAGAGTTTCGGAGCAGCGGAATCTGATGAGCTGATAAGGATGGAGAGAGAGGCTATGGAACAGAGGAAGATGAGTTTGAGAAGGAACTCTATATCAATGCCGACACTGCAAAACTTGGAGTTGGAAGTACTGAAGCAGCAGTATTTAAATAATCCTCAGGATGAGGTGAGTTTATTATTCAAATTAAAAATTATTTAGCGTAGAATTTAGAATAAGGTAGTTAGGCTATTACGAGTTTAGGGTGCATTTAGCGTGGTTAGGTGGTAGTTTTCACTGCTTGCGCCCGCGCAAGTTATCACACGAGTGCCTGAATTATTATTGCTTTTCGTTTCACAATTCCTCAACTAAATCTTCCGGAGTTTTAATCGGATATGGGCAGCCGTCATTGCAGTTTTACTCATACAGCAGAAAATCAGTTATAAAGTTACGTAGCACGTAGGTAAGTACCGACTAAGTTACCATACATTTCATCCTGGCATAGGCATCCTGTATATCAACGCTTATAATCGCGGCATCTCGAAAGAAAGTCGTAATAAACCAACCTAGTTCGATTGTATTATCGGAACAAACACAATGAAGGCTTATCTCATACTTAATCTACACACGATGATCCCAATTGTTTGAGCATCGGCAACCTTGCTCTGGTTATAGAACAACCAACCTATTGTTTACCTATCTTTATCCGAAACAGGACCGGGTTTTCTAGTTTATCACAATCTAGATATTTATATATTGACAAAAAAAAATATATATTTTATTTTCATGAAGATGGGTAGGTAAACGAAAATAGAGATGTTATTAATAAAATGCTAAATGCTCTTGGTTTCTATAAAGTGAGGCTTTGGCTAGTTTTTTGATTAGTAATGTTAGCAGTAGGTATCGTCAACATTTGCGAAGTCATAAATAATTTATTAATTTGTATAAAATAAGTGGTATATAAAGATAATAAACAGTGCGCTATATGTTATGCCAGATTGCGTGCAAATGTTTGTAATTAAAGTAATCAAGCCAGCTAACTCTCAAAAATAAAATAAGCCTGGACAGTAAAAAACAATTATAATAATGAATCATACATTTCATAATACAAATTAATTCATCTTCGATCAACTATTGATCAAAGTAATTCATAATAAATAGCAATAGAAATCAATGTTAGAAAAAGGAGAAAAAAATCAAATGTAAAATGGTTGGTGCTTTTATGGATGCTTTATCTGTCTCATAAAAACGTTATTTTTTTATTCAAAAGGCGATGACTGTAGTATCATTATAGTTATTCAGTTTCCGAGGGTCCAGATAACGCAATGAACTGTTGTGTTGTTGGAGATGACAGTTATCTATATAATACTGTTATACGATTGATAAATAATGGTTTAACATAAAACCATCAAGATAAGCCCATCGCGAGAGCAATGGTGGCCCAGTGGTAACGGCCGCGACTTACGAGTTGTAGGTGGTAGGTTCGAACCCAGACAGACGCTTTACTTTGTGTAAATTATTTCATCACCATTGCTCTCCAAATGGTGAAGGAAAACATCGTGAGGAAACCGGCATGTCCTACAACCAACAATTCGAAGACATGTAACATCTACCAACCCGCACTGGGTCCGCGTGGTGGATTAAGGCCCACTCCCTCTCACAGAGAGGAGGCCTGTGTTCCAGCAGTGGGAACATTATAGGTTGATTATGTAAGCCCATCACATCATCGGTTATCTAATATATCGGCAATAAATGACAACAAAAGCAAAAACCCCATTAATATTTTACGAGCTATACCTACCGATGCGACCAACGACATTTTGAAGAGGAAACACCTATACTTTATACCTTTGGATAACGAATATTTAGAATAAAATTTGTTAATAAAGTATAAATACGACGACACGGTTGGCGCAGTGGTTGAGCGATTGACTGCTGCGCAGCATGTGTCGCGGGTTCGATTCCCGCACGGAACAAATATTTGTACGACCTACAAGTATTTGTTCCGGGTCTGGGTGTTTTATCTATAATATGTATGTATTTAAAAAAAAATCTAGTTAAAAGTAGTTTATCAGCCATCTCGTTACCAAAATACAAGCATTAGGTTGCTTAGCTTGGGACTATATGGCGTTGTGTGAAATGTCCAAGGATATTATTATCATTATTTAAATATTATGGCAAAATTTTGAATTATGTAAGTAGTAGTTTATTATCATTAGCCGCCTAAAAACTGTTTTTATTGAATTGTTATGCTTTTATAACCTGAATTTAAAAGAAAAACAGCGGTTTGGTAAAATCCTGCATATTTCTACACTCGGGAGCTGATATTATCAGTGGACTGCAGCACGTTCAGGACGTGCGTGTGAAGATTCCAAGGATCCAATAAATCAAAAGTCTACAACCCTAAGCAGTGAAGGAATGATGCGAGTGAAAGAGGAATTTTAAAGAACCATCCAGTTTTTCTGTCACAATCCTCTAAATAATAAAAACAAAAAGAAGATATGTTTCACAGTTTATTCACAGTATTACAAATTGAATTATATTTTTCGAACTGAAATTATTTTGCAATGATCACTACTGTATTTATATAATAGAACACCATAGCAAATGCTGGTTCCAAAAAACAAATGCAAAATGGATTGACGACCGATCATCTGATTTTGTCTAACCCGGTAATGATAAAACTCAAAACATACGAAAGATAGTTAATCCGGTCATATGACAATAAAAAAACAATCCGGTATTACGTGTTATTTATCTACATCGCTACTATTGGTGCGAATTTGATAAAACAAAGCAAAGAAAAATTCTTAGATAACAATACCAAAATTATCTTATTATATACTGTTTTCCGTACCAGTCATAGTGAAAAACGAGGTTGTGCGATATTTAAATTAAGGTACAGAACAAGTTTTACAAGTGATAAATTATCTAATAGATGAGTATCTAAAATTAAGTCTTTAATCATGTGCTAGTGTTAAAAATATTAGGAAAGTTTCATTGCCCTTGAATTAAGTATCTTATCAGTGAGTTAATGAACAAAGTGACAAAATGAGGACGAGGAAGAAGCCAGATCTTCGGATTGACATACCGTCATATCCTCATGACTATGTGGAAATGCCACCTGAAACCAAGAAGAAAATAGAAGAAGTGATTCGAAGTAGTATCAGCCCAAGCATTGCTGATACAAATACTCCTTCTACTAGCAATATTCGTGATCCTGATGATATTAGAGAAGGAACAAGGACTCCTGAAGTGAGATTCGTAGGTCCCGAAGTCGTGAAAGTGAAAAATAAGAAAGAAGAGTCGAAAGATGACACCCCTTCGGCTGAAAGTCCTGTAGTTTATAGGAAAGTAAATAGAGTAGAAGTTGAAGAAGGAAATGATCGGAATGATAGAGAAAAAGGAACAAAGAAGGTTGCCTTAAATGTGAGTAATTTTTTTTGTGGTAATGTTCTTCAGAAAGGTCAGGAGGCCTACCATGATCTATTTAAAAACGATTCAAAAGCGAGACGTTTCAGTTTAGGTTCTTAAACTGCATCGCTCACAGTCGTACAATGACGTCCAATACGCTCAGCGTCATTTGGATCGTTGAAAGAGAATGAGCGTTAAGAGCTCGTGGTAGGTATCCAGATGGCACGGCCTAAATTGAATCGTTAAACTGACGTCATGGTACGAATTAGAAAAACAGTTCAGTTTAGGTCCTAAAGTGGATCGCGTTAAGAGCTCGTGGTAGGTATCCAGGTGCGTAGTACTCGCAACCGGTGTGCGTGTAAAACCAGATGCATATGAACGTAAACGAGGCAATAGGAGTTTGTAAAGATTGTAGCAGGTGGCTTTCTGTAGTTTCTGCCACGGAGTAAAACCAAAGTTTTCTGCATATCCCAATGGGAAGAAACCGTGAGTTTATAATATGTAGATTGTTGGTAGAAGCAGTGTTCTAGTTTGCTACTCTCCATTTACGAGTACCTACTATTGATATATACTTTGATCTTTCGACTTTTCATGATTGTCATTTAATTTATATATCTATGATAAAATTAAAATGGAGAAGTGAATGTATTCGGAAATATTCAGTTGTGTTTTTGTATTCAGTAACGAGCAACGATTGGTTAATTTCAACGAAAGACGACTGGTTGATCGATTGGTGGTTAATTATAATTATTATGTTCTTTCTTCAGTGCCATGACTGCCTATAACTTAGAAACTTAGAGATTATTTCTATACTTATCTTTTTTTTATTCTTGCCTACGCGACGCAGCCACACTCGTAGGCAAAGGCCTCCCTCCACTCCTTCCATTTTAAGCAAACTCGCGCATCCTCCTTCCAGTTTTTAACGGAACCTATCCAGCTCGTCCCGTCATTACTTACGTGGTCTGCCGCGACTCCGCCTCACTGTCTCAGGGCACCAGTTCTGTGTGGGGTGACCTGTGGTCCTGCTCAGTCCCATTTAAATTAGGCAGCCTTTTGAGCCACAAGAGCCGTTAATTTAACGCCTAGTATACCTACTGCGCTCCATTGCACGTGGGCAGACCTTCTATAACTTTATATATATAATAAGGGTTTCCCATCTGCCAAAAATGACAAAGACCAATGTACTTACTATTGTCTTTCTCACAATTTCTTCTGCCATCACACTTTGCTCTAGGGGACACCAGGAGCCAGGACTATTATCATCACTTTATACATAGCCATCTACAGTGACACTGAAAGCCAAGAAGCGTCTAATAAATTGCGACGTCCTGTCGGGATGATCAATTTAAACCCACAGTTAGGATTGGTATCAGTTTCATTTCGTAGGATTTGCTTGATATATGGAGTTTTGTTCGAGGTCTGTGCTATTTAATTAGTTATGTACATATTTAACATTTACAGCGATACTTTCCACATAGGTATATTCAACAGATTTATTAGACTTTTGTAACTTTTGACAAAAAGTACCGACTGCCATTATTTGGTTACTACTACTTCTTCTTCTTTGTGTCGCAGGCACGACTGTATTTTAAATCTTGTTTTCCCAAACTTTGCCACATTCGCGGCATTCCCGGTCTTCCTCAAGACCCATCCCAAACGGCTCTTTTATGAGCCAATCCCCGAGACTACTTCTATTGTATGGAGATAAGATTTTCTAACTAAAAAGCCAGCTGTGCTACTGGGGAGTTCTTTACGCCACTTCTTCCCAGCTAAAGCATTAGAACGTGCTGAAGGGCGGGCGTTTTGGGGGACTGTCTTATTTAATTGTGACGTTCGAAAAGTGCTGATTCTCAGCCTAATTCGAATTTTTTTTTTTTGAATATCTAATACATAAGAATGATTATCAGGAAAAAAAAATTGACGTTGTTAAAGTTAGTCATGCAATGTGTGTGTGAGTCATACTGAAAATTAGGATCATTAAGTCAAAGTAAGGCTATATTGTAAGGGCACGCCGCGATAGCGGCGGTAAGGCCCCTCTTTGAGGAGTGGCTAGAGAGGCGTCACGGCGCCCTCACCTACCGCCTGACGCAGGTCCTCACCGGACACGGATGTTTCGGGAGGTTCCTGCACATAATCAGGCGGGAGGAAACGCCCGGGTGTCACCACTGCGAGGATCGCCCAGAGGACACGGTGGTGCACACGGTGGAGGTCTGTCCCGCTTGGGCAGAGCACCGCCGTGTCCTCGTAGAGGCGATCGGCAGCGGCGGCGACCTCTCGCGCCCGGCCCTGGTCCAAGCCATGGTCCGGGGCGAGAGGGAGTGGGAGGCAGTCACCTCCTTCTGCGAAGCAGTCATGCTAGCGAAGGAGGTGGCGGGATGGGAGAGGGAGAGAGCCGAGAGGGCCGCCCGTCCCAGCCGCCGCGGTAGACGCTCCGGGCGTCGGGAGCCGCGTGACGACTCCCGGCCACCGTAGGCGCGGGCCTGCGGACGGCGAGTAATGGGTAGCTCGCCGTCCGATCAGGACCAGGCCCGTGCCGGACGGCGCGTATGTGTTCCACGCGCGCCTCAAAGAGATGTCAGCAGACATGGAGGGGCCCGTTAGGGCCGAAGCCTGCCGGGGCAGCGGGATTGTCCGAAAGGGTTACCGCTGCCCCGGAACATAAAGGGCTAAGGAAGGAACACGGATGGGTTTTAGTCAGTAAGAGTCTGACACTCCCTTCCGCTCCACCCAGAGCGGGAGGGGTCATTGGATGATTTCCCATCCTTAAAAAAAAAAAAAAAAAAAAGGCTATATTGTAAAACCATTAGTTTTATCTAAAATATGACCTATGACGTGACGTCACTGCGTCACGTGGGTACTTAGATAATAAACTTTGTGTGAATTAATGTTATCTGAGATTAACGGCCTTAGATAATTTGGAAGATTCGAGATAAAACTGAAGATAATCTACAGGATATTTAAACTGGTTTTATGATTGTTTAATATCATGTGAATTGTCTCAAAATTTTAGCGACAAAGAGATAAAAAAACGTAAAGGTTTTTCATAGGTTATTAAGGTAGGGTTTTTTTAGTAAATTTTTTGTTCCTTTAAACAATAAAACGTTGTAAACTTACCAATAAAATCAAACCTTGCACTGAAAGCATAGGCGAAAGACACAAAGCGAACTTATGTTTTTCAAAATTAATTTTCCAGATAAATTACTATGGTGAAAATGCTTTAAGTAAGCCTTTTCAATTCTCAATCTCTTTTCATTTAACAATTCATTAGAAAAAAGGAAAGAACTTACTTTTGCTGTCTCAACCTGCACGTCCCTCGACCTATTTGCCTACATTCAAATCGTCGGGATTTGTCCGTGATCTTAGACACAGATTCGTCTCATAACCCTACCTATACAGACCATATTGCATCACAACATTAGTTTAAAGAACAAAAGTATTAGAAACCATTACTATCCTCTGTTTATTTCAGTTAAAGTGTCTTTAAAACTGTTTTTGCGATTACTCACTACGTTTTGTGTAACAGTGTAACCATTTTAAATTGAATAAGTTTATTTGTATGTAACACCAACACTAATGTTTTGTTATATTTAAACATAGTAATGTCTTACAGTGAAAATTGGTTTTCCTTAGCTCCATTTATCTAATAGCCTTTATACACAAAAGGGTTCTTCTCAAGGTTTGTTAGCGACGGTGTAAAAACTTACAATTCAAGTCCACATAACGACTATCATTTTTCAAAAATCCAGTTAATAGGTACCTATTATCACTGTATCACACCTCATCACAAAATTCGCCAAAAATGAACAACGAATCAAAGTTCAGTGCGTTCGCTCACAAGTTCAAATATCGATCACCGTTGTGGATCGAGTCGGACTCAGACGTGAGCAAGTCGAGTGACTCTCGTGATTCCCGTGATGGTGGTAACGGTGGTCTGTGCAACAGTGATGATAGCATCGGCTGCCACAGCAGTGATAGCTCTGGGAGTATCAACAACTTTCTGGATTCTAAGGTTGTGTTTTGTTTTGTTTCATGATTACCAATAGGTACTTCAGAAAACTCATTAGGTACCTATACTACCGTGTTTGATAATATATTGCTCAAGTAATTTGCTCCAGGCATGTTCGTTGTTTATATTATTTAAGCATTCTATAATTAGGTATGCTCAATGCTGGACTACCCAATGATGCTTATTCTAATCAACGAGCTGGCAGATAAATTTTGTGCGGTGCATAGTTAGAAAAATAATATTGCACTCGTACCCAAGACTTCGCACCTCTCATTCGGTTTTGTGTCATTGGTTTTTAGTTTAGTGGCAAAAGAGACCTTGTGTATTCGTAGCAGCGTCCCGTGTCTGCTAATAGTATCTAACAAACGAAAATCAAAAGCCACAACCAACCATAATAGGTTACATCTACAAGTGTGATGATTATAAATCAATTTTCTCTTCAATCGTTCATCTATCTCATTACTGCTTTTGCCACTCACTCATAACCATTACAAATGAACATAATAATTAGTTCCTCACGCATTTACAGCACGTTTCATTAGTATCTATTAAAACATGAAGAAAAGTTGTGTTGCTTAGTAATTTGCAGTTTCCTTCAGGAAACCTTTTGCTATCGGTATAAGTATAGATAATAATGATGCATGTATTTAGACTCGAGTAGTATTAAAAACATCAAACCTCTTATTTTATTATTATTCCTAGTAGCGCTACCTTGTAGGAGTGGTTTACATTACCAGTAGGTTGTAGTAGTAACTACATTGTTAGATGGCGCTGTGTTCAATATAAATTACGATAGTACCTACTGGACACGGTAAATAGATGTCGCTAGTCTCATATTCGTAAGATTTTTAATTAATATTTTTTATGTTTTACTTCTTTATTTATTGTTTTTTGAAGCCTCTTAAGTATTTGTGATTGATTTATCCTGTATAAGAAAGGAATTAATTCCTAAGATTATGATGGCTAGATAGTACTTATTCAGTTAGGAACTAGGTTTACCGTTTAGTGCGGCGCCTATATTGTACTTCATGTAACATAACTAATCAACGCACCTAAATTTAAAAATACTTATGTGACACCTGTAGCATAATGTTAGACTATTAGTCTATTATTCCAAGATGTAGGGCTGCTACAAGGTGCTGTGCTAATACTAGGCTGTAAGCGCCGCAGTAGTTTTACAATAATTATAGTCAATCGCATCTTTAATTTGTCGCTTTTAGACGATTGTTCAGGTTTACATAGGTAGATATTAGTTTTTGGAATAATGCTGAAGAGAGACTGCGTTGGTCGTTAGTCTAGTGGTCGCTAGCGGTACTGCTGAGCAATGGTCTTGGTTCGATTCCTGGGTCGGGCAAAGTGTTGTTGGAGTTTTCCATTTGGTACTTCTCAGTAGCAGCCCGGAGTCTGGATTCGTGCCCGGTTGATGGCAATAGGCTCGCCTTCTGTTACATGGCATAGACCGGAATAAATCACTTAAATATAACTGGCGAAATCGGGGTGTACTATACGTACACCTCTGCCTAGCCTAACCCTTCGAGGATTACAGTATTTGTGTCCCGTGTTGTGTTGTTGTGGTGTGTTGCAGTTGTGTTGTGGTTGTGTTGTGTTGTTGTGTGTTGTGTTGTGTATGTTGGGGTGTGTGTTTTTTTAATTATTTTGTATTTTCTGAAGATCTCGACAGTATTTCGATCTTGACCTCGAATCAAAATTTTTTCTTTAGCAACATGTTCTGTGAGGCATCCCTAAATCAGACTTGCTCCAGACACCTCTGTGGTGATTAATGTAATAAATTAATTACAATTGAACTAACTAATGACCCGACGTGGTCACCGGTGCACTTGCAGTAGTGCAGGATAAGTGAACATGCGAGGATCCAGGCGGAAAGTCGAGTTCGACTGCATACCTCTTACTCAGGTTTGGCTAGTTTTATCATAGACATTTTTCCGGAGTTCCATTTTCGATATTCCTTTAGGAATATCTTCCGCCCTGACGGAGGGGCAGAAAAGGCCCAATAGTGCTTCTTGTTCAAGCAAATACTAGCTAGGTGTGAGCTTTTAAAACACGGGTGGTGACAGATGCGCACATTTTTGCACACCGGTATTGCACACTGATAGCAAAATGTGGTCACACATCACCACTTTATAGATCTCAAACCTACTGCTATCTCCAATCGGCCTACCTCGTATTTAGTCGTTGACAGGTTAATGTATAATCCTGCTAGCTTCTGCCCGCGACTTTGTCTGCGTGAATTTCGTGTTTCTCCGATCCACCCTATCGCATCGCAACGTTCGCAGAAAGAACTCTAAGCGAAAGCTTTTTATTTTGTTTTTCTTTTTCCTCGGCTATTATGGTCCCTAACGTGCTGTTAAATAGCCTACATCCTGTAGCCTTCCTCAAGAATTAGGCTATCAGATGCAAAAATATTTTTTCAATTCCGACTGGTTGTTTCAAAGATTAGCGCGTTCGAACAAACAAAAAAAAAACAAAAACTCTTCAGCTTTATTATTAGTACTACAGTTTCTGCACATGACTTCGTCTGCGAAATTTCTTGTTCCGTCGCATCGGATCGCTCATCCGTGCTGTCACTTCGTTTTCAATTAGCGTTCTTTCTAACTTTTGGCTTGGCTCCTAAGGGACCTAGCGTAATCCTCGCGAATTGGGCAATATAATACAAAAAAAAAAAAAAAATCCGACGACGCGTTCAAACAAACGCTTCAGCTTTTTTATTAGTATACAGATAGAAGATAGATAGATGACGAGATGATGACAGCCCGTGACTATAAGTACTTGACCGGAGTATGCTAATCGGAAACACAGTGCAATTTTCGTGTTGCTGGCAGCGTCTGCCTTGATGTATATTGAGTGGATGTCCCACGTTATGAAGAAATTATTATTAGGTACTCGTTAGCCATTATGTAACGGGTTAGTGACCGGCCATTGGCAAAGTTTAATCTTCTTTTTCTATTGAATTCTGTCCTTTTTATTACCTTTCGAGAGGGTAGAAACAAAAATGATTTTATTTCTGTAAGTAGATACATATGTACAAATACTTCTACATGTTAATAAAATAGGTTGGCAACACATATTTTATTCTCTATACGGTCTATCTAGCTGTTTCATTGTCAAAACTTATTGGTATGTTGTGTACTTTCAGATCCCGGAGCACCACCAGAGCACGGGGTCAGGGTTCAGCGATGGCGACAACACGGCTGATGACCACACCGAAGTACTGTCAGACGATGATAGAGTCAAGTAAGTAAATACTCATTTGCTTCTCGAAACACCTTGCTTTTAAAACCCTCAAGATAACATCAGACAGAGTCTAAAAGACAGGTTTTTTTTTTGTAGAGTTATAACTAAGCACTTCAAAAGTTTTAGTGAAAACTACAAAGATGACTGTGTTTAGTACTTGAAATAGGAAACTACGTAGTAAATAAATTTTATAATGAGGTCATTTATTTGTTTAGGATATTATTTAGTTTAGCATTGTTCTTACGTCCAAATTACAGGACATTGATAATTTAAAACCACAAGCTTTGAACATGTTAGATTCAAGAGGGAAAAAATTAAGGATAATTTACACAAACCATAGTCACAAATTTCAAATAGGAAGGTACTTCTATGTAGGTACTCATCACCACTTCGACATTTCCAACTCCTCAAGTAGACACATTCTCAAGCTGATTTCCATATCCTTCCTTCAAATGAGTCCACTTGAAATCTAGGTCCTCTTAGTGCGAGGGTTGCATCAAATCAGGAGTTAATAAGGAAGTGCGGACGATGACCGATGCATTGCGAAACGTCGGCCTGTCAGCGAGTCGCCGCTCATTGTGCGCGCTGCAATGAGGGCATAAGATGGATATGTGGCAAGCGAATCCGTTGAGTGCTCCTTGCGAAAGGATTTGGGCTGTTTGCTTGTATTTTGTTGTCGGGATTTAGGGTGAAGTCTATTCTTGTATAGCTTAGCATAGTACTTTAAGGTGGTAGGTCACGTAAAGCTAACTGTGTGCCTAGCACAAGCGCGTGAAGAACAAATAACGTAAATTCCATTGATTTTTTAATTGAAAATACAGCTATCCTATAGCATTTTGGTTTCCAAGCTGAGTATAATCCATATACGAATAATGTCTTAAAACTAAATAAATTTTATGTGCGAATCGTGTATTTCCAACTCAAAAATCGTTCACGTTACGTTTGATTCGCGCGTTCATGCTAGACCCACTGATACAATCTTGTTGATAAATTTGAGGAAATACTTGCTACAACAACATAATGCTATTTATTTGTACGTACTTGTGGTACTTCCCTAGAAGAAACCCATTTCAAGGGACTCTACCATAGATAACATCTTGTTCTATTTACGAGTAGGTACATACAATACAAGATTGCTTAAATAATTTTAGATTAAAAGCTTTATTATTTAATTTATTCTCAGATTAAAAGCCTTATTTACTTACTTATCATCAGAGCCACAAGATACAAGCGATCCTCAGTTTGTGGCTCACCGAATCCGTCACATTGTATTTTTACTTTTTGATTAATAAACTTATTATTTTATACTAGCTGCGCCCCGCGGTTTCACCTGCGTAAGTTTCGATTTAGGGGTATGAAAAATAGACAATAACCGATTTTCAGAACTACGGAATATAAAATTCGATCAAGCCGTTTCGGAGGAGTATGGTGACTAACATTGTGTTAAATATTAGATAGATTAAATAAATTTTTATTGTTTTTGTAAAAAAACATTTAAAAATATAAAAAAGGAGTCCGCTCACAATGCGAGCCGTATCAAGGAGTACTGCCTTCTGAATCAGGCCCTTGATCCAACTACCTAACGAGAGCCTCGAGAGATTTTGATCGAGAAAAATAGCCTTATAATTATTATGAACATCTGATTCATCTATTTTGTCGTTTACTGCCACCAATATACATCCATATATCAGCTGCCATTCTTGGAGCTACAGTTGAAGTAACCATTACTTGCAACATCAAGTAGGTAATCACATAGGTAGGTAACGCAAGGGAAATATGAGGGGGTTATATGTGTGTACATAAATGGTAAAATAAATAAATAGACATTCATGCCAAATCCTATTCTAGAACAGGTAAGTTTTTAGCATGTAGTTTTTGTTTAAAATCAGTTTTTCCTCAATTCAATTACGGCTACAACATCTTGTTGGAGAGTAAATGACGTCAGGATTCCATTTTACCTATTTGTCTTTCACAATATTAAATTATTAATATCTTCGTAAAATAGGTCATCAATTATTGATGACGTATCACGTATTGATTTGACATAGTTAGCATTCTTTTTTGTTTAGAGAAAGTCTACGCTTATGATGATGGTAAAGAAACCCAAGACAACCTTCGAGAAATTAAGGAAAATTATGTTCTCATTAGGTATGTTTTTCCCGGTTACGGTTATCAGACGTTATGTAAAACATGATACATTAAAGTGGTTCTAAGTACTTCTGAATAAGGTAAATGAACAAACCAGATACTTATCGCTTGAGGAAAACGTGCGCGTACAGTATTTTTGCAAAGAGGCAACGCGTTCCCAATTTGTTTTTGATATCAGATTCTAATAAAATCAAAATTTTTATAATATAACATAATATCATCACGCCGTATTGCTCCAAGGGTTATGCAGAGGTGTATGGGAGGTGTGTTATGTTTGGACTAGCTGCGCCCCGCGGCTATAGCCCTCCTCAAAAATTTGGCTACCAAATGCAAAAAGACTTTTTCAAAGACGACTGGTAGTTCCAGATATTACGTCACCCTCCCCGCTAATTGTCCTAACCACGTCCTAACTAATGATTGATATTTTTCTAGGGCAACTGTTTTTCGGTCGGGCGCTACAATCATGTTACTGTACTCGTAGTTGCGTTAGTTGTGGCTTCATTAATGAATTAATAACTTGTTTATATATTGCTCTTGGCTTACTGCTTAAGTCAGAAGTTGTCCTAAAGCTCTAATGTATCTATTTATTTATTTCTAATAATTTGAAGCAGATACGTCACTCTGTGAGAACTTTGTTTTGCAACTTGTGTCTGTTATTTGAAATAAAGTCAGTGCGCGTTGAAACAAACAAACAAAATAAACAAACTCTTCAGCTTTCTAGAAACCACAACGGTTATCCACCAATTGATTAGCCACAACTTTGGTGTCGACACCCGAACCCGAAATTCCTATATTTTTGTAGGCACTGTTTGGATTTTACTGCAGGACTGACAAAAATAATGCGTCATTTGTTACAAAATACCTACAAAACACTACATAAATTGATTAGGTGTTCTATAACTCAGTTTGACATAAGATGGATCATTTACGACAAAAACAATTAATATCTGACCTATGTTATTAACTGTACGTCGTCGTAGATAAACCAGTAAGGTTTTTACTGTTGTTCCATGCAGTACCTTCTAGTAGACTATTAATACTTTGATTAAATCATTTTAATTATACATAGAGACGGTGTCGCCCAGTGGTTAATAAGATGACTTTACTGTTGATGTATGTACACACATCAAAAGTGTCTAGGGATCAAGCATTTTTATGCGGATTTCTTGAGATTGAGATGTGGCTTTGTAATAAATTTATGATTTTATAAATTTATATGGATCCTTTTTGGTGCATTTCATAATTTGAATCAGGAACTGTGAATCAAATTCGAGTAAAAGATGAAAATCAGCTGTCAATATTTTCCCTATAAAAACATACAACGCATTGAAGACATTATTAGTGCTACTGTTTCCCTACTACTGATTAAAACCAACGTTATTATGGTGCGGCGACGTCATTTAAGCAGGGAAGAAATGCTCAGAGCCGTGGGAATGATAGAAGCTGGTTCCCGGCAACGTACTGTGGCTTTAGCTCTGAATACAAGTCAGAGTGTTATCAGTCGACTTTGGACACGTTACCGAAGCACTGGTACCGTGGCTGAGCGCCATGGAGGACGGTATCGCTGCACCACACGGAGACAAGACCGATACATTCAAATCTTAACTCGAAGAGCTCCAACAATAACCGCCATGATGTTAGCCGTGAGGCTTCATCACTCTTCAGGGAACTTAATTAGCGACCAAACAGTCAGAAACCGCTTGCATGAAGTGAACCTTCATTCCCGAAGACCGCTACGGGTACCACCTATAGCAATGCACAATCGTAGGATTCGATATCAATGGGCTCTTGAACACAGAAATTGGGCAGAAGAACAATGGCGTTTCGTGTGCTTTTCTGATGAGTCTCGTTTTGGTATGAGACCGGATACAAGACGTATACGACACTGGAGAACCCCTGGACGCCAACAGCGATTAAAATCCTGCCAGGAAGTCCATCCTTATAGTGGTGGAACCATCATGGTATGGGCGGGTATTTGGATCGGCGGAAGAACTGAGTTGATTTGGATCAGAGGCAACCTCAACGCTCAAATTTATGCTGAGACGATTGTATCAGACGTCATCGTTCCTCTACAAGTGCAAATCGGTCCCTTATTTCAGTTAATGCATGATAATGCACGACCGCACACCGCAAGAGTTGTAAGACAGACTCTCGCCGCAGCTAACATCAATGTCCTGCCCTGGCCTGCTCAGTCGCCAGACTTGAACCCGATTGAGCATGCATGGGATATGCTACAGAGAAGAGCTCTGCCGAATATGGAGGGTATCCAGTCGCAAGAAGACCTTTTTTTGTTGTTGCAACGAACATGGGCGGCCATTCCACAGCGTGATTTGGATGAACTCATTTTGAGTATGCCAAACCGATGTTCTTGTGTTGTTAGTGTTCGCGGTAGAAACACGGATTATTAATTGTTTAAGTTACCCAATAAAATTTTAAAGAAAACTGTTATTTCAGTCTTTTTTTCGAACTTTTGTTTTAGTGGTTCAAATGTCAAAAATCCCTTTATTAGGAAAATGGCAAATTTCTTTATTAATGCAAAGGTGACTTGGTTTATCGTTACTGTGACAAACGAAAACACTTTATTTGATGAATCCTTAAAGAAAATTTTAATTAATATCAATCAGGAGAAAAGTTATTGCAAAAATATATGTTGATCCCTAGACACTTTTGATGTGTGTATTTTGAAGTGTTTATGAATGTTCTTTACTTTCAATTAGAGGTAGGTTGTTTGTTATTTTAGTCGTGGTGTACAAATTCATGAAATTTGTAGTTAGCGTAACTCGTACCGAAATTGAGGCTTGCATTGGGGTATTTGGAGTGGCTATTAAGTACCTATATTATGATCAAGATTAATTAATAAAAAATATTAAATAATTATTAAAGACATGAAAGTTTTTTTAAATAATGCCAATGTTAATCCATCCTGTGTCTTATCTTATTGTTGTTAATTACTACTAAGATAGTCTACCAAGAACAGTAGCAGATGCATCTCCTGCAATTTAAACTCCTGAGAGGTTTTCGTAATGTGGCAAAAAGTAAATTGTAAAATAGGCTATCCCCCCTACTAATAAACGTTATCATATAGCGTCCGTATAGTTACACAACGCTTTGTCATCTTCTTTCAAAAGTCAAATTACTGACGACTGAAAGAGAGAAATCGGTATGCAACTATTCATCTGATATAATACGTTTATTAGTAAGGCGGGTGTTTTGAAATTAAATAAATAAACGTAAATAATACCTACATTCCTTATTTATGAAGCTGGTTAGTAAACTTGTGAAACCGTTGTACGTATGTTGCCAGCATAGATATCCACCATGGTCGCCAGTCACGACTTCACGAGCGTTCGAATCGACTGATTGTGTCAATTTATTAAACAAATCATAAATTTGTAAAATTATTGCAGAAACAGAGAATATAAACGAATATATCACTGTCCATAACTGTCATGTTGTTACTACAAAGTGAAAAACATCGCATTGAACGGGTCGTTATCTCACGTTAGCGTCGGGTTACATGTTCCTCGGGTGCTGTTTACTTACTCAACTGTTCACACCGACAGTGGAACTTGTATTGCTGACGTTTTACTTAATAGGCAGATCTGCTGATCATTTTGCAGTACACTTTGTATTTTCTTTACTTCTTCAAAGGTCTGGTTTTGTAAATCAACTCTTACTTAATTACTATTTCTATGCAACGGCGTTCTTTAATATTTAATAGCTGCAACAAAACGCATATATTTTAAAGAATTCAAAGGTTTCAAACGTTATTTCCCAACTGCAGTGTCTATGCTCCTTTTTTATTTTAAACTAGCTTCTGCCTACGACTTCATCCGCGTGAAATTTCACCCTCCCCCTTCATTCACCCTCTTAGGGGTGGAATTTCGAAAAACTCTTAGCGGATAAGTATCTACTCTTCACAAAGAACACACCCTCTAAATTTCATGTCTCTAGGACCAGCGCTTTAGGCTGTGCGTTGATATATCAGTCAGTCAGGACTTTGAATTTTATATACATAAGTATATAGATTGATTTTCTCTTCTTCACCTTCTAGCCAGTTCGAGCTCGTTTTGAGATTATCTTCTTTTTATTCAATATTAAACCAGTGTTAAAATCAAGTAATAAGTTTTAAAATAAAGCTAAAGTCAGTGGCGTGCATTGCATATAGGCATAAAAGCAGTGCCTACCTCGATAAATCACCATAAGCCTGTCAATAACATTTTAGTGTAATTATAATTTAATTAATTAAAAATAATTGTATTTTTTCCCCACAGTAAATTATCATACATAAGAAAAAACAAAATCTTCCTATAAATACGCGCGGCAGTAGGCATTCGCCAGACGGCCTACTCGGCTCCCGTATACTATTCGCGCGTTGTAAATTTATAAAAAAAAAAATAATAAATAATTTATAAATAATTTATTTAAATAAATTTCGAAGGTCGAACGTCACGGTATTACGCGTGAGACGTATGTATTTTTAATTTCGTCGTATTAACTTGAACGAGTAAAGACCAATGACAACGCGCGAATAGTATACGGGAGCCGAGTAGGCCGTCTGGCGAATGCCTACTGCCGCGCGTGTTTGTCGAGGTAATAGGCACTGCTTTTATGCCTATATGCAATGCACGCCACTGACTTTAGCTTTATTTTAAAACTTATTACTTGATTTTAACACTGGTTTAATATTGAATAAAAAGAAGATAATCTCAAAACGAGCTCGAACTGGCTAGAAGGTGAAGAAGAGAAAATCAATCTATATACTTATGTATATAAAATTCAAAGTCCTGACTGACTGATATATCAACGCACAGCCTAAAGCGCTGGTCCTAGAGACATGAAATTTAGAGGGTGTGTTCTTTGTGAAGAGTAGATACTTATCCGCTAAGAGTTTTTCGAAATTCCACCCCTAAGAGGGTGAATGAAGGGGGAGGGTGAAATTTCACGCGGATGAAGTCGTAGGCATGCCTACTCTAACCAACCGAGTATGAAACTATGAATGTTATTATCGTAATTTGTAATACGTTCGTAATTTGACCGTGCGAAGAAAGAAAGGGATGGATATTGAGATCGCCGATAGTGAGGTAAAACTTTCTTTTTGTTAGGTAATTACTTTTTTTATGTTTCTGATTAGTGACCGCGTCTGCCTAGACTAGATCCGGCCTAGTGTCTGCCTAGTGCCTACCTATCCTGAAAACCAATGCACGCTACTGGCTAAAGTAGTGAATCAATTCAGCTACTAAATTTTATCAGTATGTCTAGTATTTTAATTACCTACGATACACTTGCATAATATTAATTTATTAATATTCATAGCTTTCCGTTGGCTAGTTAACACAAGCACCTAGTCGCATTACCTAGTGTCATTCGCTAAATTTATGTGCGATATTCTATATATTTTTTTAATTATTACTGTGGGATTATTATTTTATTATTATTATACACTGGTGCTAAAACAAATTTTGCACAGCGTCTGTTTGGGGATGTCTTATTTTCTATTCCGCCTCGTGTTTTAACTTAGGTATTGCTCTAAATCTACGTTCAGACAAAGACGACGAAAGAAATGCTACCAGAAGTCTTTGATTAATCTACAATAATTCGGGTTATTGCACAAGTACCTATCTCCCAAAATTCAATAGGTAGTAATTTTTTATGTACTAGCCCTATTTTTTAGCCTTTTACTGCCTTCTAGCATCCAACAAGAGAGCATTATCGGCCACTTTTAGAAAACTTTTTTATACTTCGTGCTGACACGTATGCAGAAGAACAATCAAAAGAAACGTTCTACATGCGCGGGCTACTCGCGCATGGTGCGCGTAAGTCACTGGACCCGCACATTTATACAGTAGTGAAACCCCGCAGACGTGAGGGGTATCTAAACGATAAAACAAAAATAATCTGATTATCTTAACTAATTGTTATACCGTTTTTAAATACCAATGATTACACACCTGTGGAGTTTTGATAGCTAATTTAAATGGACCTTGTAGGTATTTAAACAATGCTCCTAGCGCAGGCAGTCACGTTACTTGCATCTTACACAAGTATTTAGGAATTTCAACACAGCATAAAATTAACTTCGTAATTAACGTCGGCTGTCGTAGCAACTAAATGAATAAATTTGTAAATCATTTCAATTAGTAATACATGTTATCAGTTTGTCTGGAGCTGCATCCGGTTAGACTGGAAGCCGACCCCAACATTGTTGGGAAAAGGCTAGGCAGATGATGATGATGAGGAAAATTGTTTAATAAAAACAATTAATACTATAGTGAAGATGTGTCTTATTATTAGTTTGGGGAACACCTTGTGGTCTTGTGATCGTGAATAGAGCACTGTTTTAATAGGTGTCGTACCTCAAATCTGGACACACGTAAAAATCTTAGCGTGTCCAGATGACGAAATAACAAGTGATACAAATTTTGAGTATCACCAACTGGACACACGTGTGTCCAGTCTTTCCGTGGTCAGTTGGTGACTAACCCAATAGTTCTAGCGTGCGTAGCTACTTCGTTTTGTTCAATTTGAAATAGGATTGTAAAGTAGCACTTTACTAGAAAACTATTAACGAATGATCATAATTATTATGATGTTAAATAACTTTACAAACATAAATATTGTTATGTCCTCTCTTCCTACAACGATAAAGGTAGCTATTTTTAACCGACTTCTAAAAAGGATGAGGTTCTCAATTCGTTTTTTTTTACATTTACTGTCTGTTTAAATGATAGTTTGCTGCACATTACAATAAAATTAGATAAGTAACTTAAAAAAAATGAAAAATAAACAGTTAAGGTCTGGGCTTCATAACCTACTTACCTCATCGGCCTAATGTTGCTTGTCTATCGGTGTTTTACAGACTGTACCCCGAAGAGTGTGCGCAGGAGCTCCACGACCTGATCCCACCATCGTCCTTTTACTACCGGACTACCAGACGTACTGCAGAGTACCATCCACACTTGGTGGATATCCCGACCAGTCGTACTCAGTGCTTCTCCTCCACATTTATTATGCGTACAGCCAAAGTGTCGAACTCTCTGCCAGCGCCTGAGTTCCCTTCCACGTATAACCTGTCAGCCTTCAACGTAAGAGTGAATAGGCATCTTCTGGGCTTGCTCGTCCCATCATAGACCTCGACCATCGCGTTTCACCAGGTGAGATGGAGGTCAAGAGCGGGTCCATGTTGCAATAAAACAAAAAAAAGTTAAGAAAATGGCAACTTTGTCATGTTTTAAAAACTCTATTGATTGTACAAAGTTCCCCATTGAAAACATCAACCATACAAAAGCACGCACCGTAATTTGTCGCACGTAGTCGTCGCGCGCACATGTGTAACTCACCGGTCAGTGTAAATCGTACGCGCTTCCGAGCGACTCCTGCGCAACCCGATTTAAAATCCATAGATCTTTGAGTTTGAGAGCAAGACTGTCTTAAGTGTTGTGCTTGTAAATTTGTGTCGTGAATTATTATTGGAGGATTTTTGGTAAAAGCACAAAACGCAAACGTCAAAGGTATTTTTTTTTTACAATATTTAACAAAACGAACTATTTACACTAGGTACTTAATTAAATGACTAATTAAATATACAAATAAATACAACAAATAGAAAGTTAAAAGCGTGCAGGAAAATGATTTTGTAGAGACACGTAAATGTAGTAAGTAAGTACTTACTATAATTAATGAAACTAGTTTAAAAATAATTATAATATTTTTATTATCATTAGTAGTAAGGTAGTAGGTATCGTGGTTGTGGGATGTAATTAGTATATTGACATGATTAATGTATTTTTTTGTCAATGGTATATTGAGTAATTTCAAACTTTTATTGTGTGTTTTTTTTAATTCCATCATCGTCTGCTTTGGCTCACAATTACAAACCAGCAAAACCCGTTTCTCTACTTTACCTATTTTGTAGTCAAGTAAACATCAAGTCTGACCAAAAGTTCAAAGTCCTTAATTTCACACACATCATTCGGTAATGACAAGTAGTTTGACTCTAAAGTTCCTTAATTTGCGTAAACACACGCTCATATTTCTTCACGACTAGCTGACAGCGACGAAGCACTTTACCATAGATAGCTAATTTTAATAAGCTAATTGTTTCCAGCAAAAGCTAATCCCGCCAATCTCCGACGTGGTTTTGAAGTCGGGAAACGTTAAGTAGTCATAGTGAATTAGGGCCTAGAAATAACTGCGATAGTTACCTAGGTACTTAATAAACACTGCCCCGTTGTTATCTCATATTGTACTTCAGACATACTTCGCTTGTTGTGATTTATGTATATTATCAGCTTTGATTTGTTTAGGGAAATAGGTATTCGTGAACTCTAATTGTTTGTCGTTCTTTAATTACTATTCGTATGCAATCAACTTATAAGTCATGGTTAATTCAAAATTATGTTGGTCCTCTTATCTATTATCAGCTATCTCTCTTGTATTCTTCAAGGTAGGTAAAGACTGGACTGCTTCGTTGGTCTAGTGGTTGTTAGCGCTACTGATGAGCAAGAGGTCGAATGTGTTAAAAGGTGGGTTCGAACCCCAGGTCGGGCGAAGTGGTATTAGGTTTCTCCATCAGGAGTTTCTCAGCCCGCCGGAGTCTGGATTTGTGCCTGGTTTATGGCAATAGAGAGAGCGGTAGTGGCCCAGTGGCATAGTGGAAACGGCCGCGACTTACGAGTTGTAGGTCGTAGGTTCGAACGTTCGAACCCAGACAGGCGCTTTACTTTGTGTAAATTATTTCATCACCATTGCTCTTCAAACGGTGAAGGAAAATATCGTAAGGAAATTGGCATGTCCTAGAACCAAAAAATCGAAGACATGTGACATCTACCAACCCGCACTGGGCCCGCGTGGTGGATTACGGCCCACTTCCTCTCACATAGAGGAGGCCTGTGTCCCAGCAGTGGGAACATTATAGGCTGATTATGTTATGTTATGTTATGGCAATAGGCTCGCCCCCTATTACATGGGACTTATACATAACTGGCGAATTTTGGGTGTATTATTAGGTATACCTCTACTGATATTATCTGTGCCTCTACCTTACCCTTCGAGAATTACAAGGGTGATGTTATGTGTTTTGTTCATGGTAGGGAAGGGCAATTCTTTATGCAACATGAAGTTTCCCAATTTCTGCGTTACTGAGAAAAAGGTTCTCTGTAATATTTGTAACGCGTTGTCCATTTTTGCTTATCCGTTTCCAAAAACTACTAGACAGGGACTCATAATATTGCAAGTATTGATGCAGCATCCTAGTTGCGTTGCACACTATCGATCACAATCCGAATCAATTTGAAGGAGATTGCATATCCATCACACTAATATTATAAAGGCGAAAGTTTGTGAGTGTGTTTGTATGTTTGTTACTTCTTCACGCACAAACGGCTGAACGGATTTAGATGCAATTTGGCACACAGATAGTTTATAACCAGGATTAACACATAGGATACTTTTTATCCCGATATTCCCACGGGATCGACACTTATGCGGGTGAAACCACGGGGCGCTGCTAGTTGATTATGTTCGATAAATGTGTTAGCTAGCAACAACATAAATAGTTCAATGAATGTTGTTGTTAGTGTATTACAACATTACCCCGCTGCGCTGGTCAGTTTTATGAGATTAGGAATATCGTAAGTACCTACCTAAATGTCTTTGAGAATATACATCACTATCTTTAGTAAGGTCAAGGTCAGTCAAGAAAATCTTGAATCTCATTTAGATGACTTTGTTTTGTATTCTTTTCTATTTTCTATTTACTGTTTTAAATGGAATCGACACTCTTAGATAAAATGGAAGGTTACTTACTCTAAACCCTGAGGTGACAGATAATGATGTGTATGCTTAGATTAGTTTTACAGTTTTACCGCGGATTGTGAGTGAGACTGACGATAATTACGGTTTGTGTAGTAATTAGCATTAATGCGTGATTAAGTGACGTATATTGCATTTCTCTTGGACTCGTTTGTGTATTTTTTCATTTGTACTATTTAAGTGCTAAGGACTTGCATTAAAATCGAATAAACCGAGGCTTCTCATTCTTTCTTTTGAAGTACTTCATTAATTGGGTAGGTATGTATACAATGTGGAGATGACAATTTAACAATAAAACTTTTTAGTTGTTATTACCTACCCCCACACAGTCATATAACACAACTTCCTATGTAAATATCAGTGACAGGAAGTTATTAAAACATCATTAATAAAAATAGTAGTATTATTAAAGCTAACTCAAAAACTACCTAGACAAAGCAATAAAAGTTGTACGGGAATACCCCTGAAACAAACCTTATCCATTGAGGAAATAATTTTGCAAATCGGCTTACAAATAACGGAGTTCTGAGGTAACAAACGTAAAAAAAACAACCGCATTGAGGACCTCCTCGTTTTTTACTAATGCATAGGATATTATTTAGGAACTATCAAATAAATCCTAACTTTGAAATGAAGAAAGTGTTTTTTTCAATCAATTTAAATAGTAGTGATGGGCCGACTATGGGTTTTGGCAATCTTTGACTAGCTATATTGACGTACACTATTCGATATCTTTGATTGAATTTTTTTATGCAGATTGAGAATGTCATTAGATATTCGCAGGTTAATTAAAATTTATTGTCGTATCTACTTTGTATATTTATTAAATCGACTTATAAGTGTAACTAATTAGATATTAGGTACCCTTCAGATCGTGTAGAAAAAGATTATGAGTTTTATAATAATATGTGTTTAAAAACAGAGATTGTAATAGAAAAGTCAGAACTTGGCAGTTTAGTCGTAACCCTGGCCTACTTTGTAGATTAAACTGTGAAATTAGATGCGTCGTAAAGCTGAGATAAAGGTAATCTAATGAAAAAAATGTAATTAATATTCCTTTGGTTTCTCAAATAACAAATAAACAGAAAAATATGCAGAATTCACGATCTCAGAGAGAGAAAGCGCAATAATTAAAAACATGTAGCTACACTTAGTGAAAGACATAGCCCGAAGAATTGCCAAACATAAGTGGCAGTGGGCAGGGCGTTGCTCGCAGACAAGATGGCCGATGGGGCCGAAAGTTTCTGGAGTGGCGATCGCGTACCGGAAGACGTAGCGTTGGAAGGCATCCCATAAGATGGACCGATGACCTGTGAAGGCCGCAGGAATCTGCTGAATGCGGGCAGTGCAGAACCAGTCGAAGTAACGGTGCTTAGATGAGGCCCGTATCCAGCAGTGGATGTCTTTAGCAGAAATGATGATGATGATAATGACGCAAGTGAAAGTAGAACGAATCAAAATAAAATTGTACCACTATGAAATCTACTGAATTTACCTCGTCTGAAACATACACACATACATAAACTCACGCGTTCTTCCCATGGGGGTATACAGCAAAATTTATCAATTTGCAAATGTACGCTTATTTCCTTAAAATACTCTGAAACTGAAATGAGGAAGACAATAAAAGAAAACGTAAATTTTTGAACGTAAGAAACTATTTTCCCACTTCCGTTACTTTATTTTCAGTGCACTCCTACTCCTTCGTTTTGACATCAAGGATAATATCATCTAGAGATCACCTTGCTTAAGTCTCGTTACAGACTTATGATCCGGCTAAATTATATCTGCCATTTATGCATACTTGAGTCTCGTGGAATCTAGTGTTAGATGAGTAATTGAGGAGGTAGTCAAGTACAGTGGTATGCAATTGGAAATTAGATTATCATCATCATCATTTTAGCCAGTAAGTACTCTTCTACAGGTGAATATACGTATAGGATAACGGCATAACTACAGCAATGATTATGGGATTGGTAATAGCAGTATTTCGATATAATGTAAACTTGTATGAGAATCTTTCATCTATTGATATGCTACGGCTATATTGTCGCGTTAACGCAAACTGCACTTCGCCAGCTCTCTGTTGTACATAGAGATGTCGAGCGGTGTGTGCGAGAGAGCGTACGAACTGTTATGTAGTTCGCGTTGTTACGACAATGTAGCCGTAGAAATAGAATTGTAGATCTTCTTTTGTTAACATCATTGTCTTCTGTTTCACGGTATCCGTTCGTTCTTCGATATATGCGATTATAAGCTATCCACCACCTGCTGCAATCACATTGTTCCCTGTTGCCAGCCCGCACTTACTATTTCATGATTAGCTATTCTGTATCAAGCACTACTCAGCTGTTTGATGTCACTTCGATTCCTACAAATTCTTGACCTCCAAAATCTTGAAAACGAAGTGGCCATTATGATGACCTCAACTGATTGTCGGTGTCAACCGAATGATATGCCTACGTAAATGAGTTTCCTCATTACCACGCGGCATGCGACAGTTCTTTAACTCCATTTCTTCGTTTTGTCAGTCTGTCCGTTATCTTGGCTTATTACGTCATGTTCAGGTATTTTTGTCTGTTTTATTTGTATTATAATTTGTTCATGTTGGAAATGTGTGTGGAGGACAAATTCTTTCCACAGTTTTGTAGTTTAAATAATATTTAATTGGCTTGTGTTTTTGTGTCTCTCTCATCATAAAAACATGCTAAGATTATTTTGTTTTTTCTAGCAAGAATAGAGGTATATAGACGACGTAAGCTGATTTTAATAATATCTACTTATTTTATTTTAATTATTTTTATGTCTGATTTTGAAAATATTTTTTTACGAAAGTTTGAAATTTCTTTTTATAGTGGACGTAATTCCACCAGTTATATTATCATCTAAGAAAAGAAGCGCAGGACCCGTGGATGAGCCATCTCCACACATAAAAAAAAAAAATATACTGATAACTTTCCTTCTCTTAATTTCAGGACTCCCCTCCGTTCCCCCCGACGCAAATCAACGGCTCCCCGCAGGTTCGGCCGGTCGGAGTTCAGCATGGACGATGATGACTACTCGCCGAGCAACTCCGTCACTTCTGTCAACTCCCTCGCCAGTCTACTGCGGGAGAAACTACAGGTTTGTACTACTTCTTTGATGCTAAGGATCTTTAAGCCATTCATTTAGTTTATAATTATGTTTATACAGTTGTTTTTATGTCGTAGGTAGCAGTAAAGGTAGTTCAAGTGTCAGCACTGACTTGCGGTTTGCCGTACCTACACACAGCAAAAATACAACGTGACAAGTCACATTATTCTTGAGAATAAATCATGAGATAGCTCTTCAATTTAAAGTGGATGAAACGTTTTGCTGATAACTGAAATTAATTTTATCTTTACCAACTCTATAACTAACAACACGCCAATACCACACGTTTGATACTCCCGAGTACTCCCGACATGCTAAAGCCCCTGGGAAGCATCAATTTAGGTCTTGAAATTAAACCTAAGTTAGTACTAAATTCGAACTCATAAACCTTCTTTTTCTTGAGTTTAATTTCCTTAATTTCGTTCTTTACATTTTAATTATATTTTTAAATATTAGAATACCTATAAAAAATATAAAAACATCTAAAAATATAAAAAAATAGTAGTCCACCGTTACGGGGAACAGGGTCCAAGCTATGCCGCGGTCAGGGCTCCAGAGAGAGGAACCTCCAAACAATGCAGGCTGTGTCTAGAAGTAGTGCTTTCTAAATCAAGCCCTTGATCCAGCTGTCCAACGAGAGCCTCCTCAGAGTTTCATTATCATAATAATATAAATTATATTACTTTTACTTTCAGAGCATCCCTCAAAAAATCCGTAAGAAACCGACAGACTACAAGCTCCGTGCATTTGTGGGTCTCATGTTCCTTGCCATCGTGTTCTTCGTGGGGTTCGCGTACGTGCTGTACCACCAGCAGGCGCTGACCAAGGCCTACTTCGACAACGTGCAGTTCAACGAACCTAAGAGAATCATTAGGATCTATAATAAGGATGACGTGGAGATTCTTAGGGCTAGTTTAGGTGAGTTACATGAGATATATTTTGAACTGTATTAAGATCATTTTTATCATAGGTCTCATAATGATTTTTATAGAACGGTCAATGGAGTTTCAATTAATTTTAATTACTACCACCAGTATGGTTAATAAACTGAATCTGATTACATTTGTTAACCATAGTATCTGTTAGATTTCTTCTATTAAACATATTTTCGACAATAATAAGGTTCCACTACCATTAAAATGTAAAGAATTCCGTGACTCTGTCCAATCAAGTGATAAAGGGCATTTCTGTTGTCGCTTCTTTCACAATAGGTACTTCAATTATATTCCACATCTCTAATTACTCCTTTTCTCATTTCAGCTGTGAACATCCAGGGCAAAGTAAACGCATACCCATGTCTGCCTGAACACCGGCGCAAAGATGGCTCGGAATGCTTAGAGTGGCTGCACACCCTTCGCTTCTATCTCAAGTCTCTACCACATGACCCTGGCGTTGATAATACCACCTGCTACCATGTGCACTGGAAAGCGTTGAGATCTGGTAAAAGCTTTTTAATATCGTCGGTAAAATGTCTTTGGGAAGTCGCCAAATTCTTACATCAAAAACGTCTTTGTTTAATTGTTTTATATTATCTTTGGCAGTGTTATTGTAAACAAATGAAAGCAGATTGAAGCTAATGTCTAAATAATAATAAATCGTTTATTAAATACAATTAATATTTTTGTTTACAGATGTCTATCCCAATGACTGCTTTGACTGGAGTGCAACGAAAGTTCACTGGTACGGAGGCGGCCAATCTTCCAACCTGACTTGGCCATTAGATAGTGGGTCATTGGACTACACTCCGTTCATCACTGGAGATATGCAGAAGTCCCAATGGGGCAACGTCCTCACACGGTACTTCATCAACTCCAAAGGGGCTGCCATCATCATTGATGATGAAACACCTCTTCATGTCTCCGTCAACAAAAGAGGCAAACAAATCTGCCTGAAAGCTATGTACCATGAGTTTGCTTACCCGAACATGCTAACTGAGTTCCCTGAAATGAGATATAATATTTGCACATCGGAAGACATGGCGTCATTGCATTCTTCAATTCACAGTCATCGTAGAGCCCCATTATGGGATGGCCTAAAACCTGCTGATATGCAAACACTAGAGTCTCTAATATCAGAACCAGTTTGGCAAATAGCTCCCAGATTTAAACAGGAATTACAAGCAGAAACTATTTCCAAATATACCGAAGACGTTATCAATCTAGGATTCTTAAAACAAGGACACGTCTTGATCAATGAGCATTGGCAGAATGAAATAGGTGATCTATCAGTTGATACGAGTCGATTTGAAACATTGAACACTACTGTAGATAAACTACATAGAAGAGGGTTTAAAGTAGCGTTTACTATTCAACCGTTTATTAGTACTGAGAGTAAAAACTTTGCAGAATGTGTACAAAGGAGATTGCTTATCAGTGAAAGAAATAGTGATAGACGTATACCAGCTTTAACTCGATTCAAATCTTTAGCAAGCGCTGGAGTGTTAGATATAACGAATAACAGATCAGTACCCTGGTTTTTGGAAAAGCTACAAGCAGTAATTGATGAGTACCACATAGACTCCTTCTTTTTGGATTTGGGAACTGCTTACGACATGCCTCATTACTTCCGCTGCGAAAATCTTTTGACAAATCCAGACCAATACAAGAAGATCTTTACCAAGACTTTTGAAAAGCTGTTGAACATTATTGGAGTATCTTCAGCAGTGTCGTTGCCTCGTCCACCAATCTTTGTGTCTCTACCGCCGTTTGAATCTACATGGGAAGCGTTAAGGTTGGTTATACCAACTATGCTGACTTATGGAGTCAATGGTTTTCCGTTTATAATGCCTGGAGCAGTTGGAGGGGACATCTACTGGCCTGGAAGTGAGCAGTTCCTGCCATCTTCCAAGGGATTAGTAGACGCAACAAATGCAACTCAGGAGAATGGAATAGAGTTACCAGAGAGGGAGTTGTACATGAGATGGCTGCAAATGGCGACTTTCCTGCCTGTTATGAAGTTCACTCATCTACCGAGCAAGTACAATGATGAAAGGGTTCTGGAGATGGCGAAGAACTTGACATCGTTGAGACAGAGAATGGTAAGTAACTATAGAACAATATTGTGATTGATATAACATTCCAAAGTTATGTCGCTTTTTAGTATGTAGTTCTCACGAGTTTAACTTTCGACGTAATTTGTCTATACAATTTTAAGATATTATCTCTTCTTATAATTTAGAATTATTTATAGTAGTATTTATAACAATTAACAACATTAAATTATAAATTGTTCCATTATTTTAGTATGTAATTATAAATCGTTCTTCAGTAATCTAGTAAGATTCTAGTACATTGAGTTTAGTCATTATTAATATGAACCTTTAGAATCCCTTAAACGTAGTTAAAGTCATACTCGTAAATACCACAAATTTAATAATACCTTTCTAAATATAGGTATTATCGTTCGTTTCCAGGTAACACCACTCCTCTTGAAGTACAAGCGCGAGGCCCTAGAAGAAGGCTTGCCTCTCATCCGTCCGCTGTGGCTACTGAGCGGTAGTGACACTGCGCCGATGCCTGTACAAGACGAGTTCGCGATTGGTGGAGATATCGTCGTCGCGCCCGTGTTGGAACGGGGCCAGACTAGTAGAGATGGTATGTGTGACTTTCATTTGATTGCTAATGAGGGTGTAGAGCTAAATGTGAAAGTGGAGTGACGTGTTCATGTTGGGAGTTTGGTACCGTAGCGTATAAATAGATTGTTCTGTATGTCTGGAATAAATAATTTTTCAAATTCTCAATTCCCAATTTAATACAAATAATAATAACAACAGAAAATGTGACACTTGAGCTTACTCTTTATGACATCTCTTCTGCTTGATCCTGGGATGACCCGTAGACTTACGATTAATGGACAAATTATTTTTATAGCAACGGTTTTCTTAATTTTTGACATCGTGCTTCAGGATTTTTTTTACAATCCGATATTTTGTCTTTTGATTGCTAAACATAGATATCCCCCAAGCAAGGCAATGGTTCATAAATTCAGGAGGTTCATAAATTAATCACTATTGTTTTTTACTTTCAGTATACCTACCAACTGGCCTATGGCAAGACGGTATCGACGGATCACTGCGCAAGGGCAACCGCTGGATGCACGAGTACAAAGTTCCTATCGATAAAGTGGCCTACTTCGTCAGAAAACCAGATGACATGAGATTTAAGTAGAATCTGGATGGCTTCTGAACAAGTTATTAAATATTGGGAATATTTTATTTTCTCTTATGTGAACGTTGGACTTTATCAAAAGTCTTCTTCAGTATGAAAGTCCCTCCAAAAACACAGGTTTTCGAGGAATGATTGACTACTTGGGAAACAAGAGTATGGTCATTTGAATTAATCTAACGTGTGTAATAAACATTCCTATAGTTTGTTTTACGTTTAAATTGAACATTAATATTATGCTTTATGTTGCTATCATTTAAGTATAATTTTAAATACGAAAATAATTTAATATCTATTACTAGATAGCTAAAACTAATTTGTATAATTTTTTCTTCAATCGATTTTTAAAGTCCCTTTTTCATCTTTTCATTCTATTCTTTAATAACGAAAATGCAATAGTTTTTTGTGTAAAGAAATATATTGCTGAATTCTGATTTGAGTTGGTACAATAGTCTTAAAAATGTAATATATCTACCATTGAGCAAGTTTCATCTAGAGTTGTTCAATTTTGTAATGTTATGGTACGTTTACTTTACCTATATTTAATTAACTATTGTATAAGTTAAGGACGTAGCCGATTAATTATTATCACAAAGAAAAGTTGGTCGACACTGCACTGCCTCGAAATAGTTTATTTAGAAATTAGCCGGTGAATGTGATATGAACTGGCCAGTAAAAAGATCACGAACCTATATGTTGAAAAAAAAAAAATCTGTTCGTTTGCCATAATAGCTTTAGAGATGTTTTAAAACAACAGAAGGTCAATTCTCGTAATTTAAAACGATCAAAATCTAGTCGCAGTCTCATCTCAGCGACAAAAAACGTCAAAAACTTGTCAAAATGTAGGAAAATTAGAGGTATTTTTGACAGATTGAATCTGAGATCAGACTGTGAACGTTCTTTAAAATTAACAGAATTGCCCCTCTGATGTCGTATTTTAGCTAAATCTGTCAATAGTGTCAAGCCCTAGTATCAGCTGGAATGGCAGCTCACTTCTAGCTCACTTCACGTAAGTTTTCACAGACTGGACCAAAATATTGAGCCCATGTATAACATAATAAGTATCACAATTTATTATTTGTTGGACGTCCAACATCGGCCATTGTATGAATGCCTTTAGCTTTTACTTTAACAATATCTATTATTATCTGTATGTTTCTGTCTAGAATGTAAGTGTTCGTAAGCTAATGTAGATACGTAATTAAGTACGTAAGTAATAAACGAACATTATTGTGATTACTATAACATTCCAAAGTTTAGTATATAACGCGAAGAGGATATTTAACTAAGCGCTCCCGCCATAAACCATGCACTTCTGGCGGAAACGCGTCTCGTTCCCGTCCGGCCAATAAGAGCCACTCGAAGCTTCTAGAAGATTCTAGAAGCATCTTCTATAGACATGCGCCGCACATTTCTTTTTGACAACAGTTGTCTTACGTCAATGGTGCGGCGCACCAAAAGTACTTTTTTACGAATCTATTTTTCCTCACCAAAAACCATAATTGTTTACATACGACAATATACCTAATGTTAAAAGTAGCTTTTTAGTAAGTAGTTCTGAGTTTAGACATTATATTTTTTAATAGTTATATTTCTTGAAGATTGGTAAATTGATGCACAATTTATAATCAATAATATAGACAATGAAATAATTATTTAATATTTTAATCTAATAAAAATGTCATGTGTTTGAGTTCATTGAATACTACAAACTATTTAATTTTTATAAACAATCATATCACTTATTTTATTTTCTTCCTGGCTGTGCCGAATGCTTTGCACGTTGTGTTTCTACAAAGTAGGTATACATTTTTTTAGTAAATAGAAGAGAAGAAGAAGAATAGTCATTCCATATTAAGTCAATAGTTTTTATAAAGCGTAACCATAAGTAAGTACAGTTTTTTAATAGCAATTGTTAGCACAAGCGGTATCCGAGTGTTGGATTTTAAAATAAGAAAATAATAATGTGCCTCTATATATGCGTGCGTGGCTATTCCAGCCTCATTTAAGTAAGTGCATGAGCTCAGCTAATGTCGAAATATGCTACCACTAAGTGTAATTGTATGCCACAATAAATGAAGTGAGACATTTTGAATCATGTCCCAATATAATTTATAGAATCAAGATTAAAGCCTTTTTATTTTTTATATTTTATTTATGCCTATTTAATTTGGTGTTTTTTTACTGTAGTTCTGTATATTTTTTGGTCTAAATAGTGCGATTTTGAAAGTTTGTATTACTTGTTTCTGTAGTATTTACAGTTACAAATAAGGAACCAAAAAGTATTGTATACGACTGTTTATTCTATAATGCATTTAAATTGTGAAAAATGTGCTGTTATTAAATGTTTTCAAATTGAATGACTAGTTATTTTTTCCTATTTTAATTCTCATTACGATATAATCTTAGGAGCCGCACATGTCGATCGATCCGGTTAAGCTACGCTTGCCGATGTTGGTCTGTGGATGGGTGACCATCTTTACATACCGTGACCTCTCCGTGCCTCGTAAAGCACGTTAAGCCGTTGGTCCCGGCTGTCATTCGTGCATCTTTGACAGTCGTTACTGGTAGTCCGAAAGTCTGCCAACCAGTCTTACCGAGGGGGAACGTATTACCCAGTAACTGGGTTGTGGAGGTCAGATAGGCAGTCGCTCCATGTAAAATACTGGTATTCAGCAGCATCCGGATAGACTCGAATCCAACCCCAACATGGTTGGGAAAAGGCTAGGCAGATGATGATGATGATGATTTTATAGTAAAAATAAACAACATTTTCGGATAGGTAGGTATATAAAAAAAATACTTAAAGAAAATTAAATGAAGTTATTATTATACAAGAATGTGCTAAAATTAAATATCGATAAAAAATATCGATCATCGTTTTCGACTCCCTAATTGCATGCGTGTGCATTGAATGTTCGCAAATAGCAAGTGCTTACAAGTGAATGCCCCGCCCATTCTATGTATGTGTGCTATTAGAAATTGATTTAGTGTAGCTACTTTCTTCTTAGTGTGCGTGTTCAAATTTTAAGTGTGTGTCGTAAGTACACTATTTGTTAATGTTGTAATTATTTGGGTGGGAGATAAGCGGTCGCACTAGGACTTCTTACTATTTCGCAATGAAGGCATATCTCTGGATATCTATGGTTCTAACCAACGTGAGCGTCGCGCGAGTAGGTATGCATTTGTCGCGTTTATTTTGTTCTTCCCGCAGGACTTGCCATCGCCAACTTGGATATCTCTGAACCACCTCCGAACCTAAGTGGAAAGATGCAACTAAAACCTCGCAAGGTGGGGCAATTTGGATGTTCTTTAATGTTAACAAGAAATAGGAGTCATCCAATTACACTCCCTTGCGGAATACAGACGTTAAATATTTTACTGTCATCATAGCGAATAATTTGTATTTCTTATGAATATTTATTAAAGAATTATATTTCGACCTGGTGCTCTCTATTAGTTAAATAGGATTTAAACCTATTAAATAGCCTATTTAAAATATATACTTTTTTAAAGTCGCAAGTAATTAATGAACTTATAGGGTTTATTAATAAAGTAAAAGTAGGTAATAAACCAATTACGTTTTCAAACATTTTTATTACTCATAATGATTCATACATTACCACCAAACACGCTGAATGGGTTATAGCGACGTGACTGATACAATGATAATTAATGAGTACTTATATTACATACAATCATAAATATGCACCTAGTTGCCCTTAAGGGCTAGACAATTATTTAAATTATTAAACATCTTTTAAAGTAGCAGGTTTGTTAGAAAAGCAAGCAAGCAATTATTGAAAAGATAATTTAAGTGCATACGATTAAGCAACTAGATTGCGATCAATCCATGAAATCGATCGTTTAGCATTAATAGCAGCTGGGTTACATTCATCCATCATTCATGTTTTGAGGGGATCTACATCGACTTGTCGACTTCAATCGACCCACAATCAAGTTGCACATTGATATTATTTTGCTCTTTAATAATTTTCATTTAATGATATTAAGAATGTCGTATGCACCAAACTTCCTTTTTCTAATCCGACATTCCTGCAACAAATTCTTTAATAATAATTCATAATTTAGGCGTATACAGCGTTTACCTTGCAACAGATTGAAGCATTGACTTTAGCTGTTCAACAATTCTGATCAGTCTTACTTACCACTAAGCGTGTTATTTGCACCCCAAGTAAACGATGACAGTGGAACTTTTCAAGCGAAAAAGACACTTACGACACAAACGTATACACGCACTAAAAACTCAGTAGGTAAGTCTAAGTAAACGATTTACTGTGTTAGTGAAAAGGACAGGCGGCAGGCCGGACACGTGTAGCGCGGCGCAATTTTATTTGCAGTCATGTAAAGCTGCGTCTCCACGTATAACAGACACGCCAACAACTTCTCCCCATGCGTGACGTAATCTCAGTGGCTTACTTTGAGCAAGATAATTTAACTCACTTTGACTTAATCTGCATTCGCGATGTATTTACCAAAAATATAAACAAATATGAGTTTATGGAAAAATAACTTTAAATTGTACAAAATAAAATTCAGTTTACGCTACAACTTCTAGCATTTTTATAACTTTTCAATAGTGCTAGCTAGTCACTCTGAAATCAATTTAATTACCTACCATTAAAATAAAGTTGATCTTGAAATAATATTAATTTGAAACATAACTTTGAATAGACTTTAAGTACATTGCGCTGTCTTGTCTTTTAATTAATGATTACTTAAATAACTTAATCAGTGTAACTCGGAAATCTTAAACTTAAATAATGGATGTGTGTTTGTGTTTATAATGAGTTTCATGTAAGATAAAGTTCTGTTTTTAACTATTTTATTTCCACCCTCATCATTTACAGGGCGCAAACATTCAATACTAATATTGTAACGCATCGGTTTCTAGCACCACTTAGCATTCAACCTCGTTTAATAAAATAGAGCGTGAAAACGAGCGTGAGCGTGAATTGTATTACCATAAGGCTAAATAGGTTATCAATAAGGTGAAATAATTATTGAAATCTTTTTTAAATGGCTCAGAATGGACTTGTCAAGTTTGACTTGGATTTTCGACGCACTTAAGCCACAATAAAGATGAAACGTATCTTGACTAACAAGTGTTTTAAAATTTTATTTCAACACGCTCTATTTTAAAACGACTATCCCACATTGATACCTACCTACAAATCCATATTTCCCATTTATTTTACTCTTAAATCGATGTATTTTCTTGAGAGCTCTATTCATCATACCAGCTCAAGCCGAACTATTCAAACATTCCAATTCCTTCTCTTCGTATGAAGTTCTGAGTGATGACAAACAGTCATACGGTGTACCTGATCTTTGATTTAGTGCTTCATGTCATCGTCAAAATTAATTTTCTTAATATATATTTAATCCTAGGCATCTATAGATGGCATTGAGGTAAAGCAGGTTCTAAGTTGGCAAAATGATCAGTTTTATTTGATGTCTTGTTGAGGTAATATTGACAAGCTCACTCAGGTAAGCCGCATGGCTCTCTGCCAACATTTGACAGTCATGATTATATTCTCTAGCGAAGACAGTAAATATTTTGTTAACTACAATTAAACATATGTTAAAGTAATCCACAGTTGGAAGAATACAACATTTAATAATTTCAATAATGGTTTATTTCTCAGAGCTATTGATGTTCACTAAGCTGATACAATTCTTAATTTTAATAACATTTTTAATATTCCTAATAATATGCATTAATTAGAATTCTAGCTATAAAATACAATAGTAAACTTTAGGGTCAGGCTTTATAGCCAGCTAGACAGTGGTGGCTGGCTGAAAATAACAAAGCCTATTTAAATAAAAAATACTCAAAATCTTTTTTTCGAAGCATTTATAGTCGTCATCACCGATGCACTCGTGATGATTGTTAATCGTAAATTTTAGCGAAAATCTTGTTATTTTGAGGTTGCTATGCTCACACAATTGTCCAAAAGCCATCACCACGATTTGAGTAGCGCGACCTCAAAATAATTTTAGATTTTTGGCAACGTAGAGATGTAAAAGCGCTGCTTGTTACAAAATTTTTTGTAACAAGCAGCACACAACGGTGTAGCATCGGCTCAGACCTCACCCACAAGGTATTCCTCACATCCCTGATTAGTCCCATCCAAACTACCTAAAGCATTAAACCACATAATGAAACAATATTGTGCTCACATCAATCCACACACAGTAACACATTTTATATTAATTATGTATTTTAAACTGTAAAATAAAAACTCATTCGTTGACATACATAAAAAATTAAATAAAAATTATTCTTTATGTATTCGTTTACAATGTTTATAAGAATTTTATTTATGTTAATACATTGTGCTGGTGCGCTCAGAATACGAATTTTTCTCGCTATATTTTTTTTATATATTAAGAAATGTTGGCTAAGTAAGCGATTGTTGTGTGACATTAATCCACTTATAACTATGGATGACTTAAAATTAATTGACTCAAACATTTTCATTGGATATTTGGCAAATAAGGACAAAGTAACAGTGGAATTACGAGCAGGTGAGCTTTAACTAGTAGATGTTACAGTAATATTAGTCAAAATGCAAACATGCTCGCTTCTGCCGGTGTATGGAGGAAAGCCTTGAAGACTGCTTACACACTAGATGCTGAATCATTTATTGATCATTATCACATTCGCTCACATCCGAACATAACATTTTGAAACAAATCGGTAATCTAATGGAGTAGGTATCTATAATTACATGAGGATTTTATCTTCGACAAAACAAATATTATAAAAACGCTTAAAAAAACATTTCATCTGAATAGGAACGAATTTTTAAAGACTATAACGATTTTTATAAGTATTTGGGTCGCCACGACTAGAAATTTCAAACAAAAATATAACAGACCGAAAAAATATATATATGCCAACGTAATAAAAATAGAGATTCAATAATCTCGTTTCATCATTTAATAATTATCTTTTGGAAATGAGTAAATTTTATATAACACGTAATTATAACTATGTTATATTACTATACCTCGACGCAACAAGCAAGTATCAACTTAAACAGAGGTAAATATAAAGAATTCTTTAATAATAGTTTTCTACTAAAACATTTTTATTATTTATAATGGTTAAGCTCTCTATCGTTTTAGGCTCACTGTTGGTCTAGAATAACACAGATGTCTTCAGTTGTATAGTTTCGATCGATCGCAGTATTAATAATTATACTGTAATTGAATATAAGAACATTAGACACACATTCAATTAATATTGGAGTTGCAGGTTTATCCAATTATAATTGACTCTGTATCTAATTTCTTATATTTTTGAATTAAAGTCGTTCAGAACGGGTGTTACGAATATAACGCAACATTGATATGTTGCGTTAGCTTGTGATAGTATGCGCAACTTATTTTAAAATAGCTAAGATAATAAATTTCGTTAGCGTGATGTAGAACCCGGTCTCATAACAGCGCCATCTCTTGGAGCTATATAAAGTTAGGTTAAGTCCTACAATCGATCGCCACTATAATATTGTCTATGTATAGGTAATCGCAGGGAAATAAGCTCGAGTTGAAAACAAATGTGGAAAACGTCACTCCTTACATCTAACTGAATTACTTACGAGGTACAGGCTGACACGAGAAGTCATCTTTGTCGTTCTAGAGTCGTAATAATAAGTCTCATCTAACAAATATGAATACAAACTAGCACACGTAGCACTAGCCCGACGAGCGACTTCACATTTAAGAACGTCTTTTTAAGACAATGTTTTGTTTATAAGTATATCTTTATTTAAACCTTTAAAAAAGTACCATCAGGTTTTATGTTAACGTCAGTTATCATGACATTCAAGTGTTAATCACGTCCTTTTAAAGCGACTACGCTAAACAAAAGAATTGCCGCTAAGACATTTTGTACAATTTGTAAATTACAAATGGCGATAGCAAAATAAGTTATCTTTTTCTTTTCCCCCAAAAATTTTGATCGCAAAGCGGTGTTTTGGCTAAACAAAATGGACTGGTTACGCTAAATATCATGTATAAAAGCACTACTGTTTTGTATAAGACCAAATGTTAAAACATCATCAGAAATATATTTTAAATGGCAAGCTACTAGAAAACAGTTGTTTTTAGAAAAAAATGGACGTCTCTGTTCTTAGGTCGAGAATTGGTTATTGACTTTACAATTGGATGCGGTTAGGACACTGTCAGTTTGGGAGTTACGAATCGGCCGTGGTTTGCACAACACATTTTGACACCAGCACTTTCGTTTTCGTTTTCATTACCTTTCATTATTAACTAAGATTTTATCAAACTCTTTAGCAGTCTGTTAATTGCATTCATATATCACAAAAACTCAGCATCTATTTGCAAACACTCTCATACGAAGGAGTGGCCTCAAGAGTCAATGCTTACGAGCGTTTCTTTCATTATCACAGCCTTTTTTTTCTACAACAACAATTACACTTTTCTTTGGTTCATTCGGTTCGTAAGCGTCGACTCCGTGTAAGAAGCTCACTTCTTCGATGAGAAGGCTACAAATAGACCCGAAACCTAGAACTCGAGTCTATAGGCCGCACATGATGTCTCGTGGTCTTGAAGGTTGATGGTGCAGCGCGAGGCAGACGGCGACAGGTCGATCTTGTACTTCTCGAGAGCTTCCTCGTTCTCTGTCACCCAGTAGCCAAGCACGTCGGTGTCGTACGTGGGGATAATGGTGACTTCTGCAAGGACCACAAAGAAAGGTTATTAATTAAGAGAGGTATGTTACTATTTTCAAGACATCGTTATGACGTTCCTTCCATTTTTTTCTAATTTAACTATGTCCATTCCATTTAATTTGTTAAATTACTGAATAAGTTAAGAGTATCCTAAATGTAACATATTACTAAAGTATTTTTTCAGTTATAAGGGGTGAAAATATTTAAAAACAAATTGCGTAACTTACCTAAATCTTTATCTTCCCATGTCTTCTTGGCATCGAGCAGGGCGTTGTAGATCTCCTTCGATGGCTCAGTACCGGAGAACACGTAGTAGCGTGCACGGACTCTCTTGAAGAACTCAATGGCAGAGTAGTACGAGTTGCCATGATGTGGCACGTAAGTCAGCTCCATGTACACTGGTGCAGGAGCCTTCTTCTTACTGGGAGACTCCGAAGCGCGACTCTTTGCTTCCTTGCTCTTCTCTTGGTTGATCTTATTTTTATTCAACACAGTTGAACTTGCTTGCTTCTTAGGAGTACTCTTCCCGTCTGCCTGAGTCGGTGCTCCGATCGGACTTGGTAGTCCAAGTGGCTTTCCCCAAGACTCAATAGGATCTTTGGATGGTTTACGAGTTTCACTGGTCAGTTCAGATTTTTCGTACTTAGTTTCCTGTTTGCTTGATGAACTGCTTTCGGTCACTTTCTTTGACTCTGATTTAAGGTCTTTCAATGTAATTGTACTTTCTTCCTTTGAAGAATGGCTTGAACTTGAGTGGAATTTAGAATCAAGCTCGTATTTAGCTGTTATGTTTGAAATAACTTGAGATCCGCTAACCTTCTTGTGTTCTTCGATGGCTTTCTCGAAATGTTCGTCAGCTTCTTTCAAGAAAGTAGCATCACTGTCTTTTAAATGTTCGGATCTTTCTTTAGCTAAGAAGGCTTCCGTCATTTTTGTTGTAGAGCTGGTAAGTACTTCAGTCGTCGTTACTTCGGAATGTGATAATGATTTATATGAATCATCTTCAGGGAGTTGTCCATAAACGGAAGTTGACATGATATCTTTGTCTAATATTGATTCATGTTTGTCGAATAGGTCCTGTTGTGACTTTGCAGTGTCTAATTCAAAGCTAAGATTGGATCTCGGTGAGTGTGCGACTTGTGATTTGGTACTGCTGGGGCTGCCAGGACCGTCTTCATCACTATAATACATTCCGCTGCCGCTTTCCGTACCCCAAACATGAGTAGCGGCCCTAGAACCCCTGGAGCTGATATCTGATGGTGGAGTCGAGATTCCAGGGTGATCTAGGTCATCGCTAGCAGCTGACGAGCTTCGCATATCACCAGTCTTAGAAGAGAGCTTGGAGAACGACTTTTCACTTTCGCCGGTGTCAACGGTTTCTTCAAATTCTTCTCTGAACTCTGATATCGTAGTTTTAGTAGATTTTGTAGTCTTAGTTACACCGTCAGTGCCCTTGCTAACTGTAGTAGTTTCAATAGTAATCTTAATTTTTTCTGGGCTAATTACCTCCTTGGTTGTTACCACAGTGATGGTTTGTGTGATTTCGTTGTCACCTTCTTTGATTACTTTCGTGTAAGTGTCCGTTTCTGTCGTTATTTCTCCCACTGGCGAGCGTTGCTTCTTCGGTTTCTGTTCTGGTTTGTCCTTTGTTTCGAGTGGTAGTTGATTGACTGCAGGTCTATCATCTAGTACTTGTCTTTCTTCCTGTGCAACTGGTTGTTTTTCTATTTCTTCAAGTTCTTCAGGAGACCAATCGTCAAGGCCGGTTCCTGGAGGTAAATACGTGATTTGTGTGCGTACGTCTTTTGTTGTTTCGACTGTGCCATCATCTTTCGCGTTTTCAGTAACTGTTTCTGTAACCGTTTTAACCGCGACGTCATTTGTTTTACTATTGCTAAGTTCCTCTTTCGTCACGTTAGTTGTAATTGTTTGAGTAATTTTTTCGCCATGATCGGACCTAATTATGTTGGTTTTCTTATCAACGGATGTCTTGATCTTCCCAGTAGAGACTAATCCCTGTAGCGCAGCTTGAAGGTCACTGTCTGATGTCTTTTGGAATTCGGAAACAGTGATTTTTACATCTTTAGTTGTCTCTGTTGCTCCGTCAGGGAATTCATCTACAGTAGTTGTTTCAACCGTGGTTCGCACGCGTTTAATATTTACATCATTGCTAGCCAAGAACTCACGTTTTGTTGCAATTGTTATTTTGCGCTTAATGGTAATGGAACCTCGCTGTATTACTTCGTGTTTAACATCCAGATCCTCGGACAAACTTTCTACAATTTCAGAGTCACCTATTTGTAATTCATCAGGACGTTCAGGAACATCTTCCATTGATCCGTAACCGGCTATGTCAGTGATAGTGACTGTTTCTTTTTTCTTGGTAATCACAGTACCATCAGGGTGTTCATCTTCAGTGACACACCTAACTATTGTTTTGACTTTTCTAGAACGTGTTACCGTATTTTCGAACTCCTGTTTAATCGTTACTACCTTAGTTTTTCTATTGACTTGGATGCCATTTTCAATTACTAAATCTTCTTCAGTTTGCACTGATTCCTTTGGTTTATCTACTGCACTATATCCCGTAAGATTTTCGTAGAATGTTTCTGTTTTATAGTCATCTAGTGTCACTTTTTTGTCTCTTGTGATTTCTGTATTGCCGTCGGGTAATGCAATTTGACACTCAGTTTCAACTGTTGTCCTTACCTTCTTCTTCTCATCTTCTTGCTGTGATTCAAGAACCTCTTTTGTTGTTTTAATTGTAATAATTTGTTCAAGTTCTTTGCCATCTCTAGTTATCACATTATTTTTAGTTTCTACATTAATTTGCACATCTCCAATTTGCTCATAGCCTACCACCTGTTGGATTGCGACTTCTCGCTGTTCTTCTTTTATGTCACAAACTGATGTACTGGTGTCCACGGTTGTTCTTGCAGCGCCGTCAGGATATTCATCTGTTGTTGTTACCGTTTTAACTGTCTTTAATTTTCTTAATACGTGCTGACTATCAGCGTATTTAGTTTTAACTACTTTAGTATTGATAATTCTTCTGATGTGAACATCATTTTCTTTTATTTCTTTAATGTCTGTGTCCTCACTTACGTCAGGTTCTCCCGAAGGTAGTAAGTCTTTGAGCGCAGCTTCTAGTTTTTTTATTTCGGCTTGTTCTTCTGCAGTGGGTTCGATAGCCTTAAGACCTTCGTCTACTAACGAAATTTTTTCACTAGCTCTTGTGACAACTGACCCATCGGGGTATTCATCTTCCGATACTGTCCTGACTGTGGTTTTAGTTCTCTTAATATTTTGGGCAGTGTTGGCATATTCTTGTACTGTTGTAGTAATGGTGATTTTTCTTTTGATGACAATGCCATCTTCGGTGATGGTTTTGGTTTCAGTGGTCGTGTCTTCTATTGGGTCTCCAATAGCATCAAATCCTTCTTCGACTGCATCAGTTGTTTCAACTTCCATGTCTGTTACTGAAGTACTACTTTCAACAATGGTTCGCGCTGAGCCATCTGGATAGAAATCGGTAGTGGTAAGAGTGGTTACAGTCTTCAGTTTTTTGAGTTTGCCTTGTTTGTCAGAATATTTCGTCTTGACAATTTTAGTAACGATTGTCCTCTTGATAGTAATGCCTTTTTCTTTGATTTCCACAGTCTCACTGGATTCACTAAGTTCTGGTTCTCCAACAGGAGTAAACTCTTTGAGAGCAGCTTCAACTTTACCACTTTCATCAGTTGACGGTAATCCATCTTCGACAATTTTACCACCAGTTTTTGTTTTGTCCTCTGTAACCTTGTCTTTCTCGGGATGTTCATGAACTCCATTGACAATTGGTAATGAAGCTTTTTCTTTTGATACTGGCGTAGTACTTTCTTCCGTGTGTACTTTCTTCTTTGTTTGAATTTCTTCAATACTTATGTCAGTAACAGAGGTGCTCGTATCAACAGTAATTTTTGTAGTACCATCAGGATATTTATCACTTGTAGTGACTGTCGTTACTGTCTTAAGTTTTTGTAATAATCCTCGACTGTCAGAGTATTTAATCTTAACGATCTTAGTAATAATAGTTCTAAAGATAGTAATTTTATTTTCTTTAATTTCTTCTGTTTGTACGTTTTCACTGACTTCTGGCTGGGATGGAACAAGTTCCTTTAAAATAGCTTCTATTTTTTCATTTTCAGCATCGACTTCTTTATCTTCTATCTCCATAAGATTTTCATCTAAGAGTGATATTTTTTCGCTGGTCTTTTTGATTACAGAGCCATCTGGGTGTTCATCTTCTACGACGGTTTTGACTGTCGTTTTAATTCGCTTTATGCTCTTGGAAGTATTAGTGTGTTCTTGTATAGTAGTAGTTATTGTTGTTGTTCTCTTGATACTCTCACCGTCTTCCGTAACTATTTCAATTTCTGTAGTTGTGTCTTCTTTGGGTTTTCCGATTGATTCAAAGCCTTCGAGACCTTCATCTACAGCATCTATTCCGATGTCTGAAACAGATACTTTAACGTCTTTAGTGACTTCTGTCATTCCATCGGGAAGCATGGTCTCTGTTACAGTTTCCACAGATGTCTTAACTTTTCTTTTACTCTTATCCATTGAGCTCAAGGTTTCCTTTGTTGTTGTGGTAGTTACAATTTGCAGAGCACTTTTCCCATTAATAATGACAGTTTTCTCATATTTATTTGTTTCAACTGCCTTGTCTTCCACAACTGTTAAATCTTGAAGTTCAGGGCTTTCTACAGACTCTAATTCAATGTCTGTCAGAGATGTACTGCTATCGACTTTGGTGCGAGATGAACCGTCAGGGTAATCATCAGTTGTAGTGATCGTTGTGTCAGTCTTGAGCTTTTTCGGCACGCCTTGTTTATCAGCATACTTCGTTTTCACTGTTCTTGTAACAATTGTTCGCCTGATGTTATAGGTCTCCTGTTTGATTTCTTCTGTTGCAGTAGTAACACTTTCTTCAGGTTCACTACAAATTGTAAAATCACTGAGTATACTGTCTAACTTACCGCTAGAATCTAAAATAATTTCTTCAGTCTTAACTTCAACATTCTTCTGTACATCCCTTGAACCATCGGAATGTTCTTTAGTGACATTTGTTTCAACTGTAGTTCGAATTATCTTTTTATGGTCACTGACTTTAATGGTTTCCTTTTTGGTTGTAGTTGTTACAGTTTCTACAATATCCTTGTTGTTTTCCTTAATTATTCGTTTACTGACATCTGTATCGATGATCGTATCTTCAATATTATCATCTGATTCGTCAGCCTCACTTAAAAAGGATTTGAGGGATTCTACATCTTTAGGCACAGAAGACTCGCGTTTGTCAGTAAAGTCTCTATTATCAAACTTTTCTTCACTTTCTAAATATTCCTTATCTGTTCTGTCTTTGGCGTACAAATCCATGGATGAGGTAGATCTTAGGCTGGAAGAACATTCTGAGAGTAATGTTTGTGTGTCTTTTATTGTAGTTGTAGAACCGTCAGATCCTTTGCTAAGGGTGGTTGTTTCTATTGTAGTCTTAATATTTTGTGGTGTGCCATCTTCTCTTGATATTACTTCTTTAGTAGTGACAGTAGTTATAGTCTGAGTGACAACATTTTCACCTTCTTTAATGATTTTTGTAACAGTGTCGGTTTCTGTTTTGATTTTTCCTACATTTTGCATTAAAGATAATAGATCCGATTCGTCCTCTACAAGAGCAGTTGTCTTTTTAGGTACTTTCTCAGTTGATGTAGAAATTCTCTGAGTAAGAACATCATCTCCAACGTGAACCACCTTAGTGATTCTTTCTTCGCTACCATCAGATTTATCGTAGGTAACTTCACTTTGGACTCCATCACTGATTTTCACATCCTGGAAGCTACTACTAGGAGTCTTTGGGAGTGGACTGACTGGAACCGTTGGGGGAGTAGATACCCTTACCAAAGATTCTACGCTTTCTATTTTAATACCTTGCTGTACAGTATCTTCTCCAAATGCTTTATGTATAGACTCCATAAGATGTACAGCACTATCTTTCATTTCTTGTGATACACTTTTGTCATCACCTGCTCCTAAATCAGTAGGTATACTATGCACTCCCGAGTCTGATGCTTCAGAAAGAGGAATTTCATCTTTAGGTGATCCATGTTCCTGCGTTTTGTCATCATAAACTTTTGTCAAATCTGTATCTTTCAATGTTGATGTAATTGAATCGTCAATTGTAAGTGACTCAACTTTTTGGCTAGTGGTATCATCAGAATATAGCTTATCTTTAAGAGATTTCTTTTCGGATTTCTCAGAGCCTTCAAAACTATATTTTTCTTCAAGACTAGTTTCCTTGGACACATCTTCGGAACTACTACCATGCGGTTTGGGGGTAAGGCCTTCTGTCATGCTATCAAGAGAATCTTGAGTAGACTTATCATCTGGAATAGATCTCTTCTTAATGTCATGTGGCTTGCTGACAGTTTCCTTAAGGCTAGGTTCTAGTTTAGAAACAAACTGTCTTTCTTGTTTCAGCATTTCTTCAGTTTGAATCGATAAAGCTTGTACTTTTTTAGCTGTAACTTGAATATATGAGTCTTTTTTGACATTAACTCTTTCAAATACTTGACTATCTTCACTAATTGATTCACCGTCATCGTAAATGTCTTTTTCATCTGTGTCTAAGTCTTGAAGTTCGAATTTGTCTTCTACAGGATTTTTAAGGACTTCAGCTGCTACCGGACTCATTGATTTGCGGTCAACTTTGTCTTCGATGGGTTGTTGATCTTCTTTTTGTGCAGTTAGATCCTTTTCATGTGTTGCCTTTTCACTTGTAATAATCGTAGGTTCTTCATCAAAAGATTCCTTTTCGTCAATGTCTTTTTCGTCATCTTTTGATTTGGTTTCAATTTCCTTTTTAGTTACTTCAGTATCTTCTATAATATCTTTTTCAGTAGCATTAACAGGGCTTCCCATTTCTTCACCTGGTTTAGGTATGCTCAAAGCTGCAGGTTTTACTGAGCTAGGTTCTTGATCATGAGGCAGTTCTGGACTAAGTTCTTTTTCAGATATCAATGGACTGGATGTTTTTGCATCTGGTTTAGCTGAACTAGGCTCGATTTCTTTAGATTTTATTGGAGTGGATTCTATATCATCTTCTGGTTTTTCTAGATCCAAATTAGCTTTATCTGGAACCTCAGGACTTCCTTCATCTAACTTGGCAGAGCTAGGTACGTCTTTATCTGGCTCGTATGGAGAATGAACTTGTAAGTCTAGCAACATACTAGTAAGTTTTCCCTCTAGATTACTTGGGATTATCTCCTCTTCTTGAGTCTTCACAAGGCTATGTGATTCCTTATCAAGCTTTTGAGGGCTAGGTACCTTCTCGTCAGCCTTGATTGAGCTAGTTGCCTTCTCATCAGGCTTGATTGGGCTACTTGCCTTCTCATCAGGCTTGATTGGGCTAGCTGCCTTTTCATAAGGCTTGTCTGGGCTAGCTGGTGTTTCAGCTGGCTTTTCTGAGCTAGGTGTCTTCTCATCAGGCTTCTCTGGGCTAGTTGGTGTTTCAGATGGCTTGTCCGCGCTAGGTGTCTTCTCATTAGGCTTCTCTGGGCTAGCTGGTGTTTCAGCTGGCTTTTCTGAGCTAGGTGCCTTCTCATCAGGCTTCTCTGGGCTAGCTGGTGTTTCAGCTGGCTTGTCTGCGCTGGGAGCCTTTTCATCAGGCTTGATTGGGCTAGCTGCTTTCTCGTCAGGCTTGTCTGGGCTAGTTGTTATTTCAGCTGGCTTGTTTGCGGTAGGAGCCTTCTCGACAGGCGTGATTGAGCTAACTGCTTTCTCATCAGGCTTCTCTGGGTTAGTTGTTGTTTCAGCTGGCTTGTCTGCGCTAGGAGCCTTCTCATCAGGCTTGATTGGGCTACCTGCTTTCTCATCAGGCTTGTCTGGGCTAGCTGGTGTTTCAGCTGGCTTGCCTGCGCTAGGAGACTTTTCTTCAGTCTTGATTGAGCTAGCTGTTTTCTCATCAGGCTTTTCTGGGCTAGTTATTGTTTCAGCTGGCTTGCCTGCGCTAGGAGACTTTTCTTCAGGCTTGATTGGGCTAGCTGCTTTCTCATCAGGCTTGTCTGGGCTAGCTGGTGTTTCAGCTGGATTTTCTGAGCTAGGTGTCTTCTCATCGGACTTAATTGGGCTAGCTGCCTTCTCATCAGGCTTGTCTGGGCGAGCTGGTGTTTCAGCTGGCTTGTCCGCGGTAGGTGCCTCCTCGACAGTCTTGATTGGGCTTGCTGCTTTCTCATCAGGCTTGTCTGTGCTAGCTGGTGTTTCAGCTGGCTTGTCCGCGCTAGGTGCTTTCTCTACAAGTTTGATTGAGCTAGCTGTTTTCTCATCAGGCTTTTCTGGGCTAGCTAGTGTTTCAGCTGGCTTGTCTGAGCTAGGTGCCTTCACATCAGGCTTGTCCGCGCTAGGTGATTTCTCATCAGGCTTCTCTGGGCTAGCTGGTGTTTTAACTGGCTTGTCTGCGCTAGGAGTCTTCTCATCAGGCTTGATTGGGCGAGCTGCATTCTCATCAGGCTTGTGTGGGCTAGCTGGTGTTTTAACTGGCTTGTCTGCGCTAGGAGTCTTCTCATCAGGCTTGATTGGGCGAGCTGCTTTCTCATCAGGCTTGTGTGGGCTAGCTGGTGTTTCAGCTGGCTTATCCGCGCTAGGTGCCTTTTCATCAGGCTTGATTGGGCTACGTGCCTTCTCATCAGGCTTGTCTGGGCTAGCTGGTGTTTCAGCTGGCTTGTCCGCGCTAGGTGATTTCTCATCAAGCTTCTCTGGGCTAGCTGGTGTTTCAGCTGGCTTTTCTGAGCTAGGTGTCTTATCATCGGACTTATTTGGGCTAGCTCCTTTCTTATCAGGCTTGTCTGGGCTAGCTGGTGTTTCAGCTGACTTTTCTGAGCTAGGTGCTTTCTCATCGGGCTTAATTGGGCTAGCTGCCATCTCATCGGGCTTCTCTGGGCTAGTTAATGTTTCAGCTGGCTTGTCTGCGATAGAAGCCTTTTCGACAGGCTTGATTGGGCTAAGTGCCTTCTCATCAGGCTTGATTGGGCCAGTTGCCTTCTCATCAGGCTGGTCTGGGCTAGCTGGTGTTTCAGCTGGCTTGTCCACGCTAGGTGCCTTCTCATCAGGCTTCCCTGGTCTAGCTGGTGTTTCAGCTGGCTTGTCTGCGCTAGGAGCCTTCTCATCGGGCTTGATTGGGCTAGCTGCTTTCTCGTCAGGCTTGTCTGAGCTAGTTGTTGTTTCAGCTGGCTTGTCTGCGGTAGGAGCCTTCTCGACAGGCGTGATTGAGCTAGCTGCTTTCTCATCAGGCTTCTCTGGGCTAGTTGTTGTTTCAGCTGGCTTGTCTGCGCTAGGAGCCTTCTTATCAGGCTTGATTGGGCTACCTGCTTTCTCATCGGGCTTGTCTGGGCTAGCTGGTGTTTCAGCTGGCTTTTTTGAGCTAGGTGTCTTCTCATCAGGCTTCTCTGGGCTAGTTGGTGTTTCAGATGGCTTGTCCGCGCTAGGTGTCTTCTCATTAGGCTTCTCTGGGCTAGCTGGTGTATCAGCTGGCTTTTCTGAGCTAGGTGTCTTCTCATCGGGCTTAATTGGGCTGGCTGGTGTTTCAGCTGGCTTTTCTGAGCTAAGTGCCTTCTCATCAGGTTTGATTGGGCTAGCTGCCTTCTCATCAGGCTTGTCTGGGCTGGCTGGTGTTTCAGCTAGCTTGTCTGAGCTAGGTGCTTTCTCTTCGGGCTTAATTGGACTAGCTGCCTTCTCATCAGGTTTCTCTGTGCTAGTTATTGTTTCAGCTGGCTTGCCTGCGCTAGGTTCCATCTCATCGGGCTTGATTGGGCTAGGTGCCTTCTCATCAGGCTTGATTGGGCTGGCTGCCTTCTCATGAGGCTTGTCTGGGCTAGCTGGTGTTTCAGCTAGCTTGTCTGAGCTAGGTGTCTTCTCATCGGGCTTAATTGGGCTAGCTGGTGTTTCAGCTGGCTTTTCTGAGCTAAGTGCCTTCTCATCAGGTTTGATTGGGCTAGCTGCCTTCTCATCAGGCTTGTCTGGGCTGGCTGGTGTTTCAGCTAGCTTGTCTGAGCTATGTGCTTTCTCTTCGGGCTTAATTGGACTAGCTGCCTTCTCATCAGGTTTCTCTGTGCTAGTTATTGTTTCAGCTGGCTTGCCTGCGCTAGGTTCCATCTCATCGGGCTTGATTGGGCTAGGTGCCTTCTCATCAGGCTTGATTGGGCTAGCTGCCTTCTCATGAGGCTTGTCTGGGCTAGCTGGTGTTTCAGCTAGCTTGTCTGAGCTAGGTGCCTTCTCATCAGGCTTGATTTGGCTAGCCGCCTTCTCGTCAGGCTTGTCTGGGCTAGCTGGTGTTTTAGCTGGCTTCTCCGCGCCATGTGCCTTCTCGATAGGCTTGATTGGGCTAGCTGCCTTCTCATCAGGCTTCTCTGGGCTAGTTGTTGTTTCAGCTGACTTGTCTGCGCTAGATGCCTTCTCGTCAGGCTTGATTGGGCTAGATGCTTTCTCGTCAGGCTTGTCTGGGCTAGCTGATGTTTCAGCTGGCTTGTCCGTGCTAGGTGCCTTCTCGACAGGCTTTTCTGGGCTAGCTGGTATTTCAGCTGGCTTGTCTGAGCTAGGTGTCATCTCATCAGGCTTGATTGGGCTAGCTGCCTTCTCATCAGGCTTCTCTGGGCTAGTTGCTTTCTCATCAGGTTTGTCTGGGCTAGCTGTTGTTTCAACAGGCTTGTTCGCGCTAGGTGCCTTCTCGACAGACTTGATTTGGCTAGCTGTTTTCTCACCAGGCTTGTCTGGGCTAGATGTTGCTTTTGCTGGCTTATCTGAGCTAGGTCCCTTCTCATCAGGCTTGTCTGCGCTAGCTGGTGTTTCAGACGGCTTTTCTGAGCTAGATGCCTTCTCATCAGGCTTGATTGGGCTAGTTGTCTTCTCATCAGGCTTGTCTGGGCTAGCTGGTGTTTCAGCTGGCTTTTCTGAGCTAGGTGCCTTCTCATCGGGCTTGATTGGGCTAGCTGCCTTCTCATCAGGCTTCCCTGGGCTAGTTGTTGTTTCAGCTGGCTTGTCTGCACTTGGTGCCTTCTCATCAGGCTTGTCTGAGCTAGGTTTCTTCTCATCGGGCTTGATTGGGCTAGCTACCTTTTCATCAGGCTTCTCTTGGCTAGCTGGTGTTTCAGCTGGCATTTCTGCGCTTGGTGCATTCTCATCAGGCTTGTCTGAGCTAGGTTCCTTCTCATCGGGCTTGATTGGGCTAGCTACCTTCTCATTAGGCTTCTGTAGGTTAGCTGGTGTTTCAGCTGGCTTGTCTGCGCTAGGTTTCTTCTCATCTGGCATGATTAGGCTGGCTGCCTTCTCAACAGGCTTGATTGGGCTAGCTGGTGTTTCAGCTGGCTTGTGTGTGCTAGTTGCCTTCTCATCGAGGTTCTCTGAGCTAGGTGACTTCTCATCGGGCTTGATTGGGCTAGCTGTCTTCTTATCAGGCTTGTCTGGGCTATCCGTCTTCTGAATGGGCTTGTCTGGCGTTTGTTCACCTTGCTTCACTAGACTTGTTACTTTTTCATCTAGTTTGGTAAACGCTAAGGTAACACCAAGTTCTACTGTTTTAGTTTCTTTTTTCTCAAGAATTGGTTGTATTTCTTTTTGATGCACTTCACTAGGCGTCTTAACATTACAAAGCTCCATTAGTTGCTCTACGGTAGGTTTTGAATCACTGAGTGAAGTCTTCGTGTAGGTTCTGCTGACTTTAGTACCATCTGGTAGTTCGTCTTCTTCGACAGTAACTATCACTATCTTATACATCACTGTTGTTCTCGTAATGCTATAGTATTTTTGAACAATCGTAGTGATAATAAAAGTTCGCATTATAACGACCCCTTTTTCGGTAATAGTAAGATATTGAGTAATAGTTTTTTCTTCCGATTCACCCATTGGTTTGAAACCCTTCAGTCTTTCTTCTATTTCTAGGTCATCGAAGAATGAAAAAGATCTATCTTGTGTTGGGCTACTTGGACTGAGGTGTCCATTGTCAAGCTTCTCTGGAATTGATGCTTTCTGTTCAGACTTGATAGCGACTAGTGCTTTATCATCTGCCTCCGCGGGTTTGACTGGGCTAAGTGCTTTCTCATCTAATTTGACGAGGCTATGTACCTCATCATCTTGTTTAGTCAGTACAGATACAACATCTAGTTGTAACGGCTTTATATCTTTTTCTCCAAAAACAAAGTCAATTGCTTTGTCATCAGACTTAGCAGGGCTTTTTGTCTCCTTATCAAGTTCAGCAAGGCTAGACTCCTTGTCTACCAGTTTTGCTGGGCTCGGTGCCTTCAAATCGGTCTTGAAGTCATCAAGTAAAGCTTGGTTTGGCTCTTTTTCGTCTGGTTTGACAAACCTTTGTTCTTTGTCATCGTGCAAGGGTGGGCTAGGAGGCTCCATCTCATCAAGCTTGATAGGGCTAAACTCCTTTTCTTCAGGCTTGACCGAGCTAGGTTCTTTTTCATCAGGTTTGACTAAGCCAGGCTCCTTTACTTCAGGTTTGTCAGGGCTAGGCGCCTTTTTGTCTTGCTTTACTGAGCTAGGCGCCTTGACATCAGACTTGACTGGGCTAGGTTCTTTCTCATTGGTCCCAACAGGGCTAGCGGCTTTTTCATCAAGTTTAATGAAAATATATTCTTTTTCATCATGTAAGGTTGGGCTGGGCAATTTCTCGCCACGCCTGGCGATAATTGGTTCTTTGTCATTAAGTTTTACTGGGCTAGGCTCCTTTTCATCAGGCTTTACGAGGCTTAGCTCTTTGTCATCAGGTTTGATGGGCCTACGCTTCTTCGCATCTGTTTTGAAAGGACTAGCAGATTTTTCGTCAATATCGGCGAGGCTAGGTTCCTTGTCATCAGGCTTGACTAGGTCAGTCTCCGTCTCATCAGGCTTGATAAGGTCAATCTCCTTCTCATCAGGCTTGATCGGGCTGGGTATCTTTTCGTCAGGTTTTGCAACAACAGATATAATAGCCAGCTCCGAGGGCTTCGTTGGTTTTTCTTCAAGAATGGAGCTAATTGTTTTTTCATTAGGCTTGATGGGGCTAGTTTCTTTGTCACCAGGCTTGACGATACTAGGCTTCTCATCAGGTTTGACAGGCTTGGCCTCCTTCTCATCAGGTTTGACAGGGCTGGGCTGCTTCTCATCAGGTTTAACAGGGCTAGGCTCCTTGTCATCAGGTTTGACAGGGCTAGGCTCCTTTTCGGCAAGTTTGCTAGGGCTAGGCTCCTTCTCATCAGGTTTGACAGGGCTGGGCTGATTCTCGTCAGCTTTGATAGGGCTAGACTCCTTCTCGTCAGCTTTGATAGGGCTGGGCTGCTTCTCATCAGGTTTAACAGGGCTAGGCTCCTTGTCATCAGGTTTGACAGGGCTAGGCTCGTTCTCGTCAGGTTTGATAGGGCTGGGCTGCTCCTCATCAGGTTTGACTGGGCTAGGCTCCTTATCATCTGGTTTGATAGGGCTGGGCTGCTTCTCATCAGGTTTGACAGGGCTAGGCTCCTTCTCATCAGGTTTGACAGGGCTATATTCTTTCTGTTCGTATGTTGTATCTGGCAGAGTTTTACCTAACGTTAATCCAAGACCCGTCGTTAAATCCTCATCCGTTACTGGGGTAGGTTCTTTAACTTCAATTTTCACTGTGCTTTTCTTGGGCCTCATGTCAGCAATGGATACTTCTTTAAAGGTTTTACTGGATTTTGTACCATCTGTATGTTCGTCTGCCTCCCTAGAGATTACAGTGATTTTATATTTAGTTATAGTTCTACTTATATTGGAGTATTCTTGAATGATTGTATTTATTATTGTTTTTCTTTTAATGACGAGACCATATTCAGTAACAGTAACAATCTGAGTTGTTGTGTCTTCTTCTGTTTCGCCTACCGGTTCTAATCCTTGTAACTGCTTTTCAATTTCTAATTCATCCTGACTTTGGCTTGGTGTTTCTCTATCTAAAACTGATAAAGTCTCTTCATCAGCCTTGACAATTCTTAAATCATTTTCATCTGGTTTTTCTGGACATGTTGCCTTCTCGTCAAGCTTAGCAGGGCTAGGCGATTTCCCATCAAGGTGGACAGGGCTGGTTGCAGCGATTTCAGGCTTGATGGGACTAGCTAATTTTTTTACAGACTTGATTGAGGATGGTTCTATAACATCTGTAAGCTCAGTATCATCCATTAAAGCTGGACTGAGTACTTCTTCATCAGAGTCAACTGGGCTTGGTGTCTTGAAATTGGAAATTAAATCAAGTTTTACTGGTTTAAGCACTTTTTCATTTAGACTTTCCACTATTTCAGTAGACTTTTCAGAGCTTTGTGTCTTCTCATCAGGCTTGGCTGGGCTAAGTTCATACTTCAAAGATGATACTGGACTTTCAGCTTTCTCATCAGGCTTGAATAGGCTTAGTTCTTCCTTTACAGGTGGTACCGGGCTAAGCTCCTTTTTATCAGGCTTGGTTAGGCTAAGTTCATCCTTCACAGATGATACTGGGCTTGGTGCCTTCTCATCTGGCTTGGCTGGGATTAGTTCTTTCTTTACAGGTGGCACCGGGCTGAGCACCTTCTCATCTGGTTTGGCTGGGCTTAGTTCTTCCTTCGCAGATGGCACCGGGATGGGCACCTTCTCATAAGGCTTGGCTGGGCTTAGTTCTTCCTTTACAGATGGCACCGGGCTAGACACTTTCTCATCAAGCTTGGGTGGGCTTGGTTCGTCCTTTTCAGATGATACTGGACTTGGTGCCTTCTCATCGGGCTTGGCTGGGCTTAGTTCTTTCTTTACAGATGGCACCTTGCTGGGTACCTTCCCATCAAGGTTGGCTGGGTAAAGTTCATCCTTCACAGACGATACGGGGCTTGGTGCCTCCTCATCTGGTCTGGGTGGGCTTAGTACTTCCTTCACTGATGGCACCGAGCTGGGCACCTTCTGATCAGGCTTGGCTGAGCTTAGTTCGTCCTTCACAGATGATACTAGGCTTTGTGCCTCCTCATCAGGCTTAGCTGAGCTTAGTTCGTCCTTCACAGACGATGTTGGACTGAGTGCTTTCTCATCAGGCTTTACTGGGCTTGATATTTGCTCATAAGGCTTGAATGGGCTTCGCTCCTTCTTATCGGTCTTGTTGGAGGTTAGCACCTTTTCATCAGGTTTAGTAAGTACAGATACAACGTCAAGCTCTAACGGTTTTGTTAACATTTCTTTAAGAGCGGAACTAATTGCTTTCTCATCACGCTTGTCTAGGCTTGCTTCTTCGTCAGGTTTAACTGGGCTCGCTGCGTCTTCATCTGGTTCAACTAGGCTAGCTGCTTTTCCAGCAGGCTTGACTGGGCTTGGCGCCTTCTCACCAAGCTTAACTAGGGTAAGTTCCTCCATTGCAGATGGCACCGGGCTGGGCACCTTTTCATGAGGCTTAGCTGGGCTTAGTTCCTCTTTTAAATATGGCACTGGGCTGGGCACCTTCTCATCTAGTCTGGCCGGGCTTAGATCTTCCTTCACAGATGGCACCGGGCTGGACATCTTCTCATCAGGCTTGGCTGGACTAAGTTCATCCTTCACAGATGGCACCTCCTCATCAGGCTTAGCTGGGCTTAGTTCATCCTTCTCAGATGATACTGGGCTAGGCACCTTCTCATCTGGTTTGGCTGGGCTTAGTTCATCCTTCTCAGATGATACTGGGCTAGGCACCTTCTCATCTGGTTTGGCTGGGCTTAGTTCTTCCTTCGCAGATGGCACCGGGATGGGTACCTTCTCATCAGGCTTGGCTGGGCTTAGTTCTTCCTTTACAGATGGCACCGGGCTAGACACTTTCTCATCAAGCTTGGGTGGGCTTGGTTCGTCCTTTTCAGATGATACTGGGCTTTGTGCCTTCTCATCTGGCTTGGCTGGGCTTAGTTCTTCCTTTACAGATGGCACCTTGCTGGGTACCTTCCCATCAAGGTTGGCTGGGTAAAGTTCATCCTTCACAGATGGCACCGCGCTGGGCACTTCCTCATCAGGCTTGGCTGAGCTTAGTTCGTCCTTCACAGATGACACTAGGCTTTGTGCCTCCTCATCAGGCTTAGCTGGGCTTAGTTCATCCTTCTCATATGATACTGGGCTAGGCACCTTCTCATCTGGTTTGGCTGGGCTTAGTTCTTCCTTCGCAGATGGCACCGGGATGGGCACCTTCTCATAAGGCTTGGCTGGGCTTAGTTCTTCCTTTACAGATGGCACCGGGCTAGACACTTTCTCATCAAGCTTGGGTGGGCTTGGTTCGTCCTTTTCTGATGATACTGGGCTTTTTGCCTTCTCATCTGGCTTGGCTGGGCTTAGTTCTTCCTTTACAGATGGCACCTTGCTGGATACCTTCCCTTCAAGGTTGGCTGGGTAAAGTTCATCCTTCACAGACGATACGGGGCTTGGTGCCTCCTCATCTGGTCTGGGTGGGCTTAGTACTTCCTTCACTGATGGCACCGAGCTGGGCACATTCTGATCAGGCTTGGCTGAGCTTAGTTCGTCCTTCACAGATGGCACCTTGCTGGGTACCTTCCCATCAAGGTTGGCTGGGTAAAGTTCATCCTTCACAGACGATACGGGGCTTGGTGCCTCCTCATCTGGTCTGGGTGGGCTTAGTACTTCCTTCACTGATGGCACCGAGCTGGGCATCTTCTCATCAGGCTTGGCTGGACTAAGTTCATCCTTCACAGATGGCACCTTCTCATCAGGCTTAGCTGGGCTTAGTTCATCCTTTTCAGATAATATTGGGCTAGGCACCTTCTCATCAGGCTTGGCTGGGCTCAGTTCATCCTTCTGAGATGATACTGAGCTAGGCACCTTCTCATCAGACTTGACTGAGGTTTCGTCCTTCACAGATGGCACCGGGCTGGGCATCTTCTCATCAGGCTTGCCTAGACTAACTTCACCCTTCACAGATGGCACCTCCTCATCAGGCTTAGCTGGGCTCAGTTCATCCTTCACTGACGATACTGGGCTTGGGACCTTCTCATCAGGCTTGGCTGGGCTCAGTTCATCCTTCTCAGATGATACTGGGCTAGGCACCTTCTCATCAGACTTGACTGAGGTTTCGTCCTTCACAGATGGCACCAGGCTGGGCATCTTCTCATCAGGCTTGGCTGGACTAAGTTCATCCTTCACAGATGGCACCTCCTCATCAGGCATAGCTGGGCTTAGTTCATCCTTTTCAGATGATATTGGGCTAGGCACCTTCTCATCAGGCTTGGCTGGGCTTAATACATCCTCCACAGATGACGCCGGGCTGGGCACCTTCTCACCAGGCTTGGCTGGACTCAGTTCATCCTTCACTGACGATACTGGGCTTGGGACCTTCTCATCAAGCTTGGCTGGGCTCAGTTCATCCTTCTCAGATGATACTGGGCTAGGCACCTTCTCATCAGACTTGACTGAGGTTTTGTCCTTCACAGATGGCACCGGGCTGGGCATCTTCTCATCAGGCTTGCCTGGACTTGGTTCATCCTTCACAGATGGCACCTCCTCATCAGGCTTAGCTGGGCTTAGTTCATCCTTTTTAGATGATATTGGGCTAGGCACCTTCTCATCAGGCTTGGCTGGGCTTAATACATCCTTCACAGATGGCGCCGGGGTAGGCACCTTCTCACCAGGCTTGGCTGGACTCAGTTCATCCTTCACTGACGATACTGAGCTTAGGACCTTCTCATCAGGCTTGGCTGGGCTCAGTTCATCCTTCTCAGATGATACTGGGCTAGGCATCCTCTCATCAGACTTGACTGAGGTTTCGTCCTTCACAGATGGCACCAGGCTGGGCATCTTCTCATCAGGCTTGGCTGGACTAAGTTCATCCTTCACAGATGGCACCTCCTCATCAGGCATAGCTGGGCTTAGTTCATCCTTTTCAGATGATATTGGGCTAGGCACCTTCTCATCAGGCTTGGCTGGGCTTAATACATCCTCCACAGATGACGCCGGGCTGGGCACCTTCTCACCAGGCTTGGCTGGACTCAGTTCATCCTTCACTGACGATACTGGGCTTGGGACCTTCTCATCAAGCTTGGCTGGGCTCAGTTCATCCTTCTCAGATGATACTGGGCTAGGCACCTTCTCATCAGACTTGACTGAGGTTTTGTCCTTCACAGATGGCACCGGGCTGGGCATCTTCTCATCAGGCTTGCCTGGACTTGGTTCATCCTTCACAGATGGCACCTCCTCATCAGGCTTAGCTGGGCTTAGTTCATCCTTTTTAGATGATATTGGGCTAGGCACCTTCTCATCAGGCTTGGCTGGGCTTAATACATCCTTCACAGATGGCGCCGGGGTAGGCACCTTCTCACCAGGCTTGGCTGGACTCAGTTCATCCTTCACTGACGATACTGAGCTTAGGACCTTCTCATCAGGCTTGGCTGGGCTCAGTTCATCCTTCTCAGATGATACTGGGCTAGGCATCCTCTCATCAGACTTGACTGAGGTTTCGTCCTTCACCGATGGCACGGGGCTGGGTATTTTCTCATCAGGCTTGGCTAGACTAAGTTCATCCTTCACAGATGGCACCTCCTCATCAGGCTTAGCTGGGCTTAGTTCATCCTTTTCAGATGATATTGGGCTAGGCACCTTCTCATCAGGCTTGGCTGGGCTTAATACATCCTTCACAGATGGCGCCGGGCTGGGCACCTTCTCACCAGGCTTGGCTGGACTCAGTTCATCCTTCACTGACGATACTGGGCTTGGGACCTTCTCATCAGGCTTGGCTGGGCTCAGTTCATCCTTTTCAGATGATACTGGGCTGAGCACCTTCTCATTAGACTTGACTAAGGTTTCGTACTTCACAAATGACATCGGACTTGGCACCTTTTCATCAGGCTTGGGTGGGCTAGGTTCATGCTTCAGAGATGATACTGGACTGGGCACCGTCTCATCAGGCTTGGGTGGACTAAGTTTATCCTTCAAAGATGGCACTGGGCTGAGCACTTTTTCATCAAGTTTAGCTGGGCTTAGTTCATCCTTTTCAGATGATACTGGGCTGGGCACCTTCTCGTCAGGTTTGATGGGGCTAAGTTCTTCTTTTTCAGTTGAAATTTGGCTTGGGGCTTTTTCATTATGTCCAACTGGGCTCAGTGGCTTCTCATCAGGCTTTGCTGCGCTAGGCGCCTTCTCGTCCGGCTTAGCTGGGGTTTGTACCGTTTCACCAGGCTTAATTGAAGTAAATGGCTTATCATCAGGCTTGACTATGCCAAGTTCTTTTTCAATTAAGACTGGGCTTGAAGCCTTCTCGTCAGTGTCACCTGGACTAGGTGGCTTTTCAGCAAGTTTGACTGGGCTGTGTGCCTTCTCATCAGTCTTAATTAGGCTTGGTGCCGTGTCATCAGGTTTGACTTGGCTAACTTTCTTAACATCTAGCTTATCCATGCTAGGTTCCTTATCATCCAGGTGGAGAGGGACCGAGCAAAGTTCTTCTTTTTCGGACGAGACTGGACTTGGTTCCTTCGATATTTTCTTTTCAAATTCTTTTATTTCAACTGTCTCTAATTCTGGACTGAGTTCTTCCAGTTTTTTATGTTGAAGTAATTTATCGGAAATACATTCTTTTGTCTTGCCAATCGTTTCGTCAAATTTGTTTAATAGAGTTTTTGCGACTGTCGCTTTTTCTACTGTTAATTCTTCAGATTTCCTTAATAAATCTTCACCATCGATTTCCTTTTCCATTTGTTTGATGCCATGAATATCTTTTTCTAGACCAACTTGCTTGTCATCAAGTTTGTCAGAAATGATATCTTTTTTCGTGAATTCATCAAGTTTTTCTTTTGGTTTTAAGTCTTGTTCTGTATCAATAGAATCGTCAGATCCGATTGAGGGTTTGGCAATATCTTTGATTTCGATATCAAGTGATTTCAATGCAACAATTGCTTTGTCTACAGTTGCTAATACTTTGTGGGTAATTTTTTCATCTGCTTCTTTTTCAGAAATCAGTTTTTTCATATCTTCTTTGGCTGATAATGGGCTTGGAACTCGTTGTGAGTCCGAGTCTTCTGTGTGACTATCTTTCATAGCGTCAAGAAGTTCTTTTTCTGTAATCAAGTCACGATCTGCACTTATGATATCATGTGTTTCCTTCGTGGCTTTGGCAAGACTCAGTTTTCTTTCAGTATCTTTCACTGTGTCTAGCACAAGTTTAGGGCTTAGTATTTCATCTTCAGACTGATCTTGTGTGTCGGTGCGTATAGTGAGTTCTTTTGTAATTTTTTCATGTGTAAAGTCATCTTTCATTTTAATACCTTGATCCACTTCTTCCCTTATCTGAGCCTCTTTCTCTGGACTAGGTTCTTTTACAGGAACTTTGCTGAGAACGGCGTCAGAAATTTTAAGGACTTGTGGTTTCTCATCGATGGTGATTTTTTGTTTCTCTACTTTATCTGCTTCTAAAATATGTGACAGTTTAGATTCTTCCACTGGACTTTCTTTAGTGTCGTCTACTTTCTCTTCTGTAGAAATAGTTTCAAGTTTTTCGTAAGCTTCATCCAGAAGATCTTTGTCAACGAGAACAAAGCCATCTTCATCCAAGTGCTCTTCCTTTTTATCTTTATGTTTTTCGTCTACTTCTATTGGCACGCTTTTATCTTTTTCAATTGGGGTTACCGTTTCATGTGGTTTAATTGTACTTGGTGTCTTCTCTTTTGTTGCAGGGGAACTAAGTTCCTTCTCATCAGGTGTTATCGCTTCAGGTTTGAGTGCGCTTGGCTCTTTTTCGTCAGTTTTAACTGGGCTTTCCTCCATCACATCAGGCTTGACTGGACTAGGCTCTATTACATCAGCCTTGACTGGGCTTGCTGCCTTTTCAACAGGTTCGACCGGACTAGGCACCTTGTTGTCTAATTTGATTGGGCTTACTACTTTCTCAGCACGTTCAGCTTGAGGTGTACTTGCATCGGTATCTTCAATATCTGGTTTCAGTAAACATATTCCTTTCTCTGGGCTGAGTTTAGGCTTATTATCAGCAAGAGTAATAGTTCTAAAAGTTCGGGTCTTAATAGTGCCATCGGGAAGTTCATCTTCTTCAGTAGTCACAACTATCGTTTTGTACAGCAGATTTGTTCTAGTTATATTGCTATATTCCTGGATGATCGTCTTAATGGTAATTTTTCGTTTTATAACGATACCATTTTCAGTAATAGTTACGAAATGAGTTCTAGTATCTTCTTCTGGTTTTCCTACTGATTCGAAACCTTTAAGACTTTCGTCAAGTAACTTTTCTTTAGGAGTGACAAGCTTATCTAAGCTTGTTATTGATTCTTTTTCATTCTCATCTGGCGTTTGAGGACTAGGCGCCTTTTCATCAGGTTTGACCGGACTACGTTCCTTTTCATCAGGTTTCACCGGGCAAGTCAACTTTTCATCAGGTTTCATTGGACTAGGTTCTTTCTCATCAGGTTTGACCGGGCTAGGTTCCTTTTCATCAGGTTTGACTAGGGAAGGTGCTTTTTCGTGTTCTTTAATCGGGCTAGGTTCTTTTTCATCAGGTTTGCTGGTAATAAAGCTAAAATCAACTGGTTTTATCACTTTCTCAACAGATGTAATACTTGAAACATCTTCATCAGTTCCTGAAAGACATAATTCCTTTTCTTCAGGTTTAATTGGACTATCCTCTAGCATGACAAGGCTTGGCTTCGTTACGTCCGACTTGATTGGGCTAGGGGTTTTCTCGTCAGGTTTGACTGGGCATGGTTCTTTCTCACCCAGCTTTACCGGGCTAGGCAACATATCATTAAGTTTGATTGGGCTGGTCTCTTTATCCTCAAGTTTATCAGGGCTAGGCGTTTTTTCACCAAGTTTGACAGGGCTCGGCGCGTTTTCGTCTGGCTTGACGGGACTTATTTTATGAACGTCAAATTTAACAGGACTAGGTTCTTTTTCATCAGGTTCACTGGGAATAAAACTAAGATCTACTTGTTTTGTCACTTTCTCTACAGATGTTATACTGGAAACATCTTCATCAGTTTCTGAAAGACTTAATTCCTTTTCGTCAAATTTTATTGGACTGTATGTCTTCTCCTCAGGTGTGTAAAGGCTTGGCTTTCTTTCGTCTTGCTTGACTGGGCTGAAAGTCTTCTCGTCAGGTTTGACTGGACTAGGTTCTTTCTTGTCGAGATGTGTTGTAATTGGTGCTTTTCCTTCTAGCGTCATTAAGCTTGGCTTTCTTCCATCAGGTTTGACTGAAATTGGTTCTTTCTCGTCAAGGTGAACTAGGCTTGGTGATTTCTTCTCTGGTGTAATAAGGCTTGGTTTCGTTTCATCAGGCTTAACTGGGCTTGGCTCTTTCTCGTCAATATGTACTGGACTAGGTGCCTTATCCTCTGGTGTGATAAGGCTTGGTTTCCTCTCGTCAGGCTTGACTGGCCTTTGCTCTTTCTCGTCAAGACATACTGGACAAGGTGCTTGTTCCTCTGGTGTGATAACAATTGGTTTCCTTTCATCAGGCTTGACTGGGCTTGGTTCTTTCTCGTCGGGCTTGTCTGGGATTGGCTCTTTCGCGTCAAGATGTACTGGACTAGGTGCCTTGTCCTCTGGTGTGATAACAATTGATTTCCTTTCATCAGGCTTGACATTGCTTGGCTCTTTCTCTTCAAGCTTGACTGGGCTTGGCTCTTTCTCGTCAGGCTTCACCGGGATTGCTTCTTTCTGGTCAAAATGTACTGGACTACGTACTTTCTCATCTGGTGTGATAAGACTTGGTTTTCTGTCGTCAAGCTTAACTGGGCTTGGCTTTTTCTCTTCGGGCTTGTCTGGATTTGGCTCTTTCTCGTCAAGATTTACTGTAATAGGTGCTTTTTTCTCTGGTGTGATTAGACTTGGTTTCCCTTCAGTAGGCTTGACTGGGCTTGGCACTTTCTCGTCAGGCTTGACTGGGATTGGCTCTTTCTCGTCAAGATGTACTGGACTAAGTGCCTTCTCCTCTGGAGTGATAAGGCTTGGTTTCCTTTCATCAGACTTGATTGGGCTTGACTCTTTCTCATCAGTCTTGACTGAGGTTGGCTCTTGCTCATCAAGCTTAACTGGGCTTGGCTCTTTCTCGTCGGGCTTAACTGGGCTTGACTCTTTCTCGTCAGGCTTGACTGGCATTGGCTTTTTCTCGTCAAGACGTTCTGGACTAGGTGCCTTCTCCTCTGGTGTGATAAGGCTTGGTTTCCTTTCATCAGACTTGACTGGGCTTGGCTCTTTCTCATCAGGCTTGACTGGGCTTGGCACTTTCTTGTCAGGCTTGACTGGTATTGGTTCTTTTTCGCCAAGATGTACTGGACTAGGTGCCTTCCCCTCTGGTGTGATAAGACTTGGTTTCCTTTCATCGGACTTGACTGGGCCTGCCTCTTTCTCATCAGGCTTGACTGAGGTTGGCTCTTGCTCATCAAGATTTACTGGGCTTGGCTCTTTGTCGGCAAGCTTAACTTGACATGACTCTTTCTCGTCAAGATGTACTGGACTAGGTGCTTTTTCCTCTGCTGTGATTAGACTTGGTTTCCCTTCAGTAGGTTTGACTGGGCTTGGCACTTTCTCGACAAGATGTAGATGACTAAGTGGTTTCTCTTCTGGTGTGATGAGGCTCGGTTTCCTTTCGTCAGACTTGACTGGACTTGGCTCTTTCTGGTCTTGCTGAAGTGGGCTTGCCTCTCTTTCGTCAGGCTTGGGGCTTGGCTCTTTCTCATCAGGCTTGACTGGGCTTGTCTCTTTCTCGTCAGGCTTGACTGGGGTTGGCTCTTGCTTACCAAGCTTAACTGGGCTTGGCTCTTTCTTGTCGGGCAGAACTGGGCTTGGCTCTCTCTCGTCAGGCTTGTGTGGGCTTGGCTCTTTCTCGTCATGATGTACTGGACTAGGTGCCTTCTCCTCTGGTGTGATAAGGCTTGGTTTCCTTTCATCAGACTTGACTGTGCTTGGCTCTTTCTCATCAGGCTTGACTGGGGTTGGCTCTTTCTCGTCAGGCTTGAGTGGGCTTGGCTCTTTCTCGTCAACATGTACTAGACTAGGTGCCTTCTCCTCTAGTGTGATAAGGATTGGTTGCCTCCCATCAGACTTGACTGGGCTTGGCTCTTTCTCATCAGGCTTGACTGGGCTTGGCTCTTTCTCATCAGGCGTATTAGGGCTTGGCTCTTTCTCATCAAGATGTGCTGGACGAGGCGCCTTCTGATCTGGTGCGATAAGGCTTGCTTTCCTTTCATCAGACTTGACTGGCCTTGACTCTTTCTCATCAGGTTTGACTTGGCTTGGCTCTTTCTCGTCAGGCTTAACTGGGCTTTGCTCTTTCTCGTCACGATGTACTGGACTAACTGCTTGTTGCTCTGGTGTGATTAGACTTGGTTTCCGTTCAATAGGCTTAAGTGGGCTTGGCACTTTCTCGTCAAGATGTACTGGACTGGGTGCTTTTTCTTTTGGTGTAATTAGGCTTGGTTTCGTTTCGGCAGATTTGACTGGGCTTGGCTCTGTCTCGTCAATATATAAAGGACTAGGTGCTTTTTCCTCTGGTGTGATTAGACTTGGTGTCCCTTCAGTAGGCTTGACTGGACTTGGCACTTTCTCGTCAAGATGTACTGGACTAGGTGCCTTCTCGTCTGGTGTGATGAGGCTTGGATTCCTTTCATCAGACTTGACTGGGCTTGGCTTTATCTCGTCAGGCTGAACCGGGCTTGGCTCTCTCTCGTCAGGCTTGGGGCTTTGCTCTTTCTCATCAGGCTTGACTTGGCTTGGGTCTTTCTCGTCAGGCTTGTGTGGGCTTTGCTCTTTCTCGTCACGATGTACTGGACTAACTGCTTTTTGCTCTGGTGTGATTAGACTTGGTTTCCGTTCAGTAGGCTTAAGTGGGCTTGGCACTTTCTCATCAAGATGTACTGGACTAGATGCTTTTTCTTTTGGTGTAATAAGGCTTGGTTTCCTTTCGTCAGACTTGACTGGGCTTGGCTCTTCCTCATCAGGCTTGACTGGGGTTGCCTCTTGCTCGGCAAGCTTAACAAGGCTTGGCTCTTTCTCGTCGGGCTGAACTGGGCTTCGCTCTTTCTCGTCAGGCTTGTGTGGGCTTAGCTCTTTCTCAGCAAGCTTAACTGGGCTTGGCTCTTTCACGTCAGGCTTAACTGAGCTTTGCACTTCATTAACTGCTTTTTGCTCTGGTGTGATTAGACTTGGTTTCCGTTCAGTAGGCTTAAGTGGGCTTGGCACTTTCTCGTCAAGATGTACTGGACTAGGTGCTTTTTCTTTTGGTGTAATTAGGCTTGGTTTCGTTTCGGCAGACTTGACTGGGCTTGGCTCTTTCACGTCGGGCTGAACTGGGCTTGGCTCTGTCTCGTCAATATATACCGGACTAGGTGCTTTTTCCTCTGGTGTGATTAGACTTGGTTTCCCTTCAGTAGGCTTGACAAGGCTCGGCACTTTCTCGTCAAGATGTACTGGACTAGGTGCCTTCTCCTCTGGTGTGATGAGGCTTGGTTTCTTTTCGTCAGTCTTGACTGGGCTTGGCTCTTTCTCGTCAGGCTGAACTGGGCTTGGCTTTCTCTCGTCAGGGTTGGGGCTTGGCTCTTTCTCGTCAAGCTTGACTGGGCTTGGCTCTTTCTCAGCAGGCGTAACTGGGCTTGGCACTTTTTCGTCAAGATGCACTGGACTAGGTGGCTTCTCCTCTGATGTGATGAGGCTTGGTTTCCTTTCGGCAGACTTGACTGGGCTTGGCTCATTCTCGTCAGGCTGAACTGGGCTTGGCTCTTTTTCGTCAAGATGCACTGGACTAGGTGGCTTCTCCTCTGATGTGATGAGGCTTGGTTTCCTTTCGGCAGACTTGACTGGGCTTAGCTCTTTCTCATCAGGCTTGACTGGGCTTGGCACTTTCTCGTCAGGCTTGACTGGGATTGGCTCTTTTTCGTCAAGATGTACTGGACTAGGTGCCTTGTCCTCTGGTGTGATGAGGCTAGGTTTCCTTTCGCCAGACTTGACTGGGCTTGTCTCTTTCTCGTCAGGCTTGACTGGGCTTGGCTCTTTCACAGCAGGCGTAACTGGGCTTGGCACTTTCTCGTCAGGCTGAACTGGGCTTGGCTCTCTCTCTTCAGGCTTGGGGCTTGGCTCTTTCTCATCAGGCTTGACTGGGCTTGGCTCTTTCTCAGCAGGCGTAACGGGGCTTGGCACTTTCTCGTCAAGATGTATTAGATTAGGTGCCTTATCCTCTGATGTGATGAGGCTTGGTTTCTTTTCGGCTGACTTGACTGGGCTTGGCTCTTTCTCGTCGGGCTGAACTGGGCTTGGCTCTCTCTCGTCAGGCTTGATTGGGATTGGCTCTTTTTCGTCAAGATGTACTGGACTAAGTGCCTTCTCCTCTGGTGTGATGAGGCTTGGTTTCCTTTCGTCAGACTTGACTGGGCTTGGCTCTTTTTCGTCAGGCTGAACTGGGCTTGGCTCTCTCTCTTCAGGCTTGGGGCTTGGCTCTTTCTCATCAGGCTTGACTGGGCTTGGCTCTTTCTCAGCAGGCGTAACTGGGCTTGGCACTTTCTCGTCAAGATGTACTGGACTAGGTGCCTTCTTTTCTGATGTGATGAGGCTTGGTTTCCTTTCGGCAGACTTGACTGGGCTTGGCTCTTTCTCATCGGGTTGAACTGGGCTTGTCTCTCTATCGTCAGACTTGGGGCTTGGCTCTCTCTCGTCAGACTTGGGGCTTGGCTCTTTCTCAGCAGTCATAACTGGGATTAGCTCTATTTCGTCAAGATGTACTGGACTAGGTGCCTTCTCCTCTGGTGTGATGAGGCTTGGTTTCCTTTCGTCAGACTTGACTGGGCTTGGCTCTTTCTCATCAGGCTTGACTCGGCTTGGCTCTTTCTCGTCAGTCTTGACTGGGCTTAGCTTTTTGTAGTCAGCCTTGACTGGGCTTGGTTCTTTGTCGTCAGGCTTGACTAGGCTTGGCTCTTTCTCATCAGGCTTGACCGGGCTTGACTCTTTCTCTTCAAAATGTACTGAACTAGGTACTTTCTCATCTAATGTGATAAGCCTTGGTTTTCTGTCGTCAAGCTTGACTGAGCTAGGCTCTTTCTCGTCAGGTTTGACTGAGTTTGCCTCTTTCTCGTCAAGATGTAATGAACTAGGTGTCTTCTCATCAGGTGTAGTAAGGCTTGATTCTTTCTCGTCAAGATGAACTGGGCTTGGCGCTTTCTCATCTGGAGTGATAAGGATTGATTTTCTTTCGTCAGGCTTAACTGGGCTTAGCTCTTTCTCGTCAGGCTTCCCTGGGCTTGGCTCTTTCTCGTCAAGCTTGACTGGGCTTGGCTCTTTCTCATCAAGCTTGATTGGGCTTAGCTCTTTCTCGTCAGGTTTGACTGGGCTTTGTTCTTTCTCGTCAATATGTACTGGACTAGGTGCCTTTTCCTCTGGTGTGATAGGGCTTGGTTTCGTTTCATCAGTCTTGACTGAGCTTGGCTCTTTCACATGGGGCTTGATTGGGATTAGTGTTTTATCGTCAGGTTTGACTGGGCTCGGTTCTTTCTCGTCAAGATGTACTGGACTAAGTGCTTTTTTCTCTGGTGTGATAAGACTTAGTTTCCTTTCATCAAGCTTGACTGGGCTTGGCTCTTTCTCGTCAAGATGTACTGGACTAACTGCTTTTTCCTGCGGTGTGATTAGACTTGGTTTCCCTTCAGTAGGTTTGACTGGGCTTGGCTCTTTCTCGTCAAGATGTACAGGACTAAGTGCCTTCTCCTCTGGTGTGATAAGGATTGGTTTCTTTTCATCAGGCTTGACTGAGCTTGGCTGTTTCTCATCAGTTTTGACTGGGCTTGCTTGTTTCTCGTCAGGCTTGACTGGGCTTGGCTCTTTCTCAGCAGGCGTAACTGGGCTTGGCACTTTCTCGTCTAGATGTACTGGACTAGGTGCCTTCTCCTCTGATGTGATGAGGCTTGGTTTCCTTTCGTCAGACTTGACTGGCCTTGGCTCTTTCTCGTCAGGCTGAACTAGGCTTGGCTCCCTCTCGTCAGGTTTGGGGCTTAGCTCTTTCTCATCAGGCTTGACTGGGCTTGGCACTTTCTCGTCAGGCTTGACTGGGATTGGCTCTTTTTCGTCAAGATGTACTGGACTAGGTGCCTTGTCCTCTGGTGTGATGAGGCTAGGTTTCCTTTCGCCAGACTTGACTGGGCTTGGCTCTTTCTCGTCAGGCTTGACTGGGCTTGGCTCTTTCACAGCAGGCGTAACTGGGCTTGGCACTTTCTCGTCAAGATGTACTGGACTAGGTGCCTTCTCCTCTGATGTGATGAGGCTTGGTTTCCTTTCGTCAGACTTGACTGGGCTTGGCTCTTTCTCGTCAGGCTGAACTGGGCTTGGCTCCCTCTCGTCAGGCTTGGGGCTTAGCTCTTTCTCATCAGGCTTGACTGGGCTTGGCACTTTCTCGTCAGGCTTGACTGGGATTGTCTCTTTTTCGTCAAGATGTACTGGACTAGGTGCCTTGTCCTCTGGTGTGATGAGGCTAGGTTTCCTTTCGCCAGACTTGACTGGGCTTGGCTCTTTCACAGCAGGCGTAACTGGGCTTGGCACTTTCTCGTCAAGATGTACTGGACTAGGTGCCTTCTCCTCTGATGTGATGAGGCTTGGTTTCCTTTCGTCAGACTTGACTGGGCTTGGCTCTTTCTCGTCAGGCTGAACTGGGCTTGACTCCCTCTCGTCAGGCTTGGGGCTTAGCTCTTTCTCATCAGGCTTGACTGGGCTTGACACTTTCTCGTCAGGCTTGACTGGGATTGGCTCTTTTTCGTCAAGATGTACTGGACTAGTTGCCTTCTCCTCTGGTGTGATGAGGCTTGGTTTCCTTTCGTCAGACTTGACTGGGCTTGGCTCTTTCTCGTCAGGCTTGACTGGGCTTGGCTCTTTCTCATTAGGCTTGACTCGGCTTGGCTCTTTCTCGTCAGTCTTGACTGGGCTTAGCTTTTTGTAGTCAGCCTTGACTGGGCTTGGCTCTTTGTCGTCAGGCTTGACTAGGCTTGGCTCTTTCTCATCAGGCTTGACCGGGCTTGACTCTTTCTCTTCAAAATGTACTGAACTAGGTACTTTCTCATCTAGTGTGATAAGCCTTGGCTTTCTATCGTCAAGCTTGACTGAGCTAGGCTCTTTCTCAGCAGGCGTAACTGGGCTTGGCACTTTTTCGTCAAGATGTACTGGACTAGGTGCCTTCTCCTCTGATGTGATGAGGCTTGGTTTCCTTTCGTCGGACTTGACTGGGCTTGGCTCTTTCTCGTCAGGCTGAACTGGGCTTGGCTCTTTCTGGTCTTGCTGAAGTGGGCTTGTCTCTCTTTCGTCAGGCTTGGGGCTTGGCTCTTTCTCATCAGGCTTGACTGGGCTTGGCTCTTTCTCGTCATGAAGTACTAGACTAGATGCCTTCTCCTCTGGTGTGATAAGGATTGGTTTCTTTTCATCAGGCTTGACTGGGCTTGGCTCTTTCTCATCAGGCTTGACTGGGCTTGATTCTTCTTCGTCTAGATCTATTGGACTAGGTGTCTTCTCCTCTGTTATGATAAGGCTTGGTTTCCTTTCTTCAGGCTTGACTGGGCACGGCTCTTTCTCGTCAGGCTTGACCGGAAGTGACTCTTTCTCGCCAAGATGAACCGGTCTAGGTGATTTCTCTTCTGGTGTGATAAGGCTTGGTTTCCTTTCATCAGGCTTGACTGGGCTTGGCTCTTTCTCATCAGGCTTGACTGGGCTTGGCTCTTTCTCGTCAGGCTTGACTGGGCTTGGCTCTTTCTCGTCAAGATGTACTGGACTATGTACCTTCTCATCTGGTGTGGTAAGACTTGGTTTTCTTTCTTCACGTTTGATTGGGCTTGATTCTTTCTCGTCAAGATGAACTGGGCTTGGCGTTTTCTCATCTGGGGTTATAAGGCTTGGTTTCGTCTCGTCAGTTTTATCTGAAATTTGTTCTTGTTCTTCTTCTTGTGTTAAGATTTGTTTTGGCTTCTTATCATCAAGCGTAACATTTCTAAAAGTCCGACTTTCTTTGGAGCCATCGGGAAGTTCGTCTTCTTCGAAAGTCAAGACGGTTACTTTATATTTATATATTGTTCTTGTAATATTGCAGTACTCTTGTGTAATTGTTGTTATGATAGACTTTCTCTGTATAGTTACGCCTTTTTCGGTTACAGTGACAGATGTTGTTATTGTTTGTTCTTCAGGTTTATTTAGTGGTTCAAAAGATTTAAGCGCTTCTTCAATTTCTATTTCTCGGCTTTCATCATATATCTGGCTGGGTAATTTTTCTTCTACAGTGCTTTGACTTACGTCCTCCGACTTAACTGGGCTAGCTGCTTCAGAATCAACCTTGCTTACTTCTGTGTCATCAATTTTGACAGGACTAGGTACTTTCTCCTCGACTGGGCTAGGCAATTCTTTTTCGGGTTTAGGCAATTTGTCTTTGAATTCGAATGGGATGGGTTCCGGTTTTTTGTCAAAAAGTTTCATCTGTCTTATAACTCGAGTGTATCTGGAACCATCTGGATGTTCATCCGCTTCAGTGGTCATAATGCAAATCTTGTATTTCATAATTTTCTTGGAAACATGTTTATATTCTTGAATAACTGTTGTTATCAGAGATTTTCTCGTTATAGAGATACCTTTTTCAGTGACGGTTTCTACCTTGCCAGTAGTATGTTCTTCTGACTTACCCAAAGGTTCGAATTCTTTCAGTAGCTCAAGAATTTCTGATTCCTGACCTTCGTCACAAATCAAGGTAGGTAACTCCCCATCAGGCTTTACGGTGGGATTTGGTGCCTTCTCTTCAGGCTGTAGTACTGGACTAGGAGCCTTGTCTTCGGCTTTAGTTGGGCTAGCTGCCTTCTCATCAAGTTGAATGGGGCTCGGTGTCTTCTCTTCTGGCTTGAGTGGGCTAGTTATCTTATCCTCCGGAGTGACAAGGCTTGGCTTACTCTCATCAGGCTTGACAGAGCTTTGCTCTTTTTCGTCAGGATGAATGGGGCTTGGCGCCTTTTCTTCTGGTGTGATAAGGCTTGGTTTCTTTTCATCAGGTATTGGGCTTGGCTCTTTCTCGTCAAGATGAATTGGGCTTGGCGCCTTCTCATCTGGGATGATCAGGCTTGGTTTTCTCTCATTTGGCTTGTCAGGAATAGGCATTTTCTCATCAATATGGATTGGCCTAGGTGCTTTCTCGTCTGGCTTGATGGCGCTGGGTGAATTTTCTTCAGGTGAAATTAAGCTTTGCTTTCTCTCATCAGCCTTGACTGGGCTTGGCTCCTTCTCCTCAATAAAGATTACGGTGCGTGCCTTCTCCTCTGGTGTTATTAAGCTTGGCTTTCTCTCATCAGCCTTAACTGGGCTTGGCTCCTTCTCGTCAGGCTTGATGGGGCTAGGTGCCTTTTCTGATAGCTCTTTTTTTAAACTAACCTTAGTTACAGGCAATTCCTCTACGGTTGCTTGTAATTTGTCTTCGAATTCAAATGGAATCGTGTCTGGCTTTTTATCAACAAGTTTCATCTGTCTAATAACTCGAGTGTATTTAGAACCATCTGGATGTTCATCCGCTTCAATAGTCATAATGCAAATCTTGTATTTGACAATTTTTTTGGTAACTTGTTTATATTCCTGAATAACTGTCGTAATGAGAGATTCTCTCGTTATAACAATGTCTTTCTCAGTGACAGTTTCAACTTTGCCAGACGTGTGCTCTTCTTTGCCTAAAGGTGTAAATTCTTTAAGCACTTCATCAATTTCTGTTTCTTGCGCTTCATCAGAAATCAAAGTAGTCATCTCACCATCAGGCCTTTCTGAAACGGGTGTTTTGTCTTGAGGCTTAGTTGGACTTGTTGTTTTTTCATGTTTGATTGGGCTAGGTTTGTCTAGTGGTAATTCCTTTTCAGGACTTGGAGATTTTCTTTCCACCAGTTCCTTTGCTAAATTAAGTGGCTTCTGATCGGTCATTTGTTCCTCTGGGCTAAGCGATTTCTCATCTGTAGGAGAAATAAGCTTGGGTTTTTCATATGCGAGCGTAACTTTTCTGATGGTACGACTTACTTTAGAACCATCTGGCAGCTCATCTTCTTCAACAGTTAAAACAGTAGTTTTATATCTAAATGCTGTTTTGGTCACATTGGTATATTCCTGGAGGATTGTCGTAATTATTGATTTCCTTTGTACTAAGATGCCTTTTTCAGTGATTGTTATGATTTGCGTCGTGGTAACTTCCTCAGGCTTTCCAGTTGGTTCAAAGCTCATAAGTCTTTCTTCAATTTCTAATTCTTCATCTTCATCGTAAATTAAGCTTGGCTTATCTTCTGGTGTTTGACTTAAAGGCTTTGATATAGTTGGGCTAAGAACTTTTTCTTCCAAATCAGTAAAACTTGACACTTTTTTATCAGACTTCACTGGAGAAGCAAGATTCTCATCGTGTTTTACTGGGCTAGGTGCTTTTTCGTCTAGTTTGGTTGGGATTAGTGCTTTTTCGTCTGGAGTGACTGAACTGAGCTTTGGTCGTTCATGAGAAAGGAATACTTTTCTGTAAGTTCTCCCAATGTTTGTACCATCAGGAAGTTCATCATCTTCAATTGTTAAAATAGTAGTTTTGTATCTTACAATCGTCCTTGTAATGTTTCTATATTCCTGTAAGATAGTGGTAACTGTAGATTTCCTTGTTATTACAATATCTTTCTCGGTAATCGACAAAAACTGTGTAGTAGAGACTTCCTCCGGTTTTCCAATTGGTTCAAATCCAATTAGCCTTTCTTCAATGTCTAGTTCTTGATCTTCATCATAAATTAAGCTTGGGACCTTGTCTTCCGGTGTTTCATCAACAGGTGTAGTTTTTTCCTTTTTAGGCTGGGGTGAGCTAGGCACTTTGTCACTCAGAACGGCATTTTCAGGACCGATTTCTTCCTCCGGACTTATTTTTTCTAATTTTAAGTCCAACTTGGTAAGAACATGTTTAGTAGTGTCGGCGATTTGATCCTTCATTTCGTCAAATATGGATACCTCATGTTGCTTATCAATAGGTAACTCCACTTCAACCTCTTCTGAAGGTGCTTCCGAGATTGGGCTAGGTGTTTTAATATCTTCCTTTTCGGGAACCTTCTTTTCTAGAATCAGATCTTTTTCTTTTATTTCCTTTTCAGGACTTGGTTCTTCCTTGCTGTCAGTTGGCTTTATTTCAGTTTCCTTTATTATGGGGTTTTCTGCAATTTCTTTCTCTGGGCTAGGTTCTTTCTTATCAGCTTTTTTGCCGAAGAATCCGAATACTTCATCTTTGAAAGCAGATACCTTTCCAGCTACTTTTTCGACTCTTGTCTCAGCTTTTTGTAGTAATGTTTTCTTAGGGAGCTCTTTTTCAGGACTTATTGGTTTCTCCTCAATGGGTGTTTTGTCTTTGATAAGTTTTTCAGGTTGTTCAGGTTTTTCTGGAATTTTTTCCTTCTTCGGTTCTACAGGTACTTCGTCTAAGCTGGTTCGCCTTTCAGAAACATCTAGTGTGTCGTCTTCGAGTGTTTTAGGTTCACTTACATCGGATGGTTTTGTATCAATTTTTTCTTGCAGAATTTTCTCTTCTTTTCTCTTTAAATCAGCTATTTTTTCTTCAAGTTTTTCTAGTGTCTTAGCTGATTCTAAGGTAGTGCTGACTCTTCTCTCAGATTTTACTTCTTCAACATCTGCTGAGGCATGTTCGGTTATGTCTGTACTGATTTGTGCTTCCGTAATTCCAATTATATGATCTTCGTCTGAAATCTCTTTAATATCGTCTACTTTATCTTTAATCTTTTCTTCCAGAAGTTCTCGTTTTACTCGCTTACCTTCACTTAGTACAGTTTTGTCTGAAGTCTCACTGACATCTTCTGATGTGATTGACCGCACTGGTGACACTTCTTTCTGTATAGTATCTGCAATTTCATGACTTGGTTTTGCATCGAGGGTTTTAATTTCTTTAACATCTTCATGCAAATCATGTTTGATTTCTTGTTCACTTAACAAAAGCATCTTTGTAGCTTCAATAACACTAACAGATTTGTCCACACTTGGGAAGGCGTCAGGTGATTTACTTAATAAAGGCGACTTCTCGGCCATGATTTCTTCTAAGCTCTTTTCTGATTTTAATACTTCAGCAACGTCAGCTACAATTTTTTCGACTTCTTTAGGACTTATGGGAGGTTTGTCCATTTCTAACTTACGAGCCTCCTCAATTTCTTTTTCAACATCTTCAGGTATTGATGGGATCTTTTCGGGCATACATGGGATCTCTTCGATTACAATAATATCATCTTTAATTGGTGAATCAAGAGTCGTGATGTGAGTTTCTCTTAATTTCTCAGTGTACTGACCATAATCATACTCAGCATCATCGTATTCTTTAACGGGTTTTAAGTCTTTATCAGGCATAGCTGAAACTTTCATTTGCTCGTGGTACATTGGGGACTCTGGTGCTGAACCAGGTGTCACAGTAACGAGTTCAGGATGTGACGCGCCTTGAACAGTTTTAACTACCACATCATCTTGGACTGCTTTTATTCCTTTGTAAGACATAGCCGCATTCTGGTCTGGAAGAGGTAGGTCTTTAGGAACTTTAATTTCTTCCGGTTTACGATTAGTGAATTCTTCTTCTGGTGTTTTCTTTTCCACATAGGTTCTATAGTCTACTTCCTCGTGCAAAGGTAGGTCGGCTACTTCGTCAGGTGTTTTGACAATTTCTCTAATAGGCACTGGTATGGACTCAAGTTTAGGACTTTTTTCAAGTGATAATGGTTTCGTATCGACTAAGCTTTGAGGTGGTATTACTTCCTTTGTTTCCTCTTGGATGTGTTTTTCTTCGACTTGTTGATCTTCTTTGATATCATCAAGAGTTATTCGTTCATCTTCAGGCAGTGTTGGCGCAGTTGTAGCTCCAGATTCGATAGTAGTAGAAATTTTCTCATCCGGTTGAGACTCTTGAACCTGCATTTCAAGAGAATCTTTGGGTTTGGGAATACTCTTACTATCAGAAGTCTTCTTTTCACTGCTAATATCTTGTTTTTCTTCGACACTCACGGAGTGCTCCTTGGATTCAATTTGTTTTGCTTCTGTTTCGATACGAGCTTCAGTCTTTATTTGTATTTCTTCTTGTATTTCCTTTTCCTGCTCTAATAATGGTAAATCTTTCTTTTTCTCTGATTCTTCTTTGTCTTTAGCGTGTTTTTGTAATTCATCTTCATGGTCGTGGCTATCTTCTCGATCCAAAACGGAGTCCTCAGTATATTGTTCAACTTCTTCCTTTTCAATAATCAAATATTCTTCTTCAAATTCACCGTCGGCAGTCGTTTCAGTCTTGGTATCATCTAACAAGCAAGTAATTTTTTCGATATCCGATCGTCCTACAAACTCAATTTTCTCCTCAGCTTCGCTATCCCTGTTAAATACTGCTTCTATTTCTCGTACGATTTCTTGTTCTTCTCTTTCATCTAACTCTTGCTGTTTTATATCATCGATAGACTTTGACGTTTCTTCGTCAGATTTCTTTGCATCTTTTAGAATATCTTCGTAGTTAACTCTTTGTAACCCCTTTAACTTTGAAGAATCAGCCTTAACTGACTTCACTGATTTAGTTGGGCTCTTCATAGCTTTTAATCCTTTCACTGGTGATGATAGCGGTCTTGGTCGGCGCGATATAGGTTCTCGTTTAGCTTTTGTTTCTACCTTTACAGGTGGTTTTGCTGTAACGTCTCGTTTAGGTGATGCTTGTTTATATTTTGATTCAACAACCATACGATTTTTCGCTTCTTTGGTACTTTTGGCTGGCGTGCTACCAGGGCTCAGTCTTCTGGTTTTGGCTTTAATTTTGTCTTTAATCGCTGGTGCGGATGGAGTAGGTTTGGCTTCAACTATCTTTTTGGGTGTAGTTGGAGGTGATTTTTTGTCTTCTGGTGCTGTTTTCTTATCAGTGCTCACTGTTGTTTTCCTTTCTGAAACGGCCCGCGTGCCACGATGGCTGATTTTACTCCTACTCATTGATGACGTCATTTCAGATTTGCGAGTGTCTACTCGTGTTTTCTTTTCTACTTTAGCTTTCGGTTCAGCGTCAACTTTTTTAGCATCAGCCTTAACTACAGAGTCTTTAACATCATCAGTCTTATCAGCGCGTTTCGTTTTCTTATCCACAGCCTTCTTTTTAACTTCTTTCTTTTTAGACAGACCGTCTATCACAGTGCTCTCGTATTGAGCAATCTTATCATCTAGTTTAGTTTCTATTCTCGCAGTGATAGCATCGTGTAAGACGGAGTCCATTTTATCTTCTCTGTCTACGAGTTCACTAAGTAATTTATTGTCTATAATATTTTTTGTTTCTCCTTCTTTGAGGTCCTTTGGGGGAATTTCTGGCTCGACGAGTTTTTCTTCTTTCGTCTTTTCAGTAATTATGCTTCTTTCTTTGCTAGATTTTGCGGTGCCTTTAGCGCTAGTCTTTGTAGTAGTGACTGTGGTTGTCGTTGTGGTGGCTGGTGGCGTTGTGGGAGCCATCTGCCTTCCCGTGCAAGTGGGGTGCTGTAGAAATTCTAAGTGTTTAAGCTTTTCTAAGCCTTCGAATATTTTGTGTTGCGGAGTCGATCCTGGGAACATTATCCTGGTAATCGTATCGTCAGGGTTGGCTGGGCGCCACACTAGTAACGCGCATATCGATACTAAGTTTGGTATCGGGAAATTAAACTGTCCGGATACACTGGCGCCTTCGAATAGTTTTTGTTCACTGTTGTGCCAACGTTTTAGGAATTCACGAACGTATTTAGAGTCCTTGGACGGATTCAGTACGTACATGTCTAGGGTTCCTGAAATGAAAGAAACAACAGGTATAATAATTTGAGTACTTAAATATTATTTGATTGTCTAGGGTAATTGTAAGTGTTGTTAACAGTGAATATCGCCCTTGTAATTTACGAAAGACTTTTTATGTACAAAGTTGATACGTATCAAATGAATTAATTCATTTTAGCAACCTTCACATAATAAGAAATAAGATAACGTTATTGGATAGTGGTATTGGTTCGATATTTAGTTTCTGAACACTCATATAAATAATAAATTTTGACTAAATAGTTCCTTTTTTTTGTCTAATACATAAAATAATGTCGAGAGATTTTCGAAAGATTTTCGAGGACCACAGAAACCAGATCATTCATTATGTACCTAACTCGAGAGGGTAGTAAATCGGTAATGTGATGTGAACATAGAACAAATAATATGAACAGGCTTATTAGAAATAGAAGTACAGTTAAACGGACCATGTCCAACTTTATGGTACAGGTTGATAGGTTCGGGGTTTCTGTAGCAGTGCTGTGGCTTGAGGTTGATATGGCGCAGGTCGGCCATCATGTCGGAGCCCTCCTGCAGCAGCGACACCAGCAGCGGGTCCACGTCCTTGTCTCCGTCGGGGCTCGCGAGAGCGCGGCGTTCCTGGTAAAAAGAATATTTTGGTTTTGAATTTGAATTTTCCTCCCATCTATACTATACTTATAATAAATCTGTAGAAGTGAAAATTCTGTACATTGAAAATATCAAAAAAATAAATGGCAGGGGGTGTTACTAGACCGACACCGAAACCAACTTGTGATTAAAAAAAAATTTGTCTGTCTGTCTGTCTCTTTGTTCAGGCATCACGCAAAAACTACCGGTTCGATTACGATGAAACTTGGTATAATTATTCTTTAATATCCTGGGCACCACACTGGGTACCTTTTATCCCGAAAAAGTATATACAATAAAAAACAAACTTAATTTTGGGGTTCGATCCCTAAAGCCGATTACTGTACCAACCGCAAATAATAAGTTTGTCGTAAGTTACGTCACCCGCAGTGGAGTCCACTAAGGGGCGCACACGGCTAAGATACTATAATATTTTATCTTAAGATACATTATCGCTCGCCATACAATTCAATGGACTACCAGTCACGACGAAGATAATAAATAATATTTCATATTTACGTATCTTCAGATGAAATTGTATGGCGAGCGATATTGTATCTACGAGTATATCTATAAAATTCAAAGTCCTGACTGACTGACTGATATACCAACGCACGCACAGCCTAAACCGCTGGTCCTAGAGACATGAAATTTGGAGGGTGTGTTCTTTGTGATGAGTAGGTATCCACTAAGAAAGGGTTTTTCGAAATTCCACCCCTAAGAGGGTGAATGGGGGGAGGGTGAAATTTCACGCGGACGAAGTCGCGGGCAAAAGCTAGTACATAATATATTAACAGTATAATTTGAAAATATTTTAAATGCATAGGAAACGACCAATTGGAACCCTGCTTCTGACGTTTCTATCTGCGAGAGTTATGGGAAATGAAATATAAATTTAAAATATTTCATTTCCCATAACTCTCACACATTTTTATATTGAATATTGGTATCAAACTCAAACTCAAAGCATTTATTTCAATTAAACCCTTTACAGGCACTTTTGAATTGTCAAGAAGTCGGCCAGTCAGAAAATATTAAGTTAGTTGCCCATTCCAAAGCGTAGGTACGGTAAGGTACCTATGGAGAAGAAATGGCAAGAAACTCCATGGACACTCTTTTAAATTATATTTTTACAAAAATATTAGTTAAGTAAATCATTAATTTTGAATTTATAATTATATGTGAGAACGATGTCAAAAAAAAAGTACGCTATAAAAGCATCCAGAGTACAGCAAATAGTACATAACAAAAGAACTATCCAAAAATAAAATAATAAAAAATAAGCTAAGACAGTTAAGTGATGACCAGCCCCAACTGACGGCGCTCGCTCACGAACATGACGCATAGATCAGCACCATTCAACTCAACCATTTTGAAGGGAGACATTTTAGTGAGCATGACATACTATCAGCCGCCAGGGCACATTCAAGTCAATGAAAGACATATTATTACCCGGTAAATGGTAGCTCTATAGAACTCACATCTGTGTTATGCAATTATACAATACAAAGGAGATTGAGTTTATACAATGCAAAGATAGTCTTACAATCTTCAGCATCTCCAACAGTATTTTCAAGTGTTAATCAATTAGTTATGGTTGTGGAGCAGGACCAGCATTGAGCGAGGCATTTTTATCAGCAATGTAATCCCCTAACTTATAATATGCCTGCCTGCATAGTGTGCGTTTTATACAAGACTTGAATTTTTTCTCATTCAGTTGAAGAATGTGGGGACGTATTTTATTATAACATTTTAAATAGTACCCCATCAAAGATGAGTCTACTTTAGCCAGTCTGAAACCTGGTTGAAGTAATAGGTTCCTATTTCTAGTACTTTATTTATGTCTTTTACCTCTTTTACTAAAAAGATGCAAACTGTTTATAACATTCATGATGTTTTCGTAGATATATTGACAAGGCACCGTCATGATGTTAATATCCTTAAATAGTTTCCTTAGAGAATCGCGCCTGCGGAGATTAAATATGGCTCTGATGGCTCTTTTCTGCAGAATAAAAATAGAATCGATGTCTGCAGCCCGTCCTCAAAGTATAATACCGTAAGACATGATACTATGAAAGTAACTAAAATAGACTAGTGTCGCGGTATCTAGATCAGTACATTGACGGATTTTTCAGACAGCACAAGCTGCTGAACTTTGCCGTCCTGCAAGTGATGATAAATGAGGACCCCATTGTGGCCTTCAATCGAGCGTGATAGGGATCACGCTCGATTGAAGGCTACAATGGGGTCCTCGTCTATTTACCTTAATAATTAAGGAAGTGTCATCAGCAAATAACACCATTTGTGGTTGATTTTTTAATAAATGGAGTGGATCATTAATATAATACACTAAAAAGAGGAAAGGACCCAATATCGAGCCTTGTGGCAGATTGGTAATTCTCCTCTGTTTATCCTTTCGGGGAAACCAGTTGTGATTTTATATTTTTTGGTTTTTAGTCCGCCTTCGAAAATTTATAACTGTGGATCTGTTATTGGAAGGTACAAGAATCTGTGGAATTGGTATGAAATGACTTTCTTCATGTTATTATTTTGATAGGGCAAACAGGTGGTGTATTCATTAACAGCCGCACAGGTCGATCGATCAGGTAAAGATACGCTTGCCGCGGTTGGTCTGTGGATGGGTGACTATCTTTACGTACTGAGACCCCTACGTTCGGCCTCGGAAAGCACGTTAAGCCGTTGGTCTCGGCTGGCATTCGTGGATCTTTGACAGTCGTTACGGGTCGTCAGAAGCCCGAAAGTCTGACAACCAGTCTTACCAAGGGGTATCGTATTACCCAATAACTGGGTTGTGGAGGTCAGATAGGCAGTCGCTCCATGTAAAATACTGGTATTCAGCTGCATCCGGTTAGACTGGAAGACGACCCCAACATAGTTGGGAAAAGGCTAGGCAGATGATGATTTGGTTATGGAAACCGATATTTGACTAGGTATGTGTATCGTCTGAAACTCTCATAAACAAAAAAAAATACATGTGAAAGTTGGGCTACATTAATGTAGTACCAATTCTGCTCTCTTCGAAAAGTAAAAAAAAAGCTATTTTATATAATGTTAATTTTAACAAACCAGCGTTGGTTTCCTAGAAAATTGGTTCCGTCATAGTGTAACGGCCGTCATGAAGATCTGTCATTTTCACGAGTTTTTGACATTAAGGTGTCAAAAAACGTTAGCTCTGTGTTTGTACAGCCGTTATTGTGTGACCATTCACAGCTTTCTTATAAACCAAAGCTTTTTAGTAATAAGTAGGTATCCCTTGAGAGAATGTGTCTTTACATACCCCGACATATCACATAATAACACTCGTTTTAGAACACATTTTTTAAACACAAAAAAATAACTTTTAAAGTTCTTTTTGTTAGTCGAAGTGGGAGAGTACGACACTGCCGTACGTGGTATACGATCGCGAGAAACTGATTGGAAGGTGATACTATACGCATCACTGACTACAGTAGATTATAGAATAATATGTTCAGACTTCATTGATTTTATTAATCAACATAGGTAATCTATGCTTGAAATCCTACTAATATTATAAACGCGAAAGTTTGTGAGGATGGATGGATGAATGTTTGTTACTCTTTCACGCAAAAACTACCAAACGGATTCAGATGAAAGTTAGCACACAGATGGTTTATAGCCAGTATCAACACATAGGATACTTTTTATTGCGATATTCCCACGTGATCGACACTTATGCGGGTGAAACCGCGGGGCGCAGCTAGTACTATTCTAAAGCGCAAGTAACTCTGTCTATCGGTTTGTCAGTTACCTTTTACGCGGAGCGCATAGGTAGACCATAATCTGGGTTAGGACATAGGATACTTTATATTCTGGTTGTACGTTTCAATGGGAACATTTCCAATCTCGACGCCGAGGTCAAGGGCCGAGGACCAAGCCGCGGGCAAAAGCTAGTCTTACATAAAATTTTAACTTTTCTTGCAAACAAACCCACAGGCACAGCTTGTTTACCGGAGTAACATTACTAAATCTGTTCTATAAGATTCTAAGGGCACATAACCAGTAAGCAGTGTGTCCAATGAAGTGTATCTGCGCAGTGTCATGTGTCGGCCTTGTGAGGGCGTCTGTGTGGCGCCGGTACCCCTGCCCCCATTGTTGGAATAACTCATTGACGATGTGGGACATAGTGGGGCAGAAGGTAGGAAGTTCTTGATATAATTCTAGTTGGTGACGTTAGTAAACTTCTTTTTCCCAGCGAAAGCACTAGGAAGTGGTAAATGGCGGCCGTTTTAGGGGAATTGTCTTGTGTAATATTGACGTTCGAAAAGTGATTTTGATTTTGAAAGGTTGTATCGAATGATGATCAGCTTCAGTTAGTCACGGTAGGAGAAAAAGGTATGCGGATATCAATATTATTATTAATTGGATCAATGCGACATCTTGTAATTCGAAGACTTTGTTATGAATGAGATTCGATTTCTTAATTATTATTAGGACCTATTTGCTTTTTTTCTAATAAGGATAATATTAGAATAAGAAATCTGCAATATTGGTATAATATCTAGCAACATTTTGTCTGATAAGAAATTAAATTCAATTAGGTACTTACTTACTCATTTATTTCCCAGTCAAATAGTTTATTCATTCGTTTTGTCTAGAAAGTGGGTGACTACAGCGGTGACGCTTTTAAAAAAGAAGATTAAAGTCTGACTGTCTAGAGAATGCATTCCTGACACTTGTTAGTGGGACAATTCTGGTAGCTAATAAACATCAAATTCGCAAAACACGATTCGTATGTATGAAACTGACAGGTGTCAAAAACGCATTCTCTCGTCGGACGCACTGTAGCTGCGCTCACCCCGAATAAAATGTTATAAAGTTATGGGAATGATCGTGATAAACTTATTTTAATATAGATATATTTAAATGATTATCATGTGACGTAAGTACTTAACGAACAACATTTATAAGACGTTAGAAAGGTGAGAAATATATTTAATCACATTATCGTATTAAGTGCAGGTTGTACTTTTATGATGCAAATAAAATAAAGTTTTATATAAAGTAAAGTAAATGAAACATATCATGAACGGACCTCTCCGCTTTCACTAAAACGAAAGCTCATGGACATGCGCATTCTTCCCACCCTCACCTACGGAGCGCAAACATGGTCTCTCACAAAGCGTCACAAGTCCGCACTTGGAGTCTGCCAACGGGCTATGGAACGAAGTATACTAGGTGTAAAACTCACAGACCGTATTAAGAACTCTATACTTCGTTCCAAAACACAAATAGCGGACGCTGGCCACACAGCTGCTGCACTTAAGTGGAACTGGGCTGGCCATATCTGTCGCATGTCGCAGCAGCAATATGCGGAAGCCACCACTCAGTGGATTCCCAATGGCAAGAAACGACTGCGCGGCAGGCCCAGAAAGAGATGGCGGAGTGAGCTGAACTCTTTCTTAAAGGATTGGCCCACAATCGCAGTAGACCGAGAAAAGTGGAAAGAGGGAATGAAGGCCTTTGCCCTGCAGAGGGACAACACAGGCTTATAATAATAATAAAATGTATATAAAGTATTAGCACTAAGCAACCGCAGTGTATGTCTTTCGGCTGAAATTATGACGATAATCAAGCAATAAAACTAATCTCACCTCTAAATTACAGAAGAAGTGTCCAATCTGAGGGTACACAGTAGCTCCGGCCTTCCTGCGCAGCACGGAAGCCATGCCGGACATGGAGCAGTTGTTGATCCTGGTGAACAGCACGGCGTCGAGCCGGTCGAGGTGGCGCGCGAAGTCCCACCAGCATGCCTTGCGGGAGAAGCCTCCGTCAACTGGAAGGGACGGCAGGTATAGGTCACTATTTGTTTAGGTAGAGTTCAAATTCCTGTTAAGTTTTAAAGTGACTAAGTATTAAAATCCATTGCTAGACAAGAACCTGAAAAAGTCACAAGACATAGTACTAGGTGATTTATGTCATCACCACTTTTAACGGCAGAAGGCATTGGTGAGATTTGTAGTACCTACTTTTAATCACCCTAACTGAACAATAACGAAGATGATCTATATACTGAAATAACTAAAACCGGTGGACTGACTCCCAAAATACAAGCCGTGACTTAGTTTGGGAATCAGTTTCAGTACCTTAAGTAAAACTTAATAAAAAATAAGTTTAAAAACTAAAACCCGACTACTGAAAAGAATGAAACCAGAAAGTACCTTGCCGCTGTCCTAATTATAAGCTATGGTAGCATCCTATCCTCTTACCGTTTGTAAAACTTGCTTAGAACCCAACGAGCCATAATAACGACGGTAAATTGAGCGTATTTTACAAGGTTTTATAGTATTTCCTTAAAAAACCAAAACTTCTACATAGAAGGTTCCATTTAACTAAAACCACATCTATTTTACGAGAGATTCAACAGCATTAGTTTTACGAGGTTGGATCAAACCTTTAGATCGTCAGTCAGCGTAACAGTCGTTGCGCCATTGTCTGCTAACATCCATTGGGCACTGTTTCTAGAACGTTCTAGTATATTTATGTTGGTAGCTAAGTTTTCAACTGCACGGAGACTAAAGCTAGGGATTTGTCCTTTGTGATAACGAGGATTTATTAGATGGTTACCTAGATGCACAAAATTAGGATTTGTATATCTACATCGCATTCATAGATATATATGCAGATGAAACAGTATCGTTCAATGGTTTAAACCTACACTGGAGATTGTAAGTTCTATTCTCACCCTTCGGTAAAATAATATTACTGTCTTGAATATTAAGCTAACTTGAAAAGCCATAATCAAACAGCACCCCTACAAAGAAAAGCCGACCGTGATTACGGTTAACAATAGGAGTTAATTATTGTACGTGGTTCAGGCACCGCAGTTCGCATAAATTCCAAAACCATATTCAAGTATTCACACCAAACAACCGCCTCATTTAAATCTAATTACATGAATATAGTTCACGCCCTTTCATTCGGAAATCAGCATACAAATTACACAGAGTTTGCCGTTAGGCATACATTGACGGCTCGCCATACAAACGCGTTCGCAAACACGTATCTAATCCGCAATACGATTCTAACATCCCTGAATAGTCACTGAAACGAAACTCCAATTTCAAACGATGCTCCCGGTAAACAATAATCAAGCTTGCATTGTTTCATATTGCTTTTAATTTATTTCTATAGGCACTGAACCAATGACTTCTGCCAATGAGCTTTTGATTCGGGAAATGTAATCGAATGAGGCCGAATGCTGATTTAAATAAAGAACGAAATGTTAAGTTTTTAATTGGTTGTCAGTATGATGTGTGCTTGGCACTTGATAGACTTTAATGGAACTCGGGTACTGGCCATTTTATGCTATTTAATTTCCGTTGTGGTAGAGGCGACGACGTGTTTGGCGATTTATTGCAAGAATTTATTTTTTGTTACTTATCTAAGGTTATAAGTAACGTTAATGTATGCTTGCGAGACGCGTGATTAAGTATTTTAATTAATCCTGGTTTATCTCTAGAACCGCCATGCCTAAAATTTCCATAATTAGAGACGATTGAATTTCCAACTAGCTTTAATCCATCGTCATGTAGCAAACTAATGTAATAACTATAAAGCACTTCAACTAACAAATATTGACACAGTGGAACTCGAAACAAGATAGATAAAATCATCCGATGGACTCTTGATTGAAAAATAAATTGGAGAGGGAATGGGTTTTTTGTTTGAACAGAGAATGACGCTTCCACAGGCCATTTAGTTTTTTTTTTGTTTGCGGGAAAAAAAATTTACATACAGGTGTCGTGGAGTAAAAGAGAATTGAGAGTGTTATAAATTGGCAGGAATAGGCATTATGTAAAAATACCTGAACAAAAAAAAAGTACAGACTTTCAATAAAATACTATTTAACATAACATCATCAATATAAACTTACCCCCTTACTAATAAACGTATTATATCAGATGAATAGTTACACACCGATTTCTCTCTTTCAGTCGTCAGTAATTTGACTTTCGAAAGAAGAAGACAAAGCGTTGTGTAACTATACAGACGCTATACAAAGTTTATTAGTAAGGGGGTCAGTGGACAAAACCGTTTAAAAAGGAGAGTATTTTTTGTTGTAAAGCTGATCTTTCAACGTCACTTTTCAATGTTATTCTACTTCAAAAACATTTTACTAAAAACAAACTTATTTTTCCTGTTATTTAGCTTTGTACTTGCCCATACTTATTTAATTTCGAAAGCAGCGAGATTAATAATCTTAATGTTCCATTATTATTCTATCAAAATATTCCGCAAACAGCAAAATAGGCATGCTACGTGACTACATTACTATTCTAAGGCTGTTGCAACTAAGCCTACAGAAACGTTCCTTGAGTTCCAATTCCAAATAAATTACAAACCTACTTATCCAAATATAATAAACTTTCAATTTGGGTTACCTGCATTTAAAACAAATTCCAAAATAATATAGGTAATATTTCCATTACAAAAAAGTGCTGGTCTTAATAACCAACTATGTACATCAAAAAGAAATGCAAACACAACTAATAACACTCCGACATTATTATATTACACAGAGACTTAAGGCCAACAACGTGACACTTCCAGTAGTGAGGGCGTTTGTATATGTGTGAGTTTACTTAGTAACACGACGCTGCACGCTCTCGGCCGTGACGTGACACAAAAGTCTTAATGGGAAATGCTGTTTGTGGAGTATGTCATATGTGTGTTTTTAAAACTTCAATATTTCATTGTAAACCATCTCGCTAGCGTGACAGTCACGTTTTCCTGTGGGTGTTTGTTCAACATGGCGTGGCGCTGTCCTGCTGTTGGCTAGACGTGACATTGTAGGCATAGGATATAATGGAAAATATTGTTTGTGAAAAATCTGTGTTTTTTAAGTGTTACCTGAGAGCAGGTATTGCCAATAGTGAAGTAGGTGCCGTTGGTAAAATGAAGATGTTTTGTTTGGTCGGGCTTTATAAGGTTTTGTCCTCAAACATACTTGAGTAGGAACTGTTTGTGTAACTATTTTACATTAGCTATCACATAAAGCTTTTAGCACTCACAAAACAGAAATTAAATATTCAACATCAATGTTATTTCCTTTTGCTGAAACAATTTCATTCTACTACAGCACCTCTTTCAACAAAACAACTGCTCAATTACTATTAAGAGCTCTATTCCTCCTGACGTGAAAGCAGTGACGTCATGCAGATAAGCCAACAGCGTGACAGTAACGTGTCCCAGCGAGTTTACTTAGTAACATGATAGCACGCTCTTGGCTTGACGTGTGCGGTGGCTTAATGGAAACAGTTGTTTGTGGGGCAGACTTTATTACCTAGCAGCTAGCGTCAGCTGGTTAAATCTAGGTACCCTATATTTTACGTGGAACTAAGTGTATAAATAAAGAACACTTTCTACGTGGTAATGTACGGCAAAGGGTATCTGTGTATTTAATGTTTTGGTACGACTCATAATGCGAAGCATTAGAGAGTGCTTTACGATCGAAAAAAAAAATTGCCTCATTTCTGCAACTGTTTCTATTGTTATACTTCTGCTAGTACACAGAACCTACCTAATTTATATACCATTGTATAGATAATTTAACGGAGATTAATTCTGTACTTTTCAGAAATTTATTTAATGCAGTAGAAACGAAAAAGAACGTCAATATATTTAAAAAAAAAAACCCGTCAATCAAATGTGAAACTTAAAAACATTGTAGCTTGCGAAAAAATCAATAAATTGAGTATTTTTTTTTAATAGAGACCTTTTACTCATAGGAGAAACCCTATTGAATAAGTAGTATAATTATTTTAAGTCGTGTACTTACGGATTTTCCAAATTTAAATTGAATTTTTTGTACTCAGTGGTTTTTGGCCTAAAACGAGAGTAATTCAGTTTGAATTCTGGAAATAATGTTGATCAACATTGATTTAGTCTATGATGTCGCAAAAAAGGCCCCGAACGTGATGGTCTCCACTTATTGTGTCATCATGACAAAGCACCATTACGCTGACGACCTGACGTGACATGTGGTGGCTTTAAGAAGTTGTAGTTTGCGGGACATAAGATGTTGTTTCCTGAGTAAGTAACATAGTACCAGAACTTATCGTAGACTCTGAGAGCGTATTGTAGCACAGTGGACACTCAAATTGACGTTCTTCAACTGTATCATTCCAAATGAAAACACAGTAAGTCTACATAAGTTCAATTTAATAAACCATGAATCTATTTCAAATCTAATATTGCTAGTTCAAGTAGCAGAAATATGCTTTATTCAAACTCAGTATCTCATGTAGGAAATCAGAGAAAGGTATCGCGCGACTCAGCAAATGTTCGTTCAATGCAAAGTGGATAGGTCAACGGATGAATACTGACTTACGTAACTCTCTCGAGTTCTAAAGAACTTTTTAAATGTAAAAAGTCAACAATGAAGATACTAAGAATCTTGTTGTTTTGGGGGAAAAATCCTATTGTAGGAGATAATTATGATAAAGGTAAATGCAGTAGCACTACAGACTGTAGAAGTGAAGATAATATGACGTATAAGTATTAGGTACTTTTATAAGACTCAGAAAAATAATGAGATTTCTTTATTATATGTAGGAAAGCGTTTTATACACATAAACCAGCCGGAATAAAATCATACAATTATAGTGCGCAGTGGTGGCCCTGTGGTGACGGCTCCAACTTACGAGTTGGAGGTCGTAGGTTCGAACCCAGACAGGCGCTTTACTTTGCGTAAATAATTTCATCACCACTGCTCTTAAAACGGTGAAGGAAAACATTGTGAGGAATCCGGCATGTCCTAGAACCAAAAATTCGAAGATATGTGACATCTGCAACCCGTACTGGGCCAGCGTGGTACATTACAGCCCACTCCCTCTCGAAGAGAGGAGGCCTGTGTCCCAGCTGTGGGAACATTATAGGCTGATTATGCAATTATGATGAAAACTGCATCAATATTCGCTGCGTAATTTAATTTTATTAAGTTATAGCTCTTTGATACAATTTAACCTCATTCATCCACAATTTTACGAGAATCTTAAACGAACACTCATAACAGTCAACGACAACAATGAACAAAACAATTATCTAAATACTCGAGACGTTTCGATCCAAAACTCCGCAAACAATATAACATTGTGAATTTGACAGGCCATCAGCAAACGCTCGAAACCTTCTTTGTACCGGAGACAGCCAATATTTCTTTGGCACAGTACCAACTTCGAAGTGGTTGTACTGCCATTGATATTGTGTCAAGGTTCGAGTTTTATAAGTCAATTGGTTTAGGAATTTTCTAGTAAATTGTGTTTTTTTTCGTGAGAAATATAATTATGTGGAAAATCTGATGTTGGAATGTGGGATATAGCAAGAAGAGAATTCTTGGCCAACGCTCTATGAAGAAGTGTATTCAAGTTTTTGATGTATTGGATGAATTCATAGAACATTCTTTCACTTCTCAGTTGATGCTACATTTGAGACAAAGTGAGGTCGTAAATGCTTCAAAAGACATGACATACTGACTCTTGAACACTAACATTGTTCAAGTCACAAAGCAGTAAAACATACTAAAACTCCAACCGTTTCTTTCAACAATTCCAACCCAAATTCGAGTAAAAACATAAGCAGTCAGAACAACAAAAGACTCGTAAAATAAATTGTAAAATGTTCAACATTGAACGAAGTACACAAAGTAATCTTGCCAATGTAACCAAGAGATGAGTTTTGGCAGCGCGCCAATGAAAAGAGAACAGCCGAAAAAATCCGCATTGAGAGCCTCAGGCGCGTCGGACTTACGTGGTAAACGGGGGCACTATACTTACCGAACCTTAGTCAGCTCGCTTATGTAAGTCTTTGGAGAAAAGAACTAAGTTATTTTTATTTTTGACTCGATTTTTCCCGACTAAAGGTTGAGTCCCTGAGCAAACATTAGCGTCTTGCTGCTCGCAATGGAATTTATCAATTAGATTAACGAGGAGCTTGGTAGCTGGAAGTTTTCTCACGTTGTGCTATTTGTAAAGGTACCGTTACATAGTAATCGAGTTAAGACGAAGTTACTTTGTTAGTAGGTACTATCGAATTAAATGTAACTGAATGACAGTTTGAGAGAAAATTATCCACTGTCACAAAAATGTGGCCATTTTTTAACAAACTGCACGCTGCTTTGTCTTTTGATAAAACACAGTGTTGTAAGCCAGCTATAATTTGCCTTCAAAAAAGTTTAAGTAACACATATCTTTATTTAATTTTAAATAATTAAATAAATTATGCGATGCTATCCAAGAGATTCGAATAAAACATTGGCTAAAATGAGCTAAGCTATAGTCACGCCAAACTCTTTCTACTTTTAAGACTGCAATGTTGAGCAACCAACCGAATTTTCCCTTCGGCGTATGACAAGGTCTTAACTTCGGACCTTCTACAAAATCGACTTACCTAACATATTAAATCCATTGATGCCGAACAGCGCAGCATCGCCTTGCCCTCCCGGGAACACGTAGAGCGTCGGGTGGGTGAATCTGATGTTACCCACAACGTCGCTCGACACCAGGAGCTGGTCCAGGCTTGCTGGCACTACGTAGGGGTCCAGGTATGCTGTGAAGAAGAGATAAATTACATTCATTTTAGTAGACATGTCTATTATGATTCTAACGAGTAGGGTCTGACATTCTGTGGTTTTTAATGAAACTAGCACGCTCGTAACATATATTATTTGCAGGGTGTTTTGTGGTACTCACTTTATCTATAAGATTATGACTGTGTTATCCATTGAGGAGTCTTGTGTGGCAAAACGTTTTTTCTTTTTCAAAAGAAGGAAGAGTAAACATGCATGATTCCGTTTCATTTGGAAAACTGACATTTTAATTATTGTGTCTTGAGTTTCTAGTTAATTCTTACAATGAGTATTGCAAGAATAGGAAATAAGTCACTTTCGAATAGATGCAAAGAATATTCTTGAATCCGATGCATTGTAAGAGGTATATTTGTCGTGTCTGTCTGATTATAACTTTTCTCAATTTAGTATAAACTTGAGCTAGCATAAGCATAATCAGCCTATAATATTCCCACTGCTGGGACACAGGCCTCCTCTCTGTGAGAGGGAGTGGCCCGTAATCCACCACGCGGTTCCAGTGCGGGTTGGTAGATGTCACAATATGTCTTCGAATTTTTGATTCTAAGACGTGTCGGTTTCCTCGCCTTATTAACTCCTTCATAAGTATGAAAGCCCCATTATATTATGAAAGAATTCAAACAAATTTTCTACAAATATGAGACTTAATTAAACGAACACTTCATGCTGAAACTTCCGACAAATTGTTCCAAGTTCTAATTAGATTTTTATCACTAATTAACAAAGGATTAACGAGATAAATGTTTTGGAAGTTTACGAAGAGTTTTCTCTTTTTAATTAGCAGGGATTATAAAATTGGTTGATAAACTTCTTTGTGAAATTGTTAATGTTTGTGATTTATTTTACAGAAAATATTTTGTGATTTGGTTTTCCATTAACATTGTGATAACGATAATGGAGTCGTATTTTTTATTTTAGTATCGTAAGAAAAGATTAAGACTTCGTGTTATTTAGCTAGATAATTAGAAATGTTTGAAAACATCACGTCAGAATCCATTAATATTAGAGGCAATCCCCAAAGCGTGCGACATTTACGGCACCCACAAACTACAATTTACACCCAAAATATTTTAAAATATAAAATGGGTAATTAACAGAAATATGGCCTATTTATCATCACGAACAAAGAGCCATAACCCGCGAACGCGCTCAGGACATAATAGACCGTATTAACATTTAGGCGCGCAGAGATTTGAGCTAAATCCTAGTATTCACTGGGTTTAATAGCACAATACTGCAGTGCAGTGAATAGCCTGCTTTAGTATGGTTGCTCTTTACAGCTATGGAAATAGGGAGTGACAATAGGCAGGGTTATGCGATGAAATTGTCAACAGATCTTTGTAGTATTTGTATAGAGAGGATTAAGTTCGGGCAGGTGGTTTTGATATGAATGGATTTATATTTAACTAGCTGCGCCCCGCGGTTTCACCCGTGTAAATGTCGATCCCGTGGGAATATCGGAATAAAAAGTAGCCTATATGTTAATTCAGTGTATCAGCTACCTCCATACAAAATTTTATTAAAATTGAGTGAAGATGTAACAAACATATAAACACACACACACACACAAACTTTCGCCTTTATAATATTAGTGTGATGTCTTTGAGAAACAACATTCAATGTAGCTAGCTCATAGTAATTAATAGATTTGCTACATTATTTTTCATTCGGATGGAGATAATAATATAATTCGTACTTACCAACTTAACATAAACCTTAAAAAAAAAATTTTAGTCTTCTAGTGTACCTACTGTCTTTTCTCTTGATAAAATGCCTAAGGAGGTTTTTACTAAGAAGCTTTAATTTTCCCCCAGTAATTGTATTGAATATAGTTTCATCTTACTTATACCTTGTCACAACAACCTAACCTACATTTTATACAACCTTGGCAAGACTAAGGAGAACCTAACAATCTTCCATGACCTAGATCCTAGCCTAACAGCCTGCATCCGCCACTACGACCCAATCAATGACCTGGGACCTACCCGCCCTAATAACTCCGAGCTTTTATCAACGCATTTCAAACTTTCAGTCCTGCATGATAAAGTTTAAAGTTGAACGACGGAATTCGATTTGATGCCACGCTTGAGTGGTCACGGTTAATTTCAAGAATGTTGCTAATTATTTTCCGAGTAGATGCTCTTCTAATTAATGTCAAGCTAAGGTAAACAGGGCAGTGGGAAATTGTTATTTTGATGTTGGTAAAACAAGCTTAGGGATGGCGATTGGGCAGCGGGATTGTCCGAAAGGGTTACCGCTGCCCCGGAACATAAAGGGCTAAGGAAGGAACACGGATGGGTTTTAGTCAGTAAGAGTCTGACACTCCCTTCCGCTCCACCCAGAGCGGGAGGGGTCATTTGATGATTTCCCATCCTAAAAAAAAAAAAAAAAAAAGGGATGGCGATTAAGCCATGTTTGTCAAATTATTCGGAGGCCTATCTCCAGCAGTGTTTGTTCTAAAATAAACCAGAATATCTAAACAAAAACATGTCACGTCCATCAAAGTTTACTAAAGGATTACAAATTCTCAATTTAAATCTTCATCACATATTGTCCCAAAATAATTAAAACCAGGCCTTAGTTTCGGGCCTACATTGTCCTGCCTCCAGTGTCAATAGATAGGCGGATTTCAATTTCACCGGATCAAAGGTTAGGGCTACAGCACACGGAATATGTGAGTAAACAATAAAATGGCGGGGCTATTGTAAGGCCGGCACGGTATGCGCTTATTGAAAATTCCTAGGATGATGTGCCAATACTACACACTAATAATGATTTTATATTGGGGCCGATATGGTTGGAGTTTTTGTTCAAGAGTAATATTGGATCATATTATTATGACGTTTATTGGTAAAAGTTTCCGATTAGTTTGTTCATACGTAATAAAACAAGCCGTGAATTGTATGTTTAATCAAAACCAAGCATCGTCTGAATGATGCCCGATTATTAGAAAAAAATGGACACAACTTGTATTCAGTAATTTGTGGATTAGTAGTACCTAAATCCTGTCCAAATTTTCAAAGTCTAGCCAAGCGCCTTCGTTGCCCACTTCAAGACACTCTTACTGGCAATTTCCCGAGTCAAGACTATAGTACCCAGCCCAGACCAGACTGACACCATTGTCCTACAATGTACGAAGTAGTACAAACCCTCTTGAAGATCTTATTATTTTGCCGGGAGCTAATGTACTCGTATCCTATGTAATTTCTTTAATGAGGGGACTACTCGTAAAATATCAGCTTAGTCTGGTAGTCAAGTTTGGGGTTTTATTGCTCGTAACCTTTTCTCTGTTAATTACTGGTTTTTGATGTGCTAGCTGTATATTTTGGGACAAAAAGTCTCTTTCTTTCTCGTAGATACAATTGAAAATATATTGGTGCCTGGTCTACCGATAATGCACAAATTACTTTATGGGTATTAAAAACCGCACATCAGACACAATAGCATGCTGGAATGGGCTATATTACCCTGTAAACGGATTTTTGATGACAATATGTTGTTTAAAATCATATTACTATTATTTTATATAAGTGATTTGGTCGTAAGCATTATAAACTTATGTTTTAAATAAATGAATAAATAAATATGTTTTAGAAGATGCTATTGACCATCCTACGTTATTATTATCATCCTGTATTCTTACAATGTACAGAGTTGCGATTAGGTTATAGAGCAAAGCGGTTATTGAACTTTGTTATCAGTCTGTTAAAATAACAAAATAAACAATTTTACTAAAAATAGGAAACTAAATTTTTCAAGCAAAATAAATAGTGTATATATTGGCATAAAATGAACCACCCTTGATAATAAGGCACACGCGCAGGGCGATGGTATCTAAAATTCAACAGAAACTTTATTTTTGTTACCAAATTAATTACAAACTACCAAATAATCGCAAATTAATTTCAATTTTGTTAACGAAAAAAAAAGGGCTCACGGCTACAATTTCAATAGTTATTAATTATTTTTATTGTGTATGTTTAAAATACGTAATGTAAAATACTTGGCTTCAATCGCCACATTGTAGATCCTGGCATTTCAACGCGAGGAGTAAACAGCAAGCTACGTCTTTACAACGCGAGGAGTAAACAGCAAGCTACGTCTTTACAACGCGAGGAGTAAACAGCAAGCTACGTCTTTACAAAGCGATGAGTAAACAGCAAGCTACGTCTTTACAACGCGAGGAGTATACAGCAAGCTACGTCTTTACAACTTTTTGCTAAGACACAGCCCATCCTTATATCGTCATCCTCTATTCTGATTTAGAGCCCGTTACCTCAAAAAAACTGAAGTTATATTTATGTACATAAGTAGGTTAAAAAGCTCAGCTCTTTACTAAAACATTTACTAATATTAAACTTCAGAATGCTTAACGTTAACCGTTTCAATAAACTTTAAACGGCTAACCGATAGGTGTAAGTTGTGAAAGCAATTTAAAGTTGTAACAAGTTGTGGATACATGCGGATACATGCGAATACAGCCGACACTCTACTAAATATGTATAACTCGGGAGTAACAAGTTTGTTGCACTGTTCAACATTATTGGTTTCATGTAGGAAATTATTTTCGTATTGGAGAAGTTGTTTTGAATTTAATGAGCTAATGAGTAAAATTGTAGCTAGGAGAAAAGAGGGTTGTAATTATGGTAAGTCAAAAACATAAAACGCTGCATGAGTAGGTCGTGGGTTGGAACCCAGACAGGTGCTTTACTTAGTGTAAATTAATCTCATCAACACTGCTCTCTAAACGGTGAACTAAAACATCGTGAGGAACTCGGCATGTCCTAGGACCAAAAATTCGAAACTGACCCGCACTGTTGGCCGTGGTAGATTACAGCCCAATCTCTCTCGACGAGAGGAGACCTGTGTCTCAGCAATAGAAAAAATATAGGCATTATGCAAGTAGTTGTGTAATAATTTATACTGTCTCATGACGCTGGATTGGACTGGACAGGGTATCAACGTGAACGGCGAGTACACTTCACATCTTCGACTTGCCGATGGCATCGTCATAATGGCAGAGAAGCAGGAACTGACCAAAATGTAAGTGGAGCCTCTCGGCGGGTTGGCCTCGGCGTGAATTTGGACAAGACGATGTACGATGTACAATTCGCATGTCTTGCCGAGTCCAATCCACATCGAAGGGTCGCTTCTCGAAGTTGTGAAGGAATATGTCTACCTAGGGCAAGTCATCCAGCTCGGTAGACACAACTTTGAGCTGACATAAGGATCCAGTTGGGTTGGGCAGCATTTGGATAACTTCGTCAAGCCTTCTCGTCGCCTATCCCGCAGTGTTTGAAGACTACGGTCTTCAACCAGTGCATCCTGCTCGTCATTGCATAATAATATGGTGCCGAATCGTGGTAACTGACGGTCGGGTTGGTCCACAAATTCAAGGTCGCTCAGCGCGCTATGGAGCGAGCTATGCTCTAAGTCTCTTTGAAGGATAAAATAAGGAATTACATTGTCGGAAAAGAACCAGAGTTACCAACATAGCTTGCAGAGTAAGCAAACTGAAGTGGCAGTGGGCTGGCCATGTTTGTCCAAGGACCGATGGCCGGTGGAGGAGACGACTCCTGGAGTGGAGACCGCGTATCGGCAAGCATAGTGTGTGACGCCCCCCAGCTAGAATTTATACTGTGATTCACATGACACTGATTGTGATTAAGAATGTCTCATCTAGTACCTACTAACTTGTTATCGTATTTATTTTTATTATGTTACGCAACATTAAAAATAGAAATCGCGTTTCCAATAAGTGAAGAAAATATTTCAAAGAATCTATTCTTGTGAAGGCGACGTCAAATCGAAGGTTCGAGATGTTTTGAAATGAAAGGAAAAGTGTAGGAAGATGAGATTTTCACGTAAAATTTTTCTTTGATGTAAATTCTATTTCGATGCCGGACTTTTATGAAAATATGGAGTGTTTACTGTTTTTATTTAATTTATTATCAATTGAGGCAAATTGATGCAGTTTTAAATACAATTTTGGTTGACTATTGGAAATTAATTATTGAATAGTAGATGTCTGGCGCATCATGAGCACTCAACTCTTCTACCACCTTGCTAACTGGCCATTTCTTTACCACGTTATGAGCTAAATTACAGGTACTTTTATTGATATTTGACGCTATATCTATAATTTTGAAAAAAGAAGGTATGCATTAATAATTACTATACTTTAATAATGAAATAGCTTACTCGCAGTAAGCAAGATCACCTATATGCGGATAAGTATTTGCCCTGCGCTTTTATATTATGTATTAATGCTATCACTCAGCAGGTTACACCTACAAGCCCTATAATAAGAAATTTTACCATATTTTCCGTAAGTCATCAATAAAACATACTGTTCATCTCCAATCCCCATTCCAACAAACCCCGCTCCGCTTACCCCTAACCCCACTTAAACCCACCAGCAAACTTTAGTGTTAGGTACGAACAATTTTCAACTCGTGAAAGTCAAATTAACTCCGCGCTGTATTTGTACAGCTTCCTACCGTGCCGACTGTACCGACTAACTTGGCTTATGACAACAGACAGTACGTCAACAAAAGAGTTTTTATTACCCCTTTTTGCAGCTGAAAGTGGGTAAAAATGAGTGTTGTAGCGCTAGAATGTAAATTATGTGAGTGAATGAAAGTTTGTGTGTTTGGACATAATTTTTTGATGTTGTTGAAAGGATTTTTTTGTAGTATTTGTTGAGTGTTTGGGTTTTTGGTTGCGAATTAGAAATTGTTTACATTGTTGAATAATGGCAGGCATATTTAGCACAAGTTGACTTATAAAGGGCGAGAAGAATAAGAGATAAACGTACACCTACGACTATAGAAGGTAATCGCTGGAGAATTTTGGATGAATAAATAGTTTCCCGAGTTTTTATATAAGTTACCATTACCAGATATTTTTTTGACCTCATTGTAGAACAAAAAACAGTAAATTCAGCCTAAAGTAATAAAATAACTGAACCATAAAGTCTAACAAATAGTTTATCACATAATTATCTAGAACTAGGACAAACCTACAATTTGGACCTATTTCTACCTTCATTTAGGTTTAAATTTGAGGTCGTAATAGTTCAGAGCACGCAGCTTACCTACTTTTATAGTAAAAGAGGCAATAAACAAATGGAAGGAGTGTACTAAAATTTTAACGATATTACTAAGTTCCAGTAGCAGTAAAATTTGATAATTTTAGTACCAATTAGTTACCAAGTCATTTTGATTGTAGTATAAAAAGGTTTTTATTTTCCAATCTAGATAATGAAACTTTATACTAAAAGTTAGATGGGTTATTTTTTGATGAGGATTTCTAATTATGTTAATTATTTATACCTATTCCCTTTTGTTAACCGAAAAAAAAAGAGTTGTTCAAAAAAAGGAGGAGGTTCTCAATTCGGTTAAATATTTTTTTAAATGTATAAACTTAAAAAACAGTTATAATGTATAATGTACCAATTGATGTTACCGTATTCAATCAGTTTACTAATTAACATGAATGAATTTTAGGTAATCATACAATCAACAAGAGCCAATAACTAAAACATCAAAAGCACTATTGAAAGCTACGGCGTGGCTATTTCGTAGCAGGCGCGTAGCAGCTCGTAGCACTTGTCTACGGCGCTACGCTGATTTGCTCGCCGTTTACAAACCGCTTGTCATTGCCAACATTGTGATCAGTATACGGTAGGGTAACTAACGTTTCAGGGAAATTATTGGGATAGTTTTAAATATTTATGATTATGCTATTTTGTTGTATAAGAATATTTTCTTCCAGCGTTATAGACACCATAATATGTTTACATAAGCTAGGCTGAATATTTTAACATAACAAAATACACGAATAAAAATTCCAAAAATAAATTACTCTGCCCTGCAAAAATAGGACATTTCCGAAGCAAAAATAATCAAATAACACAACAAAAACAAAATCAATCCTTTCGAAACCAGATCCCTTAACATTGAGTAAGGGAATGCTTCGTTAAATATTTACAAGGATTTACCGCCCGGTGTGAAACGCCGGCAAAGGTAACACTCAGACACCTACCGTTAACACTTCAAACCTGCTCAGTAAATTTAATTTACTGTAACAGAGGTAATTGAGTTAATATTGAAGGTGTTAGAGCGAAAATGTGCTTTGTTTTTAGGCTCAATTTCGAGGTTTAGTGAACTGTAAGCTTCTATTATGGCTCTAAGGATTTTTATGTATAAGCCAGCCGAAATAAAGTAGCAGATATTTTGTTGCAACCCTCTAAAAGAATTTGCCTTTTTTTACTAGCCTACGCTGTCCCACTCCTGGGCAAAGGCCTCCCTCCACTCCTTCCATTTTTCACGAGCCCGCACGTCCTCTTTCCGATTTTGACGGAACCTATCCAGTTCGTCCCGCCATGTCCTACATGGTCTGCCGCGACCTCGCCTCACTGTCTCACCAGCGCACCAGCAGAGCACCAGCCCTGTGCTATTCGGGCCCACAGATTTCCCTTTTATTACAATAAATTGTTTATTAAAACTTTAAGTCGACACTGAAAACAGTGGTACTTATTATTATTAAATTTTTTATCACCTATTCTCTCCTATTTATTTGACATGTTGCTTACTCCTACCAGTCAACATTAAATATTCCAGGACTTCCCCGCCACAAAGCAGGTGATGCTACACCATGCAAGTGCTAGTAGCGCAGGTTTACGCACAAACGGCATCGTTAGCGCCGCGTGAATGGCACAAACTGAACGCAAACTTGTGCAAGTTGTTGCACAAGTTTGTGCTGAAGCCAAATATCCGGAGTTTCAGTTGTAAAGTTTCATGGTTACTAACGGATTATTAATTGCAGTTTTTGTGATGAGAAAGTGAAGGTTTCTAGGTATTGTTGAAATATGTGGTGAAGTAGGTTACTTAGAGTCGGAATTAATAATTGACATTGAAAGAAGATAGCAAAATTATATAATTTATTTATTTGTTTTACTTTATTATGACAAGGCCAAAGGTCATAACATTAGTTATAACAATCATGTTTACCATGCCTTATTTTTTACTATGAACGAAATGTACCTAATAATTTTTTTTTTGAAACCGGATTGCTAGATATTATAAGTTTGACTTTTTGCTAGACATATGTTTTTGAGTTTGTAATACCCTCTCCATGCCTAAAATTAATCTTCAGGCGATCTGACCTATTCTAAAAAGAAGGTTAACACCAGTTACGTAAGTGTCAGTACTATTCCCACTAATTGCTCAAATAAACGAAATACCTAGTAAGTTCACAGGGACAAGATAAATTCGCCAGTTAATAATAATACGCCTGACGTATAATGTAGTATATCCAATATACTCGCAACAATGTAAACAACTTCACTAGGTAAACAGCACTAAATTGCATCGCACCGATAGCAATAGAAGCTAACATAACTAGAAACACTATCACGACTATTAACAATATTATATTAAACACTATCACGACTATTAACAATATTATATTAAACACTATCACGACTATTAACAATATTATATTAAACACTATCACGACTATTAACGGAGTGGATTAGGTGTTATCCAGACATATTGATTCAGTAATCTTACTTGATTACTTCAATTATAGAAAGACAATGAATTATTCAATATGGCGTTATTTTCTTTTGTTGAGCACATCGATGTAAGTGACAGAAGCATTGAAATGGTCGAACTTACGCATTTTACAGAGCTACTGCTCTAAAAAAGTGAAGGAGAGCATCGTGAGGAATACCGGCATATCATAGTACCAAAAATTCGAAGATTTGTGCATTTATCAACCCGCATTGGGCCTGCGTGGTGGATTACGAGCTGCTCCTTCTCACAGAGGGAAGGCCTGTTTCAAAGAAATGGGAATATTATACGCAGATTATGCTTTATGTTTTACTTTTTTTATTTCAAAGTCAAGAAAGTTAAGACAAATCAATGAAGAATGTTAGATTAGGAAAAGAAAACTATGAATGATGGTATTCGGTTCTCTATTGGAATTAATGCGTAGGTAAGTACATTAAGTCAGTTGTTTTAGTTTAAACTTATATTAAGCTTTTATCAAATTATTAATAGATTTCTATCAATATTTTCTCGCTCAAGCTAACCTAATAAATCCAATGCCAGATTAAACCGTAAATTCAATTTGATTCCGCCTATTCCGTCCATCTTGACATTGACGAAGATTTCCGACTGACCTATTCCTGTAATTTCTATTCAAGTAGTTGATCTTTTGTGGAGGAAATCGGTCAAACTTGTTGACTTTGTATTTTGTAAAGAAATAAATAATACAAGGTCTAAAAAAAACACCTGTACAAACTTTTAACCATTCGGAACGTGGATCTACGCGAGACTTACGGCTTTTCTTTTGAAAAATCCGATCCATACAAAAATGCAGTAACTAGTTTTTTCATAGTTTTCAGAGTTAGTCCCATAGTAAAAGTTGTTCATATTCAGGAGAACTGAGTTTGTCCAGGCATTTTATTGAATCCCAAAGAAACTTAAAGAAATAAAAAATAACTTACCAATAAAATCCTTGATGGCTTGAGAGCCAGAGTCGAGTATATCAGTAGGGTTGACCCTAATCTTGCAATATTTGACGAAGGGCATCTCAGGGAGCTTGGCCCATTCTCCGCCACCGCTAGTGGAGCAGTGGACATCAATGGAGATGGAGTTCTCATAGGCACGAATGACGCGCTGAACCTCGTTCTCTTGGTAAGCATCAGTGAAGTCAGCTAGAGAAAAGGTCCCGTCCTGAAACAAGGAAATACAGGTTAGAATGTTAAATTGTTCAAAATTATGGTGCAAGTTACAGGACGATAATTGTATGGTCCTAAAATAAAGGGACAGTCAAACGCGGGTCAGAATTGATCCTTGCTGTTACATAGCGTCAAATTGTTGACGGTTGTCGACTGTACATCTTACAGGTAGACTGAAGTTATAGTTTCAAAAGATTAAAGGAAATGATAGATTTCATACCAATCGAGATGACCCTAACACGCTTAACGTTAACCAAATTGCCATCTTAACTCAGTTCAGTTATGGTTACTGTAGTTCTAACTCAAACAGCACTAGTCCCTAGCTATTGCTCCATTAGTATCCCAGAGATCGGTTGAAGTAGTTAGCGATCCATCCATCAAGTGTGACATGTGTCTATCGTGGGTCATTAGTATCGATATCTCTTGCTACACGTAGCAGAGCAGATACGTGTCCAAAGAAAAACATATATTTTGTTTTCGGGTGATGAATAAACTACATCACACATCACACCGTCATTAAAATAAATTGTTTTTTATGCACCACACAAGCATAAGCAAGCGTTTTTCTATATCTAGTAGACATTTGTCAAAATAAGCAATCTTTATTTTTTGCAGTATCAGCGCTATTTAGTTGCGTTGGAATTTGTTTTAAAGTATCTCTTTCATTGCTTTCTGTATCACTTGTTTTTCATTATTTACCATTTGTACCTATATTTTTTAAATTCTTTACAAGCATTTTTTCATTCATTACCATCTTTATATCTTTCCATATTTCCACAAAACCCTCTAACATTAACCACGATTTCATAATTCTCAGTATTCCTATTCACGGATCTTTATAATCCATTCTTTCAACAAAGGGTTACACTTTTTCAGTGCCATACAATGGCAATTGTTCCAAAGCCAACATTTTTACGGTCCTCGCATATTTAATTACCGTGCAGCAGTTCGCTTCGCTTTTTAAGCTTCATTATCAGGACTTAATTAAAAATATTTGAACGCCGTGCCGCCGTACTGGGTATGAATTAATTTTGAACACTAGCGAGTATCGTTTTCAGTATGTTTTTTTTTTATTGCAATTGTTTTATCAAAGTTCGTTTTCATTTGTTATCATTTGACTTTGTAGATGATTTTTAATAGATTTGAATAGATTTGATGTTAATCTGCGTATCGTTTAATTTTGATATTTTATGCTCAATAGTCGCTAGGAAATATTCTTTACCAATTATAGTCATAAGATTTATTATTTCAGCTGATCAAAATTGTGGTACCCATTAAACAGCAAATAATTGAAATATCACATTTACTTCATTTTCCAATATATTTCGTATCCACCGACATGATTTATCCGCGCCTTCCGTCACGAAGCAATCCTATAAATATATAGCGATGAAATCCGGTTCCACGTTTGCTTGTAGTTTTAATTTCCGTTGACTCTAGTGAGAAAATGTCACTCAATGCACGTCCATTCATATCATGTTTGTGAAAGAACCAGTTTAACGGTTCGAAATCCATTTCAAAATTCGTTATTTCAATTCTAATGAAAAAGATTTCTGTCCAAATGAAATTGAAATTCGAATCAGTTTCGCATTTTCGTTTTATATCAAACGGAGTAGTTCCGGAACTAGGTGAAGGTAATGAAATGTAGCTTAAATCCGGGAGAGTGTGATAGGAAAGTAATCAAATACGACTGTTCGATGCAACTGAAGAGCATTTCGGATTTAATTTAAAAAACCTTTTTGTTTCAGACACTGTTTTTTGCAAATGTATTTCTTTTAGTATATACATTTACAATTAATCTACTTACTGTACAGGGTGAAATTTTTCGTAGGTACTTTCACATACCTATATAAAAAGATTGTACGACACATTTAAGATTCTGAAATAGCAAACCCTATATTTACATGCATAATATCAAATATACTCACACACTCACAATCACGAGAAGCCAAAATAGTGTTAAAGTGTAGCAATTTCATTGCAAAATTATTTTAAGTTTTTCATTTGTTTAAGTTTCTTTTCCTATGCACTATCTAGCTATATATTATCTTAAATTCTCACTCGTTTGTTAGATACTCTACGGGTCACAGGAATGAGGAATAATACCCTACTGTAATACGGTATCAACTAGTACATGGGGTATTGTGACTGTTACTGGCGGCCTTATATACTGTAATGTCAACAGTATACTTAAGGTAGTAAATTGTGCATAAAAATAAATAAACTTTTCTATGAAAGAGCTGATTTTTTTTGGTACTCCACGAACAATTTCTACGCTGGGGTGTTTACAATCAAGTGCTGAGTTCATGGTTAGAGTTAGTGCGTCGATATTCCTGCCACCCTGTGCTTCCCGAAAACGCAAATTAATTCAATCTAAATATAGGTACCTAAACGTTTGAAACGATTAGTGATAAAAATTCATGAAATCTTCAACAGCTTTTTATTGTTTCTAGTCTCAAGCAATTCTTAAAAAAATATATGATGTTTGTCGTTTCACGTTGGCACTCGAACAAACAACAACACAGCGAATATTTTATTAATTTTAGGATTTAGTTTTACGATTTTTTTTTCATCTGCTACGTTTGGTACCGCGAAAAAGAAATAAAACTTTTTCCAATTAAGAAACTTGAGAGTTCAAATAACAGCGATATTAAATTACTTTGGGAGTGAGCAATTTCGCTCGCAATAGTTATACGGTCATACGCAAGTTTTACTTTACCTAAATTGTTTTCAGATAGCCGTTTTTAGTGCATAATCAATTAAAATTCTGAAATATGCGACGTGGCAGGGAGACATCGTTCTCGCAACCTGTTTTGTTTATGGATTCAAAACATGGTTGTGAACTCCATGCGTTGACATTTTCGTCGGTTATTAAAAAAAAATGGTTTTCCATATATTTTGACCGAAACTTTTCTATGAAACAGCTGAATGTCGATGAAAAATTTCTACACTAGCCCCCTAGCGTAGATTTTTTTCTCTAGAATCATGTGTTGAATTCATGATTACAGTGTGCTCGCAGATGTCCTTGTCACCCTGTACACTACTATAATAATTATTGGATTGGATTTACTTTGTGATTGTTTCATTTTCAGATTTGATTTGTTTGTTTTAAATTCCTTACGATTTACATAATTAGTTGTGTCTACTATCACTGCAAGTATATGAACAGTTTATTTATATAAACATGTTTTCTTAATTTCATACTTCTTGGTAACTTGATGTCTTTCATGGCTTTCAATAATCATGCGGCGAACGTCTGCTACGTATTTCCCACGCTCCAATAATACCCTCATGAATAAATAAAGGTCTGTAAGCCACCTCCTTCGAATTTAACCTAACCTCCAATTATCTTCAGTACATTTTCCATTCCAATTTAGTCAAACGTAACGGGAACAGGGTATTCTATTACATTATTGCCATTCCCCAGATAATGTACCTTAATTTGTCGCAAATGGCGTCCCATTTTGATTCAGATCCGTTCATTTGTGGTGACGTAAATACGTTAATTTCTCTTTGCTGAATTCGGATTGTGGCTTGGAAGCTTTTAGTTCATAAATGTTGATTTAGTTTGGTCTTTGCTTTATTTGTTTTGTGATGTTGACTTTTTGTGGGTTTGTATACTGGGGACTATTGATTAGGCATTTTCCTGAATTGAATACACTAACTTAGTTTTCATGTTATTATATTCTACGATTTTAATGTTACCTTCAAGCAGTTAACAACTTTGATTGTTGAATAGTATTTTAATCTTTTACAAGGCGGATCGATGACCTGATGAAGGTCGCATGAATTCGTTGGATGCGAGAAGCACAGAACGGGTCGAAGTGGCGTCGTTTGATGGAGGCCTATGTGCAGTAGTGGATGTCTTGCTGCAAGATGATAATGATGATTTTATTCCATCTGGATTTACTTCTTTATCATAAAAATCTTTTCCTCTATCAGTAAATTCTTCACTATTTGAAGACTGTTTCTATAAAAGGTCTTGGTTCACTTTCCCATTATCTAATATGCTCGTACCCACTAATAACGATGTACCGTTATAATCTCTCGTCGTTATCTATCTTTCTTACCTGCATGATCCAGGAGCCGTTCCCAGCGAATGTATATCCGGCGTGCACAAGGTGCCTGTGTCGTGTAAAGGAGCTGAGCAGATTGCGCATGCACTGCATCAGCGTGTTCATCTGTGGGTGAATCAGGATCTCTGTCACCAGGTTCTCTGACGCGAATTGGATGAGGCGTTCGCCTGGAAAAGAAGGAAAATATTAGTTTAGGAATATGTTTTTGGTGAAGCTTAGGGTTTTATGTACAAATGCAGTGGGCTCTTTCGGTTTTAATTATCATGATTTGGTTTATTAAAGTAAACATTTCAATACTATAGTTTATTGTGTGTCCTTTATATTTGTATTTTGGTTAATAAACAGTAACTTAAAAACGCAAAAACATCAATTGGTTTACAGAAAGCTAACTATAGTATTATAGAATTGCTGCCGATAGTGCAACGGACAAAGGTGACAATATTTGTAACGGATCTACAGCTGTTACTGTACTTTCATGTTTTTGTATATTAATAGTTACGTAAAGAACTTTTCCTTATACTTAATATTCGTGCTTCGTGGTTAAGTTAAATATTGCGTGTTGTGTGCACATAAAATTACACTGGGCCAATTCTTTACTTCTGACCCTATTTTTTGTTGGTTTATCAACTAACTAAGCTTTCAGCGTAACACACTCTAGGCAATAACATTTTTTTCATTGATAAGGAGAAATATTAATGGATGTTTTATGTATAAAAAGGGTTTTTAGTTACACTTTGTAATAATTTATACATGGTGTGCGATTCACCTCGTATGACAACGGTTAATATGTATAATTAAATTATCATAATTACAAGTTACAACCGCAAAACGCTCACCCTTCAGCGCTTTGAAGTCACTACACATTCTTATCTATTCTCATTGGGGAGTTTGTTGCGCCACTTCTTCTCCCCAGCGAAAGCACTAGGAAGTGGTGTAGGGCGGGCGTTTTTGGGGGACTGTCTTATGTAATTTTGACGTTCGAAAAGTGCTGATTCTCAGCCTAGTTTGAATAAATGACTTTTGATTTTGATTTTGATTTTACATAATTTTCAACTTCAACCCCTATTAGCTTCCAGCTGACACATGTTCAACCTTGAACAGCCCACAAAGCGAGAAAAATATATAAAATCCATGGTGACAAAAACGTTCCGCATTGCGCCATTTCACCAGCACAGTTATTCGTTATCGGCGTCTCCATTCACCCCCATTCAGCCTTTATTCACCCCTATTCATCGCTATTCACCTCGCCGCGTTACGTACCAATTCTACGTCGTTTATTTGATTACCGTCTTAATATAATTCGTGTTTGGCTTTATCTGCGCCGTTTTAGTCGTGTGGGGGAATTAAGTGAGCAATTGACAAGGCGATAAAGTCTGTACTGTTAAGTGTTAACGTGTTTTCAGCTAAACAAGGGGTGAAGTAGTTTTATGTGATGTCATCCCTAGCAACAATTAGACGTGCATCTGGTAGGATCTGGGGTGCAATGTTGTTAGAATACTTTATCATTATTAAAAAAAAGGTTGTTAATGCTGGTTTAACTCCTAAAAGACCAATTAATAATTGGTATTGGACCTAAACGTAGGACGAAGAACCTGAAGTCTTATGGAAGCGTTATGAGCACGTAAACGTAAATTGTGGAGATAATATTATCATACTTCAATATTTATCACTTAACATTAGTGGTTTTTGGTTGCTATTTAATATGAATAATCCTGTATTCTTTTGTATAAATGATAAATAAAAAAAACTTTCAATTAGTGCCCAATTTGAATGCGATCGATATCGAATTAATAAAATCGGCTATCGGCCCGAATGTCAAAGGCCCACAATTTTTTCGGTCTCCTCTCACTAATTGATGTTTCCAAACAAAAAGCTGAATTTTTATTTATAGCTTTAGATACGTCCTTTTTTAACTAGGTAGGTAGAATTGCGAAAGATGATTAATTACATGGTCACCAATGAAAGTCCAAAACAGTGTAGCATTTAACATCATAAAAATCATTTTGTCACCATATTATGGTGCTGATAGTTGATTTTAATTTCAAAAATGGAACATGATACTTAAAGTCGGCAGAAGGAGGGCTGGCAGACCAATGGCCAGCTGGGTGGACGACCTACAGAAGATCGCGGGAAAGACCTGGATGAGACTCGCACAGACCAGGGAAGCATGGCACAAAAGGGAGAAGGCCTGCACTCAGCTGTGTATGAAATAAGGTTGTCGATGATGATGGATTAAAGTCATTCATGTAAACAAATCCAAAAACAAAACTATGTGATGATGAGGGGTACCGTATTACCCAATAACTGGGTTGTGGAGATCAGATAGGCAGCCACTCCATTGAAAATACCGGTATTATACAGACTGGAAGGTGACCCCAATGTAGATGGGAAAAAGCTAGGTTGATGACCAAAACTATCTGATGATAACCAAAGACAAAGTCTAGTCTATATTGACGATGCATTTTCACTATTGTCTTGAAGATTCAACCAAGAAAATACATTTGCCGTACATAAATAATGAACCGAACAATATAGTTACAAGTAATAAATAGAAGACTAAGTAACAATAAAGCAAAGGAAGGCGAGATAGTAAAAAGAACATTTGTACAACAAAAGGCAGTGTAGCGAACAAAGTTGTCGGTATAGATGTAAGTGTTTTTAAATAAGGATAATTCTGAGTAACTCCAGAAGCTTCGAGCAATAGAGTTCGGTACTTCGAAGTGCGAGGTGCTTCGGGAATTCAAATTTGGAGGTACGAGTATTGTTTGAATTTGATAGGCAATATTCAGTTGAGATGGGTACACATTCTACGTGTGATCTTCACACGACCTTTAGATGTTTCAAATATTTTTATGCTCTCAGAATTTGTTTATTTTATTCATATATGTTTTACTTGTGTTAGCTTCTTCAATGAAAACTTATTGCCCAATGTGAATCTCGGATCCCAATAAATGCCAGAAGAAGTTTCACAATTTTTTAGGTAAAATCCTTTTCATTATCTACATGAAGAGAATATCCTTCATTCTGAATAAAATTCCTAAAAGCCTTTTATGTACCCATTATATACATATAAACAGAAACATAATTAGGATCATTATTACTCACCGCTGAAACATTTTTAAAACACCTAGGGCACTCCCAAATTTTCTCTTAACTAAACGAAAGTAAATTTTCAATCAACTCCGATTGTTTCAAAGTTGAAAATGTCCTAATTTTGTTAAAACAGTCAGAGTGGAACAATTCCCAGAAAAAATAATAGAATAAAAATTAAAGTATTCAAATCTAATGATTTTAAATAACGACTGGATATCTTAGAAATGGTTTTGAAATAAATTAATTGGATTCCATCCATTAATTCGATTTAGATTCTTCCATTATTGGGATATTGATTTAGGACTGTTGCATGAACAAGTCTGTAATCTGTAACTTTAATATTATATTGTTAATTAAAAGTTTTGGTAACTTGCTGAAAATTTTATGGTATCTATTGCGGTATTTACAACGCCACATGCGAACAATGCGTCATACTGACGTCACGCAAAATCCTGCATCTCGCAAGCAGAGTTTACCGCGCAACTAGCATAGATACAACTGCCCGACATATCATCGGGCAGTTGTCCGCCAGACGCAACACCCGTCTGGTTGGAGGATCCTCCCTTTTCTATAGAGTACGAGTGAACTTTACTCCCTGTTCCTGTTCCTCATACCTCTATATATCCTTAATATAAGAAGTGTCTTTATTGTGATTTTGGAAGGTAACCTGACAAAAGTGTGATGTAAACCCGAGTTAAAACATTAATGCCAAAAAAATCGTTAGCGAAATATGTTCATCGTCAAATAACGACTAAATGTCGCAGAACTCAGAGGTGAAAGAGTGAAAAATAATTATGTCAACGAACAAAGCGTTTTGTTCACATAAACACAAAGAAGAGAAGACTTGTGACAAAGCCTCGGCGGCTTTGACACCACACGAGAGATCCGACCTTCAGAATGTAGTTCAGTGTTGGAAAATACTCAGTAGGCTAATGTATAGTTGAGGCTTTACGAAACTGGTGTTACTAACTACTATATTCTATCTATATAGATAGAATATACATGGTGGCAAAAACGTTGACGCTCAAACTGAAACCATCAATCCAGCACATGATTCCAGATCCCCTAGCGTAGAAAATGGTCGGTCATCAAAAAACAATTCAGCTTTAATAGAAAAGTTTTTTTTTTTTGCAGTTTTTAGCATTGAAAATGCTTTATCACTGTCTCCGAATATAGGCTCTCATTTAACAAAATAGTGAGATTTGGTTAGGGCTTCGAGAGTTTTAAAGCTATGTGATTTTTTGAGGTCTCAAAAAATGCGTATTGACAAGAACTACAACATAATGAAAAAAAAAATTTGCAAACGTCAAAAACTTTTTTTGGGAAATGCAAATATGTGAAAAAAAACCTTATTTTGTTCATGTCTTTTGCGATAAAAATCGTCTGTATCTCGAAAACTAAATAACTTTTGAGTTGGGCTACATTTTGAAAAAAAAAAAAACAGGACCTCTCCATCTCTTACAATCTAGGTGCTAAGGTGCCCTTTGTGTAGCCGTCGTGAAAGGCACGAGATTGTGCATTGTTTTAAATAACTGACAAAAAATTTCAACGCTGGGGAGTTCAGAATATTTTACTGAATCCATGGTAACAGGTTACGCGTCGATGTCCTTGCGACCCTGTTTACCTAGAAAGAAATATAATTCTGAGATGACGACAGATATAGTTTGTTTAGAAGAAGATAATTCTACCCCAAATACTTAAACGACCCCAAACAAAACCGGAAAAATATCTAAGAATTTTATGTTTTTTTGAGGATGAAGAATGGTAATATTTGAGTGTCTTATGGAAAGACTAAAACTTTCTTGAATGGAAGTATATTTGATGATGATAAAAGTCAATCCGTAAAAAAAAGATCAATCGTCGAATCCGACTCGGCTAGGCAGCGTTCGGGAAGCTACGCTATATCTTCTTGTCCCACACACCGCGGTGTCTCAAGACGAAAGTCTTTGACCAGTGCGTGTTGCCAGTGATGACATATGTCACTAAAACGTTGTCACTCACAATGGGCCTTATCTGAAGGCTAAAAGTAATCTAAAGGGCAATGGAGAGGGCTATGCTTGGAGTTTTCCTGCGTGATCGAATCAGAAATGAGGAGATTCGCAGGAGAACCAAGGTAACCGACATAGCCCGAAGAATTGCCAAACTTAAGTGGCAGTGGGCAGGGCACATTGCTCGCAGAACAGATGGCCGATGGAGCCGAAGGGTTCTGGAGTGGTGACCGCGAACCGGAAGACGTAGCGTTGGAAGGCCTCCCAAAAGGTGGTCCGACGACCTTGTGAAGGCCGCAGGAACCCGTTGGATGCGAGAAGCACAGAACCGAACCGGTCGAAGTGGAGGTGCTTGGGGAAGGCCTATGTCCAGCAGTGGACGTCTTACGGCTGAAATGATGATGATGATGATGATGATAAAAGTCTAGAATATTTCGACAAAGGAAACGCGGTAAAAGGTATAAAGCTAGGGGAAAAGTTTACCTTTCAAGTACATCCGATTATATTCCAATTAACGGAAAGGGTATATACATACAAAGGGCACGGCTTCTTTGGATGATATCAAATGATATTGAAAGGGTTTTTTAATACTATCTCTACATGTTCGGAAGTTGTGAAATTTTTTAATACATTGATACCAGAAACCGAACTTTTTAAATTGAAATAAATACATCACTAGCACTAAGTCAGCTGATCGGTGTCAGTGAACTATTTGTAAGTAAAAATAAACCTCTTACTCCTGGTATTTCTGAATAAAAGGTTCCGCATGTTTATTTTCTATAATTTTTTGGTTTTTTACGTAGTTGTCCTTTTGTAGAAGATTACTTTGTAGATAATTATTATCTACTTACATAGTAATCTTCCACCCACCACCCACCTTACCATCGTACCTACAACACAGTTAACACCTAATTTAAAAACAATATTCCTGTAAATTTCCTAACGTTATTCCTAACCTTTTATTTTGGTGGCCATAAGGATGAACCGACGTTTTGCTTTAAATCATTTTTTTATTCGATTCACAGATCGAATCCCGTGCTCTTTTTTTTTTTTTTTTTTTAAGCATGGGAAATCATCCAATGACCCCTCCCGCTCTGGGTGGAGCGGAAGGGAGTGTCAGACTCTTACTGACTAAAACCCATCCGTGTTCCTTCCTTAGCCCTTTATGTTCCGGGGCAGCGGTAACCCTTTCGGACAATCCCGCTGCCCCGGCAGGCTTCGGCCCTAACGGGCCCCTCCTTTGATGCTGACATCTCTTTGAGGCGCGCGTGGAAACACCGGCACGGGCCTGGTCCTGATCGGACAGCGAGCTACCCATTACTCGCCGTCCGCAGGCCCGCGCCTACGGTGGCCGGGAGTCGTCACGCGGCTCCCGACGCCCGGAGCGTCTACCGCGGCGGCTGGGACGGGCGGCCCTCTCGGCTCTCTCCCTCTCCCATCCCGCCACCTCCTTCGCTAGCATGACTGCTTCGCAGAAGGAGGTGACTGCCTCCCACTCCCTCTCGCCCCGGACCATGGCTTGGACCAGGGCCGGGCGCGAGAGGTCGCCGCTGCTGCCGATCGCCTCCACCGTGTGCACCACCGTGTCCTCTGGGCGATCCTCGCAGTGGTGACACCCGGGCGTTTCCTCCCGCCTGATTATGTGCAGGAACCTCCCGAAACATCCGTGTCCGGTGAGGACCTGCGTCAGGCGGTAGGTGACGGCGCCGTGACGCCTCTCTAGCCACTCCTCAAAGAGGGGCCTTACCGCCGCTATCGCGGCGTGCCCTGCGCTGGGTTGCGACAGTCGCGCTTTCCATGCCGCCATGAGATCGCGCCGGAGGTCCGTCCGCTCCGCAGCAATTTGCCGCGGAAGCGGGTTTTCCCCCCGGCGTAGTGCCTCCGCGCGCCACTCAAAGAGGCGCGCGAGGACTATCGCGTCCAGATCCCATGGCGGCAGTCCGGCAAGGAGGCTTGCCGCCTCGCGCGAGATCGTGCGGTACCCCCGTATCAGCCGTATGGCTACCACCTTTTGGGGCGCGTTCAAGTAGTGGGCGGCTCGAAGCCGCAGTGAACGCGCCCACACCGGGGCGCCATACACGGCCATGGACCGCACGACCCCCGCGTAAAGCCTCCGGCAGGAGGCGTTTGGCCCCCTCAGGTTGGGCAGGAGCCGCTTGAAAGCGGCCCCAGCCCGTTCCAGTTTGGGGGCCAAACGTCGGAAGTGCTCCACGAAGTTCCACCGGCTGTCGAGGACGAGACCCAGGTATTTCATCGTCGTCTCGACGCCGATGTGAACCCCTCCTACCGTAAGTTGGGATCCCGATGGTGGCCCGTTCCGAAGCCCATGAAATGTCATGGTTTCGGACTTGTGCAGAGCCACCTCGAGACCCAACTGCCGGATCCTCTCCACGACTATCGCAACCCCGCGTGTCATTACGTCGGCCGCCGCCTGATGCGACCTCCCCTGCGCCAGGACCAGCGTGTCGTCAGCGTAGCAAACTACGCTGACGCCATCAGGGAGGTCTGCCCGCAGCACCCAGTCGTAACCGATGTCCCACAGGAGCGGCCCCAAGACCGATCCCTGTGGGACACCGCACGACATCTCTCGCCGGTTCCATTCCCCATCCCGACCGGGGTAGATGACGGCTCTGTCCGTCAAATACGCCCCGACTACTCGACGGAGGTAGGTCGGCACTCGGTGATACCGGAGTGCCTCCCTAATGCAGCTCCAGGGCAGGGTGTTAAAAGCGTTGGCGATGTCGAGTGACACCGCCACGACCACCCCACCCCGAGACACCGCGTCCCCCGTCGTGAGGGCTCTTACGCGCATGATGGCGTCCACCGTAGAGCGCCCCTTGCGGAAGCCAAACTGGCTATCCGCAAGATCCGGCCCCGTCCTCACCAGGTGCCCGACGAGGCGGCCCGCAATCACTCTTTCAAAGAGCTTGCCCACCTCGTCGAGCAGCACGATGGGCCGGAATGCGGACGGAGAGTCCGCAGGGCGCCCTGGCTTCCGAATGAGGACCAGCTTCCCCGTCTTCCAACGGAGTGGAAACTGGCCCCTCTCCATACATGCGCTTAAGAGCGCCTCCAGTCGGGGTCCGAGAGCCGTCGAGGCCAGGGCCCAGGCTTTACCCGGCAAGCCGTCGGGCCCTGGGGCGGTATTTTTGGCCTTCAGCCTGCCTACCGCCACTCTCAGATCTACCCCGGTCACTTCAGGGATGTCGTCGTCGTCCGCGTGGTCCGCTTCGGACACCGCAATTGGCGGAGCCATGGGCGGGGGAGTATGCTCCGCCCGTGAAGGGAACAGAGCGCTCACCACCTCCTCCACCAGCTGGGGGCGGAGACTCTGCGTCAGCGGGGGGGCCCAGGTGCGGAGTTTATTCCGCACCATTTTGTAAGGGCGAATCCCGTGCTCTTGAATCGATCTTCCAAGAATTCATTCAAAAATCGTAATAAAAAAAATTCAACAACATTTACACACCTTTATTTTGTGACATATTTACAGTATTGCCAGTCAGGTGGGTACGTCTAAACTTTTAATAAATAATAATTGATAACCTTTCCGGCGTAATTCAATGACTTTCATTCAGATGGTACGGATGTAGTCGGTTAAAATCACATTGACTAATACAGAATACGACGCCGAGCGATTAATTTATGAAATACAGCTATGTCATTCGAAATGACAACTTCTATCAAACCGTCAAATGTTTCAATCTTCGCTTAGTGATAACATAAACAATGCGGACAAGTTAAAAAGTGTCGGCCTCAGTATGTAATTGATAAACCTACCTATTCGCTGTTTATGATTGTCAGCAGAATACTTTGGGCAAATATGAAGTTGAACTATTATGAGCCTTTATCATACTTAATAATTTTTACACATACGATCCAGGAGATTCGATTCACCTTACTATTGAATCGATTTGCTTGAAGATCGCATTAAAACGAATTGTTTCGAAAAATCGTCAGTTCGTACCATTGAATTGATCATAATAATCAAATCCTTACGTGCATCCTACCAGGAATTAATTGCTTAACCACTCACGCCCGGGTTTTTCCGTGGTCCAACTGAACCCAAAACATCATTTTAATTCACCTCTTCGCAACTTATTCTTCTCCTAGTACAAATAAAATCATAGTGGGTTCCGTTCATAATTTTTTAAATACGTTTATTTTTTTATTTAATAATATGACGAAAACTATTATTAACAAGTTAATAGCTTTTTTTATTACAAAATAATAGCACGCACGCATAATTTTTGTCTGTAGGACTAACCGAAAGAATTATCGGAAGTTCACGGTCTGTCGGTATTGTTTGAGTGGTACATGGGTTTTATTGGTTTGAACACGTTTATCTTTATTATAATTCAAATGAAGTCAATAAAATTGTCACAAAACTGCATCTAACTGAAAAGAAATGAATAAAAGTACTAGGACCGCATGAGTAACAGAAATGTTTATTGCCGAATTGAAAATCGTTTGCTCACAGAACCCTGATTACATCGTTACACACACGTAAGCATCATAATGTGAGTAAACCTAATGGGTTAGGGTCTTAGGGTACTTGAACCAATTGCAGTCCGTGCAGTTTCAATTACTCCTGGTAAATACAACTTCTAATTCAGACTTCTAACGAGATAACGCGGCCCCATAATATGGATTGAAATGAATAATTTTCCGGGGTTGCGGGAATGTTCTAACGAGATAACGCGGATCTGGAATGAAAGGGCAACTGAAAGAACAGGGAACCCCTCATACAAATAGGACTATGGTAACTTCGGACCGGCATTTCTGGGATCCGAACGTAGTGCGAAACCGCCCTAAGAGTCTAACACTTCGTTCCGCCCCACCCAGGGTGGGAGCTGGCTCATTGATGATATTCCCACCCCAAAAAAATATGAATGATTTTTCAATTTTGAATTTAAATTACGTAATTAGTTTGCTCTAGTGTGTTAGATTTACTTAAAAGTTTAACGGAGTTTAGTTGAAATTATTATTAGGATGTAAAATAATCTTGAATTCTTGAACAATATTTTTTAATAGTAGTGGACACTAATTAGAACAGCTACCCTATAGGTATCTAAATTTGACGAAATAATATTTAGGTACCAGAATAGCAGGGAATAGGAGCTTTGTTTAGCATTATTGTTATTGCTTTGCTCGTCAGTTGTCAGTCGTCGTCCTGTTCCGCGTCTAGTGCACTCGTTTCTATCCCTGTGATACGCGCATCAGTTCAGTACGGCTACACCTAATTGACTTTTTTTTGTTGTGTTTGTAAAATGTCAATAATAGCGAATATTACGAAATGATGATGTGTGTCGGAGCAGATGGTAATTTGCGAGCTGCCCGAGAACTGTACCGTCGCCGTTTTATTGAGGGTAGACCAGATGCTGAGCGTCGACAGCTGCCTTCGTTGGCATGTTTAGTCGGATGGTACATCGTCTGTACCAAACTGGGTCATTCCACGCACCTGCTTCAGAGGGTCGCCCGAGTACCTACTACCGATCCAGAATTTGAAGAAGCCGTATTGGATCATTTTGAACTCAATCCACGCACTAGCACACGTCGAGCTGCATTAGCGCTGGGTGCCTTTAACCATATGCAGGTATGGCGAGTGCTGAGCAATGACGGTCAGCACCCATACCACTTCCGTCGCACCCAGGAGCTGATACCGGCAGATTTTTGCCTCGTGTGGCGTTTTGCGAGTGGTACCGAAGCCAGATAGAACAGACCTAACCTCGTTAGACTTTTTTGTGGGGGTACATAAAAAATTTTGTGTACGCAGTGCATTTGTGAATAGTGTGATACAATAAACCAAATGAAAGTGCGGATTGAGGCCGCTTTCAGGACAATAACACCAGACATGCTACGCAATGTTCAGGTGTGAACAAGCGAGCGGCCTTGTGCATACAATACCAAGGTCACCACATCGAACCCCATCTTTAAAAATGTAAGTTAATTTAATAAAACATTAAGCAAAGCTTACTGTTCACTCGGTAATAAGTAATAATAAGGGATGAAACTAGTTAACCTACCCAAAGTTTGTTTCGATTGTTTACGCAAGTTTTGTTATCTCAGTTTTTACATGCAATTTCTGGTTTGACAAATTAACGAGTAAACTGTAAATCAATAATTACGCAATAATTTTTACATCACGGTAAAGAAGGTATGGTTTATTGCGCGCGCGCGAGATCGCTTTGGCGGCACGGGCGGCGCGGGCGGGGCGGTATGTTTTATTTCGTCAGTTCGCGCCGACAAAGAACACCGCCTGCGGTAGGCTAAGTACTACGGTACTAGGCGCGCAGAATTACGGAAGAGATTTATCGTGATATTGGCAAGTGACGTAGAAAGTTATTGACCTACGTAGTGCGGTGACACGTTTGTTATGATTTGAATTTAAGAAACTAAAGAAACCGAAAATTTGGTATCAATTCTTCGAGTATTTTATTTTGAGTTGAAACTTTGTATAGTGATTCTATACCAGCTTTCATCTTTAGTGCTTCAGGATAGATATAGGGTTTCTGTTACACGTTGTATAAATCCTTGTCGAGATAAAAATATAAAAAGCCAGCAAAATACTTAATAAGGCTTTCGTATCTCGGTTTCACGATTTCAATAGCTCCGTTGAAATCACTTGAGGGTCATGAAGCTGCTGAGCAAATCCTCGGTCACTTGCAGCGGAGATAAACAACGGTGTATTGACAGAACCTACACTGTCTCCACGAGATAATTGGAGTTCGGTTTCAGTTTGTGAGTTCGTCTTGTTTATTTTTGAAGACGCTTGAAATGCTGGAGAGATTAAAGTTGGGAACAGGGTTGTGAAGTGATAAAGAGTGTAATTTTTCTTTATTAAGTTTGCTTTCTTCTGATAGTATTTTGATACTGTTCAGTACTTTATGTCTCGTTCGATAAAGTGTTTATATTCTTGTACAGTCAGGGTTTATTGTTTATCAAATTCACACACTACGTCAATTTGCAGAGTTATATCCATTTTATACAACTTTCAATGAATGACAGACTGATAACATTGGAATATACATAGTATATGTTGGTAATCAATTTGATAAACAAAGGAGATGAGATGATACGCTGAGAAAGGGGCTGACTACCAAGATGACGACTAAAAGAGAAGAATGGAAGATATATACCTACATGTTGCGCCAACCCAAAATAAATTGGGACAAAGGCAAGAGAATGATGAGACAATTTGATAAACAATTAATTTCCCAGACTTAACATATATATTTTGTATATACCTACATAGCCAGGATCCAATATATTATTTTGCTCACAAGAACCCAAATAAAATTATATAACCAGCAAACTAAGTTGGTGTTCAAACCAAAGTATATAGCTGTCTAAAATCCTTTTAAACACGACCTATAGATGTTAGAACAACAAACTGAAGTAACTCTGTATTTCAAAGTAAAATTTAAATAACATCACAATTACTGAAGTGTACAGATTATTTTCGACCAAATGGCTTTAAAAGGATTTCCTTTGATTAAATTATCCGAAAGAACAGATGCCGCCATTTTGGAATATGTTTCAATTTAATCGGATTATGCAAACCTTTGCTTTTACATTACATTGGTCATACCAATTAGCAATTGATATGAAGCCAGGTGGGATTACTGGATGTGCTCATTATGCAAATTAGAATTACGGTAGTATTTTATTTGGATGGGTAAAACTAATTATTATTAGAATTAATTTCAGGCCAAAAGGAATTACAGGAAAAAAATACAGAAAAACCAAGACATGACAGATTAAAGTCTAATAAGAAATAATCTAAAAGGTGACACAAAAAAACGCTGTAAAAATCTGTCTAAAAATGTTATTCAGAATTTTTTAATTATATCTAGCAAGCTATGTAGCGCTGATTTTCGTATTCTACTGATTTGCCTAAGAATTCATTTTAATTTAATACTAATAGTTAATCTATTCTCCTTTTAAAGTAGTCCTATTCAGCTTATTTTAATAATGTTAAAGTCATCAGCAAAGAATAGATCCATTAGAGTAGTTAGCAAAGCCTTGAAATATGCCAACGTGGACTGTTGTGAAGCAAAGCTTTTATATCCATTAGGTACACTTCTCTAAGTACTTGACTTTCAATGATTCTTCTTTTGTAAGTATTTTATTTTTCTAGTATTTAATCAGGCCTTTTCTCGTGGGGAAATCGTACCTACTAAAGCCCTATTTACTCCGTTTTTATATATACATATAACCTTACCACAGCCATTTATCACCCCACTAATAATTCACACTCTATAACCCAAAGTTTCTCATCGAAATATTTCGGTTCACAAAAAATAAATACATAAATCTGTTACCATTCGGTGCGCTCCTTCGATCGTGAACGAGCCAGTGGGCCAGAAACTCCGATAAACCGTCAACGCTTAAAACTTTCGCTCATTTCGTGGTCTACATTTAGTTAATAAAGCGCATTTAATGATTATAGGTATTTACGTTTCAATGGGTGATAGACTTAAGGCTAAATATTTGATGGGTTTATGTTTGTTTTGTATAAGTAGAATTAGAAGTCTGAGAAGCGAGTGTTTGCCGAATCAGTCCTTATATGAATTATGTACCTATGTATTCTAGGAAGTCGGTGCTCCGCGAATTAGACAATTAGACTCCCTGAAAATTGGTATGACGTCAGTGTGCTACTGACAATACTCTACAGGTATTAATCAGGGTACCTATTAAATTACCTTAGCGTAGATGTGGCTCTATTTTAGTTTCATCCCGGTATAAATACATTGTATTATAGGTATTCAAAATATTCTGGCAATTGACACTCTTTTTCAGAGAAAAGATAATATATTGCCTAGATATTTTTAAAGGGTAGTGTTTTAGTAGTTTTTTTTGACGGTTTGCTATCAAAATATTAAACCTACAATCTTCAAAAAGTTGGCTGAAAATTGAATGTGCTACTACCCTGCCTTTCCTCCGTGGGACGATGCATGACGAGGTTATGCCAAAATTAAATCAACAACTTCTAAGCTTCTCAACGATAAATAAGAAATAATAAACTCAAACATGACTTAACAATGTTCCTTCTAGCTTTTTCTTGTAAGAGTATTTTTCTTGGCACGAACTAGCTCATAATAAGAATATCAACATAATGTTATATTCCTTCGCTATCTAATGCTTGTGTCTGACTCATAAAACTCATCTAATGGAAATATGTTCATACGCGATTGGACAAGAATCTAGCGCAAAGAAAATATCTTACATTTTCTATTCTAGAGCGTATGTTACAATATTATGAGTGAAATAGGGAATTTTTTCGATCTCATACTACGCTTGGCTTGCTGTTAGGAAACAGTCAGGATTCTCATATTCAACGTGACTGGCGATCAGTAAGATTTGTGGTTCCTGTATGTCATTGTTAGTTTACAGGGAAAACTGCTAGGCTAGCTCGTTTTTTTAGATACAACCATTACTTAAGTCAATTTAGGATATTCACAAAAAATAGTGACTAACCTGAGATCTTAATAGAACTTCACTTTTGATAATTATGGCTTTATGTAGGTTATTCTGTATATAGATTTTAACGTCGTAGTGTTAACAAAGACTTCTTAGGTAAAAAACAATATCAACTAGGTTGCTCTATTTTTATTGCAATGGAACTAAATTCGTTTCCAATCGTTATTATGCCTTTTTTTTTTTTTTTTTTTTAAGGATGGGAAATCATCCAATGACCCCTCCCGCTCTGGGTGGAGCGGAAGGGAGTGTCAGACTCTTACTGACTAAAACCCATCCGTGTTCCTTCCTTAGCCCTTTATGTTCCGGGGCAGCGGTAACCCTTTCGGACAATCCCGCTGCCCCGGCAGGCTTCGGCCCTAACGGGCCCCTCCATGTCTGCTGACATCTCTTTGAGGCGCGCGTGGAACACATACGCGCCGTCCGGCACGGGCCTGGTCCTGATCGGACGGCGAGCTACCCATTACTCGCCGTCCGCAGGCCCGCGCCTACGGTGGCCGGGAGTCGTCACGCGGCTCCCGACGCCCGGAGCGTCTACCGCGGCGGCTGGGACGGGCGGCCCTCTCGGCTCTCTCCCTCTCCCATCCCGCCACCTCCTTCACTAGCATGACTGCTTCGCAGAAGGAGGTGACTGCCTCCCACTCCCTCTCGCCCCGGACCATGGCTTGGACCAGGGCCGGGCGCGAGAGGTCGCCGCCGCTGCCGATCGCCTCTACGAGGACACGGCGGTGCTCTGCCCAAGCGGGACAGACCTCCACCGTGTGCACCACCGTGTCCTCTGGGCGATCCTCGCAGTGGTGACACCCGGGCGTTTCCTCCCGCCTGATTATGTGCAGGAACCTCCCGAAACATCCGTGTCCGGTGAGGACCTGCGTCAGGCGGTAGGTGACGGCGCCGTGACGCCTCTCTAGCCACTCCTCAAAGAGGGGCCTTACCGCCGCTATCGCGGCGTGCCCTGCGCTGGGTTGCGACAGTCGCGCTTTCCATGCCACCATGAGATCGCGCCGGAGGTCCGTCCGCTCCGCAGCAATTTGCCGCGGAAGCGGGTTTTCCCCCCGGCGTAGTGCCTCCGCGCGCCACTCAAAGAGGCGCGCGAGGACTATCGCGTCCAGATCCCATGGCGGCAGTCCGGCAAGGAGGCTTGCCGCCTCGCGCGAGATCGTGCGGTACCCCCGTATCAGCCGTATGGCTACCACCTTTTGGGGCGCGTTCAAGTAGTGGGCGGCTCGAAGCCGCAGTGAACGCGCCCACACCGGGGCGCCATACACGGCCATGGACCGCACGACCCCCGCGTAAAGCCTCCGGCAGGAGGCGTTTGGCCCCCTCAGGTTGGGCAGGAGCCGCTTGAAAGCGGCCCCAGCCCGTTCCAGTTTGGGGGCCAAACGTCGGAAGTGCTCCACGAAGTTCCACCGGCTGTCGAGGACGAGACCCAGGTATTTCATCGTCGTCTCGACGCCGATGTGAACCCCTCCTACCGTAAGTTGGGATCCCGATGGTGGCCCGTTCCGAAGCCCATGAAATGTCATGGTTTCGGACTTGTGCAGAGCCACCTCGAGACCCAACTGCCGGATCCTCTCCACGACTATCGCAACCCCGCGTGTCATTACGTCGGCCGCCGCCTGATGCGACCTCCCCTGCGCCAGGACCAGCGTGTCGTCAGCGTAGCAAACTACGCTGACGCCATCAGGGAGGTCTGCCCGCAGCACCCAGTCGTAACCGATGTCCCACAGGAGCGGCCCCAAGACCGATCCCTGTGGGACACCGCACGACATCTCTCGCCGGTTCCATTCCCCATCGCGACCGGGGTAGATGACGGCTCTGTCCGTCAAATACGCCCCGACTACTCGACGGAGGTAGGTCGGCACTCGGTGATACCGGAGTGCCTCCCTAATGCAGCTCCAGGGCAGGGTGTTAAACGCGTTAGCGATGTCTAATGACACCGCCACGACCACCCCACCCCGAGACACCGCGTCCCCCGTCGTGAGGGCTCTCACGCGCATGATGGCGTCCACCGTAGAGCGCCCCTTGCGGAAGCCAAACTGGCTATCCGCAAGATCCGGCCCCGTCCTCACCAGGTGCCCGACGAGGCGGCCCGCAATCACTCTTTCAAAGAGCTTGCCCACCTCGTCGAGCAGCACGATGGGCCGGAATGCAGACGGAGAGTCCGCAGGGCGCCCTGGCTTCCGAATGAGGACCAGCTTCCCCGTCTTCCAACGGAGTGGAAACTGGCCCCTCTCCATACATGCGCTTAAGAGCGCCTCCAGTCGGGGTCCGAGAGCCGTCGAGGCCAGGGCCCAGGCTTTGCCCGGCAAGCCGTCGGGCCCTGGGGCGGTATTTTTGGCCTTCAGCCTGCCTACCGCCACTCTCAGATCTACCCCGGTCACTTCAGGGATGTCGTCGTCGTCCGCGTGGTCCGCTTCGGACACCGCAATTGGCGGAGCCATGGGCGGGGGAGTATGCTCCGCCCGTGAAGGGAACAGAGCGCTCACCACCTCCTCCACCAGCTGGGGGCGGAGACTCTGCGTCAGCGGGGGGGCCCAGGTGCGGAGTTTATTCCGCACCATTTTATAAGGGCGCCCCCACGGATCTCTGTTCAGAGTCTCCACCATCTCCTCGCGGGCCAAATTCTTGGCCCGCTGAACAGCCTCTTGGAGGGCGGTCTTCGCCGCTCTGTACCCCTCGTACAGCTCCGCCTCCGTGGCTTCCGCATCCGGAGGGCGAATGCGGAGCCTGCGGTGCCTGGTGTACCGGTGTCGCGTGTCAACGCACGCCTTGCGTAGCGCCTCTACCTCCTGCGACCACCAGTACACCTGACGTCGGGCGCATCCTGGCCGGACTCGGGGCATTGCCACGTCACAGATCTCGGACATGGCCTCCCGGAACTACTCAGCCTCGTTGTCAATATCGGCAGGCCTGTCTGGTGATGACACCCAGGCCTGCACGATTGAGGCTTCCAGGAGAAGCTCCCGGTCCAGCTGCTTCAGCGCCCACCGCGGACCACTCGGGGCCTGTTGGACCGGCGCGCTGGAGGTCTGGGCGGAGACGTCGAACCGGATATACCGGTGGTCGGAATAGGTCTCCACCTCCTCCATGACGCGCCAGTCAATGACCTGCTGTGACAGAGCGGGGCTGGCGAACGAAATGTCCACCACGGACTCCCCCCGCATCCGCACACAGGTAGGAACAGAACCCCGATTTAGGACGACCAGGCCTGTTTCCAGAGCCCAGTCCTCCACCATCCTTCCCCGCATGTCCGTGTAACGGGAACCCCAGGCCAAATTTTTGGCGTTGAAGTCCCCGAGCACTAACACGGGGAAGGACTGGTTTCGGACGACGACAGTCAACTCTGTTAGAGAGTTGTGGAACTCGGCGAGAGTTCGGCTCGGAGAGAAGTACACTCCCACTACTACTATCTCTCCGAACCGTGCTGCTACGCACCCCTGTCCCTTCGTGACACCTTCGAGGGACGGGGTACCGGCGGCGGCCGACGAAATTATGGCCACTGAGCCGCTCAGGTCCTCCACCCAGTCATCCCTGGGCGGGACAAAGTACGGCTCAGCGACCACGGCGATGTTGATCGACCACTGCGCCACGCTCTGGAGCAACAGGTCCTGAGCGCAGGCGCAGTGGTTGATGTTCGCCTGGAGGAGACGTAATGGAGCCGTTACTCCTCCATTACAATCCCCTCCCGGGCCTCTTGAGAGGCAGCGGCGCCAGTGGCAGCGGCGACGGTGGCGGCGGCGACGGTGGCGGCGGCGACGGTGGCGGCGGCGGAGGGCCTGCCCTTCTTCCTGGTTCCGGCGGCGGGTGGAGCGCAGGACTTGCTTCCAGCCCGGTGATCGGCCGGCTTGCCAGCAGCCGCACACGCGACGCAGTGCGGCGCGGCGCTGCACGAGCCGGCCTTATGACCGGGCTGACCGCAGCGGAAGCACAACGAGGTGCGGTCCTCTGAGGTGCACTGGATGCCAACGTGGTGCCCCACATGGCATCGGAAGCACCTCAGAGGTCTGGGCTCCAGCAGTTTCACCTGCGCTGACACCCAGCCCACCAGAAGCCTTCGGCCCTCCACAATTGTCCTGGCCGCCGTCACGGGGCAGCTTACCGTTACGGTTCGCATTCCCGATGTGTATCGTTATTATGCCTGCTATCTAGTTCTGGGTGCTAACTCTCGAATATAATTCCGATAGATCGACATTGGTCAAACGTCAGTTGGTCGAGTTAAACGTCAGGGATTGGCTAGACTCAGTGAGTCCAGCCAATCCCAGACCTTTGACTGACAATTCCAATGTCGATCTATCGGAATTATATTCGATAGTAAGCACCCTGTGCCTAAAACTCATATAATTTTATTTCTAAAGCTTATAATTGAATGTAATAAATTAGTTCTCAGTAGTCACGAACGTCGCATGTTGTGTGAGATTAGTAACTCAGGCGGAATAATTAATTTTAGGCCTAACTGCGATATAATGTAGATATTATATTTTAGGTTGCCTGACCTGTTCTAAAATTTTATTATGCTATCGTTGGGAGTGGCTAAGTATAAAATTGGAGTCTTAAATAAATTGGGTGGGTAGGTTGAAAATGAACCAGGGATTCTGAAATACCTCTAGGATCAATAGTTACTAGGTATAAACACTTTATGTATAACTAGCTTCTGCCCGCGACTTCGTCCGAGTGAAATTTCACCCTCCCCCATTCACCCTCTTAGGAGTGGAATTTCGAAAAACTCTTTCTTAGTGGATACCTTTATATACTTCACACAGAACACACTCCAAATTTAATGTCTGTATGACCAGCGGTTTAGGCTGTGCATTGATATAATCAGTCAGACAGGATCACAGGACTTTGAATTTTATATTAGATTATAAAAGTAAACCTAAGTACCTACCTAATAAAAAAAAACTCAATAACAGAAAATAAAATACCTAAATAAACCTATTTCTGATGATAACTAATCTATAAACTCAATAAATAAGCAAAATCCCTAAAAACTAATATCTATACGAATGACTAATCCTACCTAACAGTTTTTAAAATAACCTACGGTCACTACGTACACTATCAAATATACTAACCATACTTTAAAATTAAAATATATACCTACGACTTATAAAAATAAACCTAAATAACTCTACCTTAAACTGTACTTAGTAAAAACTAAAAGGAATAAAAAGGTCGCAATGAAAAGCACGTTTTGGAATTGCAAGTAGCAGTTAAAACATACAATTTATAGAATGCTAATATGAACGAACGCTCGCCTATTATTATTATCTTCGTCGTGTACTAAGACAAACTTATTATTTGCGGTTGGTACAGTAATCGGGTCTAGGGATCGAACCGCAAAATTAAGTTTGTTTTTTATTGTATATTTTTTTCCGGGATAAAAAGTACCCAGTGTGGTTGGTGCCCAGGATATTAAAGAATAATTATACCAATTGTCATCGTAATCGAACCGGTAGTTTTTGCCTGATGCCTGAACAAACAGACAGACAGAAAAAAATTTTTTAATCACATTTTTGGATTCTGTTTCGGTCTAATAACACCCCCTGCCATTTATTTTTTTGATATTTTCAATGTACAGAATTTTCACTTTACAGATTTATTATAAGTATAGATTTGTAATTTGAACGAATATTTAAACACTACCAAAACAACTAATACCTTTTTTATAAAATAACAACAAAATAAATTCAAATAAACTATTTAAAGCCTAAAAGTCGCGCTGATAAGCACGGTTTGTTAATATCAATTATTGTCTGTCAATAAGGTCGAATGCTCTGAACGTTGATGCGTTCGACCTTATTGTCCAGCCAAATATTGAATGAAGCTCGCGCTCGGACCTCCCGCCTTTTTATACCCTACCGCCATGACCCGCGTCGAGCGCGGCAACCGTTACACAAAAATAATCCTTATGGCATGATGTATACACGCGCGACGGCGCGATGGCTTATTAGCGTATTTCATGTATAAGTTTGGTGTTTCTATACCGATTACTATGATTCTTTTTTATTGAATAGGTAATAATATTAACTTCTTTTAATTAGGGATGAGTGAGAGTATTATAAACGTAAGAGTAAACAAATGTAATCAGAAAGCTCCGAACTGCTAAGCTATCGGAAGTTACACGTGTTATTGTGAGTCAACCATAAAAGATAGACATATGCTGTTGTGGGATACTTTTTAGATAATTTTATGTAAAACATTTCCGTCATAAATGATTTCTATGTAGCTTTAACCATTAAGGCTGCACACGCGACGGAAGCTTAAAAAATGGAGCAAATTCTCCCGTTTTCCCAACATTTCCTTTCACTGCTCTGCTCCTATTCATTGTAGCGTAATGAAAAGTATACTATAACCTCCCCAGGAGCATGAAGAATAATTGTACCAAGTTTCGTTAAAATCCGTCGAGTAGTTTTTGTTTCTATAAGGAACATAGAGACAGACAGACAGACAGACAGACAAAAATTTTACTGATTGCATTTTTGGCATCAGTATCGATCACTAATTACCCCCTGATAGTTATTTTGAAAATATATATCATGTACAGAATTGACCTCTCTACAGATTTATTATAAGTATAGATTATGTTACCTATACAAAGTGAGCTTAATATAAAACACGAGCGGCCCGCTCCTGCTTCGCACAGGTTTTACGACAGTAAATAATCGAGGTTTATTTACTATAAGTAAGTTAAATATGAATGTATCATGTTGTGACATAAACCTGCCGGAATAAATTCTCTAAATGTTCGTGAAAGCCGCATCAAAATCCATTGCGAAGTTTAGAAGAACAACGCGGTCACACAGACAGACACGAAAACAACTTATAATAACATATTTAGATATAGATTAATTTCGGACAAAAATTATAAGAAAGCATTCTCTCCCACATCCAAGTTTAGGCTAAAAATAATCTTTACGTTTCGTCAGTGGGTTGACCTTCGTAGTACGTACCTTCGATATTGTTAATTTACAAGATGACGAAACTGTCCTTAGCCTCTAACATTACTTTAGTGACTCATAAAGACACCTTTAAGAAAAAGGGAAGGTGACCTTTTATATATTTTTTAGGTACTAAGCCAAACTAAATATCACCTTACGTCTCATACTTTGCCTATTTTTGGTTCACAAAAGGTAAAATATGTTCTCTATTTTCTTACGTTTAAAGTTCATCCCATTTTCTATGAGAAAGAAAATTAAAAATTTATATCATTATCTTTTGAAACTATACTATTACTCATCTCTTTCCCGCAAATCTAGCTTAACTTCAGTAATATTTCATCCGTAGCCGCTTATCTGTTGTTTGCTTAAATCTCAAGTTTACGAGGTTTTTTACTATCGCTCTTTGAAATTAACGACTAGGCACCCATTTTGTAGGGTACAAATTTTTTTTATCTATCTAAGAGAATTTTGTTTACATTTTTCCTTGTTGTGGCATTGAAAAAGGCGCGGAGAGGTGAATGTATTTATGTAGTTTTATCTGATCGACAGAAAACTAACAGTACTAACCTACTTAAATTATTATTTATTGAAAAATATTATTAGTAAATAAGTAGATAGTGTGTTTGGTTAATAATATTTTTTTTCTAACCAACTTAATATGACGTCTTCGTAGTCCCAATACATATGTATAGCCTACCTGAATAATAAATAGGTAAGTCTGGCTATCAATAATTTTACCGCTAACCCAATTCCCTCGTCCAACGTTTAAAACTAGCGCGGGAACTCAAACAGCTGTCAAACCCTACTTTTTAATTTTCCAAGAATAAAAAAGAAGAAAATGAAAAAGGCAATCCGAGGAGGATTGCCTTTTTCATTTTCGTTTGATCTATTTTCTTTGCTTGGAGGAACAGAATCAACATTGAACGGGTTTTCTCTGGAGACATTAATTAAATTACGTATCCGAGTTTTCCTACTTATTCGTACGAATATATGAGGTCTTTTCCAAACCAAATTACATGTTTCATAATTAAATTAACCAGTTTCTGTAATAGAATTAATCGGTCGTCGCTTAAACCTGGTTTTTACGGTGTAACCCAATTTTATATGTGCTGTAAAAGGACTGAAGATTTAAAACATAGACTAAAATATTCAAAATTATATAAAATATTTGCGCATCTACTGCTTACCAGTTTATATTTACGAGTACCTACCGTTCTTCATAAGTTCGTGTATCGAGTATTATGTATGATTAACTTTTATCTCTCATGATAAGTGAATTGTATTCTTTTTGAGAAATAAATGTCATAAACCGTAAAATTGAAAATCATGAGTGGCTGAGTGTGTGTGTGATTGAAGCACTTGGTAGTTAATACTGGAAATCTCACTGAGATTCTATCATAATTGGCAGTCTAGGTTGGTCAGCTTTGTTCAAACTCTGAGAGGCAATTCTCGTAATTTTAAGAAAGTTCACAGTCTGATCTGTCTCAATCTGTCAAAGATCCACCACCAGAACCAGTCTTTGACATTTGTTGTCGCTGAGATGTGGTTGCGACTAGATTTTGAACGTTTTAAACTAAACAAATTGGTCTTCTGATGGGAGCAGTTTTATTTAAATTAAATGAAATCATTTGTTGTGTTTTTCTGTAAGTAGATCTTTTAAGACACTTTTACTCGTAAATTTTTCTCTCGGTATTTTAAAACTAGATGGCACCGGTATTTCCTATCTGATTATTTGTTCAATGATAAGGTACTGATTATGTAACCCAGGGGCCTAGCTAGTATTGAGTCGCGGGCGTCAGGTGCGGCAATCGCTCACGTCATCCCGTCATTTGTACGACGTCAAACTGATTGATTGCTTTTACTTACATTACTATTACCTATAAGTACCTACTACTTACCTATTATCGATGCAATAATGTGGAAGAGTTAAGGGGGGGCATACGGCCAGAAAAAAATCAAATTTCACCCGCGCTTCCTTGCCTACCCCTCTCATCAAACACGACAAAAACAAAACACAATCCCTTCCCGCCAGCAGAAACTTTTCGCCCGGCCAAGTAAGCCAGAGATTAAAACAGAAGAATAACTAGCAGGGGATCGAGGGGGGAGGGGGGGGGGGGGTTCTCATGGGAACAGATCGGTATAAATCATATATATTTGTGTTTGAATTTCCATCTTCTGTAATAAGTATATGCAAAATAATCAGATGAAACGGCTCTATTCAATGTACCTAAGTATTATAGCAGGCTGTGCAAGAAAATATCTTGATAGGGCAATATTATTGTATGTCCCTGAATCTGTTCCGATGCTGGTAACAGATTCACGGACATACATGTAATACAGCCTATCTATGAATTTCCAATTCTGGATTGAAGGACTAACTTTACTATACAGTAAAAAAAAAAATCTTATATTAGAGAGCAAACCGAGTTGAATGCCTATACATTTTCGATTCCGAATGAAATTACAAATGAACGATTTTTGGATATTTTCCTGTACCTATTTATGCTGTGAGACCTTGCTTCTTGCCAATTTTCATTATTCTAGGTCAACGGGAATAATTAAAACGTATAAGGTACACCCAAGGATTTAAATTTCAAAACACGCGACATGAATGGCAATTTATGCTAGCTTCTAAGTCAGCGTCTTTGAGGCTTGATATTTCTACAGCTCCAAGAAACCGTAGATCTAAGTATTTGATATCAATTTCAACTTGATACGTATTCCTGAGAAAAAGGGACAGACGGATGGACAACGAAGTTATCCTGTATCTAAGGTTTTCGATTTTTCCTTTTGAGGTACGGAACCCTAAAAAGCAAAAGCACTTCCATCAAAGTATTATATTACATACTCCTAATCATAAATCATGATGAAAACAAACTCAACTAATTTGTTTTTTTTTAACAATATAAAGGCCAATGTAATCACATCGCTTATCTTATGATTTTTTATTTTGAGTTATATAATCAAGCCTTTTTAGAATGACGACGTTGTAATGGAAGGACAAAGATGATTGAAAATATCTATCAAAAATCTTAGAAAACTTGTCGCACCGCAGTGATGAGCAACCCTATTTAATTTTCTAGTATTGGTTTCTCAAATTACAATATCGAAATATGATCATTGTTCATTCCCATTATTTTCAATGCAATTCTTTAGTAAGTAAAAACATCCGTTTATTTTGCATATACTTACTATACGCTAAGTTTGAATTCAGAATCTAAGAATCATGTCTTAGTTTTTTTTTGGAACTAGATACTCAATGTTGATGTGACAAAGTTCAAATTCCAATGTAACCAAATTTTGTTTAGGACCTACAAGTTGGACGTCACCACATCTTGATGAAAAACAGTGTTGACCAAGAAAAAAATTATATTTGTATATCGTGGATTTTTCTTTGCAGGATCGTGCAAAGTCAATAAATTAGCAACAGTGATACCCAAATAAAAAATGATATTCGTATGGTGGATTTTGCACTGTATTATGCAACGTCAAACGACATGTGTCATAAAAGCCTTTCCTGCGCGAAGTGCGAGTAGGAAAAAATCCCCACCGAAAACATTTGTGGAAAACGAGGCTACGTTCGGAACAAAAGAAGTACATGTTTGTCGGATTTACCAATATGGCATCTATGTAAATGGGTTCCAAAGTCTAAAGTTCATTAGGTTCCTCTTTTGTAACTGTTGAAACTTTCCAAGTTTCCAACTTGCCAAGTTATAATATGAACTGTAGACTTTCTCTCAACTCTATAGAACTTAGCACCCATTCAGAGCTTAACTCTTTTATCGGCGAAGCCGACAATCCCAAACATGTTGATCCGTCACAACCTTTACTCATCCTCACCATAAAAAGAAGGCTAGTCATGAGAACACTATCTGTATGAAATATTTCATGTGCCGTTTCGTACTTTTGTCCACAATAAACTCATTACGTATTTAATTTCCGATATTTCTTTTATATGCTCCAATAATAATATACCCTTTACGCTGAATTTCGAGTTTCAACTTGATTTAGGGAATAGTACTTACTAAAACCTTATACGGAGTTTGTCAAGAAAAGTGGAAGAAAACGAATTTGGATTTTGAGTTAATCACCGTAAGGTCTAAAATCTCCAGCACGAACTTTCAAATGAACGCTAGTTGGCTATGTTGCAAATTTTCTCCGCAAGAAAATGAACCGAAATGCAGAACAATGGCGCTAGTGGTACTATACCAGTCAAAAATCTGTCAAATAAAATGTATGTCATCTTGACTTTTCAAATATCAACATTGAATTATTTCAATATTTTTATTTTATAGTTTTGCCTCGGTATTTGTTTAGTTTAACAAGTCTTATTGTTTTTAATAATCGTTTCGGGAGTGGTTTTAGTTATTTTTCCATGTTTTCTGTTTCACAGTGTCTTTCCTACAAAGTGATAAATTACGAAAATATTGTTTACGTAAATTAAATAATAGCAGCGCAGCCGAAAATTTGAGCGCAGTCCTCTCGTCTCAACAGAGCGGGGGCGACTGATTTGTGAAACATATATGTTTGAAGTTCCCGCAACGTGCGACGGAAGATGATTTCTTCCACGAACTAAGAACGTCGTAAGTGCTATAAGCTTATCGTCGTAATAAAACCACAAATAAAAGTAATAAAATAAAATCCTTCCACAATCTAAGTCGCTTTATATTAATAAATTAATCATCAAATTTTCATTCTAGTAGTCATTAGCATATTAAGTACAAATCGAAAAGTCGTGAAAATTGGAGGTAACTTCGTGATGTTTTTTATTACAGAAAATTTTACTATTTTGTGATTTGTTACCACAATAAGTTTGGAAATATCATGTAGTTATTCGTGTTATTTTTATTTTATACCTAAGTCTCATCAATTTCATGAAAAATCATATTGAAGTTAGGCTATTTTGGTTGATACCTGCTCTTAAAGGAATATGTATAAGGGATCTCGTCATATACATCTGGGTCCTGGGTACTATGAAAGGTATATTGGATTTAAATTTCTACTGAAGGACTAAGTCCTCATCTTATATAGAGATTATTATTACTACGCTTGCTCAAAGTGGGTTGGTGATGACATCTGAGTGGTGAGTGGGTGGTCAAAAATACAATCAAGTAACATACATTTTTGACAAGTTTTTGATATTGATTGTCACCGAGATGACATTGCGACTTGAATTTGTACGAGAATTAGCCTTCTGGTATATTATGACAATTTTGTATCGCAATTTTGCGTAGATTACATTGATGAATGTTTTGTACGTATTACTAAAAAAAATACACAGAACATGAACAGAATGCTGTATTCTAACCCATTCATTTGATTCTTAGCGACTTTGGGACCGTGGGCTCATTATTCTAGTTATGTGTTTCATAGACGGCGCTATTTCCGCCAATCGTAACATATATTTATAACGATCAGTTTACCTAAGAATGCTATAGCCATGCACCATATCCTACAGCCAGTTAGGTACAGATAGGTACAGCAATCAGTCACGTCAGCACCTCGACCGAGCCGCGGTCCCACTGATTGATTGCTCACCAACGCGCGCTGCTATTATTAGTGTCGATAGTGGTTACCAGATTGAGATGGAACATACGAGCTTTCGTTTATGAAAAATAATTACGTTTTGGAGATGCACTTTAGAATAATTAAGTAAAAAACATCGTAATTTTTAAATAATTATCATAGCATAAATATGTTTGCCCAAACGCAGTCAGCAGCTAGTCCTATTGTTCCCTAACATAATTATAAGAACTTACTTATCTTGTCTTATTTTATTTTCAACACCTACCTAATAATATTCCATTTATTAGATCATTAGACAATATATCGGTTATCACAATTTAATTTTTTCGATATAAACGTTTAATAAACTCCGTTATTTCAATATTAGGCCTAAATTCCTGTTACGCTGACGTCGGTCGCGTACGGTCAGTACCAACATAAGAGCCGCTGACGTCAACGTGGCAGTATGGTGCTATACAGAACACAATGTATATTCACACGCATGACCGACGTACGCGACCAACGTCAGCGTAACAGGAATTCAGGCCTTAATATAAAGCAATGTAATCTATTTACCATTTACATTTAAAAAATAAATTAAATGCAGTAATTTCATCAGTTTTACACAATAACTACCGTTATTTTCTAAATGTACTTAGTTTTTTTTGCCGTTAATGTCCCACTGCTGAGCAAAAGTCTCCCTGTTCTATTTTCACCTCTCACTGTCCAGAGAAAATGTAGTAAAAAAAAAATGCTGCATATTGTTGATTTTTTACAATGGCAAGTGGAAATTAATGCTTAAGTAAGTAAATGTAAAGTGAAAAATACTGATTCTTAATGATGCCTTACAAATCAATCAAGAGATAAACCTTGCAGTAACTGTACCCTTGAAACACCCTCCAAGTGTAAAGCTACAATACAAACCACTACAAAGAACAATCAAGGGGAGAGATGCCACAATGTGCGGTTTGCGATCCGTTAGTGGTAAACAGACTAACAGACCACAGGTTGAGTAACATAGGGCTGCTAATACTGCAGTGACACAGTACCGTACCGTGTGTATTCAGGTGCACCGCAGTACAAACCAAATACCTAACCTTGTCAAGTACTGTAGAGATTATAGCATATTTGGTGATTAAGGCCCTACCTCGAAAATGATGCAATTAGGTACTTTTGAAACGCAAAAGAAGAGAGATGGCTATAATGTGCGTGCGCTCGGAATAAAACGACGTATGTGCCAAAACGAATTTACCCTTTTTTTTTACAAAATAAATGAATTAAATTCAAAACTACTTTGAGTAAACTTTGAATTATGATAAATTTCTATGTTTTAAAGTAAATTCCATTGAATAACTCTTAAGCGTTACGCCGTGATGTCGAAAAAAGTAAAAAAAATTATTTAACTTTGCAATTTTTTGGTATCGAGAAAAATTCATTGAATCGTGTATTACTTTTATACGACACTAGGTCAAAAAACATATACCAAAATGTTAAATCCCTACTCTACATAACAAGTTACACGAAATATAAAAAAAAAAAATTTTTCAACTTAGCCCCTTAAGTAAAACTTATATGAATACTTTAAAAGTAGATGGCAGAAATACTAGACAAACATTGATTTATAAAAAAACTAGCATCGCCCGCGGTTTCACCCGCATAAGTTTCGATCCCGTGTCAATATCGGGTTCCCAAAAGAAACGATTTGATCAAGTGTTTTTTTTTTGGCAATAGCCTCCCCTCAACACGATAAAAAATATATCCACAAAATATTTTTCAAAATTGGCAAAATATTAACATCAAAAGCAACCCATATTTCTTTACAAATTGGAATCTTAACAATACCTGTTTCCAAGTCTAACAAAATAGGCGTGAATTTGTATTTTTGATATACAGCCTTGGGGCGAAGAAACACAATAACCGCTTATTTCCCTCAAGTATTGTTCGTTATCGGCACCCGAACAATAACTAAACGAAAACGGTATATTTATATAGATATTAGATTAGATATTATATTCTTTTTTCATGTTTATTACCTACCTTTATTATTATTATTATTATATATATATATTATTACCTATAATCTAAATAGGCAATGGACTGGGCTAATATATATTTTCTAGAACACAAGCTTTTCTCGACGACCTTGTGAAGGCCGCAGGAACCCGTTGGATGCGAGAAGCACAGAACCGGTCGAAGTGGAGGTGCTTGGGGGAGGCCTATGTCCAGCAGTGGACGTCTTTTGGCTGAAATGATGATGATGAAGCTTTTCTCAAATAAGATAGCTTCCTGTTAGAGGTTGGTTCAAAGATATTTTGTCGTAATAGTATGTATTTCGAAAAGTACTACCGATGAATCTAGAAACAGTTAAGGAAATCATTCATGTTGTGTGGTGGGAAGGTGGGAACATAGTGCGGGGATGGGCAGAACTTCTATTAACAACTTTTACATTTGTAGCCGCTGATAAGCTTGGAGGAATCCGATCGATTCTTGAATAAAAAATAAAATTATTCCATAGCATTTTGGTGTAATTTGTTTATATTATATTCTATCATCTTGTAGATTTTAGTAGGAATTCTGGTTTTAAGGTCTGGTGAAATTGAAGCAACATGATTTATTTCGATTTTGTCGCTTCGGTTAGTAGCACAGTGTTCTTAATGAGCGACCTTATTTTGAAATCACCAGTAACCAGTTTAACATAAAAAGTATATTCAAAACGAATCATTAAAGTTGCTGACGACCAATTATAATTTCTGTTAATTAAGAAAATGCTCTAAAATAACGAGAACCTTAGTGTTTGAAACTAAACTCCAACTTTTACTAGTATTTCGAAGTTTACGTTGAAAATATCAAAGTTTTAAGCCCTTGTCTGCGGTTACAGCCAACCACAAGGGTTGAAGAGGTACACAATTGATTTACATATATGAAACTAGTAAGCAACGTTATATACGTATACAGTGAGTAGAAGTGTTAGATAATGTGAAATTTTAAATAAGTATTGTTCGTGAATTCATTTGCACTTTCAAAAAATCCAGAAATTTCCGTAACAAATTTTTGAATAATGTAAAGTCGTATCGAGAATTTCAGCGGTCACTAATGATTGTAACATTAAAAAGAACTGACCGTACTGTACCCAGTTTAGGGTTAAACAGGACCCTATTACTAAGACTCCACTGTCCGTCTATCCGTCTGTCACCAGGCTGTATCTCATGAACCGTGATAGCTAGACAGTTGACATTTTCACAGAATGTGTATTACTGTTGCCGCTAAAACAACAAATACTAAAAACAAAATAAAATAAATATTTAAGGGGCATACAACAAACGTGATTTTTTTGCCGTTATTTCGTACGTAGTGTTAAATATTGTATGGTGGTACGGAACCCTTCGTGTGCGAGTCCAACTCTCAATTGGCCGGTTTTATTAGCTAGTTTTGTCTGCCCGTGTTAGTTATCTCTGTTGAAAATTAATCTCTTGTTCTGCTAACAATTGGCATGTTATCTTACTAATATTATAAATGTGAAGGTTTGTATATTTGTTAATCACGCAAAAACCGCATAACGGATTTGAATGAAGGCACACAGATAGTTTATAAATATAACAGTAACAGAGAAAATAATATATACGTGTCTCAATTCCTTGTGAGATTCAATAACTATGTACTCTAAAATAATTGCGGTAGGCTTTGACAGGTAGCAAAAAAAAAATACAGGGGACCAACTTTAAATATACTTAGTTACCGACTCCAGTAACTAAGTATATTTAAAGTTGTTAGCTCACTAAAAGCCTCTCAGTGTTTGATGAATGAATTAGTAGTTTTTGGTAGCATTTGATTCGATCGATTCTATATTATTGGTAGCTATGAATGTCATCCCAAGATCATCTCTATAATAGGAGTAGATAATTATGAGATACAAGCCGTGTGCCCGACTACATTTCCCAATGGCGAAATTACGAACTTCCATAAAAACTTTCATCCCCTAATTCACCCATTTGAAGAGGGAAATTTTCAAAAAACCCAACTCTTATCATCACCTTCGTTATAATTATGTATAAGAAAGTCTCAGAAAATGGCATGTTTGATTGTCTGACAGCGAATTTAAGATTTTTATAGGTAATTTGGTTCCGAACTCGAAACTCGGTATTCTGATTCTATGCAAATAGCACTCCAACTGAGCGTTACTGTCGTAGATGAATTTAGTCTATGGGTTGTACAAAATAACCTATAAATATTGTACCTCTTTGTTTTTAATTCCATTTCTGTTCGTGTACCAAAGTCAGATTACAGACACGATTTATAACCCAAAAACGGTTGGACTGATTTTAATGATCTATGATTTGTTGGATTTGTCTCAGCCCCGAATAGCAGAATAACTATTAAAATATGGGAAAAATTCAATAAAAAAAAGAAACAACATTTATTGATTCTGAGGGGATACAAAGTTCGTCGGGTCAACTAGTTTATAAAACAACCTACAGTAGGTATTATAGGCTATGATAAAAAATTAAGCCATAATACAATCATCATCTCTAATCCCGACAGATTTCCTAAAAGTTCATTAAATTTCGCTTAAGCTAGAAGAGCACTGATTAAGTCATAATAAAATAGTGTTATGCAACAGCATAACACTATTTTCATATCAGTATTTTCTATATCAGTGCTCGCGATATAATTAGCGGATTTCGTTAATTATATTTCGTTTTGGAATTATTATTTACGGTAGCAGAATGTCATCAGAAACCGTATTAATATCAATTAATACGGTTTCTGGCATGGACACTCAATGTTAATAATTAATCAATTTCAACCGCTGATTATTGGGTATGTGAGTAGGTATATGGGTATTTATTAATTTTTGTTTTCATTTAATTATTAAATCATTAATCAGGATTAAATGCCAGGAAATAATATATTGTTTTATCAACGGGTCATCTATTTTGGAATGGGTATCTACCTATTTTCCTTTCATTGGTTTAGTAAGTAAAGTAACAGGAAATCGACACTTGTTCTCTGAAATGGATGGTTCATCACTGTCATAATTTCAGCCCGGAATCACCTACAGCTAGATATAGACCTCCCCTTTCTTCTGCTATCCTTCCCGTGCGTCCTTAATCCAGGTGTTTTCCATTTGGGTTTGGATTTTTGAATTCTTTATAAAATGTACTTTGTAAAACGATAAAAGTATTTTTTATCCAATTCGGTGTCACTTAGAAAAGTTTATTTTACTAACATATTGGTACCGTCCCGATACACGTTCCGATGAACGTTAATTTGTATTTAACTAATGTTTCTCAGTCTAAGTGAATGCAATTTCTTAAGCCAAAAGCTGTTGACATAAGCGGAACTCCAACCGATAAGCTGAGGTACGATAAATGTCCTGTACGCCTAGTCAAAGAAGAATCTTCCAGAAAATTAATACTGAACGGAAATCACATAAATCCAAATAGAAGTTCATTGCATAACATTTTTAACAAACAAGAGGGTACGTACCATATCGAGCTTCCTCCCCCTCGGGTGCCTGCGCCGTGAGGGTGGCTAGCTCCTTCTCCAAGTCGACCTGGTGCTCGCCAGAGTCCCATGATAGCAGCCCTGGAACAATAAAGGAATATATTAGGTTGTGGTTTGTCAAAGTCAATTCATGTATTTCAAAAAGGCCGTTAAAAGGCACTTTTGAGCATCAAGAGCATCAACAGTCATAAGAAAACAGAAATTATGAATTTCGTTTGGAGAAAAATAGGCAAGAAACTCCATAATTACTCTTACAAAATGTTTTAAAATATTTTGCATATATTAATTAGGTATTCTACCACAATAGGTATAATTTAAAGCTTCAAGCTTCAAGCTCGTCAATTCGACAAGCTTGTCGATTACAAATAGGTACAGTCTACGAATAAGTGTAAGGGTACAATACAGTCCTTTCAGAGGTAAAACCTCTGACAGCAGCAACCTTATAGCAAAGAGAATAAAGATCACAAGGATTTTGACAGACTTGTCAGTGGCAGCAACACAACAGCGACCTTATTAGAATTAGAAAACATAAAGATCACTGGAGTTCGGACAGTGACGCCAAATCACAGGTAAAATAATTGTTAAGCGACTTATAAATATAGATAGAGTGAGAAATTGTTCACGTCCTAGGGTGTCAAATGTGTCAATGTACGAGTACATTGGAACATTTCGCCCTTTGAGTAAAAGTTGTCCAAGGAACTTTTGGCGCGCGGCCAAAATCGTAATTATCGGCGCCATCTTGTTTTTTCAATACAATTTCTGTGACATTTATTTCATTAAAGATTTAGTTATTCTACATCATCATTACTTATCGGTGTGTTGCGTGATGTTTTAAGCATATATTTATAAAATTTTGTCTCCAAAATTGTCCAAACCTTTACCGTATTAACTTCATTATGACGAGCTAGTAGGTACCTACCTACACATTATGTACCACAATCGGTACAAACTTGTACCAGATCATCCCTGAGAGGGTGTAAAAACTAATATAGCAAATACTAATGCGAGATATAAAATACAAAATTACTTTGATCACGTCTCGTAAATAATTCCAGAGAATTTTTATTAAAACTACCCTCTACCTGCATTAACGTCATATTCTCATACAAAACACTTTTACAACATAAATATGAAGAGAACATAAATATACGAGAATTTAAAATTAAAACACGTGGGATGCTGCAAAGCCCTAGAGGAAGTAATGAAGGAAATTATGCGCTCCGGTACCTACGTACGTAAAACGTGTACGTCGGGATGGGGAGGGTAGCATATAGGGGGTGTAGTGAAATAGGGGTGGGTAGCGTATTTATTGTGTTGCGAGAAACAATTTCTCGTAACGTGATGAAAAGGTTGAACATCACTAATTAGAGGATGCATAAATACAAGTAAACTTTGATGAGAAAGTGTACCTGACCTGTTATACTTGAATGACCTACGATGTATCGATCTAGCTTATCCATACTATCCATACTAATATTATAAATTCGAAAGTAACTCTGTCTGTCTGTCTGTATGTTACCTTTTCACGCCTAAACCACTGAATGGATTTCGATAAAATTTGGCAGAGGGATAGATTGCATTCCGGGGAAGGACATAGGAAATCTATTGTACCATGTTCTAACAAATAAACATTTTTGATTTGATTTGATTTAATAGTTTTTACCGACATACCTTGCGGGCGAAGCCCCGCGAGCGGAAGTTTTTGTATAAATAGACCGTCATTAGGAAAGAAAATGAACATTAAAAATGGGAGTTTCGGAAAAACAAAAAAAAAAAACAAAATCTATGTAAACAGATTTGGAAGGAAGAATAAACAGATACTTAAATAAGGGATATTAAGAGGCTCAAAAAAAAGAACCGTTTTAAAGAAAGTAATCTGTTATTTTTTGACGATGGTATCCAATTTGGATTAGAAGATTTACAGACTCATCATAAATATTTTATGAATAACGAACATTTGGATTAAGTTTTTTATTACAATGCTTTAAAGATTAGAAGGTTTTTTTCGGTTTATTATTTACTTGATAATTTGTTTTATAAAATAAAAATGACGAAGGATTTTTTTTTGGAGTTATTTATTAATTTAATACTTCAAGCACAAAAATGTACAGAGGCGGACTTAATGCTTAGGAGTTCTAGAAGAATAATTCACATAGATTTAGCTCAAAAATTATGCACAGAAACTGTAATATAGATTAGGAGTAATCCATACCTGGTAATAATATAAATGCGAAAGTGTGTCTGTCTGTTACCTCTTCACGCTTAATAAACGCTGAACCGATTTACATGATAGAGATAGTTTGAGTCCCGGGTAAGGACTTAGGATAGTTTTTATCCCGATATTCCCACGGGAAACATAAGCGGATGAAACCGCGGGGCGCTGCTAGTTATTTATATACCTGAAATAATTAATCATCATCTGCCTGCCTTTTCCCAACTATGTTGGAGTCAGCTTCCAGTCTAACCGGATGTAGCTGAATACCAGTTTTTTTCATGGACCGACTGCCTATCTGAACTCCACAACCCAGTTACTGGATAATACGGAACCCCTTGATAAGACTGGTTGTCAGACTTTCGGGCTTGGCTGAATGACAGCCGGGACCAACGGCTTAATGTGCTTTCCAAGACAAAGAGAGGTTTCGGTATCTATAGATGGTCACCCATCCACGGACCGACCGCAACAACCGTATCTTAACCTGATCAATCGACCCGTGCGGCTATTAAGTATTACTTATAATAGCCACGAACCCCTCACCTTCCAGTGTATTTCTTTACGTCAAATAAATATTATTTTTTATAATTTTCTCTTATATTATAGGTATTTGACATGACAAGCTAAAATAATAAATTGCTTGATTACTAAAGCTGTAACTTATGAATTAATCATGAAATATCGAAGACACTTTGCAATTAATATTAGTCCAGCGCAATTTTTCTTTCTTCTGTCCCTTTTCTCCTTAATTATTCAGACAATTGCGCCTTTTCTTCGACGGCAAGACGTTTTTTTTATCTTTTATTCATCTGCCTGTCTGGGATACGTTTGTGTCTTTTTGGAGAGCGGTTTATCTTCCTACTTTCTTATTACAATGCTTGCAGATAGCTGAACGTGATTTTTTGAGTAATCTTTCCATTGACTGCCAATTAGATTCTAAATATATTTCTTCAGGTTTGTTAGTCAAATGTGACTAGATAAGAAAATCGACACCATAATAGCTGCTGTAGGTATACGGGACGAATTGAGCACCTCCTCTTTTTTTTGACATTCGTCTAACAAGACTGATGAATACTACAAATAAAGCCAACTTAACAATATCACAAAAGTGTGTCAAAATTACCACATCTATTTCCACAAGACCTAACTCCAGGCAATACACATTCGTATCGTAATCCGGCCATATCTCCAAGGGACACACATACAGACACAGAAATAAAACAATAAACAGTCGGCACTAGGGTCGTGCCGCAATACGTTTTAATTAAACCTTTGTGGATGAATCTATGTCGGAGAGACAGCTTCGTTTCTGGCGTTAGTCCTCGTATTACAATAAAAATTTCTGGAATTTATGTCTAGTAATGAAAATATTGGATATATCATCGGCCTTAGGTCTTGTGTCAAAGTCAAAAGTGAAAACATTTATTACAATTAGCGCCTAAAACACTTTTTTTTTAAAACTAAGACACTGTTTTATGAAGAATGCAGTTACAAGTTCTTACGAGTATGTGTTGATTAATATAAAAGAAAACTGGTAAGAAAATTCATGATTGCTAATAGGAAAGTTATAAGGTACAGGAGTGAAAGTTACAAGATATTCGTTATAATATTTAACTACTACCGAGTTGACGACTAATAGAAAGAAGTATAGAAGAAAAAAAAACATTTAGCATTGACCCCAAATAAATTGGGATAAGAGCAGGACAATGATGATGATTTAAGCTGGACCCAAGCAATTGAATCATTGTCATGAAGCCCTAAATAAAGAACTTAAAAAGATGCAGGGTATTTTCTAGCCGATATTTATACCTGGTACTTGTTGACAGGCCTACGCTGTCCTCCCATACCTATTGTAACTTGAAAACATTGTAAAAACCAACTATTTTTAAAAGAGTAACCGTGAAGTTTCTTGCCGGTTCTTCTCCATAGGAAACGACCAATTGGAACCATGCACCTAGCTTCTGATGTTTCATAAGTGCCCATGTAGGTTTATGTGAAATAAAATATTTTGATTGCACAAGAAAAACGCACAATACAAAAAAATAAAATAAAAAACACATAAAATATACACATACAACATAGTCAAAAGCCTCGTACTCAAGCTTAAAAAATGTTGACAATTTTGTCCATAACACAACACACTTGAATATTTCGCCTTTTAACGGTTCTTGCACGGTTACAGTATATATTCATCAACATGTCACTTAGTTTTTCAACACGCTAGGCAAAAGGCTCGAGTAATATAAAAGGCAATATAAACTAGAAATAGAATAAATACACACTGTAACACTAGGGTCGGCTGCAATACGTTTTCATTAAACGTGAGAGTGATGGATCTGTGTTCCTCTCAGCCAGTAATCATTATACAGTATGATGAATGCTTAGTTTGTATTGTTGTTTAGATTATTTATTTATATTAATGTTAGAAGTTAACGTTCTTTTGTTTATATTAAGATTGTCTTCAATGTTTTTATCAAGCAGTGGAATGTGATTGGCTTTTTTATAAACTAGAATTTCTATATTTTCTTTTTTGGTACAGACATACAGAGGATTTATCACAACCACGATACAAGTACCTAATATGTAGCATGATGATTGGGGTCGGTTTTCAGAGTAACTAAATGCAGCTGAATACCAGCATTTTACGTGGAGCGACTACCTATCTGATCTCCACAACCCAGTTACCAGCCTGTAATATAATAGGTATATAATCAATACAGTGAACGACAATAACTTGTGAGATGGTTTCGTGGTTACAAAAAATGTTTCTCTAACAAAATCAAGAGACCGTGAAATATTGTCAAACGAATTTTCGAATACCTAGATGCTCTAAAATCATTCTACGATCAAAAACTAACCAATATCGGACTGAAAAAAAAACCATTACCCAAAAATGAGACATAAAAGGCATAAAAATAACATTTTCTAAAGTAAAATTTCGTTGAAAATATCCGAAAGTAAAATAATCTAATCTGAAAAATATCTGAGGCTGTTGAAGGAAAAGTTAACGGAATGGAAAACTATAAAGGGCGTCTAACAGGAATTTTTGAAGAACTAAATGCTGTTATGAAAATTGTTTTAGAAGAAATGGTTTTAATTTATACTTACTAACTAACAATTACTAAATAACTACTACTTAAATTAAAACTACAGCCTACAATACCTTAGCTAATAATATTAGCAAAGGTATTGTAGGTCATAGGTGGTTTTAATTTAAGTTGTATGTAATAAAAAATTAGATTGTTTGGTTGATTACTCTGTTTTTAAATATTGATATTATATTTCTTTTGCTTGAATGAGGTATCTAAATAAGCCTATTATTTATAAATAAAAAAAAGATCTTTTGAAATCGATTTAAATTTCCGGAGATATCGCGAACAAACATACAAAAAAAAAACATGCAGTCAAAGTCATTTATTTCAAATAGGCACATAAAAGGTACTTTTGAACGTCAAAAATGATTATGAAATCGTTGATTCTAGTCGAATTGAGAACCTCCTCCCTTTTTGCATGTCAACACATTTTCCTTAAAGTTCTTACGAAAAGAACTTATTTTAGCTTCTACTTCTTTTTTGTATGTTCCGCTGTGGATATTTTTAAGAACATTCTTTTCGTCTGTGAAAACACTAATAAAAGGTAATGAATCATTAACTTTAGTTACTAACTTTAGTTGTTATCAGTAACTTTAGTTGTTATCAGTAACTTTAGTTAATGATTCATTAACTTTTATTGGTGTTGTTGAGCTTGTTTAAGAAATGTTTACGTCAAAATAATGTTAAAACCGGAAGTTTCGGTTTTATAATTCGTCTTGTTTCATTATTTGCTATGTTCTTAGTTTATACATTGTTTGATTAGGCAAGCTATAAGTATCTATAAACAAACCGTAAGCTTCTAAAAACCAAATCAAAACTCATTTATTCAAATTAGGCTAATAATCAGCACTTTTCGAACGTCAAAATTATAAGACAGTCCCCAAAACGCCCGCCCTTCACCACTTCCTAGTGCTTTAACTGAGAAGAAGTTGCGCAAAAAACTCCCCAGAAGCACAGCTGTCTGTTCAATTAGAAAAACTTGATTCTGTAAAATAGTAGAAAGAGAGAAAGAAAGAGATTTGATTGGCTGATAATATCAGCCAATATTATGACATATTATGTCAGTAAACCAATTATAGCAGTTAACATGAGACTTGGCAATTGTTTCTGACCTTTAAGAAAACGACAGAAAGTCTGGCCTGTTTTCCTAATCCTAAAATAGTATGTTATCGACAATCACGACTACTTAACTAAATTTATCCCGGTCCTGCCCTTATCAGTGTTGCCATAGATTGTATTATTCAGAAAGGTCACAAACTCCGCTAAAGTTAGAAACAAACAAGTCGCTGATTGGAAGTCTTGGAGTGTTGGATTGCGGTGTTCTAAAAATTTATTTATATTCTTGTAAGTCTTGTGCTGTTTGTATTTTTATTTAGAATTGTAAGGAAACGATTTAGTTAATTCTAGTGCTTTTTTGCCAATTTTCAATTTGTTTATTATGGTATGAAATTTCAAAGAATTTACCTAAATTGCATAAATTTTATTTTTCTTATAGCAGCTTTTGCGCAAGACCAAGACTAATTGGGCGATACTATGCATTCTAAAGCTTTTAAGAGTAAATATAAAGGACATTGTTCAGCGTCTATACATTGTTCGCCTAAGAATCAATAGAGACGTGAATTTAGTCTGTTTGTAACTAAAAACCATATTGATAGATCCAGCACTGTGAGTGCTAAGTTTTGTAATTACGGAGCACATATTACCGCTGTGCACTAAGCCTTGGCTGTATGAGCTACAATACCTTTTTCCTATTCAAAACATCAAATTGAAACAAAAAATTATAATGGCGCCGCGCCGGCGAATATGACAGAAGAATGTTTTCAAAAATTATGAAGTGTCCGTTCTATTATGATAATTGTCATGAACATTATAAAAATCACTAGTCATTATTGTACAGGTTTCATAGGTCTTGATTTATAGGCCATTTTCAGAATGTCCTATTGTCCTTGTCTTCTACTAAAAATAGGTACACGATAACCAAATCCTTTGAAAACGAATTGCAAGTACAGTGTTAATTGTCATCTTTTCAGCTGTTAGAATTTAGCAATCACGGCGCAATTTCATTTTAATTAGTGGCACAGGTACTATTAACTCCCCACCACACATGTGAATGGTTCTGTCCTCCCCTTCCCCCAAATGTGAACTAAATGCCGAAGGTGACCGGAACTGGGTTAATTGTAGGCAGCGAAGTGAACATGCTGTGAACTTGTTGCATCGCCACCGGTACTGCGAGAATGTTCTTTACTGAGAGTTGAACCAACCTGTATATGGAGTGCCTTGGGGTATGCGTTAATGGTTTGTGATGGAACGACATAGTGGTTTCTCGAATTCGAAGACAAGACATATTTTCGTGTGTCAGGTCAGGCATATCAGGGTAAATAATAGACTTCTCTTTGTGGTGTTTACAATGTGAGTGTGAGCTTTCTAAGTTATCCTAAAACAATACTAACATAATGTGAAGAAAAACCAAGAAAAGTGATACATTTTAAGGTGTTTGAAAAAATAAAATATCATAATTATACTCATTTCTTCTCTGTTACAGCCCTTGCACATCAATTACACCTCTGCCATTTTATTGCAACAAAAATAAAGGTCATTATCTTTTTGACAGACTTGACTATGGCAGTAACCCAATAGCAACCTTAACGCCACGATAATAAAGATCATTGTTTCTGTGAAAGGACTGTACAGCGGAACTTTCAGGAGTATTATATACTGGCTGGTGTGTCTAAAATATAATGAGGTTTCATGCATGAAACTCAAAACTTGAATAAACTATGAACGGCTGCATTTACATTAAATAACTTCTAGAAGCAGCATGCAGCTTTGAAGTTTTGGAGTTAAAACTCACATTTCTTGATGAAGACACATTAATCCACAATCTTTGCTGGAATAACTAAATAAGAGTTGCTAGATAACTTTTTATGAGAATTTGAGAACACCTAGTAGGTATTACTTCAATAAGTAACCACTGATACATCTCATAGTATCATCTATCGTCATGTTACGGAAACGTTGATCACTGTCATTTTGCGCTTTTGACCTAAATGACTTCAACGTTACCATTTTCATCGTATAATAGGACAAGGTTCTAATTACGGTTAAGGTTTTCGCTAGTCAACCATGAAATTGTGTTAGAGTTTGATTTTAACAAAAATCTGAGGAAATTCCATAGAAATTTTCAAAAAGGATGTAAGAGCATAATTAAAAAAAAAATTTAAAAGCGATATCGTAGTTAATTTTATAACGCGTTAGTGCCAGGATGAGGCGTAATATTTCACAGAATCTGCAGCGCTGGCCGTTCTGCGTTCATTAAATCCCGGCTCATATATTAATTAACACGTTAACTAGGCTGCCCAGTAAACGCAGATTTTAGCTCAACTATATGACCTATTTATTGGAAAACATTGCTGACTCTAACATCAACTTTCTATAGAATAGGGAATTATGACGCAAATAAATGCCACCATAGGCATTTATTAACCCATGACATAAGCGCAAGAAAATGGCGTCAATAATACGCGGAGCGAGAGGAAGCGACAATAGCATCCTGGAGGTATTTTCTGAAAGGTTATAAGAGCCTTCAATGGATATGTTTATCAAGCTATATGTCAGACATGGGGCTTGATAAACCTTCCTGTATTTGGGTCCTTTATATTGTATTTATGTGCCTAATTTGTTATCTCTAATAACATAGAAATTGTAAGTTACTTGTAATACTAACACGCGATGGGCCTACGATGCCTGCCCATAAAAGATTGATATTTTTTATTTATAATAATAATTAGCCTTTAACATTCACCCCAGCAGTGGGAATGTGTGGTCTGCTGGGGTGTCCCTCTCACAGAGGGGAGGCCTGTGTAGGCCTCCTCTCTGTGAGAGGGAGTGGGCCATAACCCATCACCCGGGTCTAGTGCGGGTTGGTAAATTCATAATTTTTTATACGTTGTATAAAATTTTTTGTTCACAATATTGACAAGTTTGTGCCTCAAAAATTGTTGACATAATATCTATTTTCATGCTAATTGAAGCTAATTGAGTTACTTATAGTAACTGCAATTATAAAGCACATAAAAAGTATAATACCTAAATACTGAACTTCCTAGTAGAACATTACATTTGCATATTTACACACGAAAACTATTGTTTTTGAGCATTTTACTTCAACTTCGCGTATCGAATGCTAAAGCAATAAAAAAAATTCTAATTACTAAATACTTATCAAGTAATTAACCTGTATCCTGAAAAACTCATCCATGACTGTGTCTGAAAATGGCCAAGAAAGTGACCGAATTATGCACAGTTAAGGAATATGAATAATGTAATAAATATATAATAATGTTAAGCACCCTAAGGATATTATTATTTTTTTTTACATGCAGCGGGATTGTCCGAAAGGGTTACCGCTGCCCCGGAATATAAAGGGCTAAGGAAGGAACACGGATGGGTTTTAGTCAGTAAGAGTCTGACACTCCCTTCCGCTCCACCCAGGGCGGGAGGGGTCATTTGATGATTTCCCATCCTAAAAAAAAAAAAAAAGGGTTCCGTAGTTGGAATGAATTTATCCCAAGAACAAACTTAACATTGTAGTTGAAAAACATGTTCTCCCATACATTCCAACTGAAAATGTAAGTTTGTACGCACAATACTGAGAGATTTACCATGTTGTTTCAAGATCATAGACTTCTTATTAATTTTCCTGTAATCTATAGGTATAGAACTATTTTCTGTATTGTTTTCAAAATTTTAGGTTCAGTAGTTTCGGAGATAAGGGGGAATGGTAAATTTCCGTCTATTGTCTTAAATAACTTTAATACAATTTACTTAAAAATTATGAAAAAATATATTTGAGATCCTCACGGTAAGCCCTTTCATTTGATATGCCACACGGTACAGATCGCGAAACTTTTTTTTTAAATTGTCTATTTACCCCATCAAAAATGACAGACAGACACACGAGTGATCCTATAAGGGTTCCGTTTTTTCCTTTCGAGGTACGGAACTCTAAAAATGTGGGTGTACAATGAGTACCTATAGGCCTATATAAATAGTATATATATATATAAATAGTCCTCCAGACCATATTTCGACCATGACGGCCAATCTCAAAGGACACTAGCCTTCGGCGTGGGAGATGTTATAGTGCACATGTATGTGCGCAGACACAGGTGCACTCTCTCTTGCCTCACTCTCATAGTCCGATGGGACGTCAATTCTACACGACCGGAGAGAGATCAGGCGCATGACCAACGAGTGTATTTTCGAGGTAGGTACGGGGGTATCACATCATTATAATAATAATAATAATAATATCCTTGGACTTTTCACACAACGCCATTTAGTCCCAAGCTAAGCAACCTAATGCTTGTGTTATGGTAACGAGATGGCTGATAAACTACTTATATACTTTTTTTTTTGTAAATACAAACATATTATAGATAAAACACCCAGACCCGGAACAAATACTTGTAGGTCGTACAAAGATTTGTTCCGTGCGGGAATTGAACCCGCGACATGCTGCGCAGCAGTCAATCGCTCAACCACTGCGCCAACCGTGTCGTCTATTCATTCATCATAATCATTGTAATATATGTATCAACTGAACATTATTTAAAACAAAAGAGCAGTAATTATATGCCCTCAATTTGTAGACTTCAACCCCCTTACTAATAAACGTATTATATCAGATGAATAGAACACACACCGGTTTCTCTCTTTCAGTCGTCAGTAATTTGACTTTCGAAAGAAGAAGACAAAGCGTTGTGTAACTATACAGACGCTATACAATGTTTATTAAAAAACAATAATTTACCACAATCTAACTTGTTTACCCAAACACAATGTGCGATCAAAACCTGGTTACTTAACCCAGTTCCCTTAATTAATTCAATCGAAACCAGACATTGCAAATTCATGGTGTTTCCGAGGAAATTCAATCACTTTACATAACTAAACTACACAATTAAGCAATTCGCGTGTACAAACCTGGCATTCGGCTTATGTATGTACATATATGCACATAACTATGCTAGTTTTTTGTATGCTTTCAACAAACAATTAATGATTAATAATTTTAGGAAAAAATTCAGCGTTAATAGAGTCGTTTAAAAATTAGTGTGATTTATTTATTTTAGTATCGACAAGACAGGCTTCGTAAAAACTTAACACGGTTTTTAATAACGTATTTGGAAGCGTTGAAAGCAGTATTAAAAATTCATTGGGTGTGAACGAATGAACGGGGGAGGTGGAATTCCCTGTTGTGCAATAATCTACGACAAAGTTAGTGACGATTTTGTAAATTCTTCAGGAACTGAAAGTGTTTAAAGAAGACACATTTCGAATAAAAATAAAAGATCAACAAAAAAAAACTTTTTTATAAAAAAAAAAAAACTAACGACTTCCAAAAACTTTCTGATCACATTCCAACCTGATGACAATGGGACCACCTCGAGAGTACATACCTTTTCAAACAAAAAAATAATAATAGGGCCACAATTGACGGAGAAATCGGTGAATAAAAAAAACATACATAAAGTCGAACATAACCTCCTTCCTTTTTGGAAGTCGGTTAAAAAAGGTTCGTTGCTTGGAAATGCGTAAAATAATTCAAAATAGGTAGATTGAATATTCTTTATTATACACTCTTTCTTTATAATACATCATAAAAATTACAGATAATAAATAAATAAAAAAGTTTAAACCCAAATACTTAAGGAGTTTAAAACAAGGGCCTTTCCCATAAACCTATTTATTTTTATTATATGCGTTGAGAATAATATTGTTTAGAGTATTTATCCCAACACTCACGGGGACCTTTCCGAAAATCTAGAACACTGAACTAAGTTCTGAGCAATTAAATTAATATCTTCACTTCCAACCTACCAATTCCAGTCCCGAATTCTAAATGACAATTTTAACTAGCGCTCTTATGGGTAGACGAATCTGTCTCATTGGTCGAGCCAAATAGCAGTTTATTCATTAGTGGCTGCTCTCAATGGAACAAAATTGTGGTAAAATACGAAATGAGGTCGTTCAGAGGGAGAGTGTATAAATAGGAGGGAGTCTCGACCTCTGACCGGGTTATCCCTAAACAAAGGGGGGGGGGGGTCATCGCCCTTAGTGTCGGATCTCGTTTCGTTCTATTTTTCTAGAAACCTCTTGTGTTAAGTGGTTAAGTCAGTTCGTTCTCTTTGGTGTTTAGTTTTTAGAATGTGTGTGAAATTAAAGTGTTAGTGTTGTTGGGGGTGTAGAGAAAATGGAGTTAAACAGCTGTTTTTCTAGTGAAATCTTGTAATATTTTAGGACTTTTGATTTTAGACTTTGTGAGATACGAGTACATAAATTACTGTCTGTTATATTAAACAATTTTGAATTGATTATAGATCGAAATTCTAGAGAAGTCAGGAGGCAGTTGTTCCGATGTAATACATAATTAATTTTAATTAATTATACTAAGTAGGTACCACATATTAATAAGCTATCCCAACACTAGCTATGATTACTGTAATAATCATTAACAGCATACATAACTTTAATATTTATGCTAAAGAACATAAAAATTATTAATACCAAAGAAAATCAAATCTAGAACACTCAATGTCTAAGAATATTATATACCTGCCTAAAAGTCCTCTCCCCTCACAAATATAATTGTTTTCTGAAGACAGCCTCCATTCCTTTACCATCTGATTTGAATTTGCCAACTTTCTCAGCGCCACAATATGGCGTCGGAGTAGTTTCGTATAATTTACTCCTTCGTTCTTGTTCGTAATGTTTTGTTGATTGCTAGGCGGGTAGTTTGGCGGCGACGCCCTTTATGTTACGCTAAGAAATGGGTGATTAATTTAACAAGAACTTTTGTTCTGGATTAGTTATGTCTTTCTTTGGTGGAATGTTTTCTGGTGTGGTGTTAATAAGGTTAACTTAGTTTTAAAGTACCCAAGGTGAGACGCATTCATCCAGTGGGTAAACAGCCATTCGCTACGTTATATGATCAACTAAAGAATGAGAATAAATGAGTAGTACTATACCCCTCCCGGAGCAAGATTACCCATAGTAATCCAGGCAGGGCCCCTGCCCTGCCTGGATTGTTTGTCCCCTGACAATGCCGCTAAAACCTGTTTTTTAATACGTCTTTCTACAAATAAAGATAAATACATTTTGTGTTAAAATGTTGATTGCTCAATAATAAAGCCTTTGTTGTTTTTCTAGAAACCAATATACCTATAAAAAAATACAGCATTTTTCCTTAACTGAACGTCATTCCTGCTTACCCTAATCTACACATTTATATTTGACCTATTAATCAACACCATTCACCGTTCCTATTGTGTTTATCAGTAGGTACATAAAAATGAAAGTATTTTTCCTTACTCTTAATGAAGGTGTATTTTGGTGTCTAATGTCTATCTATTATAAATTTTACTTATGCCAAAATTTCAATTTTGTACACTCTAAATTATTCCCTAATCAATTAGTTATAGTTTTTCAGAGGAATAACGGGTATTGATACCTTATTATTGGTAGCTCAAGACATACGGCATACTACTTATTAAAAATCAAAGAATACTTTAACTATCGCTTTTCATTTCTTAACCCAACCCTTAAAATGCTACCATTATCGATTGCAACAACTTAACGCATTCCTTAATAACGAAGCGCTATTAATTATTCACGTAAGCGCTTAAAATCCTGCTTTAAAGCACTTAATGAAAACATCTCTACATCGCTTACAGCCTCGTAAAGCGGAATATTTTACATGCGTATGAGTTTATAGGCTCTTAATTCTTCGTTAAGAGGGTCTCGTTATTGTGATTCTTGTGTGGAGAAACATTGTTAGATGTGTTATGTCTTATTTACTGTGTAATTATGTGTTTAGTAGGGATTTTGCATGCTTATGAGCTGGTGTGGTGTACCTATAGGAATATAGATGCTTTTCGCGGGTCTGTCATGTGAGTGTCTGAACGACCTTTGACATCTAAAGTCTTCAAGCGGTTAGGTGTATTCTATTCTATTTAAAAATCTGGCGCGTACTGACTGCGTTTAAAGTAAGTAAATAATCTTTAAATCTGAGTATTTGTGCGGTAGTTCAAAAAAAGAGTGAGTAACCGAGGGAGTGTTTTCCGTTTGCTGGGACTTAAAGTCTCTTTCTTTTGTTTCACTTATCCTAATAGATCTCATCCACCTATTCTTCATAATAACTATTTATTCTAGTATCAAATTCAATGATCAGTAGCTTCCAAAGGCGCTTCATATTTTAAGCACGTACTTGTGAAATTTTCAACGTTTTGCCATACTCGCGTGACATCATTATTACAATGAAACACTTGAAAACCGCTACTAACATTTTTTACCCACCGTTAAAATTTAATATGCCTGGAAACCCAGTCGCGTAATTTACTTTTTCAAATTAAAACCGTCGAGCGCGACTTTTTGCGTAATTCAATATGAGAGAGAGACGCGTCGCCTCTAATAGTGACGTCAGTCTTACAGTGTTGCCAGCAATAAATGAAAAAAGTCCCGAGATTTTTTCCCTTCTAGGCTTCGACATTTTTTTATTACCCAAACTCTGTTAGCATGTTGGTGTACGTTGAATAATGTATTTAATGGTAGATTGAATATTGGATGTGGTTATGAGCGGTAGTGTGGTCTATAAAATGTAACGTAATCTCTGTTTATGGGTTCGCTTATCATCAACATTATTAATTGTTATTGTTTATGCTTTTCACTGCGTAAGCTTTGACTTTAACATTAAATATGAGCGCCCTTAAACTTACACAATTTAGGACATTAATAACAGCTCACTTACAGAGAAGTACTGGCTGCGTTTGACAGTTTCTATAGTCGGCCATGATTTATTTCAGTCTTTTTCTACGCTTTGGAAATATTTCATAAAACTATTCTTTATTCCACACATATAACAAAGATTCCGTGGACCATTTGTGGCGTATCTGGGACACATAGAGGTGGGAAATGTTCCAATAAAGAACTCTTACATCAAGGCAATGAATAAAAGACGAAGCCAGGTATATTTTATTTAACCCACCTCTAGCCGTGTGGGGCCATAATAGCGGATTTGGAGCGGTTTAAACGAGCATTAGATGCAAGAGAGAGGTAGAAATCTTACTTGAGTTTAAGCTCCTATTTTTATTGATTTGGTTTATTTTAGCGATTAGAAGAAGTGGGAGAAATTGCTTGCTTTATGACTTAGCTTGAATGCTTTACGTTTTGTTTATGAGTTTTTTTTTACGCCAACGTGTCTCTTCATGAAATACAGAGTTTGTTTATAACTTTTATCTACGTGTTTACGTAGGTACTATTTAATGCAGAAACACCATTATATAAAACTACAACAAAAACCCTTTCAGAATCCAATACATTCGAAATTAATGCAAAAAAGTAGGTATATCGACCGATACCTCGGACCTCAAAATGGCTCAAATGAATGGAACATTAACGCTTATCCCTTACAGTTTACACTCTTTGAACCGCAACTTATAGATGTGGTCAAGAACAATTTTGTAATAATTGTAATAAACAAAAAATCTGATGAATAGTTACACACCGATTTCTCTCTTTCAGTCGTCAGTAATTTGACTTTCGAAAGAAGAAGACAAAGCGTTGTGTAACTATAGGTACAGACGCTATACAACGTTTATTAGTAAGGGGGTTACTCTCTTACTCTCATAAGAATACGGACGTGACAAAACGTAATTATTGGGAAGAGCTATTAACATACGAATTTAGCCTCAAAAGCACAGAAACAAAAGTAATATCTCTAACTATTGTCTGCAAAAGGAAATTTATATTTTATTTATTACAAGTCTTTGTCATTAAATTTGAGTTATTCATAAAATGAAAATCATCGTAATGCTTGAAAAGTAAGTAGGTATTGTATCACTTACTCGTATATTGTGTACTGTTTTATAGACATATTTGATCGTAAAATAACAGCTAGTTAAGGTATGTTTAAACCGGTATTTAAAAAAATCACTTTCTAAGAAATTTTGTGAAGAAAATTACTAAATCAAATAAAGACTTGGCTAAGAGGTCCCAGCAACCAGGCCATTAAAATAATGAAAAAAGGTAAAATGCTTTTGTTTAATTAAAGTTATTTTGAGGCACCTTTTCTTATTTGACTGTCACCTGTCGCTCTCAAAACTGCTGGAGAACGTTACGTATTTCTGCTACATTGTATACCAAACATATTGCATAACTGGCTCAATGTGGGTGTACTATGGAACACCTCTGCCTAACCTCTTAGTAGAGATCACAGGCGTGACGTTACGTGTGTTATGTTACACTAGCAGCGCCCCGCGGTTTCACCCGCATAAGTTTCGGAATATCGTGGGAATATCGGGATAAATACTGTCTTATGTCCTTTCCCGGGACTCAAACTATCTCTATATAAAATCTAAATCTAAATCGGTTCAGCGGTTTAAACATGAAGACGTAACAGACAGACGGACAGACAGACACAATTTCTCATTTATAATATTAGTATGGATTGCCTTTACTCTACCCTTGCCCTTGCCTTTAGATCTATTTATCTTTTAATGGGCCAGAATTCTCAAATCAATTGATTGAATTCAAAACAGTGAAAACCGTATATGCCTTAATTAATTTATGGGCACTCGTACTAATCTAGCAATTAACGATTTTAAATAAACCTGTCACACCCAAAGACATTCTCAATTTACTGCCGTACCCAATTTTTTAAATAAATCAACAGGATTACCGTTTAAACCAATTACTTCAAGCCAAACAAATAAATACCAAAACCACTTATATCGCAAACACAAATCTTATTAAAGTCCTGACCACAGAACAGAAAGGTACAGAAGTCAATCACATGTATGTACTTCATTTTGCATACGTACGTAAACTTGACAACCCCAGCGCGACTTTGGCTTATGCACAAAAATTATCGTGGTAGTGGCACTCGTATCTATACTCGTAGTTGTTTGATTCATTGTTATAGAACAAAAACATAAAAATTTACATTTGTCAATATTAGCTATCGAAAATCCCTAATAACTTCTAAACGGATTACCCTATTTACACAATTTATTTTGCCCTATCCGTTAGTAGACCTAAACCTATCAAATGACACTAAAAACAACACAATATAAACACAAACAAAAAATCATGTTTTCAACTTACGTAATATTTGGGTCTCAAGCGGATGCCACTCGCGCTCGCACTCATCCCAACCGATCTGAGATATCGTGTTCGTGAGCGGTGTCTATGTGTGCGTTGCTCGAGCGGACTTTGTATGTAGATGGGCTTCTGTACTCTCTGTATTTAGTGTCCTGACCGTCTTTCGACCTTTATTGCAGACAAAAAGAGCAATAAATACATAATTAGTATCGTCGGTTCCAGACACACTAATCCCCCATCAGACCCCCAACTGTGGGTAGAATGGGGATTTAATTTCCGTTCCCCGACGACGGGGTATTAATAGATAGGAAGGGACGCCCTTGATTCCCCTCTTATGGGTTGCCAGAGTTTTATAATTGAATGTTGTTGGTATTTTTTGTAATTTATCTATACAGTTTCAGTTCACAATAAGTTTTTTGAAATTGTGAATTCAAGTAAGCTTTGCTATTTTAGATAATTTGTAGAAGTAGCCTTGTTTTTACAGACTTCAAAAAATAGGAGGTTATCAATTCGACACGTATTTATGTAATATTATTGGAACTGCAATATATTTACATATGATAATGTATTAGGCCTTCCAAACAAATATACAAAAATTTTCTATTATTTATTTTATTTCTCGGAAATTGATTGATTACTTGAAGATCAATTTAATCACCAAAAGCAATCCCCGTGACTTCACTTAACGGCCATATCAACTAAACTACTATTCTTTTTTTGTTAACCTATATTGTACCACAGCTCTCCCCGATAAAGGTCTCCCCGATATTTTTCCACTTTTCTTTGTGCTGTGCCTTCTCCGTCCAATCGGATAGAGACGAGTTCAAATTGTCACTCCAGTTTTTCTTAGGCCTGCCTGACCTGCCTCGTTGACGACGCCCGTCTTCAGGCACCCACTGTGTGACGACCCTGGCCCATCCGTATTATGTATCTACGATGTTTAAATTCAAGTAACATAATATCTTCATAAACTCTTCACTAAAACTTTAGTTAATTCCAAACAGCCACATGGCCCCGAAAAATGTGCCGAAAACCGCTTCATCCCTAGCCCAACACACCTCAACTTTTCGCCACCCCAATATTTCGGCAAACTTTCTCCTCCACAACCGAGGCGTTAAAATTTCTTTACCTCAAAGGCACACTTATTACTCGTATAGCAGTATAGATAGATCCACGAAGCCGCGCCCCATTTTCGTACTAATCGCTAGTGGTTATCGCTAGTTAATTCCGCTAGTGTTTTAGTTTTTTGATACACACATAAGTACCCACTAATAAGTAATTACTGTGTATCGACAAAACTAAAATAATAGCGGAATGTTGCACACTTGTACTGTAACAGCGGTTTCGCATCCGATCGGAATCCGAAAAATGCCGGTCTGAAGTGACCATAGTCCTATTTTTATGAGGGGTTGCGCAGTAGGTCCGAACTCTATCTGTCCGAATTTAGAACATTCCCAATTCGGATTGAATTCGGATCGGATGTAGTGCGAAACCGCTCTAAGCGATTAAGAAGAAGAGTGGGGCGCGTCTTCGTGGATGTCGCTGTAATGGGGAAACAATTTAGGAGTACCTACACATCTAAAAGGCTGTTATATTAACACAGTTGAGGTTTCAAGGCGTTTGTTTGATGATCTTGTGTTCTTATTCGGCTGACAGACAAAGGAATAGGGTGTTCGATTTTAAACAATTTGTTTTTCGCTAAAATTGGGATCAGGCTCTACTGTATGTTTTACCCCCTTACTAATAAACGTTGTATATCGTCTGTATAGTTACACAACGCTTTGTCTTCTTCTTTCGAAAGTCAAATTAATGACGACCGAAAGAGAGAAATCGATGTGTAACTATTCATCTGATATAATACGTTTATTAGTAAGGGGGTTCGTATTTTTCTATTAGGCATAAACGGACCAGAAAGTTCGTAGTACTATTAAATGTATTTGATATAGAAGAGGCTGCTAGAATGTAAAAGGAAACTGTTTTATGGGAAGTGGGTAATAAGAAAATGACAAACTGAAACCTAAATTATAAGCGTTTGTTCACTCAATTGACCACAAAACGATGCTTGCCAGAAAATTAATTGTCTGAGAAGTCCGTAATAATCATTTACTTCACTCGCCTCTTATTGTAACGTTTTCTCAACACAAAGCGAGAAAAAGAATATACTTTTATTGATATTATTAATCCCAAAAACTGTTTAGCCTTAAGCATCGAAATTCAAACTCTAAAAAGAAAATTCGGCTCCATTTTATTGTTGCCAGAAGCAAAAAGGTTTTTTCTTTTTTATTTGTGGCTACACACACGTGTAATGTAATTGTTATTAAAATTACAGCTATCCGGACCTAACAACTACACTTTAGGGACAAAAATTTTTGGTCCAAATTATTGTTACATTTAGCCCAGTCCGGATGAAAAAACTATTGGTGTTTGTGGTTATTTCTCCGGTTGCTGTGATGTCCGGTTTTATGACGTCAGGGAGGTCCAGAAGAGTGTTATTATGAAGTGTCGTCATGACTGTTTATGGAAGCTATTTGGGATCTTACGGACCTCGGACGTAGTTGGCAGTTGTCATTTGTTTGATTACTTGTCATAACTGAGTTTTGTTGACTTATTCCGGTCTGATCCCCTGAGCCCCGCCCCCCCTCCTCGATCCCTTGACGTGTGCCTTGTTTATGTTTTCAGTGTTGATGTGTTGTGGGGAGTTAGTGGTGGCAAAGTAAATGTTAATATTACCCTTGCATAATGTATTTTTTAAGGACCATGATTGATGCTATAAAATGTCTTTATGGTAAATTGAATTTATAGTAATAATAAATAGGATGATCATCACCACTATTCATCACCACTGCTCTCAAAACAGTGAAGGAAAATATCTTGAGGAAACCGGACATGTTCTAGAACCAAAAATTAGAAGACATGTGATATCTAACCAACCCGCACTGGGCCCACGTGGTGGAAACTCACTTTCTCGCACCGAGAGAAGGCCTGTGTCCCAGCAGTGGGAACATTATAAGCAGATTATGTTTGTGCTACATAAATAGGAAGACTTTTTTTCCAAAGTCAGTAACTTATTGTATACAAAGTATGAAGTCAACTCTGAAAACTGCAAGTAAATATATACACATAATTTTAACAAACCGTCAAAACGCTTGGTGTTCGAAGCACATTTTTCTTTCACTCACAAAACGCTTTAAAGAGAAGAATTTTCTATAAAAGTTTTTCCTTTGAACGCCTGAAACACTGCCGAAGGCTCCAACTTCCAAGTTAGGTTAAGTTTTAAGCGCCTTTCACTTGACAGGTTTTATTTGAAGTAAAACCGTTTCAAGCCAAGGCGAGAGTAACGGAAAAATATACTAGTTCTTAGTTGCGAAGGAGTTTTTTTGTTTGAGTTCTGAAAAGTCAGTAAAAGGTTAAAATGTTTCAATCCGTCAATAGCTTGAACAGAGTAAAAATATTACGTTTTTTTTTGTATTCGTTCAAAAGGGTGCCAACGCGGCCCTACAACTAGAAGCGGTTCTGAACTGCATTCGATTTGAATCCGAATCCAAGAGCCAGGAGTTCAATCCGAATTGGGAATGTTCTAAATTCCGACGGACAGAGATCGGATCTAGTGTGCAGCCCCTGATACAAACCAGAAGGCCAATTCTCGTAATTTAAAACGTTCAAAATCTAGTCGCAGATTCATCTAGGCGACAAATATCTGTCAAAAAATTTTCAAAATGTAGGGAAATTAGAGGTATTTTTGAGAGTTTGAGACTGAGATCAGACTGTGAACGTTCTTAAAATTACCAGAATTGCCCCTCTGGTACTATGGCTACTTTGGACCGACATTTCTCGGATTCGGTTCGAATGCAGTGCAGAACCACTGCTTTGCTGTCCGTCCGTCCGTCTGTCACAGGGCTGTATTTTTTGCACCGTAAGGTAGACACTTGAAATGTTCACAGCGTATGTACCATTACGGCTGCTATGACAACGAATAATAAAAATAATATAATGTTAAATGTTATTATATCATATAAAGTGTTAAAAAAATATGTTACATTGTACAGTCCGAATCGCACTTGTTTACTTTTCAGACGATTGCATTATATTTACATTTATTCTTCAATACCGCAATAAAAAAAAAACAAACATAGAAACTCTTTTAGGTAAAAAAGTAGAAGATAAAAAAGTGTACTTGGTATGCATATTGTATTGCAGTAGCAAAGAAAAACGTGTATTATACGTCTTGTCTAGAACAAGACATGTAGCCAAGATGAAATTTGAATTTTAAAAACAAAGCAGTAAATATTGGAACTTGATGCAAATCTCAGTACATAAATATTTGTTGCAGCATACGAGGTAGACGTGCACTTTTCTCACCAGAACAATTTCTTGCGGGGATCTTAAAGAAAAACTAGTACATTGTAAGCTAGTGAAGGCATTTCATGAAAATTGATATATTCCACAGCAATTCTATGGACGAAAGATAATCTGTTCTATAACAAGCCAAACATTGCCTTAGTCCCAACAAACCTTATTGCCAACATAGATTAAGAACATATGGGGTAAAGAATCATACCAATTGGAAGTGCCCTTAGATTTCCACAAAGATCGGCTTCAAGCGATTTTCGTCCAACGGCTACCCACGACCTTATCAAGTCGTTTATCCATTTTCATCTATCATCAGGCCTAATGCATCGCTTTCTACAAAAGAGAATAGTCCCAAAGACGTCTATTCCTGGAAACACAACATTTTTGACCACCCATGTCCAACTTATCAGTCAAATCATCACTCGAATCCCGGACTGACACACAAACACGGCACACAATCAAATTGACACGAAGTAAACATCGGAACGGCTGTAACGATCTGTGTGACTGTGTGCTGTCCTTAATGACTCACTACTACCCGGCTCTGTCCGGAATTGCTTCAATATATTTTAATGGACGCCCGGAATTGGGGTTCAATGGAACAATTCCTTTTGTTGCCAGAAAATTTTGCGTATGTACGTGTCAGTCCCCTTCTGTTAGTCAAATCATCAAATCACTTGACATGAGATTTACAGAAGTCCGGGGGTAAACTAGGCTAATATTAATATGCAATCAATACCAAATATAAGACTCAAGATGATAATAGGTAATCCTTCAATCACGTCCATTTCTAGAGAAAGCGATGAGCGATGAGATTGAGTTCGGATAAGACGGCCCTAATCTGGACTTAATCCAGCGATGGGAGGAAAAGGATCTACTATTTGGACAAAACAGATTATAAAGCTAAGGAATTCATTAATATAATGATAATAGATAGAAATACAAATAATGCTATAAAGACTTATAAATACAATGTAGATCAGAAATCTTTGAATGTTTTACAGAAAAATTGGTAAGTATCTAAAGAAAAGAAAGAATCTACCAATCGTCTTTGACATATTAATTACTACTGAGGCAAACTAAGACACAATCACAGAAACTGCCAATACTATCCATTACGTTAACGAAATGCTTACAAATGAGACACGTAATGAATATATTTATCAGCAAGGTCCTGAAGATGGAGATGATCAGTTGGGAACGTGACTCGAAATATATATCAAGATATTGTTAGGCGAACATCCGTCGTAACGATGCCGATGTTAACAATCTGGCATTAGAGAGGAAAGAGGGTTTGTTTCAAGAGTACAATACTTATAAACCTGTAAGTTATTGAGATACTAATCAAAGAACACGCTTAAGAGCAATGCTTTTAGCAATGTGATAAAAGTTCCCATATTTAAAAAATTTGTCCCAAATTCCCAACTTTTAAAATTTTCCTCGTTAGACAAGCTACTTATCAAAAAGAAAATTCACGTCCAACGCATAAATGATAGCTGAGCTATTACCCGACCGCGAAAAGCTATTAACTAATTCAAAACTTCCTAAAATCACTGAAAGGAAGTGTAAATTGCACAAAATTACACCTTGTGGTAGAACATGGGGCTTTACCCGATAAACTAAAGAAACGCGAAGGAAGCTTTAGAAGTTAATTAAAGGACATTTGTTACGGCTTGCACAGGAAAAGGCGCAGCTATTTCTCACTTTTTATTACCGTTTGAAACCTCTAACCTCTTGCTTTGGCATTTATTTCGTTGGTGTTTCTTCCTTTGAGTTAAATTCGTAGGTGGATTTTACTTGAAGTTGCATATGTTTGCCAAATTTGAGGTTTACTGTGAATGATATTACCTCCTCCAAACAGAAATATTCAGACCAGAAAATATCTGTAGGTACTATTTATTCTATAACATTTCTAAATTCAGTTCTGAAAAAATGATTATCTTTTTCTATCTAATCCGCCTATTGAAATCTGAAACGGTCAAAGGCCCAAAAGAAAGCCTCGAGCCCGAACTACTTTAGGTCTAAAGAATACTATTTCTAATGCGGGTCTTAACCAACCCAACCCTAAGCATAAAAGGCAGACACTGCGCCATTTATGACTTTGCTAGAGTTAGTTAACGAAAAACAATCTGGTCCCCAAGATACAAGCGCGCCTAGTTTGGGGACTGCCGCAAAGATCCAAATGACAGACCAACGTTAAGTTAATTATAAGGTAACATTGGTTTAAAAAATAAGGGCAGAACTGTCGAAATTTTTGGAATACCTAACAAGTTACAAATGGTGGTGTTTGAAAGTTTTCGGTTGATCCTCGGAATTTATTGGGTCCTATTGAAATTTAATTAATTTAATTTCTTCTTTTAATTCAAACTTTGACTTAGTGTAAATAAATCCAAAATTCTGGAGTTGGGTATGGATTGTCTTGGTGCTAATGGAATAATAGAAAGTAATTCAAGTATTTCTTGAACACTGATAGGCTATTGGAAGAACTTTGCCTTTTAGTTACCCAATCACTAGAAATCATAAATGATTACCATAAGTCACACTTACTTACATTATTTATTTGCCGAAGGAAGCAACAAAAAACTGGACTCCAGATTTTAGGTGAAAGATACACTATACATAACTCCGAAACAGTTTAGTTTAAGATAAAATAATGGAAAGAAAAGATGGATAACCCACATTGTATCGAAAAAACCATTTGTGTCCAACAAAACATTGTGTCCACACAAACGATACTTGATGTTGCGACAAGCGCCGTCTTATTTCACATTCAGTCCGTCGCGCCTCGTTTTTACATTGAACACGACTTCAAATATCAAATTTGACGTTTGCCGACGTTTCAGTAATGTCAGATCGTAAAATTGACGATATTTGTATTATTTTTTCTTTTTCAAAGGTTTCGTTGCCTACCTACCTTTATACCTACTTTTATTGTCATTTGTCCAAACTTAAATAAACAAAGACGAATTTTATTGAAAATACTGAATCTAATGTCTGATCTCATGTTTAGTTATGTAGGTAGACATAGTAAGGTTGATACGAAGATGATATCGTATTTTTTTCCCCAACCTGAACAATTATGGAAATTATTTCTACTACAATATTCAGGACCGATTTGTATCATAATGGAGTCATACATTCTATGAAACCCTCTTCTCCATTTTGCACTGTAAGAATTTTCCACGTCTCATCATGTGTACCTACAATAAAATTGAGTATCCATAAAATTGCAGAAAAACTAGAGTAGACTAGTCCGCAGTACTGCTGCGGACTCATTGGCGACGGTGACGTGGTCGCCGCATATTGATCGCTCCTCTAGCCGCACCCTTACGGCCTGTCTAGAACAATGCCAACTTTCAAATTGTGCTCTTTTATCAGGAACGTAAAAAGGGTTAAGTCTGGCTTATCTGCCTTGGTATGACGGTAGTTAGGGGTTTTGTGGCAACTTAGACGGATTTGTGTTTTTGTCATACGATGCCAGAAATGTGAAACTATTTTTTTGTATCAGGGTATAGCACTTGAAAGACTCTTGGTAGTCATTTTTGGTAATAAGTATAATGTCGTACAGAAAAATTACAGTCACTCTACTTATCATGGTAATCCTAGCAGAAACCAGCGAAAAATAACTTTCAGAGAAAACGGCCAAGAACCTCAACCAACTACTCAGATAGTCCCCCCTTATAACATGAATAAAGCGATCAACGTTGAGTGCCCAACATTGACCACACAACCATAATACTAAAATTGAATGGAGTTGCAAATGTTATTGTTGTGTGAATAAGCGAAGGTGTAACAACATCATTATTATTGCAAGATGGTTCGGAGCCAAACACATTATACCTACCTATACCACACGTGGCGTGGAATGCATGCTACTTAATGATTTATAGGTACCCCCGCGCAACTTGGGAATTGCACGAAGAGATGGTTGTAGCCATCAGAAAGACGAGTAGGTCTGAACGTGTAATAATATTGACGATGTTAAAACTCTCTGCATAGAACATAATTATAGTCAACAAGGCAGCTAATAAAAACGGGGAAAAAAAAAATTGGAACGAAATAATGTACTTACATACTTAACCAAATTCCGAAAACAAAATACAAACGACCGCGACCTAAAAAAACAAAGTACGAACGCAAAAGGCTCAAATTCAAAAACAGAATTCTATTCGACGAATGTCTGAGTCAAGGGCCCGTGCCGGACGGCGCGTATGTGTTCCACGCGCGCCTCAAAGAGATGTCAGCAGACATTTTTTTTTTTTTTTTTAAGGATGGGAAATCATCAAATGACCCCTCCCGCTCTGGGTGGAGCGGAAGGGAGTGTCAGACTCTTACTGACTAAAACCCATCCGTGTTCCTTCCTTAGCCCTTTAGGCTTCGGCCCTAACGGGCCCCTCCTTTGATGCTGACATCTCTTTGAGGCGCGCGTGGAACACATACGCGCCGTCCGGCACGGGCCTGGTCCTGATCGGACGGCGAGCTACCCATTACTCGCCGTCCGCAGGCCCGCGCCTACGGTGGCCGGGAGTCGTCACGCGGCTCCCGACGCCCGGAGCGTCTACCGCGGCGGCTGGGACGGGCGGCTCTCTCAGCTCTCTCCCTCGCCCATCCCGCCACCTCCTTCGCTAGCATGACTGCTTCGCAGAAGGAGGTGACTGCCTCCCACTCCCTCTCGCCCCGGACCATGGCTTGGACCAGGGCCGGGCGCGAGAGGTCGCCGCCGCTGCCGATCGCCTCTACGAGGACACGGCGGTGCTCTGCCCAAGCGGGACAGACCTCCACCGTGTGCTCCACCGTGTCCTCTGGGCGATCCTCGCAGTGGTGACACCCGGGCGTTTCCTCCCGCCTGATGATGTGGAGGAACCTCCCGAAACATCCGTGTCCGGTGAGGACCTGCGTCAGGCGGTAGGTGAGGGCGCCGTGACGCCTCTCTAGCCACTCCTCAAAGAGGGGCCTTACCGCCGCTATCGCGGCGTGCCCTGCGCTGGGTTGCGACAGTCGCGCTTTCCATGCTGCCATGAGATCGCGCCGGAGGTCTGTCCGCTCCGCAGCAATTTGCCGCGGAAGCGGGTTTTCCCCCCGGCGTAGTGCCTCCGCGATGTCAGCAGACATGGAGGGGCCCGTTAGGGCCAAAGCCTGCCGGGGCAGCGGGATTGTCCGAAAGGGTTACCGCTGCCCCGGAACATAAAGGGCTAAGGAAGGAACACGGATGGGTTTTAGTCAGTAAGAGTCTGACACTCCCTTCCGCTCCACCCAGAGCGGGAGGGGTCATTGGGTGATTTCCCATCCTTAAAAAAAAAAAAAAAAAAAAGTAGGAACGTTACTGTGAACGTTTTAGGCCAGAATTTCGCGAGCCGAATGCCGAATCGCCTGTGTTTGAACAAGTGGCCAGATTGAACGCTTTCCGTCCGACCTAAGCCGGCGAGCGGGGATGCGACGAATAGTTTGACGTTTATCTACGACGCCATTTGCTATTGGTCTGTTGTTGCAAACTAGAGCACAGTTTGCGTTGAACTTAAAATGATTTGAACTGGCTTTCTGGTAAATAGTGGTTTGGGGTTAAGGATTCTGTCTGTGGCTAGTTCCAGTAAGCTTCTCAGGTATAACTCGTATTGTCAGTCATCTAAAAAACACGGAAAATTACCGATTTACATAAACAAAACGATTCGTTTCTTTTAAATATAGTAACCTAACATTTGAATATACCCGTAAGGTACCTTTCATGAAAAATCTCCAATATTAATACGTATAGAAAATAATTAGCTCCTGAATTTATATTGAGCAATTACCGTAATTTCTTTGAAATTATTACATGCAAAAACATCTTAAAAAATAGATACAGATCCTTAAAAATGAGAAACAAACCCTTAAAAACCCAATGCTCTGTGCTAACTCTTCATAATTTTATCCAACAAACCACGATAGATTGATTCATGACAACTTCTGGTAGAAAAGTTCTTCAAAGAGTTCCTATTGGATTTTAAAGAGTTAAAAAATGTAGGCTGGGCCACACTATGAACGACAAAATGTATGACATCCACGAGATTCACCCAGTCACTTTGTTCTAGGCCCTAACATAAGTAGTATTAGTCCTTCATTCTTTCGTAAGCAGTATGAATGAGGTTTTTAAAACGCGCTGTCTTTATCTGTCTTTTTGCAGGGTAAAAGATTAGATTGTATCTACAAGCATAAAGTTACAAGCTACAGACAAGCGTCTTGCGTTCCGTATCCTGAATTTGACAACACACGGTTAATAAATTGCTGCAACGCAGAACACAGAACGCAAAACGCTAGCCCGTAACTTGGTACAAAAGAGGTCGCGCGATTTTTAAACATCCTTTAAATATTAAAAGGATATTTTTTTAACGGCCATTAGTGATAAAATAGTCACTAAACACAATGGTTGTGTAGAGTAACTATGTAAGTTAATAATACTTAAAAAATAGTTAATCATGCCAATCAGTAAGAGTGCTTAAAAATAACTTGCAAGTTCTGAAATTCATAAAATTCTGTAAATATTTTAAATGAGCTTGAAACTAGATAACTGTGCTCTCAAAAGTTTTTAAATTATTTTTAAGCATACTTATATTTTTTCAACTCTTTTATTTTTGGTATCAAAAGAAAATTTCTAAGAAAACTTCTATACCCAATTATTATATTTTTGTATGGAGAAATTCAGGCAAAAATGAACGGTCAGTTTGAAAGTTAGTTCTAAACGCTTTCTTAGCCACATCTTTAAGAGTTTTGAATTTTGATATACATCTGTGAAACTCGATATATTTTCCACGAAATTGCGAACTTTATAATCTCCCAAACAGCACAATCTACAAGTTTTTAATCGAGTGCTTGAGGAACTTAATTTTGTTTTGCTGATAACAGTTCTCGGAAAATTGCTTTAGATCTTGTTTTATAATTTGTTCAAGAAATTTAAGACTTAATGCGTACTCACAATTAACTCAGCATTGTTCTCGTAAACAAGCAAAATAGTATAATATATAATGTAGAATGCAATAATACGGAAAATTTATATATTTTCAGCGTTTCGTGTCTTACAGAAGCTCACCAAAATATGGATAGTTTGCAGCAGTCCTAGTAAAACAAATATAATAATATACTTATAGACAGTAGTTGCTCTATGTGAAACCAGAAGCTACTCATAAAGAGATGGATAGAATACATAAAGATGAAGATGAATAGGTAAAACGAATGGAAATTGATCGTGTTCACACTAATCCCAATAGCCCCTTTAAAAATAACGCAGACAGAATAGTGTGAATAGTTCCGAATAGTGTGGAAAAATGCAAGGAAAAACATAAATAATAAAGGATGCTCAATGTTTTGTCAAGTTGTAAAAACCGTAATAAGCAGGGGCGGGTCGCTAGCACGAAATAAGACTTGTGCTAGTCTTGAAGTTCTCCTTACAATATCGTTAAAACAAACTTAATTCTTATTTACGGCCTGTTCACCAAAAAGTTTTGTAAGAATATAAGATCAGATGAAAGCTCTCAGAGATTGCTTATGACTTTGGCCCCAATAAAAATCTGACGGCGTGTTTTGTTTTATTCTCCGAAAACGAGAAACAGTCAGACATCTTTGTAATTGTTGCAGATAATCTTGATTTAAAAGTTAGTAGTAAGTATTTTGTTTAAGTATCTTATTATATTATTTTTGTTATTGCTCATTATCAGCTCTAGTTTATAATCTAGCCATGATTAAATTATAATGGGTGAAACGCCATATTTTAGTTTGTTAAGAGTTTTAGTTAAGTTAGGATATTATATTTTTATTTATTAATAATTATGTATAAGTTATTTTTTACATACATATTATTTTAAGTTTTTATTAATTCTACGGAATGCTTTCTTGATTTTCAACATTTTTCCAAGGTTTTATGAGTAAAACCTATCTTAATATTAATGCATATGAGATCCACTTCTAAAACCCATAAGTTCCATAATTAGCTACAAACGTCCATGATTTTCAGCCTTTTTCAGCATTGCCGACATTGGAGTTTCAAATCAAAAGGATTGTTTGATTGGAAAATTTCACGGGATTACAATTCCTCTACAAGATACTGTCAAAACTATCAACCATAATTATTTTCCTAGGGACAGCCACTTACACAAATTCAACCTCCTTTAAAGCGACATTTTCGCGAAAATTTAAAATATCTCGGATGTAATTAGATCAAGTAGCGCTTAGCACTTCTGCCCCTGGCGACATGCGCTTAAGAAATGTTGGCGTTTGACACAAGTTGGGAGAACATGGCGGGAAGCATAGAACTATAGAGATTATAATACTTACTGGTAGAAAGGACTCGAAAAGGAGACATGATTAATGATATTGAAATTCTTCTTCGTCGATGATTCCAATATTTAAGTTACTAATATTAAGTAAGGACTTGCCTATAAAGAATCTTAAAAACAAGTTAGTATCGACTGTTAAAGACGATGAAGTATACCCCAAGTATAAAGATGGCAGGTACATAGTTTCAAAGAATTTCAATAACGTACCGAGACATCAATTTATTGGGTTTCAATAAGGTTAACCTTTTTAGCTATATTTATAAAACCTGAAACGGCTGCTTTTCATCTTTAACGAGATTGATTCTTTGAAATGCTAATAGAGAAGGTACCACATGGCTTCTTCAAAGGAATGTGCGATTTGATATAACATTTTAATTACGGTCTGCTGAACGCAGGTATTTTAAAAGTAATTAACTTTGCGTATCGTTTAGGTAACATTAACATAAAGTTATAATACGAAGTTAATAAAAAACATATTTGATTACTTTGTGTATAAACAAATTTGAGATTTTTTGCTGGAATGGTAAAGCTAGTAGCAAGTTCTAACGCTATCCACCTCTACACAACCTATCATGACTGCCTGGATTTCTGCGATAATCAGATGAGATAGTAACCAAACGCAAGGAGTAACCGTGGTGCTACTCTTCCGCTTAATCAATACCACTATTTTTTTAATAAATTGCATATCGCACGTCAGTTTGTCGGCTGCTTAACCTGGCTTGCCTGTAGGTGCCTCAATAAATTAAAGCTTCCAGTCAGAGCTTAAAAAACTTAAAAACTAAGCGACTACACGCTAAGAGCACCCCCTGTGGGATACGGACATCGGCTTAGGGCGTCGCTGGGGGAGGGTGGTAAAGGACAGGCTGGATCGGATTGAAATACTAAGTACTTATTAGACAACCTGTTATTAATTACTAGCTGCACCCCGCAGATTCACCCGCATAAGTGTCGATCCCGTGGGAATATCGGGATAAAAATTTGCCTAAATGTTAATCCAAAGCCAGCTACCTCCATACAAAATTTTATCAAAAGTGGTCCAGCCGTTTGGGCGTGAAGAAGTAACAAACATATAAACACACGCACACACACTCACAAAATTTCCTTTTTATAATATTAGTGTGACTAACAACCCGCCCCTGCTTCAAACGGGTTCCACTGATATGGTGAAATTTGTGTAAGTTAAATATTGAACACAATAACCTTCCGAATTAAAGTCTTTAAATAATGGTGAAACCTGCATCAAAATCTATTGTGTAGTTTAGAAGAACTAAGCGCACTTTATTTTACACTATGATGTAGATAAGATTAATGTAATCTGACTAACTGAAAAGTCAGGACTCCATGTCACAAGTCCAACTTAGACCAAACCAGTCGTCAAACCAAAGTGGGGCGTCAGAAGAAAGTCTTAGTGTTTGCACGACCTGAATACCTAGATCCAGGGCCCCAAATGAGGCTTTGAGTGTTCCAGCTGAAAGCAACGGGAATTAAGATGGATGAGAAAATCTTCCTAGTAACGCGTAATTGTGGGGAGAATATCGCAAGAAACGTAGGACTATATTTTTCAGAGTAATTATTATTTATTGCTGTTTATCGTGTCTTGTTTTGGGGAGGAAGTAAGGTTAAGGCCAGGTGGAAGAATTTTAGGAAGAAATGTAATATTAATGATGTTAGGAAAAAAATAAAGAGAGGCAGTTTTCTCACTAAAAGAAGATATTTTTAGGCTCCTATAGCATGTTATTATGATTGACTGGCAAGAGGCAATCCGTCACTTTGGATATAGTTCAGACAAATTACATTTTTAGCGTAACCTTTTCGTGATTATACTTTTGCTGCTTTAGTTCTATGTTAATTAATTTATTTATTTATTTATTATGGCACTCCAACAATTACTTCACAAATACATTTACTGATAGCTTAGCCTTATTGTATAAAATATTACTGTGAACCAATCACTTAAAGGTGTGCACAGCACTTACAAGGTTTTCCTATGTTATTAATAATAAAATCAAATTAATCAGATTAAATAAAATAAAAAATTACATTAATTAAAAAGATAAAATTGTAAAAAAAAAAATAATACGGAACAAAACATGAGCGGCTGAACTCAAACAAAAGTTAAAATTATTTAAAAAAAATGAATACAGAACAAAACATGAGCGACGGAATTCAAACTAGAACCAATTGTCAGCAATCTGTAAGTTGTCGTAAAAGATGATTGCGAAATTGTGCCAGGGTGTTGGAGAAGATGTCAATGGTATCGGTGCAAGAGTGGCTTTCATTATACGTATGTTAAAATGATTAAATAAGTAAAAGATTTTTAACTCACAAGAAAGATCTAACAAAATCGTGCCCGGAAATCTACTCTTTCAAACCGTGAAAAGCCAGGCAATTTTGCACCTAATGTGAGGGTGAATATAAAAATGTTTTCACTCCTCAACATGATAGATTACGGACGTCGTTTTGAAGATGAATGGCTTTTATCACGGGAAGGGTCAGCTTTAAAAATTTTTGTTAAATCTCATTTTCTATAATTAGGGTAACCCTAAATTAGGAGGAGTAAAAATTAAAACTAGAGCTAAAATTAAGCAGAAAGATGATCTTTATGATTATTATTATATTATTTTGAACTTCAAAAAACTTATCAATAAGCATCTTTTTGAAATTCTCAATAAAGCTAGTAGGAACCGTTTTAAGGTTATAGGGAAAAACAATATTTATCTATATATAAAAAAACACGTCAAAACGAGGACGCGAAAAGATAAGAATAGAAACATACCCACATCACTGCAGCACTGGCAGATATGAAAATGAGGCGGTTCAAACATCCTCATAGTCCTGGTAGGCCTATTCAAATATTTTTTGATGGACAGGCCACTTAACCGCAAGAAGAATGGACAAACATATCCTTATAATATATAATAATAAACCATTTATTTCGGACTCTCACACATCCATATTATTGTTTGTAGCTCCAAAATACTTATAAACTAAGTTAGTACACAGATCAAAAAATTTAAAACAATTTTTCGAACAATCCGACACCAGTAAACCTACTTGACTGCATGCAGTCGTATCTAGCGCTCTAGCATCTGAGAGTTCCATCGATCTGCCAATACGCGCAAGATGCTGTTGAACTAGCACGCATGCGTGTCAGGATGGAGGTGCAACGCTTGCGCATATTATAACATTGAAGTTAAGATAGGGAAACAAAAAATAATATGTTAGGGGTATTCAATGTAACAATGCCAAATGACGTTACCAAGTAAAAATGTTATTTTATAAATGTATTGAGTTTTAAGAAATCTGCTTTTCTCTATGTTCAAGTCATAATAAGGTGTTCTTATAGTCTACAGGGCATTGGATTTCATCATCATCATAAATTATCAGTTCATACTGATAATTCGGCACCTTTCGGTTCGTTGTAAGGTAACTAGAATAACCACTTCACAAAAAAAGAAGAACTATCACAAAATATAATTTTCCTTCCCACTCCGTAAACCAGTTAACTAAATAATAATGTCGCATAGCGCTTCATCACCAGCTAATTGGCTCCTCGCACAATGTAATTTTAAACCGTTTTATGCGAGTATGCAAATTATAATTTAACTTTAACGTTGTCAAGGGAAAGTTTTGCAATGCATAGCGATGTATAGCTCGTGGCGTTGAATTCAAGATGGCCGTGTAATATATACGGGATATGAAGTCCTTGTTAGTGCCTAATTTGTTAAGTGTGCAGTGTTTTTTTGTGTAAGTGACATCATTTATATATTTTGCTCGTCGTGAATGTTTTGCTGTTTCTTAATAATTTTCTAGCTCTGGACATATTGTTGCTGCTCTATGGTATTTGTTTATGACTACGGTAATATATGTAGCACAAAAACATACTCTATTGGATTAAAGAGGCTTAGTTTCTAATCCTATTTGAATAAATACACCTGGTATGTTGGGGTAGCATTCTATACATATACATTCTACCAAGAAAATATACCGAATTTAGAACGTTGGACCGAGTTTGATTAAGTTGCTTTGACTTTTCCCTTTTATGAAGTTAGCAGAAACGGGGCAACAAAATTAAAGGTTAGGCATGAATAAACATTTAGACATGTAAGGGAATGAAAAGACCAAACTCAAACTCAAAGCATTTATATCAATTAAACCATTTAAAGGCATTTTTGAATTGTCAAGAAGTCGTTCAGTCAGAAAATATGAAGCTAGTTGCCCATTCCAAAGCGTAGGTACCTATGGAGAAGACCTTAATGTTTGAAGGTCTTCTGCACATAATCTTCAAATTCAGTATTTCTGTAGTCATCTCGAAAGCAGTGACCATCGTCAATTCTCCTACAACCATTTATCTTTCACAATCATTTGTCTATTCTTGACAATCGGATCCAATCGGCCATAATTCACGACCGCACGTCTCTAGAGTAAGCTGAGTAATTGAAACCAGGGACTTTATAGATATTGTATAGGAAAACTATTTCTCAAGAAGTGGTTCGTTAGCCGATAATAAAGAACTGGAGGAAATGGATTAGGTCGTAGAAACTTTGTAGGATGTATAGAATAGGGGTAATGAAAGTGTTGTGTGGTATATTCAAGTACTATACTTGAATTACTATACTTGGATTAGAAGCAGATAGATGTAGAAATAAATGTGCTGCTTTATAAAAATACGTAATCATTAATTAGAAATTCTGAAGTAAAGTTTTAAATAAGATTGAAAAATAACCAGGAAAGAAGGCCATGTCTAGTGTCAAGAAAGTATGTGCTTTCGTGGTGCTTTCAAACATCATCAGTTTACTGATAGGCAGTAATTCTGTTTTATTTAATTATCTGTTATTTTGTATTGATTTTTTGTCAAATATTTTAACCATAGAAGTTTATTTTTCTGATGAGGCTGGTGGTTAAGTAAAAATATAGTTGTATGGGTGATTTTAAAGCTAGGTTGCCGGGGTCGGTCTGGGACCTTGATGGGTGAATTATAGAAGTACATTAACGGTTGCGTTAAAAAAATCACAATGCGGAATGGATTATTTCCCGCAATTTATAATGGCAACATTTTTGTTCCTAGACTCCTGATGTAAGTCTACTTGTACTGAGAATACATGAATCTAGATAATGTCACGATTTTGTAGAAGTCGAGCGGCAATGACGAAATCCGAGAACCGAAATCAAAAATTCTTGCCCATCCCTATACTAATGTATTTAAAACAGAACAATATCTGTTGCGAACACAGCTGCATTTCATCACAACAACCTTGTCTTAATCCTTTGTTACAGGTGAGCAGAGCCCGTTACGTAAACCAAACAATACACCAATTCCTTCAGTATAATTCTCTTTAGTCAATACTCCACTAACCTACTTCAAACGCGTTGCTCTATTAGCATTACAGTACTGTTACTGAAGACAAGCTCAACTGTTTACACGAGTCCAAAATCTGCGATTCAAATTTTGTCTTAAGAATATAATAATTAATCTTACTAAGCTTGAAGACAAAAGCAGTGAAGACGCCTTTAAAGACGTTTATTCAATTAATGAATATTTATTTAAAAAGATCGTTTGCTTCAAGACCGTTCTTAGCAGCAATTTAACACTTGGAGATGAAATGGTGGAAATTAGTAAACACAACGTCTTGAAAGGCGAAGGAAAAGAACAAGAGAAAATTATTTTTTTGGTTACTGTAAGATTAATGCTGAGATGTTTATAAGAGAGGCCCCCTTCTGCGAAATATTAATGCTGGTAATAAAATTACGAATCATCATAATATTTATGTCGAGTTCTTTTTCCTTGGTAAGAAAATAATTAGATGCCTTCATTGACTATGCTGACATTGATATTGGAAGCTTTGAGATTTCATATGACAAGGAATTTTTGTTCAAGCTTTATTTCCTCTATTAATTGAATAAACTTGAAGGACGATATTCTAAATTGTTAATTGGCTACTTTATGAATCTCAGTTAATGGTCCCATTTATATGGTGCAAGTTTAGCCTGGCACTGTCAATCCGTCCATTGAATGGCAATAATTAAACGTGCTGACATGCGATTACTGCTCTTGAACGTTCCAGAAACTTGCACCGTTTAAATGGGGCTTTACTGTTTATTTAATAAAAAATGGATACTCTTCAACTGTGTAAGTAGACTATATAACTCATTTCCTTCCCCCTTGAATCGCACTGTCACCAATTCTTTATTCTCCACCATAAAACTAAGTCAATTTCCAAAAAACAAAACTAAATCGTCGCTAGCCATGACCTTATTATGTCAGATAACGAACAATGAGGATCACACTGTCTATCACTTGATTTATGTCTGAACCCTCCACTTTTGTTCGGAAATCAAATGTCGATGCGAGAATTTATAGGATTTAAGGTCTGAATGAAAAAGAATGTTTGGGTGCTAAGGCTGTTAGAATTAAAACATAAAACAGAATAAAATTGCTGGCGGAGACAAAAATGAACAAAAAACTTTAAAGGCAGTATTTTCCATTCTACACTTTGACGTTAATTAAAATGTTCCTTGACAACTAGCGTTGTGTTAAATAAATTATTATAATACTAGAAACTTTCAAGAACTTTAAAATTACTTGTACACTTTGCTTTGTCAATAACCACGACACAACATTATCAACTACTTTATAAAAAAAAAAACATTACTTCATTTTCACATTAGCTAATATTTCATTACTTATTTCCCCACTGCGCCCACGTCACTAATTTACGGCCTCATCAAAACAAAGTACAAGACTGAGCCCCTAACTACTCTCCAGTTCTCCACATAGGTACCTAACCTCCACATAACTACCTATGTACGGACCGTAATAAAGTTATCAAGTTACTCTCGAAGAAGCTCCCCTTCCCCTCAACTTCAAGCTTCCAGATATCAGAAACTAGATCCACCAAAAGTGTTCTACTTGAGTATGTGAGTACATATCTAAGTATATAAGAGAGCTATGTGATGTGGGCGATCACTCAAAGAATTCGTTATTGGCCAAAGTTTGATCTCATCTGTCTTAAAAAAAAAAGTAAAAGTTCTTCTGATAGAACCTATTTTGTCGATACCGATGCCAAGAAGTCGACTGACGACTTAAATAATAAATACTGTTCGAAGTTCTTCGGATTTAGACATGTGATGTGTAATATAAATATAGTTAACTGTTTGTTCTTGTATCGAGTATTGTTTGTTCTAAAAAGAAAAGAACTAACTTACTTTATATTGGAAAAGTTTTAAACACGACCTTTGTTTTGTCCAGTAGTTTGATAGTCGGTACGGGCTAAAAATAAACCCTCAACGTTCACTGAAGTAGAAGAGTAAATAACCATTTCCATCATTCTACAAAATAGAATTGCGTTTGAATAGATCCGCATACAATAAAAATAATAAATAAATTGCACTATAACATAACACAACCTACGTCAACGACAATGCCCCAATAACAATATCATCCAAATAAATCAACCGCGACCACAATTCCCATCACCAAAATATTTTTTCGCAATAAATATAGCCGGGACGCTTTTGAGTTAGCCAGCTGGGACATTCTCGGGGCCCTAAAATGTTCACGTAATACTCTACAAATGAAGAAATCGAAGTAAAAAGCATTACTTAGGTACTTGACGGTATCCGAGAGACTGCCCCGAGGCCGGACGATGGAATTGCGCGCAATTTCGACGGAATTCACCCGAAAGATTATTACGGTTTCAATTTGTGTAATGTAATACATTCTTGGGCTCCGACATGATAGATGATTGCGCTTTTTACGTCTAAGTAAGATTTCATGTTGGGATTTTTTGTAGTTTTCAGAATAATGTGTCGGCACGTCGGCAGGCCGTGTACAAAAATTGATACGAATATATTGTGAGCATGTGTGTGTGATGTTGGCGCGAAAAATGATGGCGTTTAAATTATGCTTTGTGTAACCTTCGTAATATCAATTTTGAGCTTCTTTGTAAGTCTACGATATTTTTATCAGTCGGTTGTGTAACGATGTATATGTATTTTCTTCCACACTTTTCTTTGTTTAATTTTTTTTACGGAGCATTGCCTTTTACATACCTCAACATCGATAAGTTAACTCTTTTTATAAATAATAACAAAATCATAATTATAGTTATTCCACTGGAACCATTCCATTTACAAGTTGCTATCAAAGAACCACAACTTCTAAACAATCTGAATTCAAGACAGTACTTTACTATACTCTAAGGTATCCTTTACATCAATTTGTACTTACAAGCAAACCTTGAACAATACAGTTATTAATTTAAGCTCTCGTTACCTATTGTACGTAAACTTTCCATAGAAAACTGTTCAGAAAACAGTTCACTATGTGAATTTGTTATGTGGCTGCAAACTTACTACAGGGCCTCTTGTGTTCGTTGAAAATTTTAGTCAAGTTCTACCTCGCAGTTGACGAGAATTCAATGGAGCGGCGTCAGCTATGAAACGTTCAGATATTATGAAAACAAATTTGCATTAAAAAATTTAAAAGCAAGTTTTCATTATTTAGTTTTACGCTGCGATTTATTTTCGTTTGGTTCAGTATATTTTTGTTATTTATTCTTAGCTTTATAACTTTAGGTAGGTACTCTAACAATTGGTAAAATATTCAAAAGAATTTTCTATTAACATTTCGCAATTTCCTTCATGAAATTGTCAAATTCCAATTGAAAACTTTGAATTCAACGAACTTCAGAACCAACATTGATAATTCAATACCTACCAAGTTAACTAAACCCTTTGACTCCAAACGATGTCAAATCTATACATAAACCAATCTACAAATAAACGTCGCCAATTATATGTCAAAATTCACTTGAAAGTTTTCTCGTTTTGCTTACAGTACTTGAAGCTCTTGAAAATGTCTCGAAAATCGTACAGACGGAGTGGAGACCCCGTAGAGCACTCTTCTGAATTATTGCTCGAGTTTGCCTGAGAGCTGCCGTGACTGCCTACCATTACGCTAATAACGTTGTTATAATGATGCCTTGAGGAGAATTATTATCGCTAAAGCACCTGCGAGTAATTGTGTTGTCGTGGGTAATGGGAAATATATCGTGGGATTGGATGTTTGGGTTGGTGGCTATTTTGCCAATGGATATTATGTTAATATTAACAGCTTTTTTTAATAATATCTTTTACCTATACAGGGTGATAGGGACATTAACGCGCAAACTGTAGTCATGAATTCAGCACATAATTCTAGACCCCTTGCAATAAGCAGTCATATATTTTTTTTCTTATTTATCTCTACCAGCTACAACAATAGTTGAGGAAATATATTTTTATTTGCGTGTTACCAAAAATTGGCATATACTAGTTGTGTGCGAAAATCTACAAGGCACAAAATTCTATTGTTTGCCTTATATTGGAGACACACGCAACTGATCAAGCCACATAAACAGCCACAATGTATTATTTATTTACTTGTTTACTCCTTTCTAATGTAAAGGAAAAGTGTCTTAACAATTTAACGTACCTAATCATTTTATTTGATGTAGGCAGGTAAGGCCGCCATTATTTTCAGGCTAAAGAAATTGCACAAAGAATTTTTTCGATAGAATCAAGTTCTTATTTTCCCATGGCAATCTTGGCTGGGGATGAAAAGAAACTAGCCTTCAGGCGGGAGCGCGGTCATTTGTAACGCCAGCGGTCGCGCGTAATCTAAAAGACCTATGGGATATTTCAGGGATTTGAAACACTAATTATTTAATAATCATTATTTTGTTATTCATCACATTATCATTACTTTAGGACATAAAATAAAATTATAAAATCAAAATAATATTCAAATTTTCTTTGGATTAGTAAGTAGGTAATTTGGCATCATACATTTTCATACACATCTAACATTCGCGTGCTTGCGTGCCTTCGACGCCTGCGCCGCGAATAAAACAAATGCGATCTATGCACTCCCTCCCTGCACCCTCCAGGGAAACAGTTTATTTCGTGCACAGTGAAACAATGACAGGCTACTAGGGTTGGGAAATGCGACAAGAAATAACGATACTAAGAACGAAAATGTACCGAGTGCTTGAAGGTTAATGGTACTCTTAATTTTATCTTGACATCCTTATTTTCTTCCTATGCTTCCTGTTAAGCGTATAGGCAAAATTGTATTGTCTCCATGGAAGTTATTACTAATAAAATTATTTTCAGACCTTCTATTAAAAATGGCTGCCTAGTCTTACTCAATGAATTCTCTGTTATGGAAATATCGAGAAAAAAGAAAGCTAATATCAAGAGAAATTAAGTCTTGGAGAAAATAAGTACCACAAAGAATCCAATTTTCATACTGCAGTAGATAAAAACTTACATATATTTTGAATGGTTACGTAATGCTTTCAAGAATTCCTTCTTCAGCTTGATGACCCTTGAAAGCCAGAGGAGGAACTTACCTCGTTATAAAGTTGCAGCTCATTCTTAAGATAACAATGGTTGCTATAAATCACGATGAGTATTACCTGCAACAAAGACCAACATCGTAAATAACATGACATTTACAGGAAAAATAAATAGGTGAGCAGGGGGAAAGGCTGGGGGTGCTTATAAATAAATAATAGATGGTAGGGAAACTTTGAATGCTGAAAAAGAGACAGAATATATATTTATTGACGTCGAAAAGGAAAACATAGACCTTGAAGATGTTTTCAGTATAAGTCAAGATAGTCTTCTAAAAGTACTTAATTACAGAGAATAGTCGCCGTATTTCACATGCTAGTTTGGAAGTCAAGTTCGTCGTCTGAGTCTTAAATAGACTCTAAAATGGCTATTAGGAATGTCTGCTTTTCCTTTGCTCGAGATATTTGCTTCAATTCCAGCTTTGAGACAAATATTTGTTCATTTGACTCTGGATGCTCGTGTAAGTTATTCGTTTAGTGTAATTGTTCTTTTGCCACTAGCTACTACGGATAAATGATATTCTGTCTAGAAAGTAACTTATGAAGAATATAACATAATCGTATTTAATATCTTGATCTTGTTAGGTACCGGTGGTGGCGAGATGACCTCGACGCGGGCTGGTTCGAGGTGGCACGGATAAAGAGTTCCTGGATGGACTCTAGGGAGGCTTTTACACAGCAGTGGATAGGTTTAGACAAAACAAAAAGCAACTATGTCTGTATATGAAATGTTAAATTAAATGTTAAATGTGTGTTTAAATTTAATTAAATATTAACTGTGAAATGTTCAAGGATATTATTATTATTATTATTATTATATTTCCTTATAGGCGGGACATGGACGGATTCTGTTTAATTTATATGCCTAATTTAACGAGTTATTCCGGTCTGATCCCCTGAACCCCCCTCCATCCCCCCTCTTCGACCCCCAGCTAGTTCTTCTTCTGTTTTAATCTCTGTCTTGTCCACTATAAATTTTCTCATTCCGGTTTGATCCGCTTTTTCTTTTGTTCTTATTTCTGAAGGATCGTCAGCAACAAAAATAAGTAAAGGGTTTATCATCGTGTATGTATATAATCTATGTTTACAAAATAAATTAATTTGAATGTGTCCTTGAATTTGTAAACGACATTTTTAAGGAAAGACAGTTTATATTTTTGATTATCAAACTGTACGTTAAACAAATTCATAGTTTTATGTCCATAGCCCGAAACGAAAAAAAAACTTACGTAGTTCAGAAGACTTTGGTATAGGTATAATACAGTGTCATTTAATGAGGAAGTCCTCTACTAGCATTTGTCACCGCTACATATTTGTGACATGACTATGCCTACAATTACCTTATTGCCGCTGTAAAATAACCACTCTTCTTAATTGGAAGGTGAGATTAATGATACCATGACAGTTTGGATCATAAAATTTGGTACCAGGTGGATTTTAGTCCCTTCGTAAAATATGTACCTACTAATGTTTATGTAGACGATGTGCTAATAAAATTCTTCAAGGGCAAATTTTTCAATCTTCTGATAACTTTATGCGAGGAATAATTTTGAAATTTTGACAGTTAGGTATTTCATACAAACACTGTCAAACGTCAATTTTATTCCTCCAATAAAAGTTATTTGGCGATGGAAAAGTAAGCTCTAAATGTGATTTCATAAAATGTCACCCTAATTTTAAGAACGAATAAGCATGAGTGTGTTGAGGAACATAAAATAAGAAATAAGTAAAAACAGCCAAGGAATCTTGATCCGCAAGATCAAGATGATCAGCGAGATCTTCATAATATTTCATTAATTCATTTTCGATTTCATTTTAATGCTTAGCATAATCAGCTTATACTATTCCCACTGCTGGGACACAGGCTTCCTCCCGGTGAGAGGGAGTGGGCCGTAATCCACCAAGCGGGCCTAGTGCGGTTTTAATGCTTAATTTTATCTAATCCAATCGGAAATAAGATGGAAGTATTGGAGGGAGTCCTTTGCTCAGGAGTGGGAATAAAAAGTATTTTCTAACTGAAGTTCGTTGCGCCACTTCTTCTTCCACTAGGCGGGCGTTTTGGGGAACTGTCTTTTGTAATTTTGACGTTCGAAAAATGCTGGTTCTCAGCCTAGTTTTAATAAATGACTTTTGGTTTAAACTTTGAAAATCACATCTAAAAAAAACCACTTACAAAAAGTTGCCTTTCAACTGCCACAACACCCAGCTATAACTTAATGTCAAAAAATTACACCCGCACGCTACGTTACAAAATTTTCATGATAATAATTCTTCATCCAAACTCAACAGCGGGGCTATAGGCTTACTAATTAATAAAATAAAACCCAACCAGGCTGAAAAAGGGTCTTAAAATTTGAATTTTAAGTTAAAATTTAGGTTATTATCGTTCCAGAGGCTAACAACGAACATAAAGACATCAAAAACATGAAGAAAGGCACACATTACATGGTACGGCGTCTATTTTATGTTTAAATACATAAATACTCGTACATTAACGTCTTTTGTGTTGTCACGTACGATGAACGTGGAAGAATAAATTAATTTTCTTATAATGGAAATAGAAATTATTTCCTTTGTAAAATAGTTTTGGTTTGGTTTCTAGACAGTTGTTTGATGCGTTGATTCACATGCAAATTCTAGTGATTCAATGCAACACAAGCTCAACACAGCTTTCTAGAGCCAAGTATTGTTTTTAATTTTTTTTCTCAGTATCTACCTTTCGAATCGCACATTATAACCATATCCAACTAGCTATTTACATGTTATATTTTTGTGGTATTCGTAGTTCAGAAGCAGACTGGCAAATAAATATTTACTATACAAATTTAGCAATTCGTCTATCACTCCTATTTCTCTTCAATAAAGCAAATAAAAACAATACAAATTAACAAATAATATATTCCGAATCCAGCAGGGCTTTAATAAAAATAAACAAAAATGTTGTATCCCTAGGGCCTGAGGCCAAAGATAATGCTAAAACAGTGGGAATAAAGCCTGATTCCGACTAGATATATTTTGCTGCGGACGGGGAACAAAAAATGTATAGCCCCAGGGTACATCACGATAAAATGTTACGTAGAAAACTGTGCGGAAATGGAGCGAGCTGGATCGATGATGGAGAAAATTAAATAGACCTAGGTATTGTGGATTTTCGCTGTGTTGATTACAGTCGATAATTTTTTCGTGATAAGCCACAACCTTTCCTTTGTACTACGAAAAGAAGCACCATCTATTGAAAAAAATCGTTTCTAGACTTTTTTCTAACTTTCTTCTGACCCCACACCAACAAGAAGCTAGCCAGTCCCCTTTGTCTTCAGATTATAACACAACCTTTTTTGATTTCGATCATAACTTCATCCTTTTCGACATCAATTTACTCTACTTAAAATATTGAAAACTTAAGGCCTGAGTTCACCAACATTCAAACCATCGGTTAGGTATTTAAACAGTTGATTTATGTCAAATTTCCTAAGGAAATCAACTGTTTAAATACCTAACCGATGGTTAGAATGTTGGTGAACTCAGGCCTAAGGAGATAAAACAGTAGTTTTTTTCTTGCATTACAGGAATAGAACACTTTAAGAAATCTAATATTCTTTAAGAACATTAAACTTGTTAGAAGTATAAAATGTCTTTGATTGGTTATGGTTCAAATTTTCATCTTTAAAAACCAACAAAAAATGCTTTAAAAGAAGAAAACGAATGATACTCATATCGCGAGAGACTGTAGGCGAACCATAATTAGTTGAAGAACTTAACTCATCTTATATCAGAAACTAAAGGGCCAAATCTGGGAAATGTTACAATAGAAGATATTAAAGCATAAATATACATCAGATTGTATACAGCATAAACATAAGGCGCCTGAGTATATATTTAATAAGATCCGATTTACACGAATGACGCCGCCACGTCTTACTTAGGTATATCACCCATGATTAAACGTCAGAACTACGCAGCATAGTGTCACTAAATATCGCTGAGAGTCGCCTGCGAGTATCGTACACCTTGGAACGACACTTGACACACAGTTGTAAAGCAATTTGCGCTTATGACAGCAAGGACGGGTGGAATTGGATTCTGAGAAATTGAAATTGTTGCGAAGAATAGAGAAAATCCTATTCAACCACAAGAATGATATATAATATGAAACAAAAGCAAGTTCGGCCTTAGAGGAAAGCTTCTCTGAGAAACTGTGAATAAATAGGGGTAATGTGATAGATAATTGTAGATTTGGTGAGGAAGAAAATCAATCAGTCACGTAAACTATAGCTAAATCTATTTATGAATATCTTTGACGTTTGAAATAAGCTCAACATAGTGTATAACACCAATTACGCCAATGGAGTATGTTTTAAAATGATGCTGTTTTCACAGACTTCGCGCACGAAATCAAAAAGTAAATTATATAAGAGTATAGTCGCAATTCAATTATGTGCCAATTCAATCTTCAGATTAAATAACGGAGGGTATCTTCCATTTGATGATATTGATACTTTTACATATGAAATAAAATCAGGGGGAAATGAGAGTTTTGAGGCGATGACAGAATTTGGTATATCCTACGAAAAAGGTCTATTAAATTGGGTACAGGAAATTGAGACGAATGAGTAGTATAGGATATGTTATAAACTGAGATCATAATAATATTATAGTCAATCGAGCTAGACATAGTAGAGTAAAATAAAGACATAATTAAGACGACGATACACTGAAAAAATATACATAGAATCAGAAATATCAAAACCGAATAAACAAGTACCTGTTAAAACATGCCCATTTACAAAATTCTACATTGTAAGTAACTTTATGTATTTACATAAAGATATTTACTAAGCGCCGATCCTCAAACTCCGCATAATAAACTTCGGTAATAAACTCCGAATCCATCGCAATTTCGAGCAGGATTCCAAAAAAATACTTCCAGTCCATTACGTTTCATGGAATTCTTCTAAATTTCACCCGAGGACCCATTTCTCCTTACAAAGTTATACCAAGTTAAAGAGCTCATTGTATAATCGCAATATGGAGGTCTTTATGTATCAAAACCTTTGTCGTTATAAGGTTGGATATGAATGGTGAAATTCTAAACAGTAATACATTTCTAGCAGACGAATGTAGTTTCCTGGATACCTTTAGAAGTCTACAGATTATGGAATTATTGATTTTCTTTGTGAGTCTTTGATTTCGAATCTATAATCGCTTGGATGAGTGAGCCTGACTGGTGCTTTGACCTCTGTACCTAAGTGGACTTGAATTCGGAAGAAAATAGCGTTTTCCTTTTCTAAAAGTTGATGATGCAAGATAATAAAAAGAAAATACTGTTTTAAAGATTGTCAAAATATGTATTGATTCAGATATGGCTGGCATGCATAAATGTGAATATCAATCCGACAAACTGTCAGTTTGGCAGGTTTATGATATATGTACAAGTGTTTGGTCCAAAATAAATTATTTATTATTTATTTTATTTAATAAATAATTTCACTGGAAAATTCGATTGCAACGACAACGGCGTTTTAATTAAGATAAGAACCACAAACATGATCATAATAAATGAGGTCTAAAACTGTAAACAGATTGTGACATTTTCGATGAATTCATAATTAGTAACATTAATCTGTATTGCCATGAAAAGACAGAAAAAATCAATTGACTTAAATATTTATTAAATAGCACTGAATATAATTTCCTCTATCTTTATACTATAACTTCTTTACTAAATATCAGTTAAACAAATTATCACAAACCATCTAAACCAGAATCTTCAATCTCGTTAACCTTTTCAACTCAAAAGGTAGATCTCATGGGCACGCCGCGATAGCGGCGGTAAGGTCTTTGAGGAGTGGCTAGAGAGGCGTCACGGCGTCCTCACCTACCGCCTGACGCAGGTCCTCACCGGACACGGATGTTTCGGGAGGTTCAAGCACATAATCAGGCAGGAGGAAACGCCCGGGTGTCACCATTGCGAGGATCGCCCAGAGGACACGGTGGAGCATACGGTGGAGGTCTGTCCCGCTTGGGCAGAGCACCGCCGTGTCCTCGTAGAGGCGATCGGCAGCGGCGGCGACCTCTCGCGCCCGGCCCTGGTCCAAGCCATGGTCCGGGCCGAGAGGAGTGGGAGGCAGTCACCTCCTTCTGCGAAGCAGTCATGCTAGCGAAGGAGGTGGCGGGATGGGCGAGGGAGAGAGCGGAGAGAGCCGCCCGTCCCAGCCGCCGCGGTAGACGCCCCGGGCGTCGGGAGCCGCGTGACGACTCCCGGCCACCGTAGGCACGGGCCTGCGGCGGACGGCGAGTAATGGGTAGCTCGCCGTCCGATCAGGACCAGACCCGTGCTGGACGGCGCGTATGTGTTCCACGCGCGCCTCAAAGAGATTTCAGCATCAATGGAGGGGCCCGTCAGGGCCGAAGCCTGCCGGGGCAGCGGGATTGTCCGAAAGGGTTACCGCTGCCCCGGAACATAAAGGGCTAAGGAAGGAACACGGATGGGTTTTAGTCAGTAAGAGTCTGACACTCCCTTCCGCTCCACCCAGAGCGGGAGGGGTCATTCGATGATTTCCCATCCTTAAAAAAAAAAAAGGTAGATCTCATGGCAGTAATTACCATTTATCTTATAAAGAAACCAGCGGCGTATAAATTTTCCGATAGCAATTCCTTTGCGAAAAATTAAAGGTCAAAGGTAAAAATACTTAAATAGGAAGGGTCGGTATGATTCAAGTGAAAACGAATATTTATTCGATTCAAGTATCATTGGCATCGATACTAATATTAATACAAATAGTGAATCAAGTGGTATTGGATCATAGTAAGTAGTTTTTAATATAGGGGATTACTATCCACTACTGATACTAATATCCACTAGTATAAAAGTGAACAACTATAATGATAGTGGTATGAAAATTAAAGACGACTAAATTAAAAAGGACTAGTTTGATATAGCGGGATGAGTTGACCCATACATAGCTGGGGAATTCAGATGATAATAAGCTAGACTCCTCTAATAAAGACTAACACTTATGTAAGTACTACTTAAAAAAAAGGGAAAACTGTAACTAAATGAAGGATAAAATACAGGAATATACTTAATGATAATCTCGCTGCAGGAATTGAATCAAAAACATATCCTGCTAGTATAAAACGAGTACCGTTAGTAATAGGTTCACATATTGATCCGTCATTTGTATCGAGTAAACCCTAGGGACAGATAGGTGTGCCATGTGAAGCAATTCTCGCTTCAAATTGAAACGTTGATTGTATCGCAAGGCAATCGCTCCGGGATGATACTACGGAATTGTACGTTCTATAGAACAGAAAGTAGTGAAAACAGATGTTGGAAGTATGTTGACTGAATTTGTAAAGAAGCTGGCTTCTTTGGGTGGTTTTTTTAAAAGTTGATCAGTATTTTAATGCAAAGTCTGTACAAGCAAAAAAGTTTTTTTACTCATATACACAGGCGGATTATCGATAAATATTGGGGCCAGGCTATATGGATGTGGAGTTCCGATAGGGAAGCAATATATTATGTATATTCATAACATAAAAGTTTATGTTACTTGACTAAAAATACCAGGACGAAATAAACAGGAATGACAAGAAAACTTATAAGAGTACCAAATAAAACTAGAAATTAGAACCCTTTGAATGAGCGCGCTTAAACATAAGCCGAGTAATATACAGATAATTCTATATTTGAACAAAGACTAGAAAATTGAAACAAAACACATAGATCCACTTACTTATTTATATTCCTAAAATTATACCTCAATTTTAACTTGACATTTAAATAATAACAAAGTTGCGAAAGAGATTTTACTAACATTAAAATGTATGAGCTAATCCTCTTACAGCTTCGAGGAAAAGTTCCTACATTATTTTTGTAAAAAGGCTTTATGAATTGCGTGTGTACGTTTCAGGCATCCCATAATTCGTGGGACAATCCATAATATCCATAATTCATAATAATATAATAAATGCGAAAGTGTATCTGTCTGTCTGGTATCTCTTCACGCTTCAACCGCTGAACCGATTTAGATTTTTGGTATAGAGATAGTTTGAGTCCCTGGAAAGGACATAGGATAGTTTTTATCCCGATATTCCCTCGGGACCGAAACTTATGCGGGTGAAACCGAGGGGCACTGTTAGTGTCTGAATAAATTAAAGAGTGGCTAAAATATTTTTTGTAAGGAAAGTGAAAAGAAAGTAATTATTTTTTAAGGATTTGCGGTAATTTCGAAGAGAACCTTTCTGAAGCGTTTGATATGTTTGACCTTGTGAACTTTTTCTTTATATTTGTTCTTTTAGGTTTCTTTGGTCTATATTTTGGGTATTGTGTGGATCAGCTAGAGCTTTAATATTTATAAAACTATACGTGTTTATAATTTTTAGAACTTCAACGTTTAAGCCCGAGCAAATGCTGATTTTTTTTTAAATTAATGCTATATAAGAATATTTTCGTGCTGAAAATTAAAGTTAGAAATGTCAGAAAGCCCTTAAAAAGAGCACACATTTTTAAAAGCAAGCATAAAGCAATTCTCTTTCACGGAGGTCGCTCTCAAGTGGAGTTGTCACAATTATGCGACAGATGTCGCCTCTTTACTAGAAACCGGGTCACCCGTGTGAATGTACGGTGCGGGCAAAGCGCATCTCACCCTAGTGTCGACATATATCTAGTACGCGGATTGATTTAACGATGTTAAGGCAACAGAGCGTGTGTTTTGCGGCATTGGCTGGTTGGTGTTGATAGAGAGAAATTCGAGCAATTTTACCGTTTGCAGAAGAGATCTGAGCCCAGGTTGCTATCAAATTGGGGCAGACGTGGTGGAGCATGGATGTTGTGGCCACTCTTCGGGATTGACTTGGATGACGTTATAGCTATGTTATGATTGCAAGTTGATTCTTGTAGGAAGTACTTGAAATTCCGACCCGCAAGAAACAGGCAAATGCCTAGTTTTGGGGTTACCGTCTGTCCATTCTATTGGCGTTGCAAAGAAGTAAAATTTAAGAAAAGAGAAGAATTAAGTATGATTTGTTCACACTTTTCTTTCCGATTTAATTTGTAAGGTACCTAATGTTCAGTGAAAAAATCCTTTTATTAAAAAAATATCTGAGCACATCAACGCAGTCTCAGTTTTATGAAAATTCTACACCACAAAACAGCACAAACGGCAAAACGATTAGCCAAAACCCTAAAATTTCTATGAACCGTTGTAATACCGGTAATGGTGTTGGATATCATATCCGCCCTCATATTGCTCATAAGACTATTAAGTATTAACGTCTTTTAACAGGAGGGGAAGGGGCTTCGTGTGCCAGATTTGTTAAACGGCTTAGCAATTGATACGTTTTTATATGAGTTTTTAGGGTTTCTAAATAAAGTTTTGGGTGGTCGAATTATAAGGAATACGGTCATGGTTTTAATGTTACTAGGTGTGCTTAATTCTAATAATTGGAACGGCCGCTGTGTTGTGTAGTTCACGAAGAACCTATACCTATTCTTGTTACTTCGTTACATGGGTACCTATATATCAATCAGAGGTTTATCTCAATATAACACTTCCTACTGAATTGGCTTTTGCATGGTGCAGGTAGGCAGCTGTATCAGTCATCCGTATTTTTGGTCTTCTTTTATGAAGACCAGAAATCATACTAGTTAAATGCCTTGTAACCTCGTCTAACATTTCATAATAAAAGTGGGCTTGTGTTATTATGTTGTTTTTCGACTGATTCTTTACTTATTCAGTTGGAATTTCATAGTCTCCATATGATATTTAATCAATTTCGTGTAGGAAAATGTTGCTTCATGCTTATCTTTCATAACACCCTTTGGGAAATGGACTCAGATACGCATAGAAGTATCAATATCCTACTTAATATAATAATTATAAATGTGAAAGTTTGTGAAGATGTTTGTTACTCAATCAAGCAAAAACTACTGAACGGATTTGGATGAAATTTGGTACACACATCCATACTATATACTATATTATTATAAATTCGAAAGTAACTCTGTCTGTCTGTCTGTCTGTCTGTCTGTATGTTACCTTTTCACGCCTAAACCACTGAACGGATTTCGATAAAATTTGGCAGAGAGATAGATTGTATCCCGGGGAAGGACATAGGATAGTTTTTATCGACACACCTCGCGGGCGGAGCCGCGGGTGGAAGCTAGTAGTTTATAAACAAGACTAAAACATAGGATACTTTCAATCCCGATATTCCCACGAGATCGAAACTGCGGGGCGCTGCTAGTATCTCATAAGAACAATAAACTTTTCCTTTCCCCTTGTACGGAACTACATTGATCTGCTTTATTACTTCGAGTATCTCTGTCGAGAATCGTTCTTAAATAACCGGAGTTTTTGCGAATTTGTGAGGCTGTAAGATCGATGTCATACATCTTGTAAGATAAAAAGTTAGGTAGTGGTTATAAATGGCATATCGACGCGACTGTTTGGTGAAATTTTGTCTGTGCTGCAGAATATAGAATAAAGGGCGCGCAAGCTTTATTGTGGTACTTAATCGAGATAGGTAGGTACCCTATTTGTCATATTAATGTGAATGGGCATTATTTTTATCTTTGAAATATAGTGCTGAATATTTATCTCCGTTCTTATTTAATTGACATAAAACGTACCTTTTGTCTGTTCTAAAAGAATTTGATAAGTACCTACAAATGGATCAGAAAGCGTACCTGTCGAAGTTAATTTGTAAGCGCTTTGATTTGATTATTTTACTAATAAAACCCGAAATTCTAGTTTTAAATCAACTAAAAGATGTTTTTCATTTGACAATTGGGGTTAATTTTATAACAACAATTTTCGTCGATAATTATTTAATTACAATCTAATAATGTTATTCAAACAATAATTGTTGGAGATAGTATAGTGAGATATAAAGTTGAATCCTTCGTTGTACAGATGAATATGTTACAAATTCCAGAGATTGCGTAAGAATTTAACTTGAACAGGGTTTGTTTACACATTCATCAGATACTTTTGAAACAGATCATACACTCAAATCTTTAAGAGCATAGATAACATACAATTTTCAACCTATCTATTACTTAAACTATTCACCTTTTAACGATATGTATGCCAAATTCATCACCAAATGACTCCAGTCCAGTTAATGACGTTTATTTTATGTACCAATACACCACAAATAGGACAAAGACTAAACAAAAGATGGAAGGTAAGACACGACACTCAATTGATTAGTGCGGATCGACGCGCCGAAGTAATTGTCCCGGCCAGGAGACAATTAATATCAATTTGTTATGTAGCCCGATTTATTGCTTCGTGAAGGAATAAGATTTTACTTTATGTTCTTGGGGAATAAGGGAAATGCTTCATGGGATGGAATGGTAAAGATATTTAGTAAAGCGGGATTCCTTACCATTGTGTGTGTGTTACTATTTGTTGGAGTTACTTGTCCGTAGGGCAATGATAATGGAAAGAATATTATGTTAGTAGTAGTTTTCAACAGCCAATAGCCTCAACTTTGATAAATTGTTGCTGCTTTGCTAATGGTCAGCTTCTTGTTGTAATCCTTATTATTACTATGACGCTTAACACTAAATCAATCTCCTTAACCTTTTCCCAACTACACTGCTGCAGCTGAATACCAGTATTTTACATGGAGCGACTGCCTATCTACTACAACCCAGTTACTGAGTAATACGATACCCCCTAATAAGACTGGTTGTCAGACTTTCAGGCTTCTGACAGCCGGGACCGACGGTTTAACGTGCTTTCCGAGGCACGGAGGGGTTTCGGTATGTAAAGATGGTCACCTATCCACGGACCGACTTCGGCAAGCTTAGCTGAACCTGATCGATCGACACGTGTGGTATGGTATGTGGTATTACTTAGCCACGAGCCCCTGTCACTATTAGCAAGCCTATTTTTTTTGCGCATGGTATATGGCTTCTAGATTTCACGTGATATGCCTATTATAGCTATTAACGCTGCTTTCTCTTTCATTGAAAAAGCTGCCAATCTATTTTTAACTTAGGCTAGGCACCTGTATTATAAATCTACAAAATTCAATACGAAATAAAAGAATATTCCTACTGCTTCCCACTTTCCACTTGCACGTCTCGAATATCATGAACTTTACGACTATCAGCACCGACTGTTTTTACGACCGGGTTTACAGTCCACCTGCTACAGCAATACAAACTTTATGTCAACGTGTTACAGTGCCATTTCGGTTGGTACCTATTTAGTGCCGGAGGTATATCGAAGAGTTCTTACGATTTTATCTGTTTTCATGAAAGTCTGGTATAAGTTCTGAACTAAGTACTGATTTTAGTGGCGTTTTATTGTTTAAATAGGCTTAGGTTAGTATTATTACTTTAGGACTAAAATACGATCTAGTATCAGATCCAGACAAGAACGATAGTGATCGTGTTCAGACAAATACAGGAATAGAATTTTAAGTATTATTAGTAGGCATTACTTCTACATACCGCAGTAGAAACATACTAAACAACAACCATTTTTTTAATAGATTTTTTGGTAATCGTGCCGTTGGATGCGAGAAGCACAGAACCGGTCGAAGTGGAGGTGCTTGAGGAAGGCCTATGTCCAGCAGTGGACGTCTTTCGACTGATGGGGTAATTATTTTGCTATGTAGTCTTATATAAATATTTTATACTAGCTTTTGCCCACGAATCAATCCGGCGCATCGCATCACCTGCCCGCGCTTTTATTACAGCTAGCTATTACTTCGTTTTCGTTTAGCGTTCATTCTGACTTTTTTTGTTTTTGTTCGGCTTCTAAGGGTCCTAGCATGATGTTAGGTACAAACTCTTCAGCTTTGTTATAGGTATAGATTCATATTCTTTCTCAGACATAATTTTATTTATTCACAATTATAATAATTGAAGTTAAATGACATAATGTCAATGGACAATATAACAATAATTACCTATAGTTCACTGTTCAATTGATAGGTTATGGAATGTTATTACCTACTTCCCTTACTATTATTGAGGCTATTAAAGAAAACTATTGCTTGTCAATTGCTTGTCGTTCAACCCTTACAATAAAGGAGTAGTTGATTGTTTATGGGGCGTCGCAGAAAAAAAATGAATGATAGATGATTATTTTATAATATCTACCTGTATAATAAAATGTTCGGTAGGTATCGTCTTTCATAGGTGTATTCTGTTTCAAAAGTATCTGATGAAAGTGTAAACAAACCCTTTTCTAAGGTTAAATTCTGACGCAACACCTCATAGGATGTTTGTAACACACTCATGTGTATTTAGAAGGTTTCAAATGTATATCTCACCACTTTTTCCAAGAATTATTGTTTGAATAAAATTTAATTAAAAAATCATCGACGAAAATTCAAGTTACCAAATAAATGTCAATTGTTAAATGAAAAACATCGTGAAGGTGATTTCAGGTTGGAATTTCAAGTTTTTCTATCCAAATAAATCAAACCACTCATTTTTCAAGTGGCACTACAATTATTGACATCCACAGACACATTTTCATAGCCATTTGTTTACATTTTAATTAGTTTATTTTGTTTGCTGAATGGGCCCGCTCTTGACCTCTATCACACCTGATGGAAAGCGATGGATGAAGTCTATGATGGAAAGAGCGTGCCCAGAAGATGCCTAAGGCACTAGAACCCCCACTGGGCTGCTTGACTCCGGTGGGAGGGTGGTCGCAAACCAGGCGGGCGTTAGCCATACCATCGCAAGGACAGAATTGGCCAGTCAAATAAGGTGTTGGGTGTGACTGTCCAGGATGCACCGAGCGCTCGATTCAGTTGAGTAACTGGCGGAACAAATTGCACTACACGAGGAGGCCTCTTCATGCACCCCAATTACTTTTCGAACAGACTATACCAAGTACTAACACATAACAATACTGGCATAAGCCTTCAAACCGTGGCTATACTAATAATCCCCGCAGACAATAGCGTCTAAAAGTTGAGCCCCACATGGAGCCCCTTTGTCTGCTGATCCGGCTATCAATGGCGGGTTTAAAGCCAGGCTTTCAACGATGAAATTTTAATTGAAAAGAAAACTTCCCTTTTTTGTTTTGAAGAGGATTTGCGCAATGTGCAGACTGGTGTAAAGGTAGTTGCATATAAAGTCAACTCCAGAACGTAGCTATAGAATAGAACAGAATTACATTTATTTTCCCCAGTATTACAGTAGTCGTAAGTACATATACAAAACAATACCAGAAGCAAAAGGTTTAAACGTCAGCATTATACTAAGGTCCCCCTACTGGTTTTGAGCGCTACCATCACGTGGGCGTAATGTGAAAAATTTATTTACTGTTCATTACTTTTCTGTTATATAAACGTAATGACCAAGCCTCATATTTTGACTAAGGTGAAGAGTTTGTGAAGTTAGAGCTTGTAGAGTTAGGGCGTGTAGAGTCAGAAGCTTGGCTCTACGTGAGATCTGATAACTTTTTGACGAGTGCGATCCATTATTTGGTCTCGTCTTCGCAACATTTTACATGAAAATATTTTTGTTGGGATTGTATTTTTACAAAAGATACCAAAACGCATTCCCAGTAGAAAAAACCTGTAATTACGCCATTCTACGTCATCGCTTTGGGAAAACTGAGAACATTATGTTGTGTTAGTTGATACAAAGTTACTTTGGAAAGCACTAATAATATTATATTCAACTGTAGGAGTGTAGGTACTCTACTTAAATGCATTTTCAATTTAGTTATCCACACCGTCTACATTTTGTTTCAGGATACTCGTCTATCTGTTTGGCTGTCAGCTAATGCTATTAATTGGTTTGTCACTTCATAGGTGTGTTCTCATTTCTAGGCTAGGTTTTATTGCCTTTAAGTAGATAATAATTCTTTTTATCGAGCTGTGGGCATAACCAGTAACTAATATACCTAACCCTATACACAGTTGCTAATGCCATCAGCCCGTGACGTCATTCCTATAAAGGTGAGACATCGTTCGAAGGCCTCGGCCTCCGACAAAAGACTCGAGGGGTTTACTGATGACGTCAAAAGGGGCGACTGTCTGACACAATCTCTTCGACGTAATCCGAAATGACGCAAAAACCTACCCTTATTTAAAGCACCTGAATTTAAACTACGATTATAGGTATTAATCGAGATGTTAGATGATATTTAAAGGGTATCTAATGATTTTATTTTAAGATAAAGGCGTTTTCTTCAAGGAGTAGGTAAAGGAGCGCCTACAAGATAAATTGGGTCGATATCCCTTCTGCGTCTCGTTGCTCGTGCAATTTGTAAGGCGCTTGCTAGACTTCTCTGTAGTTTACGCAAGCGTGGCATGAATATTGATTTCAAATGGTTTACCGTAGCTGGTAGCAATTTTCCCAAGATTAATAGTTGAGATAATTCTGAGTTAATGCTAATGGAGCTCACAATGAGCAGTGGTGGCCCAGCGGTAACGGCCGCGACTTACGAGTTGTAGGTCGTAGGTTCGAAGGCGCTTTACTTTGTGTAAATTATTTCATCACCAACTCTCCAAACGGTGAAGGAAAACATCGTGAGGAAACCGGCATGTCCTAGATCCAACAATTCAAAGACATGTGACATCTACCAAGCCGCGTTGGGCCCGCGTGGTGGATTACGGCCCACTCCCTATCACAGAGAGGAGGCCTATGTCCCAGCAGAGGGAACATTATAGACTGATTATGTGAGCTCACAATGACTGGACTGATGACTGGATAACATTGAAATATGAATAAAACTTTTGAATATTTTTTGATGCTTTGTTGGTAGATCGATTTAAACTTCAGTCTGTTCATCTGCCTACACTTAGCATCCCTTCACCAGACCGAAATAATCTAATTAGCAATGAGCGCCTGCATGAAAACAGATAGCAAGTATTCTAGTTACAATAATATATGGATACAATCTTACAGTGTTAAACCAAATCGATTGCATCCAAATAACTACGAAGCCTTATTTCTTTCTTTCCGTATAAACCATTTGTCTAGGCCATTCGAGGCTCACAAGAGCTCAAAGGTTTTAGCTCTCGGAACAAAATGTGTCTAGCCAGTGTTCGACTAGTTTCTGTACGAACGTTTACAAAGGCAGTCTCTCTCTATTTCTAGACGAAATTTTATTGCTTCGGCTGTTTGTTTTGGAGGACAGCATTTGATATCGGTTTTCGATTTTTAAAGGAAAAGCTGTCGTAGTAGACATGTTTGTGTGCATATTTGTCTGTCTGTGTGTGCACTAAGTCCTTTTGACCGGTTCAATGCCATAACTACAGAAACATTTAAAAAGAGATTGTGTATCACGTGGATCCACTTCGAAAGGTTAAACAACGATGTTGTTTTCTCCATTGATAATCGTTTTAATATTTTGTCGATTTTTAATCTAGCTTTATTTAAACTAGGTTGAGAAAAGCTGAAAAGAAAGCAAAGTATGGAATCCTTTGTTTTCCTTGTTTTCTTTTTGAATTAATTAAGAATTAATTAATAGAATTTAAAAAGTTCTTACAGAACCTCTTAAATTCTTGTTCAGTTAAAACAGGGCTTAGACACGTACTATTTACATAATGGGAAGGCCACGTTTTTAAATAGCCACCCGTAGATAGTAAAGGAAAATGGACCCTTTTATTTTTTAGCATACAAACATAAAGCTCTTATTTTAAAACCGATATTGTTTAGCCCTCCTACACAGCCAGACAAAAACATGCGTTTAAAAATAATATCCTTAGCCTAAAAAAATCAGAAAATAGTATTTACCTTCCAAATAAAAGCACTTTAACCTTACAATACCCAATGAAACCCTTTCACAATAAAACCGTGAGCTGTGGCCATTAAAGCCGCAGGGCTATCTATTGCTCACTGTCCGTTTATTTGTACCGAGCAACGTTATTACATGTTCGCTCACTATTTAGAAGTAGCAAGGGTTAATTAAATAGTAAGTACATTGGTTTTACTGCCTATTTTGCGAGAAAAATTGTATAAGTACATAATTTAAACTATTTTAAAGACTGGCTGACAATAACATATCCCACGTTAAAGTTAATTACAGCAACAAAAAACGGCTAAATAAAGAATCCTCTCCAATTTGAGTGGACTAAAATAACGCAATACTATTTTTCATTGTTTGCTTTTTAATTACAGTTCCTGCAATATGTACTTATTTGATGAATCAAGAAGAGTTCAAGTTCAATCATGATTCCTAGAAATATTTTCTGAAGCAAATTGGAAGCTTCCAATTTTCTTTTTATTACCAGACCGATAAGCACATTGCATAAACTATAATAGAAATACCCAAGAAGAGTTTCAGTATAAACGCTGTAACTTCACTGCAATCTTTCATACGACAAGAATCCGTTTATACGTTCAGTAAGCGGAAACGCGCAGTCGGCCATTTTACGATCTCCGGGAAACATCCGACAGTTGGGTATTATTATGTGGAGTACGAAGACTAGGCGAGCTGTGGTGCTTTTATAGAGGAACTAGCAGCGCCCCGTGGTTTCACCCGCATAAGTGTTGATCCCGTCGGAATATTATTATTTATCTCAAGGCAGGGTACTTACGCATAGCAATTATTAGTTTTCATACTTTGTTTAAATTTGTTCTCATGTAAGTGAAATGTAGATAGATAGATAGAATACTCTTTATTTTGTACACCATATAAATTACAGACATAAATATAGAAACTTTACAAAGGTGAAGGTACAAAGGGACACAATGGGCGGTCTTATCGCTAAGAGCGATCTTTTAAACACAACCTTTGGATGGATTAAAAAGGGGAAGAACAGACAAATACTGTAGGTAGTCTGTGGTGTACCATTTAAATGTAAATTTCTTTGTGAGAATTAAATGATATCGGGATAAAAAGTACGTGTATTCTATTTGTGTATGTGTCTAAGGTATAAGCTATATTACTGTATAGTATCATAAAAAATCGTTCAGTAGTGTTTGCGTTAAAGAGTAACAAACGTCCATCCAACTTCACAAACTTTCGCATTATAATATGAGTAGGATAGGATATCTTAAGGGTGCAACGATATGCATGGAAGAATGGGGAAAGATTCAAACCTGTATTCAATAAAAAAAAAAAAAAATTGGCATCAAAATCTAGCTATAGGCCCCTACTCGAAGAACTCATTAAATAGAGTCTTCATCGGGCTTCAAAATCACACTAGAATATTATAAAGGCGAAAGTTTGTGTGTGTGTGTGTTTATATGTTTGTTACTTCTTCACGCTCAAACGGCTAGACCAATTTTGATAAAATTTTGTATGGAGGTAGCTGACACCCTGGATTAACATATAGGCTACTTTTTATCCTAATATTCCTACGGGATTGAAACTTATGCGAGTGAAACCGCGGGCCTCAGTTGGTCTAAACGAAATATCAAGTGACTTTAAGGACTGGTACACTTTCAGCTAAGGATCGTTGCTTTTTTTTCCATAAAGCTCTGATAAAAGTAATAAATTGATGACCAGTATTTAAAGCACGTTCAACGAACAGGAATACCTTGCTGCCTATCTCTTAACCCTTCGTATCGAACGTAGATCTACGCGAGACACAATGGCTTTTTAATTGTGTCTGTAATTACGACATTTAACCGGTTAAGGTAACAACGATGGCCCAGTGGTAACGGTCCCGACGTCGAGGGTTTAAACCCAGACCGGTGCTTTAATTAATTGTGTAAATAGTGTCATCACCACTGCTCTCAAAATGGTGAAGGAATACTTTGTGAGGAAACCGAAGACATGTGACATCTACCAACCCGGACTGGGTTCGTGTGGTAGATTACAGCCCACTCCCTCTCGAAACGAGGAGGGCTGTGCCGTAATGTATAATGTATTTATTTATTTTCGCCAGAGGGTCGGGGCGTGCGACCTTTTGCTTGTCACAGCAATGCCAGAGAGTGCCTCTGACACTCAAGTACCTAATAAGGTTACGTCTGGCGCGGATTAAAAATGAATATTTTATTTGCACAATTATTTCTTTACATAATTATTTCTATTTTATTATTTATTTCTATTTTACATAATTATTTATATTTTATTATTTATTTATTTCTGTAACTGCCCGTGACATCACAGTGAGCCCTATCAGAATACCAGCGCTGCGTAATTTTTTTTTTTTTTTTATACGATAGGAGCCTTTTGGCCGCGTATAGGACTTTCTGTTTCATTTTTCTTTCTTTCTTTCTGTGTCCTAGCAATAAGAAATCTTTATAGGCTGATTATGCTATGCTCTTAAGACTTTTAATGCCACCTGTGATACATGTTTATCCTAGTACAGGCATCTAACATTATTATACCTTTGTAAATAATTTCCAAGACTATGTAATAATTTTACCAATTTTAATACTGAATAAAAAAAATATTAATAGCATACCTAGCTCTGCTTTCCCTGGTAAACACACTCCACACAATATTACAAAATATTTTATCAAACCCTACCCTTATGTCAAACCCTAGGCATTATAACGTCCGTTTTCCCAATAATACAATTATATATCCGTAATCGCGTGTCCGTATGTCAACCAGAGTCGTTCCCATACAATTACATTCGGGCCCTTTATTGAGCTTTCGTGAATATAAATGAAGTAATCACGCGGCCCACGCAACGTACGATATGCAAATTATCTTATTGAAATCTTAATAATGGAACCGAATAAATGTTTGTTCGATGGAAATTCGTGAAGAAAATAAGTAATTGTAAACGTTGTATAAGTTTTTCATGCATTTTCTTACGGAATAAAGATGATTAGGCCCTTCACGGCGTGGTTTCATTGCGGTACGGCGTATGAACCGCGCCGTACAAAAAACGTGTCTGTCAAAAAGGATTCCATACTGATCCATACATCACTGACGACCGTTTTCTCACTGTATTTCTCAACATCTTTTTATTAGAGCCCCACAATAATTCAATCACTTCACTTAACTCACTATAAAATTATTAGGTACCTATTCTATAATTTGAAAGATGTAGGCACTTACTTCAAATAGAGCCAACAATATTGTTTGTTGAAAACCATAACCTAAACAAACTCTAAAACGCGGATTACTGAATACCTCTACATATCCAAATAATATTGCTCTGAAGCCCTCATACCATATTACTCTAAAACCCCAATGTAGCTGACGTAAAGGTACAAACTTTACCCTAGGTTCCCCAAACATTGGGCCCGCCCTACCTCACCCCATTTAGGGCGGAGCTGATACCTAGGCAATATAGATTCGTTAACATGAAATACAGCTGAAAATTGAACTTTCGAGCGCTTTCAGGATTCCGCTTTATATTGATGTTTTGACTAAAAGCTACGTTTCAATGAAAAGTAACTATCTATGCTTGTATGTATTTGGTTGGTGTGTGTACAGCTGTTGTGGGTACCAATAAAACTTGGCGAATTGCGTTTAATTTATATTATTTTTCGCGCTAAAATATATTTTAATAGATTACTTTATGGAAGGTGGGCGTTATAATAGTGCGTATTTAAAGTTTGAATGCAAACTAAATAGATTTCTTTGGTAACAAAGACTGTAAAATTAATAGCTAATAAAATTGTACGAATTGCAAAGTAAGCAAATACAGCTTGCCAACCACCGAATTACCTCATTAAACTTTATCAAAAAACCGTCTTACAGCCAAACACATTTAAAAATTAACACCACATAAGTCTTTAGTCCCCGGACCCCGGACTTTTACCTCGGAACCCGGAATCCGGAAGTCCAACTAGCACTATCAATCAGACGCAAGCCTTTCAAATCTCGGCACTCAGTCCAAGTTAATCCAGTAAGGGCTGCAATCAGTCCCTCCCCTCACCCCTCCCTTCTTAAGCGAGGAAGGGGGGGGGGGGTGTAAGTTTTACAATTAATAAGATTATTTAATCCGTTAGGGGTGAAGGTATTAGAATGTACTTTGAGTGAGCCTGATGGATGAGACCGAGGAGATAAGGAACTTAAAGTCAAATAATATTATTATAGAGAAGTTAAATAATGTTTTATGTAGGTACGTAGTAAAAAGAAAAAGAAGAAAATAAAATACGTTTATTTGCAGTGAACATGACGCAAAAATAGATCTTAAACACAAACCAATAAATAAAAAGGTAGGTTGAAACATTTGTGTGTCACAGTACTAAATCTTGTACGTAATGCTTAAGTGGTTTCTAGATGTCATCTTTTAGAAATAACTTATGCACAAAATATCAGCAAGAAATCAATTAAGCAAAGGCAAATCTTTTCCTTGTGAAAACGTAAAACATTTGACTTTAAACATTAGTTATCACCAGTCGAATTGGTAATAAGTAGGTATTATTAGGACAACATTGTTACCACCGCGGTTATAACCTTGATGAGGCTGACACAGGAGCGTGGGGATTGGCACAACATAGAGGACTATATCAGCAGTAGGTAAAGTCAGGATGTGGATGATGATGAGGTAGTTATTATGAAAACTTGAAACTCGTGTCACAATTGCACTGTGACATTTTATTTCAACAAAAGTTATTCCTATTTTCGATCAGTCGAAAGGTAAGTAATTAGATTTCACGCCATGTAAAGCCAATAACTACAGCGCTGCGTATACTCGTATTTCGCTACAAAATATAATAAAAGTAAAATGTTCAATAACTCTATGTGATAGGCAGAAAATTTTCATTTCGGTATCGCCTCTCGTCCGCGATGAGTTCAAAATGAAATCTGCATACGATTTGTATATACGCAAGTCATAAGCGTAAGCGGGCGAGGAAGATAGTTGAAGAGTGACCAGTTTTGCTATGGTTTATCATCATTATAACAGTCAGGTACGATCATTCTCACTAGAGTGAATCGTCAAAGTAATAATTTTATCTTCGTCAGTAGCCAAGCTGTCCATCCGTTTACCTAAGGCCCATTGCCCACGACGCTACTCAAAAGTAACATGTGTGATGTGACAAACCCAAATCACCAATGACTAACCAGAATGTCACAGTACTAGTATTTCAATGGCGCTTAACGCGCTTTTAACTAGTTTGTGAATTGTTGCGCCGCGATATGTTTGCTAATCATTGGTGATTTGAGTTTGTTCCTCGTCACTTTTCAGTGTAAAGTCGTGGACGATGAGCCTTCACATTTTTTCAAATTTTTTTATTGCTAAATGGGTCCGCTCTTGACCTCGATCTCGCCAATAGTAACAAAATTATTGGAAATTATACGCTGCATAAAGATTTAGACAAGTCAAAATGACGTTGCGCATCAGTAAAGTCATTTGAATAATGCTCGGTTCCTATAAACAAAAACGAATCGTTTTGCTCACCAATGGTATCATTTTTTATTACCAAAGAGGGCCTTATAAATAGATTCGTAAGCTAATTTTACCTGTGATAGCTTCTTCCATAATAACGGTCCGTAAATTAGGGCGAGTTGATTCACGTCCACGTGATGTCGTGATGCACGCGTATACGTGAAAAATGGCGCTAACCAAAAAATAGGCGTTGTTTCACAAAATTATTGCCATGACTTTCCTCAAATAATAACGATTACGTAATCGTTATTATTTGGCATACGTATGTTATGTTAGCCAACCGTTTGAAACAACCAGCTTTTATATAGGAATCGGCCATAAAAATGCAAAAAAAAATGTCATTTTCTTCGAAAGCACCTTAAGCATTCCACCTTTGAATTGCAAACAATACTATCTCAATTCAAACAGGCGTATAAATCCATCTATTCGAAACTATATTGACTGCAAATTCATATGGAAATCATATTTCCTAGACTTGGGTTAAAGCCTGCCTCAGATCCTGGTAGCCTTTTATACGGGTTTATGGGTGGGAGTTATTGAGAAACGCTAGGACCTTCAGTGTTTCAAATGTCATACGGATTTTATATAATGCTGAAAATGTTACGTGTACTGTGTAAATAACTAGGTACATTTCTTACTAATATTTTAAGTTCTTTGAAGCTTAGGTACCTATACTTTGAAATGATTTTCTTCACTTGCAATTTGTTGTGATTTTTATTCAGGGTGGCAGAGTACATCGACGCACAAACTGAAACCATGGATTCAGTACATAAGTGTAAATGAATGGTACAATTTTTTTTTTTAATTATTGACGTAAATTTTCAACGTAATGTTTCAGTTCATTTACAATTTCAGAATCATTTAGCTAATCCATGATAACAAGTTGCACGACGATGTCACTGGTAGGTACCCGGTATAAGTAAGATGTTTATTCTCATAAAAAATGCACTGACTTAGTGCATTTTTTATGAGAATATTACGATATCTATACAAATAAAACAAATTCGGGTTAGTTACACCATTTATATAACTCAAGAACGGTTGGACCGACTTTTATGATGTTTGATTAGTTCGATTTGTCTCCGCCCAGAATAGCAGAATAACTATTAAAACAGGAAAATTCACGGAAAAAAAATGAACATTGATTCTGAGGCGGGTCGAAGTTCGGTCAGCTAGTATTTTATAATTGAAACTAGAAGAAAGAAAATACATTTATTTGCGGCAAACATGACGCATCAAAAAAAAAAACTGGAACAGCACTTTCATTTCATGCTAACCAGTGCCTATTGATTTTCCAGCATCATACCATAACTAGATGGCGGTGGTCGGCGTGAGACTCTGTTTTGTGTCATTTTAACGTGAGCGTCGACCTTTGAAATTCTTCAGAAAACCATCGTTGTATACTAAACCATTATCAAGAGGTTCTGCAATTGAATCACCTGACAAAATCCCGAATATTGCCTTTTACAGCAGACCCAAAAATGCATAAAATGAATAAAACACAAAACTAATAAACAACAAGAACGAATAACATAAAATTGTTTCATTAATCGACGATTAATAACATTTTACCTAGCAAAATATTACCCCAACTTACAAACAATAACTGGAAACCTGCACAGGAATGAACAGAATTTACCTCGTAACAACAACATACAAACACCTACCTACATAGTTACAAGTAGGTCTGTCGCATACTCTGATGGACTGGAAATTGGATTGCGCATCACACGCAGTGAACTGCAAATAATATGGGAGCGTCTACTATGCAAAGGTATGAGGTCTTCGCTTCATTATTGTTAAAGATACAAGAGTCTTAATTTAAACCAATAACGGTCTGTAAATTATAGGAGTCGGTCATTGGTAGAAGATATTTTATCAATACGCGAAATAAAGACGAAAACTTATGAAAAAAAAAAGACGCAGTCGTCCTATTCGTAGAACACCGAAACAAATGCGCCTCAAAAAATAATGACATTTTCAATTCTAATCATAATATTCATAAAGAGGTTTATATGTTGTATCCCATCAACTTATCGTACCGGCAGTTATTGATAAAAAGTACAACGTTTGTTATGCCTCCGAGCACCGTTCCGTTCAAATTCATTCAAGTTTTCCTTTGACTCATTCAAATTGTTATCATTTTACGGTTATCAACATTACGCCTATTGTCATTGAATGGATACCTTTCGCGACACCTATTGTGGATGTTAGACATTTTTCCTTTCATATCTAAGTTTTTATCAAAATACCTATACTTACAAACATTTATGTCCTGAGTCACTCACCAAAAACGTACCACGTTTTCTTTTACAGTAGCTTCTCCATACACATCATTGATCGTTCAAGCTGTTTCTGCAACGCTGGTGCCACTTATGGAACTCGTATTCGTAAATAACGCGATATTTAAAATTTACCATAATGTGAACAGAAATGGCGCGAAAACATATAAATCACACAAACCTAAATATGAAATCAATTTGAATTTGGAATTATTAACCAAACGCCATATATTCGAGATAAAAGTGGCCAGTCCGAAAAAACGGCAATTTCATTATGTAAGGACCTAATATAAATGTTAGCAAATCAATGACTAATTAGTATACTATTCTAAACAAACCCTACGTGTCCCTTGCGATGGTCGTTGACATTGATACTCGGCGCGTACGTTGCACTCGGCGCCAAAATTAGCTTCGCCGGCGCACGCATTTAGATCGTCTAGATCCATTCGCGAAACTTAGGTACTTGCTGTTTCTAATGTTGGTAGGTACTTGGTAGTGAATAAGTCGGTATTTATATGTGTGGGTTAGAATTTGAAACTTAGATGCGCAGGAGTATTTTTAGAGGACATCAAAGATGTATCTTTTTTTTAAGGGCTTGTGAAATTGAAGTGAGCACTGACTGAACGTTTTGAACCTAAGGCGAATGTCTGATTGTGGGCATACTTAGTACAGGTATTTTATTTTCGTGCAGTTAAGTTACTTATACCCCTGCCCCCACCTGTTTTCACCTTCAATTAAATGAGGGGTTTTTACTAGCGCAGAAGTTTAAAATAAGTTTAACTTTATACATAGAATTTAAGAAATTGTAGTAAGTATAAAAAGTTATTTAGTTCTTTTATTTATTTCTTTGGTATTTTTTTTTGTAAAAAATAATATTTCAGGCTGTTTTATTTTATTTATTTATTATGTAAAGTTACAGTCGAATGAAATATATGTATATATCACCCTAATATCGATTCGTAAAGAATGTCTGTGACAATTATTCCACCATTGTTCCTAAATTTAGTACATATTATACACCCTACATAGATATTACCTAATTATTCTTCTATTTGTATCTGCATAGCACTACACAACTAACACCGCACTGCACCCAACACCATTGATACAGAATATCGTCTCTAATCAAAGCTAATTGCAATCCCCTTCACAAGACGACAGAGATAAACTAAGCGTAGTTACTATGAACTACCGACATGTTCTATTAGGCTACCAACATACTCTATAGTCTACCAAAATATTCTATAGGATACCAATATATTCTAGAGCCTCACACATGTTCTAGACTGTTTCTCTGTGATAATCTCATTGTGCGAGGTCAAGGTGATATAAAAATTAATAGGTACGGGAGTGCTATGGGATTCTACGTGTGTCGTGTGTAAGTGTGTGTGTGTGTGCGTGTGTTTCGCAGTAGGATCAATTAAATGCAAGCTCTGAAGCATATGTTCTTGGTAGGATGGTGGGTATGTATGTCTGTGTGGTTTGATATTTAGTTGGAAGTGACGTCAAAGGGATCTTTATATCTATGTAATCAATGCATTTCTAACTAACCACAGCATTTGAACCTCGGAAAACACTCGTCTTACTCGAAAATTGTGTGATATCTTTACTCAGAATCTTCTCGGTACCTGTTAATAATACTGCTGGCCAATGGGCCTTAAAACTTCTATCGTAAATATTTATAAGTTACCTACTAAAAATATAATTATCTGTTTAAGGGCTGATTTCTCCATCGCCAGATAACTTTTATTCGAGAAATAAAATTGACGCTTGAGTTTTTGTATAAAATAACTGTCAAATTTCAAAATTATTTGTCGAATTGAAAAATCATCAATCATCATAAAGAATTATTACTCTTGAAAATCTTTAGTCAAATCTTAATACCCGCCTCTTTATTATATTTTTAATATTCAAAAATTAACATAAATCTTACATCCTTAGACTAAGATGCTTCGTAAACTGAAACTTATCTAACACACCACAACTTTACTTGGTTAAGTTGAAACTAATCCATTACGTAACAATTTTAGAGATAATCCTGAACATGTCTGCGCTTATCCACTTAGCGTACCACGCCTCCCCGTGACGTCGGTTTCAAATGTCCTAGTACATTTTTTTCGGCGCGCCGCGGGGCCCCTCGCCGCTTATACAGGGCGAGTACACAATTTCTATGGATTCTTTATATTTCCTGCTAACTTCTGCCTGCGACTACGTCCTTGTGAAATTTCTCGTTCTCTCGTCTACTCCGTTGCATACCACCGCCGCCGGTTCGCGCTATTACTTCGTTTTCGCTTAGCGTCCTTTGAAACTTTTTATCTACTTGTTTAGCTTCTAAGAATTGGGCTATGAAAAGCAAACATATTTTTTCAAATCCAAATGGGAGTTCCAAACTCTTTAGCTTTTTTATTACTTTACTATAATATGAGAGTCACTATACACCTCTGACGAACCCTTAGAGGCGTGAGGTTCTTATGTTACAGTATTCAGGAAATATAGTCGCCATTATGTTTCGTATATCTGACACCACCAAACAGCGGAAGTGATTTGATTGGCTTTTGTTGACGACCAATGCTTGGTCGAATTAGGATTATGCGAATTCAAGGTCGCTCAGCGCGCTATGCACTATGGAGCGAACTATGCTCGGAGTCTCTCAAATCAGGAATTAAATTATCCGGAAAAGAACCGGACGGACGACCTAAAGAAGATGATGGCTGGGACAGACTGGATGCGGAAGGCGGAGGACAGGGTGTTGTGGCGCAGCCTGGGAGAGGCCTAAGTCCAGCAGTGGACTGCGATAGGCTGAGTTGATTGATTGAATGCTATCATAAGATTTACAGACGATTAAGTGATCACAGATCAAATTGTTAGACTAGCTAGTTAGCTATTTCTTTCCTGACTAAGATGACTTCACCATAATCAGGAAAGTGTTGACACTAGCCAACACATTGATCTTGACCTGGCCTAGCACAGTGAGGAGTTTCAATGAAATGCTTTACAATAGAACCAACGAATTTAACGGTAATTGGCTACTTCTTTGTTGCTCGCGTGTTAGAAAATATTTTCACAAAAAGTCCCAAAACTTGTTACGAATGTACTTTTACTTGGTATGTAACGTAAACCACAATGGATCGACTTGGTATCGCTTGGGCAAAATCTTTTATTACCTTTCCCCATAATGTGTCACAACCTATTTTAGTTATGGGTTATCCAAGAAAGGAGTTTCTTGAGTAAATCTTCTCGAAACTATGTAGTTTCAGGAAAAAATGCCACCTAGTCTTTTCAAGTATTGTTTTATTTATATTGACTTGTAAATTTTTTTAAACAATAGAAACTTTTACTCACATTGCCGGTACTTAAGCAAACAAAACTACCCAATTAACCAAATCAAGCAACCGAAAAGCCAATTAAGGAAATCAATCCACACATCAGACGCTAATCAACAATAATTAAAGTGTAAAACAATCATTCGATAATAAGAGGTAAAGGGAAGACTTATGCACCAGCAGCTCGTCATGCTAAACATAGTATAAAATATTAACTGCACCGTGTACCGCCTCATCGCTTCACAAAAACTTAGCGTGTGCTCTAATTGGGTTTCAGAAAGCAGCAACGCCGCTGGAACGTCATTTTTTACAATATTATTACAAAAATTATTTGCAAGCGTTTCATATACAAACACAGTGTGCGCTTAATGATGGGGCGTGGACAAAGTTTTTGTTCAGAAGAGAAAAGCGGTGATCAATTTTTTTTAACTCGGAATGGGTAGGTAAACATACTTCCCACCGTTTCAGTTACACACTGAAATAAACATTGAATAATTAAAAATCAAATACGACCGTTTAAAACCCAACATTCCATTCATAACTCAAACAAATACAATTTCATAACCAAACAAATATTGTTGAACATAACAAACGGAATCATAATTTAGAATACTTGTCATGAAATCCTGCACAAGAGAACCTATTATAATTTTGGAGACATCTCAAAGCCAAGTAAGCAAGGCATGACAAATGAGACGTATCAAAAGATGCGGAATCGTAATTGCATTTGTATTTCAATTCAAATGACATAAATTATTCTTGTTTGCTTCGTATTTACGACATAATTTGTATATAAGAAATGTTTTATTACGATATACGAGTTCTTACAGCAAGGTTGTATCTAGGTAAGAACGAGATTTTATATAAAAGTTTAATCTTTATTGTAATTTTTAAGCAACTTTGTTTGTCTACATAAATAAAATATCTACTGATTATGTTCATTAAAACAAAAACATACAACCGAATTGAGAACCTCCTCCTTTTTTTGAAGTCTGTTAAAAACAATTCTGTCAAAACCAGACAACCTTACCTCAACCACAACAACCAACAACAACCTTACAAAGAGTGCCAAGAGCACTTATTACAATCGAAATTACAAACAAATCATTCTAAATTCAAGTGAACGAAATAATTAGCAATTTGTCTATTTCGGAATTGTCATGTTTAGTGATGATGAATCTAAATGTTGATCATAAACTGAATGATGAAGTAGTGTGTGCAGTATGTGAGATTTTACGAGCTCATGTAACTCATCTTATTATTGATTACAAACACGAGCCATTGGGCTCATTCATTCATTGGAAGAATAGCTAGCATAGTCTAGATTGTAAGGCTAAGTAATTGCTGGTAGTTTCGAGCGAGTAAATCTATTCGTTGATTGTAATGTGATGTGATTTCAGGAAAGGCTTAAATGCGATCGTTGCTGTTCAAAGAAGATTGGCAATAGAAAGGGAGGGCTTAGAAGTCCCGCAGTAAGTTGAGCTTGATACTGATAATCCATACCGTGAACTTTTATTGAAAGTAGGTACCTAAACGAAGCTTTAAATATTTAGGCACCGATTGAATAAAGGATATTTAGATTGAGGGATCTCCTATATTTTTTTAACTGTCAGTTATAGAATAGTTTTTGTGTGAAATGTACGTCTTATTCTCCTGAGAAAACCGGCATGTCCCAGAATAAAAAAAATCAAAGACATCTGATATGTGGGCCTGCGTGGTAGATTATGGCCCACTCCCTCTCACAGAGAGAAGGCCTATGTCCCCGCAGTGGGAGCATTATAGGCTTATTATGCCTGTGCTGTACTTCCTATTTGATTTAATTTCTTTAATCTCAAAGAAAAACTGTTCTATTACTTACATCATCTGTGAAATCACCGTCACTCCAACTCTCACCTTTCCCAACCCAACAGCTTAGCAATAACTAACGTACCTGAAACGGACAAAACACTATTATTAGCACGATTGGTCGAATAAAAATCGATATAACGCAATAATTATGCACATGCACGAGAATCGAGATCTAATCGATTGTTGCATGCGCTGTCAAAATTGTCGTAAACAAACGAACTGTGAACACTTGTTAACTTACAGGTTATGTTCGTAAATTTAAAGGTTACGTATGTTTTTACGAGTATAAGACTGGATGGAGTTTTCTGGGTTGACTAGATTATTTTTTTCCTTTGTATCATGAATTTTTAAGTCGTAGCTTGGAGTCTGAATTTCTCCCAGGATGAGGTACAGCTCTGCCTAATCCTTCGGGGAAATCAGGTGTTTATAACAATACTTTCTGAGTTCCGCTTTCTTAAAGAAATGCCCCAATTGTTTATTTAACAACATACATCTACCATTACAGCTAACCAATGCGGTAAATGCGCCTTAATTAATACTTAACCTTATTGTTACTTATAACGAATACCTATAACTAAAGCCTTTCTTGAAACGAAGGAAAAATTAAGAAACTATAAATTGCTAGTTTAACGTTCAAGTCTTAAAAGTTCTATCTCAAATTGTAATATTGTGAGAGTGGATTTCAATCTGAACTTCGTTTCACAAACCTACTTTGTATTTTTCTGCTTAAAACGTTACGTTGCAAAAATCATGGCTGTCCAACGTTTTTAATCAAATTTTACCTACAAAATATTCGCCAATATGTGGATCAATGGAAATGCCGGGCATGCCTGTATCTATCAATTAATTTTGTTAGCGACAATATTTTTCGGTAAAATTCAAACATATTTTTTCGTTCGAAAATATAAATATTGCTAAAAGTTAGCTGACAATTTTTGTTCATATTTTAACCCAACAGAAACAATATGCATTTTCAACAAAAAATGCAATTTGAATGAAGTTGTTATTTTTAGTTGTGTTGACATAATGCATTATAGCTGTTTTTCGTTGCAACTGCTTCATGGGGAACTCTAATTAACAAGTAATCAATCAGATAGGATAGTTTAATGATGCGTGACGAACAGAAAAATGACTATTTTACACGATATAATCATTGTAACGTAGCGACTAATTTCTTTTTTAATCCAGTTCTGTGTTGCGTCAATCGATGACGAACTTGAATAACACTAACCTAGTTATGTCAATCATCGATCCAATTTCAGAGGAAATAAATTTTTCGCTTTTATCGGCCGGTAATTTGTTATCGAAGATTGCAAAGAATGGTGATTTACCTTTGTTACCGGATTAAAGTTATGGATAAGTTATTAGATTCTGATATTAAATCAAATAAACATGAAACTATTTCTCACAGTCAAAAAGGTATTCGGCAATCAAACTCCGGATAGGTACCTCCGGTAAAATCAGTAGATTACCAAAAAGAGTTGATTAAGTATCCCTTTGCCGACCACATCTAATTCCAATAACACCACTGATCAGTGATTTCAAAAGTAGTAATATATATGTCAATGCCACTGATCAAAAGCGCAATCTTCTATCTACAAATTCTCCCAGTAAAGCCAACTGTAACTGTGGCATAGTAAAACAATCTCAATAGTGCTACCAACTTTGCAGATAGAATGATATGGAAGCAACTGGCAGACATCATCTCATTTTATCGCGACGCGATCGGAAACTATCGGACAACTTCGTGACAGAATCGTGAGCACAGAACACTATTACTAGCGATCGTGAGGAGGAGAATTGATATTAAATGGCGTTTTGTACTTATGACAGTTTTCAGTTCTCAAGCGTTTTTTTTTATCTGCGATTGTGTGAATGAGGTTGTTGCTTTTATTTTTCGCTTCGTTATCGAAGGTGATTGAAAGATCTAAAATTCTAAAATTATCTTCATCATAAATAGAAAATTATTTCTCTCTGAAGCCAATTTATCCCCTACTTCTAATGCTATGTGTTGCAGCAACAAAATATGTAGCTCATAGTCATTACATAATGATAGAGTAAAAGACTTAACCTATCCCATTAGGTAGTAAAGCATGTAATAAATTAAATACACTTTTTTGGCCGAATAGGCACCAGAATTCTGTCTATACCTTCTCATTACTTGAACCACAGTGTAGTCGCACATCATTTTCTCCCCAAAGTATTCCGCGTGCGAGTCTGAAAAAATTCTGAATCTGAAAAAGTTGTGATGTTCAGACAGTTCTGAACATCACAACTTTTCATAATTGAATTAAAAGTTACATTTTGTTAGGGATCAGTCCCGGGGATAAATTTTCAAAACAGTGAGGGCATCATGAGATCGCTGGAACTCATTAGACGAAAACGACGTAACGTAAGGTAGGTATGTTCAACTTTAGACAGGTACATTCCAGATTTGGTCTTGTTTTTGGCAGTTCTATTCACTTCAAATTGATGATGTGGGTTTTTGGCTATTTTTGCGTGCCCAAAAAAGCCCCTAAATATGAAAACGACTAATGTAGTCGTCCGGATCCTCATTTTAATGTAGTACGTGATGAAAAACCAATTGCGACAATTCTATTCTGTGGTACTAACATATTTTCGCACAGTAGGATGCTGGCAGGATCATCATGATATGACACAATTATAGTACAAAAGAGACAGCTTCTTCCACAGCCACCCTCCCTAGCCTTGCAAAGTTTCCAACCACAATAAACACCACCGTCCAACAACTGCTCCATTTCACAGCTACACAATAGTGATACGATCGCGACGTTTGCTTCCGAGGACAAACAACAGCTCTTAGACAATAGTTAGGAAATAGCTACACTGACTCACAGCGTTCGCAATAACATGGCTATTTATACAGACATCGTGGAGATGGGTTTTATTGACATGACTGTGGCAAACAGGCCTTATGTATGAGAAAGGGGTGCATTATAATAGCCTTCATGAGTGACATAAACCTCCGGAACAAATTGTTGACAGTTTTACCACTGCATGGGCAGCTACTTCTTGAATAGTTCATATCAATACGACAGAAGATGAGGCCTTATAAGAATGGCCTTGCGAAGATCTCATGACTTGTGTTCACCTAAATAGTTTTAAAACCGAAAGAAAAGAGTGTCAAGATAGGTTATGCTGTGGACAAGGCACGACCTTCATCTGAATTTACCAACTAAATTGATAAATAAAAAAACGAACAAGAAATGTCGAAAATTATAAACCAAAGCATAAAAATGATCAAATACTCGTAAAACTCACAATCTTCTTCACATTTTCAAAGAAACTAAAGCTCCAACTAAAAAGAAATCTATAAATGTACCAACAAAGTGTAGTATATTATATTTCTGTGAAATGAACACTTTCTCAAAGACTATCCTTAGTCCGCTCAAACCTCCCAGCTCAAAGGCGGTAGAATGCACGTTCTGTATTCAAGAGTGGAGGATTATTATTACCGTGTAGTATTCTGTTGGTTATATCGTTCGTGTTTCGGTATCGGTTTTAAAAAGGAGCTTTTATTATACTTATATGCTTTTTATTTTTCTCTGTGTTTGTGTTTCTGATTTTAAATTTTGTGAGACGAGTATTTAGGTATATGCTTTTAATTTTTCTCTGCATTTCTGTTTTTGATTTTAGATTTTGTGAGACTTTTGAGTATACTTTTGTTTATGATCCAGATTTTTACGATGACTATTGATCTGATTTTCTATTTATTTCTTTTGCATAATTTTACTTTTTTGTGTCTATTTGGTCCCACTCTTGGCAAAAGGCCTCACACCATTTTATTTTCATTCTTGTGAGCCAGTGCTTCTTCTTCTCATTTAATTCCTCTTGGATTATTCTAAATAAAATATTAAAATTTTTAAAACCAATTCTTCCTACTACTTGACCGAAAGAAAGAAAAGTAATAACTTCTCCTGGTTCATAAAACAAGGCCGGAATAAAAGCAAATTCTCTTTTATCTTCTACCTCATTAACAACAACAACATAATCATAAAACAAGTACTTGACACAGTCTTATCTTCCAGGAACTTCAGGTAATGTTTAGTAAGGGGTACATATAATACATAACATACATAATCAGCCTATACTGTTCCCACTGCTAGGACATAGGCCTCCTCTCTGTGAGAGCTTCTAACACTTCTAACGATACATCGTTGGCAAATTATTATAAGTAGATACTCTTGAAGTCATGAGGGAACAGATGAACATACATACATACCGGTAAAAATAATATATACCCTCCGTAGTCGGGTAATGAACAGAGATAAGCCTTTCTGATTCAATCATTTTCACGAAATCTGATGCGTAATGTAATGTAATCTGGAATTTATCGTTCACGAATGACTTAGTTTTTGTAGGAAAAATATTACATTTAAGCTTTTTTGGAATTTATGACGTAATGGCAGAAAATAAACTCATTGATAAGGATAGTACAGGTACATTTAGCTGCATTCAGTTAGACTGAAAGCCAACCCCGACTTGTGAAAAGGCTAGGCAGATGAGGATGATAACGATAATATGAGAGATGGTGAAAATACGGTATTTCTAATTAACTATCAGACTGCCGTCAAACATTTGTAAGAATATACTTCACAGAATAGATAGATCCATTAAATGTAGACATGGTCATCATCATTATCTATCAGACAGTTGAAGTTATCTCTGCTGATCACAGGACTCCTAATTACAGTAATGATAAAAAGATAAACATAGCTAACAGAGCTTCGAAGAGGAATACCCAGATTTAGAGCTGAAGTAGGTAATTAAACGCACAATTGAACCTTATTTCTCCCTCACTTCAGTAAGTACCAAATAGTTGGAGCATAAAGGCTCATAATTGATCCCTTCACGATTGTATTAGGTTAACGACAGTACTTGGAGTACTCGAAAGTCAAGTAGTAAAACATGTTCAAGTTTAGTTCCAGAAGAAATTAGCTTTATTTTATGTCTTCGTGATTATATGGCTTGAAGGTGAGAAAGACATGAATATGTAATGCATAAGCATAATAAAAGCATAATCAGCCTATATTGATCCCACTGCTAGGATGAGTCCTCGACTCGGTCTCGTACGGGTTGGCAGATGTCTCATGTCTTCGATTTTGTTGGTTCTAAGACATGCCGGTTTCCTCACGATGTTTTCCTTCACCGTTTTGAGAGCAGTGGTGATGAAATTTTTATTTATTCAAAATAAAGCACCTGTGTACGACCCAACGAACGAACGAACGAACTCGTAGGTCGGGACCATTACCACTGCGCCACCACTTCTCAATATGTAATGAGTATAGCGAAAATTATACACAATAATCTTTCTCTGCATAAAATGATGCTACAGATTGAATTAGGCTTATCAAGTTCATAAGAGCCTAATGAGAGCTCATCTTTCTTAATAACAGGCAATTGCAAGAAATTGGATACTTGATAGCACTTGTCTGAAAGTAATCTTTAGTAAGTACGTGGGAATTAATACTTAATGAAGGATATATTAACAGAAGAGATGAGCTGACAATACCATAATTAACTTTATACTATTGCTTTCAAAGATTGTTGGGGCTAAAAAGATCTGAAGCATTATAAAAGATGAATGGAAACCGACTAACAAAGGTACAAGCCAGATGTAAGTGGAAACGCCCGAATAGGACGCCCTAGGACATTATAGTGACCTTATTGGTGATATTCTTCAGAAAGGTCAGCCAGTCGATTCTGTTAGAATCTCACCGTGAGAAGTTAGGTGAAGTGAGCTGTCATGCCGCCATGGGATCTGGAGGCGATAGTCCTTGCGCGCCTGTATGAGTGGCGCGCGGAGGCACTACGCCGGGGGGAAAACCCGCTTCCGCGGCAAATTGCTGCGGAGCGGACAGACCTCCGGCGTGATCTCATGGCGGCATGGAAAGCGCGACTGTCGCAACCCAGCGCAGGGCACGCCGCGATAGCGGCGGTAAGGCCCCTCTTTGAGGAGTGGCTAGAGAGGCGTCACGGCGCCCTCACCTACCGCCTGACGCAGGTCCTCACCGGACACGGATGTTTCGGGAGGTTCCTGCACATCATCAGGCGGGAGGAAACGCCCGGGTGTCACCACTGCGAGGATCGCCCAGAGGACACGGTGGAGCACACGGTGGAGGTCTGTCCCGCTTGGGCAGAGCACCGCCGTGTCCTCGTAGAGGCGATCAGCAGCGGCGGCGACCTCTCGCGCCCGGCCCTGGTCCAAGCCATGGTCCGGGGCGAGAGGGAGTGGGAGGCAGTCACCTCCTTCTGCGAAGCTGTCATGCTAGCGAAGGAGGTGGCGGGATGGGCGAGGGAGAGAGCTGAGAGAGCCGCCCGTCCCAGCCGCCGCGGTAGACGCTCCGGGCGTCGGGAGCCGCGTGACGACTCCCGGCCACCGTAGGCGCGGGCCTGCGGACGGCGAGTAATGGGTAGCTCGCCGTCCGATCAGGACCAGGCCCGTGCCGGACGGCGCGTATGTGTTCCACGCGCGCCTCAAAGAGATGTCAGCATTGAACGGAGGGGCCCGTCAGGGCCGAAGCCTGCCGGGGCAGCGGGATTGTCCGAAAGGGTTACCGCTGCCCCGGAATATAAAGGGCTAAGGAAGGAACACGGATGGGTTTTAGTCAGTAAGAGTCTGACACTCCCTTCCGCTCCACCCAGAGCGGGAGGGGTCATTTGATGATTTCCCATCCTTAAAAAAAAAAAAAAAAAAAGTGAGCTGTCATTCCATCTGCAGTGCGATTCTGTAACCATCTCACCGTGAAAACTTAGGTGAAGTGAGCATGAAGTGAGCTGTCATTAATGTGAATCCCTATAGCATCAGATGAAATGACAGCTCACTCCACGCAAGTTTTCACGGTGAGATTTTTACAGAATCGACATGCTGATTCTTTAAGGATTGATACTAATGACAGCTCACTTTAAGCGCACTTCACTTGAGTTATCACGGTGAGATTTTTACAGAATAGCACTACATGTGCGTTGTACTCGTAACCAACGTGCGTGTATGATCAGAATGAACCAGATGTATGAACGTAAACGAAGCAAGAGGAGTATGTAAGGATTATAGCAGGTGTCGTTCTGTAATTCCTGCCTACCCACACGGGAAAAGATACATACATACTTAAACTCACGCCGAGTTTAAGTATGTATGTGAATATAAAAAACGTAACTTCAATCCAAAACCCTTCAATACTACCAAATATTCGTCTTCTTCTACTGAAGTAGATAAATATTTAGTATTTAGTATTGAACGATGTGACACAGTAGTGTCAAATCGGGCAATCTGACATATTGTCCCATAAATGTACACGAATTGAGCGTACAGTTTGAGTCCGTAATTTGCAAATTGGCTGGTCCACAGTGACCTCGCAATCAGTCTCGAAACAAAGCCAAATATGGTCACTTTATGTCAAACAAACACGCCTTTTAACGAGCAATGTGACCACGATTGGGGACTTATACGGGACATCGGGGATTTTTGGTTTTGAGTGAAATATTAACCAGATTTTTTGAATTAAGTACATAATTATTGACCTGAAATGGTCTATTTAAATAGGTGTTTTTCTTACCTATTAGGTAGGTACTCATCATGAGATGATAATTATACAATGTTGTATTACATGATTGATGGATTTTAATGTGACAGTTCTTCCGAATACTAATACATTATAAAATGATTATATAGTTCACAAATCATATCCCAAAGTTTATACTGCACTTTTTAATCGTCTGGACAGGGTATAAAAGGTAAACGGAATAGAAGCCTACGGCGCAGAAATTTTACATAAAATAGAATAAAAAATCTCTTTTTTTTACAATTCAATCCTTTGGTTGAAGGCGGAAGATGGGTTCAATCAAAAGATTGAATGTCGCTACGAATTCATTGATAATTTCCGGGCGTAAAGAAGGGTGCCTTTATGTTGAATTTTTATATTATTTGTCGATTTATTAGTTTTTTTTTATGAAAAAAAAAAGGATATTTCTGTGCAATAGGCTTTTACGCCGTTCACCTTTTATACCCTGTGTTTGTCCTAACGGTAAAAAAAGTCAGCTGGTATAATTTTTAACATCTCTGCAAGACGTTTGACGTCAAGTGTATTATTTTACAGATAAACTACTAACTCTTGAGGATAAATGATTTATCTTAAAATCACAATCACTTACTCTACGCCTGTGCGTGTTGTCGTGAAAAAGGTTATTATAAGAGTTGTCGCTATAAATACTGATAATTACTTCATCAGCGACGACAATAGTGCTATTGTTCGGGTGAAGGAGACTCTGCTGTTATTGTAGACCATTTGTTTGTTTTTGAAATAAGACTGTTGGGTTCATATAGTGGAATAATTATAATAATAATAATAATAATAATAATAAGCCCCCTAAACAACCACACGTCCTGATTGACCATCTAATCACGTGGGGGGCGGACACACGAATGAGAAATTACTGGCGTGGCTAACGTGGCTCTGGAAACCCACTTAAAAATGGAGACTCGTTCAAAAAGAAAACGTATAGGACCGCTGCCCGGGGGCGATCGCCGGGGCGCACTTGGAGCTGACGCTGAGTGTCTCAGCATGCGAACCGTCAGCGGTGAGGAGTTGAACAGGCGGGCTCCCACCGACAAAGATGCTACAGCCGAAGTTATTGATGATGGTGATAGACTGACAAACAGGACAGACACCCCTGTAGAACCATATAGTCCAAGTACAGTATCGTACACACCTTCAAGAACAACATCACCATCAATACCATCATCACCCCCCATACCTAGTTTTAATACAGTTTCACCTACTCCGGCCTTGAATGTTGCGCGGGAGGTATCTACCTTCTTACCCGCGTCCACCAAGGCTGGGAAAACAAGAGTTCGCATGAAATGGAGCAAAGAAGTGAACCTATTCATCATGCGAACTTATCTATACATAACTAAACTAGAGACCGACATGACCACCTACAGACAACAGCTGCATGAATGTTTTTCACGTCTATATCCTGAGATATCAGTTTCAGAACAACGGATTTCAGATCAACGAAGAACTATAGTTAGGAATAAACTTTTGTCACAAGTCGAATTAGATCAGTTAAAAGAAGAAGTACGCACACAATTACAACAAGAATCAGAAAACTATGCAGACACCAACGCTATCATACTAACACAAAACACAAACGTAAATATTCTGCAAGAACAACCACAATCGCTCGCTCAATTACATCCTAATAGTCAATCTCTAACATACAACCAATCGCAAGCTTACACACAAACAGTACACACATCCACACAGACCGAATCCTTAACCCTAACGCTCGAAAATGATATCGAGACCTTAGTTGTCGCAGATCAAAACCTAACCACAGATACGTATATCCAAGAAATACATGACAAATTTAAAACAACAATAACGCAATACTCTGGGATGGATCCAGCAGCCCGACCAAAACTACCTAAACTCAAATATAGTCCCAACCTTTTCCGCTTAGTTAATTTATTTAATGAAGATATACTAAAACAGTTCATTACTAATGACACACAACTGATTGACATACACACCCTTACTTATTGCACAGCGGTTGTTATTTCTGAAGAACTCAACTTTAAAATCACTGGACACGCGAGAAACACAATACAAAGAGACACTGCCAAACAACCATGGCAACAGAGGCTAGAAAAGGACATTGAAAAATTAAGAGCAGATTGTGGCAGACTAACACATTACATCAACGGTAGCAGATCACATAAAGTAGTTAGAAGAGTAGAAGCAATATTCAAAAACAATTTTACACACACTAGACACGAAAATAACAATAGAAAACCTGAAGAGTTTTTAGACACATTAAAACAGAAATTGGCACTTAAAGCCAACAGGCTTAGGAGATATTTGAAGGCACAACAGCGCAAAAAAGATAATGCCATATTTGCTACAAATGAAAAAATATTTTATAGGAATATACAGACACCACACACTGTTTCAACAACAGAGGACGACACAGACACACCCTCAAAAGAACACTTGGAGACATTTTGGTCTAACATATGGGAAGAGCAAGTACATCACAATGATAAAGCAACTTGGATAACAGAAGAAGCAACAAAATGGAGAGCAATAGATGAAATGGAATTTATAGAGATAACAGAGTCTGAAATTACATATTTAACATCTAGATTACATAATTGGAAGTCACCGGGTATCGATAAAATACAAAATTTCTGGTATAAAAAGTTAACGGTACTACACAAGTCTATAGCAAAGAATTTAACAGATATAGTATTAGGAGAACAGAACATACCCGAATTCATTGCCACAGGAATAACTTACATGCTACCTAAAAGTAAATACACATCAGAGCCTTCCCAATACAGACCAATCACATGCCTACCCACAATTTATAAAATACTAACATCAGTAATAACTAATAAAATTAACTCACACATCGAACACCACAATATGATAGCAGAAGAGCAGAAGGGTTGCAGGAGAGGCCACATGGGATGCAAAGAACAGTTAGTTATAGACTCTACTATCCATAAACATGCCACCACAAAAAATAGAAACCTACACTGTACTTATATAGATTACCAAAAAGCTTTCGATAGCATCCCGCACTCATGGCTAATACAAATCCTACAAATATACAAAATTAATTCCAAAATAATAGACTTCTTGCGCATTGTAATGACACGTTGGAAAACCACACTTCAGATAAATAATCGACTCAGCACTCTTATAACTCGACAGATACATATTAGGAAGGGTATCTACCAGGGGGATTCATTGAGCCCGCTGTGGTTCTGTCTCGCCCTGAACCCTTTGTCTCATTTACTCAATCGGTGTCGGGCTGGATATAATTTTAAAAACAATACCGAAGAAACTATTATCTCGCATCTCATATATATGGATGACATTAAATTATACACTAAAACCGAAAAAGAAATGAAAACTCTAATAGAAATAACAACAACATTTAGTCAGGATATTAATATGCAATTTGGATTAGATAAGTGTAAGACATTGCATATTATAAAAGGAAAAGTAAAGCCCGGCAACTATGCAGTCAGCGATACCGACACAATAGCGGCTATGGAACCGTCAGATCTATACAAATATTTAGGGTACAAGCAACTTAAAGGACTGGACCACACAGCAATTAAACAGACACTAAATACAGAATATCGGAGAAGAATTAACGCAATTTGTAAAACACAGCTATCTGGAAAGCATCTTATAAAAGCCTTGAATACTTTTGCCATACCAATATTGACCTACTCATTTGGAATAATAAAATGGTCAAAAACTGACATCGAACATTTAGAAAGAACTACACGCACAACACTCACAAAACACAACAACCTACATCCTAAATCTGCGATCGAAAGACTCACCATTAAAAGACAAAATGGAGGGAGAGGCCTAATCGACATACATCACCTTTGGCAGAAACAAATCACTAGGCTAAAAACATTTTTCTACACAAAATCTCGCACAAGTAACATACACAAAGCTATTACCTTAAATGATTTTAATTACACCCCGCTGAACCTAAATGAACAAAATATACAAGACATTGACATCACAGACCCGCAAAACCAAAAAATTGAAAACTGGAAAAAGAAAGCCCTTCACGGTAGACACCCTCATGACCTAGAGCAGTCCCACATAAACAAATTAGCATCAAACAAGTGGCTTAAAATAGGAAACCTTTTCCCTGAAACAGAAGGCTTTATCATGGCTATACAAGATCAAATCATCAACACCAAAAACTACAGAAAATTTATCATTAAAGACCCAACTATCACAAATGACAAATGCCGCAGATGCCACATTCAATCAGAAACAATACAACATATAACAGGAGCATGCATAACCCTCACACAGACAGATTACACTCACAGGCACAACCAGGTTTCAAACATCGTCCATCAAAAACTAGCACTCAAACACGGTCTCATACAAAACACTAACACTCCCTACTATAAGTACGCGCCACAAACTATCCTAGAAAATGACACACATAAACTGTATTACGATCGCGCCATACTTACAGATAAGACCATCCATTACAATAGACCAGACATAACCCTACAGGATAAAATAAGAAAAATCACTTACCTTATAGACATTGCAATTCCCAACACCCATAACCTACAAAAAACAATCGCTGAAAAAATAAGCAAATACGCTGAGCTTAAAGAAGAAGTTAGCAGAATTTGGAGACAAGATAAAGTTTATGTTGTTCCTGTCGTTCTCTCCACGACTGGTGTTATCCCCAACCATCTCCTCCGTAGCCTGAAACTAATAGATCTAGAAGAATCCCTTTACATCAATCTGCAGAAAGCAGCCATCCTAAACACATGCAGAATTGTTAGGAAATTCATGCAGCTAGACGAAAGTACACTTTCATCATAAAATTCACCACACGCTGCATTTACTTGGCTTTGGCCCGTAAATGTAGCTAAACCAGCCTTAGAGCTGAGAAAAAAGAACACTCCTGATAATAATAATGTTTATTTAAATAAAATTAGACATAGATTACAAAATATTATAACTGGCTAATTAAGGCGAGATTAAGTGGTGTAGTCATCTGTAGCCGAACTAGGCAGAGCCTGTATTTCGGCTATCAGTGCCAAACCTCTCGAGTATTATACAATACATAAAAGCCATAACATGTTTTCAATTTTATCTTGTACATGATCACTCTAAGCAGTTTATAATGTATTTACTTAGTTATTAGAGGTAAATTAAGAGAAGAAGAGTTTGTATAATGTTTGCATGCAGGATTTGATTTTTCATGGAGATTTTATTTAGTGTGTGATAGTAAAGTTATGGGGAATGAAACGAAATTGTTAATTTTGTGAATAGAATTATAGAAATTACTTTTACACGACATAATTTAAAAAAAAAAAATAAGGTAGATAAGCTCCTCGTCCTATCTGAGTAATCTGAGTCGAAAGGCCGAAACAAACTCGGAGCTCACAGTCTCTTTTAAAGTCCAGACATAATCTTGGTCAGATCTAGGGGCTATTTCAGGATCGCATCTTATTATTATGATGTAGTAATCGATTTCCTTTATTATTTGGCCATTTTCGGAAAGAGTGTTTTGATTTCAACTATCACAAATATTGGTAGCCAACGTTATATTTGTTCATAATTTTTTTATGGTGAAAAACAAGAATATGGCTTCAAATGGCCTCCCCCTTTAACCCTCTGTGTTCGCATGTTTTTCTTTCGCTTTCTTTCAAAGATCGAGAGCTAAACTCAAATGAGCGGTTCTATTTATCTTTAATCAATCGTGAATATCTTTCATTCCTACCAGCTGTAATCATTCCTCCAACATAAATAAAAGGCAAGTCTGTGTATTCTCTCTCAGTCCCGAATCCTACATAAAACGGGTGACTTCACTAGCTATTAGCAGAAAATGTAATATTACCTCATCGTGTTGAAGGAATTAAGTTTATAACGCCATTTCTTCAATTGGAGAATATCTTGGATATTGTGTTTCTTGGTGAGCAAGACTTTGTAAAATACCAGAACAATCTTTGCCTACAGTTATAAATCTGGATGTGTTTTATGTGAATTAATTATTTCGCAGAAGGTCCTAGTCATCAGAGAACGACACTGACTGCCACTTTTATTTATCACGACCTAAGTGTTGATTTGTCCTTATGTACCTACGTCTATACAGGTTCAGGTTTAACGCAGCAGTTACCTATCATTCTCTAAGTATGTGTAATATTTTAGTATTATCACATTATGTCAAATAGAAAGACCCATCCATCTACCACGTCATAGTTTCATCCTTAAACACACGTATCACAACTATTTTTAGCATCAATTCCGACCCATATCTGTTCAATCTCAGTCGTGTCCCGAATCTGCGTCATGATGGCGACCCCAGCGCGTCACAAAATGGCGCATCTACCGACTGACAGCTTAAAATTAGATTTGCGACAATTTGACGCCAGCTTCACAGATGTATGACAATTTGAAACTTGTATGGATTTTGGGATTGGCTCCGGTTATGACATTTGCCTTTTACGGTGTTATCCATGTATGGGGACTAAACTGCTTTTAATGCCAGCGATGAGGCAAAATCTACTGGCATTATGCAGGCGTTTCGGGGTTAAAGCGACCTATGATTTCCACAAGATACATACTGGTTGGTGATCTTGTGAAAAACTTTGAGGTAGAGACCGCGTTTTAATTTCGTCTGCATGACTACACATTTTCAGATTTTTAATTCAAGTTTCCATTTTACTTATGCTTCCTTCAAGTGTATCTACCATCATTAAAAAAAACAACAAAACTACAAGCTATGCATCTATGCGTCCCAAACATTTGTAGCCTGGCAAATCAGAAACATCCGCACAGAGTTCTACTAAACCATAATTAGAATTGTCAGATCCACCCCTAGGGGGATGATAGACACACTACAACCCTTTTGTGTATGAAATCTCTTTATAACTCACAATAGAGCGCAAATCCGATACATTTGTACCGAAAGGACGAGTAATTATCGCTGTTAGCGACAGTGTTTTAAATGGGGACGCTAGACAGGCTTGCACCTCTTGTTAGTATTAATAAACCCATAACCCCTTTTAGGTTTACCTCCCCTCGTGTTTCTGCACTCGTCAATTATTTTAACAAGGCCTGACCGTTCATTAGGGTGTTTTAAAGCGACCAGTTGGTCGAAACCCCTTGAAAATTGCAACCCCCGGTGCATGAGTCATGTTGCAAAGTGGGGTGATGTTAGGGTTGTTATTTCAGTACTATAATTTTAGCCATATCTGGATTTTTGCTTTGATATATTTTGATTTCCTGTTTCGAATTTTGAGCGGATATAATTAAACTTTTGTTAAAGAAAAGAACGTTGCAGCGTGTTGCCATTTTAAACTTTAAAGTTGACTGATCTGATACGAAATTCAATTTACCTATTCGGGGGTTTGATACGTTCCCATTTTAATGACGGAGTTTTAAAAAACGACTTCCAAATACTGGCAAAAAACACAAAAATATTTCTGAATGTGAAATGATAAGGTTATTCATATTCAATTCAATTGGAGGACCTTCCAGAAACACATCTGCCTAAACCTGGGTACTGTAATAAGCCAAAGCCAAGCCTTTTAAAATAAGCCATACCATACATCGTACAATCACAAAAAGAAGCTCGCGAAAAAACCTGTACAGCATTTATAAGACAGTTTGGTACAAAAATAACTGAGACATGAATTGGCCTTGACCATCTTATGTACCGAGATGACTGTATACTTTAGGCAATAAAGAGCAGCGAATTCTGTCTTAATTCCGCTTGATTTCCTTTGTCACTATTTTATGGAGTTAGCTATTCTAGTTTTTTCTTAATTCGTCTTGACTTTGTCCAGCATGTCGTCTTAGATTCTAAGAATTTGATTAATGCAGAGTATCAAACTGCAGTGTATTACTTTTTATCCAATTAAGGACTTCTGGAACGGCTAATTATGTATTGTTTCCCTTTATAGAATAAAGAGAAATGATATCATCAGCGTCGTGTAGAATAAAGAGCACTTAGGCCTAAATCTGATGCCATGCTCATTCCAAAAGGAAGTGATGAGTAATCTCTTTCGTAATTAAACCCTGATTTAAGAATTCAAATACAAGTCACTGGGTTTTATTAGATTACTGCGTTATGTCTGCTCCTACCAACCCGCACTGGACGCACCCGTGTGGTGGATTACGGTCCACTTCCTCCCTCTCAATGAGAGGAAGCCTGTGTCCCAGCAGTTGGAATATTATGGGCTGGTTATGTTGTATGTATGGTTTGTCTTCTCTTAAGCAAATAGTTTTTTCAGCCTTAGATTTATTTTGTTTGAACAACTCAAACCCTCTTCCTACTTTCGACCCACCCCTTTCAGTGTCATCCTCCTTTCAACTACAGTTCCTAACTAGTTCTATCGCCCTAGTACCATCCACACACTGGTACAACTATTCCACCTCATAAGAAGATGCCGTGATGGCACATAATATGCGCATAATAGTCAGTTCGCATGTGCCGAAACTTCAGACGCCACACATCATTCGTTTAGAACACGGTCACCCAATTTGTTAGCAAATCGTTTAATAGATTTATAAGGTCATGTCTACCAGACGAAGAAAATAGACTCGCAGATCACATTTTAAATATAATTTACAAATCAAAGGATTCCGGGTTTTGAGTATGAACGTCGATGGCTATAAGAGTAGGGAAAGACTAAAGAAACGTTGGATGGACTGTGTGAATGATATCATTAGAAAGGGGGTGACTACCGAGATGACGACTAATAGAGAAGTATGGAAGAAATAGACATGTTGCGCCGACCACAAATAAATTGCGACGAGGACAGGACAATGATGATGATGAAATGATTCTGGGTAGATATCATAGAACACGGCTGAATGTAATTTCTACCGAGTAACAAATCGACAAAAGGTTACGTTAACTATCTGCTTGGTTAGATCACGTTTCGAAAGATTATGTGGTTAACCACTATTAACGCGAATCATTTTGCTAATACGGAAAGATAAGCATCTCTTAAAAAAAGATTTGCTGTTTAGATAGAAGAAGAGACATTAAAAGAACATTTAGAAAACAATATTATTGACTAAGAAATGTGATTGCTTTGCGTAGTGACGACAGACGAGACGTTTTCAGCAAATGGTCTGATATTATAGTGACTAATTATGGTGAGAATTCTTAAAGCATAAATTTCAATATACTTATTTGAAGCTACACATTAGAATAGAATAGAAAACAATTCAATAAAAGTACTGAAACGCGCACGTGGTACGAATAATGATTTTATTGGTCGCAGGCCATAATTGGATGGGTCAATGAGATAATGCGCACATATAAAGTTCAGGAGTTTTATGATTACCTATGACTGCGAATTTTATTACGGCAGTTATTTTATCTTAGCTAGGTCATTCCGAATCACGTGGAGAATTTCTTATGGCTTACTCGAAGTGAACCACGTTGACGATATTGCGACTTTAATTTGAGAACCTAGAAGTACAGACGCCAGCACATCAAGCTATTACAATCTGTCAAATTTCTTTGATAGATTTTCAACTTTATCGCTAAAGTATAGGTAAGGTTCAAAGTTGATTGCGAAAATTTGACAGTTTCGGGTAGGTTGATGTGCTGGCGTCTGTACATTCTATCAAGTTCTGGATAACAGTAGAACAATAAATGTGAAAGTGTGTATGGCTGGTAAGAGTGATTATCGTCTAGTAACAATAAAATAATTACTAGAGGCTTCAAATTTACTATATGTACCTTAATTTAAAGATTTGAAACAGTTATTTACAACATCTGAAGGCCAATTCTCGTAAATTAAAATGTTCAAAATTTAGTCGCAGTCTCATCTGGGCGACAAACAAATGTCAAAAACCTGTCAAAATGTAGGGAAATTTGAGGTATTTTTGACAGATTGAGACTGAGATCAGACTGTGAACGCCCTTAAAATTACGAGAATTGCCCCTCTGATTTCAATCTAGAGGACGCATTAGTAAATGCACAGGAAAACACAAACGAAAATATTAAAAAGCTCGTTTAACTAAACTTTATAAATGGAACCGAGGCCGAAGTCGCAGTTGCAAAAAGTTACCTACACATGTAGCAAGTTAGCTGCGTGCATCCCGGGAACTTGTCCGGGATTCAATATCCGGGACTATGTCGAGCAAATTCCAATTGGAAAAGTTGTGCTTATTGCCTGTCCCGGTTGGAGTGGTCATCGGGAACTTGGCATTATACGGGTCGTGGCTGTACCGTCGTGATACAGATATTGATGTCCCGAATTCAATTGGAGTATGAGCAATACCTATGTAAGTTATAAAGAGACGTATGGGCTTATATTGGAATGCTTTCAAAGGAGGAAAAGAAAGATTGATTGCTTTCTGATCTGAATTCGATGACGTATTTTTAATGCAAAACACATTAGTTTCGTTTCGGTAGTCGCTTTTACAACACCCACGGAAAGTGATGAGATGCGATAATATGCTTGTTAAAAAAATAAATATATAGCGAAATGTAACCTACAGAGTTATTCAATCTTCACCAAAATGAATCTTAAGTAAATAATAACTAATAAACAAAAATAACAAATTTAAATCCTAACTTAACTAAAACTATACAGAAACTAAAATATAGCGTCGAAAAATTTATCCGCATCGCTGTCGACTGGTATTGATGTACCCAAGAGACTGGCGGCATTACCACATTGTATGGCAATGCTTAGCCTTTGGCCAAGATATACAATTTAAAAGTGATGAATAAAGATGGTATATGTTAAGTTAAATAAGTAAAAAAGTCTAGAATCTTCGTAATACATTTTAATATTTCCTTTTATAATACCTCACTTTTCAATGTACCACTAAATGACAAAACATTACTCTTTTTTTAACCTGACTGTTCAACTGAAATATGTCGAATGCCAAACTGAAGTGGAGTAATTGGACATAATTTGTACAAAGGGTTCAGTTTCGGAGGTAGTTAGAACACAGAGACCCAACTAATTGGTGAAATTGGACCACGATGACCGGTGCGTGTCGAAAAAATGTGTGTACATTTTTTCGTAGAAGCTCTGAACTAGTAATTATTTTTTGAGCTAGGGTTCTGTTTTTCTTGTTCAGAAAAAAAATAGAACAGAATTATAATAACCAGAAGAAACCTCGTTATGTTATTATGACCATTTTATGATTTTCTCTTACAACTATTCTCCTTATCCCTTGACATACTTAAAACTATCACACCAGTTATCGCACAGGGTATCATTAAAGCTAATAGTGAGATCAATAGGACGTTTTTGTTATTGGCAATATAATAATTATGTCGTAGGTATTAAGGGGACTACATGACCTTAAGCGCGGTCACTATCTAACTGCATAGAATGGAAAGAGAAGCACGATGACACAACGCTGGTAATTTATTGTAAAATATGAAAAAATCATCTAGTTACAAACTACTTAATAATAAATAATCCATCACTGAATGCAGTTTAGCATTAGCAATTTAATGGTATATTTTTAATTATAATTATTATTGTTAATGAGGGGATAAACTGCTTTTAAAGAAATGTCAGAGGAGTATTTGAAGATTTTTTGATGCATTAATGTATGTTTAATTATGATTTGAGTTCCATCACTGTTTTAAAATAATACTTGAAAATACGACTATTTTATTTTGGTCAATACTATTTACGGTTTAAGAGATACACTGCTTTAAAAACTAACTTTTTGACCATTTTCAAGAAACCTCCGCCTTAAGTCCTAACATTCGCGACAACGCTATAATGGATAATTATGGCGTCCGTCTTTCACCAAATTGCACACAGAATGTCAAATTTTATCACTGCGAGACATCAAGTATCGAAGACAACAAACATCATTATAGAACGAAGGCCACAGCAGAGCTGAGACGTGCGTGAGACTTGACCATTTAATGCAGAGCCCTATGATTCAATTGATCGCCCCTTGCTTATGTAGACGATGTTTTGATGCCAGGGGGAAAGGCGGGTCTACCTACAGCGGTCGTTTTTATGCGAATGACTCAGCGTTGAGTCAGAGCGCCAGCGCTTACTTTGGGGCATTCCTGTATTGAAATTGGTTGCGATAGATTTTAAGAAGTTGTAAGTTTTCCTGATAGTTTTAGTTTGTTGTGACTTCCGTTTTTTATTTATTGGTGAAGTTGGATTTTTACTTTTTAGCACAACGCTTCTGAATGGAGTTGGTTTTCTATTTTTAATAGCAATATTAAAAGCTTTTCGTTTGAGTTTTAACATTCTTGCAAAAAACTGTAATGAATTAAATTGTAAGTATGTCTATTTTTAACCAATAAAAAGAAGTTGCTAAAAGTTACGTTTACAGGTTGTTATATTTATCGCTCTATTCAAAGCAGACTCACATTTCCGTAGCAGACAATGTCCTATAAAATTCTCTCGTACTAGAAAAACATGTAATGCGCCATACGTGCCAGTAGCACAAACCACCTTGTTCTCTAAAACGTCTCATCACGAAGGCAATTACTCTCTTTTACAGGCAATAATGAAACGTGTCGTCTGCCGAGGTGACTAGGTACTCGGTAGAATGTTTATATCAGTATAATTACTACCAATTAGAAGTATATTTACGCCCTAACGATGACATCATTCACACTGAGGGACAGTCGACTGTAGATAATGTTACATTCGTTACATTTTATATACGGAGCTACATACATAGTTAATAATAGAAGTAATATGTGCGAAATAAGCTTTTATAATAACTATAATTATTATCTTGCAGATTTTTATGAGTTCCGTAAGTAAGACATCCTTTTGAAGAGAATTGCTTCAAGGAAATTGCTAATGCGCTATCGACCTGAGAGACAAAGAAGGAAAGAATAACTTTAAATTCATATAATTCACAAAGCAGCTCTACTTGACTTAACACCAGACTTTAGACTGCAAGTAGACAGTTACAGTCAATTTAAGCGTGTCTTTTAATGTTGTTTTACATAACACAATCAGACTATAATTTTCCCACTGCAGGGACACAGGACTCCTTTCTTTGAGAGGGAGTAGGCTTACCTAGTGGGTCGTTAGATGACACATGTCTTGAAGAAAAAGAATGTTGTTTTGTTTCTACGTAGTTTGACATAAACAAATATATGCTACACAGGCTTTTAGCCAGTCTATTTTCACGGTTGATGTCACAAGAAGTGACTAAGGACTCATTTAATTAGCATAGTCAACGAATTCACAAGCTAACCCTTTGCAAACATGATGCATTGCCACATTAGCAGCCACACCACATGAACCTAATTGCCTCTGTTTTACAACCAGTAGCCGTTGCGAAAATAATTGCAACGCATTAGGTAACAGAAAAAAATACCTACATTGGAAACACTAGAAAACTTAGGTACAGACGCCAGCACATCAACCTACCCGAAACTGTCAGATTTTCCCAATCAACTTTGAACCTTGTGCTTTAGCGATAAAGTTGAAAATCTATCAAAGAAATTTGACAGATTGTAGTAGCTTGATGTGCTGGCGTCTGTACAAGAGTAACAGCTATTCGCTACAACGTCAGGATAGAAAAGCTGAATTGTATAGTAGTGCTAATTGAGAACAATTGGGAGCTTTTGCCAATTTCGAGAAATATTCAAAAGTTGATGTGTATTGTGCAAGGTGCAGCATTTTAAAGGCTTTGCATATTGACCCGTGAAAGTGAATTTGGTTACTGACAGGTGTTGCATTACTGCGATGAATGGTCAGTCAATTGACATTATTGTTTTCTAAAACCAATGAAATTATATTGATAAATAACTGGAGTTATTCCGTAACATACTAACAGTCGGAATGGCTTTCATTTTGACAGTTCAACAACATTCATAGTGTTTACGTTGTTGAGCAGACAAATTTTCGAACATATCGCTCATTTGGAGGAACATCGACGTAACTAAATGTATTTTTTCCCAAAAATACGTAAATATGCCAAAGCACTTAGAAAGCGTATTTACGTTAGGAAAGGATAGACGTTAAAAAAAAGTATCAGTTACGTCGAAATGAGCGTTAAGAAGCAAAGGACAAGCAATATCCGTTAAAATGATTCAGATTTAGGCAATTAGGGTGCTGGATAGAAGTGATGTGATACAGACAACACTTTACAATTACACCAATTGTTTTCAGTATCACACATAATTAATGGAATTTCAGAAACAAAAAGTTATTGGTAAATGATTCAAAGAAATTATGCATTGGTATCCGAGCTTCAAAAATAACAAAACTAGGTATATGTAGAGAAAGTAACTACGTAACGAAGTACAATTTTAGATTCATACATTTCAATAAAAAAATATAATCTCATGAAAATATAATGAGATCATAAATATTATTTTCTTGTCCATAAAAAATACTAGTTTAATACAACTCAACAGTTTTTTGTTCCGATTCGCCAGACGGCGGCGCTTGTTTTAAGACAATGCCAGAGTGAACAAAAGAGTTGTGAATGAATGATCTGAATGATGAGTTCTTGCGCGAAAATGGCTTATCTGATTGTTATGTAACTTTTGCTATCGATGAAACCGAAGTGTCGCCATCACTTTATGGAGTCGGTTTTTCGGGGAATGTTCTATGCCATGTTTATGAACATAATTATTTCAGAGTATAATAATTAGGTAGGTACTCGGTACATGAGACAATTTTACTACTTACTCCATAATAATTTACGTACTTTCAAATCAAAATCTAGAATACTAATCTGCACAAAAATTCAAAATCATAATCCACATCAAAATAAAACAATCACAAAAGTTGCACAACCCAATTAAAAGCAGAGATATTCAGATCCCGTTTCATTCCACGCATCACATGTCTAAAAAAGGCAGCGTATTTAAAAATAAAAAGGAACAATAACCGAAGACCTTGGCCGAGTGAAACGGAACGTTGACAGTTGCGACACACGACATGACAGGCTTAAACGCTTTTATACATTTTAAATATAGGATTGACAAATGTTTTATTTCAATCAATCGTTTATTTTACGCCTAATTTGGTATAATCTGGTAAACGGTTTTAGGTCTTTTTGTAAGCAACTGGGTCTTAATGATATATTCCTTCGTTTATGTAGGTAGGTAATAGTGGGAAGTTTCTTTTTAGATAGTTTGCAAATTTAGATAGTTTGCAAATATTAATAATTCACACACACAACAGGCACACACAATGCACACACAGAAAATGAATAACTCGGTGCGACTCTAGAACCCAGAACATTACTTATGTTTTTAACCATTAAACTAATGAGTGTAAAGATAAATTAATCAAGTATTGTAATCTTCTACATATTATTAATAATATCACTCTAAATGTCTACCAATGATACAGTAATATGAAATAATGATAAATAATACAAAACTTTCATCTTTCTCCACGATTTGAACGTTAAAGAAAAATGAGTCGTCCATTCACAACCAGACATGAAAGTTAATTAGAAGACAGTCATTATTACGATATATTTAGTACCTATACATATATATAAAAAGACTATCTTATAACAGTTCCATCACCTAGAAAAAGTTAAGTACATCTTAAAATGTTCACTCTAACTGAAAATAATAAATTGTTTACCAAGGGAGCAAACAACTATTTTGAAGGCAAGAGTGTTTCTTTTAATCCAAAGCGGAGTGAATGATCCTAGAGTAGAATACCGAGCGCAGCGAGGGGTTCTAAAGTAGAATTCTGAACGCAGCGAGGGTACGTCACTCGGGCTTAAAATAGTGTTGCTCCCGATGTGGACACTACTTTTTATCACCCTGTATGAAAAAATAAGTAAGTGCAACTTATGAATAAGAATAGTGCTTACGTTTATTTATTTACATACAATTACTTGAGGAAGACATGTCTACAATTTTTTTTATAATACTAAGTAAATTCCTAGTTTGAGTAAACAATTACGAACTAAAACGAAAGCAGAATGCTTTTCTCGCGTTCTTTATTTTTTCACAAACTTTTTTTTTTATTTAGCTCGCGCGTTTTGCTATAACATTAATTATCATACAGCCCGTTACAGAAGTAACATTGTATGAAGAATCATACAATGTCCGTGATAGATAGATCTCTTTGGTGATTGGAACTTTTACTAACAATATCCACATTCCAAATTCAAATCACTTTTAGTCCCTAGGTATTAAAGGGCTATTTTAGTCCCTGTTTACGAGGAATACACTAGCTCTTTTTGAATAGAGGTGGTAAAAAAAAAATATGAAATATGAATACATTATAGTAAATCCATACTACAGAGAAGCTCAGATTGTATCGAAGAAAAAGTTTGATTAGAAAACGCGGTTAGAATATTAACTACCTTCATCAATATCTCCATTATAAGTACAAAAGTAGGTATATAACGTTACGGATATGAAATCATTGTTAGTAAAATATTCCCTTGTATACCACAAGGGAATATTTTGTTCGAATACAGGGTGTGAGGATCATTCACATTTTTGTTTTTATTAATATAATTTCCACAGCTTATTTTGAGGAAGACACAGCATGAGTTTCAAGTTTCGAAATTCATGTTTTTTTAATTATTTATTCTAACACACTTAATCTATTTTACAATTTAACACTAAAATATAATATTATTTACAAAAGTATATAATAAAAATATAAAAAAAGGCAGGAGCTCATTGGGCATCAACAAATTCGTCATCGCTGTCAATGTACCTACGCTTTGGAATGGGCAACTAGCTTCATATTTTCTGACTGACCGACTTCTTGATAATTCAAAAGTGCCTGTAAATGGTTTAATTTAAATAAATGGTTTGAGTTTGCGTTTGAACGGGATAAGTGCCCAAATTCATGATTTTATTGATAAGGGACAAAAGACACAACAATCAGACACATTGAACAATCTAGTTCAATCTTTATTTTTTTATTTAACAACTAGCTTCTGCCCGGGACTTCGTCCGCGTGATTTCTTCATCCCCCGACCCATCCCGTCGTATATCATAGCCTGCCCGTACCGTACCGTGCCGTACCTACTTAGTTTTCGCTAAGCGTTCTTTTTGTTTTTTTTTTTATTTTTCTTGGCTCCCAAGCATCATAGCGTGATGTTAAATACTGTATGGGTTCCTTCAAGAATTTGGCTATCAAATGAAAAATGATTTTTTAAATTCCGACTGATAGTTTCAGAGATTACCACCTACATACAAACTTACAAACAACCGAAAAATTTTGGGGTATTCTACTCAGAGCACTGATTTACCTCATTATAATATTAGTATAGATAAGACCTTGGAGGAACTAGAACCTAATCTACATAGACATCAAATCTATAAGATCTCTCTATCTATGACTAGAATAAAGTAGTTATCTGTCTCAAAAATATCCAAGTAATCTATCTAACATAGGGATGTAAAAGGGAGGCGTTTGATTTCAACGTTCCATGTTGCCATCCTATTTTATGAAATCGTATCTAGTCAGACAATTCCTCCCCCTCAGAACTGTGACTCAGAGTAACTCAGTCATACATTTCACAAGCCGCTCCACATACGCACGTCGTCGTGCGACATAATAAAGCGGATAGATGCGTCCGACTGCGATCTCAGACGGCTGGCGGCGACGCGATCGATCCGCTGATAGCCTGGCTGGTTCGTCTGTCTGTGTGTAATGTTAGTGTGCTCCACAGTTCCTGATTTGTACTAGACTGTGATATAGCTACATGTTTCTGTTGAGAGGGAATTAGATAATCTAAAGAAAAGAGACAGCTTGGTATGAGGTTGGAAAGTCTTTAAGCGTTTTTAGAGGTGAAAGGCCACCGCCATCATTTTGAATCAAAATGAAAAACTCTTTCCTACTTCATCCGTTTTGGAAAGCAATAACAGAAACATTTCTGGAGAGATTGACGCATTTAATAACATAAATCAGACTACGAGTCCGCAATTTGTACAACGCATACAAATCATAAAACATGCAACTCTCAACTTGTTACCGTATACGCCCTAATTGATACAAAACAACAAATTAAAATTACAAACGCGTTTTACGAGGGTACGACTAATAAACAACGAATTAGGTCAACAGTTTCGTCAAAAATGTACGTAATTATTAGCCGAATAAAGTTTTTGGGCACGCTACGTAGCGTCCTTCGGATTATGAGCTATAAGTCTGCGAACAGCCCATAAACAACAGCCGATGGGCTATTTGGGGCATAGCCGCCGTGAAGTAGTCGTTATATGGGCTATTAGGACTGTATGTGCAGATTTACAGATTACTACAGATCTATTTGGTTTTGTTGGAACTTTTGAACGTGCCAGGGAGCGGTATTTATCGGTAGTTTCTGGTGAAGCAATATTTGGTGATGTTATAGAGTAATCAAAACGATAAGGCCGCCCATTGTTACAACCTATTGCAATTTTTGCGGTGTGCAATAAAAAGGTTTTATCTAATCTGAAATTCGTTGAAATAAAAGCCAATTATCGGATAAACTTGCTAGCCATACTCAAAGTTATATATCAGCAAAAGTCCTACATTTGGTAAAATAATTACCAATTGTCTTCATTTAAAAATAAGGGGTGTTGCCCATAACAACTCCAAATAAACAAACCGACTTGAAGTTGGCATGAATGGACGAAAACCCTAAAGTTTTAAATACATTGCAGGAATTAGCACTAGCTAGGTAATTAGGACTACAATTACTGGGAATTTACACAATGTAAGCTAATGAGAATATTCGCTAAGTACCAGTTGAACTACCCGTAATAACTAGCAACGGAATCGACCCCTTTCTAGGGTAGGCCGTAATATTAATAAACATCGTCCGTTATTAGTAAACGAAGCAAGCTGTTTCTTTCTGCCAATAAAATGGGAGACTTATGGGAAAATAAGTGCGCAATAAATGGTGCAGAAATGATCATAAAATTATTTTACTTTATTGGATAGAGTCAACAAATATTAGAACTCATTTCGAAAACCTTTTTGCAATGTTCAGCACCCTAATTGCGTAACACACAATCAATCACAATCTGAATCATTTTGAAGGATATTGCTAGTCCATTGGTTCATATGTGCCAAAAATTTGTTTGCTCAACAATGTAAATAACGCAATGAATGTTGTTGAACTGTCAAAATGAAAGCCATTCCGACTCACAAGCCTGATTTCACCAACATTCAAACTACCGGTTAGGTATTTAAGCAGTTGGTTTATGTCACATTTCCTAAGGAAATTTTAAATAGAGAACTGATTAAATATTTAATAAGTTGATTAAAATTTTGGTGAACACAAGGCTTAGTGCATTACGATATTACGGGTCACAGGTCAAGTGAAGGTTTAATTCTGGTTTAACCTGACATCTATTCAGTAAATGAAAATATAATTAAGCAGAAAATGACAGTTATCCTCTACATATCCTTCAACAAGATTTCAACCACAAAATCTATTAAAAATACAACAAAAACGAAACTTGTTTTCAATCTAAACAGAAGACCGTAAAAATAAATTTATTGCAGTCAAGTTGTCTATAATACGGACGCCATATGCATCTGAATGCATTAAAATCAAATGTAAAAATAGTCTGCAGTTGTGGCTGACGAATAGTCTGAGCTCGTAAAAATGTGCAAAAATCGACTCTTGCGTCACTTGAGCGAGCTGGATAGCTGTTATCTGTGGAACAAGTTACATACTGAGCGCGATGTAAATAACTTTATGGGAAAGTGGGAGAAGGGCGGATAAGACGAGGAAATGGTTGAGGCGAATCATGTCACTTAACTACTTAACTAGCAAAAAGTAAAGGCACTCGAAACCTCTGCCAGTAATTCTAGATCTTTTGGAGTTAGAACAAATCCTTTTAAAGGGAACGTAGAGTGTAAAGTATAGCCTGAACGACGAACGTATAACCATTTGAAATGAAATATTAGCAGGGTTTCAACGAATGTCCTTAACGTTTTTCTCTTGTTTTTCCCTTTGATCAGTCACAATTTTAACAGTTCCTCAAGAATGCAAATAAAAGTTTCTCCAAAATAATTTATTGCCAGTATAATCCTCAACCTTGGCCGTAAAAAACTAACATAAAATCAAACAAAACCGCTAATCGCTCGTAAATTCTGCCACAAAACGCACGGAGATATGAATCACGCCGAATTTAAGCACTTAGTCCGCTCCAAGGCCGCGCCATAGTTAAATGGTGTTCACAGAATACTGTTATAATACTTAAACGTTTTTAGCATATTATATAATGGTAGTTATTTGGCTAAAAAGAGTGTGTCTGATCGATTTTTGTATCGATTAGTTGGTAGTCGTTGGTGGTCAAGTAACAAGTTATCTTCGTCTGCTTAAAACGTGTTTCAAGATGACGACGGAAGTTGTTACATACATAAAGTCTCGCCTTCTTCCCATGGGGTAGGCAGAAACTACAGAACGCCACCTGCTACGATCCTTACATACTCCTTTTACTGTGTTTAAATTCAACATGTTTAGCTTAGTTGGTAGGACTGTCTGATAAAAAAATATACCTGACTATAAAATCAAAGTTACGGACAGAGGTGGGACATATTTAATATAACTGACAGTCAAAAAAATCTGTCGCCTGTCGATTTTATTAAATACCTAGGTCCCTATGCGGGGTAATTGCATAACACACTAATAATGACAAGCAAGCTTTTAATTTTGACAATTTAAATTCATTCATTGCGCGATTTACGTTGTCAAGCAAAGAATTTTTCAGAGATTATATCCATCAAAATCTGATTGAAACTGTGTTATGCGGGGTGCTGGTCTTAATTCTAGAAAACCTAGAACTAGAGAAGTCACGATTAATTCCAGTTTCCAGTACCTATCTTTCTTCACGACGTATAAGTTTTTATCTCCGCGATATTCGTATTGTTTTCGTTTCACACGTAACTGGCCGACCTTGTAGCTCATCTGACGTTTATTCGCACAGAAGAAGGCCATTGCAGTAGATGACAGCATGTTTACTATGCAGTTTTGAGATATTATTTTTTTATCATTTGATGTTGGTTGGATAAATGTTAGGACAGTCCTTCTCTTCCTTGACAACTTAATACGTAAACTAAACACAACATAATTCTAAACATTACCTAGCTTCACATTATATTTCAATAACTTATATTTTCAACTAGCTTACCGGTGTCAAACTCTCCTCAAAATGTATCACTATTCGTGGAAAAAATCTTACGGAATTACCACTGTTAGATTGTGCAATTACTAACGAATACACGATTTGTCTGTACATTTGATTACATAGAGAGAAATTGACTAACAATGTCTTTATGCTAGTGAAAGTTAAAAGCTGAAGCTCAAAACATCTATGTCTAGATTTTCAAAATGGCTGACAAACGTCTTTTATTCGACGTAGTGTTGCCAACTTGTAAAAAAAAAAATTGCTACTTTATAATAGGTTTTTTTTCTTTTTGGTAAATGGCTTAAATGATTTTGAAAACATGATGAAAGTATTTAAGTAATTTAAGTATGGAATGTTTGATCATGTCATCTGTGTTTTGTTTAAATGTCTATTCTATATCTAAGCTGTTAGGTACTTCTGGACTACAAGAAACGAAATAGAGCCTAATATTTCACCATACATTATAATTTAATTTAAGTCTGTTATAGTTAAAAACTTTTTTTTCTGAGTGGGCCCCGCTCTTGTTCTCGACCACGCCTGATGGAAAGCGATGAATGAGCTATGATGGAACGAGCGTGCCCAGAAGATGCCTAAGGCACTGGAACTCCCACGCATCGACGAAACACCGCAGGCTGCTTGATATCGGACTCCGGTGGGTGGTCGCAAACCAGGCTGGTTTAGGTCTACCACCGCAAGGGAAGAATTGACCACTTTAATTAGAAAAGGTGTGTTTTCAATCAAATTTATTTATTTAGCAGTCAAACAAACAGACAAGCACAAATCAACTTCAATCGGCACACATTCGATTCGAATGCATCATCAATCGATTTAATTCCTGCTAAATCGATCGAGTATCGATACGTAATCGTTATGTAAACAGCAATGTTTACGTCTGGCAGCCGGCTTCCATGTAATGTACCGTTAAAGATGCTGTTTAATAATTATTATTGAGACGCGTATAATGATGACCTATCTCAATAAAAATATTTACTGTTTAAGAAGGAATCTTTAGAAAAAAATAGCCACAAATAAAAACAGGAATCTTTAGAATAAAAACAGGGGCACGGAGGAGTCTCAATATGCAATGGATGGTTACCAATCCACGGACCAGCCTCGGCAAACGTAGCTTAACCTTCAATCGACCCGTGCGGCTGTTATTATTTAGCCACGAGTCCCTCCGTTTAGAGTAAAAGTTATGGATTCTGCAAAATTGTGAAAAAGGTAGGTATCCATGCTTATTGCAAGTACCTAATCAGGTATTCCATTTTGTCTTAGTTTAATAACGAATGAAAGTGAGTCACTGTAATAAATGGTTTGCCTCATGATGTAGTAATTAGCCGTGAGAACTGGGTAAGTCTCTTATAGTAGCAAATGTAACACTTACTTTTAAAATTGTCTAATTGTCGTGCATAATAATTAGATTTCTTGGAACTTTAAATCCCGTTTATTGTGAGTCAATAAAATAACTGTTTCGATATAAGTAGCATAATCAACCTATAATGTTCCCACTGCTGGGACACAGGCCTCCTCTCTTTTTAAGAGGAAAGGGGCCGTAATCCACCATGCGGGTCCAGTGCAGGTTGGTCCATCACATGTCACATGTCTTCGAATTTTTGGTTCTAGGACATGCCGATTTCCTCACGATGTTTTCCTTCACAGTTTTGTGAGCAGTGGTGATGAAATTATTTACAAAGCGCCTGCCTAGGTTCGAACCTACGACCTTTAACTCGTTCGGTCGTTACCAATAAATCATCACTGCTCTTAGAGTGAGTAATCCTAAGTAGAGATATACGAGTTCTCAACTTCAAATAATCAATTCAGTAACCAGGCTTAAGTAAACAATCTCACTAAAATTAAGCCAAATAATAAAAACATAGGTAACTTAACTACCGAATCATAAAACAAAATATTTCTGACGCATCCTCAAACTCAGTACATTTCGTTTTCTCAACACTAAATCACCACAACCAATAATGGACGGAAATGATCGAAAACGCGAACAAAGCACCATTTGCCACAGCCGAGAACTGAACCCGGAACACGCCGGTTGGCAACCCGCCAACGATAAGCATGCCAGACTGGGTCGTAACCACTTTTATGAGTTGAGACATTACGCCAGTTAACTGCACTCATCGACGTATGAAAAAGGTAGAACTGATCATCCATTTTTGCAAGTTTTAATGTATTTATTTTTTATTTTTAGGGGCTCTATGGCATCTTTAGTATGTTAAATAGGGTGGCATGGATGCGGTAGGTACATACCCGAGCACATCAAGCTACTACAATCTGTCAAATTTCTTTAAAAGATTTTCAACTTTATCTCTACAGTTTAAGGTTCAAGGTTGATTGCGAAATTTTGACAGTTTCAGGTAGCTTGATGTGCTGGCACATCATTCTAAACGCCCCTGCGTTGAAATTTTAAAAGCCGTTCAAAACATTTTGATCACGTAGGTATTGCACTTTTGAAAAACATTTTGATAACCGGCGATAAATTTCTAAGCTAGGACGGTCTAAAATCATGTGCAGAATTCTTGGTTATAATTTGCGCAACGATGTCCCTCCCACCATACCCTCCAGAAATGACGATAAATACGTACGTCTGGGGTAACCAACTAACCACGTCACAGACTGACAGTTAGCCCCGTTACCTAACTTCGCTGACCTTTTACAACGGTATCCAGCTACTAGCCTACACCACATAAGAACAGCCGATCTGAAGGTGAAGTGAGCTGTCAAAAGTGTCAATCCGTAGCTTCAGGTAAAAGTTTTAATTTATTCCGTTATGATCCCCCTGAGCCCCCCTCCACCCCACCCCCCCCTTTCGATCCCCTGCTACTTCTTCTTCTGTTTTAATATCTTTCTTATCCAATTTTATGCTAGGTTACACTTTATGACTGGTAAGCACAGTCAAGAGAAAATAAACGTTTCATGTTTTACAAAGATTCGTACAGAATAAACCGACAGATGTTACATTATTTTAGCAGCCCCTTTATTACTTCGATTAGCTAACAAGCTATCTACATCATATAACTGCTTACCCATCCTATCTTCAAATTCCTCAATTGCATTAGACATCCACAAGTGCTTTATATTTAGCTGGACCACACAACGCAACAGTTCTGAGCGAAATGGGTTTATAGGCATTGAAACTGGTCATCATTACATCAGATGATCAGATGCACCTCTATAAACGTTAATGATAACGTGGTCTTTATCGGTCAAAAACGTCTGCTTGCGTCAATGTAACCATCGGGATAGTATTTCTGATTGTAATAAGTTGAGCTTACAATAATATTAAGGCCTTCCTCTTGATACCATCAGTTCGCCGCTTTTGATGAAGAGGGTATTCAAAAACTTTTTAACTGACTACATTTGGATACCTTAGTGGTCACTTTTATTTTTAATTCGTAATCATGATCCATTATGCAACTTTTTTGCTACAGCATGTTTGGACATCCAACCGTTCTGTATCTAGAACTCAAACACAATTTCACTCCGAAACATTGCCCCCTAATCTCATAAAACGTCTTGAAAGCAACCACAAAGTTGCAGATTGAATGCGAGGAAAACTAATAATTGAAATGGATTTCTGGCACTGCAGGCCACGTCTCAAGCCACGCCTGTAACGCCACGCATAAAAGCGGCAAGGCCTCAAAGTTTGAGGTTTGCAAGCGACTTCTTGCTTGAGTAAGGTACTTAGGAAGTTACTCTATTGATGTTTTGGAAGACCGAGTTCCTGCGTTTACTAATGATTGATGGATGGCTGCTGACGTGCTGACACATTACCACCTATTTTTATTTAAAAACAGAAAATATTTTAGGTTATGTTGTAATAATATGTAACAATATTATTACAACATAACCTAAAAGTAATAGTGAACAGGCATCTTCTGGGCACACTCGTTCCATCATAGACCTCATCCAACGCTTTCCATCAGGCGTGATCGAGGTCAAGAGCATGCCCATTTAACTATTTAAAAAAATGTAGTTTTTTATATTTAGTAAGTAGATAGATAATAGAAATAGAGACTGATAACTCTCTATCTTCAAAATGTCTTAAATGAAACAGATGACTATAGGGAAATACAAGAAAAATTTCAGCACCAAATACAACAGAATGAACTACTTAACCCAATACTACTATTAATATTACTATTGATATCGACGAATACAGACTCAACACTTGTGACCTCAAATCATTCAGGCAAACTTTAGCTCCGCCGAACTCCTAACAGTTCAGTTTGGCAAATGATCGACTCACTCCGCTGCAAGTTGGGCGAAACTAATCATTACAATGAGTTCGGCTCTAACTTCGTGTCGCGGTCATTGCTCTATAACCTTGTGGTTTTTGCTAGGTTTATAGAAGATTGGATCCTTCAAATAGCTACTTCGATTATGCCAGCTGACGAGTAAGCAAGTAACTATGGTAATCCACCAAAAGAATGAAAATAACTTCACTTTGTGTAGCTAATACAAGATGGGTAAAGGAAAGATAAATCCTTGTAAGCTAAAGAGGAATTCCTCCCCCGACCCAGTCCATCGCATCGCATCGCCTGCTATAACTTCATTTTCGCTTATGGAGCTTTTTGGCTTTGTTCTTTTTGTTCGGGTCCTAACTGGCGTGATATTAGCTTATAGCCTTCCTCAAGATGTGGGCTATCAAATGCATTTTTTTTTCAAATCCAACTGTTTATTCCTCAGATTAGCGCGTTCAAAAAACAAACTGTTCAGCTTTATTATTAGTATGATGATGATGATGATGATGATGAAGGGGGCTCCCTTTTCCGCACTTAGACTCTCACTCGGTCCGTTGTGCGTGGGGATTCTGGCTAGCAGAGCCAGCCTAGCTCCGCCCAAAAGCACAGAAGCTTCCTGGGAGCTTCGCAGGCTTCGCGGAGCGACCTCATTGTTCCGAGGATTTCTGCACGTTGAGAAGCCACGGCCTCGCATTCCAGGACAACGTGGGCGGATGATTCCTCGGCGTCAAGGCATCCCCTGCAAAGGGGGCTGTCTGTGGCGCCTATGTTGAAAAGATGTTTGTTAAGGAGGTTATGGCCCGTAATTGTACCTATTATTATTCTAAGGTTATTTCTACTCAAGCTGAGAAGTTTTTTGGTTAATCGCGGGTGTATCATTGGTAAAGCCAATTTTGACTGTCTACAGTCTGTTGCCCTTGACGATCTGTTGTTATGGAGTTCGGTCGATCTTTGGCGCATCCACGCACGAAATTGTGAGAAAGGCAGAGGAAGAAGTGGGTACGGGCCTAGCACCATCATCTCAGAGCCTCTCTTCGCAAGTTCATCTGCAGCATCATTGCCCAAAGATCCGCTATGCCCTTTGATCCACTGGAGAGTAATACGATTGAACGTTGATAAACTTTCCAGAGCTAGATGGCATTCAAAAATTAGTTTGTTGTTAGTTTGTTTGCTTCCTAAAGCTTTGAGCACAGATAGGCTGTCGGATAGGAATTTGATGCCGTAGTTCCGTATGCCTAAGTGCTTTACTGCTGTTGCAGCTTGTGTTAAGGCAACACATTCGCATTGAAAAATCGAACTGTGTGCGCCTAGTGGTATGTGAAAGTTGATATTGAGGTCAAGGGAGTGTACGCCAGCACCTGAACCGTTTTGTGTTTTTGAGCCGTCTGTGTAGATTCGCACTTCATTGGCTCCTGACTGATCCCTTACTTCCTGAACAGTTTGTATAATATAGTTTTTGTTGAACATTGGTTGGTTTGGTGTTCTATCACACGGGGCAGCGATGAGAGGCTGGTACTCAATCGCCCGGTCCAGGATTTTAGCGTGTGGACTGGTATGGTTTTTTCCCCATATGCCCAGATGCATTAGTCTGATGGCAGCTAGCGCCGCCTCCTGCTGTATATACAGGTCAAGAGGAGTTAATTGAAGGGCTATCTCCAAGGCAGCTGTTGGGGTGGTTCTCATGCAGCCTGTGGTAGCTGAACAGGCCAACCGTTGGAAGCGTTGTAGTCGGGTAATGGTGGTCGAGAGTTCAGTCCTCGTCCACCAAACCAGAGCGCCATAAGCCAACATCGGCCTGATCAGCGCTTTGTATATCCACAAGGTAATTTTCGGAGAGAGCCCCCACGTTTTGCCTAACATTTTTTTACATTGGTAGAGTGTAATTGTGCTTTTATTAAGTTTGTAGTCAAGATGCTTGTTCCAGAGCGTTATAGTATATTACATATAGATTAAGTGATTCTGTATTTCAGTTTCAATTATTAAATTTTTCTCGTTTACAAATTACAATGACGTAACATAATATATTAGGTATAAATTATCCTTTCATTTGTTTCAGGAGCAATACAATATCCACATTAGGGCTGAACACAAAAACTTGCAAGTCATCAAGGGCTTAAATGTATGGGAAGTAACGTCTGTTATCCATTCATCTTTCAGTAACATGTAAGTGAAGCGTTTACGTCATTTCGTGTGTAAAATGAGGCCGTTTTCAGAAGAGGGCCTTATTCAAGGTTGTTCTAATGCCTTATGAATTATTAGGAGTGTGTCTCGTTCATTGTTCGTTTGTTGTTTAGCAATTAATCACTTGATGGTAGACCTTTTTTAATCTTAAGTTAAGTTGGCAGCTTTTCACAAAAGCCTTCTTTCATCCCTAAAAAGGTCCCTTGTTTAAAAATTTATGCGGTTATTTATAAACGTTGCTTAAAGTGTAATGGTTAGCGTCTGTTTAGGGCTGATTTTACCAAAGTCAGATAACTTTTATCCGTGGAATATTATTGACAATCTGACAGCTCTAGTATGAAAAAACTGTAAAAAATACAAAATTTATTCCCAGTATGAGACTTATTCTATGTAGGTATAAAAGTTTGGTGGAATGCGACCTTACCCATTATATTTTTGATATTTAAACGTCTCTTAACTTTAAGCAACGCTTAATACAGGGATTAGTGTTTAATTAATTGATAATTACTAATTGTGTGAAAGAGTGTAGGTACGCCTGAAGGTAGATTTTTTGAGCAACTAATTATTTATTTTTAAAATCTCATGTAAAATGTACCAAAATTCACACCAATAAATGAATTTGAATTAAGAAAAATGCTAAATTATCTTAAATAATCTTGCAGCTATAACAAAATATCTAATAAACATAAGGGCTGATTTTTCCATCGCCAGATAACTTTTAATCGAGGAATAAAGTTGACGTTTTGTCAAACGTCAATTTGTTTTTGTATTAAATAACTGTCAAATTTTCAAAATTTTTCCTCAAATAAAGTTACAGATGATTGTAAAATCAACCCTTAAACGAGTAACTTAAATAATGTAAAACAAATTGTCTGCGGTTTAGACTAGCATTAACAAAATCGTTGCGCAGACAGGTATCGTCAACTACACAACCACAAGTCCCCTTTGCACGTAAATTATTCAAAATGTTTTAACTGGAGGGTAAGCTGTGATACTACCCAGTGACGTCATTCAACCCTTTCTCTAAGTTGATTAGTGTTACAAATTGAAAATTTGTCTGTAGGTATTTTGTTATTATGTGACAGCTTTTAAACGTGCAAGGGTGTTTCAACTGCCAGCAGGCAAATTGCGGACCTTTCCTTCATAAATTGTTTATTATTTATATCTATTTTAAGTTAAATTAGCTATATGAAATTCTAGTATTCAGCTGCATCCGGTTAGAATGGAAGCCGACCCCAACAAAGTTCCGAAAAGGCAGATTGATTGATTTTTGGTTATTTGAAATTCCTGTTCAGCAAACCATCAAGAATTGATAGATTACACCAAAACAAGGCAATAAACATTTCAATACATCAAGCGAGTCATTTCATGGTAAATCTGAGGCGCGGAGTGATTGCCCCACTATGCGCGAAATTATTTCTTGCATGGCTACACCGCGCATCGTGCCGGCAACACGTTTGATCGTGGTGTGATCGTGCGCCGAATTTATAATAATCATCGTCCCGTTTTACGAGAATAAAATTGAAAGTATAACGGTATATGATTATGATTTAGGAGTAATGATTGATTAGATTGGGTAGTGTATGGTTTGTGAAGTAGAATCCTTACCAACACTGCCTGGGAAATTAAGACCTAGCTTTTTGTTTATTAATTTAAACTGCATCGGAATTAAAAGCAGTTTCGACCGAAATAATTGATGAACATGGTAAAGAAATAATGGTATGCTTTGACAAGCGAGATAAAGTTTGTAATAAAAAATATTCACGAGACCGAAACCTAGAGTATTATTTATTATCTGTGCCGGAACTAAGCAAGATCACTGAATAGATGTAATTCTGCATTATCGTAACTTGCCCATTGAATGGCTAACAGTAACACAGACTTACAAATTTCCAGAATCGATTCCAAACCTAGAAAGGTATCTAATTATATATCATAATCTTACAAAAATCACTAGGAAATTTTTAAAATACCTAAAGAAAGCTTCAATAAGGTCAATATTAGTATCCAGCATTACATTTCACAACAGATCATCATGCACTATACAAACATAAAAAAAAAAAACAAAGAGCTTAAAAAGCCGCTAAGGTCGACTGCACACGAACGCAGTGCATTGTCGTCACATATAGGCCAGCGAGATAAGACCAGTACTGGCCTTGACTGGACCAGTAAAAGTGCTTGGGCTGGTTTCGTATGTAGCTTTAAGATTTATATATTTGTATGTACTAAGAAGTTGCATATAGGACTATGTCATTCGCTGATGCTAAGTATTACCTACATAGTAGCATTTTAAACCAAAACAAATTTTTGAGACATGGTTTTAAAATATTACACGTTGGTGCATAATATTACATTTGGTTTGTCAAAACAGATCGCTTTTATTTTCAGAATCTGAAGTCTTTGCATTCAGAGAAAAAGCTTCATAATTATTCACTCTTTTAAACATCTCTGAAAAACCTAAAAAAATAACATAACACCTCATAATTATCTTGGCGACAGATTTTATCAAAGAAACACCAAAATTCCGGGATTATCACCAATTTAGTTCGTGACGTCACAAATATCCTCGAAGGATTTTGCTGGAAAAGTGCCAATGTTTGCAGACAGGCCAAAGAATCAGGATTGAATCACCGACGTAGCTATTTTAAAACTTCGCCGGAAATGACAAGATGCATTGCGCGAGAATAACAAAAAATGTGTTGATTTGTTGTCATGTCATGTCATTTATATATGTTTGGAATAGTATTTGATTGGTTTTTATGTCAGAAGAGATTACCACTAGTATGATTGAGAGCGATAATATCAACTTGAAATAGTGAAATATACCTACCTACCTTCACGGATATCGACGTACCTATTACTTATTAAAATATACCTATTTTGATATCGAGACTGTGCCAATTTAAAGCTAATCTTTCATCATTCGTGTAAAATATCATGAATTTGAATCACTATTTAATACTCACTGGAAAAAAGTGATGTTTTATTTCACCTTATTTACAGAAAAACTCTATAGCACGGTTAGGCGAATCAATGGACAAATCTATTAGGTATGTAGGTAGTCGAAATTCAAACCCGAACTAAAATATGAACCAACTAAAATATGAACTAAACAAAATATTAACCAACTAAAATACGAACCAACTAAAATATGTACCAACCAAAATATGAACCAAATAAAATATGAACCAACCAAAATATGAACCAACCAAAATATGAATCTACTGAAAACAGCAATACATTTTAATATTCAAATCAAAATTCAAATTGCCCCAGTCGATCCACCGGCGCCGGCGTGAATTTTGATAGAAATAAAACATCAATAATAAAATTCTACTTTAGCCAACTACTGCAATTCAGGCGAATCTAATCTAGATTTAACTTATAAAACATACTCGGTACATAACTGTTTACTTTATTTAGTAGGTACATAATATTTCGAAAAGGAAATGTTTTTAAGAATTCAGTGTTAAAGTGACTGGCTGATTGCTGGATTAATAATGAAAAACATTCCAAAATCGTTTTTTTCTATAAACAATCCAAACGTGTGTGATTCCTAAATAAAACATTGTAATACCTAACTAAGTATTCGCTTTATTTTCTACCTGAACCGTAATTTTTAAGTTTATCTGAAGGCCAATTCTTGTTCTTAATAATCGTACGAATTTAAGTCGCATCTCAGCGACAATCACAGTCAAAAACTTGATAAAAATGTGAGTAAATATTAGAGGTTTATGGCCAAATTGGGATTGAAATTAGAAACGTTCTGAAAATACTTGATGTACCCCTCTGGATGTTAGTTCATTTGAAATCATTGTAACCTTTTGACATAACGCACCATAAAACAAAAGAAGTCTTGCGTGACAACGTTTTAAATAAAGAAGCACTTAACCTGCTGAAACTCAAGTTTATCAGGCTTCATTGTACGGAATAATCTTTTATAATTGACGAATATCCACGAATTTGTCCGAAGCCACACAACTGGCCTAATTGGCTTGAGGCTTTACGATTTGATCAATGTTGTAGCATTAAGCTGATCTAAATATTATAGATTAACGCCAATAACGTCTACGACTACGTTGAATTTTAAAAAGGTCTGCCACAATATCTAGAACTACGCTTTGCAGACAGGTTTAGTGATCACAGCTGCGGTTGAAACTAGTGGACAGATATTATCTGGACTAGATACTGACACACAGGAAGATTCTGCTGAAATGAGGCTCATGAGTTGAAAGATAACAATAATATTAAATTTAATCAGACAATCATAAAAGACATCATAAAAACTGTGGGTGAGGATGATAGTGGTCAAAATCCTCTTTTACTACTTGTGACATTGACAGTCAGAAGAGGAAGGTGATCGTTTTCAGGCACGGACAGGCACCACAAATATAGTACTTATAATCATTGATTACCTTTCACTTGAAGAAAAGCATCGAGAAGAAGAAATAGTTGGAATATTGGTTACTGACAAAGTGTGACTAGGGATGTAGCTCACACTAAGGCCTAAACAAATTCACTTTCTACAATTAGTAACACTGAGAATGAATCAACAAAGCTATATACCTATGTGTTTTGACATTTCATCAAAAGGTTACGCAGTAGGCAAATGTCAAAACTGTACATTTTTGCTTCAACAGTTCATTGGCGTTGCGAATTTATAGAAAGTGTCTGTGTGTGACATTTACATCATATACACATAACATCGCTTGGGACAGTACTACCATTTTACCAATTTCAGTCCCTATGTAAGTAGCACTTGATTGTCCTGCTCTCGTAGCATGACCACTTCTATCTCTGTTCTACAAAGAATATACATTATGTCTCTTTCTATGTTTTTATCCAACGTCCACAGGGAAAAAAGAAACAGGTGTACCTATATATAGATACACCTCTACGTGCAGGCGTGTTCTTATGTTTTGTATGTTATCCAAAGTATATATATTCTTAATTTTTTCCTTTAATTTTTTTAACATTTTGTTTTTTTCCGTTCCTATAGTGGTCCTAGTATATTACTTGTGACGTTCTGGCTTGAAAATTACTGAGGTGTTCTGGTAAATATACAGGCGAATGGGACATTTCAACGTTGTCTTATGGTGGTGTAATGAAATGACCCTTACTTACGGTCCTATATACTTAAGGCTATAGTAAACAAAAAGACTTACCATAAGATGAGTCTGCCAGTTCTATTCACAAAAAAAAAAAAACATCAAAGAATCTCGTGAAACATTCGCTTTCTTCAGCGAGAGTGATGGTCGGCGTCGGTTTGATCAAAGTTATTATCTAGATGGTTCGTTAATTCCTGAAGACTTATTACTTCAGCAATGTGGATAAAAGTGCATATTTGTAGATTTAATTAAAATGATAGTGTTTTAAAGATTTTAATTGTGATTGTGACTTTATTATTTCTGTTTCTTGTTGTTGTTTTTTAAGCAAATCATGCAACGGCCATGGCACGACGAATCTCTTAGAATTTACCTTTCACCCTAACCGGGAGCATTTGCCTGTTATGTCACCTTTACCTACCTGTGACCTTACTGTGTTACTTCTAACTATTTTATTAACCTATCCTGCTGGTTTTAATTATCTCTCTACCTTACCCAGCAGTTGACGCCTGCGCAGTCTAATTGCAAAACCCTAGCCATTACAGTGGAATCTTGAATTGTTACACTACACGCGAATGCGCCTTTATTCATCTAGGATGAGCCATGCTATAAAAACATAGGTAAGTAATAATTTAACAGAATGCATGTAAGAGCCTCCACTACGACGATAGTTGAGGGACGTCTCAAGAGCTGCACTCCTAGCTACCAACATTTTTAAATGTTTAATATTATACCTTAGCTTATGTTCTTGCTCCTCTCCAGGGGCTGTATTACTAAGTGTTAATCCTTCATGATTCCAGTCCGGTAAAGGGATGGTGCTATCGGACATGGAAACAACACACTACGAGTCATGATGGCGTACGGCACCAGTAGGTAACTACAGTAATACAATTTGGATAAAAAGTAAGCTAAAAGATCAAAAGCACTGCCTGTCCATTTGATACACCTCGATTTGTAAGTTTATTTCCAAATAATAACGGCTTTTCGATCAGCAACACTGATAGCCTCCATTAAAGTCAGTTACACGTGTAATAGAAATCGAAAACTAGCTCATTGTTGTCTGAAAGTAGATGAAAGTAATAGTGCGAGGTCGCAGTCTTTTTGGTGCGAGCAGAAATTGTAGTGTCAATGCTTGATACGCAGGAATTTTTGTAGGGAAAATGTATTAAGTAACTATAAAAGAGTTTTGGGGTCGTTACTTGTGAGTACCTACATACATACAGTGCCCTCCAAAAGTTAGTTGACATTTTTTTAGTGATGCCACATAATGAATTAGTCAGTAAAAACGTTTTCTTTTTCAAACATTTAGAACTAGAATTTTAAATTAGAATGTACAGACGCCAGCATAAGCAGCCTTATGCTTTATCTATAAAGTTGAAAATCTATTAAAGAAATTTGACAGATTGTAGTAGGTTGATGTGCTGGCGTCTGTAAAATAGCAAACATTCAATACCTACTTAAAACATTCTGAAGCTAAGAAGCCTTTGTTGAAAAGTGCAAATTAAGCAGCATGCGTGTGGAAAAAATAGCGGTAAATTTTCAGATAGAGGCACTTAATTTATGCTCTTATTAAATTGTGGAAAAAGCGAATGAACAGCAAACAAAAACCAATCACTCGAATATAGGCACTTTCTAACCGCTAAGCAAACAGCTAAGTAATCACCACAAAAAACAAAACACAACTTTATCAGGAGGGCCTAAAAAAAAACCTACACACTTATGAATACTCTATAAGCTAATATTCTTTGCGATCAAGTGAAGCGGACACACGTGAGTGCAAGCCTTAATTAGCTTTTTGTTTGTTATCGGTACGTCGAGTGTTGAGGTCTATATGGTTTCCAGACAATGGGGACTAACAATGGTGTTTGTCAGTAATTATTATGGTGTTTCGAGGGGTTAGTTTTTGGGTCAGACGTGGTCAATTTGGTGGGTATTGTGTTGTATGCTGTCTGGGGGGAGACGGATTGAACAATGTTTGTTTAATTTTTAGATATTGTTCTGTACCTATTGATTATATTTTTATATCCAACGAAATGTAAGGTTCTGTATCTTGAAATAAAAGACTGGTAAGATATTAAAGAACTCTCAAGAAAGTTTAAAGAAGGCTGCATTTTTGCAATATCAAATAAGCAAGCATCGAATTAAATGCAAATCCAGAAACCAGTTTGACCATCCCTACTTATGCCACAACGGATAAGAAGCATGAATGCGTAACGGTAATCAAGTCATCAAACTAGAAACAAGACAGTTAAGAACAAAAGATTCACTTGAAACAACACACGAATGAAATGCTCACGTACAAAAACAATTGAAAATCGAACCCCAGCTTTTCCCAAGATGGAGAAAAATGTATCAAAGAGACAGAGATAGAAAATGGAAGTGAGAGGCGGTATTTAATTACTAACAAATTGGATTTTAATAAATTATTTGACTTCTTTTGAAATGTTACACATTTTCTGTGTTACAAGTTTTTATTTTTGTATTGGGCTGCTACATTTGTACGTCATAACTGAGTGGCTCATTTACATGAAATCTTTTATTCAAAAAGTACGAACTAATAGGTATTAATGTAATAGGTACGAAAATCACTCCAATGTCAACGTTTACTCTATGAATATAGTCCAACAAATAGTCTATGGTTGTAATCAAGTCTCCTTTTCTCAAAATCTTTTATGAAATTCAAGTTACAATAAAAACGTTAAAGAAAATCGCTCAAAAGCAAAAAAAATATTTTTTCTTTTGTATAGCTAGGATTGTCAATTGAGTGGACATTCTGTCCGTACCTGTTCAGTGAGACAAGGGAGCTGAGATGTCGCGACTACTCATCCATACCGGACACAGGTATTCGTGGACGATTACAGCTGCATAGTAATTGTTTTTGATGCGGCGACATCTGGCTACATTGTATCTTCTAAGTGTTTCGACAGTACATCTAGATAATATTCAAGCTAGCTGAAACATGGAACCTAAATATACACAGGCGTTCTGTTCCGGCTAAATCAGCCACCATATTTATATTAAATTGACAGTAGGTAGGTACACCCTCGAAGCTATAACTTCAAATTTTTTTGGTTGACCTTACTTTCCTAAGACATCTTTTTGTTTATTTTATTTGTGGTCCCTAAATACTACGTAATTATAATAGGTGGAATCCGGGACCACGGTCCCGGTCCCGAAAGCCCCACGACCCTAAACGGCCACAACTACGGTTTTTTAAATCATAATTATTGAGCAAAATATTCATATTTAAATCTAAACTGATATAAAATGTAAAGAGTATGAAGTTTAAACTTTTACCTATGTGAGCTGTCAATAATCATCATCAAAAAATTTTTTTCGTATAAATTTTTATGATATGTAAAAGTGACAGTATTAATCGATCTAATACTTTTCGAGCCCAGACAGGCGCTTTGCTTTGTATAAATAATTTTATCACCACTGCTCTTAAAACGATGAAGGAAACATCATGAGTCAGCCGGCATGTCCTAGACCAAAAATTCGAACCCGGGCCCGCGTGATGGATTACGGCCCACTCCCTCTCACAGAGAGGATGCCTGTGTTCCAGCAGTGGGAACATTATATTCTGATTATGCTAATCGACGTTATGTTGCTGTCTGTACCTGTCATTGAGAAGCTTATGTTCACCTAGTTTAACAAAGGACTGAAAATATGATTTTGAAGTGTTTTTATTATATACTAACTGCACCCTGCGGTTTCACCCGCATAGGTCTCTAACCCGTGGAAATGTCGGGATAAAAAGCATCTTATGTCCTAATCCAGGTTATGTGTGTATCAGGTTACCCATGTGTCAAACTTCATCCAAATCCGTTCATCTGTTTTCGCGTGACAGCGTAACAAACAAACATACAATTTTTTTTTCTCTTTGTAATTATGGTTTAGACAACATTATCTCTGAACTTTATATGAACAACAAACTCAGCCCATCACAATTAAAAACGTTCGTTCAATTAGTCGGAGTACCTACGCAGGAAGCAAAAACTGTAAGCGCCGCACCGACCATTACGGAAAAAAATATGGAAAAACGAGAAAAAACAGCTTCATAAATATATAAATGGCGCATCAATCACATACATAGCTCATCTATATAAAACAAACAAATTAAACGATCTATTTTACGATAAGCACACCGAGCTCTATTTATGGTGCTTTTTAACTATAATTTTCCATTTTACATTATTTACAATAATAAATTGTAGACTGAACGGTTAATTACTTTATTAACAGTTGTAACGTACCTAAGAACCTAAGGCCTAAATACAAATGTTCGACTTCTGCGACGCAGAACGCGGGTTCAATTAGGTATAATTCCGACCAGCATAATCAGCCTATAATGTTCCCACTGCTGGGACACAGTCCTCCTCTCTTCGAGAGGGAGTGGGACTGTAATCCACCACGCGTGTCCAGTACGGGTTGAAAGATGTCACATGTCTTCGATTTTTTTATTCTTGGACATGCCGGTTTCCTCACGATGTTTTCCTTTACCGTTTGAGAGCAGTGGTGGTATTATTTACACAAAGTAAAGCGTCTGTCTGGGTTCGAACCCGCGACACATAAATCGGGACTATTACCACTGGGCCACCACTATTAATTTCCAACAAAACGAACAAAATAATTTCAGGATCTACTTAAAATTAATTATCTGGGAATCTGTGCATTGTGCATTTCAGATTAGGGTTCTGTAGGTAAACGCATTCACGATGGGAGTAACTAAGTAGATAGCTACTTCTGCGGACGAGATTTATAACCACAAATAACTTAGCTGCTTAGGTACCTCGTGTAGTAAGATAATTTCTGTTTATTTTTAACCAACCTCCCTCTTAGATCCAAACTGAAGTAAAACCAAGAAGACATGAAATTCGCAGACGACCTATAAATCAAACAGCTAAGTTTACAATCGTCTCACTAGATGACGTTAACCGCAAATAATAAAGTTCTTCCTTGCTACTAATTTAGCTTGCGGCACAGAATAATATAATAGCTTGAGGTCACCGATCCTGAATGACGTCATATTATGATGAATAGATTATTAGACTAGTTACAGCGGTGTTAGGTTCGATTCTCGGGTTATGTAGGTAATGCAATTTGCTATAACTTTTATATTAATGAGATACGTTAAAAAACCAAAGTTATTTTAATAATGTGGCCACAATAATTATAAAATTATGAGTAAATAGACATTATTGCGTATATAAATTCTTACCTAATTCAATTCAAAACGGGTTCGAGATAATAATTATCATTTGTAGTTATTTAATTAGGTAATTGATTTCAATTAGCTTGGTGAGTAAATAAATAAGTGGTCTAGTTAATAACACTATTTAATAATATCTATATTCAATTAAAAGCTTCACAGTTATGGATATAAATTGAATTCTTATTACACACGGCTACACATATAATAATCATAAGTAGTGGATAAGGTGGTGGTGCATTGTTAAGTAAAAGAACGCCTCTCGCCATCAAACGTAAAAGTTTGGCGAGTTTAGAAATAAGTAACACCTCTGTATTATAAATCATTAAATAAAAAAAATAAAAAAAAAACATCAAGCTATACATAACCAGTATAAGCTGACTTCTGATTGTACGAAAAACCTATACAATGCGAGGTCAGTGAAAACTGGAAATGTATAGCTTAATGTGTAGCCGTGTGTACATACTAATAGTTATTGGCATGTTACGGTCGTGGGCTCTTAATTCCTGCATATGAATTGCTCAATCAATTCATATTTGTATGACTTAGTAAAAATAAATCAAAAATACTTTGATAAAAGTGCCTTTAACGTTCGAAAAAATTTCCTTATGTAATCATATTTTTATGAAACACATAAAAATAATTATAATTGTGGTATTTTGTTGTACCTAAGGTTTACACGACGTGATGTGTTCCTAGTTGACTTCTCTGAATTTGCTAACTTACCTTCTACGAATGAACAAAATAATATCTACCTTCTAACATAAAAACAAAACACTGTCTACGCTTACTGTTCCCAGAAAAAAAAACAGAACATCGAATTTAAACTTGTTTAGTTTTATTGATTACTTACAAATAAAACTTCACTTACTCATAGACTAAAACAACACCGCAATATAACGGCAATCGAACCAATCAAAACCGCGGGTTACGAACCTAATTGCCCCCTATAAGTTATATAAGGAAGCGGGCGTTGTTTCCGGCGCGCGCGCAGCTACGTGATTCATAGTAGTGTGACTGTGAGTGATGGTGGACTGAGACAATTTGGAGGTCAATGTCGGGAGGGTTTAGTGGTATTGTTTAGTAGTGGCACAAAAAGGAGCAAAAATGGAAAAAAACATTGACTTATAAAAAGGTATTTTATAAAATGGGACATACCTACTGGATGAAGAACGCGGAGGACAGTGTGTTATGGCGCAGCATGGCCTTTGTCCAGCAGTGGACTAGGATAGGCTGAGTTGATTGATATCACAAAATAAGAGTTTAAATTATATTAATTGAATTTTCCAGGAAACACCTAGATAATAACACACAAACTCGTTGTGAAAGGAAAAGAAAGGATGACTCGATGATAAAATAAAAAATATTATTATATAAAATATCACAAGGAAAATCATAGACAATATGCTATTGCCTACATCTATACGGCGAGGAAGAGTGATTAGTAAATGCTTGTTGTCTGTCAGAAAAGCAGCAGCAGAATCAAATAGCACAAAGTGGAGGATGTAATTCAATTGTTATGTAAAACGATAACGATAATTATTGTAATAACACCATATCGGCAATAAACAATCACCAAAAAAATTCTATCTCAGATAATATCTAAACGATACGCTAATATACTGATGATAAGTAAACATAAAGATGTATCACTGAGTGAAAATGTAGATCATCATAAATGGGCAACAACTTATCCTAACGTCTTGAAAGATAAAAAGAACAAAAATGTTTATTTTGTCACAGAAACGCCGACCGCGTTTCTGTAAAAAAAAAGACAAGGAGGCTATCCTTGAAGAGTATGAGTCATGTTGATTATTCTGATAACTTTATTTGAATTTTCCTTCCAAGCAAGCAAGCAAGCAATTTTCAGCACAAATAGGTACGCCATGTAACCCGTGGGCCCGTGGCTAATTATTAACAGCCGCACAGGTCGATCGGTCAGGTTAAGCTACGCTTGCCGCGGTTGGTCTGTGGATGGGTTACCATCTTTACATAACGAGACCCCTCCGTGCCTCGGAAAGCCCGTTAAGCCGTTGGTCCCGGCTGTCGTTCGTGGATCTTTGACAGTCGTTACGTGTAGTCAGAAGCCCGAAAGTCTGACAACCAGTCTTACCAAAGGGTATCGTATTACCCAGTAACTGGGTTGTGGAGGTCAGATAGGCAGTCGCTCCGTGTAAAATACTGGTATTCAGCTGCATCCGGTTAGACTGGAAGCTGACCCCAACATAGTTGGGAAAATACCAGTATTTTACATGGAGCGACTGCCTATCTGATCTCCACAACCAAGTTTCTGGGTAATACGATACCCTTTGGTGGGCTTGGTTGTCAGACTTCCCGGCTTCTGACTACCTTACTACTGCCAAGATCTGGCGGCTATTGTAATGCACCCAAAAGAAGATTAAATAGAGGTCTTTTTAAATATATTTTTATAAAATGACATCACTGTTATGACATCGGTGTGATAAATTGCAGATTGCAGGCCTGTTATCGTGATGCAATGTTTACAATTTTAGAAGGTCATTGTTTAGACATTTCCGGTTTTATTCAAACTTAGTGTTAATATGCAATGCATGGATTCGCAGTGTGTGTCATACGGGCAAATAAAACAGGTAACCTGTTTTTTTATGATCATATTTGAGTAAAATTACGTATTTTATGCCTTACGATCCTGGGCAAAAAGAAATAAAAATGGAATATGTAATAAGGCGCACATCATTAAATAAAGATGTTATAATATTAAAACAGCGAACCAAAAATGTATGTTTTACAGCTTAAAAAAAAATGTTCAATAATATTCCATCAACATAATTTGAAACCTAGAACAAGTAGATTAGGGTCTTCTTCATCATTGACTGTTGTACCTTCATAAATGAATTCCACGAGTTTTAGAGATGTGCTAAGTGCCAACCAAGAAGACTGCTTATATTGTATTTTAATAGTTAGCAAATAATGTTTTTTTTTTTCTACATTAACAAGTATGTAAATTGCAGTGTGACAGCACATTGAAATCAGACGTGACAAATGGCACGTGTCAATTCGCACTTAGACAAATATTTACTTGGTCCAGAAATAGAAGTGAAGTAACTGTTTGTTTTTTAATACTTCTTGGATTATTGACCTAGTGGCTATAACTGCAAAGACCGTTAGAGTATTTGAGCAGATTGGTTCAAGTTGAAATACAATAATTATGCACTATCTTAGAGCAAAGTACATAAAGTCTAAAAGTCGTGATTTCAAAATATGGCTAGACAAGCTTTGCAAATGGTGCAGCAATTAAATTTAAATAACACTACACTTGTTCAATTGCATAGTCATACCTACAGCAGTATTAATTTATTGAATTTTACGATAATATATAATGGTTGCAATAAAATAAACGATGAATCTTCAGGTACACTTTATGGAAACCAAGTTGTCATTAAGATATCTTCACCCATTTTATCTAGAAACAAATAATAATCCAGTATTACAGTCGTCCATCATTCTACAAACGATGATGGGAAATAGGTTAGCGCCGACAATGCGCGAGCAACATAACATTATGCATTGTTACCGTCTGTAGACCCAACATGCCACAGGTTGGCTACAAGTGGTTTCGAATGACGACGAATCTTGGAGCTTTCTGGGTGGAATTTGTCTGTTCAATATCACACTTTATGTTTCTAAATGCTATTTGACGAATTTGTCGTTACAATAATAACTATTGAGAGTTTATCTAAGTACATAATTGTGTTCAGCCTATAATGTTCCCACTGCTGGGACGCAGGCCTCCTCACTGTGAGAGTAAGTGGGCCGTAATCCACCACGCGGGCCTAGTACGGATTGGTAATCAAGAAAAGTGAATATAAAAACATCACCAAAACGACACAGTACATGAAATTGACATATTTCTCAAACTTTCACAAACATTTGTAGCAACACTATTCCAAAGTCCAATTTCAGCTTATGAAAACCAGGTTTTCACGGCAATAAATTGAAATTATCCAGAATATACCGAATAAATGGTTAGCATAAACATCCCGTGTCGATATTCGTAACAGTAATATTTATTACGGGCTCATAAGATTTTATCGTCGTTTAAGAATCCATTCGAGCGCCGCGCCGGGACAAAATTTTCGATATTTATTAATTCTTTGACATGATTATACGGAGTTTCTTTTGTTTTTCATTATTATTCATTTGTTATTAAAGTGCATTGTTTATTAGATTATAGTTTAGCTGTATTTACTGCTTTAATATCTAGTAATTATGTGTATGTATACCTACTATATAAGAAGTTTTTCTTCAGGAAGAAAATCTGCAACTAGGTTATATTGTAATTTTTTTACCGATGGGAAAAAAAGCAACAAGATTCTCAATCATCATAATTTTAATTGCACTTTTTAACGTTGTAAGTACCTACCTATTAAGCTAGGTAGTTTTACTAGGACATTATTAGGACTTTTTGTAAACCCCATAATGTTCATAATCTAAAAAACTTGCACTTACTTGCATGTGTTAATATATTTCAATTCTAGTTTAACTTTGACACGCAAGCATCGCGTGCTAGTGTTGCCTCACTAAAGATTTATGTTCAGCGCTGCCAACTGCGAAAATGGTAAAAATGAGTTTGCGCTTAGAAGGTCGAATGGGACAATACTCCGAAGAGTTTAAGCTATATTTTTAGCAAACCTCATTGTACAGAACTGCTATAATAGTGCCTGGAATCATAATTCTTTATGTTGAAATACGTTTATGGCTGACTGTAAATGGCTCGGGTTTGTAATAAAAGACTAGCTAAGGCAACTAACAAATAACTATGTGTTACTTTGTGTTGGAAATATTATAGAAGAAAAACAAATGCTTACTTAATTAGAAATTATGCTAAAGATTACGTTACCCTTTGAGTCATTTCTTTTTTTAAGAATTCAAAAATATGAATAATCAAATACATCCATACTAATATTATAAATGCAAAAGTGTGCCTGTCTGTCTGTCTGTTACCTCTTCACGCTTAAACCGGTGAACCGATTTAGATGAAAGGTACAGAGATAGTTTTTATCCCGATATTCCCACGGGAAACTTATGTGGGTAGTTAAAACCGCGGGGCGCTGCTAGTAACTAATAATTCGGATTCAGGAAGGACTCTGTAGATAATTCGACCCTTTGAATAATTCACAACCTATAAGATTAAATCATTAAAACAGAATAAACGACAATAAATCCCAATTCTGAATCACAATTCCAAACAACGGCCATTTAAATTTCCGCATCCCGCTCCATAAATATTATCTACCTTAATAACTATTCTTCCTTTTCAATTGTGTTCAAACGACTATTATCCTATTCTCTCATTTCTAGATCGTAGAATCCGGTATTGTAAAGGTAAATCATATTTACCGGTAAAGGAGCGTTCCCATTGTTTCTCTCATCCGGTATTTAGAAATTACGGGGCTGATATTCTACCTTGAATTTGTGACCTTCGTGTATAACCTTGACATCGTTAATGTCTTCATAATCCGGTTTAATGTTAATTATAAGCCATGTGGTTGTGTAATTGATAATGATTGGGATAATCCTGGGATTTATGTCTGCGGTAAAGGTAGGTAATAACAAAAAAGGAAAAAGCTAGAATACTATTTCTGAAGTGAGGTATTTTTTCTGGAATTGTGCTGTTTCTATAGATGATAGAGTTTTGTTTTAATGTCTGCTAAGTGGTTATTGTCATAATCTAGTCAAATAGTTAGTGTTTTTCTGTTTTATAGTCTCCATATAATCTTCCCTGAACATTTCTTATATTTTATTACTTCAAAATTTTTTTTGGAGTTATTCTCAAATTTCCATTATACTGCAACAGCTTCTCCTATTCCTCCTCCTTTCCTTTGGAAGGCCTCCCACAAGGTGGACAGATAACCTGGTGAAGGCCGTGGAAATCCGCAGAACCAGTAGAAGTGGCGGTGCTTCGGGGAAGCCTATGTCCAGCAGTGGACGTCCTACGACAACCTACGTCTTTAAATTCGGAATCCATCCTTTTAATATTCGTTCCATGGTTCATTGCTTCTACATACTCGTACATGCTCAGTCAGCTTCCATTAACGATGTTCTAAAATCCAGCTCTCAATCCCGAGTGCACTTTCATTTCACTAAACCTACTCAGTTTCATCTTTTGATGATCCAACCAAACTGAAGCTAATATTAATTCAATTTACACAGAAAATAACACGTTTTCATATTATTTGAAGTAATTGGAAATTTTAATTTGATGTGTTGATGACAAAATAACAGCGGTCTCTTGTTTGTGTTTATAATTAATGTTTTCGCTTATTTTGTTTTTGGTTATTAACATTCCCTAGAGTTTGAACATAAGTTTGGAAGACACGCCTGTTTTGCGATATTTCAATTGATTGAAGCACAATTTCAAAGAGACCTAGTATTTGACTGTTGTAGGATATCTTGGTCCATGTGAATCATATGTTCAGGAATTAAAAAAACAGGAACTTAATTCTGACTGTAAGTATGACACTCATTCATAATTCATGATTCGTTTTGATAGCAGTCATCTACACAAGATGTAGCTAACTTGTTAGTTTGGATGATTCAATAACTAAAAGTAATATTGTTACTAAGTATATAGACGAATAGCAATTTTCTTTGCAGATGATTCTAGAATACGTACTAAATGAAATGAAACGTTTTAAAGACAACAGACCGTTAATAGTTACAATATGAAAAACTAACATTCGAGTTCCTCTAAAAGTAGATACTGAAAAGAATGAAACCATCTTCAAGATCATGCTCTTTCATGATTCTAGAACAAATACTGATCGTTAGTACAACTAGACTTCATTCAAAAGAATCACTAGAAAATGTAAACGAAAACAACAGAGTAACCTTTCATAGATGATAATAGAATAACTAATGACAATAATGTAACTATCTTTACCACTGAGTAGGTACTCGTTAACCAAGTAGAATCGTATCAAAATGACGATAAAACAGGAGATCAATCCTGAAATTTTTCATAGATGATACTAGAACTACAACTGAAAATAATAAAACTATCTCGAATACTCGAGTCGATAACAGATCTAGAATCGTTACAAAACGGAGACGCGCGCGCCGATAGCCGCGGTATGTGACGGACATAATTATAGTCTTACTTGCGTGCTTTCTTTTTACATCGCTCGCTTAGGACTTGCGGACAGATCGCTTTGTTTAAACGATATCAGAGATGAGTTTGAATCTGTATGTATGTTGTATCAATTGGCATACCAACATGGGAAAAGTGAATTTCTTATTTTATTATGTCTATGTATGACTGAAGAGATTATCAAGAAAGGATTCTCTACAATGACCAAGTCCGGAAATTCAAATAGATTTACTACGAAATTCTATGCAATAATATTTTTTTATTTAGATTTTCTCTTAGTTTATCGACTTGTTATAATATATTGGATAATAGCTGGAAGGAATATTATACTGCCTTTGTAGTTTTTACGATGAGTGTATGCATTCAGTTGCAAATTCGTAAGATTATTTGCCATTTAAGTTCCGCATAGGTACTTGTTTGTTTGTGTCTTTGTTTGAAAATGCTATCCGGTTAGCTCACAGGCCATCTTTCTATCTAGTTTCCAAGTAATATATATAAAATTAGTTTGACATTCTAGACTTAGTATATATTATGAATAAATATAAGCATATTAAATTGGGTGAAATATACTAATATATATTAATTAAGATTCGCAATAACTTTAATAGCACCAGATTCTAATCTTTGCAGGTGGTTAAGGAACCTGTTATGAACAATGTCAAAATAATTAACTAAGCCAATAATTTGATGTTGATCCGATACGTCAGGCCGTAATATATTGAGATCATAAAGTCGCACGAGTGTGTCCGACGCACACGCGATTTGACCACCTAAGTTTTTAATCTTGGTAACATCGTTATTGTAGCTAGATACCTACTCGGTGTAAAATGGCTGCCTAGAGTCATCTACAATTGTCACACTTTTGCAATCTTCTTCGTTTAGAGTATCGATGGCAAAATTTATAATATAATGTTTTTTCCCAAAATTCAGCTACGCGAACTGCAGTCACAGACGTAGTCATAAGGTCATCAAGTGCACAGGTATCAAACAGCACATACAGCGCAATATAGATGTTAGTATAGATATTGGAATGTTAAGAAACAAATAAATGTCAGTAACTTATGAGAATTACTATTTTAAACCTAGTAGAGCCCTTTCTGTCGGGACGTTATCGCAGTAGTGGCGCCATGGTTAAAAAATTATATAGCCAGTCACCAATGTTAAGAGGCTATCTGCCTGCGACGCGTCAGATGTTTTGTAATAGGTACTATTACTACTCTATGTCTAGACTTCTAAAGCTATTTCTCTGTGTAAAATTTGAACTTCATGCCCGTTCTCACTAGTACTAGGTGAGCCCTACAGAAATGCCTAAATAAAAGCGCATTGTTTGATTTCCAAGGCTCGGCTCAGCGCTGAGAGTCGAAAATCCAACAATGCAAAAAGAATTAAGGGTTCGTTTAGGTGTCTCGTAGTGTTAGTGAAAACGTCAGATCCCATCTCTAACCGCACTGTGTGTCAATGACTTTCTGATTTGAAAACTTAGTCGATTGCCTTAGTAACTCTAATACCAACGTTTATTCCAACTTACTCGTCCCTAAATGAACCAATAAAGTATTTTTAAGCAATTACGCCACAACAAGGAGCTGTGTGTGTAATTGTGACCGTTGTGTAAGTAAGCGCAAACTGATTCGTTTTTTAGTTATCCTACTGGTTTCTGATTTAAACAATCGGTTGCATCATCCGTCAATGCTTGTCTATAAAACCGGAATTTTTGGCTGTTAGGTATTCGTTTTTCTACGATGTTATTGGTTAATTTATATTGAGTGCAAAACGCTGGACTTATGATGGCAATATGCTTTTAATGTTATTTAAAACCTTCAATACGTTCGTTTCAGAGTTTCCTATCTTATTATCAAATATGAATTACTAGCAGCGCCCCGCGGTTTCACCCGCATAAGTTTCGATCCCGTGGGAATATCGGGATAAAAACTATCCTATGTCCTTTCCCCGGATTCAAACTATCTCTATACCAAATTTCATCTAAATCGGCACACTTTCGCATTTATAATATTAAGTATGGATTTGCTACCGCATCGAAATACTTCTTCGCCAACAATGGTTCACTTTGTTCAAAATAAATAGATCATTCTTATTTGACTTTATTCCTCATCCGTAACAGAAATGCTAATGCTGTTTAATAAGCGCCTTCCTTTGTAACCGATTAATAGCTGTATGTAGCTATATGTAGTATGTATGTTTATTTGTATGTATGTAAGTATGTTCTCATAATATTTGTCTAGTTCATTAAGTGAATTGTTTTTAAATTTTATGTGTTATTTATTTTTGTCTCCTATACTCTTTCACACGCTGTCTACATCTCTCTATTTATTATCCTATCGCAGGTATGCTGGAAGAGGTTTCTTATGAAAAAAGCACCACCTTTGTACCTATTTTTCTGTTCTTTTTTTTTTTCTTTCTAGTCTTTTTATATGTGTCTTTACATTATATTTCCCTATTACCACAACAATTAAACTATACCATCTAAATACACAAACCGCTTTAATCTCTGCCTACCCATTTAACCTATTTAGCCTTCAACGAAGTCCCAAAGACATCAAAGAAAACTGAAACGACACTAAAACTGAACAGCTCCTAAAGCTAAAACGGCACAAGTAAGAAACCGATAAAACGTAGGATAATGTAATAATATAGTGAATTCGAGCGTTCGCTCTCGGATTATTTTCCCAACGCGCGGCGTAAGGCGTAATCTCATAATATGGCGCCCATCCCCCGGCCTTACTTGTCAGGCTTCGGTTATACGCCGCCATTGTATCCACGTATCAAAATCTCCGAAATTGAGACTTGGAAAGTGATATTCTTCGTTTATTATAACTGGTATTCCTTCTTGTGCTTAGCTACAGGAAAATTATAAGAAAATGGAGCTGTACTCTGTGCCCCAAAAATGCAGCCTTAGTGACCTCTGCGCTGCCATCGACGATGCCGTGGAAGTGGCGAAGTTTTGGGCCAAAAAAATTTAATTCACTTTATTGTGTAAAATGGTACACCACAGACTACCTACAGTATTTCTCTCTCCGTCCCCTTTTTAATCCATCCAAAGGTTGTCTTTAGAAGATCGCTCTTAGCGATAAGACCGCCTATTGTGTCACCCTTTGTAAAGTTTCTATATTTATGTCTATAATTTATATGGTGTGCATAATAATGAGTATTCTATCTTCTATCTATTTATCAATTCACTGTCGTTTGCACATAATAATATCATCGACACGACGAAGAAGAATATTATTATGTGTTGTTCCACTGTCTGAATGATTTTAATATCCAACTAAAATCTTGTGAGGCTATTTTTTGTTTAAAATGTGTAAAAAATACTGAGTTTGCATTCGTTAATCTAGTTCATGTAAGTTCGCATTATTGCTGTTGATGTATTTTCGGATAAATGAGTAAGTAAGCAAAATTATTATAATTTTTAGTTTGTATTGATCGGTCGTGTACTATTTATTTAGTAATTTATGTTATAGGTATTTTGTACTGATCTTTTTTTTTCTCGATTTTATTTTAAGTTTTTATTGGTGGAAACTTCTAAATGGCATTCAGTCTCATATTGTTTAAGAACACTGTCATAAATTAGCTATAAGTTTCCCGAAGAGAGTAAAATAAAATAAATCAGTGCATGTACAGTCAACAAAAGAGTTTTTTGAATTTTATTCGAGAACATCCATCGGTTTCTTACTAAACTTCAACTATATCCGACGATCCTGCATACTTACGAGATCTCTTTTGTTGACTGTACATATGTTAGTAATCGACACATTCACAACAGTTGGGTACCTTTGTTTGTGAGATATTCATAGTACCTAAGTTACTTTCCCATATGTTTTTACTGCATTTATTAAAAATAGACTAGTAAGGTCAGATCATCTTACAAGGGAACAGCTAGGTACATAAAGTAAGGATGTAATATTTCAATAACTACAAGAATTAATGGGGAACCTTAAACATTATTATCGATTTCTGATGTTAATGCAAATACTTTACATCTAAATGCATCTACTTTTATTGAATTTCCTACTTAAATCGCTTTTGATGTGGCTCTTCCTAGTAAATATTGTTTTTACGTATACTTAGGATTTCTTTTTATTAAAACTGTCGATGAAGATCACATACCTTCTTAAAAAATTTTGTTATAGCCACAGGAATTAATCAAAAAAACAACATCGAATGACTTTTTCTGGATGTAATTATTTTTAACCGACTTCCAAAAAGGAGGAGGTTATATGTTCGACTTTATGTATGTTTTTTTTTTTTGTATGTTCACCGATTTCTCCGTCAATTGTGGATCGATTTTGAAAACTATTTTTTTGTTTGAAAGGGTATACTCCCGAGGTGGTCCCATTGTCAGCAAGTTGGAATCTGATGAGAGGATCCCATGGAAATCGAGGGAAATCCTCAAATTTTTTTGGCAAACCTATAGCGATTTGGATATTTTTTAGAGTAACTTGAAGGGTAAACTCCCAAGGTGGTCCGATTGTCAGCAAGTTGGAATCTGATGAGAGGATCCCTTGGAAATCGAGGGAAACCCTCAAATTTTATTGGCAAAACTATAGCGATTTGGATATTTTTTAGAGTAACTTGAGCATTTGCTCTCGGAAATCATCATTTGGTAAAGTGGAGCTGATGATGAAGACCACAGACGGCCATCGGAACTAATCAATGATAAATATTTCACGGGTTGCGATTCGATTACTTTAATATAGTTGCTAAGCAATTTATGCTCGTCACAATGCATGTGGTGGTAGAGTGGAGTTCTCCAGGTTCTTACCAGGAGAACTCCTCAACAATTAACGTCCCAGCATCGGGAAAAGCAATATTTTGTAAAAGGTGATGAGCAGTTGACGTTAGGCTAGTGTAACTTAGATAAATTACAAACTCTCTCACAAAAAAGTGAAAAATAAAAACTTTTTTACAAAAAAAACAACCGACTTCCAAAAAAAACTACAAAGCGATAAATAACTTTTATTTCGGAAGACGGTGTCAATAAACGAAAATGCAGAACCAACGACACCGACTTCCGAAATAAAAGTTATATATCACTTTGTAGGTAGCTGTTTTTTGGAAGTCAGTTTTTTCTTCGTATTCTTTCATTACTCTTTTTAAATATACTAAAAAATCAAGTTAATAAACCATTAATTAAAGCATGCAGATTATAGACTCGAGTTGCATTGTGTCACCGAATTATCACAAGTTGTGTTATCATTCGTTTATCATTATGTCATGCGAGATAACACTGTGCTATATCTGTGCTGTGTATCTACTTTCTCGTACGAATTCGTTTAGACGGCCTTGAGATTTGGAGATTATTAATTACTAATTTTTCATGAAGGTTGTTGTTAAGACCTACACGCACTGGTCCCGCGTGGTGGATTAAGACCACTTCTCTCTCACAGAGAGGAGGCCTGTGTATCAGCAGTGGAAACATTATAGGTTGATTATGTCTGTTGTTAAATACTTTTTCGTGGTCAGAAGCAATGCCATAATATTTATGGCATGTGTTCTATTCTCTATTTTCTTTTGTTTATATCCAATTTTATTTTTTAATTCTTATATGTTTTTTGTTATGGAGTAAATATCATAATTATTATTTTGTCTAAGTAATCTTTTACAAACCAACCAAAAATTTTTAAGGAAAAAATGTTTTTTTTTTGCCTACATACAATATATAATAACATATTTTATTGTGGGGAAATGCTGCCGATATTCAGACTATCTTTGTTTTGCAGAAGCGAGCTGTTCGATCAATTTATAAACTAAGTCCGAGACACTCTCTCCGAGAAAAATTTAAAGAGTTTAATGTGATGACTGTGCCCTCTCAGTATATTTATGAAAATCTTTTATATGCCCATAAAAATATAAAATTGTTTAAAAAATACAGTGATATCCATAATATAAATACGAGGAACAAACACAAATTTGTTGTACCTTCAACAAGGCTCAAGAAAATAGGTGGCTCTTTCAGATGCCAATGTATACGCTTTTATAATAAACTACCAAGCCACGTTCAAGATCTAAGCCTTAATAAATTCAAATCATTCATTAAACGTAAGTTGTGCCAGAAAGCCTTTTATACTGTTAAGGAGTATATTGAGGACAAAAAGGCTTGGGATTGAGTTGCTTCCAATTTTTACATTTTGAATGTTTTTATTATTTTTTTTTTTCTATATACACATTGACATTAATTAATGAATTTTATATAAACATTGACATTTGCTTACTTTGTAAAGTATTATATTATTTTAATTATTGTGCATGTGAAGACAATGTGGGTCATTTTATGATTATTTTTTTTGTTTAATTTTTATTATTCTCTTTGTTCTGTTAGTTTTTTTTCTAGGTCTGGCAGTTTGAGGAATTTATGTGGCCTACCCAAATGTCCTTTCTTTGGTATTGTTCGTCGAATCGTTGAGCTCCTTAAGTTTTGAGTTGAGCTGCACGATTTCTGACAAATGCTTGCACTGACTGGACAGGTCCTCTCAATCTGTGTGGTTCTTTCCTCAAAAGACCATCTCAGACATTGATCTACATGGTCTTCATATAACCTGACCAAGATTATGTCTGGACTTTAAAAGAGACTGTGACCTCTGAGTTTGTTTCGGCCTTTCTTCTCAGAGTAGTCAGATAGGAAACGCCGACCTCATCTAGTTTTATAAAAAATATGAATGACGTGTAAAAGTGTTTGTGCAAACCTACTTACAAAATAAAAATAATTTATCATTTATCATTTATCATAACTAACTATATTTACACTAGAAAATAAATTAAAAGTCTAACTGTAAAAAAAGTATTTTTTCGTCTTTACATTACGTTCAATATTATCTGACTTTAGTAGAATATAATCCTATTACAGAAACACTCTTCCGAAATATAGATCCTCTTATCTTGTCATAGGTATATACGAGTAGCCATCACTCTTTCGTGTAAGTAACATCCAGACCATCCCTGACATTGCCACTGCTTTGAATAGATCTTTTCAGTTTTTTTTGAACTTGTATGAAAATACTACATAGTTCCTTTGTCTATTTTTCTCATTCTATTCAGAATCCTACTATGCTACTTATATACTAATATACATTAATAACCCCCTTACTAATAAACGTTGATAGCGTCTGTATTATTGACGACTGAAGAGAGAAATCGGTGTGTAACTATTCATCTGCTATAATAATACGTTTATTAGTAAGGGGAATGTAAAAGTTAGGATGTTTGTTACTAAATCACCCAAAAACGGCTGAGCGGATTTTAATGAAATTTGGCACACAGATAGTTTATCAACTTTTATCCCGATATTCTCACGGGATCGAGACTCATGCGGATGTAACCGCGCGGCGCTGCTAGATTTCTATAAAAAGATAACTGTTTGAAAATGTACTCGTAAGTACCATTTTGGAACAGTTTGATTTTTGCGAGAATTCTGTTTTTAATTTTGCTTTATCAGTGTCGTTTCCTTTCTAACCCTTTATAATCCAGGGGCTAATATCGTGCGACTCCAAGCCTCGGATTAGCCATCCTTTAGATCCGCTGCGGTTAATATCTGATAAGCCGTAAAATCTGCAAGATATCGGGTTCTCGGGTTGTCAGGGATGGATATTTACTTTGTTATACCATATAGTAATACTTATGGACCGCAATAAAGTATTGAGTATCTCTGATAGGAAGGTACGGGAATGTTTGGTTAATCATTTTGAAAGTCGGTTTGTTATATTCATTTGTAATGAATTATTTATTGATTCCATTTTTCCTCAAAAGGAGCTATCGTTGGAACACAGTGTCAATGCACAGAATCTCAATAGTACCTAAATATTATGTAGGATGGTCAAATTTTTTCGAAATTTAGCAAATCGAATCGGACATATAGTTGGATTATGGTTTAAACTATTTGGTTACGTAGGTATCTATATTGTTTGCTAGATATCGGCATAGTTACCGGTAAAGCAAGTTAATCAATGTGTTAGCTGTCATCTTTTAGGAAAAGAAGTAAATATAATCCATACTATATTACATATTATATTATATATATTATAATATTATAAATTCGAAAGTAACTCTGTCTGTCTGTATGTTTTCTTTTTAACGCCTAAACCACTGAACGGATTTCGATAAAATTTGGCAGAGAGATAGATGGCATCCCGGGGAAGGACATAGAATAGTTTTTATCGACATACCTCGCGGGCGAAGCCGCGGGCGGAAGCTAGTACTTCATAATAAGTCATGATTTCAATGAAACACTTGAGGTATCAACAACGCTTAATGATACCACTCAACAACTTCCTACAGCAGTTCATAATCTCAGATAATTTACATTCCATCGCCACTATGCCACTTATTCAGTTATAAGTTTTTAGTTGCAATGGAATTTTAACTTTGTTAAGTATGACATTCAGTTTTTTGTTTATCAGAAATTCTTAATTTAAATATAGGTTATATTTAAATTAAGAATTTCAAATTCAGTAGTTAGTATTACAATTATAAACATGTCCACTATTTTTTTTTTTAAGGAGTTTCAGAAACTAGAAATAATTTATTCAATGGTATAAATATCATGTTTCATAGTGCCTAAATTATTTTTGGTCCTTACCTCCGCGTTTTCGATAAATGGTTCTACAGAAGTCGTGACTGTTTCCATTCCCTAAAGGACAGCCTTTTTTGGTCTTCAGAAATAGAGTTGTTACTTATTTATTTATGAAAATGAAAATGTTTTGTGTTTGTAAAGTTATGGCTAAGCAATCTTTGTTAGAAGTAAGTTATTACCGAAGTTTCCCAAACTAAACACATTCATTCTCATAAAACCATGAATGTTTCATAAACGTCTAATATTCCTGGGATTACACAAACACATAAGTTTCAATGTTTATAATATTATCGAGGAATGCTTTGTGGTACAAAAGAGAATGTATAATATTTTATAATAATGGACACCTTACGTACTTTACGAAATATTGTTGTATTTCAACATTATTATTTATTGTACCTAGGTACTAATATTTTTCATCTGACAGATTGGGGTAGGTTGCGGAAGGTTAAATATTTTGTACATAATGCGCATGTACTATTTATGGGACCCGTTTAGCTTGTCTGCAAACACGGCTTAATGCAATGATAAAAAAAAATTATAAAAGTAGACAAGCCTTAACAATGGTAGATGACAATGTGAATTTCTTCTAACCGTTTTAGTAAGCACAACATAATCTTATAAAAAAAAACCTATTTTAGTGACCAAAGGAATGTCGCCAGTTAATAAACTATTCCAAGTCTGGAAAGCTGTGTAAAATAAATTTATTTTCTTTCTTTTTTCATTTCTTGCTTTCAATGCGTTCTTTCAGTTTAACCAAATATAATCTGCTGTCATATTACCAAACCGCTAATTTGATTAAGTGTAAAGATGAGATAATCCCAAATTTCACACAATGGAATACGTATCATCATATTTTTTTATAAAAGCTATTGCATAATGATGAACTAAGGCAATGCTTTGTTTGACAATTTGTAAATTAGGTACTCAATTATGTCAATTCAATTCATTTAATACGTCATGCGGAAAAACGCTCCAGTGTGTACGTTCAGTGTGCTATGCATTATGTCATAAATACGGAAGAAAAACGCAAGTAGAAACTGCTAGTGATGCCTTATAAATTGTTTGCAGTCTTATTGACCGAAATTCCGACAACATCAAGATTATTTTTCGCAATCGGGAATTGTTTATTTATTTTTCTGATAATGTTGATATGCGAATCTTATCTACCATGCATCATTTCGTTATCTTTTGCGTAGTTTAGGTGTTGCTTTCATTTTATTTTTACTGCCATTATTATTTTTGTACCCTATGATAGATCGCCGTTTGTTGTAAAATTTTGCTAGGATAACAGAAGAAATGGTTTCAATATTGCAATGCCAATATTAAGTACTACCGCTGATATCCATTTATTACAGGAAATATAGTATCAAAACATGTTTGAACTAAGTTTCTGACATGCCATGACATTCTAATTTCCCTTCTTAGATCTAAATCTTTAAGTAGGTAGGTACGGCCTATCTCCTTTCTATCCCAAGTAGGTAAGATATTGATCGCATAAAGTTTTTTCAGTCCATTTCTCAGAAAAATGGTCCTTAGATCCTTTTTCCTTTATTAACTTTAAGATGGCTTCCTATTATAATACGGATGACTGCCGGTTGACCTCTGCAACCCCAAGCGCATTGCAATGACCTTTCCGCCGGCGAAAAATAGCTGCTTCACTATTATTTCTTTTTACCTGAGATCAGCGAGGAAATTGCGGTTGAAAAGATCACCTAGATAGGTTAGGCTGAGTAAAGGAAATAAGGTAATATGTCAGTCCGTGCAGTAATTATTGACATAATGTCCTTATTGACTGAAAACAAAAATCGTATAATTTAAGTGCCATTTTGTGACCAACAAAATATTTCAGCATACCGATTGATCATCGTTCTTTTCATTTTCCGCGAAATTGAATCTTTTGAATCATATTTTTAAAGATATCCTCCCGTTATCTTCCGCCGGTATTTAGTATTGTCATTTTGTAAAAGGCGACAAATATTTCAGGGGAAAATTGACTCATTTGTATTGATTAGAGCCGGCTATCCGCAAAAACAAAGTACCTACAAGGTATGTTTGCCCCCTATTATGTTATTGCGGTTTGCTTTAACTTTTCTCGATAACAACTACTAAATTAAGTACCTAAATATAAGTTAAAAGAGTTTTCAGATTTAATAATCGTACTAAATTGTTGATAACTTAAAACTTAAATAAAATTTTAACAACAATATATCTTCGTTGTAAATAAATCATGCTCGTTTTGTGTTGAAGTAATTCGTACTTAAGTTTTATTGTAGACTTAGCTCATACATCAGTAAAAATAAAGTAAAAGTATTACGTAATATAAATAATGTGTCCTGCGGTCTGTTTGCCGCAGTATTTTCATTTAATTATTTACCGACGTAATAGTTCGTAGCCCAAACTACGTCACCGGTGACGTAACAGGAAAAATGGACAACGCCGGTAAACGAAACCATAATCTACATAATTACCGCATTACATCACATTTCTCCAAATTTGACATGGACATTACTTTTCACCCGCACCGCAGATTATTTACCCAGAAATAACACAAAATAACCACGTTGTTTACGCAAAAAATAAACACTGAGACAACATCGGAACTTTAATTTTTCATCGGAAAGAATCAATGGAGAAAGTGCGTGTTGTGATGCTAAAAAATAACGTTTCTAATTCCACAATAGATGCTCGCCGGCAAATTGAATTTTCTCCCAATTTGACAGCTGTCACGTTGACAGATCTAATTTTTTCAGAGCAAAGGCGACAGTGTTCAGCTTACCTTTAACAAGCCGCTGCAGAATAATCTCCTTGTGCTCGTTAGTGTGGGGCTCCCCGATCACCGCGAGCAAATAACATCCCGTGAGAGGGCTCGGTGGGGGCACAGAGGCAGATACCTCCGTCCCCAGAGACAAGGACCTGTCCTCGTCGTGGTCCATCGCCGACGGCGGCGCCGGCGCGACTGCCGACGGTTCGCCCAGGGCTAGCGTATGAATCGACCGCTCGGCACGAGAACTCCGATCGGAATGGATTGGAACGGACTGTGTGGTAGACACTTGCGCGCGCAACGCTCCGGCATCGACCGCTGGATGTGCGCGACACGCAGACGCGTCGGCGACTCGACTCAACCCCAAAACCGTCTTTTCGTTCTAACTTAACATTTCTTTTATGTGAAAGATAGAGATGGAATATGTCGTAGGGCGTATACAGAAGCCGCTGGAGGTTTTTCAGCGCACACGTGATCTGCATTGCGTCTAAACAACCCGGCTAAATAACCTCGGACCGGTGGCTCAGCTGTTCAACAGAATGCCATGGTTGTTACAATCGATAATGATATAATCGGAATGACTTGGTGTTTGGTCAATTGACTTTACAGAAGGCTCTACTGGTTGCAGACGCTGGTCTCCGGGGCTCTGGGCAATATGTCTGCACAGGACTGCAGTGACATATCCCATTTATTTTCCTGACTTTTAACACTTTCCTACAACCAACTTAATGATTAGCGGGGTTGTATTAATGTTTTGCGTTTCTTTTATTATTCGCCATTATTGTCATCTGCTGCTTCGGCTTGTTATAAAAATTTGTGTTTTTTACTTTTTCCGTCTTTTATTTGAACATGTTTATAAGTTGGGTCATTTTTATGACATTAATTAAAAAAATAGTAGCATACCGTTTTAGAGACCCAATTCCCTATTCTATTATTATTTATCGCTTTTACGTGCGTATAATTTTATTTGATCGCGATTGTGTTTGTTTTGTTTTTAAACATTAATAACTATGAATAAATTCTGGCTGTCTTAGAAATGATATGTAGGTAGGTACAGTTTATTTTAAATTGGTCATTCGATAGTTATTATATTAAGTAGGTACGTGCCTAAATAAATTAATGAACCCAAATTTTACCTAAGTTTTCACGTAGTATTTTTTACATTTAGCTAGGTAACTTACTTCTAACTTAGAGAACCTAATTTAAAATTAGTCCTTCGGTACTCATTTTCATAATTAAATTAATGATTTATTTGCAAACTAGAATAAATTCTCCATTAATAGGAGGTGATGCGGAGAGCACTTGCAGCTATGGCTTAAAAACAAACAGTAAGTACAATTTGCAAATAAGTCCTTCAACGCATTAATCAATGAAAACCATCGCTACATTTCCTCCAGTCGACATTATTTAGAAGATGCTACATAAATATCTTGACGCATACTTTCACTATCGGCGCCGGCGCATTGAATCATCAACCGTATTGTTCCGACTGCTCCGATTGCCTACATACGGAGAAAATGCTCTGTTGTTAATCAGCATGGTTATCTATGAACGGGAGCGTATTTTTTACCTAGGAAGAATTGAACTGACTGTGCAGGGCCGCTCAGCGCGCTATGGCGCGGGCTATGCTCGAAGTTTCTTTGTAGGATAAAATCAGAAACGAAGTTATCCGGAAAAGACCCGGAGTTACCGACATAGCTTGCAGAGTAAGCAAACTGAAGTGGCAGTGGGCTGGCCATGTTTGTCGAAAGACCGATTGCCGGTGGAGCAGACGAGTCCTGGAGTGGAGACAGCGTACCTACCTATCAGCAAGCGTAGTGTGGGACGCCCCCACCTGCTTGGACCGACGAACTCAAAAAGGTGAGGTGGGACAAACTCGATGCGGAAGGCGGAGGACAGGGTGTTGTGGTGCAGCATGAGAGAGGCCTATGTCCAGCAGTGGACTGCAACAGTCTGAGTTTATTTATTAATGGATACAGGGCAGAAACTTGAAGTTGTCGCTCGAGGGCAAGTAGGTACCTACCTTAAATATTGGTAACATCAACAGTTAAGGTATACGCCTCTTGGGCCTGCTTTAACTTTAGACCCTGTATACTGCAATAGCTGAAAACAATCCTTTAGTGCGCAGAATTAGTGCCAAAAGTCTAATTAGACTTGAGCGAAAATATTTACAGGCTCATCAGAATGCTCAAGTGATATGATAGGGGCTCGTGGCTAAATGGTAACAGCCGCACTAAGCTAGATTGCCGCGGTCGGTTCGTGGATGGGTGACCATCCAGTACATACTGAGATCACGTGCCTCAGAAAGCACGTTAAGCCGTTGGTCCCGACTGTCAATCATAGATCTGACAGTCGATACGGGTAGTGAGAAGCCCAAACGTCTGACCAGTAACAGTCCTGCCAAGGGGTATCGTGTTACCCAGTTATTGAGTTGTGAAAGTCAGATAAGCAGTCGCTCCATTTAAAATACTGTTATTCACAACTTTAACCGACCCCGACCGACGACAAATTTGACCGACCCCAAAGAAAAATAAAAGGCTAGAAAAGACTAAGCAGATTGATTGAAGAATGCTCAAGTGATTCTGTCCAGTAGAAAAAAAATACATACAGCCTGTATATTCAGTACTTTAATCTTATCTTTTTATTTTTTATTTTAGCTTTGGTGCTTCTTGATTAAACTACTGAATATAATATTCGAAACTGATATAAATTCATACAAATGAAAGCACATACCTACGTTCCATTTTTCATACGGAAAATTAAAGAGTTTTGGATAAAATAGAAACAGCCGGTAATAAAACGAATTGGAAGGTAGTTATCGTTGTTTCATACCTGCTTAGTTTTTAATCAACTTCAAAAAAAAGGAGGAGGTTCTCAGCTCGACGGAATATTATTTTTTTTATATTTTAGTTTAGTTTAATCGGTTCAATACGGACTTTTGGCTAATTTGTATGTGTCTATTGTGTCTATTGTTAGTGCTTTTTTGGAATTTGCATTTAATTGTGCTGAATAAACAATTTTTCTTTTTTTTTCTGTGGTGCATGGTTACTGAAAGATCGCCCACCTGTGTGAAGGTAAGTAAATGTTTATGTTATTTATAATAATTAGTCAGGGTCCTGGTAATACCGTTTGTGATTACGGTTAATGCGGTTACCCATGTTCAGTAGTGGACAGTTGCGAGCTGATATGATTAATGATACAATCTTGGAAGCTGTCCTTTCAAATAATATGTCAACCCTTTACCGAAGTACAGCTTGACGACATTTCTGCACTGTAACTTGATAAGTGTACAAAACTCTGACCAAAAATTTTTGCAGCAGCTGCAATTGTTTTGATGTGTTTTAAAAATTAAATAAAGTGTTCGATTCTAAACGCATTCAATTGTTTCTAATATTTTTTTGTGTCTTATGACACTACATTTGCCACAATGTAATTTCTTTGGTATTGTTCGTCGAATCGTTGAGCTCCTTAATTTTTGAGTTGAGCAGCACGATTTCTGACAAATGCGTGCACTGACTGGACAGGTACTCAATCTGTGTGGTTCTTACCTCAAAAGACCATGCCAGACATCGATCTGCATGTTCTTCATATAACTTGACCAAGATTATGTCTGGACTTTAAAAGAGATTATGACCTCTGAGTTTGTTTCGGCCTTCTCAGAGTAGTCAGATAGGAAACGCCGACCTCATCTAGTTAAAAAAAAATATGATTGACGTGTAAAAGTGTTTGTGCAAACCTACTTACAAAAATAAACTCATTTATCATTTAGTATCTAGGCTAATATCAAAGCCTAAATCTTCGTTAGCATAACAGACCCATTCATCTTTTGGACTGCTTAACGGAAAAACAGCTTGATCGAGATCCAGATTATTAAAGGACCAGATACGCATTAGGAAGAAATTCTACAATCACGATATCCAATGTTAGGCCTGAGTTCACCAACATTCTAACCATCGGTTAGGTATTTAAACAGTTGATTTATGTCAAAATTCCTAAGGAAATCAACTGTTTAAATACCTAACCGATGGTTAGAATGTTGGTGAACTCAGGCCTTATTGGATTTCGTGATTCGTCGTCCGGCGTCAAGCAGTCTGCTATGTTTCGTCGATGCGTGGGAGTTCCAGTGCCTTAGGCATCTTCTGGGCACGCTCGTTCCATCATAGACCTCATCCATCGCTTTCCATCAGGCGTGATAGATGTCAAGAGAGGGCCCATTCAGCAATAAAAAAACAATAACATTATAATATTTGTCCAAATTATCTCGTTAGGACTACTTCGTTGGTCCAGTGTTCGCAAGTGAGTTCTGGGTTCGATTCCCAGGTCGGGAAAAAGTGTTATTGGGTTTCTCTATCTGGAATTTTTCAGCTGCCTGTCTGGATTTGTGCTCGTCGATGGAAATAGGCGCGCCCCTATTCATCAGCACCACTTTAGCCCAGTATCACCTTGCTGGGTATAGAGAAAGGGGGTGGCCCCCTTAATTGACTCATACTTCCCAGTTTCATGCCCCCTAAACATTTTCTCTTGACTGTACTTACCTGTCAAAAAGAGTAACCTAGATAAAGTGGATCAGAGATTAAAACAGAAGAAGAACTAGCAGGGGATCGAGGAGGGGGGGGGAGGGTGGAGGGGGGGTCAGGGGATCAGACCGGAATAAATCATAACATAGGACCTAAACAACCGGTGAAATGTGGGTGCCTACACCTCTGCCCAACGATTCTGGGAAATAGGGATATTATGATATGTTATCTACAATCCTTCTCCAGCTTACCCCTGCTCTGTTAGGCTTCAAATGATTACAATTCAAAATAATCTGCATTGTTTACTATTCCAATGTGTTTAGGTTCCGTACAGTCAACTTCACGTACATGGTAACAGTTTGATTTTTACAGCGCCCTTATTACGTAGCAGTAAAGGCGGTTGTTGTATTTCTATTGACGTACGTTTGACCGCACTACATCACATTATTATGCGTCTCCTGTCGCCTGTGCGTGTCCGGACAAATCCTTAGTAAGTATAACATGTTGGGACTTAGCCTTTTTACGGGTTTATGTTGTAGTATTTTACTTTCGTATAGAATAAGTAAATATAGGGTGATATTTATGTAGATGGTTACAAGAGTAGGGGAAGGCCAAAGGAACGATGAATGGACTGTGTGGAAGATGATATGGTTAGAAAGGGGGTGACTACCGAGATGACGACTGATAGAGAAATAGAAGAAAAAGACATGTTGCGTCGACTACAAATAAATTGAGAAAAGGACTGGAGAATTATGATGATGAGGGTGATATGGATTGAAAGATCTTAAAAAAACGACTCAACAATATACTTCGAAAAAGCCACTAGAGGTATAAAAATAAATCTACTTCACATAATCAGCCTATAATGTCCCCACTGCTAAGACACAGGCCTCCTCTCTGTGAGAAAGACTGGGCCGTAATCTACCACGCGGGCCCAGTGCGGGTTGGTAGATGTCACATAATTATCTTCGAATTGTTTGTTCTAGGACAGTTTTGCTCGCGATGATTAAATCTACATCATCAGTTGCAAGGTATTCACAAACATTAAAAGACCAAAACGGTGAAGGACCAGATTTTATTTAATTAATTTATCTGTCATGGCTTCTTTTTTAATTATTATTTACTTATTGTGGTATAGTAATTTTATTCTAGGTCCATCGTTTTCACTTATAATTAACGTATACAAAATATTGTAAAACATTATAAAAGAGTAATGGTGGAGTTTCTTGCCCATTCTCTCTATACGAAGACTACCTTTTGAAAGGGTTGACGTTCAAAAGTGCCTTTAATGTGACTAGTTGTAATAAATGCTTTTAAGTTTGACCTTCATTTTCCCTAAGAGACAGACTCAAACGACGAATAAACCACAAGTACCACCCATAACCAGTAAACAATCAAGCAGTAATTATTATGCTGTTTTGCACAGACAAAACACATAATTATCCGGGCCACAATTGCTTATCAGTATAAGTGCTGGTGTAATTCGCGAGTGCATCATTAAGTAGATTGATAACGTTATGATAATCTCCGTAATAAGAGTAAATGACGTAATTCACACACCCACCTGGTTAATGTGGCGCCGTTTTAATTAAGTATGTTCAAAATCAGGAGGGGAATTAATAGGCGGTTAAAAACAAATTCTAAACATTGATCACAATTAGAAAACCCACAATTTTTTTTTTGTTTAGCTTGTATTGTCCCACTGCTGGGCAAAGACCCCCAAGTCCTTCCAGGAACTTTTTCCCGCGCCAGGTGTACACGTCCAGGTCACCACCACTTACTGGGCGTATTATATAGTACTGTGATCACTTAAATCCAAATTGAGAAATGTTCTTTTACATAATTAGCTTATAATGTTCCCACTGCTGGGACACAGGCCTTCACTCGGTGAGAGGGAGTGGGCCGTAATCCACTATGTGGGCCTAGTGCGGGTTGGTCGAAATATCCCTAATGCATTCCAAATTGAGTTTATGATATTGACACAATCAAATTATTGTGTTACTACCATACAAGGCTAGGTTACTAGATACCCGAAAGCCGTTTGATATTCAAAATTAGCCACAATCAGTCAAGACAATTGTTTCCGATAAAAATAAGACACTGGGCTGATCTAATCAGGACCAAGGACGCTCACAGAATCTACAACAGCCGACCTTTTCTGTAAAAATCTCACCTTGAAAACTAAGGTGAAGTGAGCTGTCAATAGTGTTGATCCCTAACATCAGGAGGAAGACAGCTCATTTCAAACTCACTTTACCTAAGTTTTCAGTATATTTTGTAAAAATCTCACCGTTCCCACACTCACCAGTTATCTTCATCATAAGTCATTAGTGCCTGTGTCTACTACTAGTGATCCCAAGCGCTACAGCTGAGTATGAGGTCCTGAGTTTGATTCCCATGTCGGGCTGTGTAGGCAGATGATGATCAACGATATAATACTCTAGCACCCTCTTTGGCTTTACAAAGAAGGCTGTTTTTGCACTCTTCAAACCCATCTATCATCATTCACCATTTTCTCCTGCAGATAACGATCTCCTACCAATACACCACCGAGCTAAATCATGGCAGACTGTATATTGAACGTTTACTTATCTGCCCATAACTTCGCGGCCTGAACCTCCAGGATTCTTGGCTGAACGCCAGTTCATCTGTTATGCTGACCTATAAACAGTTCTCTACAGCCAGCTATATTTTGTTAAGTCATCCCGCAGTTCGATGACTTTTAGTTGGCCGGGTCAAGATTTTGTCGATGAAGAATGGAAGTTTGTGTTTATGTCAGAAAATGGTCTGGAGATGTGTTGTTGATAGCATGTTATGGGATTATGTGGAGAGTTTTGTGTTGTTTTGATCCTTAATAGGATTGTAGTGTTATGTATCTTAAGCCCAAATTTTGCAATCGTCAGGTAACTTTTATTTGAGGAATACAAATTGTAGCTTATGTATAGAACATATATGTATATCAAACTGCAATGTTCATCTTCAGATAAAAGTTACATACCTGACGATTGAAATATCAGCCTCTAGTTGATGATACCTACTAACGAATGAAGCACAAATATCTCCAATGAAGTTGTTTATTTACATAGCACGGTCTACATCGAACTAAGAGAAAGAATCAGGATAATACAGCGTTTAATTTTTTTCTTTACTTCACACAGAAATACATTTAAGTATAGGACTCGTATACATCCAACCCGTACTTTGCTCGTGTGGTGGATTACGGCCCACCTCCTCTCCCAGAGAGGACGCCTCTATCTCAGCGATTCATTCCGGTCTGATCCCTGATTATTTCCTCTAATCACCTGGTTCATTTTAGTTCGAGGTGATTTTGTTATCCTAGGTGAACACTGAACACAGAAAAATGGGCTTCTTAAAAAAGAAATAAAATGTGTTTATTTCCTGTAAATATGACGCAGATAAAGGATACAAGAAAATAAAAAGTTGGGGAAAAATATGCGTCACAACCAAGTAAAACGGCCATCGACCTTATGAAAGACTGTACCCCAGCGCTAGTTTTCAGCGACAGCCGGCTGAAAGACAAAAGTAAGAACAAAATAAAATAAATACACAATACACAATACCTTGTTCTAAATCTATATAAAAAAACAAAGTCGAGTTAGTTACACCATTTAGGTATAACTCAAGAACGGCTGGACCGATTTTTACGATCTTTGATTTGTTGGATTTTTCTCCGTCCCGAATAGTAGAATAACTATTAAAACATGAGAAAAAAACACTGATGATTAATTTTCTCATACATTCGTTCTTATTGATTCTGAGGCGGCACGAAGTTCGCCGATTCAGCTAGTGTTTGAATAAACACAATATTAATTATTTTACATCCGTTACCGTTGCCTAAATAACCCTATCACTGACCAAGTGAAAGCGACAGAATGACAAAATATACTGCCTTTTTACCTATCAGAAAACACACAAATACACCAACTTTAATATCACTTAGCGCCACAAAAAGGGCGTAAATTGTGGCATAACCATTAACGCTTGCCGGAGTTTGGTCGCAAAAACTTGGCTTCTATTACAGTGGTCATGTGACACTTGAAGACCACGACCCACGCCTCTAATCCTGTCTGTGACATGTCGGCAAAAAATATCTAGCCACCGAACTATTAAGGTCGCGAACACTTGATAGGGATCTTACTATGAGTGTAGGAAGTCGGAAAATGGTCACAGAAGCGAGATTCGAGGGTTGGGTTAGAGATTCGAGGGTCGGGTTAGACTAAAGGACGTTTTTGGTGAACTTTTTCAGCATTTTGTGATGTTCATTTCGAGGAAATTATGAATGGCTACCGATTGACTTCTGATTGACGAATGGTTCTAGTGCCAGTTTTGACTCAACAATCTTTACTGTCACTGATTTTGGTCCGAATAATTTTGTATTGTAAGTTCAACCGTCGAACCGTCGCAGATTATTTTCATCATCAGCCATTCCGTTGCCTAGCACTCTCATCCAGCTGCTACCGCACCACTAACATCGTCGCTCTAGTTATCCTGAGCCTGATTGCTATGAAAGACAAAATTACGTTATTTCTTACTAGCTGCGCCCCGCAGTTTCACCCGCATACGTCTCGATCCCGTGGGAATATCGAGATAAAAGTATCCTATGTCCTATCCAGGTAATGGTCTAGCCATGTGTATAAATTTTATCCAAATCAGATCAGCTGGTTTAGTGTGAAAAAGTAACAACAAAACATACAAAATACTCGTATATCTCTTTATAATATTAGTTTAGATTTCGATTTTAGGTATTGTATTAAAACGGAAATTGCTAACGTACTGTAAATTATGTCCCGAAAATACACATTCTATGACCAATGACCAATGAACTGTGACAGGGGTATATATAGGTATGAGTATCTATAAAATGGGTCTACGTAACGTGTGGGTGTATACATGTAACACAGGAATACCTAGGAATTTATTAGGTACTTCACAAGAAGCCCCAAGTAAAGACGGCGGCCAGCCATGCGTGCAGCGTCAGAGCTATTATAATAGGTAACCCTTGTGTTCATGAAGCCTGAATCATTGAAATCAAAAATTTACCATGTATACGAGAAAGAAAGCAACTTGCCAGTGTAAACTGTGCAGCAAAAATTATAAAGGGTAAAAAATAAAATGAGGGTGTGTGCTTATGAGCAGAGTATGTGCGTTTCAGCGTCACCTATCCGACCGTGACGGTTCAGTTTCGTTTTCAATTCAAAATTCTTAAACATACAATTTAATATTTATTTATTTATTAAAACTTTATGCACAAGTAAAAGAAATACTGTACAAAGGCGGACTTAATGCCTGAGGCATTTTCTACCAGTCAACCTTAGGATGATGCAGAGACAAAATATGGCAGGTGCAACATACGAGACAAATAGCTAGGAAATGACTATAAAATACAAGAATTAAATAATTAACAAGAAGAAACCAGACGAATGACCAGAATATCAGACGTAACTCGCAGAAGTTTTCTTATTTATAAGTGAAAATGCGGCCTTCACGTGTAGCCTGACTATCTCTACGAAGAATTGACTTATTATCTCTTTCAAGTGACATTTTTATTCATTCACTAGCTGTGCCCGCGACTTCGTTCGCGTGGATGTCGGAAAACAATAGGTAATGTGTCGCTTAGGAAAGGTGTAATTGCCACTCCTTCATTGAAAAGGAAGAATCATCAGATCTTGCCTGGTAACGCTTTCCTTACCTAGGGTTCGCTACCACGGCCCTTTCGACTGCAATCACTGCGTCTTCATGGTTCATAATGACAATGCGACGAAGTGTCACTTTGATTTTTGAGAATAAATTAAAATAAAAGTGCCTGCTCGAGGCTGATTATCTAACCAAACAGCTATAATTATGTCCATTTTATTTTGCGTCTGTCTTAGAATACCAACTTGTAAAATCATATCACCATTTTATCTAAAGTATATCTGAGATTTGTAGGTGAAGTTTGAAGTTAGTTTTTCTAAGTCTTGTTTTCTTCTCTGTGGTAAATTTAGAATTTCTTAACTTGGTATTGAAGATATCATATATACCTACCAATATTATGCCTTATAAAGCATCGAGACATATAGATGATAAAAGGAAGAATACATTAATGGTAAGAGCTTCTACATAAAGTTGCCCGTGTAAAAAGCAACCCATTAAACTTTGGTTATATTTGACACCGGCCGCCATTTAAACTACGAAGATGAAACCCATGAAAACTTTAGACATGATTTTGATTTAGACCTTATACTGCCGAAAACCAGAAAAAAAATTGTAAATATAATTACAAAAAAATATAACCGACTTCCATAAAAAACCCTACAAAGTGCAAAATAACCTTAGTTTGGGAAGACGTTGCGCGTTGGCAAGAAATTACAGACTTCTGAAACCAAAGGTCTATTATTCTTTGAAGTGTGTTTTTAAGTCGGTTGTATTTTATTTTATTTCACACAAAGTCGTGTAAGTTTATATTGAAAACCATGAAAACGACACACATGATAAAAAAAGAAAAAGAAAATTGCAGCCGCCATCTTCGATTTTCATTTTGACGTCACAATCGGCTTCAGCACTCTCGAAAACCATGAAAACGACACACACTACGAATTTTTCGATTTGCAGCCGCCATCTTGGACTTTCATTTTAACCAGTACTGAAACGGTTTACTAACAGTCGATTGGTCCATGAACCGTTGGTCAACACCATTAACTTTTCATCCAAAGGACTTGTGACCCACGAACGTTTCCCCAACAGAACTCTACGTCAGTGAATGCTTAACCAACAGAATGTTTTGACCAATAACTTTTCACCCAAAGAACATTTGACCCATGTCAAATAGAACTAAGGATGCAAGGGCGAGCGAAGCGAGCTCGGGACTTGGGGCACCCCGACTCGGACAGGTAGGGTTCGAAGGGATGATGGCGGCTCAAGTGAGCGAGCAAAGCGAGCAAAGGGCACCCCGAGGTTAAGCTTGGTTAGGTTACTTTATACGATTTTCACAGAAATAAAGGACTACGTCTTATTATTATTTTACTTCCACCTTTCCCGGCGTCTGTTGGCCTTGTTCCTTGGGTGAAAAGTTATTGGTCAAAAAATTCTGTGGGTAAAGCATTCACTGACGTAGAGTTATGTTGGCAAAACGTACGTGGGTGAAAAGTCTTTTGGAAAAAAGTTAATGGTTTAAAGATAATGTTCACCAACGGTTCATGGGCCAATCGACGGTGGGTAAGCCGTTACAGTTTCATTTTAACCTCACTATTGGTTTCAGCACTCTCAAAAACCAATAAATAAAAAAAAATGCAACCTCCGTCTTGGATTTTCGTTTTGACCTGCCTATCGGCTTCAGCACCTTTGAAATCTATGAAAACGACATCCATGACAAAAAATCAAAACAAAATTGCAGCCGCCATCTTGAATTTTCATTTTGACCTGACTATCGGCTTCAGCACCCTCGAAAACTATCAAAACGACACCCATGACAAAACATTTTAAAAAAATGGAGCCGCCATCTTGGGTTTTCATTTTGACCTGACTATCGACTTCAGCACCCTCAAAAACCATGAAAACGACAAACATGATAAAAAAAAATTGCAGCCACCATCTTGGATTTTCATTTTGACCTGACTCTCGACTTCAGCACCCTCGAAAACCATGAAAACGACACCCATGACGAAAAAGTTAAAAATTTAGGCAACCGCCATCTTTGATTTTCTTTTTGACCTCACTTACCGGGGTCAGGATCCTCGAAAACCATGAAAAATAGCTCTCTCTCTCTCTGTGTGTGTGTGTCTCTATCTACCTATTACTTTGAAAAATGAGGCATAACGCTTTTTCGTTATTTGACGATTTCTCCCTTAGAACTCCTACCGCAAGCTCCATATAAGAACTTCGTTAAAAAACGCTCTGCGTTACTCAACTTTCTATATCAATAATTATCTAACTTCTTTATCGCTCAGAACACCACATTAATTATTATTATCTTACATTATCCTCACTTTTTGTTTAAAATTATTTTAGCGCCACAGGCGCCACTAAATAAACCATCAATGGAAAGCGATTTTGTTTAATATTATAATCATTATCATTACTTTTTAAAATAATATAGACATAAGTAGGTATCTGTGTTATTTCGTCATTTAAGTAAGCATAAACTAATAGGACGTGATTATTCACATCACAACAACAATATGTTTTCGTTAGTAGGTACTATATCGCGCCAATAGATGTCGTTACGTGTTACTAAAAAACGTAAAAAGTTGTTCTAGAATACTTTAAATTGATTATATCTTTTGATAGAGTGAACCGATTGCGATGAAATAAAAACTAATCACTGCTCCGAGTTCTACACCATATTTGAGTATAAAAAGTAACCGTATTGGTTTGGTACTTTTTACGTTGACCCTGTTCAAATCAATAATCTGTCACATCCAAACAGACAAACAGACAAACCGACAAACCGACAAACCGACAAACAGACAAACAGACAAAAATTCCAAAAATTTATGAAATGGCATCTGTTGGTTATCCTTTAACACCCCAACTATTTTTTTTGGAAATATTTTCAATGTACAGAAACGTCTCGTCTACAGATTTATTATATGTATAGATGATATCGTAGAAATCTTTCTATACATCCTGTTATTTTATCTTTCGTTTCTTCCGATTCTCCCGTCCTGAAAGTATATTAACTATAAGTAAATGCTTTCAATAGCATGCACAGAATATTTTTAAACCTAAACATGTATAATAACCCACAAAAGCACAAAAGATAAATAGCCCACAAAAATCAACACGCGGATGAAGTCACAGGCAAAAGCTAGTGTTTAAATAATAATGGCTAGAATTAGGCGCTCCTTGAAATAGAAGTAGGGCTTCTAATACAAGCCGCTCCTAATTCAATCGGAATCAATCGACCCAGCTCCGAGTTTTGTAGTAGCACATAGGCACAAACAGACACTTCCAGGTCACCGCTCGACGTACAGACAGCGAAACAGTTAGGTATACAAGGAACGAGCGAACTATGCGGGCTATAATAATCGGCTTTTAATGATTTGGATATCGTTGCGCTCAAACTGAACTAAATTTGGGTTAGTGCTCTATTAATCAGGTCTTGCCAAAGGGTATCGTGTTACCCAGTAACTGGTTTGTGGGGACCAGATTGGCAGTTGCTCCATGTAAAGTACTAGTGTTCAACTGCATTCGGTTAGACTCATCATGATGATTTTGTTAGTAGATGGTGAACAAGGTAAAAACAAGAGATTTACAACAATTTTCATATTAGTTTGTAATAATCTTTAATTAAGACCCGCATTTAGGAGCCTTGTCAAAAACTCGACTACTTATCACATGCATTACATTGTAGGTATAATAGACTGAAAGTAGTTGCAAGTTAGCTGCCTGCACATTAATATCTTTTATTGACTGTACTAACTAGTTATTTCGAACTAGTGTGTCGCGAATACCGAGTACATTGACTTCTAACCATTAATGCTAACTGAAATAACTATAAACTATCGTTTAATTGGAAACTATGGATATTGTTTTCGATAACTGAGAATGTATTTTGTCTGCAAACATTATTAAGGAAATGAGATGAGTAGTTTAAGGCTCAGTCATGATTTGAGTCCATCTTAGTATCACATAATCTGTCAGTTTTAGATCGAGATTTATTACTACTTTTTTTTTACTGAACGTCGTTCAATAATACGAGTCTAAGCATGATTTAGTGTACATTTAATATAAGTAAGATGCACTGTAACAGTGTGTACGCACTCGTCATCGTCATAATCAACGTATAATGTCCCACACAGGGACACAGGCCTCCTCTCTAATAGAGGGACTGGGCCGTAATCCATCACGCGGTCCCAGTGCGGGTTGGTAGATGTCACATGTCTTCGATTTTTTGGTTCTAGGACATGCCGGTTTCCTCACGATGTTTTCCTTCACCGTTTTGAAAGCAGTGGTGATGAAATAATGTAAGTACCTACATATAACAAAGCGCTTGTCTGGGTTTGACCTACAACTCGTCGTTGCCGTAACCACCGGGCCACTACTGTTCACCGCTCACGGAAATACACGCAACATACAATTTAAAACAATTACCTAAGTCCAGACTTTTTTCATATTTTGAAAAATACTTACGATTTTCTTACTTTTAAGAAAACCGAAGACATTTCATCCCAACCAAAGATAATTCAAGGAGTTGAAAACGTATTTTTTATCATGAAATCTTGAAGACTTCCACTCTTCCAAGCATCCATCAGATAAGGCTATCTTTTAACTTTTCTTATGAGCTGATTTTTCAATCATCTGATAACTTTATTCGAGGAATAATTTTGAAATTTTGACAGTTCTTTCATACAAAAACTGTCAGACGTTAATTTTATTCCACGAATAAGAATTATCTGGCAATTCAAAATGCACTCAGTAGATTAAAATTCTTGTCAGTTCTCGTTAGTAAAACGCCCCACTGTGACATCGACTTGTGAAAATTAACAAGTACTTGTCACAATTCCTCTGAGACGAAGACATTTTGAATCTCATAAATGTCACTGAAAACCTGGGTACAAAGTACAGACGCCAGCACATCAAGCTACTACAATCTGTCAAATTTCATTAATAGTTTTTCAACTTTATCGCTAAAGTATAAGGTTCAAAGTTGGGAAAATTTGACAGTTTCGGGTAGCTTGGTGTGCTGGCGTTTGTACACAAATATTCTTCAGTTAAATAAGTTATCTGACTATTGAAAAATCAGCCCTTAGTAAAATAAAAACGTAATAGGCCGTTATTGTGAGTCAAATAAATTAAACATCACCAAATGAACAGAGTATGTAAAGACTACCTTCAATCAGGCCCCAACACCCGCCATGAATTTTTGCCAACGAAAAATCAAAAAAAAAGTGCGCGCGCTTTCGCACACCTGCCGAAAATCACTGACCCATTTCCATTCACCTCCAATCAACATCCTACTGCATTTCTGATTACAGTTAATTTAAATATTGGAAAAACTTAATTTAAATCTGTTTGATAATACTCCCGCGCTGTCATCCGAATAATAAACGAACACAGATATCGGATCGCATATTTTCATCGGCTTAAATATTTTTCTTTATAATCTGTGGTGGTGCCACAGATAATTAAACACGCGTTACGGCTGAGCGAGCGATGCGAATATGGAAATCTGCGTTGGTGAGTGTAATGGTGCCTCTACAAGTTTGCCTAACGAGGTTGGTATTGCGGTAGGCCCTGTTGGTTGGGTTGGGTTAGAGGGGGGAAAGGGAAAATAGATTTCCTTTTTCCTGTTCACCGTTCTTTCCAGAAAAAACTCGAGCTTAAATTGTATCACACTCCCCTGTGGGTTTTATGAAACAATTTGTTGGTAAACTAATTTTAACTTAAACCTAAGACGACACTTTATCCAAGGGATTTTCCTTCCTTCTCGTTGGACCCTTGTATATTTCCTTTCCCAGTTCCTCATTTGCTGTTATGTTGTCGATACATGCAGCCAATGTGTGGAGGATGCGTTATAATTACGTATGCACAAGCAAATGCTTTTTAGAAATTCATAGAGAATGTTATCAGCTGAATATCATCATGTGGCGTGAGGCGGATTATTGTTATTTTGTTGCTAGTATTTTTACGTACTAGAAAATATGTTACGAAAAGTAGGTAGGTAGGTATCCAACTACTTACCTAAATTTCACAAATAAAAGCACTTTTATTTGAAAGTTACAATTACTTATTTATGTTAAGAAATAAAAATTATTTAAAAAAAAACCAGTGGCACGCCGGGAGTGCCGATGGAAGTAAAAACAATAATTAGTGTGTATTTTCTGAATCATCTTATAAAAAAAACACAAACTGAATACTTTGCCATCACTCACTGATATATCGGATATACATTAAAACCGAGGACAGCAAAACACATCCGAAGCGGTGTCACTGGTAACAGTGTTGCGAGTTCACTTATTTTTTCCCATCTCGAAAAACGCCCAACGCGCCTATAGAAGTTTTCACTTCAAAAACCACCCTCGCTTGCTGCTAACTTCGTAGGTAGCTCTAGGATAATTTAAAAATAGGTTGATCGGTCACACTGACCTGTATTTATACACTTGTTTAATAGAAGTCAGTGGTCGGTCATAATGTTAAACTTTTTGCTGATGATTATTGTAGAATCGCAATATCACTGGCCATTTGCGGTCAAAAAAGTTGTGTGATGCCATTACAGTTCATTCTTATTTTTTTCATTTTCAGAAAAGTAAATGGCCTTCCCATTTTTTTTCAAGCAGATCAGCCAGTTCAATGAAATTTAATTAAATGGAAACTTTTTAGTAGATATAATTCTTTCATCGTTATTTATTGTAAACACTGACCTCTAAATACAGGTCAGTGATTGTATAGAACCCACGGAGTAAAAACAAAGATAGAACCAGTATATAACAGTGTGACAAGAACAATATTAACACCACCTAAATTCACACATTCTGCTACAACAAGCATGATTACACCAAATATGTGCCCAATTTCTAAATGATGTGGCCACTGACCATCCAATACCTACGCATCCACACTCATCCGTAAACATCCAACAATCAAATTACTGCCTCCATTTGATTTCGCCTCATCATCCCCGGCTTTCGAGTTCAATTCGGTATGTATAATATTATACTTGGTTACTCATTTGAAAATGCATGCCTCATGAATTAATTATAATCGATTTGAACGCTTTATTGGGGTGAGAATATTTTTCACTTTATTTTGATAGTGTTGTTGTATTTGGGTAGTACAGGTTTTTTTATTTAACTTCTTGTTCTAAAGGACTACGAAAGAAATAAATTGATGAGCACAATGCCTTTTATAATGAAAGGTAACTCTGATTTTGAAACACAATATCTAGTTTTAAAACATACCGTCAAACGGGTTGAATAGGGATGCAGGGATGAATCAGGACGAAACATTAAAAGGGATTTTACCATTGAAATAATATAGTTTGTTACCAAAAAACGGACTCTTATGTGTATACTGTAGGTATTATTATTAACGATTAAGTGCCCTTGTTGACAACAAACTATATTATTTCAACGTTAAAATCCATTTTATTGTTTCATCCCGATTCAGTCCCTGCATCTCTATCCACCCGATTTGTAGGTAATTCATTTTTATCTAAAAGTGATTACCAATATACAGAAATAAATACCTATGATTTATGGTAGGTTCTTTTTAATGCATTTTATGAGTTACGAATTTAATCAAAATGCAACTCCAGGAATGTAGGTCTTCTCCTTAAAAGTGATTCAATATTGCCTCCTTACGGACTAAAATATTGACCTGGACTCGAATAAAAACATCCCACGATACCACAGCCCAATTCACATAAATTGGGATCTACATTAAATGCATCGTGTCATTTCAAGCATTGCAAATGCAGCATTGTGTACCAGAGTTGCATAACCCTCTTGAAGCTAAACTAATTTCATACAATACCTACATTTTACTATTTTTCATTTTCAGTACTTTTGCACAGTTTATTTCCTCGGGGAGTGCATTCATTAGATAAAAACTATTTTGTGCTGTCAAGCGAAGGGTCATTGTGACATTTGCAGGTTAAATGTCAAACATGTAACAATCTTTTTTTGGAGTAACTTTCGAGAAGCTAAATATGCAATATCTTTCTTAATATATAAAGGGTAGCAGGGACATTAACGCGAAACCTGGCTCCGTACATTATTTTGGACCCGCCTGCGTTGAAATTTGTCGTCGGATATTACAAAAAAAAAATATTCCATAATTTTTGACCGCTCGATGTTCGTACAAGCTGACCTTTGAAACCACCCAACTGATTTCAAATAAACTTTGTGAATGTGTATGGTTGGTTTCAGCAAATAGATGGGATTGTTTAGGACCCGATAGATAGCGCTGTTGTCGAGATGTAAATTAATTACGAAATCCACGCGGACGCAGTCGCGGACCAAGTGCTAGATTGTTTTTATATTTTAATTTTTTTGGAACGAAGTTCTTTAACGGATCTTGCGGTTCTTCTCTTCTTGTTCTCACACGGTCTATATTCATTTTCATTTCTACTTTCGCACATCATTCTGCCATCAGCGACAGTATACACACACACATAAAGAACAATTTTCTCAAGGAAGAAGCTGTACTTAATACCTTTGTACTCATAAGTAATATACCAATTCCTATTTTTCCAAATTATTTTACTGTGTGTACATATCTAAATAACGTACCTACATGCATAAATAAATAAAAGGTTTTTTTTTTTACATAAAAATAACTTATCAACCTATCAAATTGACATTTCATACAACGCGGCAACGCCATCGTTATGACATCCACGGTTCAAGGTAGGACAACACCACAGACCGTAAAATTGCTGACAAAAAAGTGCAAACGTACCTAAATCAATAATAGAAATCGTAACCTTTTGAGGAAGGCATTTAATATGGGATTCGGCATTTTTACTGGTGATCCTTCATCATAAAAAAAAACTAAATCGTTTAAAAAAATATATTTGAAAAAAACTGTGGATCCGATAAACAGCAAGTAAATAAAATGTCGCTCAATATTAAAGTATCAGTAAGAACATTACGTCAACTGCAGAAGGTACTACTGCTGTAGGTAGGTATTATTTCGGTAGATAACCAATTACTGCTAAATACAATAACGAATCAAAAGCAAAATAAAAGACCACTAACACTACAGTCATTTCAAAAAATCTTAATTCCTCTAAAGAACATAAGAACTCCGACCTCTCCCATCCATCATCGACCCATGAAACAAGAACAAACCCAAAAACAATAAAAGAAAATATAAATTACAACCAAAAACAAACTAGAAACAATCGTTCCCATATAAAGAGCCCAATTAACTTCCACCGCGCCAAGTCGCCATTCCGGGCGCCTTCCAAATTTGAATTTGTATGAGCCACAGATTATAAAATAAAACAGATAGGCCGAAACCAGTTGTTTGGCTGTTTCATACAGGAACAAATTCGGGTGACAACGAAAAGCGGGAACAAGTAACAACGACGGGCTCGAATATGTGAATGAACTCACGATGCATGGAAAACTGTAAAAAAAATGGTATTTTTCGGTGGCGGAAATTGTTTGTGTTTTTGCACGAAAGTTTGGGGCACATTATGGCACGAGCCTTAAATCGGTTGAATGCCGTAATTGCAGAAACAATTAAAAAGCCATTGTCTATAGCGTGGATCCACGTTCTAAGGGTTTAATACCATAACAGGTAAATTGACATTATTAAACCCGAATGTCCTGGGTAGAAAGACAGAATTCAGTTACCTATATTTATAAACATGCCATGTATCAAATCAGTACCATATTTGTAAGACTAAATTATAAGTAATTATCTATTTTCACAAATATTACCTTAAAGAAAACTAACACAGATTTTGGACTACAACGATCAAAGAATCGTCAGATCTCTTCAGTTTCTTATCTAAGACATATAACCCGACGGATTTACGAAGGTAGCCGTATTCCTCCGTCCGTAATGGGCAGTGCGTGCAAGCGGCTGCGGTCGCGATCGATCGCCCGTCGCAGTGCGGCAACACGCGATTTCCTCAACAGCTGATTTCCAAACACGCTCATTGGCCGGCTTATGGCCCACCATTATAATGCAATTTGTGGTCTATTCTTTTTTTAAGTTTTTCACCGCGCGAAGAATTGAAGTGTTCGATTTTTTAATACAACTGTTTCATTGATGTTTGACGTATCACTGTAAATATTTATTTAGTTGTTTTCTAAAAAATTAAGCTCATAGACAAAAAAAAAACCTAATAGAGGTCTCTTCTTGTGTCTATTGCTAAATATCTTGGCAAGCTCGATGACCAACACATAATCAGCCTATAAAGTTCCCACTGCTGGGACACAGGCCTCCTCTCAGCGAGAGGCAGTGGGCCATAATCCACCACGCGAGCCCAGCGCGGGTTGGTAGATGTCACATGTCTTCTAATTTTTAATTTGAGGACATGCCGGTTTCCTCACGATGTTTTCCTTCACCGTTACCAACACCATAACCAACACGCTAAGGCAAATTGATGTTTGCTCTTAATAAATTCTGCTGCCCAATTTTATTCACTTATCCATTAGACACTTACAAAAATACTTATATTACAATAATGTAGTTTTAAGTGGAGAATATATCATCACCTTCCTAACCTAGTCACATGTTACTTGTCGGCGCAACACGTTTTCTTTTTCCATCTCTCCCTTTTAAAGTCCCTTAATCTATGAGTATAATATTAAAGTTGTCAGAACTAAATATAAAATTCTGACAGGTATAATGCATTTGGAAAACCTTCGCTCACACTGTTAACTACGATTTAAAAATGGATGAAAAGAGTGAAATGCGTTTTTCGTCAAAACTCGCTCGCAACGGAATTCTAAAGAAATGAAATGTGTTTTTCAACGTGGTTTTTTTATTTGAATGCATCGCTCACAATTTTCCCTCTACAAACACTTTCATTTGTACACTAGAATTCTGTTTCACGTGTGTTTTTAGTCACACTAATCACAAATAGAAACATGCCTCATGATTTATTAGGTTTTGTTTACTCACTACAATGCCTCTTTTAACGCCATTCTACCGTGGTTTTTGCCAATATTCTCCAGCACTATAATTGCATAACACTTTCAATCACAATTCGAATAATTTTGAAGGATATTGCTAATCCATTGCTTCACATGTTCGAAAAATTTGTCTGTTCAGCAACGTAAATAACGCAATGAATGTTGGTAACACATTGACTGCCAGACAACAGACACAATAGAAAATCTATTGTTCGCGGTCACCATTTGACCACGTGGCAGCGAATGTGTTAAACTGTCGAAATGAAAGCTATTTAAGCAAGCAACTCCTACTGCAATGACAGTCCATGTGCCCTCAGCCCACTCTCAGTTACCATACAATCAGGGATTTACTCCGCCTATTTAGTCACCACAATTAAACAACTGTTGTTCTGCCCATCGTAAATTCACCTGATGTCCTTAACTTTGGATTTTTTAACAACATTGAAGGTTGAACTACAACATTTTCTAGTGCTAGCCGAAAACTCTTTTACCAAAGTCACATAATTTATGACACTAAAGGTACTTACTAAAGGCTTTTTGGTTCCACTTCATCTTCACAAATATAGGTAATCCAATCGAACTAAAAATGTTTGGGAACCATTAACCTTTTCAAGCCATTGGCTGATTAACTTTCGCGACATTACCTGTTAGGCACTACATTTGTGTTTGACTAAAAAAGTAATAGTCCTGTTATGTAGGAGACAGGTAAGACCCCTTGATATGAAGGTAATCTACTGGCATAACTTCAACATGTTAAGGCAGGTCGAGAAAGAATAATGGAGATTAACAGGACTACTCCTGTCCAAATTTACCCACGTAAATTCATCTGCCATAAAGTCTTTTCCCAACGTTGTTGGGGTCGGCTTACAATCTAACCAGAGGGGTAATTCTCGTAATTTTAAGAACATTCACTGTCTGATCTTAGTCTCTGTCAAAAATACCACTAATTTTCTTAAATTTTTGACATTTGATTGTAGCCGAGATGAGACTACGATTAGACTTTGAACGTTTTAAATTACGAGAATTGACCTTCAGATGTAGCTGAATACCAGAATTTAACATAGAGCGACTGCCTATCTGACGTCCACAACTCTGTTACTCAATAACAGACTGGTTTTCAGACGTTTGGGCTTCTAAATACCCGTAACCACTGTCTCTCGTAGATAAAATTGAATAAGAAAGGTTTCAAAACAAGAAGAACTAGCGGGGTTCGAGGAGGGGGGTGGAGGGGGGACTCAGGGGATCAGACCGGAACAAATCCAAAAATGTATGTAAGAATGGCAGCCGGGACGTGCTTTCCGACGCCTAGCGGTGTATAATGATAGTCACCCATCCACTGAACTACCCATGCGTTGCATCGTTCCGTGTGGCAGTTATTATTTAACTACCAGCCCCTAGAACCCAAAATGATCAATTTGCAAAAATCTGACGTAAGATAAGAGTAACATTAAATCATAATATTTTTAATATGTAACATAGGAACTTTTATTCGCACCTAAGGGAACCTAACCCTAAAGCGCTAATGATATCTACCGCTACTTCACACAGCCGCTCCACTTTTTACGTCTCGAGGCAGAATCCCTCAGAATAAATGATAACGTTTCCTATTCAAGTTAACAACTCCTGTAAGTGTATGAACATTAAGGGTTATTTAGAGGACTTTAACTTCATACTTTTCCACGTAAATCCAGTAGTAAGGGCTTTTAGAGTCGAGAATGATGGCCTTGATTACTAGGACCCAAAGTGTGTAACTCACTTTCATTTACAATTCGAGGGTTTTCAAGAAAATTTAATCCATTGCTTCATAGGATTGAAAAATTCATCAGCTTAACAACGTCAATAGCACAATGAACGTGGGTAAACTGGCAAAATTAAACTCATTGCGATGGATTGCCATTACATATGTGTTACCCCGCAGATCATGTTTCGACGTAGTGTAAAATACGACGCGGTCCAGCAAAAGGCAACTAGCATACTGGACTGTGTGTCATGAAAAATTTGTTCAAGTCATAAATAGGTAAATAATATTTTACATAGAAAAATAAACTTTATATAAACATAACATCACGTCAAGAAATTCCTAATGGAAAAAAACAAACACTTTACCCTACCTGGGAATCGAACTACCTCATGCTCAGCAATAGCTACATCAACGAGGCACTCCAAAATTAAAATTTATCACATTGATTTTAACCAGGCTTTATTGATTTTAACTTTTTTTAGATTTCGACTCAACAATCTACTCGTATTTCGAACGTCGTGGGGGGGTAGAGGAGATGGCTCAGGGGATCAGACCGGAATAAATCGCCGTATTCGGTCGTATACCTCCGCCAAAAAGTTTGAAGCTCAATATACGACGAGCTAAATACTGCTAACTCGATACCTACGCACCATTAGACAGCCGTCTCCCTCTATTGAGCCTCGTAGCGTGAGCAACGGGCTTTCTTGTGTTAATGGACTTCACAAAGTATATTCTTATTATGTAAAATATAAGAAACATATATTTTACAATTATGTTTGTAGAGTTTTTGTGTGTGTTTGAACGCACTAAATCTCTGGAACTGCCAGTCGGATTTCAAAAATATTTTTTTGGATTTGATAGCCCAAACCTTGTGAAAGGCTATAGGCTATTTAACATCACACTAGGACTCTTAGGAGCCGGGAAAAGATAAAAAAAGTAAGAAAGAACGCTAAGCGAAAACGAAGTAATAGTGCGGGGAGGCGATGCGATGCGACGGGGTGGTTCGGGGGAACAAGAAATTTTAGGCGGACGAAGTCGCGGGCAGAAGCTAGTTTTCTATATGTGTACTAGCTTCCGCCCGCGGCTTCGCCCGCGAGGTGTGTCGATAAAAACTATCCTATGTCCTTCCCCGAGATGCAATCTATCTCTGCCAAATTTTATCGAAATCCGTTCAGTGGTTTAAGCGTGAAAAGGACACAGACAGACAGAGTTACTTTCGAATTTATAATATTAATATGGATAAATCAGTCTATAATGTTCCCATAGCTGGGACATACACCTTCTCTCCCTGAAAGGGTATATATAGGCAGTAAACCATCGCGCGAACCCAGTGCGGGTTGGTGGATGTAATTACAAAGTGACAGAGTAATTTAGGTCATGAGCCGTGGCTAAATAACAACAGCCGCACAGGTCCATCGCTCATGTTAAGCTACGCTTGCCGATGTTGGTCTGTAGATGGGTGACCATCTTTACATACCGTGACCCCTCCGTGCCTCGAAAAGCACGTTATGCCGTTGGTCCCGGCTGTCATTCGTGGATCTTTGACAGTCGTTACGGGTAGTCCGAAACACGAAAGTCTGACAATCAGTCTTACCAAGGGGTATCGTATTACCCAGTAACTGGGTTGTGGAGATCAGATAGGCAGTCGCTCCATATTAAATACCAGTATTCAGCTACATCCGGTTAGACTGGAAGCCGACCCCAACTCAGTTGGGAAAAGGCTAAGCAGATGATGATGAAGCTGCGAAACTGTCCAGCTGAGAATCGGTCCAGTTGCTCCGGAGGGGTTGATACTTATGGCCTAATTATAATGCCCTTTCAGATATACTGTGTAGGACACTTTATAATGAGAACTAAACTTTTTGGATGACTTTGTTACCCCAAAAATTATTCAGCTAATTCAATCCCTAATTTAATCTCAATTGCAATCATTTTGATGAATATTGCTACTCCATTGCTTCATTATGTTCGACAATTTTTCTGCTCGACAACGTAAATAACGCAATGAATTTTGTAGAACTGTCAAAATGAAAGCGTACTTTTCGTGTATTATGCAATGATCCCTCTGGTCTAGGTTGGGTTATCGATACAATAGACCTGAAGGCCAATTCTCGTAATTTAAAACGTTCAAAATATAGTCGCAGTCTCATCTCAGTGACAAACAATGTTAAAAACTTGTCAAAATGTAGGGAAATTAGAGATATTTTTGACAGATTGAGACTGAGATCAGACTGTGAACGTTCTTAAAATTACGAGAATTGCCCCTCTGAAATGATGCAATTAACTGGCCATACAAGGAATACCTAGGGATTATAATTCAATAATTCACCGAGGTCGCTGGTGTTTGCAGATTGCAGCAAACGAAAAACCGCAATCGAATGACTATTATTTAAAATTTCCAAAACAAAATACAATAGCTTTACGGCACAATTCAAGCGAGACTCAACCTGCCTAGCTTTTTCCAACAATGTTGGGGTCGGCTTTTAGTCTAACTAGATGCAACATTTTATATACTAGTATTTTACGTGAAGCGAATGCATTTATGACTTCCACAATGCAGTAACTGGGTATCACGATACCCCTTGGTAAGACTACTTGTCAGACTTTTGGGCTTCTGACTACTCGTAACGACTATCAAAGATCTCTGAATGTCAGCCGGAACTCTTGTACCTACTAAAATATCACTGGCTCTCAACAATTTCGATTAACAAAATAATCTCCAAATTCTGATACCAACTCGCAGTATTGAAGTAGAAAAAAAACCGCTAAACATTTTCGCAAAACCTAGGACAAAAGGACTATTTTAGGATGCCTATATTCAATTAGGGTGTGACCTAAAAAACAAGCTCCCAGAATCATAATTAACTATACTATCCCTACTAACTGACGACATTTCCCTTTTGCGAATTACATAGACGCGCCTACATAGCCTCTTCTGTAGTCAAAGTTATAAGCGGAGAATTTATTCTTTTATTTTGAAATCTAATATGACAGTCCTTGAAGGTCACATGCCATATGAGTACCAGTCAAAGAAATAGTCAATACATTGCTCTCGAGTGCCTTTAACGTCACCGATTCATTCAGTCCTCAAAACGGCACATAGCAATGCAATCAGGATTGCTTAATTAATTAAATGGAATTTAAAAATAACAAAAAAAATATTTATTAGTTATATGTAAATATAATTATAAGTGCGCTTCTTGCTTAGTTATAATATGGTTTACAAGTAGCCACTGAAGGGTTCCACTATCCATCTCCTGGCTCCATCATCAGATCAGCTCCAAGATATCAAATTATAGTTCTGTCATCCCAACTACATAATTATACTTACATCCATAGTATAGTTTCATTTCGATACGACAATAAAATTAGAAGTAGGTTAAAATTTACTTCTAAGATTTTATTACATTGTTTGTTAGATACAAGTGAAACTAATAAAAGCGTGTTAAAAAAGCAGTAAATTGTTTACAATTCGTGTTCGCACATAATCTCGCGCTTCTGACATGCACCACGCCTCGTAGCCCGAGGAAAATTTAGCACTCAAGACGACTAGAGCGTTACGTATACGGTAGGCAAGCAGAACATTTTCATATTAAATATTAATAGAACCATTTCCAGATACTACATACAAGCAAAGCCTAGCCAACTGGTTATGACTTCATATTGCACTTCAATCTTGGATCTTTACCGCAAAAGTTCTAAAAGTTTAGCTTATTTTTCTTCGCCGAACGGGGCGATTTTAAGTCAGTATGTGAATTTGAGGAGATTATTTTAAATTGTTTGACAGTTAAGTAATAAAATGTTATTTATTGGTATATCTATGCTGTCCTCAGTGTGGTTAAGGGTAATAATATCAGTAATAACTTTATTTTGAAACTGAACTCTGTAAGCACCATTATCATCGCATACTTTTCTTACTGTTGAGGTAGACTTTCGAACAAATTAATGATCCATCATATGTTACACATATGTATTTATTAATTTTTGTTTCATTATTTTTTTTTTACAATGTATCGAAAAGTATTCAATAAAAACGAAAACAACATGAACACATATAACGCAAAAATAAAAGTGGATACAGAGTAACAGGTTTCATCCACTGCTATGTAGTTTTATCAAAAATAAAATTAAATTAAATTTATGTTATGATAGTACATAATCAGCCCTTAATTTTCCCACTGCTGGGACACAGGCCTCGTCTCTGTGAAAGAGAGTGGGCTGTAATCCACGGGCCCAGTGCGGGTTAGTGGATTTATTGCATGTAAATAAGTAAGAGTACCTACTAAGATATTTTTGACACCTTTAAAGACACCTAAGGACTTCACTACTAACTTAAATTTTGACGAAATAACAACCAGCAATTTGATACCTCCAACCTTTTTTCACAACTTAAAATATTCACACAGAACCTGTAAAACGCTTCCTGAGGATGGAGCTAATTTACACTTCATTTCATTACTTTACTGCGTAATATCCACAACAATTTCGTATCCCCAGATACAGCTTTTAAAACTGGGTACCGAGGGTCCGCTAAACTTTAACCCCTATTTTACGACCTCGTCCGAAATCGGTCGGGATAAGTACTTACCCATAATGGGTCTTGTCAATATTTACCTTAATACACAAGTTAGACTTTTGAGAGGGGGCAGTAAGAGCACGTAGCAGCATTGTCAACTACAAGAAAATGGTCTTAAAAATGTCCTTAACTTTGTCAGATTTTTTGATCTGCATTCACAGATTTTGACAAAATGTCAAAATCTGTGTTTTGTCAGCAAGAAAATGGGCAGTTTTCACAAAAACTTTTTTTCATGCCAATCGACCCTCCACTCCAACCTCATTTGGTCCGATAGAGTTTTAAGATCCTTAGATTTAAGGATTTAAGAAAAAGGATTGATCATCAAAAAAAGTTTTATTCTGACCATTTTCTGATTTATTTGAAAATCTGTGAATGCAGATCGACATGTCAAAAAACGTTAAGTACCTAAGATCTTTTAATGTATGAGAAAATAAAAATCTTCATTTTTTTTCGTGAATTTTTCCCTTGTTTTTTTTTTTTTTTTTGTTATTCTCTGCTATTCGGGGCGGAGAAAAATCCTAAAAATCAAAAATCACAAAAATCTGTCCAGCCGTTCTTGAGTTATAAATGGTGTAACTAACTCGATTTTGTTTTATTTATATAGAAGACTAGTTGCGCCCCGCGGTTTCACCCGCATAAGTGTCGATCCCTTGGGAATATCGGGATAAAAACTATGTCGTTTCCCGGGACTCAAACAATCTCTATACCAAATTTCATCTAAATCGGTTCAGCGGTTTAAGCGTGAAGAGGTAACAGACAGACAGACACACTTTCGCATTTATAATATTAATATACATAGATAGATAAACATACAATATGATAGCGTATGTATCACAACGACAATCGTATGTTATAAAGAAGTCCTTGAAACTTTTAAGTCTAGACCAAAATGTAACATAGGCACGTCTAGATTGTAGGGTACTAGGATCTTCAGATCTTATCGGGAGGATTAATTAACGTCGTGCTAAAATGGCGGCTGGTCCCACGCCTTAGGGGTCATAATGTAACCTCGATAATAGAATCATAACTCGCCCAAATGGTAGAACTTTAGAAGCCTTGTTTGAGAAGCTTTGAAGTCGTTAAGAACGTATATTATTAACCCATTTGTGTAAGTAGCCGTTGCACTGCAGTTTTTAAAGCTGGAATAGATCAGAAAGTTGAACGACACTGAAACATAACTTGAGGCACAAATGAAAAATAAAAAGAATGAAATAAAATTACAGAAAGAAAATTTACAATAGATAGATAGATGGAATACTCTTTATTGTGTACACCATAAAAGAACAAATGTAAGTGTAGAAATAATATAAGTAGTTTAATATAATTATAATAGTATCTATAGTAGCTATAATAATCGTGCCTAATCAATGACATAAAGCTTGCACTCAATTACATAATATGAGACTCAAACATAACTGAGACTCACTCAACATTACTCACACAGTAATTGAAATATCTATACTCCCAGTTCCTGGGAGTTATTCCGGTCTGATCCTCTGACCTCCCCTCCACCCCCCCCCCTCGATCCCCTGCTAGTTCTTCTTCTGTTTTAATCTCTGTCTTATCCACTATAAACAACAATAACAACGTTATATGGTGTGCATAATAAAGAGTATTCTTTCATGTTCTTTAAAACTATCAACTCTGATTATTAGATAATTATATACCCTATATCTGCTGTTAAATCTCATAATAGCTGCTATGATTGGTTGACAGACATAAGAACAATAATCTAATTGCGTATTATACTAACAATCTGAATAATTTTTAAGGATATTGGTAATCCATTTCATTTTTGCTTCTTAAGCTCGAAAATTTGTCTGCTCAACAACGTAAATAACGCAATAAATGTTGTTGCTACTGAGAGTGTGTTACGCAGTTACCCCAATGATTGATCAAAATATGTTTTCAGAAGCTTAAGACCTTCGGTTAGGTGTATTCAAATTGTTTATGTATTGATTTTCTAGTCGTAAGCTTCAAGTGTAAGCAAAGTTATCAGCTAAGTAGGTACTAAGTAGGTTAGTCTAAGTTTAGCGATGAATAGCGATGGCGCGCTAGCTCTCAAGATTGCATCAGGGACTCGTACCTAAAGTCTATTGAAACTTATGTTTCAAATTAATATTATTTCAACTTAAATAAATAACAATTTTATTTTAATGGGAATTAAGTTGATTTCAGAGTGTCTAGCACTATTGAAAAAGTTATAAAAATGTTTGAAGTTGTAGCATAAACTGAACTTTATTGTGTTGGATTTAAAGTTATTTTTCCATAAACTCATAGGTATTTGTTTATAGTTTTGGTAAATAAATCGCGAATGCAGCTTAGCTATGCAGATTTTTCTAGTTAATCGGTCCTTGTAAGTTGATTGGTCTTTGTCAGAGCAAAAGATAAAAAATTAATTCTTAAAAGGAAATTAATTTGTGAAGATGAGTAAGGTGTGAAAATAAAGAATGTCTAAGAATGAAATTAATATCAGGCAAGTTATAAAAATCTAGATTTGTCAAGGATCATTCAGGGTTTAACTTTATCATTATCTTCATTTTCAGACATTTAGTTGTTTTTTAGGGTTCCGTAGCCACAGTGTGCCAACGGGATCCTATTACTAATCCTCCGCTGTCCATCCGTATGTCCGTCCATCTGTCCGTCCGTTCGCCTATCTGTCAGCGGGCTGTATCTCATGAACCGTAGGTAGACAGTTGAAAATTTAACAGTGTCTATTTCTATTTTTTCTATAAGTAACAAAAAATTACAGTAGGTCTCCATACAAGAAACGAATGTTTCCGGCATTTTTTGAATTGTTGTACGGAACTTGGCTGCTTTATTTGTACGGCTGTTACAGCTTAGTCTGCTAGAGGTTTTCTGAAAACATAATATTATAAACAGATACTTAAAACTGCTAAAGCAATGTTAGCCAAGTTCTGATTGGTTGATCAAAACGACCAACAACATTAATTTAAAAGTTTCCAAACAGAGATTGAAAAAGGCAACATAAGTACCCACATTCGGATACGTCTCTACAATTAGATCACCTCAAAAAATGTTAAAGAAAGACAGTCCACACCCAAATTACATGTAGCATACTAATATTACCATGTAACTGTGTAATATGACTCGTGTGCTAATTAGGACACGTCTAGACGAAAGTTATAATGAATTGCGTCACGCTTTAGACCCGTGTTTGTAGATCTAGAAACAGATTTCTGGAAGTCTGAAAGTAGAGTAGGTATAAATTACGATGATTACATTAGACTTGGTTTGTAGGCAGGGCCGGCCTTAAGTTATTGATAAGGTACCGGTTTTCTAAAAAGTTTTTTTGATTTGCTTGTGAACTTACGGGTATGTAAAAAGCAAAGAAACAAAAGTATATGGGGGCCTAATACGAGTTGCAATTTCTCGCCCGTTACCTCTATTTCCTTCTACATTATTTAAAGAAAGAAAGAAAGAAAGAAAATACATTTATTTAGCACAGACTAAAAGACACACAATACAATACATACATGAGATAAAAAATAAAATCAATAAAAGAAATTTGCAGGAGTGTGCCTCACGGCTGCGCCAAAAATTATATTTAATTATAAATTATATTTTAATAATATATATTTATTTAATTATAATAATTTAGTGACAGATACAACAAGCGACAAAATGACAGGTTGTGTTTGTTAGACATAGAATACTCAATAATACTCATAGTCACTCCTACGAGATAAGTCTGTGGAATTCACTACCACCTGAAATTAGGGACTGCCAAACTGTTGCAGTTTTTAAGAGAAGAGTGAAAGAACACTATCTTTCCACTTTATCATAGGTGTGTGTATTTATTATCTTGCTTACGTTATAATTAACATTCTAATGATATTTATTTTAGAAGTATGTATGTTTATTTGTATGTATGTAAGTATATTCTCATAATATTTGTCTACTTTATTAAGTGTATTGTTTTAAAATTTTATGTACTTATTTTTTTTTCTGTCTCCTATACTCTTTCACACGCTGTCTACATCTCTCTATTTACTATCCTATCGCAGGTATGCTGGAAGAGATTTCTTATGAAATAAGCATCACCTTTGTACCTATTTTTCTGTTCTGTTTTTTCTTATCTGTTTTATATGTGTGTACATAAATGGTAAAATAAATAAATAAGTCTATAAAAGTTAATTCGCTGAGTCTAGTTTTGAATGATAAATTTTCCTTAACACAAAAAAATTGCAAAGTTATATCTATTTTTTTTTTCTTTTTTCGACATCACGGCGTAACGCTATTCAATCTTTTGCGTTTCAAAAGTAATTGCATCACTTTCGCTCGCTTACTAGGTTTTCGAGGATTTTAGATTTTTGAGGTAGCGCCTTAAATAGGATGCTTTCCAAAAAGCTTGGCAAAAATGTCCAACATTATTTGGGTTCTGATTTCATGATGCATACTGTACTCACCAATCCGTTTAAAAAAAACAGTAAACGATCTTCCTCACAAGAATAATTAACTTCTTTCTGGTATTTAAATCGGAGATTTGTTTTTGATTTTATTTTTTATTGACAAGCTGCGCCCCGCATTTTCACCAGCATAAGTGTGGATCCCATGGGAATATCGGGATAAAAAGGATTGGATTGGTAATGGATTAATAAATAGCCTATATATTAATCCAGGGTATCAGCTACCTCCATACAAAATTTTATAAAAATTGGTCCAGCCATTTCTGCGTGAAGGAGTAACAAACATATAAACACACACACACACACTCACAAACTTTTCGCCCTTATAATATTAGTATGATTTTGTTTTCCTTTATTCTCCTAAACACGTTGTCTTAAGAAATAAGCATCACCGTTAAACGTATTTTTCAGTTCTTTTCTTCTTGTCTTATTACATAAATAGTTAAATAAATATTAAGCAAACCGTATTTTAGAAATCCTTTTTTTGTACTAAGGCGGACGCCTGGGCCGTAATTCTCTATGACACAATGGCGAAACCGCGAGAAATCAACGCGAGGTAGGCGGGATTAGCTAAGGAATTGACGTGGTGTCGGTATAGTGAATTAGGGCGCCAATGGAAAAAAATCCTTACTAAATCACTCCGTTGTCACTTAAACCAATAACTCCACATCACGATCATCTTACTTACCCTCAAATTCAACTTGAACATAATTGAGAACTCGTAACCTACATCCGAAATCAAGATACTCGTAAGTCTAAGTTATATTCCAGACGTGTTAAGTTCAACAGTTTATGTCGTAATATTCTAGATTTAGCGTCTAATGTTATTAATTTGCGCGTTACTGCGTACATCCCTTAACAACTAGGTCACGGGAAGTTCAGGGGAAATTGTTTTGACATTAATTATTTCAGTTTTGGAGTGCATTGTAGCGTAGCATAACCAGCCTATAATGTTGCCACTGCTGGGACACAGACCTCCTCTCTGTTGGTGGGAGTGGGCCATAATCCACCACGCAGGCCTAGTGCGGGTTGGTAGGTGTCCTATGTTGTCGAATGTTTGGTTCTAGGTCATACCGGTTTCCCCACGATGTTTTCCTTCAACATTTTTTTAGAGCAGTGGTGGTGAAATAATTTACACAAAGTAAGTGCCTGGTGAAGTGAAGTATTTGGGGGAGGCCTTTGCCCAGCAGTGGGACAATATAAGCTAATAAAAAAATCAGTGGCACTCCGGGAGTGCCGACAGAAGTGAAAACAATTACCTACGTGTGAATAACAAAACACAAACAGAATACTTTGTCATCACGGACTGACATATCGGATTTATACATTAAAACCGAGTACATCCCGACGACAGCCGAACACATCCGAAGCGGTGTCGCTGGTAACAGTGACGCGAGTTCAATGGTTTTTTTTTTTACATCTCAAAAAATTCCCAACGCGCCTAAAGAATTTTTACTTCAAAAAATGTGCATGTCTGGGCTCAAACTACAACTCATAAGTTGCGACCGTTTCTACTGGGCCACCACTACTCCAAGGTGCATTTAAAGGGCCTCCAATGATATTAAAGCACGTCAGACGCAGCCCTGGGCAGTCAGATTTGAGGTGACTGGTCAACAGTATGTTCTGTTTTGGCATTGTTTTTGGTTTATCTCGTGCCAAAATATGAAAGAGTGGTATTGTCTTTAAGTTTAAAAAAAAATAATTGTCACACCTGGTGACTAAAAGTTTGATCAAGTCTCTGATCAGTTAATTACCATAGTCCTCGAACCGACCGGGGCAAGCGTAGCTTAACCTTCAATCGATCCGTGCGGCTGTTGTCATTTAGCCACGAGCCCCTCAACAAAATCAATCTTGATCTCAGTAATTTTTTGCTCAAAGTGTAAAGCGATGTTTAGTGTACCTACCTATCTTTGTTTTATTTAAGGGGCTTACAGGACCTAAACGCAAAAAACGCAAGTTTTTGAAACAACAAAAGTATAATGATCGACTACAGTAAACAAAATCAGAAAAATATATGATATTCTTCAGGATATATAGTATATATCCTGAAGAATATCATATATTTTTCGGTCGGTTTTATTGGTCGGTAGTGTGTTGAAAACATAATAGATACGATAGAAAAAAATCATGAAGATACCTCTGAAAACTTTCTTTTTACAATAAAAACTATACTAATACTCGTACATACAATCATTATGATTTTTTGGCAGATTATTCTACAAGCAACATACTAAAACACTAGTGTTTAATGTTTTAGTTCAAACAATGGATTTTTTGTAAATAGCAATTTACTTCATATTTTGCAATAAATTACCAGCGTTATGTCATCGCGCTTCTCTTTCTTTTCTTTGCAGTCCGACAAAGACCGCGCTTTAGGTCATGTAGTCGCCTTAAGTCCTGAATAAACCCTTGTGACCTTCGCAACAAGCGATAAATTGAAGTACAAGACAAAGTTTTTCTTTTATCCCTACTCTTTGTTAGCATTATATTTCTTTGCTGACGGTACTGTTGAAGTAACAACCAACACTTGTTATGTAAACCGTACCTTTTTTCCGCGCACTTTATTAAATTAATTTTTCTTTGAGTTTTTTTTTTTTTGTATAAAACGATGATGAGAGTTTATACATCGTTTTAAAACTGTACTCTTTACAAACGTACTGAAATAAGGCCAAAAAAACGTAAGTACCTAGCTCAAAATTAGTAGCAGAATTTTCTTTCGACTTTGATTACTATTATTCATCTATTTATTAAATTATTAATGACTAATTTACAATGATCAATACTTAACACATACGGACAAGTCAAGTCGGTCTACGTAAAACTCAAATTTTACAGGAGAAAATGTTTTTCTGTTCAAAACACTTTTGTATGGACACGTAAAGATACTTTTCTTGTTGTTTGATGTCCGCGTGGTGGATTACAGCCCACTCCCCTCACAGAGAGCAGGCCTGTGTTCCAGCAGTGGGACTGTTAGGCTGATTAAGCATTCCCCACCCTAACTTCACGTGCTGAGTAAATCCCCGGTACAGCTACAAACTCGGTCACTCCTGCGGCTAACCGCCTGCAACCATTACGGATTCCGTCCGCGCCTCCTTATTGCATACCAACGAGTTTATTATCCAAATACGTGCTTTGGTATTGTACAGGAGATGCTTTTAAAATAAATAAACTCAGTTTAACCACATAATTGATCAGGGGATTTAGGGAATCTTTCGGTCAGGCAAAATAAATGCAATTTTTTTTTGAGACATTGCCAAGTGATTGGTCGACTCTTCACGTGACTGGGGCTGGTCTTTTGGCCAAAGAATAAGTATTGCCATACAACGTGGCAAATGGCAATGCTGCCAGTCTTTTGGGTACTTTTCCCGTTGACAACTTTTTGATGCCCTCATCATCATAATTTTTTTCTTTTTATAATTTGTACACATATTATTATTTTAAGACTGTTATCTTTTAAATTATGTAAATATTTTAAGATACATCAAAGTCTGATGCTATAAAAAACATGCTCCTTGTTCTTAAATGGCTTTTCTAAATGACTAACTCACAGGCATTTAAATTCTGATCTTTTTTTAGACCTGCGCTTGTAATTTCTTGCGTATAAAGAATTAAAGTAATGACTTCAATCTAAGATTGCGAGGCGATCTATCCTCCTCATACGTTCCGGTTAAGTTACATGTCAGATAAATTCACAAAACCTAGTAGATAGACCCACTATTGCATTGTGGAAACAACCGTAAATCCATGCTTGGGGTGTAATATAAATACAGCTCTAAGCACTATGTGAAACAAAGAATTCTCCAGAAATCAATGTTGCTACATGCCCGTTTACTTTTGTTCGTTTTTGTGAGAATGTGTCATTTGGGACTTGTAAATTTCAGTACCTGCTGTGGTTTCATTGTTCTCCTGTGAATATTATCCTACGTAACAGAACCTAACCTACATAAAGGCTAATGTAGAAATTGTAACATTCGTATAATATAATAATGTGTGGTTACATGCGAAAACTTTTAAGTTTCTCAACTTTGAACTTTCTGTATGTAACAAGAAAACACTTTTCATACTCTTTTTAGGTAGTTGAAACGATTACATACATACACATACATAAACTCACGCCTTCTTCCCATGGAGATAGGCAGGATCTACAGAAGGCCACCTGCTACAATCCTTCCATACTCGTTTTCCTTCATACATCTGGTCATACATACACGCCGGTTTCGAATCTTTCTGAACAATATCACAAATAAGGTTACTGTATGCAGTCCTTCTAAGGCGGCCCCTTCCAGCTTTTCCACACACATCTGCTTTGTAAAAAATTAGAAATGAAAGAGTAGTAGAAAATTAACAGACAGTTAAATGGAAATCGATGTCATTTAAAATCAAAAATGTATTTTCTTAATCTCAGCATACGCTGTTGTCTCTCTGAGTCTTTGGCATTCTCAGTTCCCAATAACTTGAGAATTTCTAAAGAAAATCAAACCATTATTTAAGCTCTACAGTCTGACATAACGATGCGTACTAAGCACCTTCGTGTTAGCTATCTCCGGCCACTTAGAAGGGTTGCCATAAATCTGCCGGCGCCTTGATAGACGTTCAATAACGGCACAATTCGGAATTTTAGCAAACCAACAGTTTTGCATCGTGATGACGCATATATTGGGGAATTATGGCTTTGGGACCGATGGCACTATGTATTTGTGATCTTTGTTTAGAAGGTTAAAACCTCATTGATTAATCTTTTAGGTCTCTTAGCAGATTTTGGACGCTTCACTTTTGACTTTCATTCGACATCAATCTCATTATCAAAGAAACAAAAATGAAAAATTTAGTTCTAACGATGATGAATTTCGGCACTCAGCATCATTCACTTACCTGCCGACTGATCGAAAAATCAAATGGAATAAGCAGATGAACGTTCATTCCTATGTCATTTTGTCGATTTCGTGTGAACGTGGAATTAAACAACAAAAGGTAATCCAAATGAACATTCACTCGAGTGAAGCAAATATCAGCTTAACAAGTGACATGCAATTTTACTGCACTATTTTCGCACGTCAAAATGGATATCACAAAATTGCATGGGACATCGCATATAGCGCGTAAAATGAACAGTTGTGAAGGCACAAAACTAATGTCGAAAGTTAAAATTCTCCCTAAAAACCCTTTAAAAGAATGTCATCTGTTAGAAGCCTTGTCACTTACCTACAATACTTATGGGAGTAATTTTTGTAAATCGAAGTTTACAACACACATACGGTAAACTTTTAACATTATTATGATACAACATAATATTTTCAATAAAGAAACTTCTCACAAGATTCAAAGATGGCGGAGTTCTGAACAAAAAAAATTTTATATCAAACATTTCTTAGTTTATCAGAAATAAAATATCACTATCAGTTGTTATCCTAGTCACAATGAAGTGTAAGTACCTAAATGCCCTTTACTTGTCCCGTATAAGACGAAATAAATCTAGCAATAGCTAGGTACCTACATACTACAGGAATGACACAATAAATCTAGGAATAGGCGCTAAACTTATGAGGACATTACCTTGTTAGGGCGCAGCAAGTAGGAAAATTTAACTCATAGCTAGGTTTCTAGTAAAGCACATACCACAAACAACCGAAGTTTAGCCTATTTACAGCTTCTAACTGTGTATACATGCACAACGTAAATACCTAAATAAAATGTAAATAGCCGCTTGACAAACCTCGATGTTCCAAGCTCTGTTCAAGACATCTAACCGACTTGAAATTGAAATTCTACCCTAGACATACTTCAAACAAAAATCAAAGCTTATAATATTTCCCGAGAGAGCGAAATAAGGCACCTCTCAGACGTGGGAGCCGGCAGCTGGCGACACCCGACCACGGCAAACACATTAGAGACACTCCAGACTGACGGAACAAGTGTACCGGTGTATAAGTTGTATAATAGATGTGTTTTATGTATGACAATTCATGGACGGGATATTGATTTTTGGTATGGTGTTTCTACTCCAAAACTCATCCTTTAAGAAACACTTGTTTCTTCTAGACATCTACATATATGTATAATGTTTTAACTTGTAACTTTTAAATTATGTTTAGCTAATAATTAATCAAAGCAATTTTTTATCATAAAATTAAAAGATGTAGTAATTTAAAGATGTCATCATTATCATCATAATCAACCTACAATGCTCCCACTACTGGAACACAGGCCTTCTCTCGGTGAGAGGGAGTGGGCCGTAATCCACCACGCGGGCCCAGTGTGTGTTGATAGGCATACGTCACTTCGTCGAATTTTTGGTTCTTGGACATGTCGGTTTCTTCACGATGTTTGTCTGTAAAAAAAAATTACACGAAGTAAAGCCTCTGTCTGGGTTCAAACCTACGACCTACATTTACCGGTAAGTCGCGGCCGTTACCACCGGACCAGCACTGCCAGCACTGCTCTCAAAGATGTAGTACAAATCTCCGGCCAAACTGCAGTACAGTTTGTCGTTATACGTACCTTTAACTGAAGGATAAACTTCACCATATCAGACTTAATGGAATTCAATTTGGTAAGTAGTCCTTGATTAAAAGAGGTTTATTCAATCCAGCTTTACTTAGGCAATCCATTGTTCAAATCATTCGGGCAAAGGATCTTACACTTATATAAGTAAGAAGTTACCCTACTCAGCGATTGATTAATTCAATTGGTGATCCATTTACATCGATTTGATTCGATTGAATGATGTTTTGAATCGGTCAAGAAAATTTTAATTATTCCGAAGCAGAATTCTAGATAAATACAACAACATCTAGTTCCTCGTGAATTGTTACAGTAATCATAAAAATTACTCAATTTTAAACTTAATCATAAATTGTGTTTCAATAACTAACCATACACGTTAAATAAAACCAATTAAATATACTAAATAAACTAAAAATAACAACATACTAAAACATGGCGTCGAATTGATTTCATTGAAACTATCATGCAATTTAAATTGTATGTATACCATCGAACCTGCTTGAATAAATTCAGATAAACGGTATCAATGTCCATTGCGTAGTAAATAACGACGCTGTCACGCAAAAGGGACTTTAATTTATAATGAGTTATGTACTTTCGGAGTTTATCTTGGACACTACTAATATCGGAAAACAAACATCGTGAGAAAATCTAGATTTTTAGTTAATATATGTCTGTAATCGCCGACCCGTTTTGAGCAAGCGTGGTGATCAATGCTCGTTCCTTCTCTGTATCCTTTTTCTCTTCTTTGCCCTGCAGTGAGACAGTAATAGTTTTGTATTATTATATAAATAAAGCGAAACATTTAATATAACATAAACGTTTCTCTTTCTTCGTCAAATACAAACATTTTGTACACAACCTAGTCGAACCCGACAGTGGACATCAAAGGGAACACAGTCCACTGGCTGCAACCTCTCGCCAATTCTCCGAGTATTTGATTCCGAAACCATTCAAGTATGCAGACTTGAAAGCTGAACGCAGACGTAATAAAATGTGTACGGTTATTTGAAGTATCAAACAAAGACCCCCTGTCCGCCTGTCTGTCTGTCACCAGGCTGTATCTCATGAATCGTGATAGCTAAACAGTTAGTTGAAATTTTCACAGAATGTGTATTTCTGTTGCCGCCATAACAACAAATACTAAAAAAATCAGAATGTAATCAATATTTAAGGGGGCTCCCATACAACAAACGAGATTTTTTTGGCGTTATTTTATATGTAGTGTTAAATAATGTATGGTCGTACGGAACCCTTCGTGTGCGAGTCCAACCCGCACTTGGCCGGTTTTTTCTTCCATGAAAGTTATTACATCACATACATACATCATACATAAACTCACACCTTGTTCCCAATGGACTACAGAACGCCACCAACTATGATCCTTACATACTTCTTTTTGCCTCGTTTACGTTCATACATCGGATCATAAACGCACGCCGGTTGCGAGTACTTCGCATCTGACCTTTCTGGTCACCAATAAGGTCACTATATATCCTCCTAGGGCGTTCCCTCCCGACACTTCCACTCACATCACCTTTCATAAATCCTCTCAGCATGACCAAGCCATCAAAGAATACTCTTTTCTATTATATACGAGTATTTTCCATTATTTACGAGTATTTTCTATGATATCAAACGGCAGTTACCTATTATAAAAACGGCATTTACGGTAATTATTGCAGCTTTTTCTTCTTCAAAAGTTATTAAGTGTATCAGTTTTTCATTAGTAGCAGTCCGTCAAAAAGTTTACGAACCGTTTTTTAGACGGTACATTGCGAGCTGCAAAACTAGGACGTAGGACTTCGAATCTGCCTCAATTACCATGTTTGACACATAAGCCATCCATCTTCGAGTATGATGGTGATCACAGTTTGACGACAGTTAGACTACATCAAACAGATTTTTGTCACCTTTTATAAAATAAAAAAGTCCAGAAAGTCGGTGGTAGTGGCCACCAAGTTCTGTGATCGTCTATTTCCTAAGAGAGAAACAGCTTAAACTTATTAAATCCCGTCATTTTCAACTAAAATTAATCTCTTCACAACTATTTATATTGCATACCCCAGTAAAGCTTAACTTTCATAAAATCTCATTAATGTAAAATGAACGCTCGCAAATGGCTCGCAATTATTCGTTGAGAGTGCTACGGCGTAGCTCGTAGCGCGTAGCTCGTAGCTCGTAGCGGGCTCAGGTTGCTACAGCCTTCATACGTCACATCTAGCAGGTAAGCACTAGAATAATAATATGAGGATTATGTACATAGTTTATATGCAGGAATAGTGTTAGTATCTGTATAATGGGTTGGATACACCTGGATGAGGGTTGTCGTTTAGCATGCGGTTATGAACTGGAGCTTAACTACATAAATAGGTATCATAGAAGTTATATTATTATTATTATTATAAAAGATATCTCAGTTTGGCAAAAAAAAATATATAAAAAAAAACTTAACAAAATATGTTGAGTGAGTAAACAAATATATCATAACGTATTCTGTAACTCAACTTAAATAAAACCAATCACCCGGTTTCTGATTTGAAGAAAGTAGCAAATCTCAACTAATTATTCTCAAATACAGTCATACTTCATACTTAAGTCATACTTAAGTACAGATTAAGATAGTCTCAACTTCAAATTCTCAATTCAGAAACTGGGTGTATGTCAGGTACAACTATATTAAAAATCTGCCTCTTAGCGCTCTTACGCACTAGCGGTTAAACCGCAGGGGAGGCTAGCCGCTTTTCCAGTTTACTATGCAATTTTGTGGCGGTTAAGTGCGTACAATCATAAGCCTGCGGTTGCATATTAAAATGGAAAAGCGGCTAGCCGCGCGGTTATCCGCCCCCGCGGTTAACCGCTAGTGCGTAAGAGCGCTTAGTGATAAAAACACAGGATAATGATCACATCATGTTTTTCAAAAACAAGACTTTCTCTACTTATCTTATAATGAAAGTTCATATCAAAACCTAGTACAGACAATCTATCGGAAACAATTTTTAATAATCATCTATTTAAACACCCCTTTATCGACACAAAACTGTCTTAACAAAAAGTTTATATTGCCAAAAATTAAAATATATATAGGCCATAAAGAAAATCTAGCTCCAAATTGAAAACTGTCTGAAGCTCTGTTCCAATGTTGAAAAAAAATATGGAGACATAGAGTTTTTAACGTAAACTTTTTTTTGTTGTTTTTTCGGTAGTTCGGCACAAACGTGTAAATCTCGTGTTGCCGTGCAATTAAAACTTTAGGGTTTTGTAAAAATACTAGCGGATTACTTTTTCATACTGTGTTGGCAGTTTTCCAGCCAAAATAGTAGGGTAGCTTAAATCAATACGTGCGGTGCTTTGAGTAGCTTTTTGACATACAGTACTTTAAACAATTTTAAACCTAATTAATATTATTCACTATTATCTTAGTATTTTCAGCAATACTTTACCAAACAGTCTTGACACATGATTTTTGAAAATGCAATTCAGCGATGAATTTGTTTTATGTTATTACAAACCGTGTGCCCGAAGGGGTTTTCTTCGGTTTTCAAGAATGACGAACTTCCATACAAGCCTTCATCCCCTATTTAACTCCAATAAGGTAATGAATTTTCAAAAATCCTGCACGCCTTCGTCATAAAAGGAATTCTTGTGCAATACTTCATTCTTGTGCAACCCAGCGTTTTAGGCTGTGCATTGTCTGTCAGTGAGTAAATAAATGAATTTATTAAGCGTTTTAGCGCGGTCCATCATCATCAATGACCATCTGTCACATACTGAGACCGATCCGTGACTCGGAAAGCACGTTGAGCCGTTGTCCCGGTTATTTTTTGTAGATCTTTGACTGTCATTACGGGTAGTCAGAAGCCTAAAAGTCTGACAGCAAGTCCTACAAAGGGGTATCGTGTTACCCAGTAACTGGGTTGTAGAGGTTCTAGTCGCTCCATGTAAAATACTAGTATTAAGCTGCATCCGGTTAGACTGGAAGCCGACCCCGACATAGTTGGGAAAAGGTTAGGTAGATTTTTATCAAGAAGATGGTAAACAAATCTATTTCTATTGTAGCATAGTCATTTTATTCCAGGTATCTCGCTTTCACACAAAATTGTAAATTTTATGTAAGTATACAAAATATTGTAACACATTCTTACACAGTAACTACAGAGATTCTTTCCATACGAAACTACATTTCGGAATCTATAATCAATTCTATATCATTTGCTTGTCGATTTTGACAATCAAAGGTGCCATTTATCACATTGTAATTAGCTTTCAAAGTCAAATCATGACGTTGAAAACTAACATAATATCTAACAGCCTTTTATAATAACTGTCAGCGGCCAGTTAAATTGAACCGACACAAGTGAACCGTAAGCTAATAAAGATAATAAATAATGAAGATAACATTGCACTCAGAGTGAGAAAAGCGAATGATTAAGTCGTCACAGCTTTCAGAAGCTTGGGAATAATAGACACTCACAAAATAAACACCGAATAAGTATCACAATTTCCTAGTCATATCTAACATTACCTTAAATCCCTCATTTCTCCACAACATCGGGGTGGAGTTGGCTCTCTGCCGCGCCACGATGTCTCGCCGTAACGACGTCTATGCGTCTCTTGTGCAACTCTTCTTGTATGAAAATATTTACACTAAATGAGGGGTGTGTATGTTAGGTGTGTGTGTATGCGTCTTCGGAACCGATCTCCTCCGAAGTTGTGTAACGGGACCCGCCCTAAAGTCATCAGACACACCATTGAGGCGGAAATTCTTACGGGTTGTGACGTCAACGAGGCAGTATTTATACCACGCATTCCCCTCATACCTCATAAATTCCCGTTCCAGTTCAAGCGCGTACAGTTCCCCGTGAGTGTTTGCTTCGCGTTGACCATCAATAAGTCGCAGGGGGAGACACTGAGGGCAGCGGGTGTCGACCTCAGGACGAGTTGCTTCTCACACGGGCAACTGTACGTCGCTTTGCTCCCGCGTCACCAGTCCTGACTCTCTTTACATTTTTGCTCCTGGCAGCATAACTACCAACCTAGTTTATAGGGAAGTGTTGTAAGCTATCATACCTTTGTACGTATTTTTACTCTTTTGTGTCCTGGAATGTATTCCTGCATTATTTTCTCTATTTCCTTCAGCCACATCTTATGACTAAACTCAGCAGGATTCCCATATAACTCTCTTCACTTGCTTCGCTTGCAAAAAATACATATATTTTAATGCTATTTTAGAAGTTGTATACTTATAATGCTATAGCGACACTGGCATCTTAGGTGTTTTTGGTGCTGTAGTGCCTTCACGCAGACGACGTCGCGGGCAGCAGCTAGTAATTAATAAATACTGATTCCTACAACAAAATCAAATACATTACAAGGCTAGACCAATTACCAGCATAGTTAGGGTCTGTTATTGCCCCTACATTAAGAAGGCCGTATAGTTACGAGTTGTAGGTCGTAGGTTCGAACCCAGACAGGCGCTTTACTTTGTATAAATTATTTCAGCACCACTGCTCTCATAACGGTGAAGGAAAACATCGTGAGGAAACCGGCATGCGCCGGCAATTTTTGGTTCTAGGAACCAAAAATTCGAAGACATGTGACATTTACCAACCCGCACTAAGCCCGCGGTGGATTAAGGCACACTCCTTCTCACCGAGAGGAGGTCTGTGTCCCGGCAGTAGGAACATTATAGGCTGACTATGAATCTACATCGCCACATGCGAACTGCGCATCATACTGACATGATTACAACGTCCCGTGATCAATCGTTGAGCAGTTGCCCGCCAGACACAACACCCGTCTGATCCAGAGAATTCTCCCTTTTCTAAGGAGGATGAGTGAACTTTACACCCTGTTCCTCACACCTCCAAACTAGAATGAAAAACAATATCCAGGAAACATTTGTAATCAAAGAAGCTTACAAAACTACGGTCCTTGAACCCGGATAGATAAAAAACAATGGTGTTTCTACTAGACTTATTACTTAAACTAATCACACTGTAGCAATCTAGTTACTTTGACAGTAACAGAGACTAGCCAGGGGCTAGTTGGCATTCACTTTGGATTCCTATAAAAAGAACATTGGACAACACAACAATTTACAGATACTGAGACCAGTTGGCATCAGCTTTAGCTTGGCATAAAATAAGACCAATAAAAGTTTGGCATTATGCATGAGTAACTTATGCTTGTTTACAAAAACACAACCCATTCCTTTGAAACCAAAAATAAAACTTGGACGCAGATGTTACCCGCGTCTTCATTTGCGTGTTTTAAAACAAATATCTGGGATGAAAAGAAATCTATGTCCTTCTCCAGGTCCCAGGCTACTTATCTGTCAAATTTCATAACGATCGGATCAGTGCTTTAAGCGTGAAAAGGTAACAGACAAACGGAGTTACTTTCTCATTTATAATATTATATAATAATAAAATATTAATTGGGTACAGGCTACTTCTTATGAAATAGCTCCTCCGAGAAATAATTACCACAATTCCATTCTCCAACGCCAAATAGTATTGCTGCGTTCAGTTATCGCTCACGGGGGATAATCTATAAAATTACAGGTACATAAAGACTTTTCAACAGAAGACTGTAACTTTGACATAGCCTTAATTGGCAATCATAAAGGTATTGTATGACTCAATCGTTTTTACAGTCATGGAATTAAGTTGTATATCAAATTGACACACTACATCAACTTGCCGTGTTAAATCTATTTCTTATAACTGTCAAAGAATGACTGCTGTGATTTGAATATACTATAGTTGACGGTCACTTTACATAATTACGTGTATGTAAAGTCAGGGAAATTAAATTTATTAAAGACCAACAATTGATCTTTCTTGGTCGTAATCAATAACATAAACAGTATTCTACTAAACGCCCAGCTGTTACAACTGTTAGAAATGAATAAATGAAGATGGCCGTTCAGTTCAAGGCTCTAGTCCACTGCAGTGAACTACACACTACTAACATATTCCCCGTATGTGGGAGTTCAAAGCTCTGCCTTGCAGTTTGATTACGTCATAATGAACGAACTATTACCGTTTGACTTCGGTGAAGAAGTCGCTAGTTTTCATGCCGTGTTTGATTGCCTAAGGGTAGGTAGGTATGTCTAAAGTTTTGTGACTAGAGGACTAGTTCATTTTCACCAATGCATGTACGACGACTTTTGCAAAAATAGCACTTTGCAATGTTTGGATGTAGAGCTTTCCTTTTTTATATATTTTTAACAAAACGCTTTAATTACAAATATTCAAGCTATCACTAAAACATAAATATTATGTACAAGTATATAATAAAAAATAAAAATAAAAAAAGGGAGCAGCTCATTGGGCATCAAAAAATTCGTCCGCATCGCTGTCAATGGGATAAGTGCCCAAAAGGCTGGCAGCATTATCACTTTGTATGGCAATGCTGATTCTTTGGGCTAAAAATAGGCCAGCCCTCTGGTCACATGAAGAATAGACCAACCGCTATGCGATGCCCCGAAATACTCGATGACCACTCGGACCCCAAGGCCCTAGTACTCGTACTGTAGCAACCCCAAACGGCTGAAGCATATAGCTCACAATAAGGTTGTTATTGGCGTCGTTTGAGGTTTCTTGCTTCTGCAGCAGCCGCCCCAGTGGCCACTAAAATGGTATGGCGCGAGCTTTCTTTGTTTGTGGTAATGCTTGGTTTGAGATAATATTATGTCTGATACACAACATCCACTAGCATTTATTGCATAAGTTGCCCGCAACCTAATTTTAATATTGCTTCAAAAAGTTACGTTTAAAATTGTTTATAATTTTTTTTAGCCAGGTTCATGTCAATATACACAGAATCTGACGAGAACGGCCTCTCCTATTATGTTTACATACAGATCTTCTTCTCCATAGGTACCTACGCTTTGGAATGGACAACTAGCTTCATATTTTCTGACTGACCGACTTCTTGACAATTCAAAAGTGCCTGTAAATGGTTTGAGTTTGAGATATGACAGTTCACAACCAAAACGCAGCAACAACATAACGATATTCCAGTCACAGCATAGGGCAAACAGTGCGGTAACATGTGATAGTGACTGCACCAAGTAAAGCAACAAATTGTTCGGTGAACTGCACTCTAGGAACGTTTATAAATTGTTGCTGCTTCGTTAAATTCAACTGTGAGACTATAACTGGGTCTAACGGTCCAGTGTCTAGCTTGCTGTGAAGTGATAACATTTTTCTCAAGTCATTTGTTTTGTTGCGTAACCACGAGTAAGTAACCTATACATAGACAGGAATGGCTTGGAAAATCTGCAGGTATTTTCTGTAAAAATCTTACCGTAAAAACTTGGTGAAGTGAGCTTGGAGTGAACTGTCATTCCATCTGATGCTAGGTATTGACACTATTGACAGCTCACTTCACCTTAGTTTTCACGGTAAGATCTTTACGTTGTAGAATAAAGAAATGAAGAGCAAAAGTATCTGCAAATATCTTGCGATTAGTACCTATTAGGTCAAAAAAACCCAGTGTCAAAAAAATTACACAAAAAAAACCCTTTTTTTAACGGCTTTATCGCTGAGCGATAACGTCGCCCTAAATATATACTTCATCTGCCTAGCCTTTTCCCAACTATGTTGGGGTCGGCTTCCAGTCTAACCGGATGCAGCTGAATACCAGTATTTTACATGAAGCGACTGCCTATCTGACCTCCACAACCAAGTTACTGGGTAATACGATACCCCTTGGTAAGACTGGTTGTCAGACTTTCGGGCTTCTGACTACCCGTAACGACTGTCAAAGATCCACGAATGACAGCCGGGACCAACGGCTTAACGTGCTTTCCGAGGCACGGAAGGGTCTCGATATGTAAAGATGGTCACCCATCCACAGACCAACCGTGGCAAGCGTAGCTTAACCTGATCGATCGACCTGTGCGGCTGTTATTATTTAGCCACGGGCCCCTCTCCTCCCTAAATATATACTTAATCTACAAAATATGTCCAACTGGAGCTTCCTTGGGAATCAACCAGCGGCGATCCATTAAATATAGGAATTAGTATAAATATGCGACACCAGCAATTGTCTGATACCGCAAAAGTCTCATCAGCATTTCCAATAACAGTTCGCAACAAAAATAATTAATTTAATCAAAACCAATATTGTAGGTATTCTGCGTTCGTAATTTAGTTTTCAGACTTATAAATAAATATGTGTTTTTGGGAAAATTCTTTTAATACATATTCGGGAATATACTCAAGTTTAGTTTGCTACTTCAAACATTTTAATGACTTTTTCAATAGAACCAACCAATTATGAAAAAAACCTAATTTACACTTCCATAAAGTTGATATTTGTTGAAGTGGAAATAACATGAATTGGAAACAATGATTTTAATATGGAATAATCAATCATTTTATCAACAACCTTCATTACACACTAATCCCACAGCCCAGCTAAGCCTAGTCCATACAAATTCGTAACTCAGCTATAGGTAATGCTGTCCATCACGCGCTGGTCACGCGCGGTTCAACACCACCCCTAGCGGGCCCGTAATGAAATGTAAACAAGTGCAGATGGACAACTGTGTGTATTGTTAAATGTATTGATATAATAAAAATCGAAGGCGAGATTGGAATTAAGCGTGTATTCCCGACCTAGAATACGAATAAATATATCCTTTTCGAAGGGCTTTCGTTTTTTTCCGTTATCAGTCTAATTAGAAATGGCGATTATTATATTCATTGAAGTGGCTACTGCTTAGACAATATATTATAACGGACGTAAGTATTTATTTATATTAAAATTAAAAGTTAGCTATTTAATGCATCAGCTCTCTTATTTCATGGATGAAGTCAAAATTTCGAATGAATATCGATATCGATGAGAAAAATCTATGGTGCGGACTTCTTTTTCCGGGCGAGCAGCTTTTTTTTTAAGTGGCTACCGCATCCCCCGCCATAAGTGACAGACTTTTTTGTTCACAATATTGCGCTTATGCCTTCTCTATTGTGAATTATCCTGCCGCGATCAGCATAATTATATAAATCGTGTTCGAAAGCTGTTAGTTTCTTCTTTGTTGTGGATTATTGACACTGACAACTCTTGAGTGCAGTTGATGTACTGATAGCATTCAGTTGCATGTGAGATTAGCCCTTAGTCATTAGGTAGTGTTTGGACTTGGTTCTAAGACGGGCCGATTTTCTGAACCTTGCAGCATTTTTTAACATCGGTTAAAAGTGCTTTTCAAAGAAACAAAATCAATAGCTATGTGTTTAATGCTCGGTTCCTATAAACAAAAAACATATCGTTTTGCTTGCCAAGGGTAGCACTTTTTATTGCCAAACTGGGCATAGATATAAATAGATTCATAAGCTAAGTTTACCTGTGATTTCGTAGCTACTTGTATACGGGAGGGTTATTAATAAAGATACAATAGTCTTAATTTTAACCAATAAGGGTCCGTTTATAGGAATCGGCCATAAATGGTCACGCTTTTAAGAACTGGCTGTAAATAATGCAGCTGAACTATGCAAATCTTCATGCGAATTAATATAAAATAACGAAGACTAGACACCACACAAAAATCACTTACTCAACACTGTCGCATAAAGAAAATTCCTCGTGAAAATAAAATAAGTAATTCAACTTCCAAGTATTAATCACTGCAAGAAACTACAAGACTTACGCTCCCTGCCAGATTACCTGCCTACTACATTTTAACGTGCAGCAGAAAATACTGAAATAATCCGGAATTGTATATCTCTGTCATACTCGTAAATGGAAGGTAGTTCTAGAAAAAGCTGGCTGTTTTCTTAAAACAAGTTTATAGAGTTTATGTTCGTTATTACTTTGTTTTACGCGACTGCGGCATTATGGGAAGTTTTATCATTTTAGTAGTTTGTAAAATGGCGATTGGACTATATAATAATAATAATAATATCCTTGGACATTTCACACAACGCCGTTTAGTCCCAAGCTAAGCAACCTAATGCTTGTGTTATGGTAACGAGATGGTTGATAAACTACTTATATACATTTTTTTTTGTAAATACATACATATTATAGATAAAACACCCAGACCCGGAACAAATACTTGTAGTTCGTACAAATATTTGTTCCGTGCGGGAATCGAACCCGCGACATGATGCGCAGCAGTCAATCGCTCAACCACTGCGCCAACCGTGTCGCCATACTATGCAGGGTAGTATGGTGCAGCAACGAAGCTACAGATTTGCATAGCGTTATAGGGGTGGTGATTTTGAGATAGTATGTTGTTTTATCAAATAAAAGTAATTGGGACTGTGCAGTCCCAACCGCAACCTACCACTCTAACATAGGCGTGATGTTAAGTTATTACCAACACTTTTATTATTTGTTTAACCATAATTATACTTACTTATCTTAGAATGAAATAAACCTGAATCGTTTATTTATGTGTTCAAAATCTGTATTAACAGAAACATACATAAAGTCTACCAACTGCAAAACAGTGGGTACATAACGTAGATTATCACCTTATTTAAAAGTGATTGAAAGCCTAGCTTTAATGCCTAAATTTGCGCGCACCCCTGGCAGCTGTAATAAGCTCAATAAGATATAGATAACACAGTACCTGAAAAGCCACCAATGCTAAAAATAATCAAAAGTTGAGTACCTATTCAGTATCCTCTACATACTCTCATGAAGTAGCCAATATTTAGGAAAAAACTTTAAGAAAAGTTTATGCCATGGTCAAAATATTTGCAAGTCAACGAGGAGATATCGAAGACTGTCTAAGGTATGCTGGACGTACCTACATTTAATCTTATCGCTACTTGTGGAGGCTATTACACCCAGATATGAGTCTTATCAATGAGGGGCCCGTGGCTAAATAATAACAGCCGCACAGGTCAATCATTCACACACATTACACATATACATTTTGACACGGTTGGCGCAGTGGTTGAGCGATTGACTGCTGCGCAGCATGTCGCGGGTTCGATTCTCGCACGGAACAAATACACACATCAAAAGTGTCTAGGGATCAAGCATTTTTATGCGGATTTCTTGAGATTGAGATGTGGCTTTGTAATAAATTTATGATTTTATAAATTTATATGGATCCTTTTTGGTGCATTTCATAATTTGAATCAGGAACTGTGAATCAAATTCGAGTAAAAGATGAAAATCAGCTGTCAATATTTTCCCTATAAAAACATACAACGCATTGAAGACATTATTAGTGCTACTGTTTCCCTACTACTGATTAAAACCAACGTTATTATGGAGCGGCGACGTCATTTAAGCAGGGAAGAAATGCTCAGAGCCGTGGGAATGATAGAAGCTGGTTCCCGGCGACGTACTGTGGCTTTAGCTCTGAATACAAGTCAGAGTGTTATCAGTCGACTTTGGACACGTTGCCGAAGCACTGGTACCGTGGCTGAGCGCCATGGAGGACGGTATCGCTGCACCACACGGAGACAAGACCGATACATTCAAATCTTAACTCGAAGAGCTCCAACAATAACCGCCATGATGTTAGCCGTGAGGCTTCATCACTCTTCAGGGAACTTAATTAGCGACCAAACAGTCAGAAACCGCTTGCATGAAGTGAACCTTCATTCCCGAAGACCGCTACGGGTACCACCTATAGCAATGCACAATCGTAGGATTCGATATCAATGGGCTCTTGAACACAGAAATTGGGCAGAAGAACAATGGCGTTTCGTGTGCTTTTCTGATGAGTCTCGTTTTGGTATGAGACCGGATACAAGACGTATACGACACTGGAGAACCCCTGGACGCCAACAGCGATTAAAATCCTGCCAGGAAGTCCATCCTTATAGTGGTGGAACCATCATGGTATGGGCGGGTATTTGGATCGGCGGAAGAACTGAGTTGATTTGGATCAGAGGCAACCTCAACGCTCAAATTTATGCTGAGACGATTGTATCAGACGTCATCGTTCCTCTACAAGTGCAAATCGGTCCCTTATTTCAGTTAATGCATGATAATGCACGACCGCACACCGCAAGAGTTGTAAGACAGACTCTCGCCGCAGCTAACATCAATGTCCTGCCCTGGCCTGCTCAGTCGCCAGACTTGAACCCGATTGAGCATGCATGGGATATGCTACAGAGAAGAGCTCTGCCGAATATGGAGGGTATCCAGTCGCAAGAAGACCTTTTTTTGTTGTTGCAACGAACATGGGCGGCCATTCCACAGCGTGATTTGGATGAACTCATTTTGAGTATGCCAAACCGATGTTCTTGTGTTGTTAGTGTTCGCGGTAGAAACACGGATTATTAATTGTTTAAGTTACCCAATAAAATTTTAAAGAAAACTGTTATTTCAGTCTTTTTTCGAACTTTTGTGTTAGTGGTTCAAATGTCAAAAATCCCTTTATTAGGAAAATGGCAAATTTCTTTATTAATGCAAAGGTGGCTTGGTTTATCGTTACTGTGACAAACGAAAACACTTTATTTGATGAATCCTTAAAGAAAATTTTAATTAATATCAATCAGGAGAAAAGTTATTGCAAAAATATATGTTGATCCCTAGACACTTTTGATGTGTGTATTTGTACGACCTACAAGTATTTGTTCCGGGTCTGGGTGTTTTATCTATAATATGTATGTATTTACAAAAAAAAAAAATGTATATAAGTAGTTTATCAGCCATCTGGTTACCATAACACAAGCATTAGGTTGCTTAGCTTGGGACTAAATGGCGTTGTGTGAAATGTCCAAGGATATTATATTATTATTATATTATTCGGGTGACCATCTATATTACCGAGACCCCTCCGTGCCTCGGAAAGCACGTTAAGCTGTTGGTCCCAGCTGTCATTCGTGGATCTTTGACAGTCGTTACGGGTAGTCAGAAGCCCGAAAGTCTGACAACCAGTCTTACCAAGGGGTATCGTATTACCCAGTAACTGGGTTGTGGAGGTCAGATAGGCAGTCGCTCCATGTAAAATACTGGTATTCAGCTGTATCTGATTAGACTGGAAGCCGACCCCAACATAGTTGAGAAAAGGCTAGACAGATGATGTCTTCTCAATTACCTACATTATTTAACAAAATAAGCAGAAGTTTCAGCTGAACTCGTCGTGGCATCGCTTGGCACTGTAGCATCCATGTCGTCGCTTCATTTAGCCTTAAGTAAACTCCGTCGGTGCCAAAAGGTAGACTCAAACTATGCCGCAGTGTTACTATGTGGAACGGAACTTTGTCTGTGGGTGAATGTACTTACGTATTTTTATTGTTTTAACTTTGTAGTGTAGATCAATTCATTGCTGTAGTCCTTTATTGCAGATTTGCTTGAGAATGTTAACTTTTTATGGCATTTTCATAATCATCGTAGCAATTTTTAAATGTGCTAATATTTTATGTTCGTCGAATCGATTTTTAAGCGTGCAAGTCGCACTGGCCGCGGTTAGGCTGAAAAGGTGACCATAAATTGGTTCGTTCGTGGTGCTTTTAGGTCCCTTGGTTAATCGGAGATCACGTTAAACCGACAGTCCCGATCGTCAAACGAACTGCTACTGGTTACCAGTCTTCTTAAGTTCTTTCGGTCGTGTCGGTTTGCGTGCCCTCCCATCGGACTATGAGAGTGAGGGAAGAGTGAGTGCTCCTGTATTTGCGCACACACTTGTGCACTATAATACCTCCAGCACCGGAGGCTATATTACAGTCTCGGTTGAGATTGGCAAACATGGCCGAAACACGATCTGAAGGACCTATGAACTTCTTAATCCGAAGATTGTTTTTTTTTTTTTCACCGTAGTGGATACCATCCAATAACTAGCTGTAATTCCATGTTCTAAATCTAACTTTTTAATTGTACTCATTTCCATTTACAAGACATAATGTACCTCTGCCCTGGATACACATGTAACCTCAATAAGAAATTAAACATTTATAAAACAAGCCTCAGCCCTGAATCCAGGTGACAATTATTATGAAATAGATCGCCAGTTCAAACAGCGGGCTTGTCTGACACCTAATAACCTAAATATTGCGTCCCAGGCGAGCGGTGCGGCGGCGGGTTTATACGACGCTCGCGTGCTACGCCGCCATATCAAATCAAATATTATTGTTGGGCTAGGAGAACAGGGAACAGCTGGGTAAAAGCTGACGAGGCAAACCTGGGTAAAGTTCGCCTGCTTCACATACATGTCCTCACACACAGCTGTCCTTATAATGTTGTAATATTGTTTTTGTAATTATGTGCAGTTGTGCACAAGATATAATAAGATTAACTTGAGGAGGCTCACGTTAGTAATACTTCTGGACACGGCTCGTATTATTAGGAGGTTCCTCTCTCTGGAGCCCTGACTATTTTTAAATGTCGTAATTTATATGTAGATAGGTATACCTATTTATAAAATAAATGAAGGAAAACTAAACACGCTTTGGTCTGTGTAACATGTAATCAATATTGTAAGGTTCGCTAACCAAAATCTTTGCCTTTTGATCTGGCTAATGATAGTGATAATGGTAGTCGTGATGAATCGTCTTCTCCAATGTCCCACTCACCGCACAGACTTCATTCACTCTTCCTTCTTCGTTCAGTCTATTTCTCTGTGGAATGCGCTCCTCCAGCAAATCAGGATGGCAACCAACCGATTATCCTTTAAAGTTAAGGTCCGCGAGCACATTCGCAAGAAGCTGGCAGTATCATCACAACGGTAATATTTTCTCATTGTTTGTCTTAGTTCTTTTTAGTAAGTATATTCATGTATGTATGTATATTTATTTGTGCTTATATTTATATGTGATTAGGTATATATTATATTCATAGTTTTAATAGGTTAATGCGTATCTTTATTTTTAAAATATTTATTACTAAATTTTCATGATTGCACCTACCATTGTTTGTCTCTGCATCACCCAAAGGTTGACTGGTAGAAAATGCCTATGGCATTTAGTCCGCCTCTGTACATTTTTGTTCTTGAAGTATTAAAATAAATAAATAAATAAACCAGTGGTGTGGTATTGAGTAACTCAAATATTGGGCAGTCAGACTTGCTATTCGCTACATTTCTTACTGATTTACTAATCTTTTCACCACAATACCTACCATGGCAGCAATGTCCATAGATAATAACTTCTTTCACTATCTTAAAGAACGTCGGCGGAAGGTGGGAGGTAGGTAGGTACCTAGAGTATGAATGTGTGCATCAAATTAGCTACCTAGTTGCAAATCAACTTTATAACGAGGATATAAAAGATCGTTGAACAATTTTATAATCTTTTTCTTAAAGATAACTTATCTATTCCACAGTTTTCATGGCCCCTGACGCGAGCGTCCACTAGCTGTACGACCAGTAGCGTCCGTTACCATGAACTGTGACCTTATGGGCCGAGACCTGGCCGTTTTCGCCACATCCACCCCAGTTATAATGAATTATGTAATCACATCGATTTGATACTCAAACGGTATAATTAACTTTTTTGGGTCATGTTATGTAGGGCTTGCGATCAATTTCTTCGCGCGTGTATTTCTTGTTGATACATGAAATGGGCAGGGCACATTGCTCGCAGAACAGATAGCCGAAATATTCTGTAGTGGCGACGGCATACCGGTGGACCGATGACCTTGTGAGGGCCGCAGGAATCCGCTGGATGCGTCAAGCACAGAACCGGTCGAAGTGGCTGATGACGTGAAATAAATCCAACAGTTATTTAACGATTTATTCCGGTATGATCCCCTGAGCGCATCCCCCTCCACCCCCCCCCCCCCTCCTCGATCCCCTGCTAGTTCTTCTGTTTTAATATCTTTCTTACCCAATTTTATCTAGGTTACTCTTCATGACAGGTAAGTACAGTCAAGAGAAAATAAACGTTTCATGTACAGAAGCTGGCACTGCTGTAATCGTCATGTCGAAGGCAAAGGATTGCTGCAAATTGGTTAAATTGCAGGAATTAATTAGTATTGATAATAATTAAGTTATTGCTGATTTAATTAAGTGTGACGGGAATATTTCGATACAGCCTTTTAACTTTACGTCTATATTCAGTGGAGTTTCATGCGCTGAACAATTAGTAAGGTCCAAACTCAATTCACACTGTAATCGGAATGCGGAAAACGAAGAGCCTTGTATCATGAATTCATAATACAATTTAGGAGATGTCTACCTATATCAAGCTGTAATTTGCGATTAGATTTAACGCATTGTAGGTACACTTCTATTTTTTTTCTAATAATTATACCTTATATACCTACTATTAAAATCAGAAACAAGCCAGGAAACCTTTTTAATAAACAATACACCTTTTCACAAAACAAAACTCTACAATTTAAATAAATAATTTAAAACTCGTATAAAGAAAAGTTAATCCATTTAAAGTCGTGATTATTTCAATGAAAGTAGTCCGGTGAAGCCTGCGGTGGCCAGAGGCTTTGAAAAGGCTATTTGTAAAACTTTTATTACCCACAATAAGACAGGAAAAGCATTTAAAGTGTGCTAGAAGATGTATTTGCTGGAGAAATGAGGTTTTCAACACCTTGAGTGCATTTCATATTATTACTGGCTGCGCCTCGCGGTTTAACCCGCATAAGTGTCGATCCCGTGGGAATATCGGGATAAAAAGTAGCCTATATGTTAATCCGGGGTGTCAGCTACCTCCATACAAATTTTATCAAAATTGGTCCAGCCGTTTGAGCGTGAAGAAGTAACAAACATATAAACACACACACTCACAAACTTTCGCCTTTATAATATTAGTGTAATGGTACCGACAGTAAGAGAAATAATAATATTTGCCTCTAGTTGTCTCACTACAGAGCAAGGTCTTTATATATACCTAAGGTACTTCTTTAAAACGAAGAAGTATAATGAGCATTAATCATAACGCTTGCTGCTCAATGTGTGATGTCTTGATTGGTTTTTATAAAGAAAAACGAATCGTTTTGCTTACCAATGGTAGCATTTTTATTACCAAACTGGGTATATAAATAGATTCCTAAGCTCATTTTAAATGTGACAGCTACTTTCATATGGGAGGGTCTAAGCTACTATGCAAAGCTATGAAGTCTTTGCTTCATTATTGGTAAAGATACAAGTGTCTTTATTTATATCAATATAGGAATCGTCCATCGGAACTTGACTATTACCTTAGTCAAGTTCCTTCTTGTTCATTATATATAATTATACTTTGGTGTTTAAAGTCAGTTCAATTATGATAGAACATCACAGAAACGTTAGCGCCATGAGACTGATATGCATACATAGTAAATTTAGCTACGGGTCTCAACTAGCATTTGCAATGTTGGACTGCGGAATTCTAAAAATGAATACAAAAATGTCAGCACTCAAAATCTCATAGGAATCTTTTAATTTATTCAGAAAGCGTAGCTAGTACCTAACAACAAAATATCTGGAAGCCATTTTTGTCCCCGATATCGATTCCCGCCCATTAGCAATCCACAAGCGTCATATAATGAGTTATAGCCGTTTGCGGATCCGCCATTTTTTCGCAATATATTTAAAAAAATATATAATAAATTTTCTTAATTGCGTTTTTAGGGTCTTGGATACAAGTTTTTTTCGGCAATTAATTAAATTTGAAGCGGTTTGGGTCCCTATAAAGAAAGTTTTTTGGAAACAGGGGTTATTTTAGAGATGATTGATACAAAGAGGGGCGGCTATTTCGATCAGGGCCGCTGTAAGCACAATCAGGTCTGCCAACAGACTAAGTTTACATGCAATTAAGTATTTGAAAAACATATATGCACCCCGCATTCAATTGCCTTTACGAGTGACTCCGACTAAATTTTACGTTCGACACACACTGCGGGATAATTGCATAACACGCATAAAAACCATTTTATATGTGCGAGTGCCAACTCAATCGCAATGAATACCTTCCGTTTTGACAGTTCAATTCAGATGTTGTCCTCAGGGATTGAATCAGGAACGAGGTGATCCGGCAGAGAACCAAAGTGGTCGACATAGCTCACAGAATGAGCACGCTGAACTGGCAACGGGCCGGCCATATTAGCCGTAGAACCGATGACCGTTGGGGTAGACGTCGTGTTCTTGAGTGGAGACCGCGAATCGGTAAACGTAAGGTGGGACGCCCTCGGGCTAGGTGGAGCGACGATCTTCGCAGGATGGCTGGTAGCAGCTGGATGAGAGTTGCCGAAAATCGAGTTGAATGGCGTGCAATAGGAGAGGCCTATGTCCAGCAGTGGACTGCTATAGGCTGATGATTTTGACAATTCACCCACATTCATTATGTTATTTACGTTGTTGAGCAGACGAATTTCGCGAACTTATGAAGCAATGGATTGGGAATTTCCTTCGAAACTCCATTTACATTTAAAGTATGTTACGCAAGTGCTGGGTCGTCAGCGCATGAGCTGTCAACATAATATATTCCGTGGCAATAAGATGCCCAGTGATTAAAGCCTCGCCTCTCATGCACAAGGTTGTAGGTACAAATCGAGGCAAGTACTAATGTGAATTCATATGTACTGTCTGAGTTTATCTTAAACATTATTGACATTAGTGAAGGAAAATATCGTGACAAAACCTGGATACTTACCACGAGCTCTTAACACGATCCACTTTAGGACCTAAACTGAACTGTTCTTCTAATTCATACCATGACATCAGTTTAACGATTCAATTTAGGCCGTGCCATCTGGATACCTACCACGAGCTCTTAACGCTCATTCACTTTCAACGATCCAAATGCCGCTGAGCGTATTGGACGTCATGGTACGACTGTGAGCGATGCAGTTTAAGAAATTAAACTGAAATGTCTCGCTTTTGAATAGTTTCTAAATAGATCATGGTAGGCCTCCTGGACTTAAATTCAATATAAGTCTCAAATCACCAACCCGTCTTGGGCTAGCGTGGTGATCAGTGCTCGTACCTTCTCTGTGTGACAAGACACCTTTGAAGCCTTTGCAGTGGGATAATAATAGGCTGGAATTATTATTATGAATACGAGAAAAGAAAAAATTGAACATTTATTGAACATATAGGTAAAACTATATACTATATTGCAATCACTAAACCAACAAAGTTTTTCTCTAGGTATATCAAATCACAAAGTTACAGATCAAATATACCTACTTTAAACTCTTAACAGTATCAATTCTCTTCCTGAATGTAAAGTCCACAGCTAATTTGAGGAGCTTAACGAACCCGCTACTTTCAACTTGTTAAATATTTAACGCCTTTAAATATCGCAATTGTTAACTCCTATTCAGTTAATTTTCTGTCCTAAGAGAAGCGATCGTTAAAGTTTGTTAAGAAACTGGTAACTTTAAGTATTTGATCAACGTTGTGGTTAAAGTTTTCAGTAGGTAATCATCTGTCATCAGAAGACAGCTGCCACGCAACCATCTCGATGCGACGCTCCGTTAGAGTGACTGTCACCAGCCAGTGTCACTCTTATTCAACCTTTACGGATTCCAGTACCTTCGTCGGAACAAAATTGCTGCGCCGCCATGCTTACCTACATGTGCCTATATCCTACAATAGTAGCTAAACTGAGAGTAAATAACAAGAATCTTAATGATAAAACTGTACTGAATTGGCCTATTGAAGAAGCCATGTTGCGTTAAATAAATTGAGATAGAGACAGGTAAATTCTGACAACGATCGAACTATAATTTCTTTACATATTTCCGACACCTTTAGAGAGTTGCCTTGGCTTACTTGAAGTCTTTAAATAGACTTCGGACTCAGGTAGGCCGAACCAAAGAAAACCTGCTCAGATGGAGATTTACAAACGTCTCCGCCCTGAAGTATAAATGTGGTGCTGTCCCACAAACAATGGGGCACTTACTATCGCCCAGCTACAGGAGCTGATAGACGCCAAGAAGGAGTGAAGGTAACAAGCTTGTAGCCAAATGGTTTGCTGACTGTATATAGATTTCCATCAACACGCTAAGATGAAGAAGGCCACACGAAGGAGAAATCTTATCTCTCAAATCTAACCACCACATAAAACGGACCTTATGTTCATGTAGGTACATCTGGTACATAGCGTAAAGCTTCTGCATCATTTATAATTTGGACAATAAACTACAAATTACACACATACTGTAAGTCGTGTCTTATTTCTATGATTTACGACCAAACCCTAGTTTATTTCATTTTGTACGGGACCTTTCTCGCCCGAGTTGTAAAAGCCATCTGTTGACAACAATTGTTGTTGTTGTTTAAAAGAAAAAAAAACCTTAATATTCTCTGTCCAACTTTTGAATTGTTTTCTAGCTTGAATTGCAAAGATATTGGAGTAATTCTTAAGTTTTGTAGGTACCTACTATACTATTGAACCTTGCCGCAAAAAAGTTTATTTCGTTGTATTCTTGCATCTCGTTAGATAAGCTAGGTAATCAAAATACAATGTTATGGGATGAATACAATTTAATGTAATTTAACACTTTCACATTTATTGAACCTATCATATTTTTACATTGTTATATTCTCCAAACTTGGTTGATATATCAATCGTCGGGCAGTAGCCCACCAAACATAATACCCGTCTAATCGGATAATCCTCCCTTTTCTATAGAGTATGAGTGAACTTTACACCTTGATCCTCATGCCTATATAGACATAACTAACAGATACATCATACACAATCGCATAAAGAATCTACGCCAAAGAGAACGTTACCGTAATTATTCAGTCAAGCTAGCTGCCTATAAAATAAAATAATAACTTAGTTTTGAAGTCCTCCATCACATACTGTATATGAAGAATGGTTTAACCATTCTTCTACCACCGTTCAAATGTACCTACCCTGCAAGTAAATTATGAGCATACCGCATCGAACCCTGCCAGCACGTTATTAGGCAAATATCTGGAAGTACAACACTAAAGAATGGCACACAAGCTTATTATGAGCTCAACTTTGACGTCATAACACTCATAACGTGACCTTTTCATATTATATATTGATGTAGAAGTTAAAAGGACAACAAATGTAGGTAATGTTCTGCCTATCTGTGACACCCAACAGTGTTGCTGTGTTCTGGTTCTACATTGGTGGCGGTGTGAGGCCACTAACTGGGGCCTGGTGACCTATAACACAGGTCTTTCCTAAACCTTCATCAAGCACCAGCTCTCACAACATGAATTTAAGTTCAAAACTATAAATAAACTTATAATTATAATGCATCGGCGTAGACTCGGGTATTGTAGATGTGTATAGGCGACTCTGACCACTTACATGGCAAAAAAACATATGTATCGTCCATGCATTTATATTCATCCACCAAAAGCGTGCAAGTTTCCGCCTATTTAAAAAAAATGCAACAATAATAATTCCAGAAACTCGTTAAAGTTCTAAAAACTGACCTACGCTACACAATCTGTTCATTTATGAATACCTACAACTCCAAGGTCTATAAAATAAAACTATGAAAGTGCACAAAGCAGAGTGAGTAGCGAAACCTCCTGAATACTTGATGTGACGTCACAGGAAATATTCCCAGAAATATTACTAAGTAAATGCAGGAAGATCCATGTAAGGATATTATTCATTGCAGCTTCCGTACTGAAGCGAGTTCATAAACTATCTTTTGTTAGATCTTGGGACCAATGGCAGAGTGCAATCTTTGTAACTTTTAGTTTTAGGTACTCGAGGGTTCAAAAAGGCAATTAAAGTTAAGATTTGGGGAAACATTGGAGACAGTAATTCCGACTTCTGACCTTCTGGCGGGATTTCTGACCTTGGTCAGAAATCTGAATTTGAGGCACGAAGAACCGACCTTCAATGGAATTTACTTTAAATCAGAGAATTGTCAGCGTCGCAGTATGGTGCTATATAGAACACAATGTATATTCAATGTATATTCAATGTATATTGGCGTACGCGACCGACGTCAGCGTAACAGGTATTCCGGCCCAAGACACCGCTATGTCAGCAGTACAATATTTTATTTTAATGACAAGAACGAACTTCATACAAAACTTAAAGTACTAAAACCTAAAACTATCAACAGTAACATTTCTAATCCCATACAGCTGTAAACCTCAACTTTGATAGCAGCGAGTGCGATTCCAGACCATTACTCGCGAACTAATGGTGTAGCGAGTGGAAGTACACCGCAGTAATGTGACTCAGCTCACTTCACGTACGTGTATTGTCGATATTTACTCGCTTTTATATCCTCTACCGTTTCAACGTGACACAGAGAGTTTCTTGGAGTTCTTGAGAGATTTAAAATGCTTTATTTTAGATTTGAACACAAAATTAACTTATACAACCTACTATATAATTTTTCGCGTTTCTTTATCATATTTCCTGTAAATTAAGAGGTCTGGCTCTTGTGTTAAATAAACTCCTAGAAAATAAATAAATTCAAACTCAAACTCAAAGCATTTATTTCAATTAAACCATTTACAGGCACTTTTGAATTGTCAAGATTTAATTAAGAATTATTTTAAAGACCTCTTTCTGATGCAATCAGGAAAAAAGAAAGCACAATTTAATGAATTTCAACACAAGCATTTAATGTATAAAAAATTTCGAAGGGATTTTGACTATTGGAATCTTAGTACTGCGGCCTACGCCGTAGCACCGTGTGTAGCGTTGTCAGTCCTACGCCGTAGCACCGTGCGTAGCGTAGTCAGTCCTACGAAGCTACGCCGCGCAGATTTCTACTTTTTTGTGAACTATAAATAAACTTTGACTGAGACAGACTCGTTTAAAGTCTAAGCAAATGTTAAAAAGTATTATTTCCCGTAATTATTTATTTATTTATACATACTTACTTTATTGTACACCAGAAAAAAAACATACCATAAAAAACGATTATTAATACAAATCATACAATGGGCCGTATTTTCGGCATGTGAAAAATGTCGAAATAAATCGCTAGTTTCGTAAGCTAAACTGTACGCAGAAGTTTACCTCCTTTTTGATCAAAGTCGGGATCTCATGCACATGTAAGTTTTTCACATTAATCTTGAGAATAGTTCCACCTATAGAACGAATGCGGAAGGTCTCATGCGGAGCCACACAAGTTTTGACTTGGAAAACTCATTAATAAATGTCAAGAGTTTCGCTATCACGTTCTTCTGTATGATTGTGTATGTAGATTTATCTCGAATATAAAACATGAAGCAATGGTAACTCGATCCCATATCGTGTAGTATACAAGCAAGTATGTAGTAAGCAGAAGCTTTTTTTACGAGTCTGGACACTGCAGATAGTTTTGCTAATAACATTCAAATGAGTTTCAGAAGAAGTGGTGGTTTTCTGGTATAGCTCCTGCATGTACATTAAAACTATTTAACTTTGACGATTTTATTACGTCTAAATAAATGTCAAAACTTCTTAGAATTGAGTTTTAAGATCATGACTTTAACCTTAATTGACATAATAACGACAAATTAAGGGCTCCCCCGCAGACAAGCGCGATGCGACAACGCGACGCGACTCTAGTAGAACAATTTCAATAAAAACTTCTTGGAAATTGTTCTACCATAACTGCGTCGCACCGTCGCGTCGCACCTTTCTGTGGGAGCCTCAATAGTCCATAGAAACCCTTGTCAAATGTCAAGGTTTTCTTTGGTAGGTATGTAAATCAACTGTCAAGTTTTTTTCTGTAGAGATTCTGTACTCTAACACGTAAATAAGACATCCCCTATCGTTTTTCTCTCTAATGAGCGGAGGTCCGGTAAATCCGCAAGCCGACACCTTGACAAAGGGACCCAGCTCCACGGCACACGTGTTATCTATTATCCCTTAAAGGTCAGCTGCCATGGTGGGGGAGGGGGGAGGAACAAAAGACATCGATTCATTGTACGGTTGGTGACAGCGGGAATATATTTTTGGAAATACTTACTTTGGAGCTTTGTTGCGTATAAGTTACTCTTATGTTACTTAGCAAAGTATGAACTTCTCAGTTTTTTTGTTCATACGAAAAACTTGTTTATTGAATGTTGACTAAAATAGTTTTTATTCCTCTTGCCATCGATATATTTTATTACAATCACGACTACATTTTAACTAGGTTCGTAGTTAAGAATATGTTTCTGAAACTTGTATTCTTTTTTTTTTGCCTGTGTTGTGTCCCATTGTTGGGCAAAGGCATTCCCTTATTAACCGACTTCAAAAAAAGGAGGAGGTTCTCAATTCGGTTGTGTGTGTTTTTTTTTTTAATGTTTGTTACAATTTTTTGCAATTTTGGTATTTTCATTAACAACTCAAGCATTTGCATTCAAAAAGTATAATTTGGTGAAGTGGAACTGAGGATGAAGACCACAGACGGCCATCGGAACTACTCAATGACAAATATTTCACGGGTAGCGATTCGATTGCTTTAATTTGGTTGCTAAGCAATTTATGTTCATCACAATGCGTATGGTGAAATGGAGCTGATGGTGACTTCACCATCAGCTCCAGTTCTCCTGGTGCTTACCAGGAGAACTTCTCAACAATTACCGTCCCAGCATCGGGTAAAACAATATTTTGTAACAGGTGATGAGCAGTTGACATTAGGGTTTGAAACGGTATTCTCTCGAGGTGGTCCCATTGTCACAAAGTGAAAAATAACTTTAATTTCAGAAGTCAGTGTCAAACGAAAATGCAGAATTAACGACACCGACTTCTGAAATTAAAGTTATTTTTCACTTTGTAGTGTCTTGTTGGAAGTCGGTTGTTTTTTTTGTAAAAAAGTTTTTAAATTATATTTTTACAAAAATATTAAAAAAGTTTTTTATGATTCACTTTTTCCTTCAAAACCTCCCTGTCTTATGCGATATTTGGCCATCAAATAATACCTAAATGTTTTAAAGTCACACAATTACCTTAATTATTAATCAATAATCAATTGTTAAGCCATTATTTTTGCGACTGGACGTTATTATAAAACTTTTATTGAATTTCTAATAGGCAAACTTTACTTTTGAATATCGTTCACTATTATAAACCTATACAGAAAAGTCAAACTAATCAATCAACTCAGCCTATCGCAGTCCACTGCTGGACATAGGCCTCCCCCAAACTGCGCCACAACACCCTGTCCTCCGCCTTCCGCATCCAGTCAACCCCAGCCACCTTCTTTAGGTCGTCCGTCCATCTATCTGGGGGGCGTCCCACACTACGCTTGCCGATACGCGGTCTCCACTCCAGGACTCGTATGCTCCACCGGCCATCGGTCCTTCGACAGACGTGGCCAGCCCACTGCCACTTCAGTTTGCTTACTCTGCAAGCTATGTCGGTAACTCCGGTTCTTTTCCGGATAATTTCATTCCTGATTTTATCCTTCAAAGAGACTCCGAGCATAGCTCGCTCCATAGCGCGCTGAGCGACCTTGAATCTGTGGACTAGCCCAACCGTCAGTGTCCACGTTTCCGCACCGTATGTCATGACGAACACAGAAAAGAACAGAAAGTACACGGTTTAAAAGTTTAAGTAAGCTGTGTTAGTGACTGTACTTCGCCATGGCACGGGTGTGGCCATGGTGGTTTGTATAGTTTCAACCTTCAAGCTTGGGGTTGAATAACATTCCTGAGACAAATAGATAGTATTCAGAGGTAGAAAGGCTTTTTTTTTATTATTGGTGTAATATGGTGCAACATGAAAATGGTGTGAACATAAATGTTTTTTCGTTGCGGAATTCGGAGAGAATGAACTGTAGCCCAAAGTAATTATTGGCAGAACATGGAAAAAACCAATTAAAAGGCAATTTAGAAAATGAATGCGTTTTTAGGAACTGAAACAATTGAAATTGATGAAGAGAGGTTCCTACATCTTGGAGTTCCATTGGATTCATTTCTTTTAGTAAACCAAGGTGCAATTGATATAGTTTTATTAATATTTTAATAAGATTACAAAAAATTTATGCTTCATCGGTCTCGCATGGTAATAGTTACAATAATAAATCCTACCTAACAAAAGCAAAATAACCAGGAATCTCGAAATTCCCAAAATCTAACATAAAAAACAGTAACACTCCTTTTTTTAGCCAATCGTGTAAAAATCCATTCTAAGATCAATTCAAAACAAAATCCCTGCACTTCCTTCACGAAGAAAACGTTGGCTTTACATCCGTGCCCTTTGCCACCTACCCTACGACCTACTTCAAAGGCTGTTGACCCCGCAAGGTCGCCAGCTGATCGATGACGCTGTGCGCCACCCTTAACGCATGGTGTACCTACCTACCTAGCTATACTTACACCTTTCCTCCTAGATTTAGAATGGCGATAAAAATGGTAAAATTACAGCGGTTATGTAATAAGTGGACTAGTTTTGAAGGTGATGTAATATTAGGTAGGTAGGAATGTTCTAGATCGAAATAATTTGTCGTGAAAGTGGGGTGTGACCGTTTTGAAAACCTGGTACTGGTGAGTTTATGAACCATGGGTTGCAAAGTTAAATTCGGCTAATTATGTATCATTTTACACTTTAGTCCGATTGATAAGTAGGTAAACGTACCTATGGATATGGTTTTAAACATTGATTTCATTAAACATTCATATTGGACTAGCAAATTAAATGTCAGAGCATAGCTATGCATTGTAGATTACGTAGATAACTAAGTACCCTACATTATTTTATCGTTTTGCAAACGTGGGTATTTAATTTTGATGTTTTAAAATTCATGGACATGTGACGAGCTCTCCATAAAAAAAAAACAATCCTAAAAAGCAACAACCCACTAAAACAAACATTGACGAAAATCCTTCTTAATTTAAACTTTATCCGCGAATTGTGACAATTCATTCCACCCCGACCGAACGACAAACAAACAAACAATAACGTTGCGATAACCGTAAAATTCCGATAAAAACCGTTCTTTACTCTTTAGTGCGCAACAAAACCGTTTGTATTCCAGTGCTGCCAGTTTTAACGAATTATATTTATCTAATGGTCGAGGTTTGGTGCTATTTAGTTATACTATAATGACTCGCCTCCTTGTTTTGTGTGTTTAAATGTTTATGGGAGGAACTACACATTCAAAATATTGTGGTTGTAAATCTACTAAAATAACATTTTCATTCTGAACTGTGTTTAAAATTTACTTGGGACTTTGGAAATTTAGATCTCATCTCCTTCTTCAGACAAAGCTACGAGTAATATTAGTAGGTACTACTTTTCGTTAAAGTAAATACAAAATACAAGTTTAAAAAGGAAATACTTAATAAAATTACAGATTCTCGGTATCTTGTAGAAAATTTTCGACAGACTTTATTTTATACAATGAAGTAAGTCCCTCAAGGCCTGTCAAAACTTTACTGAAAATAAACCGTTAGAAATAATAAAACTTTTCAAAGCGTAAGAAGAAAGATAATGTAGATAATACAACTCAACTCTTAAGTATTTTAATTGAAACTGGTAACTCTGTGGGTAGTTAACTGTAAAGAAAACGCTCAGTTTGTAACTGCTTAACACAGAGTCACGTTTCTTCTACAAACCGTTTAAAAAGAAAAGGGAAGATAATAAAACTTTAGATTTTGGCTTTATATTTATGCTTTGAGCCTGTAATTCAGTGGAATTAGAAATAGCATAGAAGACAGCATAAAGTTTTGAAAGATGTTAAATCCTAACAACGAGGTACTTATGGTTCAACGTTAAGCTAGGTCACAGATTACTGAATAGTTACTACGTAACAGATACTTCACTCAGTAGAAAATTTCCAATACCTATTACGATAATTGCCTACTCCCTCGCGTCAACAACCACTGTATGCTAAAATGCGCCTAAATGCTCAAGCGTACAGCAGTGATTGCTTCGCACCGCGCGATTCCACAGTAATCGCAGGGCTGCCTCTTCGATAAAATTAAATTAACATAACTTTTTATCTATGTTATTGAGAACTGTGAATATGTTCTGACTTTTATGTGGCAGTTAAAAATTTTATCATTTATAAAATATTTAACCAACTTAAAAAAAAGGAGGTGATCAGACATACAGGCCAAATTGAGAAGTTTGACTTGTATGGTTTGTAGGTAGGTATGTTCTGTGGTATAACGTTTCTATGTAACAAAATTATGTAAATCTGTGTCTGAAAGGCAACCTAATGCTTAGTATATACCTATTAAACTGTCAAATTCTAAGTGGATACCGGTGTCCGCACACGTACTGTCTTTTAATTATGTCTCTAATGACGGTATGTGAATGGAAAAAAATTTAAACGACAAAAACTAGTAATAATTTATCACTTACCTTTCTTCATTGACAGGTAAATGGAAAAATGTTAGGTGTTTATCCCTTCTTTTGCGTGATTTACACCCATCTACAGCACATAAGGCACCACACGGCATCGTAATACGCGTACGAACGAACAGCACTATTAAAATTGAACGGCGTGCGCGCGCTTCGCTTGCGAAAACCGCACTGAATTTGATCCGCCGGCGGACCGAGACCGCTCGGCTGGGCGGTAGGCACTTATAGCGCGCAAGTACATGGAGTGACGGAGGCCTGGCTAGGTACAGTGTGGCCAATGAGAGATGCGTTCTTGACACCTGTCAGTTTCATACAAACGAATACATGTTTTGCGAATTTGATCTTTATTAGCTACTAGAATTGTTGCACAGACAGCGACAGATGTCAGGAACGCATTCTCTCGACCGACCGACCGACTGTAGCATAATTTGTGATTCTTTGCTAGAACCATTTATCCTTACTGTTTATAATTTGTCGATAGCTTGGCTACAGTGATATTCAAGAAATGAACGCACAAAAAAGTTCTTACTAAATGTTAATGAAGACAAATTTGCCTACAATATCAACTTTTGAAATGAAAAATGGACGATAAAAGGGTCCTCACGGCAGAAAGGTGGCTAACTTAGACACAAAAAGGTGGCTAACTTAGACACAAAAAGGTGGCTAACTTAGACACAAAAACACTTCACCACACTCGTATTTTTAAGACAAAAGCGCTTACAAAACTGTACTAGCACTCCAATACTGAAGTTTATGTCGTTTTCTTACGCCATCTCAGGTGGAAGGCCTCTTTAATATTCCTGAAAATGCACATAAAACTTTATGATTATGTTCGGGACATAATGAATACTTATTCTGTGATTATTTACTGGCGAGGTAGATAGTTTGTACATATTGTCAACAAATTCTTTTACTCAATGTATCTTACGAACCACAGACCATGCAACCTTTTTACGAACCGTAGTTTATTTTAAAGTATGGCTTTATGCGTTTCCGGTACCTGTGAACACCTGCAACACGAAAAATATAGCCGATACGTTGTTGACCTAAGAGACAAAGTTGGGATGCATGTGTCAGTAATTTCATCTGCAATGTTTCAAAGCGAACCAAAACAACGCTGTTGCCTGTTTGAAAATATACTATGAAAGTATACATTTCATAGTATATCATTTGACACTTTTATAATTTATATTATAACTAGCTGTTGACCGCGACTTCGTCTGCAATCCAGGATAAAAAGTCGCCTATGTCATTCTCCAGGTCATGGTCTACACATGTAACAAATTTCATTCAATTCCGTTCAGCTGTTTTAGCGTGAAAGTGTAACAAACAAACAAACTTACTTTCGCATTTATAATATTATTATAGTTAAGATTAAAATTTTTGTGTGTACGAATATCTTATTTCGTCGATTAAAATTAGTATTGCATGTATTTTTTGTGTTTTAGTATAGGTACTGAATGTGTAATTATGTAATGTTCGAACATTATAAGCATTTTTTTAGTACTTAATAAAAAAATATAAGAAACAGTGTAGGCAAAATGTTACTCTAACAGATAAGCTCTTTTAAAATAAGCGTAACAAAGAAAAAACATGTATCTTATACGTTTCTGTAGTCACTGCGACGTCGTAAGCAAACGTAGTCGGTATTCCGGAGTTCTATCGGAGTTCATTTTGCAAAGGGTAGAAAAATATCTCCGAGATCCTAAACCACACGCAGGAGTTAGGGTAAGAACCGCAAGTCTATACCTACATAAAACGTCACAATCCCCAGTGGTTCCAGCTACAATATAAGGTAGATGTTTGAACTGTGGCAGGCTTGAACGAGTTTATTTTATATCGGGTTCTGAGCGGAAAGCTTCAGTCTTGGGAGCTACGTCGATAGGTATTCTTTTGTATTGTTTTAACGGAATACAAATACCGTGGTGGAGCTTGTTCGGGACCAATTTTTTTTATCTTGTATGTTTAGGGAAACCATCAAGAAAAAAACATAAATAAAACAAAGAAGAAATTTTAGTTCAGTGAGAATCCGCAATAATAGAACGCCAGTCAGGGTCTTTTCCGTTTGGTTCCGGGAGGGAGGGACCACGAACAATTTAAGGTAAATAAATTTTAGTTCATTTTGGGACCAAGGACAATTCAGATATAAAAAAAAAGTGAAACATGGCCCGCGGATTCCTTTTGGCATAAAATCTCTTCGATGAGATTTAAAAAAAAACGCTCATCTCCGACTAGTAAATAGTTTTATCTGTGACGTTACCGCACTAGTGCGGTAGCAGAGTAAAAAGCACGCGTGTTTAATACACTGCATTATGGACCTGAAAACGATTCATTAAGAGCCACTTTACGAGCAAGTGTGTTGAAAAATAATAAACCGTGAATCGAGTAGTTATTGAAGTTTTGTATGAGACCACTGACCTCTATTAAACAAGTAGGTACGCATATTAAACAGTTGAGTGTGAGTATGAGACAGTTGATAGCTTTTTGGGATTTCGATGTTGATCAGTCAGTACCTACCACACCTCAAATATGTCCACACGTTTGTGATACTGTATAGCAGTTTTGTTTTTGTTTTTTCGTCGCTGAAATAGCCATATTTAAAATTCTATTTATTACGCAATGAACTTTCATCTTTTATAAATTGTATGACCAAAATAGATCAGTACAATAATAATAATAATACAAGAAAATCGACCAGCCCAATAAGTTTCACCAGTATATGGCAATACACAAGAGCGACACGCATCGACGCGTCGGCGGCTGTCGTACCTATTCGTGTGTATGAGCACTAAGCTCTAAGGTATCATAAGATGCTCTGTATTTGGACAGCGGTTATTGTGTGACCGTTGTCTTGTCGAGCGTGTTCTTAGGAAACCAGAGCTTAAAGTTATTACTGTTTTCATTTCCAAGCAGATCTCTGCCGTACATTTTTTCAAGTATTCGTGACATACTACCTGAAGAGACAGACCTAAGCTAAGATGGATAAGAGTATCATTTGCGAACATTTGAAACGTTGCCAACTGAGTGGAGGTGTGTCAGATGCTAGAGCAGGTCAAATTGGAAGCAATAAAGTCGGGAAGAGAACCTCTTTGCAAGCTGGATGTTTAAAAAAGTTCCACAGTAGGTATGCTAATCATCCAGTGTCGTCGCTGCTTTTACAGCAGGTAGGTACGTAGGTACTCTGCTAAATTGAATACTGGGAGTCTGAGTTAACCTTTGTAGACCCCTACTGTTTGTTTGAATCTAGCAATAAAAGCTTCCCAGTTATGCATAAAAGTTAGGTATTACGCAAGAAATTGGTGATGTTAAACTGGTGAACTACCCACAACGAAACGTAATTGTGGATTTCCACTTCAGCGTAGGTACAATCTCCATGAAATATTCCTCAGGAAATGTTCTAATTATATGTAGGCGCAGGGTCCTGGAAATAATTTGAATAATTCTTCCATTATGCGACTTTAGGTAGGTTCATAAATCCTACATCACTACCTAACTTAAACATAATTAATGTAATTTTCTTTGTCCAATTACACAAAAGGCCAAACGCTACTGCTCAACTATATTCCCTATTATAACTTTCATACGTTTTCATTTAGCATCCGAAACGAATGTCCTTTTTGGCGCATCGCCAAAGTACTGACGCCGCTGTGTCCCGAACACGATTATAATACAAAACACTCAGAGCCGGAATTAATGTATAATCGCGGCGATATACAAATGTTTGTATGAAAGAAAGGATGGTCATACTTCTGAAAGCTGCAGCTCATAGGTGTAGTTGTTGTTTAATTTTAGGATTAGCTTGTTGACGTAGTCCTTTATATAAATATTTTCGAATTAACATTAACGAAATCTTTTTAATAATATTTTTTCTTAAAATTTCATGAAGATGGACTGTAATGCAAGGGATGCAAGCGACTGTAATGAAAGTGAGACAGAATTACGGTTTATTATTAAAATAATGAGGGCTTTGGAACAATATAAAGTGTCTTTCTGAAACCTATAAAATTGGATAGGATTTTTATTAGCTTTAGCTTTGATGCAGAAAAACATTACCCTCTATCGGGGGTAGTCAGGTAAATTCATTCTTGTCGAACAAAATGTAGGCATGCTGAAACTTTAGTTTGAGTCAGCAAATTATATACTTTTCGCAATCGTCTGGCTAGCTTCCAATGACAAGAGCTGGCGGCTAGAGGGATGTAGCCAATATTTTGAGCGCCTACGAGATATACTTTAAAATTAAAGTGGAAGAGGCCAACGCGAAGTTGTACTACATTTTCGCCAACAAATCGTTTTTTTGGCCACAGTTTATGAAAGGCATTAAGGTCAGAGATTGATTGATCACAATCAGGCTCACCTTGAGTCTTATAAGTACTGTATAAAATATTAATTTACTGTAACCGACTTTACCTGACGCCTACAGTGAATTTTGTTCCCCAAATGTATCTAAAAGCACACATTAGTTGTATCAAATCTAATTGTTAGAAAACAATGCCCTAACTAATCTAAAGTAAAAAAGCCTCGACGAAATAAGTATGGATGGCAGAAGACTGCAATTCACAATATTCTAGGCTGCAGTTATTAAGTTCTGTGAGTACTCCTTCTTAGATATCATTGGAGAACAGTAGTGGTCCAGTGGTGTCGGCCTCGGCTTAGAGTTGTTGGTCGTGGGTTCGAACTCAGGCAGGCACTTTACTTTGTGTATTTAATTTCATCACCACTGTTCTCAAAACGGAGAAGGAAAATATCTTGAGGAAACCGGCATGTCCTAGAACAAAAAAATCGAGCACATGTGACATCTACCAACCCGTACTGGGGCTGTATGGTAGATTAAAGCCTACTCCCTCTCGGAGAGAGGAGGCCTGTGTCCCAGCAGTAGGAACATTAGGTACTTACAGGCTGATTATAGTTAAGTATAGCGTAGATATCATTGACACACACGTTCAGCACTAAATACAATACGATAGTCTTGATCCTTATTATTTCAGTATTTCAGCCATCCGAAGAATCTAAATAACACCTAATGATGTGCCATATTCTGCAAAATTAAAGCAGACGTCCCATTAGCGCCAAACAATCACTATTAACGAAGATTCCAACTTTCGCTCCAATTAAAAACTAATCAGTCAATTTCCAAGAACTTGGAATGCCGACACCAATATCAGTAGCGCCATCTATGAATCAACGCTGAAGTTTGCACTATTTTTTACAGGCCTCCTCAGGCCTCCACGCGGTGAGAGGGAGTGGGCCGTAATCCACCACGCGGGCCCAGTGCGGGTTAGTAGATGTCACAGGTCTTCGAAATTTTGGTTCTATGACGTGCCGTGGTTTCCTCACGGTGTTTTCCTTCACCGTTTTGAGAGCAGTGGGGATAAATAATTTACTCAAAGTAAAACCATTAACACTAAATTAAGTTAATCCTACCACTCTGTCTTCTCACAGAACCGCAAACATTGTATCATTATCTTCTTACATTCACCAACAAAAACAAGGACGAATTAGATTGCTAAAAATCAATCGACATTTTTTTTTTTTAGGATGGGAAATCATCCAATGACTCCTCCCGCTCTGGGTGGAGCGGAAGGGAGTGTCAGACTCTTACTGACTAAAACCCATCCGTGTTCCTTCCTTAGCCCTTTATGTTCCGGGGCAGCGGTAACCCTTTCGGACAATCCCGCTGCCCATACATTAGGTACTTAGGTACTAACGCAAATAAATGTTCCAATCGTATCTAAGTATTGTACTAAATTCAATACAAAAAAATAGTAGGTACCTACCTATTGAATGTTCACAGTGCGCAGGTCTTAAAATGACATTAGTGCTCACTTAGGTGGCTGGCTACATCCAGTTCGCCACTGACACCTATTTTTAGATCTCTAATTAAAAGGAATGTTTCGGAGGCACTCCGGCTGAAGACTAATACTTATTGGGGCGCCATTTTGGCCCGGTAGGTAATTTAATTTATGATTCTACCAATAGTCTTGCTATCTTAAGCTACGTAAAGTCGACCCCAAATAGTTAAGCAAACGCTTTATTTAGGCTAGGCTACACTTGGTTAGGTGGGATGATGAGGACTATTATACATATAATGTGGGCTTCAAATGCAAGTAAATGCTTGTACATACTTAAACAAGACAGCTTCAGTTCAAAATATTGTAGGTTAGGATAAAATGCAGACTCTAGAATGTAAATACAAAATCTGTATCTATGCAAATAAATAAAGTTGTATAATAATGCCAAAATAACAGCTTTTTACTAAATGCGTAAAAAATAGTACAAGGTAGGTAGGTACCTACTTAAAAAAATAACTAAAGTTTTTTTATTAAATTCATATAATTATTATAAATTCAACCAGTTTTTTAATTTTTGTCTGTCTGTTTGTTCTGACTAATCTCCGAAACGGCTAGACCGCTTTTGCCGGGACTTTCACTGGCAGATAGCTGATATTTTAAGGAGTAACTTAGGCTATTTTATTTAAGAAAAAGATTAAGGGTTCCACGCAAAAAAAGAAACATGTTTCCGAAACAGACGCGGGCGAAGCCACGGGCAGAAGCTAGTTGGAAATAAATGCAGAATCTAGTATTTAAATACAAAATAAACCATAAAATGTCTGCAGCTTTGCAGTAAGTTTTATTATCTCATAAAAGTTGATTGAACGAAAAGATTGCAGTTGAACTTCTGGCAACCTGTTTTCATGGTGCAGTATGTCAAACATAAAAACCACAGATATCTTCTGTGATAAAAACGAAGAACTAATAATAAAATTAAGGACAGGTATGCATTATCTTTAGAGATTTAAAGAAACCGCAATATAAGAAAGAGCACCACGTAAGTACAAAGTATTAGAAAAAAGTATTAAAAAAGAAATAACTGCAATAACCGTATTTTTTTTCCAAACCGATTAGTTTATTGAGTAGTTTTTCCCTGCTCCAAATTCAAATATTTAGTTCCCCCGCGTTCTATGCATGGCGGCATAGAATACCTACATACTATTTCGCGCTAAAACATTTTTTATTCGCGGAAATCGTCGGTTTTGTTGGGCACAGCGGTTTCCAACCGCATAGCAGTATGCCAATGACCTCATGAAAATACCTACAATAGGGTGGCGGCATGCAGTTGGAACAAAATTTATTGTTCCACCGCATTAACGGCAAACATACCAATTATCGAACATCACTATCAATAATGCATAACATCACGCCTGCAAGCCCCGAAGGGTTAGGCAGAGATGTACCTTTGGTGTACCTTTAGTAAGGTACAGACGCCAGCACATCAAGCTACCCGAAACTGTAAAATTTTCCCAATCAACTTTGAACCTTACATTTTAGCGATAAAGTTGAAAATCTATTAAAGAAATTTGACAGATTGTAGTATCTTGATGTGCCACCCATCCACGGACTAACCGCGGCAAGTGTAGCTTAAACTGATCTATCGACCCGTGCGGCTGTTATTACTAAGCCGCTAGCCCCTCTTGCGACCCCTTTTTTACTCAGCGGTGTTCCCTCGTCGCCGTGATGGGAGGGCCATGGGAAACAGGCTCAGTCTTTACTTCCACGGGAGGAGTCGGAGATGACCGTCATACTGACGTCTTCTTCGACCCCTCCTCCGCCTTCGGAGCGGCGCCGCGAGAGGGTCTTCCTCCCGCGCGCGCTCCGCCGCCTCCTTCTGGGACATGACATGTTCGCAGAAGGAGGCGACTGCCGCCCAGGACCCTTCGTCCCCCAGCATGGCGTTGACCACGCCGGGGCTTGCGACCCCTAGGTCAACGTAAATATTTACCGATGTTGTCTATGAACTGGAGGCCTAAAAAGGCCACTTTGGCAAAATCATAAAACAATTCATATCACGCAATATCATCTGTATGACAGTTTTGTATGGAGATTCGTAAAATGCTATTGGTACACCTCTGCCGGGTTAGGCAGAGGGATATATAGGTGTGAAACTGCCAAACAGATGAATTGCGTGATATGAATTGCTTTATGATTCTGCCAAAGTGGCCTTTTTAGGCCCCCTGATATCGTAATTTGACTACCTAGAGTTTGACATTTCTCTCATTCGCATCACAAACGGTAAGTATTCAATTAGATCGGAATTTCAGTATACATAAATTCGGTGTTTCCCGCATCATGTACCTAGTATAAAAGATTGAGCCGGGTGTAACATTCCCGGCTTCCAGTTAGAGCTTCGAAACTAAAGTTCTTACTGAACAATAGGTTAAAAGATTTCTCCCGTTACTCATTTCCTCTGTGATGACAACAGTTTAAGTGGTCAGTACATTAAGTGCTGTGCTTCGAGAGTCGAGGCTGCTGTTAGCGCAATGTTGATAGCTAGACTGAGAAGCTTCGTGAATAAGAACGTTAGAAAGGGACAGGATTAAAGTGTTCCTTAAGTTGTTACTCTTTTCTACGTACCTAGAGATATCACCTCAATCGTTATCACATTTTCGAAACTCCGAAATTGACAGTTTGTTCTGCTATCCTCTTCAGGGAACAGAGTAGGTATGATCGAATGAATGAATCGAGTGTGACGTATCGAATTATTATCAAAAATGTTTGGCACTTCAGAAATACATTGTAATACTTTTTTAATTATTTATGTTCCTTTGTTGACTTAGTTAACTACTGTTTGTTCCATAAGTACCTACTTCCTGTATTAAATATTTGCATGCCATCATTACATGGCGGAATGTGTCTGTACTAAAATTTAAATAATAATATCACCATTTGTACCTACTACATTTTATGCAAATAAACAATTTTGATTTTTGAAAAACAAAATAACAATGATGGGAACGTTCCATTACAAAAAAAAACGCTTTAACAATAATAGCCTCCTGACCGATTTCGGTCACGGTGGCCAATCTCAACGGAGATTAGCCATGTACCTACCTACGCAGGAGATATTATAGTGCACAAGTGTGTGCGTAAACACAGGTGCACTCTCTGTTCCTTTACTCTCATAGTCCGATGGGGTGGCAATCCGACACGACCGGGAAGAGATGGCGCAGGAGCAACGGCTTTACGTGATTTCCAACTTCCCAAACTCCGGACTGTTACTAAGAAATTCCTAATGGAAAACCCAATAACACTTTGTCTCACCTGGGAATCGAACCCAGGACCCCACGTTCAGTAACCGCGCTTGCAACCACGAGACCACTGTCACTTATTAGGGGTAGTCACTTATTTTGGTAGGTACCTAACTATCTAGCACACGGTTTCTAAAAAGCTTAGGTAAGATTTTTATTATTATTATTTATTTAGAATTAATTCAAACAGTCCAATTACCTAGTTAACATGAAAACATAAAAGTACCTACTCTAGGTACATACAGGACTAGCTTTTTTATTTAACGGCAAAAAATCACGTTTGTTGTATGGGAGATACTAATTTTATTCTGTTTTTAGTATGTGTTTTTATAGTAGCAACAGAAACATCATCTGATCTGTGAAAATTTCAACTGTCTAACTATCACGGTTCATGAGATACAGCCTGGTGACAGACGGACGGACGGACGGACAGCGGAGTCTTAGTAATAGGGTCCCGTTTTACCCTTTAGGTATGGAACCCTAATTACCTATTATCAAACTCATGTCTAGTGATATGATTGTCTATTGCTATTTCAGACAGCCATTCACAGCAGTTCAACCAACCTACGTTTGTTTCTGAAAAACCCATTTGGCTAAAAACACCAGCTAACAGAATACTGTAACAATGCTTGAATCATATTGATAGCGAAAGCCCGATGCCCGATACAAACCCACCACTTACCTAAATGCTAAGAAGCCTTCCTTGAAACGTCACGATTGCGCGTTAACTCCTCGAATGTCAGATTATGTAAATGGAGACCGAAATGCATTCTCATGATAACATTAAATTCTGATTTTGTGAGCGCTTCCAATAAAATACTGCTGAATATATAGCTTCTCCAGTATTTCAGTTAAGTTGACATTCAACTAAAGTGAACTGATTTAAATAGGGATCTACTTACCTATATTATTTTTATTAACATTTGTGGTGCCGTGTGGTCTCGTCACGAATACAAATAACTTTGTATCTTAAAGAAAATCCAAAAGTATTATGTAGGTATGTAATATTAGGCATAAATACACCTACATATCTATATTTTGGAGAATGGCTTTCACGAAATCAGATTGAATTGACGTTATAAGCGTAGGTCGGTGGTACGGCCGATTTACGATTCTCCTTCTTCTATCGTATGGTTACCTAAACCCCTAATATTTTCCTCTAGAATTTTGCTTTATTTAAATACCTATCCTGTCTTTGCTCTTATTATCGTAAGGGAGAAAACGAAAATTTACATGTTCTAAATAAAAGAAACCGGTCAAGTGCGAGTCGGAGTCGCGCACCGAGGGCTCCGTACAAAGAATGATGGGCATTTTTGTGTGGAGCCTGGCCTGACGACCAATAGAGTTCTAATGCATGTCAACCTAAAGCTTAGAACTGGCAATTACTATAACAAAACATTTTATCTCATAAAACCACCGGGTTTGTACAGTCAAGGACAAAAATTGTATTTTTTTTGACGATTCTTTTGTTAAAATTAAATCTAAAGCTGATATTTTTAGACTTTGCCCCTGTGCTGCCTTTTTTGGCAAAAATTATCACTTTGGTAAGTAACCTTAGGTGTTTATTTTAATTTTATTTTATTTTATTAGGGAAAATAAACGGTTACACATTATAATGTAAGGTATAGAACTTAAGACTAAAATGGGAGTTTAAATGTATAACCAACAACATTTTCCACAAAATATTAAAAAGTTATACAAACACGAACGACATGCGATGTAGATTACATACATACATAAAAAAAAACTAAACTGAAACATACAATATACAGGTAAAAATAATAAAAAGAGAAAGAAGATATAATTGAATATTTAAAATTGAAATTTTGATTTAAGGATTGTTAAGTACTTAATTCTGCTATGATTTTAAACACAATACTTCTAAATTTTCCAGTAGAAATGGCAAAGAACTCGATATCCCGGAAAATCTTATTGAACTGAGTAGTAAGACGCCGTAGGGGTGCTCACGATCCTGCGTTTGATCGACAAGAGGTTACAGCAAACAGCGGTCGTGCGCGCACACCTCGACATATAGTAGTTCTGGGTACTACATAACTTATTCTATTGCTTATGTCTATACAATCATTTGAATTGTTACATAAATCAAACAGAAACATCGAATCCAACATTATACGTCTAGATTTAAGGTTTTGAACTTTACATTTATTCAGTAGGTCACTGTAAGATGCATACGTATGAAAACAACGGAAATGCATGGCCTTTAAAAATTTGCGTTGTACTTTTTCTATCCTATTAGAATTTTTTTTTAGGTGTGGTTAACAATATTATTTTGACATGGACTGTACCAAAATAAAAACTTTTTAAAAAGTAAGTAGGTAAATATTTAATATGGTTACCTGTAACAGACATCATATTACAAGATGATAAAGGTAACAATAAATCTTGAATCACTTCTAACGCTAATAATTTTGGCTTGCAATTCAGACAGAGATCATTAATAATTGAAATGTAAAAAAAATAAACACTACTCTTTAATTACACGATGGATGTTATCATTACAAGTTGGATTAGTATTTGACTTGTTCTTACAACTTTATTATAGTTGGTCAAAATGGACCTATGTACAGAGGCCAGCACATCAACCTACCCCAATCTGTCAAATTTTCCCAATTGAATATGAACCTTATTCCTTTGTGGTAAAGTTGAAATTCTATCAAAGAAATTTGACAGATTGGGGTAGGTTGATGTGCTGGCCTCTGTACAAAACAACAGAGTCAAAATAGAAATGTATTTCGACTCGGTTGTTTGTACGTCCATTTTGATGATTGCTTACATTCAGTACTTCATTTTGTAGTCGTTAACTAGTGCTACTTTTGCTAAATGCCATAGAAAAAATTATGATGACGTATCCACGATGTATTTGCCGACATGTTTTGAAAGACATTGTCCCATTTAAACAATCATTAGCGATACAATAGATAGGCGAGAGAAACAAAATATTTCAAAAGGACGGTCATTTCGTTTAAAAACAGACGCTGTCCCTCGGAATATTAAATTATTACGGTACCTTTATTCTCGTACAACACATTAACACGTTGACTGCCAGGCAACAGACACAATAGAAAATCCACCGCGCTTGTTCGCGGTCACCGGTGACCGCGTTGGCAGTCAATGCATTGATCAGAGTTTTTTTGTACAAGATACGAGTATCTGCAATAACAATTTTTTTTTCATGTGGACTCAGAGCAGCTTGTTTTTAGGGTTCCGTACTTCAAAACGAAAAACGGAACCCCTAGCTAGAGGATCACTTTGTTGTCCGTCCGCCTGTCTGTCAAGACCCTTTATCTCGGGAACGCGTGGTGGTATCGAGTTGAAATTAAAACCATATACTCAGGACTACAGTCCCTTGAAGCTGTGACTTCTTAGTAAAAAAAAGATACCGAAAAAAACGTATATTTCGACACTCTCAAGGGAATCAAAATATAAAGGGTACTTCCCGTTGACCTAGAATCATGAAATTTGGCAAGAAGCAAGATTTTGTAGCAAAAGTAAAGGAAAAAATCCTAAAACCGTATATTTTTTTTAGTAAGTATTTTGATATTTAATTTCAATTTGATAACTCCACGCGTTCCTGAGAAAAAGGGTCTTGACTGACGGACAGACAGACGGACAAAAAAGTGATCTTATAAGGGTTCCGTGTTTCCTTTTACGATATCCGAACCCTAAAAAATACTAAAAATAATGTGTAGCTATCCAAAACGGCCGTTCCAATCTGAATAATTTGGTCTAGAGCACTCTAGACCAAATTATTCAGATTGGAAATATTACTTTACTCTATGGTCTAGAGTCATTGTGCATTTTCCTTTACAACTGAATTACTATTAGGTACTAAATTACTTTTTTTTTTGTCATAATATTAACCTTCGGTTATTTATCGGTTTTAACTTTTTGTAAAACCGACAAGCATCAAACATTATTTTTAATTATTAATCTGTGGTAGGTAAAACCTGGCAACACAATTGACAGCCAGCTTTCCGTCAGCGTAGTTAAGTATTTTCATAAAAATATCGAAATTATAGAGGTATTGTATTTTTTAGTGTATTTTAGTTATTATTAGTGTATTTTTATATGAAAACTATAACTAATATGTTTAGTTAGAGTACAAAGCGTTAACGTGTGAATAAAAGTGAATGTGAATGTTCGGACTCCATTCTACAATGAAAGATGTCTTATTATTGGTGTGTGTACAGCCGAACAAAACGAAAGTGACTAGTTGACCGTGTGTTATACGGTGGTTTTTGAAACGCTCGACTGGCATTAAAATGGCGCAGACGGTGAGACGAGCGATAGAGGGCAGATACCCGTCCTGTTACATACCCAGCAGGATAAAAGAAAGGAGAGCTAAGGCTAGGGCATTGAGGTAAATATTGCTTTTCTCAGGGCATTGGCATTTCGCAGGAACGCCTGGTACCTTGTTTTTTTTTTCTTCGTGTTTTTTTCAATTGATTTTTGCAAGTACAGCAATGTAAACATACTTATTGATCACAGTTGGGAAATAATTAGTCTGACACTGCAATAAGCAACATTGATGTTAGTGTTATTGATCATTATATTCTTTCATTGTTTTTCATAATAATGGCAGGATGTAATCAAGTGTGTGAATTGAGCAATGCCTTTGAAAATTACTACTAAATTTAATGATTAGAGTGTTTCAATTCTGATAATTAAGAAATGTATTGAAATCAATGTATATGTATCACTGCACAATTTATAGCACATAAGTACTGCTAATTTTACCACAAAACCCAATATTAACTGCATTCCTTGACCTACTTTGACATTGTTTTTTCAGGTTAGAACAGCAAAGAAAACCTGACAAGCCAGAAGATTTTGTATGCTACTCGGACAGTGACAGCGAAGAAGAAACACCAACGCAACAACATAGGATATTATCAACATCCTATAACTTTGTTGATTATGTACGGTCTAGGGAAATGCAGACCGCTGAGGTAGTCATTAATATTTTTGTATATCAATATTACTCAGAACTTGAATTTCTTAATGTAGAGGTTTGGCCAAAGTATGCATGTTGTATCTACCATATTAGACTGATAATATTGATAATCATATCAACAATTATTCAGCAAAAGATAAATATATCAATGTTATTGTTTCATCTGATTATAAAATCTGAATTAACCTTTTGACTGCTTGTGTCATATTACTGCTACAGAGAACATGCATGATTTTTTCGTTCTATTATCATCCTATTAACTGCGTGGTACAACTAAAACCATTATTAAATAGAGATAAAAACTTTTTGATAATTTTTTAATCCTCCTTATTTATTGTAGGTATTATTTTATCGATTTGTAGCCGCGCGCTAGGGGCACGGCAATTGATATTTAGCCAAGCGCTTAAAAGGTTTAAAGTCCTTGGTGTCACACTGGGATTCCCTCTGTTGTGAGATCTAGGCTCTTTTATAGATATGACCTTAATTATTATAATCAACATGTATCTACTTCCAAAATAGAATAGTTATTTACTTATATTATACTAACATAATTTATTTTATTTTTACTTTATACACAAAGCTGATTTAATGCCAAAAATAATTCTTGGCCAGTCAATCTATCTTAATTACATTTTTAGAGTTGATATTTTGTTCCACAAACAAAGGGTCATTTGGCGACCTTACCATGAGTGCACTGATAAGTTATAACTTATGGACACTACTACAGTGTGGCTGACAAGAGAATGCATTTTTGACACCTGTCACTTTCATACAAACAAATATCTGTTTTGCGAATGTGATCTTTATTAGCTACTAGACTTGTCATACTGACAGTGTCAGGACCGCATTCTCTCTGTCCTAAAATCCTTACGTTTCACCAATTGTTACCAAATAAATATTTCTTTTTAATAAGCCCTAGAATTGATATTTAAAAGACTAGATTTTGCCCGCGCCTTCGCCTGCGTCGAGGTCTTATAATTATTTTCATGGGAACATAAGACCTAATATTGGAATATTACTTGATCCATGCATAGCTGAATAATATACTTCAAATTTAAAATTACCACCTGACAGGTTAGGTTAAAAAGTATCCTATGTATATCCTAACCCGGGCCATGGGTTACCTGCATGCCAAATATCATAGCAAACTATTCAGCCATTAAAACATGGAAAGGGAACAAACGGACAGACAGACAAAGTTAATATCGCATTTACAATTTCAATTATAGTATGGATTAAGTTTAGTCTAAAATAAAGTAATAAAGTTAAATTAAATAGATAATCTTTAGTTAAACAAGAATGACAAGGGTCCTTCCTCAATCATTACATTGTTGCGTGTTTACTTTAGAGTTGTTGTCATAAGTGTCAAAACATTTGCATCATCTTTAAATGTATAATAAATGACAGTTGCCTTACGTGTTTGTCTCTGTGACCGCGTTTTTATTCTAAACTGCACAACGGATTTTAATGTGGTTTTCACCATAATTTAGATAATAATTTATTCCAGAAGGTTTATGTGTATAGTACATAATTATTAAACTAACATGTAATAAAGAAATCTCAATGTTTTGTCAAGTCGTATAAGGCGTGCGAAGCAAGGGTATTTCGCTAGTTTGGCTATAATCTTATCTTGTGCATTTGGCTCAGATGCCCTTGACTCTATAGGTACCTACCAGGTATTTTCACTGTTTATATTACTAGATTATATTATACCAGTATAATCTATTTTTGTGTTTTTAGGGTTTATTTACTTACTAGCTTCGCCCCGCGTTTTCACCCGCATAAGTCTCAATCCCGCGGGAATATTGGGATAAAAAGTGTGCCCATGTGCCAAATTTCATCAAAATCCGTTCAGCTGTTTTAGTGTGAAGGTGTAATAAACGAACATGCCAAAAAACAAATCTTAGTTTATAGTTATTATTATCTTCTCGTTATAATATAGTTTAAATGAAATACTGGTTATCTGGGGATCTATAAAAACATACACTATTTAAATATTTTTTGACAATATTTAAATATTTTTTTAGAAAAAAAGCATTACCAACGTATGTAATGTGTTTTAGGCATTGGTTTCTGGTCAGTGTGATAGATAAAAATATGACTACTTATGTATTAAAACTTACTCTGAATATTAAAACATGTTGTTAATAACTGTACTTACTTAAAATTAAAATAATTTGTTTTTTTTATCCCAGCATTATACTGGCTGTGTGACTATAGTCTCCATCATGCCCATATTTGGTTTAGCGGTTGTTATCGCGCTTAGGAAGTATGTACTAGTACTTGAATATTATAACAACATTAACAACTAAGCTAGCTCTGCGTAAACAATATCTATTAGCGCGCTCCTTTCCACGTTGTGCGGGACTAGGTGACGCCGTAAAATTACTAACATCTGTGGCCCAAAATTCATCCGCGAGAACTCCGCTCACTGACGCAGTCATAAGATCATGTCCCACTCAGGGCATACGGCGCAGGATGGAAGATGGGCCATTGTCATTGGTTTGACCGCATTCGCATTCAGATACGAGATCTGAGCCTTCCGTGAACCCCTATCTGGTCAGGGTCTCACTATAACCCAAACTTTTTTCCCCTAAAGCACATTTCCGTCTTGCACTTTGACAATAAATAACTAACCTCTTTCCTTCCAGCCTCGCTCAGTGGAACCATCCTACGCAACAAAACACATGCTCACCCACGATATGTTCCGGGAGACGCCCATTAACCTGGGCAACATGAACAAAGTGTTCTGTTCGCAGTGGCTGTCTGACAGACAAGTCGTGTTCGGCACTAAATGTAACAAGGTATAACACTAGGATCTTAGTTCATTTAATGATTGCTTTATTTGTAATTCTTTTTACCTATTGTGGTATAGCCATTTTATTCTAGGTGCATCGTCTTCACATACAAATTACGTAATAAATGTATACAAAATATCTTCCCTTTGTCTACCTCTACCTGTAATTTACACCTCTACCTGTAAATATTGTTGTAAATTAATAAACTATTGTATAAGTAATTTGAAAATCTAAATAGTTTTACAACCAGTCTGTGTATCTGAAACGCTGGTGTTTAGCTGTTTTAGTACCAGTTAACTTTTCCAGTAGACAATTTCATGCAAATTCTGTTCCACTCTTTTAAGTCCACCGGCCTGTGTCGGATAAACACCGTTGAAACAAAAGACAAAATGACATTTCGAAGAAAGATTTGGCGCAATATCAAAAATGGAAGAAAGATGTCAAATTAGATAGAATTAGTTAAGCCTTTTCTTAGTACAATAGTTCAAGGCCCGTAACATATATGCATAATATGACACTGTCGGTTACGCAGCTGATGGTGTACGACGTGCGCCGGCGCACACTGGACGCCATCCCCACGCTGCGCCCGCGCGCGGCCTGGCCCGGCGCGGACCACCAGACGGGCATACACGCGCTGCAGATCAACCCCTCCAGGTAACTGGACTCAGCATCTAAGGCTTTTCTGCCGCGGCTGGGCTGTAGTTATTAAAACATTAAATACTTAAGAGTCCTATTACATTTTTTACGCAAATTCATAATTTTTGACGCTGTAATTTTCAGCAGCAGTAACATATTTAATTTTTTTTATTATGAATAACGATAGTAACATTCTCTTTCTTGTAAGTTGGAATTACACATTTTAATTTTTCTTTTCGTGTAATTTACTATAAATATTTTACGAACTCCGTTTGCAAGAAAAACCGTCGGCGATGGAACTTTGACGCTCAAATTCACATTGTTACATTCAATTCTTATAAAAGCTAAAATTACTAAAAAATAAGTTGAATGTTTTACTTGTTTATTGGAGTTCTAGAATTTCTTTAAATTCCTTGAGTTTTCACTAAAAAAATCGAAAAGAAAGCCTAATTTAAGCCATAAATGTCTTGATTCAGCGTCCATTATATTCCAAATAAACACAATTGTATCAAATAAACTAATATGATATAAAACTTCGATCTATAATGAATACGTTTTATTAGTTTTCGTTTGTCAATATTATAAGAAAAAATTATAATAAATAAAATTAAAGTACTATATATTCTACGTCGATTCAGCGCGCTCCTCAGTCTCGCGCGAGCGCTTATCGAGGTAGGACCTGTACATGAAATTTTCGCGCGCAATCGTCCGGAGATCGCTATTATTATCGACTCGTGTACGCCGATCGAAATAATTAGATCCAATAAGATTTTTTTTACATCATAATATTAAATGTATTATTTTTTAACAGACTTCTAAAAAGGAGGAGGTTCTTAATTCGGATGTTTATATATTATTATTTTTTTAAATGTATGTTCGGGCATAACTCCGTTATATTTAGACGGATTTGCATGATATTTTTTTTTGTTCGAAAAAGTGTATTCCGAAATAGTCCCATTTAAATTTTGTACAGATCTGATCATGAGTTTCGTAGACAGACATGGTAACTCTTCAATAAATTCCAGCAAATCAACCGCGATTCCTGCTATCGCATATGTATTCATTGTTTACGCAATCACACAACATAACATCACGCCTGTACCCTTTAAAGGGGTAGGCAGATGTGTTCAATAGCTTCCTGTCACTGATATTTATATAGCAAGTAGTGTTATATGAATTTGTGTGGGGTAGATAGGTACAACTAAAAAGTAAAACATTTTTTTTTATCTGTTTTATTTTTTATTTTTGTAAAAAAGTTTTAGTACGAGTGCGTCTTAAAGGTAGTCAATATTAGTACATACGTACATATTAGACTTTAATTTTTATCTTTTATTTATGGTAGGTAAGGGTCGGAAAACACCACTATACGCCTGCATAAAAAAAGGAAGAGACACAATTATGCCCGCTTACAGACAGCATTACAAGTTAAAATGTCACTAAAAAGGTAGATGCAAACACGATGTTATTAATTTAAACCGTATTACAGAACAAACCAAACCACAAACAAACCTTAAGTTCCTACCTAAAATATACATTTTATACTAAAACAAACATAAATCAGTATTTTCTTTTCCAGGACACATAACCATAATAATTCTGAAACATCTACAGAAAGTAAAAATATGATAGTAGAACCAACAGTGAAAGAATCGTCTACTCTAGATCAGCTAAAGTAGGTACCTAGCTACCCGTATATTACCTAGCCGGGCCCACTCTATGCTCAAGGTCAAAAATATCGTAATTTATTTTCGTAATAGAAAAGATTTTCGTAAAAAAAGGTTTTGTTTTAATGATATTTGTAATTATTTAGTAACGCTATAAAAAATTACAAAAGAAGTAGTTATAAGAAATGCCTACTGGATACCTACCACGAGCTCTTAACGCGATCCACTTTAGGACCTAAACTGAACTGTTCTTCTAATTCGTACCATGATGTCAGTTTAACGATTCAATTTAGGCCATGCCATCTGGATACCTACCACGAGCTAGCTCATTAGCGAGCTCATTCACTTTCAACGATCCAAATGCCGCTGAGCGTATTGGTTGTCATGGTACGACTGTGAGCGATGCTGTTTAAGAACCTAAACTGAAATGTCTTGCATTTGAATCGTTTTTAAATAGATCATGGTAGGCCTCCTGTTCTACGTTCTGATTGTGAACATTTTGTGTAGGTATATTTTTGTCTTTTCTAAACATGACTATAAAGGAGTGTGTCTTCTGTATTCTATGTCGGGATTATGTGACGTAATTCATGAAGATGTTAATAATTACTAGTTGATTAATGCATTCGATTTATGACCAGTAACTACTTACGTAGTTTTTTTTTGAATCAAGAGGCTTCTACAGCATCAGAAAAATTTATGCTTTCCAGTTCTGTTCTGTTCAAAGGAAAAAAAAACACGTTAAATGCCATTACGAGAGATCTTTTTGTATTTTTTTTCTCAAACTTTATAATTAGGTACATTTTTAATTTGTGGACTCTTTTTGAGTGTTTTGATTTATACTCACCCCTAATTACCTGTCTAGTAGTGTTCAGTTCAGACTCTGGATTAATAAAAAAAACTATCATCCTACTCAGACTGGTATCAAAATTGTTTCGCGGACTATAGTTGTACTCCCAACGCACACTAACGTAACTTCGTGTATTGCAAACGAACACAAGCGCGCGTTCGCGCTAAGCGAACATTTACGATTTGTAATAGGACTCTTAAAGTATTTATGATATAATATTAATTTTTTTGAAATATACTAATCGCTAGTTAATTCCGCTAGTGTTTTAGTTTTTTGATACACACTAATTACCCACTAATAAGTAATTACTGTGTATCGACAAAACTAAAACACACTTGTACTGCAAGCGATTAGGAAGAAGAGTGGGGCGGGTCTTCGTGGATGGCGCTATCTGCAGCAGAAGCTCCACTCCAAATCACATCAGTTGGCAAACGCACATCTTTTAGAAGTCCGCTACCATTATTTATCATCATCATTTATTTTCGTTGCAGAACGTTACTAGCGACCGGCGCGCGCAACTCGTGTGAGCTGGCGATATACAGTCTACCTACACTTGACCCCGTCTGTGTCGGCGAGGCGCATAAAGACTGGGTAACAACTCTTTTAGTTTGGATTATCTAAAAAGTCATATCATTTCGGTGCCTTTCGTTAAAATCCAATGCAGTAATTTTTTGTGAAATCAAAAAATACAGGCAGACAAGAAATGTTCGTTACGAGTTTATGTTGATTTAGCAGAAGGTAGGCAAAATACACATCTTTAAAATGTCTTTGACATAATATCTCGGGACTCTAGGATACCGGACGGCACAGCAGGCGTACGAGAGGCCGAAGCCAACTCACAGAGGCCCCTTAGACAATTTTAAGTGTTAGTATGTTGTTTTGTGTGGGTGTGTATATCTTCTTATATATAAAAATGAATCGCTAAATGTGTTGCTAAGCGCAAATCTCGAGAACGGCTGGACCGATTTCCCTAATTCTTTTTTTATAATATTCCTTGAAGTACGAGGATGGTTCTTACGGAGAGAGAAAAAAATTGCACCCGTGCTAAGCAGGGGCGGACCGCTAGTAATAAACAAAAGTGTTGAGGAGAATACGGCATGCACGCATAGGGCATAGATTTTGGGATGTAATTACTATTTACTGGGATTTAATGACGTTATCAGAATACGCGTTTTGACGTGGAGCGCGGACACCAACCCGTTTTTATGCAACTTAGCGAGCGACACTTCGAAAAGTTTTAGCCCGCCTCGGAGAGGTTAGATTTCTTTTGATAATTTTATTGATAGATAATGTTCTATAGAACCTACGGATGGTAAAGTACCATGATATACATATACAGGAAGATTTTTTCATCACCATCCAAATTTTTACAGGGTGTTCTACCCATGAATACGAACAACTTTCACTATGGGACCAATACAGAAATCACGAAAAAAAAAACAGCTGTTTCATACATTTTGGTCAAGTAGGCATTGAACTTTTGTATGAAACAGCAGATTTTTTTTGCGTGATTTCAGTGTTGGTCCCTTATTGAAAGTTGTTCATATTCATGGGTAGAACATCCTGAAAAATTTGGATGGTGATAAAAAAACTCTTCCTGTATACTAAGCATCTACACCTGCTACGCGGTTATTCCAGCCCTGTCCGCTTGCCGTCAGGCAGGCGAGCTACCTGGTGTGGGTAGCTGGGTGGGTTCGGTTCAGGTCGGTTTGGCTGAGTAATCTCTAAAAATCTTTATTTAGATTCTCGACATGTGTTGGCTGGACGACGAGTTCGTGGTGACTGGATCTCGAGACTCCAAGCTCGCGCTGTGGAGGGCCCCGGCCACGCCCACCACGCAGACCATGCACCACTATGTGTCGCCTGTGTGTGTCAAGGAGTGCCGCTCAGGTACGTAATATTGAACATTGTCATCGGGAATTCTAGACTGAACAACAATAACCAATAAACGGCATGTAAAGAATTTTGGATTAGTGTTTCGACAATGTTGTTGTGTTGTGGTCTGTTTTGTGTGCATGTGTGTCATTAATTACCATAAATTAGCACATGATTCTAGACCCCCAGAAAAAATATCAAAGCGGATCTAGAATCATTGACTGAATTCATGACAACAGTTTGACAACAATTCGATGTCCACCCTGTATATTGCAATTGAATTGAATTGAAAATATTTATTTCAGACCAAGCACACAGAAATTGATACAAGTCCATATTTTGTTAGTATAGATACTTATAGCTATGTTAGTAAAATTTAAAATAATTATTATTTTGGACATGCATGAGCGACCAATGCCTCAGGATTTAGCTGTCCACTCTGTCCGACACCACGCTCAGAAGCATGTTGGTGCTACCCCTAACCCGCGACCACAGGGAGGCCGACCTATTACGCAGCACCGCCTGGAAGCCGCCCGTGCTGTGGGCGGCGAACATGCCGGAGGCACTGCACTGCCATGGGAGCCCCAACAAACCCCTGAACGCGTTGTTATACTGGACGCGCAGAGCATTGCAGGCTTTTTTAGTGTAATTGCTCCACAGGCGGCACGTGTATAAAGTTTGGCAATAGCTTTTAAAAAGTGTGACTAACGTCACGTGAGCATCGCGCAAACCTGCGAGAAAGCATATTACCCCTTACCGACAATGCTCTGCGCTCCCTATCCATGTCCTCATTTAATTTCTCATTGACCCAGTGACCCAAGTACTTAAATTTGGACACTTGCTGTAGGACGGTTCCATTTAGTGTGATCGGAGGAACATTGTAGGTTTTGGTCCCAGCCTTAAAAACTAACAGCTCGCTCTTCTGAACATTGTACTTGAGCCCATGGGCCATTGCATACCGTTCACAAATGGTCAATAGTGACCTCACAGAACTGATTGAGGGGCCCAGCAGCACCATGTCATCAGCATAACTAATATTATTCGTAAAAACAATCCACTGAACAACCGACACCAGCACTGCTGAGCTCCTCAATCAGTCCATTCACATATAAATTAAAAAGAGTAGGTGAAGTCAGACCCCCCTGCCTTACTCCACACCCCATCCTGTAGTCATCCGAGCATTAGCCCATCCACCTGACAAAATTGCTTTGGTTATTATACCAGTATCTAAATAAATTTATGATCTCTACAGGCAGCCTGGTATTAAGCCTCAACTTCCTCCACAATACGTTGTATGACACCATGTCAAAAGCTTTTGACAGGTCCAGGAAGCAGGCGTATACTGGTGTTCTTCACCTTACCCAGGGTCGTGGCCAGAGATATAGGTCTATAATTTCCCTTTTCCGATACGTCACCAGTCTTATTTTTTATTATAGGTACTACTATGGTCTTCATGAGATCGTCTGGTAGGTAGTTATGACGAAGACAGAAAGTAAACAACATGGTTAGGACCCTAGGCAAGTGAACACCCGCATGCTGCAGATGCTCGATGCTGAGACCATCGTGCCCCGGTGACTTCCCTCTGGTCATCTGCTTAATAACCTTGTCAACCTCCGCATAAGTTATTTTAACTGGAGGGTCACCGGTACCGCATTTCCCAGCATCAAGCATTATAGAGCCCTTTATTATCTTATTGCTATTATTCACACAACTGTCTACGAGCGTCTTGGGTGTGCAGTTACCTAGGTTAACTACAATTTCTATCGGCAGATGATCAGACCAAAACACATTGTAATGAATTTTCGCATTTTCAACAGTTTTTCTAGCCGCTAATGAGGTCACACAGTGATCAAGCCACCTCCTACATCCGTGACTATCGCTAACATAAGTATACGACGCTGCAGGCAAGAGTTCAGAGTCCACAATACACAGTTGATGCTCGCTTCAATATTCCTTAAGCTCATTATAAAAGGGCATGCCAGGATGCACACCCAACAAGTAAACCAAGTCCACATCTTCACTCTCGATAATCGCATACATTTCACCCAGACATGATGAGAACTCGCCTAGATTCTCACATCATCAGTAGGCATGTACACTGATAGTATTATCATAGACCTTTCACTCGTTGTGACCTTGATACCCGCTAAACGAACACTTCTGCACTGAATTACTGGATACAAATTCCAACGCCACAGGAGCGCGACGCCACCGTGCGGCCGGCCACGCAAAACTCCCGATGAAAGGTCCACAGCCGTATTACCGGTGTATGAAAATTCCGAATCTATTGTTCCTAGCACTGGAATGTCGTGCTGTAGTAACCAAGTCTCTTGGAGTGCAAGGATGTCCGCTGACTCACATAGCTTCCTAACACACTCCATTGATCGCGCAAGGCTCTTACAATAAAAACTTTTACAGTACCTGTTTATAACTGCACTATCCATTGTTTGGGTCTTGCTCTTCCTTATCTTTTACTTTGGGTTTCGAAAAATCCACAAAACGCCTAAACAATACGCCCTCAGGCTAAAAGTTTTCATCTAGAAATATACCTAGTTTGTGTTTAGGTACAAACACTTTGTATGCGCAATAACCTTTATCACTTTTAATATCTAGTTTATTTATTGTAACATGCATTGGAGACTTATCGTACACATGCTCACTTATATCGTTCTGTGTAGTAGACTTGTCAACGTTGTATATAAAAAACGGTATCTTTATGTCGGCCGCCTTAAATTTCCCTTTCGGTTCTGCGGCTGCGGCACCTATTCTTCCTACGATTCTGTTTCTAAGCCTTTTCTTCTAATCTACTTTCCATTCTTCTGTTGAATTTCCGGTTTTCCATTCGCCAGGAGCCTTAACTATGTCTGCCAAAGTTGTTCGGGATTCTAGCTGGCATATTAGCTGTTTTTCCTGCGCAGAATCAGAGTCTGTTTGTGACATCAGCGACCCTGCGCGCGCAAAAAGACTACGCGACAAATGTGGTTTTGTTTGTGCCTTATTTGGAGTGTCGGTCGCTTCAGTAGTCATCGCACTCACTGTACTAATTACCTGTTTTGGACATTCGTGGTGTTTTTTCTTCTCTCTTTGTCCGTTAGTCATACCGACATCTGCTTTAATTTTTTCTCGATGTGAATTAACAAATGTTTCATTTGGTGGTCCAACAGTATTTATCAACAAAGTGTTGTCATTTTTGGGACTAGACTGAGAAAAATGATGTAGGCCCATCGGACCACTGTCACAATGATACTCATTATGACGACGACAGCCTCTTTTCAAATTAACGTTGCAATATTCGTCATTGAAACTTTTTGCAATGCGTTGAACGTTTCTATTGTGACGTAGCTGTCCTTTACTGCCTTCAGTTCTTCCCTCAACACCAGAATATCCTTGAGGAGTCGTGTCACAGCCACATGGTGGAATGTGATTGGCGGTAACTTCAGAAGGTCACGGGCCACAAAAACTGGAACGATCTCACTATCAGTCTGCTTCAGAAGCGTAATAATATCATCAATGTCCCGCTACGATTTCTTATCTCCTTTGCGAATCTTCAATTGCTGGCCCAACGGAATTGAGTTGAACAATAACTTCTTTGCACTGAGGATTTCTTCAGACGAAAACGCCGTCACACATATTTTACTTAAACTGACCTCGTCCATCACATCAAGTTTGTTTTTCACAAAAGCTAACACTTCACAAATTACCAGGTTACAACCCAGGCATTTGATTACATTAGACGCCATTGTCACACGTTAAAGACGCCGGGTGCGCACGCAGTCTAACACAAGCCCGACGCTAACGAAGCGCGCGCGATGACTGACGCAATACATTATAATCAATATTTCAGTGCACTACAAAACTAGGTATATTTCATAATTTCATTTAGTAATGTACTTATTAATCAAAAGAGCGCAATATTTAAGGGGTATGTGCTAAGGAATTATAATTGTATAAGGATTTTTCCCACGCTTGTTGGGCCCCCGACCCAGCACAGCTGACTCAGATAAAGCACTAACAATATCTTTATACATATTATCTATAACAGTGCGATGACATACTTGTTTACAACTTTTGCCACTACAGACTCTGAAGTCATCAGGGAAATCAATAAGTCTAAGTCTTTCATGACATGCCGTCGTGTAAGACTCCGACTGTTCAAGACTTCTATCTCCCCAAATAACAACCTTTTCCACATAATTAAAATCAGATTTTTTTACACAAACATTGTGAAATAAACATTTTAAAACAAGCGGGTAATGGTCCGACCATAACGTATCGTATATAACACTCATCAAGCCACCTCCGTGAGCCGTGTGCGTCACTCACAAAGGTGTAGGTATCTGAGTCTAACCCCAATATCTCCGTATCCACACAGTTCCACTCAAACTCCAGACAAAAGCCTATTAGAACCGTAAAAAAACGTTCAGTTGGGTGAGCATTGAAATCACCAAGCATATAACAGTATTCAATATTTGAGCTATCTATAATGGCACTCACCACACTAAGGCAATGACTTTATAGAATCAGAATCAGCAGTACAACTCTCTAAGCTCATATTACCCTTTTGAATACACCCTGATACTGACATGTAAATAGCAAAAACGTAAGAAATTTTGAATTTCGCAGGCTAACTTGACGCTTTGCGACGCTGCCAACTGCATTCTCATAATCTACCTACACAGGATCGCATGCTATCTTTTGGCGCTCGACTTCCGTTGACGGGGGCGCTGTTAGTAAATATCTGTCCAATTGATTTTTGACAATAGGTACTCGATTTCCATAACACAAGATGGCGACGTTAGTTCCGATTTCAGCCACGCGCTGAAAAATCCTTGAACAGCTATAACTCAAGATTTAGGCGTGATGAGAAACTCTTGAAAGTTTTGAGTGGATGGTCGCTTTCATCCTCCCTGAGATTCATCTCCAAAAACCTATACACTGACAACATCACCTGCGTCCTTAGGTCAGAAGGTCCGCGCGCTGACGTTCAACCAGCGCTGGCGCGAGATCGCGGCACTGACGCTGAACGGTTACATCCACGTGTTCAACGCTGAGACCTTCCGGCAGACGCTCTCCAGGAAGCTACCGTCGTGTCAGGACCTCGTGTGCCTGGCGACGCAGGTATGTAACACTACGTCTGAATAACACTAAGGCCCATTTGTACCACAAATCACTAAACGCATTTAAAGCTAAACTTATTTAAAACATCTCTATCAGTCATCTTCAAACGATTGACTGAAATATAATCATATCTTAAGCTCGTGGCGATATTGTAAATGTAAAATAATTATCGCCACAAGTTGAATGAAGTTTTAGTACGTAGTTCCCTAACGAGGCTTGCGGTAGGAGTTGACTGCTAGAAATCGTGACGTAAGGAAATAGCGTTATGCTCCATGCTACTTTCTCTCTCTCTGTCTCTTTCTTTTGTATACGAGTGTGCGTGCGAGTAACGCGTAAAGAACAAATTCCTAACGGGGTCCCACGATCACATAAGCTTTTCTCTTTTTTTTATATTGTATTTTGTTATCCAGGAAAGCGGCGTGTACGCAATAGGCTGCAAGTCATACACGTTGCTGCTGGACTGTCGCACGCTGCAGTCTGTCAAGAAGATCACGTCGCGGTACAACGGGTGCGGCATCCGCTCCGCTAGCTTTAGAGGCAACATGCTCACCATTGGCACTGGACTTGGTAAGCAGAGGGTTTCAGGATCATGGACAAATTCTTAACAAAGTCAAAGCATTTATTTCTATTAAACCATTTAGTGGCACTTGATTTGTCCTAAAGTCGGTCAGTCAGAAAGTTAAAGCATTTTGCCCATTCCAAAACTTCGATCTCTGGAGAAGAACGGGCAAGAAACATCAGAGACACTTTTTTAAATCAAGAAAAATAATCCTAGGTACATTATTCTTGTTGCAATATGTGAGAAAAATTTTAAAAATGAAGAAACAATTCAAAATATAAGATAAAAAATGAGCCCTGGCAGTTAAGAGATGACCAGTCTCAACCGACGGCGCCCGTTCACGAACATGACGCTTGGATCAGCACCATGCAGCTCAACCATTTTGAAGGGAACCGTGCAATAGATCAACATAACAGTCCCAAATTAGTGTTCTATTCCGATATAATTCTAGAGCATCGGAGAAGAAGACTTGCTTTTATGTTTAGCTTCCATAGCAAAGTCAAACAATGTCACACACTAAGGGCTGGTTTTCTAACGTCAGATTATTTTATCCGAGGAATAGTTTTGAATTTTTTACAGTTCTTCCAACATAAACTGTTAGACGTCAATTTTATTCCACGAATAAGAATTATCTGTCGATCGAAAAATCAGCCTTTAAACTATTTACATTAACAACGTATAAGGGAAAGAGCGCCCTGACTTCGCACGGTTTTTGGGACTTGACAAAACATCGAGATATAATTTTATAATATAATTTTTAATATTAATGTTTTATACACATACTTAAACTGGAATAAATTCTCTAAATGATGGTGGAAGACTCACCAAAATCTGTTGCGTAGTTAAGAAGAATAACGCGGTCAAACAGACACACGAAAAGCAACTTTAATAATGTATAAATAGAGATAATTACACATTGAAGAAAACTTAATGGTTACTTTTACCTCTTAAATTGATTTTGAATCATGTTTTAACATGTTTTTTTTCTTTCGACAGGCTTGCTGATGTTCTACGACCTGCGCGCGGGCAAATACTTAGAAAGTAGTATTCATTCAACCAAAACTGTCACACTCAAGGCTTCCAGAGGCTATGTGGTGAGACATTATTATTAGTATTATCCTTAATATCAAACTGACTTGTGGATACATATTGAGATAAACGATAAATTTTCTTACTCAGACATTAATATTTTAGTAAACCCTCTTTCTGTTAAAGTTCCCCGACGAAGAAGCCGACGGCTTCAACCAAGTGAAGCACGTGCCCGCGATCTACACGCACTGCTACGACGACAGCGGCACGAGGATCTTCACAGCGGGCGGCCCGCTACCCGCTCCGCTCATAGGGAATTACGCCGGTCTGTGGCAGTAGCCTAACATCCGCAGATAGGTGGAGAATACTCCAGGTACAGCCCCGTGCCCGCTCCGCTTATAGACTACCACCGCTTATAGTCTTTACCAGTAGCCTTACATCAATAGGTCGGGCGAAATTCGTCATTTTTTGACTTCGATCCGCTTATAGGGACCTACGCTGGTCTGTGGCAGTAGCCTAAGATCAGCAGTTCATTGCATGGAGAATACTCTACAGTTATGGTGGATCTACAACGCCACATGACGTCACACAAAATCCTACGTCGCGCAAGCACAGCTATCCGCGCGATTGCCCGACTGGAAAATATACAGAAACCATAAATCGTCGTGCAGTAGCCCACCAGACACTACACCCGTCGGTAGATCCTCCCTTTTCTATGGAGGATGAGGAACATTCCACACTGATACTCATACCTCTATAATGGGATACGTGAGATCCGCTGCCCGCTCCTCGTATAGGTAACTACGTCGACCGGATGAAATATTTACTTATATACTTTTCAGTTAAGAGCTGAAAAGGAAGAAGTTAGTTATGTCAACCCAATCCTACTGCAACCTGGGCAAAAGCCACTAGGTCTAGAAACGTGAACCGTTACTTGTTTGCAGAATATCGACACAGGAAATGGGCATTGTTGCTTAGGTTTCTACTGAGAAAAAAAAAGTTATTAAAAAAACCCGACTGCGGCAAAAAACTTCAGTAAAAAGAAAACTGATAGCTAAAAACAAGCCCATTTTACATGGAAGCGGGCGGGACCCGTTTGAATTTGAAAATATAATAAAAAATGGTATGGGTCCCGCCTGCTTCAAACTTTTATTTAATTTAAAATGGGCTTGTTTTTAGCTTTTCAGTTTCTTTTTTTAACTTAAGTTTTTTGCCGCAGACGGGTTTTTTAAGTTTTTTATTTCCAGCTTTTTAGTTTACCAATGTAAAAGATTTCGCAGACGATTTAGTTCTTGGTACGTGTTTTTTACGAATTACTTTTAACCAAATAAGTTGCATATATTTTTGTAATCACCTTTTAAAACCCTTTATTTTGTTACCCAACAAAATAAAGATTTTTTTGAAGACATAATATGGAGCCAAAAATCGGCCATTTTTTTTCTGTTTTGATATTCCCAGTGTCACTCTCACAATTAAGACGAATCTAACGGCACCTCTCAAGCTGAAATCGTTCAAGCCGTTTAGGCTACAGAGCGTGCCAAATTAATATACATACATACGTAGATACACTCGAAAAACATAACCCTCCTTCTGGCGCAGTCGGGTAAAAACAATATCATCTAAGATAATGTCAACTAGCCGATGATAAATTATACATCAGTTATGGTCACTCAAAAATGTAGCAGCAAAAGAACTGCCTGCTAAAGAAATTCTTTTCGTGAGCAAAAAGGTATGACAAAAGACTAAAATGGCTAAAATAAGCCTTAATGACGAAGCCACTTTAAAATAGCTGTATCCATAGTACTAATACTGCTACGATGTATTCAAATGACGTTATAATCAGCCTAATAATGTTCCCACTGCTGGACACTGGGCATCCTCTCTGTGAGAGATTTTTGGTTCTATGGCATGCCAGTTTCCTCACGAAGTTTTACTTCACCGTTTTGAGAGCAGTGGTGATGAAATAATTCACACAAAAGTAAAGTGCCTGCCTAGGTTCGAACCCACGACCTACAACTCGTAAGTCGCGGCTGTTAGCACTGGGCTACCACTGCTCTGACAGGGAGCGCTGTTGGTAAACATTTGTGCAATTGTTTTGTGAATATATTGAAAAACAAGATGACGCCGTTAGTTCCGATTTTGGCCACGCGCCAAACGATCCATGTGCAACTACAGTATACAGTACCCGGCCCTATTTCATCATCATCAGCATCTCGGGCTTCAGTCTGTTCAGTTATTATACCTCTGAATTTGCATCACTGTCAAAATCACAGTGACCTTTAATGTCATGGCTATTGAGTTGCTGCCATTGCCAAGTCTGTCAAAATTATATTGATCTTTATTTTCGTGGCAATAAGGTAGCTATTCGGTTGCTGCTGTCAGAGGGAAAATAAATGTGAAATGGCTGTAGAGCATCGTGTCTGTCACTCAAGTTTTCACATTCACGCCTGAGTACTGTATGTTGTGATCATTATTTCGTTACAATCATTTACATAGTTGGAAAAGCTCTAGATGTAGAATCTTATTTTTCTACAATATTTTCGTGTGTGAAGGCAGACAAATAACTGGCGAAATGTGGGTTCACTTCGCTTCTACCTTAACCTTTCGAGACATAATAGCGTGATGTTGTGTTAGATGAAGACGGTCAGAAAATGATTACCAATCGACAACCGGATTGACAACTCGTGTATAAAAATTTACGCGTGTTTTTTTTTTTTTATTTATATGTGGTATGTAAATTAATAAAATTTTGATAATGTTAATTAAAATTCCTGGAGACAGTTGACTCGTGTTCTTCAAAGGAAAACCCCGTGTTCTATAGTGGACGTTTTCGGGTGATGTAATTAAATGCTTTACAAGCCGAACAAGATAATTAGCTAACTGCATGCAGTGCAACCTCCCAGACCGGGCCTTCTGATGGGTTGACGTCACAGTTTTCGAATTACCTTGGTCGGCTAGTAAGTATTAGTAAAAAAATGTTAGTATTTATAATAAAATAGTTTATCGCATAAAAGTGTACGGAATTGTGTAATTGACATAGCAATATTAAGAAGAAAGAAAGTGCAAAATTATCAGATCTGTTTATATGGATGTGAAAAAGTGTGCAATAGAAAATTCATCATAAAAGTTTATAGAGGGGTTTAAAAAGATAGAAGAAAAAAAATTACCGTAGTTCACAAATACAGTCGGAATATTAAGGAATCTTGTATATTTTTAAACGCCCTGTAGGTGTATAAAAATACTAAAACTTCTATTAAAAGTGATCACTGCTACAACACTAACTGATATGAATTACTGCGGTAAAACGACTCGCAAAACTAAAGTTTATCGTATGAAATGGTCACAAAATTCAAGCGTTTTAAAGGAATTTGCCGCGGTAAATCTAATGGCTGGATATGAAGTCAAACAGTGAATGATTCTTTATTTTTTAGCCAAGAAAGAAAAAATAACAAAAATCTATCTTCTAAAACATCTGCACCTTGTACAGAGGCCAGCACATCAAGCTACCGCAATCTGTCACATTTTCCCAATTGAATATGAACCTTATTCCTTTGTGGCAAAGTTGAAAATCTATCAAAGAAATTTGACAGATTGGGGTAGCTTGATATGCTGGCCTCTGTACGTATGTTATTGCTAAACTTTTATGAAAGCGTGCCCTACTTAACACATTCATTAAAGTTTTTAGCATCAGAATATGATCAACAAATAGATGTCTTTACAGAATTTTAATCGTTAAGTTCATTGATACTCTCTCAAGTTCAAATCGCCCTAATGAATTACTATTTCGTGAAATCATGACATTTATGGTCAATTCTAGCCATTTTTCTAGCTTGGAGAGTTGTATTGATGATTCTAATGATTATAATTATGTAAACATATCACGGTGACGGGTGTCACGGTCGAGGATATGTTTCAGGCCACCTTAGCGCATCCCCTTCAACGTAATGTTCACTTACGTGGAGTAAGTTAACATTACGTTTTTATTAGAGGTGTTTTTTATTCTCAATAAAACGAAACTTATCTGAGGAATAATATGACAGTTTTTGTGTAGAAAATGGGTCAAACCACAATTTTTATTCTTCAGATAAAAATTGTATGGTGATTGAAAAAAATAATATGATAATCATTTATTTTCTTGGCTATAAAACATAATCGTATGCAGATTGTTTTCGGGTCGACTCGGTCTTGGTAATGCCTTGTTCTTAAATACTAATATTATAATTGTCACTTCGCAATTCAATACCGCATTTACCTCAGTGATGTTGTAGACGAAACGGGACGCTTATGTCTGAAACTGTATATAATTTAGATGTACTTTATCATTGTACTATTACTTCATTCATGTATATATGATTTTCATATAAATTGTAGATTAGTTTTAAGGCTGAACTACTTCTTTCAATATTAGACCATCCCAGTCTTTGCTTTTTTAATTAAATGTTTCAGTATGCTTTAGGGGCTTCATTTAAATTAGTAAGTCGTCCCGTTTTCACGGATACATAGTTACAAAGTATTCATAGTAAATATGTCTTAGAATGGGCCTGACACAGCAAAAAAAAAAGTTTAAAAAATGCGACATCTGTGCAATTTTAATGTGAGGTCTAAAGACATAAGTACTATGGAGTAATTAGTTAATACTAATTTGATAGTTACACAATATCCATAATATTAGTGTATAATTAATGGACTGCGTCCGTGTTTTTACATATAATTTCTTACTAAATAATCATCCATAAAAATGGAAATTGTGACGAGTAAAAGACTTGAGTATGCTGATTATTGTGTTTTATTGAAACTATGGTACCTTTTCTGTGTATCAAGGTTCGTGTATAAGGCCGTGTCCTTACCTAAGCGATCGCAGCGCGAGTACTCGATATTCGCGCTCTTCTATATGAATATGACAGACTCGCGATAATTTTTTCAGCCATTTGTTCGGAATACCGGAACGCTGTTGGTGTGTCGAACACTCGGATTAACCAAAAGCCTTGATATTGACAAAAAAGATCACGGTCAAGGTTAATTAAAACTCACCTACAGACAAAATCCCAGGGGGTGTTTTACAAGAAAATTTTATTATTCGACCTAGGACGTTTTTGAGATATTTTCAAAAACTCAAACTCAAAGCATTTATTTCAATTAAACCATTTACAGGCACTTTTGAATTGTCAAGAAGTCGGTCAGTCAGAAAATATGAAGCTAGTTGCCCATTCCAAAGCGTAGGTACCTATGGAGAATAACGGGCAAGAAACTCCATGGACACTTAAATTATATTTTTACAAAAATATTAGTTACATCATTAATGTTGAATTTACAATTATATGTGAGAACGATGTAATAAAATAAAAAAGACTGTTAAGAGCGTCCAGAGATGTCACTCAGGCTGGCTGGACAAATCTTCAAAATAACTCGCATTTAACTAGGTCAATAGGGCATTTTATGTGACGGCTAAACACCCTTATATCAGAATTTGTGACGCAACAGAATCTTAGATAATTGATCGAAAACGTGTCCAGCCAGCTTGATAAACCACTTTTCGCTGGTCTCTCAATCTCGGTAACGGAAGTGATTTTGACGACATTTTGCTTATCAACGGGCGTCACATAAATTTGTGACAGGCATCGAGCTAAAAGTTTTGTGATACGTACAGCGGTTTAGTGGAAAAATGCAAAAATCTGTGTCCAGCCATCTTGATTTTACGTATAAAACTTTTGGCTGGCACTTCCGAATCTCAATAACGGGAGCGTTTTCGAATATGGTTCCTTTACTAACATTTAGTGACGCAATTTGTGACAGTAATAACGTTTTATTTATGGCGTCACATGTAAGGGTTTACGAGAAATCAATAAAAACTTAATGTCCAGCCAACCTGAGCTCAAGCTGGCTGGACACATGTATCTCCGCTGCGTGATGATCTACGGCCTTCGAAATATGTTCAAATTTTTGTGACGGGGACGATAATGATTTACTGAATTTGTGACATAGAAACTTTGAGTAGTTTCAAAGATATTGATCATTTAAATCTTCCCATACAAACACTGCAGTAGGGTTACCAATAATGTAGGTTTTATGTAGGACTAAGTATGTTTTAAGGTGTTTTCTTTAATGGATGAAAATCCGTGTTTTGGTGATATTAATACGAACAACTGTAGGTATTTAAGGAGGAAGCGCTAAAGTAGCCCGCGAAATTCAAATTTTCTTACGTTTTTTGCAATTTGCTGGTCAGTATTAAGTGGTACGTTGATTCAAATATGATTCGCGGTCGTAACAAATATGTATTTACAGAATTATAATCATTACAATCAGTAATACAACTTGTTAACTTAGTATAATCCCCAAATGTGAAGATTTCATGAAATAGTCACTTGGTCTTAGAAAGTTGTGTTGATGAATTATAGATTATAATTCTGTAAATACATTTTGTTACGGCCGCGAATCATATTTTAATCATCGTACAACTTAAGACTGACCAGCAAATTGCAAAAAACGTAAGAAAATTTTAATTTCGCGGGCTACATTAGCGCTTCCTCCTTAAATCGATAGAAGACAAAAGTGTAGAAGTAAGGAAGGGGGGAGGGGTAATTTTTTGATGTTATTGCTTATTTACATGCACATACCTACTCTTTTTAGTAGGTAGGTATTGGTGTTTTTCATGGTAAGTACATAGGTAGATATTGTGTCAGGATAACTAATGCTCGAAGGTATTTAAATGAAAAAATAATGTTTGCTGTAAATAAAATCACATTTATTGATTTATACTTTTTATTGAGCGTTTCAAATGACGACAATCAACTCCATTTGCGCTTCAGTAACCCCCGCCTTGTACCACAACGTTGTTTTTACCGCCGCCCTAAGTGTTTGAAGCGCAAATGAAGTCGGTGGTCGTCATTTTAATCAAATATATAAACTGTGACAGCGAGCGCGATACGGTCTGCACAATTTTATTTTTAGTAATTTTGTCTATGGGAGTATCGCTGTCATTCTATTTTCTTTAGTAGAGTAATTGGCTGTGGTATTTTTATGCCAAAAAACCAATAAGAATCCACGATTCTAATAAGTTATCTGTAGTTGAAATTAAATAAATGGCCGCATCGATGTATCGTTCATAAACATCGATGTTGAAACTGGTAACATCGATGAAACATTGTTCTTAAGAACGATGTTTTCTCAGCGCCATCTATGAAAATCAAATACAAAGCAGGCATGGCTGCTACCGGCCGATTAGTCTATTAAAAAAAATCCTTTATTTATGTAAAAATGATGGTCACCTCACAATATTAATGGATGTTTGTATGGGAAAACTTAAATGATCAATATCTTTGAAACTACTCAAAGTTTCTCCGTCACAAATTCAGTAAATCATTATCGTCCCCGTCACAAAAATTTGAACATATTTCGAAGGCCGTAGATCATCACGCAGCGGAGATACATGTGTCCAGCCAGCTTGAGCTCAGGCTGGCTGGACATTAAGTTTTTATTGATTTCTCGTAAACCCTTACATGTGACGCCATAAATCAAACGTTATTGCTGTCACAAATTGCGTCACTAAATGTTAGTAAAGGAACCATATTCGAAAACGCTCCCGTTATTGAGATTCGGAAGTGCCAGCCAAAAGTTGTATACGTAAAATCAAGATGGCTGGACACAGGTTTTTGCATTTTTCTACTAAACCGCTGTACGTATCACAAAACTTTTAGCTCGATGCCTGTCACAAATTTATGTGACGCCCGTTGATAAGCAAAATGTCGTCAAAATCACTTCCGTTACCGAGATTGAGAGACCAGCGAAAAGTGGTTTTTCAAGATGGCTGGACACGTTTTCGATCGATTATCTAAGATTCTGTTGCGTCACAAATTCTGAAATAAGGGTGTTTAGCCGTCACATAAAATGCCCTATTAACCTAGTTAAATGCGAGTTATTTTGAAGATTTGTCCAGCCAGCTTGAGTGACATCGTCCAGAGTAGAGCAAATAGTACTTAACAAAAAGGGGATTCAAAATTATCCATTTGTGGACAACTTACGATCGATTACACATACATATCTGAGACAACACTCATCCAGGTGAAATGTTTGTGGAGCGCTTTAGAGATTCTCATGACATTTTGCAAAATTCAGTTGCCGCCTGGACTTACAATACAACAGAGATAAAGTGAACACGGCTCAATGGAATATGAATACAATAAGACAAAGGTCACGGTCAAGGTCAATTAGAGGTCATCCACACCCTGTACACACGGTTTTGTAAAAACAACAAGGAGATTCCTAAACTGTGAGTTTCTGGGATTTACTCGAACGCAGCCGATGTATTTGAAAGGATTTCTTGCATCCTGTAGAGTACCTACCTCCACCATATATATAAGCCCTCTTTATATAGGGGTCGTGGGGCAGCCCATCAAAACAGTAAAAAAAAGCCGATCTTCAGAAATACTCAAGCGAAAAAACGTCGTCTTGACATTCTCGAGCGCGGTTGAATTTTTTTTTTTAATTAGGTAATGAATAATGCAAGGATAACTAATATAATCTGCCGATTTCCGCAAGCCCAAGTAGCAAAAATCGTATAAGTTGTGCGTGCAGCTGGACCCCCACACGCCTCTCTCTATTTCACTTTTTCTCTCTCTCTCGCACCGTCCCCACATTGCTTCCCGTCACCGGGGTGTGGGCCGTAAGCTCGTAATCCACCAAGCGAGCCCAGTGCCGCTTGGTAGATGTCACGACACATAATATCTTCGATTTTTTTTGTTCTACATGTCACTTTCCTCACGATGTTTTCCTTCACCGTTTTGAGAGCAGTGGAGATGATAATAAAATTATAATTTACACAAAGTAAAGCACGTCAAGGTTCGAAACGAGTTACAACTCGTAAGTCGCGGTCATTACCACTGGGCCACCACTGCTCAGTCTGTACCCGGTGTTATGTACCCGCGGCACTCACTGCGTCGAAATCAATGCGCTGCGACGACGCAACGCATTAGCGACGCCCACGGGCGTCTCGATTGCTGTTTCGATCTTATTTCAAAAATATGCGTGGACACAAAGTTTATCGTACATGAATACTTTATTCATTAAAAAAAGCATTGCAATTAATGCCACATACACAAAGTGCAAATAATTATTAGATTACATTTTATCCAAATACTGGTTTTTAAAAAAAGCACATTCATAATTCAAGCGGGGTTGTCTTCAGTCCTTGGTGCAGGGGGGACCCAACCTATGGGCAGGGCAGTACCTTCACTGCTTATGTAGCGGTCCCACTGCGACCTAGAAAGGACGAAAAAGCCATTTTATTGATACTGGTGTGTAAGTTTTGTTAAGTTTAAAAGCCCTAGCAAGTGGTGAAGGGCGGGCGTTTTAGTGGACTGTCTTATGTCATTGTGACGTGCGAAAAGTGCTGATTCACAGCCTAAATTAATTTTGACTTTGATTTTTAAATGCTTGGTGTTCTGTTCATTAGGTTCATATTTGAGTTAATATTCATAATATAAGGAAATAAAAACATTGTGGTTGGGGGACCAGCGGGCCGTGGAACGTGGAACGTGTGCAGTAAACTTAACGTAAATACGAACGAATTTAAAATTGAAAATACTCGTTTCGCATATTACATTTACTTAGTTTTAAGATTTGATTCCTATCCATGGGTGATACTAATTATGATTGTAGCATAAAATATGAACCAATACGCATATTGTATGTAGTTGTATTTTCGATAAAAAAATCGTTCGAATATACGTTACGTTTACGTTGCCCGTTCGTGCTAAGGCCTGTGAACCAGATCTTTGAGTATGTCTTCTTCTTACTTAATTGTTTACGCTATAAAAATAAGGGGATTTGAGGGAGGTCTTTGCTCTGCAGTGGGAATAGTAATGGTAAAAAAAAAAAGTTGCTTTCCAGTTTTAAAATGTTCAGCTGATCATTTACCTGACTCCAATAAATTTAGCGACATCGCCTCCAAAGTCAACCTGCGGCAATTGTCCACCGAACAGTGTTTCCCTCCACTTTGCCAAGTTAGAAGCTATGTTTTGCGCCATCTCAGCCTGCAGTGCGCTCAGCTGTGAGTCCTCCTTCAGTTGGGCACGAAGCACCCCTTCTTCCATCTCGTAGAGAATGAGTTTTCGAGCCCACAATGATTTTAGTTTGTCTGTAAATAAGGAAAGGTATAGTATAGGTAGATATGAATGATGGACATAGCAAACACAAGTCAAGTTTTAAACTATTGTAAACTCTCATGCCATCACTATATTATGGAGTAATATAGGATAGCAACCAAAAGCTTTACAAAATCGTTGTTAAAATTAGGTGCCGTTTTAGAATGCAGGGGTAGCCAGGTTAAAGATTTATTATAGCTGGGAGAGAAACAGTATCCTCCTTTGTGTAAAAAGGTAAGTTTAATGTGAGTATATCACTAATTCATCTGCTAAGAGGTGTATTTGGCAGTACCTATGTCCTCCAACAACCATTTCATTTCTAACCTATTCATGCAGAGGTAAAGAAAGACTATTTGAACATGGGAAATGTTCAAATAAAGTCTAGCTTGGGAAATAAAGTATCTATATTTAACCTTTTTTTTTTTTAAGGATGGGAAATCATCAAATGACCCCTCCCGCTCTGGGTGGAGCGGAAGGGAGTGTCAGACTCTTACTGACTAAAACCCATCCGTGTTCCTTCCTTAGCCCTTTATATTCCGGGGCAGCGGTAACCCTTTCGGACAATCCCGCTGCCCCGGCAGGCTTCGGCCCTAACGGGCCCCTCCTTTCAATGCTGACATCTCTTTGAGGCGCGCGTGGAACACATACGCGCCGTCCGGCACGGGCCTGGTCCTGATCGGACGGCGAGCTACCCATTACTCGCCGTCCGCAGGCCCGCGCCTACGGTGGCCGGGAGTCGTCACGCGGCTCCCGACGCCCGGGGCGTCTACCGCGGCGGCTGGGACGGGCGGCTCTCTCAGCTCTCTCCCTCGCCCATCCCGCCACCACCTTCGCTAGCATGACTGCTTCGCAAAAGGAGGTGACTGCCTCCCACTCCCTCTCGCCCCGGACCATGGCTTGGACCAGGGCCGGGCGCGAGAGGTCGCCGCCGCTGCCGATCGCCTCTACGAGGACACGGCGGTGCTCTGCCCAAGCGGGACAGACCTCCACCGTGTGCTCCACCGTGTCCTCTGGGCGATCCTCGCAGTGGTGACACCCGGGCGTTTCCTCCCGCCTGATGATGTGCAGGAACCTCCCGAAACATCCGTGTCCGGTGAGGACCTGCGTCAGGCGGTAGGTGAGGGCGCCGTGACGCCTCTCTAGCCACTCCTCAAAGAGGGGCCTTACCGCCGCTATCGCGGCGTGCCCTGCGCTGGGTTGCGACAGTCGCGCTTTCCATGCCGCCATGAGATCGCGCCGGAGGTCCGTCCGCTCCGCAGCAATTTGCCGCGGAAGCGGGTTTTCCCCCCGGCGTAGTGCCTCCGCGCGCCACTCATACAGGCGCGCGAGGACTATCGCCTCCAGATCCCATGGCGGCAGTCCGGCAAGGAGGCTTGCCGCCTCGCGCGAGATCGTGCGGTACCCCCGTATGAGCCGTATGGCTACCACCTTTTGGGGCGCGTTCAAGTAGTGGGCGGCTCGAAGCCGCAGTGAACGCGCCCACACCGGGGCGCCATACACGGCCATGGACCGCACGACCCCCGCGTAAAGCCTCCGGCAGGAGGCGTTTGTCCCCCTCAGGTTGGGCATCTATATTTACCCTTGTTTCTAATCAATGTTATTTCCCCTTCAACAAAAATATCAACTTTATATATACCGATTGTTAAATTTTTCCAAAAACACATATTTGTTTACATTTAAAAAACTAAATTGCAAATGTAGGATATCTTGCTTACCAATGTGAGTGTTAAAAGCAGCTGCTTCAATATCAGAAACACTCTCGCCTCGGCCTGTAGCTGTGTTCTGTCTAGCTTTGCGCAGTTTCTGTACAGCATCAAGTTTGGTCAGACATTTCTTTGCATCACTTTTTTTGCGAAGAACTTCTTTCAGTACCACATCTGCTTGGAGTTTTTCTTCTGCTTCCTGTTGTATTAAAAGATCACTTAGAAATCTATGGTTTAATATTAAATTATAATTAATAAAGAACAATGAAGGGCCAGAAGAAGACATAATCTAAGGCCTCAAACCCTAGGAGGCTGAGACTTTGAGACTTTTAGGGGGGCAGTAGAAGACCCAGAGATAATTATAGGGCAGTGGGCAAAATAAGGTTCAGAACCTATGATCTACAGCAAGAAGGTTCTAATAAAAGTAAAAGTTAAGTATTCAAGTTACCTGTTTAGCTTTATTAATATCATCTTTTATTTTCTGCAAGTTCTCATCAATCTTCCTAGATTTCTCCTTCAGCTCTTTAATTCTTTCCTCCTTTTCTCTCTTCTTCTCCATACAAAGTCTTTTTAAACGCAACCTCTTTGCTGACCTTTTCATTTGCAATTTCTTTAGCATTTCCAAATAAGGACCAGTGATATGAGAAACAATTTTTCCAATTCGAGCTTTATATTCTTCAACTTGCTTCATGTGAGAACTCCATTCTTCTTCAGTTAGTGCAGTTATGTTCTCTGTTAGATGATCCTTTTTAGCTGTCAAGTCCATCACAGCAAAAAACAGCTTACGAATTACTTGACAGCCATCTGTTAATATTGGGCGTTTGACATTGATCTGTGCATCTTTTGTCACAGATACTCTGTTGTCAAAATTTGACAAAAAGTCTTGATCTGCCTTTTCTCTTTTGGCTGCAGGGGTAGCAGAAGGGATGAAGAATAGGGGAGGCTGTGGTGGGGGTGGTACACAATGTTGATGCTGTGGTGAAAAATGTGAGTGAGGTTGTGCTGGAGCTGGTATAAAATGTGGTGGTGGTGGTACATAATGTTGGGGAGACTGTGCCAGGGGTGGTACAAAATGAGGTGGCATATGTTGGAATGTAGAACTATTTCCACTAAAATTATTATAAAAATTAGGATTATAAGACATGATTGTTGTAATTTTAAATTAGTAGAAAAATAATATGTTAAATTATAAAGCCACAGTCTCAGGGAGCTGACTCTCAGCGTCTTTAAGTACTTGTTCTGCGGCAATGTAGTCCTCGTTTTCTTTGAGATCCTGTTCAGTTTCTAATGTAGTCTTGAGATCATTGAATGCCTTCACCAGTCTGTGAAAAGAGAAAATAAAGTGTGGATGAAGGACAACAGTCGGCTTATGGGAAAAGGTAAATTATAAGCATCAGATGTGATTTCCCCTAGGTCAGTGGGTCATCTTAACCCTTTCACTGATTGAAGTTCTAGTTTAGTAAGTTTTATGTGAAAGTAACAAACATGGTAACTATGATTCACACCAACTTACTTAATCACAATATGCATCCATACTAATATATTATAAATTCGAAAGTAACTCTGTGTCTGTATGTTACCTTTTCACGCCTAAACGGCACTGAACGGATTTCGATAAAATTTGGCAGAGAGATAGATTGCATCCCGGGGAAGGACATAGGGTAGTTTTTATCGACATACCTCGCGGGCGAAGCCGCGGGCGAAGCCGCGGGCGGAAGCTAGTCTATAATAATTATTTATCACAATATTTAGGAAGAAATTGGCAGTCTTTTGTTTATTGATTTTCCATGATTCTTAGGTAAGGCAAACCTAGAATATGATGCATGCCTACATGAAGATAAAAAATTACAAGGATAGTAGTATCTAGTGAGGCATACAAAAGATCATAAATATGAATCATCACGCTTCAGTGATTAAGGACGCCAACAAAGAACAGATGTCGTTCAACGGATCCTAACCTCAATGCACACCTGTGATTTTACGAGATAATTGCGATGAAACTTGTAACAAATATATTTCACAAACGCTATAAAAAGGTCAGTAGCGTCCTCTAGTAGCGAATTATATAATAATCAATAAGAATAATTCCTATTTGATGAACCAGATGGCGCTGATGTTAGATTTATTAAATTATGTTAGAATATTAAATTAGTATTTATATGTGAACAATTAAAAATAATAAGCATATAATTCTAAGATCCAAACATAACATTAAATGCAATATTTCAATTTAAAATATAAATTAAGTGCATTTAGTAATAATCGTTATGAGAGCGTTGACAAGCAGATGAACCATAAATAATGTTCTGACATACGAAGGTTTGTAGAACGGTGTCTCTTTGGAATTGGGATTCCGATAGGAACAAGCTCCATTAAATACGGGAGTGATATAAGAAAATAATTTAGATGACGAGATCGAGGAGAGGGACCAGCGTTAAAATGAAATAATAATGAGTGAAATTTGTATAAGGACGCTGTGAGTATTAATTTTGAGACATCTAATATTGCATACATTGTCTGATGCAGATAGATTGAGGTTTTCAACATGTTTTCTCTTTTTGACAGGGTCCATAGTTAATTTTAAGAAAAACAATGGTCTGCTCATAAAAAAATATACATTATTACACCCGATTCAACGTATTCTACTTGAATCGTGGCAATGGAAGATTGACTACATCTTCAGGTTCCGAAGACAATTGTCCACATGTCTTGATGCTTTCCAAGTTGGTTAACACAGGACAACGGTACTGGATGAAGCAGCACACTTTGGACTTTAGAAACTAATGGTAATAGGTGCCCCATTTAATGTAAGTGTGCACATGTATTGTTAGTTCAAGCATAGTGAAGAACATGAAGTCATAGCAGTATGAGTCAACCCATAAAGGATGTAATAAACTTAATTAAAGTATATTGAGGAGACCATAAGAAAGACTTTATTTTAACCAAACCTCATGCGATAAATCCCTGTTCGTCTCATGCAATATCACTGGGTAAGTTGGTGAGTAAGGAAAAAACAGTCTTACAAACTACGCAGACAAAGTCTGTGGAACACCAATTTATAATGATTTCTAGATCTTATTAGCAGTTTTAGTACTAAACTCACCGTCTTTGACAATCTGGGACCATCATCAGCGACTCCTGCAAAACTTCCTCCTGCTTTCGGATATTGTGCTCGTCCTGGCCCTCGTCTTTTATCCTCTGTATTCTATTCTTCTGCTGTTCTGCCTCTTTTTCGTAGACGACTTTCTCTTTGGCTATGCGTTTCACAACGCCAGTCTTTATTTTTATTTGACGAATTCTGGGATCTGCCATTGTTCAAAAACACGCCTATCGACTATTGTTTTTTTTATGTCAAACTCAAAATGAAATGACAACATTGACAAGACAACTGACTGACAGAACGTGGCGTCTACGGCCACAGAACATATACTCCCACAGAACTTGTACTCCTTTGTATTTTAATTATAAGTCCATTCTCATAAAGCGGATGCGGAGTCTATTATTTACAACCATTAGCATCATAAAATGCGCAGCACCGCAGCACAGGTAAGTCTGTCCAGTATTACAGATGAAGATATTTATATCACTAGGCACTAGGTACTCCTCTACACCACTGCCCCCTCTTCTCTTGTTCACTACTACTATACCCCACGGAGACTATAATCTATCTAGGGAACAAGCCAGTGTTGCCAATTTAGCGACTTTGTCGCCAGATTAAGCGACATTTTGACATGAAAAGCGACATTTTATTTTCTATTTTTTTTTCTAATTTGGCTATCATTTATAAAGTATAATTTAATTTAATACGATTTTATTATGCTACTTCAGGTGGATCCGCAATGGTAACCCGCGAAATTCAAATTTTCTTGACAGTATCAGGTTGTATCTTGATCAAATCAAAACCATAGAGCCGGCTGCGTTAGCGCTTCGTACCGCCAGTCGTCGTCCCAAACGTAAATTTTCCAATTTTTTGTTTGTTGATAACAGTAACTCGTCATAAAAGCTACTTATATACGTTAAAAAAAACTAAATAAATGAGCAATTATTTAATATTTAAGTATCTAGCGACATCTGGCGTCTTTTGACTTTCTGTCTGGCGACATTTGCTTTAGTCGAGTTGGCAACACTGGAAAAACCAACTATGTGTGTGTAACTGTGTGTTATGTATGGGCCGGTGTCGCCTGAAATAAATAAATATAAAACAAAACTCTCTATAGAAGTACTCGCCACAAAATAGTGTTAAAATTTTGGTTGGACCTACATTAATCCATACCATACTTACAAGGTAGTTGCGGTAAACTTGGCCAAATATTGAAAAATTATCTGGAAATTTGATTCTTACGGTCTTCGCAGCGCCGAACTTACCCCAACATACTTTAACTGTTCGAAATTAAAAAAATAAAACATAAAAGCAAAAGTATTTTGGAATGAGCTAAGAGGCTATCTATCAGTGACAAAACCGCCAGGCGAATATTAGTTAATCTTCACGCTCGCAGACCGGTTAGAGCTCCAGCTCTTCGACGCGGAAAACGAGGGCCTCGATTATTGTGGTCTGAGTCTGACGCACATTTGCACTGGATCTCAGTGTTTTTTACTCTGATGAGTCGCGATCGCGGTTTGGATTTAGTCCCATTTCAAGATAGATGCGTGTTTGGCGAGTTCCTGCTCGCCGGAGTGGACTCCAGAATCCACAGGAAATCCATGTATACCAGAGCGGAACGATCATAATGTGGACTAAAATTCTCCTGGATGCAAGAACGGACCTCGTTTTGATATGAGGCAATTTAACTGGGGAACAATACTGTAACGAGGTTGTACAACCTATGGTCTCCGCCTCACCGACAGCAGTACCTATGGCCAAGAATTCATGTTCATGCAAGATGATACGCGTGCACACTCAGCTAGGCTGGTGATGAATGTGCTCTGCGAAAACAATATCACGCTAATAGAGTGGCCTACGCTACGGTCAGTCCGCTGATCTCAATCTCATAGAGCAATTACGTGATTTGCCCGAGTGCCCGACTCAGCGTGCCATGCCGATGTAGAGCCGTCCCGCGTCGCTAATGCCTTGAGAGGACAAAGAGTTTTTTATTATTATTATTTTTATTTAATGTTACTCGTATCTGAGTGTTTATCGTGGGGCATGGACTTATCTTGGGGTTCCATTTTGGATTTTTATCATATTTTTTATTTTTTCATGAACAACCCCTTTGTTAACCAATTTCTAAAAAGGAGGAGGTTCTCAGTTCGTAGGACTCTTTTATTTTATTTTTTAACCGACTTCCAAAAAGGAGGAGGTTATATGTTCGACTTTATGTACGTTTTTTTTTTTTTTTGTATGTTCACCGATTTCTCCGTCATTTGTGGATCGATTTCGAAAATTATTTTTTTGTTTGAAAGGGTATACTCCCAAGGTGGTCCCATTGTCAGCAAGTTGGAATCTGATGAGAGGATCCCATGGAAATCGAGGGAAACCCTTAACTTTTTTTTGCAAACCTATAGCGATTTGGATATTTTTTAGAGTAACTTGAAGGGTATACTCCCAAGGTGGTCCCATTGTCAGCAAGTTGGAATCTGATGAGAGGATCCCATGGAAATCGAGGGAAACCCTCAAATTTTATTGGCAAACCTATAGCGATTTCGATATTTTTTAGAGTAACTTGAGCATTTGCTCTCGGAAATCATCATTTGGTAAAGCGGAGCTGATGATGAAGACTACAGACGGCCATTGGAACTAATCAATGATAAATATTTCACGGGTTGCGATTCCAATTTATGCTCGTCACAATGCATGTGGTGGTGGGGTGGAGTTCTTCAGGTTCTTACCAGGAGAACTCCTCAAAAATTAACGTCCCGGCATCGGGAAAAGCAATATTTTGTAAAAGGTGATGAGCAGTTGACGTTATGCTATTGTAACTTAGATAAATTACAAACTCTTTCACTAAAAAGTGAAAAATAAAAACTTTTTTACAAAAAAAAAACAACCGACTTCCAAAAAAAACTACATAGTGATAAATAACTTTTATTTCGGAAGTCGGTGTCAATAAACGAAAATGCAGAACCAACGACACCGACTTCCGAAATAAAAGTTAAATTAAATTAAATTCATTAAATTCAAATATTTATTGCTCAACACAGTACATAATAATACATTTCTAGATGTCAAATGAATGCGCAGTCCACTGTGTTGCACCAACTCAGGCATGCAAAATTATTATTAAAATTATAATTAATTATTATGTCATAAATTCCAATTAATACCTTACACAATGTCATTAATTCCAATTAATAAGTTATACAATGTCATAAATACACATAAATAAGTAATTTCAAAAATTCAAATTAATAAGTAATTAGGTACCCAATATCAGGGTATATAATGTCATAATATTTAAGTAATGTTAGAGTATAAAAATAAAATTATAAAATAAATAAAATAAAATAAATCGGACTCAAGTATTCAGCATAATTATATTACTTATGTATTATATTATATCCACATATTTCTATCGGACAGGTATTCATTAATTGTGTAGTATGTCTTACTTAACAGTAGATTATTAAGTTGCTTCTTAAATACATTTATATCATTAATACATAACAAAGCATTAGGTAATTTATTATAAATCTGTGGTGCCATTCCGAAGAAGTTTTTTTGGAATACTGCTTTTTTGTGTTGCCTGCTACTTATTTTATGTACATGTCGCGAACTGTGCAGTTTTCCAAATAGGTGGAAGTTTGTTTTGACAAATGCAGCCACCTCACATATGTATAGGCAGGGTACTGTTAAAATACGGAATTTCACAAAGAGCGGTTTGCAGCTTTCCGTGCTTTTAATTCCGCATATCGCCCTAACACACCTCTTTTGCGCTCTAAATACTGTCTCCATGTTGGTGGAGTTACCCCAATATATGATCCCGTATCGTAATGCAGACGTAACATATGCATTATACGCCATAACCAAAACCTTTTGATTTACCTCCTTTGCGAGATTACGTAAAGCATATGAATGTTGACTCAGGCGTTTACATACACTATCAGTATGAGTTTTCCACGACATGTCTCTATCTAGATGAAGCCCTAAAAATTTTGTAGTTGTCGTTTCTGAAATTGTCTTGTCTCCATATTTTATGTCCGGTTTTTTATGATTTGTCCTTTGCTCAAAAGTCATTATTTTAGTTTTGTCAATATTAATTTTTAAATTATTCGCGCCCATCCATCCAAAGTTATTTATCACTTTGTAGTTTTTTTTGGAAGTCGGTTGTTTTTTTTTTTGATGTATGTTCCCCGATTACTCGAAGACGGCTAGACCGATTTGAATACTTAATTTTTTTTTTTGTTTGAAAGGGTATACTTTCCAGGTGGTCTCATTGTCATCAGGTCAGGATCTGGTGATGGAATCCTGGAGAAATCGAAGGAGCTCTTCAAATATTATAGGCACACCAATAGCGGTATGGGTAGTTTTTATAGTAACTCGTGCATTTGCTCTCAGAAAGAACCATTTGGTGAAGAGGAACTGATGATGAAGATCACAGATGGCCACCGGAACTACTCAATAATAATATTAAGTATATCACGGGTTGCTATTCGTGGTTGTTAAGCAATTTATGCTCGTCACAATGCGAATGGTGAAATGGAGCTCCTTAACAATTGACGTCCCTGCATCGGGAAACGCAATATTTTGTAAAAGGCGACGAGCAAGTTGACAATTAGGCTATTATATTATTAGTATCACTTCATGTATTAAATATTTTTGCATACCATCATTACATGGCAGAAATATCATCTTTTGTACCTGCCACATTTTATACAAATAAACGATTTTGATTTGATTTAATTTATATCTTACATAAGACAGACCCACTAAAAAGCGAGAAATAAAAAGTTTTTACCCACAAAAAACCGACTTCCAAAAAAAACACGATAAAGTGAAAAATAACTTTAATTTCGGAAGTCGGTGGGAAAAAACTAAAATACAAACAGATCCAAAGACACCGACTTATTCTAAATTATTTTTCACTTTGTAAGGAGTGCTTTTGTATGAAGGCTTTTTTTCTTAATTTGTTTTGAAATAAAATAATTTATTAAGTAGGTACCCTTGTTCCCTAGACTTTGTTGAGTACTCTAATTACATAAAGTGTGGGTTAGTTTATGGGGCTGGCAAATGCGCAAGATTCCGGATATCGGACAGGATTGGCATTGCGTTATTGTAGCAATACGAAGGATACTATTGGCCTATAATTGGGACCTTGCATAATATGATGTAAAATACGTTAAATACTTACCTAATACCTACAAACAAGACACTTGAACGAAGATAAAATTTGTATCTTCTCATCACAAAAATCGGAGATAACATTTCGTGCATGACCACTTAGAAGCACAAAACAGAAAGGTACCTACAGAAGTCAATCACACCTATGTACGGTCGAATAAGCTATTTGGTATACAGGCAGCTAACTTGCAACGACTTTTAAACAATGGTGTGAGTGTGCTGAGTAGTCGATTATTTTACACCACTCTATTAAGGATGCCATAAGCTGAAAAAGTTATAACGCACAAAATAAAACTAAATATTGGCAGTGTAGTGCCAAGATGAATATTTTTGACTGTATACCAAATAGCTTGTTCGACTGTACTTCACTTTTCATACCTACGCTCGGCAGTCGCGCTAGGGTGGTCAACTTTGGCTTATGCACAAAAAACTATCGTGGTAGTGGCACTCGTACCTTTTTCGGAGTCAACTTTCGCTTGGGGCAGGACTTCGTCGGTTCTCCTGGGTTCAACCATTGTCATGAGCGTTTCCGATTATCGTACAGGATACATTTTTGATCACAAGTAACGATACGATTCAAAATCCCCTTGTTATAGTGACGGTTGAGTAAGTATGCATAGGTACACACGACCGACACGCATCGACGACAGAAGCAACTGCAAGGGTCGACGCGTGACGGCGACAGCCGTTGAAATTGTTTTTTCATTCACACCGAAGCCTACCGCTAGCTCTGACCTCCACAGCTAGGGGATCAGACCGGAATAAATCAACTAACCGACAGGCTATCGTAGGTATAGAAAATGGCTCATTTCGAGAACCTGATTTGCCTTGCCCCCGACAGCAAACAACTGTCGGAAGTTTAGCGGTCGGCTATTTGATTTAAACTGACACAATTTAAACTGACACAATTTAAACTGACACAATTTAAACTGACACAATTTAAACTGACACAATTTAAACTGACACAATTTTTGGGGTTTGTACTTGTGAACAGTGCTTAGAGGACTAATACGACTAACATTGATTGATGTTAGATTCGGTACGGAAGCGTATCGAATGTTTGTGAATAGACGCTGGTTGCGACGTATCCGCTTCCACGATCACTTTTAATTTATCATTGTCAACTTAGGTCTCCGGTCGTCCAAGGAGTTTGTTCTGTTGGTCAACACTTCCAGAACGAAAACATTGAAACCAAAAACGTACCGTGTTTTCTTTAACAGTAGCTTCCCCATAGACATTATTAATCCTTCGAGCTGTTTCTGCAGCGTTGGTGCTACGGTGGAACTCGTATTCGCATCAGACGATGTCGAAGAAAAATCAAATGAATCAATAAATTCGAAAAAATACACCAGTCTAAATTTGAATTTGGAATTCCTAACCAAACGCCAAAAAGATATCAAAGTGGCCAGTTCGACAAAAAGCCAATTTTATTATGTAAGGACACTTTTTTTACACGTCTATCTATGGTAAGGACCTAATATTATTAATCACTAGCGGCCCGCCCCTGCTTCGCACGGGTGCAATTTTTTTTCTCAACCCAACCACCATCCTCGTACTTCAAAGAATTTTATAAAAAAAGAATTAGGGAAATCGGTCCAGCCGTTCTCGAGATTTGCGCTTAGCAACACATTTAGCGATTCATTTTTATATATAAGATTTGTCTTACAAGTAAGAGACGTACTGTATCATCACAAAGAACATTTAAGAACACCCTTTATCACAACAGTGTGCCGCGTGAACCATACCATGGGGATTTGATCTCATCGTTTATCTGACAAGCATATCTTCTTCCGTACAGATATGCCCATTATTGCCCATAGAGATACGGGTTGTGGATACAAATAAATATATTCTACTTTACGAGATTATCGTCAGTACCACTTAACAAGATGAAGGTGATACTCCTGTTGGCAGGTAAGATATTTTTGTTGCTATGCCCTAAGAATCAGACTATAATGTCCCCACTGCAGACTAGGGTTTAACACACATCCCTCGCTACGCATCCTCGCTCATCTCTTGTGCAAACGCAGCCTACCTAATTTTGTACCTAACACTCTTACAATGGCAAACATTTTGACAATTCAACATCATTCATTGCGTTATTTAAGTCGGTGAGCAAACGAACTTTTCAAACATAATTAGCAAATTACCTTCAAAATCTTTCGGATTGTGATTGAAAGTGGGTTACGGAAATAGGGTGCATGCCTCGTCTCTATGAGAGGAACTGACGAAATATGAGTGCACACCGCCTTGCACCTGTACGCTATCTATATTCGACGGGATTATTTTCATTTGAAGAAGAAAGCACCCTCTCTGAACTTGTAGGTCCCACCCAATAATGAACTTGTTTTACAGGAGTGACAGTGGCGCTATGCGCTGTGCCTAACACCCAGCAGGCCCGCAGGCTCCACGCACACAAGAATGACGACGGCAGCTTCTTCTTGACGAATGAAGGACGTAAGTTATACTAAAAAGCGTATTTTTTTTATCGATGTCTTATACGGAGAATTGTAATATATTTTTAAAGAGACCTTGCCTATTGTTTCGCTTCGTACAATGGCTATTTGTACAGTTTGATTAGCGTTATATAACATCTAATTTCAGTTAGTATCTACCTAGTTTAAAATAAATGACGATGATGAAGCCTACTTAGTAGAAACTCATTTTAAATAACAGTGAAATCGTTTAATTGCTGCGGAGCTTTCAGAGCTTTATTAACTTAATAAGTTTATTTTTTCTATTATATCCCAGCATCTGGTCAATGGTGATTTAATTTTTTTTTTTTCATTATTTTTACTCGCATATCGCTTATAACCCCCTCTTTGTATTCCGAAAGCTACCGGCCCCCACTACTTGGGTCACATCGGCCGTAATGCGGCCGTCCGAGACAGCCGGGTGAATTTCGACATGGAAGCCAGCGGAGAGATCTGGAGAGGCGGATTCAAGGTCACCATCACTTGGACTGGTCCCAGCGACGTGGTTTTCCAAGACTGCTTCGATTTTGGTAAGTAGCCTTAGCTTTTCAGGCTATTTGAAGGAGTGAGGTTTCAAAATCCTTAACTTACAAGGATTTTGAGAATTTTGAAAATCCAACAACATCTCTTAGATGCAAAAAAAGCATTACTTACTGTGCAAGAATAATTTTTGCACTCTCTAAAAACATTTTTCGTAGCACTTGAGTTGGTAATTTGTACGAGCTGCCTGCTACTTTTATGCTTATCTAAAAATATGGTATAGAATCAACCATCATAACAAGCTTATCGGAATTGATAAAAGTGCTCGAAAGCGAAGCACTTGTCGATATTTGTTATAAATAGAATCTCATCGACATTAATTGGTAGCTCAGCAAGAGATTAATGGAATAAAATGCCCAGTATACCTAAGGAGGCTTAAACGGCAGCTATGTCTATGTTCATATTCTGTTACGTTACTAACAATTGCACTCTTTGTCAGGTGCTAGCCAATGGTTCGCCGGCCCCGAACAGAAAGAGCAGTACTGGCCCATTCAGAACGCCGAACTTGAGAAGTACTCCATCGTGTCCAAGGAAGAAGACAACGCGGCTGTAGGCGAGCGCTACTGGCTCAACTCCGACGGCATGTACATCTATGTGGCTCCAGAAGTACCACTCTTCGTCGACTACCACAACGTCATGGAGAACCATATCTGTCTGATTGCTGAAGTCGCCGACCCATACAGTACACAGCGTACAGAAAACATCCTTAAATACGACATCTGGTTCTTTGACAACCCTAAAGTCGCTCATCAACATGCCGTCGACACGTATCTCGGCAAGCCCTCTGGGATCCCTGACTACAGAATGATTCAGTACCCGATCTGGTCGACCTGGGCGCGGTACTCGAGAGAAATCGATCAGGACTCGCTTTGGGCTTTCGCCAATGAGATCAAGGACAGTGGCTTCCCCAACGCTCAGTTTGAAATCGACGATCTTTGGGAAGTCTGCTACGGTTCGCTGTTTGTGGATGTGAGGAAGCTCCCTGACTTGAAACAGCTGGTTCAGGACATCAAGAGTCTTGGCTTCAGGGTTGCTATTTGGGCGCATCCCTTCATCAACAAAGACTGTGAGCCCTGGTACTCTGAGGCTCTAGGAAAGGGGTGAGTTGAAAAACATACGACTTTATTTACATTTCCTTTATCGAACTTAGATCCTATACTTACATCCAGCCAGCCCTAAGAACTAAATCAAATAGAACTTTGACTGTTGTCGTCTTTTTAAACTATCATCCCTTCTTTTGCCAGCTACCTAGTTCTCAACGAGCAAGGCAGCCCCGACTCGAGCTGGTGGAACAACAACGGCTCCGTGCCCGGCTACATCGACTTCACCAACCCTGATGCCGCCAACTGGTTTTCTGAAAGACTTCAAAACGTCGTCGACACTTATGAAATTGACACCGTAAAGTTTGATGCTGGAGAGTCCAGCTGGTCTCCTCAAGTAAGTCTTTGAGATGAAGTACCTACCTGTATTACCAGTAGTACTATTTACAAATTACGATCAAATGGACATGCTAGTTTTTAGGGTTCCGTACCCAAGGGGACCCTATTACTAAGACTCCACTGTCCGTCTGTCCGTCTGTCACCAGGCTGTATCTCATGAACCTTGATAGCTAGACAGTTGAAATTTTCACAGATGATGTATTTCTGTTACCGCTAAAAACAGAATAAAATAAATATTTAAGGGGGGCTCCCATACAACAAACGTGATTTTTAGGCGTTTTTGTGCCTTGTGGTAGGTACTTGGCAAGTTTTTTTAACTGCATACTTACCTTGCAACCACGATTGACGAGGCTGTGATGACGATTCATTTAGCGGCGAAACTGATAGACCATTGATCCAGAAAATGAACGGTCCTCATTTGCAGCGACAGGTGGCTCATCAGCTCATCAGCTCATCAGCTCATCAGCTCATCAGCTCATCAGCTCATCAGCTCATCAGCTCATCTCGTAATCATATTCATTACACCGCGAGAACTGCATGACTTTCATTTTGACAGTTCAACAACATTCATCCTTCAAAATTATTCAGATTGAGATAGATAGTGTAATTAGGGTGATGCTGTTTAGGTACCACTGACCACTTAGTTCCCACTCCAGCAGAAACTGTCACCATTCCTTCTTCTACAGATCCCAGTTCAAAAAGGGCTAGACATCAACCTGCATCCCGGCCACATCGTCCAAGCTTACGTGCGCACCGTCGCCAAGTTCGGTCCCGCTATTGAAGTCAGATCCGGAATGAGGTGAGATCTTTTCTCTGTTTCTTATGAGATTTTTTTAAAACAATATTAAAATAATATCCAAAAAGTTAACTTGTCGGATTTACAAAACAAATGGTTGCTCTTACCAATCAAATTACCAACGATAATTAAATGAACGGTTCATTCAAAGTACTATGGAAGAAAAATCCAACTTCGAAACATTTCCCTATTTCATGGCATAATACTGCGTCGTTATCCTATGCTCGGCGTTCCTACATGCTATGAAAATATACGTAGGCTTTGATATTTATAAGATATGATGCTGTTAGTTTTTCAATTAACAGCCAGTATGGTAGTCATCAATTAAAAGCTGTCAAAGAGACATATAACGGAGCTGCATAAACATTAAATTAAAAGATAGAGTTAAAAGTTCACTGATAAGAAAAAGAACAATGGCGAGGGATGCGGTCAAACAGGTGCTGACACTGAAATGGAAATGGTCAGGTCATACCTTCAGAGAGCTATGGATGAAAGATGTTCACAAATTATTTCAAATTGGTACCCATTATATAAAAAAGAAGAAAGGGTAGACCTTCTAAAAGATGAAGTGACGACATCATACATATAGCCGGAGCCTTATGGCCCAGACGGGCAAAGGACAAAGCCACTTGGAACGGTTTAGTGGAGGATTTCACCGCAAAGCGTCTAAAATCGCAAAATTTCATGGCGGCCCTTACACCTAACGATACTAACCTTATTTAAGTACAAAACTAACATTACTAAAATAAATAAATAATAACACAACACAAAAAAATTATGTGAGGAATAAAATAAAGCTAATAAATGAAAGGATAGTCATTAGGAATCAGACCTATTCACCTTTTCCTCTCTCATAACCAGCTCTACTCTTCCAGGACCCAAGACCTCCCCGTATTCATCCGCATGGTAGACAAAGACACTCTCTGGGACTTCAACAACGGCTTGCAGACTTTGATCACGACCCTTCTAGCCATGAACCTCAATGGCTACACTCTGGTCTTGCCTGACATGATTGGAGGCAATGGGTACAATGAGAGTCCTAGCAAGGAGCTGTTCATCAGATGGCTCCAGGCTAACGTGTTCATGCCGGCGCTACAGTACTCTTTCGTGCCTTGGGATCATGATGATGAGGTAGGTGATTTAATATGTATCTTACTAGGCACTGCCATCACCTATCACCACGTAACCCTTAATTTCCAAGATCTTAGTAGATCTTGGAAAGTTCAAAGTTTCCAATACCACGATGGCAAGACAATTTTGTATAAAAACTATCATACTTCGTAAAATCAAATTTGTGTCACTCTTAATCTGGCAATTTTAGAATAAATATTTTGAATATGCAGAATTTGTGATCTCATATGCAGTGAGAAACAGAGACAATAAACTAGGTAGCTTTAATCCATTTTAGATTCAATAAAGGCATTTCTGTCTACCTACTTGAAAAGCTTTGTGGCTGAAGAGGTTTTATGCATTTAACTCATGTGTTTGTGAACTTTTCTTTAACGCTCCTTCCATGTCCCCAGACGGTAGAAATCAGCCGTAAGTTCACCCTCCTGCACGCTGACTACGCCGACACGATCGTGGCCGCCATGGAGCAGTCTGTGGCGCGCGGCACGCCCGTCAACCCGCCCATCTGGTGGCTCGACCCTTACGACCAGGACGCGCTCGCTGTTAATGACGGTAAGTGTAATAAACCTATCTTTTTTCTGATCTGATCTGAGATCTGAGTTAACTTATGTTTTTTGTATGCTCGTGCATACAAAAAACATAAGTTAACTCAGATCTATACACACGAGCACAGATCAGAAATAAAAAAGATATAGGATTTTTATTAGAAAAATTGACTTTAAACCGGAGTCTAAGTTGTCAATTTTGCATTAGGAACTTTAAACTTATCGGAATAAAGTTCAAAATACAGTAACTGGCTCGAAGGTTTATGCTAGGCTAGAGTCTCCTTAAGAGATGTAGCTTTATGCAGCGAAAATAATAAGACTTCTTATCTGCCTAAACTGTTGATAAAAATGAGAAGAATGCTGCTTCTAAATCCTCTATTTTCTGCAATAAAATCCTACATTTTATCATATAATTATTTGCTAGAGACCTTCAAACTAACGCTCAAACACCAGCTTATCATGAAAACCAAAACCATACCAATATTCAGTGATTAATCTCTATCTCTCTCTTCCCTTCTTCCAGAATTCCTTCTCGGCGAGCACATCTTAGCTGCGCCGGTAGTGAAGCAAGGCGCCGTCTCCCGTGACGTGTACCTCCCCCGAGGAAACTGGCGCGATGGCAACACTGGTGAACTCGTCCAGGGTCCAGTGTGGCTCAGGGACTACCCCGCGCCTCTGGATGTGTTGCCATACTTCACGCTCGAGGAATTTTGAATGTTGTTTATGTAATACTCGAATGTTGTGTTAATATTAACAAATTAAAGTTATTATTATTATTAATAAATATGAACGTTAAGTTTTATTGAATTTGAAAGGCTGTTTTATTTTATTTTTGGGCTTGTGGCTAAGTAATTACAGCCGCACGGGCTGATCGAGGTTAAACTACGATTGCCGCGGTTGGTCCGTGGATGGGTGACCATCTTTACATACCAAGGGGGTCTCCGTGCCTCGGAAAGCACGTGGTCCCGGCTGTCATTCGTGGATCTTTAACAGTCGTTACGGGTCTTCAGAAGCCCGAAAGTCTGGCAACCACAAAGGGGTATCGTATTACCCAGTAACTGGATTGTGGAGTCAGATAGGCAGTCGCTCCATGTAAAATACTAGTATTCAGCTGTAGCCGGTTAGACTGGAAAGTGGAAGCCGACCCCAACTTAGTTGGGAAAAGGCTAGGCAGATGATGATGATGTTTTATTTTTTACCTTTGAGTTAGGATTGATAGTAAGTAAGTAGTCCGCTACTATCAATCCCAACTCAAAGGTCGGGGGGCATTGGCGGTCATGTCATTCATAAGGCTATCATAAGTATGGCATGTCGGATGTCTGAATTTGGGAAGTCATTCGGATACCCTGATATCCACTCAAGCTTAGCATAATTTAAAAACTTTTAACATAATCACAGCCAACACTATATGCAATCAGGAGATCAGGACCTAGCTCTTGTGGGGCAAGGATCGAATGGAGGATAATTATAGTCCAAAAACAGTAGTAGGTACAAAATTGACACAATCATGTCATGTAGATATGCTCTGTGATGAGAGTGTTGGGGTAAAGAAACCCAGTTACTAAGATTGCTTAGCACAGGGACAAGCTACTTGAAATGAGATATAAAATTGATAAGAAACTGCAAAATAAGAAAAGGTGACGACATTGATGATATAGAAGATTAAATAATACTTACCTATGTCCATCAGTTACGTTGCATGGCAGAGTCAAAGTCGACTCCCAGGACCACATAATTTTATGGTTTTTTGCAACGAAGTTTTTTGACACGGCTTATTTAGGTACTAGTTAATCGCTATTAGGCAACTTTTTTTTATCAGATTAATGTAAGTAGGTATTTGTTTTATCGCAAATTATTTTAGAATAATATTAAAACTAATTAACATAATATATAATTTTCAGAAGGTACAGTACTCCGGCCATCCGGTTTACTACCCAGTAAACGTTTGGGTCCTCTGGGGGCCTAAAAAGGCCACTTTGGCAGAATAATAAAACAATTCATATCATGCAATTCATATGTTTGACAGTTCCACACCTAATATCCCTGAAAGGTTAGGCAGAGGTGTACCTATAGCATTTTACGAATCTCCATACAAAACTGTCATACAGATGAAATTGCGTGATATGAATTGTTTTATGATTCTGCCAAACTGGCCTTTTTAGGCCCCCAGATCTCATCCATTCTTGAGACATATCCTGCCCATCGAAGACATCTTATTTTGATGGTTTTAATTACATTAGGTTTAGGGCAGCCCAAGCAAGCTCAGATAGACGTAGGCGTAGACTAAGAATCAAGAACTGTTAAGAGTTTTGAGAGAAAAAGCTGGAAACAGGTTACAGTGGAGAAAAATATACTTGACCTAAGGCTAAGTCCCACCAGCATCAAGATGATGATGTTGATAAATTACACTACTGACTAAGGATGAGACCAATTTATTATGTTATGGACTGATATGACGACTGTGATTATACTATAAAACACAACCGGTTTATTTTGAAATGAATTTAAAAATTGATTCATAATGTAAGTAGATCTTTGTAAAATCATCTCGAATTATCTCGCAGAAGATTTTAGCTCACGACCAGGCGATGTGTTGTAAGATGATACAGATATCAAGATATCGACAATGATAATATTGTCAAGAAAAGCGACAGTCGATAGTAATTGGTGGGACGCGATGGCGGCTCTGAAGGTGTTTTTATGTAAGTTTTGATAACTACCTATACTAGTTATGTAAGATTTCTAGCAAAATGATCAAACCACTGCATACCTACCACGAGCTCTTAACGCGATCTACTTTAGGACCTATAATAATTTATAATAATAATTTAGTTTATTTCATAAAGTGGTACAGTCTGTTACAAAGTAGGATGACAACTTAGGAATAGTTTACATCTGAGATGAGTAGGTAACAATACAATTTTACGATCTGATGTCCTAGCTAGGTTACTTAGTAGCCTGTATTAAGGACATTCAGCCCTCATTTCCCGAAAATAGGACAAAAGTGTAGGTTAGACTGTTACATAATATTATACCTAAACTGAACTGTTCTGCTAATTCGTACCATGACGTGAGTTTAACGATTCAATTTAGGCCGTGCCATCTGGATACCTACCACGAGCTCTTAACGCTCATTCACTTTCAACGATCCAAATGTCATGGTACAACTGTGACCGATGCAGTTTAAGAATCTAAACTGAAATGGCTTTTGAATCGTTTTTAAAAAGATCATGGTAGGCCTCCTGTTCTGAGTTTTGTCCTTATACACATAACCCCCCACCACCCACCACCACCACCACCTACACTTTACGAATGTACCACCTACTCAAAGACGTCGCGCGTCGGTATGCCGCATGCCGTAGAAAGCTGTGCAATCTTGCAAAGTAATAATAAAATGGACGCTTTTTCACTGATTCCCCTCGATTTGGAAGTATATTTTATTTTGCATTTATTCAATAACAGACTCGTGAACCATTATACCTGTCAGGGACATCGACGCACAAACTGTGACCATGAATTCAACACATTTCTAGACCCCTAGCGTAGAAATTTTAAATAAAAAAAAAAACAACTTTTTCATAGAAAATTGCAATAGCTACGCGCAAAATGTACCTATGGAACAGCCAATTCTTTCTTTTAAATAACCGATGAAAAATTCAGAATCATGTACTGAATCGATGATAACAGATTAAAACGTTAAAAATCTAGTCGCAGTCTTATTTCGGCGACAAACAAAATTGTCAAAAACTTGTCAAAATGTAGGAAACTGTGAACGTTCTTAAAATTACGAGAATTGCCCCTCAGCAGGTTGCGCGTCGTTTTTATACTAATGATATCCTCAGTCTGTGAAAAACAACACTTTGATGAAAGTAAAAGATGTCCTTTCAAGTATGTTCTTATTCATCATATTGTTGTTGGTACGGTATGACAGGGTAAAAGATAACATTGACGTCATAAAGTGTCGGTAGGTACTTTCTTATACTATATTCATCATCATCAACAGCCTATAGCAGTCCACTGCTGGACATAGGCCTCTCCTATTGCACGCCATTCAACTCGATTTTCAGCATAACTCTTATCCAGCTGCTTCCAGCCATCCTGCGAAGATCGTCGCTCCACCTAGCCTTAGGGCTTTCCCACCTTACGTTTGCCGATTCGCGGTCTCCACTCAAGAACACGTCTACCCCAACGGTCATCGGTTCTACGGCTAATATGGCCGGCCCATTGCCACTTCAGCTTGCTTATTCTGTGAGCTATAACATGTCGACCACTTTGAGTCTCTGCCGGATCACCTCGTTGCGAATTCGATCCATCAGCCAAGCATAGCCCTTAATACAGGTTTACTTATTATTCTACGTGCAAAAAACTTAGCTAATGAGCAAAAAAATTTAAAGAAACACATTATCCGCAGTGTTACTAACTCTCGGTGCGCGGGCGCACACGGCTGCAGTGACGGAGACGCTGAGCGTACGCGGTGATGACGTCACCCTCACTTTGGTACCCATCCTGACTGGAGGGTTCCAACTTGTTCTAATTGAAGGTAAGTGGAGCAACAGTATAAGCAGATGCCTCGCTTAAGTCCTACATATGTTAGAAAGCGCATGACTGTTTGTAATTTTCCAGTAATTACACGGTACCTACCCATACCCTTCAAACCAGAACGAATCAAAGCTGCTTAGCCCCAAAAATGGGTAATGATGGTACTTGCAGGTTGTCTTTAAAATATCGCTTTCAGAGATAAGACCGTCCATTGTAAAATGTCTACGATTATTTCTGTAATTTTTATGGTAAATATTAAATTTATTATTTACCATAAAAATTACATCTATCTTCGACGATCTACTTTCCGAAGAGGTCAACAATTCTAAAACACTCTAACTGCTGCCACTGATCTAAGCAGATAACGTGCCCCCGCGCGTGATTTTTTACATACAAATTCAATAAAAACGCGTTTCCGCGCGTGGAATTTGGCTCCGTTTCACGCACCCCGTTGCGTGATGCTGTGCAGAGCCTCCCCTAAGATGAAATTAATAATGCAGAACGTCGGAACGTTTATGTCACAGGTTTTTTCCAAGATAAGGTATTATTTACCTACCTAGGTACCATTTTAATCAAGGCCAAGGCTATATTATTTACACAACAAAATTTATTCAAATTTACGCAAATTACAGGACTGTACCACTAGATGGCTAGATAGATAGATAACACATGGTGCTAAATAGAATGTATTGCTCTTATCCTCACAGTAACGACACATTGTGTTTGACAATCATGATAGCGATTAATGTGTTTACTGTCCGCTACAAGTTCAAAAACAAAAAGTCAAAGTAAAAGGGTTTTCGACATCGAAGTTCTCAGTAGGTAACAGCCCGGAATCTAGATTCGTTCTCGATAAAAACAGCAATAAGCTCTAAAGTAAATGTGGTGCTCTTCCACAAAGGATGGGATACTTAATATCATTTCCTGCATGTCCTGTCAACTGCACACTACAGGAACTGCTGGACGCTAGTGATGGCGCCAACCACTTTGCCAAATTCTGAGCAGAGTCCATTTAGATTAAAAGCATAAATAATAAAGCATTACATAGAAGACTATTTAGATGCTAGTTTAGTTGAACTCTGGTACCCAAATTAAGATCTAACTTGTGTTAAGGGTACCAGGGCCCTCGCTCTTATTAACAACAATTTATTTATATTACCTTCTGAGCGGAACGTGTTCACGTGAGTGAGGTTGTACACATATAATTAACTGTTTGCATTGTAAAGAGATAAAAAGAATAAAAACAACTAAATTACAAAATTTCGTAAAAAGATAAATGTGTGAGTAAGTATGTGGTATGTAGGGATGTGTAATGTGACTGTGTGTGTGTAAGTGGTGTGTGTGTGTTGTGTGTACGTATAATTATGTGTGTAAGCGATGGGTGTACATGATTGAAGTGTATGATAATGTAGGGTAAAGGTTCCCATTACAGTGTTGATAATTTAAGCAGGTTCTCAGTTTCATCGTATGGTTTATTGAGAAGCCAGTTTGAGACCTTTCTTTTACATTCGAATTTGGTGAGTGGATAGATGATGCAATACTTATTTATTTTGTTATATATGTGACCTCCAATCACATTGTAGTGCCGTGCAGCCAGGGAGGTACGATACCGCTGGGTTTGACAAACTACGTATGAGCGGCGCTTTGTTGTTATAGCTTTGTCGTATTTAAGAGTGCTATGCTTTCTCAAAACGGTTCCCAGAACAAAAAGTTGCCTCACAGATAAAATTTGACAATCATCCATAAGCTGTACTGTCGGATACCTGAAAGGTTTAAAGGACATGACCTTAAGCACAGCCATCAACACGAAAGAAGAAGCTCTATAACATGGGACTGGGCGAAATGTGACAAACTAAAAACCTCTGTCCACCCCTACGTCAAATACCTACAAGCGTGATGTTATGTATGTAGCAAGTTTCAAAACCTTGTTCACCTTAATTCCTCTTTCAGAAAATGAGCGCGAGATCCTCGGCCAGATAGGCCGGACGCTGGTCTCTCCCTTCACAACTGAGGACATAGAAGGAGGTTTACTGGTGATGGTCGGTAACGTGAACCTGACCATCCACACCCTGTATAATACGAGCTCTAAGGCCAGAGGCATCAAGTTCAGTTGGGAGGCTGACCAGAACACCAGGCTGGAGGACTGCATTGATTTCGGTAAGTTCTAGATTGCAGTTAGTGATATGATTGATTGTATGTCAATGCGTAAAATCTTGTCACAGTGACACAACTTATCTTGACTCCAGCTTCTGATTAGTGATTTTGCTGATAATTTTATTTCTCAATATTATGCAAACAAATGAATCATCCTATTGTTCGAAAGAGTCGACTCATGCTTTTGATCTTATGTAATTGAATTGCCATTCCTAATCATTTTTACCCGAGATTTTATCGTCGAATTTATGCCGAGCCCCAAGATACAAACTACCTAACTGTCTAGTTTGGGGCCCACTGGTAGGTAAATAGTACTTTTTAACCTAGGTATATAGATCAAAAATTTAAGCTCCTCACGTTGTCTCAACTTGGTGTTAATTTGTAAACCTGCGTATACCGTTTACGATGTTTAACTGTTTGATTGCCTAAATTAAATAAATAAATCTGTTGTACCTATTGTATTACCTGGGCAATAAGCTATTTTCTATTTCTACTCAAGGTTCCAAACACTGGTACGCGGGCCCTATGCAAGTGGACCAAGTATATCCAATAGAGACCGCCACACAAGTCTACAGACCGAGCTACATCCAAGAAACGGACAATGGTGCCATTATGGAGCGATACTGGCTCAACTCTGCAGGAGGATACGTCATCGTACACGACAAAGTCCCACTCTTCGTGGACTACAAAAACATTCTGAACAACCATCTGTGCTTTGGAGCACAGCTAGCAGGTCCCTACACGGGCAGAAGACCTCGCACACTATTAGCATACGATCTCTGGTTCCTGCCAAACGTGAAAGAAGCTCATAAGCATGCTGTAGCTAATTATTTGGGCAAGCCATCGGCGACTCCAGACTACGAAATGGTTAAGCATCCAATCTGGTCGACATGGGCACAATATTCTAGAGAAATCAACACGACAAAGCTTCTCGATTTCGCACAACAAATCAGGGATAATGGGTTCAATAATTCTCAGTTTGAGATCGACGATCAATGGGAGACGTGTTATGGTTCTTTAGAGGTGAATGAGGAGAAGTTCCCTGATTTCAATCAAACTGTGCGCGACCTGAAGGCGCTGGGGTACCGCGTCACAATTTGGGCGCATCCGTTCATTAACAGGAACTGTGATCCTTGGTACTCGGAGGCATTAGAAAAGGGGTAGGTAAACATAACAACTACGATAAGACACGTAAAACCAAATGATAATGGTTATATTTGATGTGTTAAAAAGCTAGAGAGATCATTAATTGTAGATAAGTAAACAATATCTATCTTTAACTTTAACCCATCTTGTAATTGTGAGATGGAGCCTGAAATTCTTTCACTTATATTAATTTAAGAGAGATATTCAATTATTAAAAGTGCTCTTCAGGAAAACAGCAGCTGTTTTTGAAAAACGAGCTTTGGAAAGTCATATGTATTATCTTCAAATATATTTATCGATGTTTTGCGTATTTAAACCCCAACTACTTATTTCCAGGTATTTCGTATTAGACCAGGATAACAGCAGCGCCACGTCTTGGTGGAACAACAACGGAACAGTTGCTGGCTACATCGACTTCACCAACCCTAGGGCAGCCAATTGGTACTCTGCCAGACTGAGAGCTGTGCTCGACACCTATGATATTGATAGCGTGAAGTTTGATGCGGGAGAGGCTAGCTTTGCACCTGAGGTGAGAGTTACAAGGTTTACACAGGACATCATCATCTGCCTAGCCTTTTCACAACTATATCGAGGTCGGCTTCCAGTCTAACCAGTATTTTAAATGGAGCATGGAGCGACTGTCTATCTGACCCAGTCCACAACCCAGTTACTGGGTAACACGATACCTCTTGGTAAGACTGGTTCTCACAGGACCTAAAAAGGCCACTTTGGCAGAATCATAAAGCAAATCATATTACGCAATTTCATCTGTATGACAGTTTTGTGTGGAGATTCGTAAAATGCTACAGGTACACCTCTGCCTAACCCTTCAGGGATATATAGGTGTGAAACTGTCAAACAGATGAATTGCGTGATATAAATTGTTTTATGACTCTGCCAAAGTGGCCTTTTTAGGCCCCCTGTTCAGTTTGTGATTCCTTTTTGGTCAAAACCTCAAAAGACTACTTCTTAATCGGCACAGGTGGTTCCGTCATCTAATAATAATAACATTATTTTTTTTCGAAACCTGTCCCTAATCATGCATGTTAAATTAAATTAAAAATATTAGAAACATTACGTTACATTAAAAATGAATTAAAATATTACTTACTAATATTAATATTAAATAAACATTACATTAAGAAAGTCATCAATAAAAAATTTAATTACAATTTTACAATAACAAAGATTAAAAACCACTTTATGTCTCATCTTATCTTAGTCTAAATTTAGGTGGACATTGAATGATGACGGCGTATTACTTTTCAGATCTCCATCCAAACTGGTGACGTTGAGCTTCAGCCCCACCATCTTGTTCAACAGTATGCTAGAGTTTGTGCCGCATTTGGAGATATGGTCGAAGTTCGGGCTGGCTTCAGGTAACGTGACACTTAGATTGAAGGTCTGTAAATACAGGGTGTATGGACGTCGACGTGCAAACTGTTGCCAAGGATTTAGTAGGTACAGTCAGCAAAAGAGATAAGTATGCAGGATCGTCGGATATAGTTGAAGTTTAGTAAGAAACCGATGGATGTTGTCGTCTGAAATTAATTTGATAAATGAGCTGTTTGTTTTCTATTAATAAAATTTTATTTTATTCGACAACATCCATCGGTTTCTTACTAAACTTCAACTATATCCGATGATGCTGCATACTTATCTTTTTTGTTGACTGTGAATGAATCTGGACCCTGCTGCATTGAAATTATTCGTCGGTTATTTAAAAAAAAAAATGCTGTTCCATACGTTTTCACCGCGTAGATATTGCACTTTTGTAGGAAAAAGCAGGTTTTTTTTTTTAATAACCGAGAATTTTTATCGAATTGAGAACCTCCTCCTTTTTTGAGATCGGTTAAAAATAAAGGTCCAGAATTATGTACTGAAGCCACGGTAACAGGTTGTGCGTCTCTGGCCACCCTGTAAACAATTGTATGTGAGAATCTTTAATTGTGCTCTCTGTTTCCCTGCAACAACTAACTAGGTATAGTACAACCGCTATTGTATCTATAACTGTAGATTTTCCATTCAATAAATGCACGTCATCATCTGCCATAAACACAGGTCACGTCTGCGCCGTAATAGCGTTGTCACAAGGAATGCACAGAAGTGACTTTTTCACACGCTTTTAGCTAAAACAGGGGTGCCCAAAGCACAGCTCGATTCCCGTCCTCAGGATTTCTTTAGCGCCTAGGCATCAAAGCACTTCCATTAAAATGGTAAAGGTGCATTGACCACAATAACCAAAACATTGATTAACAAAACTTTTCACATAAAAAAGTTGTTTGAACTTTCAATAAAAATCGGCGAATTCATAGGTAAAGACAATATTTTTTATCTAAAGCAAATACGAAAAGATCCCTTTAACAAATGTTTTTGGTACTACAATATTGTATTTTTATGGTATACCAACCAATAAAAAAAATGTTTCTGCGGCTCTCCAATCTATGTAGAAATTTATTTTAATCGTATCCGGCTTAGAAAGCCCTAAGCTAAACAATACACACAATACTTTGTAACTTATACTGACGTCAGTAGGTACCTAGTCAACGATACCGTTTACTGCGACTTACGAGTACTACCCCTTCTAGAACAAACACAATAAATTAAGTACGTATCACATTATGAACTTATTATTATTTTTCAGGACCCAAGACCTTCCAATCTACGTGCGCATGGTAGACCGCGACTCAATCTGGGGCCTCAACAACGGGCTCTCCACGATCATCACGACCACCTTCCAGATGAACCTGAACGGGTACCCGTTCGTGCTGCCGGACATGATCGGTGGCAACGGCTACAACCTGGACCATGAACAGGCTGATCTGCCGACCAAGGAGCTGTTCATCAGATGGGTGCAAGCCAATACCTTTTTGCCGGTCATGCAGTATTCTTTCGCGCCTTGGAACTTTGATGAAGAGGTTAGTCTAATGAATTGTAACGGATCTTTGAGTGTGAGGATTATTTATGTATACATGTTAACATTTAAATACATTCAATAATCATCATCATCTGCCTAGCCCTTTCCCAAATATGTTGGGGTCAGCTTCCAGTCTAACCGGATGCAGCTGAATACCAGTATTTTACATGGAGCGACTGCCTATCTGACCTCCACAACCCAGTTACTGAGTAATACGATACCACTTGGTAAGACTGGTTGTCAGACTTTCGGGCTTCTGACTACCCGTAACGACTGCCAAAGATCCGCGAATGACAGCCGGGACCAACGGCATAACGTGCTTTCCGAGGCACGGAGGGGTTTCGGTATGTAAAGATGGTCAAAATACATTAAATAATGATAAACTATAAAGAAAAATAAGGAGGACAAGGGCAGGACAATAATCAATTTGAGCTTAAGATTTGAATAAAAAAATTACGAGTCCGCCATTTCAGTGTAGTTCAGTAGCAGTGCTCGTTGCAACGGATACCAGCAACCTAATTGCGTAATTAGCGTAACACGCTATTAATCTGAATAATTTTGAAGAAAATTGCTAATCCATTGCTTCATATGTTCGAAAAACTTGTCTGCTCAACAACGTAAATAACGCAATGAATGTTGTTAAACTGTCAAAATTTAAACCATTGCTACCATAGATTATAGACCCCGTGAGACCATGTCCTACCACGAATTTAACAAGTAGGTACTTTAATACGTAAATTAAATCATTTGCAATTTACATACGATGATTATCAATAGAATTGGACCTGCGTCGATATCATTGTGATATAACTAGGTATGACCTTTAGTGTCGCAACCAATCATAATAAATTATCGGCACGAAGATACCACGAGGATCAAGTTTCACAAATATCTGTTATAAACTATTATTTGATTAAAAGTGTCTGTTTTATGTTTTTTTTTTTCATGAAATTTTAAAAGTAGACAACAGTTGACACTATGTAACAAGGTATAGTCTGCAACAAAGGTTGGTTGAAACTTTCATAGTTTCAGAAAATGTTTATGAATGAAAGTTTGAAATAAGATATTATTGAAAACACAAATAGAGAATACTTTGAAGACCAAATAAAACAAAGTCGGGTTATTTACACCATTTATAACTCAAGAACGGCTAAGACCAATTTTTATGATGTTTGATTTGTTGGAATTGTCTCCACCCTGAATAGCAGAATAACTATTACAACATGGGAAAAATACATGAAAAAAAATTAAGATAATTCATATTCTGAGGCGAGTACGAAGTTAAAACATTTCAAAGTGGTAAATTCTGAATTAGCGATCACGACAGGTCGTGTCAAAACTCGTGAGATCGAACCTGTCCACTACTAATTTTTAATTAACTTATATTAATTTAAATTTTGTGAAACCCATAGATTTGGCAAACGATACTCTTTCACATTAATAAATTCTCAACAAATCCCAAGTGTTCTGACCGCACTATCAAAGTCTCATTGCAACGTATATATTCTAAGTATGTACCAAAATACTAAACAATTCTTAATTATTGCCAGACGGTGAACATAAGCAAGAAGTACACGAACCTTCACGCTGAGTATGCAGACGTGATCTTCCACGCGATGGAGCATGCTGTAACAGATGGAACCCCAGTCAACACCCCGCTCTGGTGGATTGACCCTACTGATGAAGAGGCTCTCGTGATCTGGGATGGTAAGACCTTGCCTAGCAGAATTGTTTCTTTTATAAAATGTATTTCCATAAATACAATCCATGTCCATCGATGTCATGTGTGTCCATGTCGTTTCCATAGACGACATTGACATATTTGACAGTTATTTATGAAAGTTCGTTGTTTAAAAAACTGACTTCCAAAAAAAATGCTGTTCTCGGGTATCCTGTACGAATGGAACCCCCGATCAAAAACAACAGTAAAACGATTTTAATAAGCGGATTGGGAACTTGAGATATACGAACAAAATAGAATTCGATTTTAGAAGTGGGAGTGCCACAAGGTTTGATCCTAGGTCCGTTCTAATTTTGATTTATTTTCGTTGGATCCCGCTTTTGAATCCCATTTTTTAGGTTTTAACGATGGGTCCCATTTGCTATTTCCACTTTCATGTTTTAATTTTTTTGTTTTATGTTATCATATACTTAGCAAATTAACTTTACTATTGCTGATCATAAGATCACCACAACACAACCGCCACGTGATTTTATAAGATATTCAATTTTCCTTTTCATTTCAGAATACCTCCTCGCTGAAACGGTGTTAGTAGCACCAGTGCTCACGGAAGGTGCTAGGTCTCGTGACATCTACATTCCCACCGGTACCTGGTACGAGGAAGGTGACGAAGAAAGGGTCATCGAGGGTCCCGTCTGGCTCAGAAACTACCCTGCTCCCATAGACGTGCTACCATACTTCGTCCGAAACAAGACGAAGACCACAGATTCAAGTGTATCGCTTTGTACCTCTGTCGTCCTAGTACTTTTAGGCTTGATCGCTAATATTTTTAGAGTGTTATAAGATTTGTTGTTTAAGTGTAAATAAATAAATGAAGTTTTGATTATATTTTGGATGTATTGTTATTTATATTTTATCATTGTATGTTAAAAAAAATAGTGTGTTACTCAATTACTCCGCAGGTTTCTCTGCTAACCGTATTCTTTACTATAAACCCTTTGAAAGGTTACCGTAGCACATAACCAAAGCACCAAAGCAACCAGATAAACCGATAAAATCCGGGCGGCTACTGAGAAATCCCTGTTGGAAAAACCCAATAACACTTTAACCTGGGAATCTAACCTCTGCACCTGTATTCACAAACATACGATTCACTATCGTATCGACAATGACACTCGTTCGATAACCTGATTTCTGAACCGAAGGACCGACAAAACGCTATTCACAGATTCGTATGGAAGGTTTTTTTTTTTAGGTGTGTTTACGGGGAACGCTACAAAATGGTAGTAAATAGATATTCGTGGTAGAAAATTTTAAGTGGTACATAAATGTTTTTTATTGAGTATTTCACTATGGACAACTATAGATTATGCATTCAGTAACTATTTACAAATAAAAAACAGTAAGCAATGATTTTATTAATAAATAAAATTTACTGATTTCTATTAAACTTTCTTTGTAAACTTCAACTTTCTGTCAAACCTGGAAATCTGGAATAATAATTTTTCTGAATCTTGTTTTGAGCTATAGAGATAATTGAGAACTACGCGGAAGACAAGGCGGTATGGTCGAAAGACTATAGCCTGCCCATTGGGCGAATTAAAAAAAAATAAAAAATAAAAACTGAGGAGTGAAAAATTAGTTTTTTTTTTTAACAGAAATATGGTTGTTTGTATTTTATCGGTATTTAAACAAATTACTATTTCCTCATTTTCACTTTATAAAACGTGGTACCTAATATTGAAAATGCATATTTTCAGAAAAGAGTGTCATTGGAGCAGCGGCAGATGCTCTTTGCATTCATGCAAGGGCATGAGGACCTTGCCCGGAGAAGTGTTTTGACACTTATTGCTTAGATTACTCTTTTTTTATACAATATTTTGTTATTCGATACCACTTCCGACAGCAAATACCTGTCGGAAGAATTGATGTCTTCATACCGTATATGAACTGTCAAAATTGTACGGTTTCGGATTTGTGAATAGCGATTATAGGATTTCGTCGATAACATTGACATTCGATACGGTACCAAACCGTGTCGTAGCGTTGTGAATAGCTATGCTGGGGAGCAGTCACGCTTGCGACCGTTATACCAATGAAAAATGAAATAAAATCCGCAAAGTCAAAGTTTTTTAGACCTGTAAAAGCAGGTGTTTGAAATAGAATAGGTATGTTTTGCCGTTAATGGCGTACAAATATCAAGTATATAGGCATACGAAGTTACAATTTAGTACTTATCTAAAATAATTTTTTGACAAGCCAATATTCTCAAAATTTGTTTAGATTAGAACATTTAAATTGTTAGAAACATAATGACATTTTTTATGTATAAGGTATAAGTATTCAATTTTAAATATATTTACAAATCTATATTGTATTTATTTCAAACCTCATCTTCACCATTCGTTGTTCTATCTGCTAAGAAATACTAGCGCCTTTCCATCCATCATCTGTCCATGTCAACCCCCATACATCCATGAGGGAGTCGCGTTACGTCCGCTACACCGATGATCCGATTAATAGTTTCGGAGAAATGCGTGGACAAACATAATACATGCACATACATCTATAAAAATTGTGTTTGTGTGCAGGCGACAATTCCCGCATTGTCAAGGCGGGGGGGCTCAGTAGCCGTGGCTTGGTCAACCACGGTGAAGCGAAGAGGAACCCGAGGAGGGGCCGCTCGTCAGGGCTTTTGCCTGTAAGCCGACGACGTAGCGGCCAACAAGTAGGTTGCGGTGCCGCTTGGGCGACATCGCAACTGAGGCGGGCCGCGATGTCGTATGGGAGGCATCGCGGCTGAGGGTTGGAGGCCGCGGCGGGAGAGGAGTGCCGGTATTGCGGTGCGCCGCTCTCCTTACCTTCCGCGGTCTGGACGGGGTCGCCACCATCTGATGGCGGACGCGGTGGGGCCGCAGGGGAGGAGGAGTGTTGGTATGACGTTAGCCGCTCTCCCTATCCTCTGCGGCCGAAAAAATTGGCAGGCGGCGGGGCCAATGACCTGACCCGTCGCAGGGGGACCAAGGGTGCCCAGACACGGGGTCGTCTGGCGCCCATGTACTGGTTTGGTTCCTGGGGTGGTCACGGCGTGCTATGTGTTCTGGTGCGCCGGTGATAGGGAGTAATCCCAAGAGGAGGGTCCGGTGACGGACAGCTGCAGCGGGTTCACGGATGAGTGCTAACGCGTGCCCGTGTTCCCGCCGTAAGCGGCAGAAGAGGACACCGTGGAGTTTTAGTGGGTTAGAGTCCCACATAACTGCACTATCTCCCCGTGGCAGTGCAGAATGCATGAGCATTTCTCCACGTTAAAAAAAAAAGGTACAAGAGAGATGTGAATCATGAATTGGTGGTAAAGTTTGCTGACGAAATCAATCAACACGGTTTCCTGAACAGTCAATTTGAACTAGATGATTTATGGGAGATATGTTACGGCTCTCTGACGGTGAACACAACAAGATTCCCAAGTATGAAGAACACGATTGCCGTTTTGAAAGAAAAGGGCTTCCGGACGACGATGTGGGCGCATCCGTTCTTAAATAAAGGATGCGAGCCGTGGTATTCAAATGCTAAAGCACTAGGGTAGGTCTACAAATGTTTATTTTAATTCATATGCAAAGTGCTATATGGAAATTCTTGATCCACACTATAATCCAATTCATTCTGCCAACAGCTACGTAGTATCTGCAGAGGATGGCAACATTGAGTCCCATTGGTGCAACGACAATGGCACTACCACCTCATACATCGACTTTACGAAGGAAGCTGTTCGGAAGTGGTACATGGCTCGGCTGATTAGATTGCAGAGAGAAACTGGTGTCGATGCATTTAAATTTGATGGTGGAGAGACTAGCTGGCGATATATATGAGAAGCCGAACGTCATAACGGCAGATTATGTCAGAACTGTTGCAGCGTTTGGAAACCTCGTGGAAATGAGGGTAGGATTCGGGTAGGTCTATTATATTTGTACTGGTAAAATATTTCTTTAGTAATATTCTTTACAATTCTATCAGCTAAGCTCTTGTTTGCTTAGAAGTTTTTGATGTAGGTGTTAGATTAATTTTTGGAACTTCGAGAATGGTCTCCCGACCCTCATCACAACTATGTTCCAAATGAACATCAATGGATACCCGCTGGTGCTCCCCGACATGATTGGTGGGAACGGTTACGATGGGGCTCCGAGTGCACAGCTGTTCATCAGGTGGCTGCAAGCTAATGTCTTCATGCCCAGCCTGCAGTTCTCTTATGTACCCTGGGATTACAACAATGAGGTCAGTTTTGTTTTTCATTATTACCTACAGTGCTACCTGCGTTCATACGAAATTAATGTTTTGGACGCATGGACAATTTAAATATTCATAAACCTTGCCAAAACGAATATCCGAAATCAATAGCAAAAGTAAACTTTTGGGGTTGCCAGGCTTAGTTTACATTTTTTTTTTTATTACTCTTTCTACCGAGTTGAAAGGGATTTTATTATAAAATGGAAGAACTCAAACTCAACGCATTTAGTTCAATTAAACCACCTCCACAAGATGAAGCTGCCTATTCCAAAGCGCAGTATGTTCCTATGGTGAACAACGGTCAGTAGTATTTTTTTTTAATAATATTGTTATTAAATATTGGTTTCATCATTAACTCATAGTAGATTAATGATTGATTCTTGGTTCTTCTATATCGCAGACCATCATCATAAGCAAGACGTTCGTGACTCTCCACGAGACCTATACTCCAGAGATCATCGCAGCCTGTAAGAAGGCTGTTGCCGATGGCTCGCCAGTCAACATGCCCATCTGGTGGATAGCACCCAACGACACCACGGCTCATGCCATATGGAATGGTAAGCCTTCTACTGTTTATTTTAAAAGGCTGGCGCAAAAAAGTGGGGAGGAAAGGAACCTTCGTTAGGCTTTTACTGAATGCAAACATAAAAAAATGTATATGAATTCTACTCTAAATTGTATCTTGCTTTTTTATTGGGGCAATGTTTAAAATCATTGACCTCCATTCTTTGGAAAATCAATCGGACTTTATTCGATGCGTTAATTTTCGATTTGCACACAGCAGAAACCCTTCCATAGCATTGATCCTGGCCATCTTTATATCTAAAACATGAACTTCATAATTATTCCGTTATTTCAGAATACCTCCTCGGCGAGACCATCCTGGTAGCTCCAGTGGTGACAGAGAACGCCACCAGTCGCGGCATCTACGTCATCGAGGGTCCCACAACACTAACAAACTACCCTGCACCTCTTAACGTGCTGCCATTCTTTGTGAAAAGCAGTTCTGTAGCTCCTGTGTTTTCTATAATGCTGGTACTTGTAGCAGTTATTTTTAATATTGTTCATCAGTAGTCCTATACGTTACGGGAACTGATATGGACGATACTGATAATCCAAAACTCGCAGCTTTAGTAAGAGATTTATCTCTGGGTTGCCATGGGCACGCTAAGAAATGATGTAAATAATTAAGAAGGTAAGTTTAAACAAAATGTAACTGAACAAGTCTTCCGTTTAACATAATTGGGCTATTAATAAATTATTACTATCTATTTATAAATTTAATTTAAATCGTTTTTTTGAGGCGTGTGTTTTACCTTTACTGTAACCGTACATTTAACACATGATTCCAGACGTAGCAAATTGAAGCGTAGGGTTATCAAAAGAAAAATCTGCTGTTGCACTCAGACCAAATAAAAAAACAAGACAGAGGGCTGTCAACAATAAAGTGAAGCCGGTTTCGTAAACATGTGTGCACTTAGTGAGGTGTAGTTTGATTGGAAATGGTCGTAAATGTGTGCGTGTGAGCGTGTATGCACAGAGCGGAGGTGTAGTTTTGGCATGCCTCACTGTATCGTTCTCAGCGCTCTGTCTTGGTTTTTTATTTGGTCTGAGATGTTGCATAGAAAAGTGCAATACCTACGCGATCAAAATGTATGGAACAGCAATTTTTTTTTTAATCATAGAAACATTTCGACGCAGGGGGTTCAGAATCTTGTACTGAATCCATAATACAAACATATTATCACCATGAGCTGTTCTGGACTTTCCCAACACGCACTGCGAGTCTTAAGATTATTGCCCACTCTACTCTCAGAGAGGAGGCATGACTTTCAGCCCCAGCTGTAAGACCAATATCTACCGACACAATAAAGGGTGGACTTTAAGGGAGGGGTAAATGTATGGTAAAAGATTTTTGCGATGTGGCATTTATAGTACTGTGACCTCTGTTGGTCTAGAATATTATTTTAATCCTTATCGAAACTGCACCGATTGGCATCACAAAAAACAAACTTGAGAATTTACGTTTTTCTTGCTGATTGTACCTAGCATTTTTTCAAAATCTGTGTGTGCCTTTCTTTAAAAAGTTAAGGACAGTCTCATAAGAACATTATCTAGTGCAGCAACAGTTATGGTACCTACCCTTACTGCGCAAACTCAAAGGTTGTGAGTTTAAATGAGAGAAGAAGTGATACACCTAATCTGCATGCGCGATTTATTTGCCAAAAATGTAAACAAATATGAGTTTATGGAAAAACAACCCTAAGCTCTACACAATAAAGTTCAGTTTACGCTACAACTTCAAACATTTTTATAACTTTTTCAATAGTGCTAGTCACTCTGAAATCAACTTAATTTTCATTACAATAAAGTTGATATTTGTTTAACTTGAAATAATATTAATTTGAAACAAAGTTTTAATAGACTTGATATGCATACCTACTCGTACGTTATTACATAAACTCACGCCTTCTTCCCATGAGGGTAGGCAGAAACTATAGAACGCCACCTGCTACGATCCTTACATACTCCTTTTGCCTCGTTTACGTTCATTTATCTGGTCATACACACACGCCGGTTGCGAGTACTACGCACGCACCTGACCTTTCTGAACAACATCACCACCAAGGCCTTACATATGTACTCCCAGGGCCTTCCCCCAGGCGTTTCTACTGACATCCTTGGAATACCTTTTGTTAACAAAGATGCCTTGTGGATCTCGTAATTCTAAATATTCTAATACCTATCAGACGTTAAGTTTTTGCTCGTTAAACGTTCTCAATGTATTACAGAACAACGGTTCCCGTCGAGATACATCTATATGCATTTTATGATAATTCTACAGCGTTTAACTGTTAATTTATAGCTCATCACGCATTTATAGAGGGAGGTAATTGTCGTATCTACTTAGGAGGAGGATGGTGTGTTATCTTATATTGTATTTCAGTCCCGTATTTAGGGTTCACAAAAATTGCGCAGTATCTTTTGTGCTGCTAGCAACATTGCATGCAGGGTACCTACATGTCCAGCCGAGGAAATGCAATAACCGGATGATTTTTTTTACCGGTTCCAAATTTTTACAGGGTGTTCTACCCATGAATATGAACAACTTTCACTATGAGACCAACTCTGAAATCACGAAAAAAAACCTGCTGTTTAATTTAAAAGTTCAATACCTAATTGACCAAAATGTATGAAACAGCAGTTTTTTTTTCGTGATTTCAGACAATTCAAAAGTGCCTGAAAATATTTTAATTTTGAGTTTTAAATTTGCAACTCGGAGTCTAGATTTGTGCCCGGTAAATGGCAATAGACTATGGGACTGAGACGTAGCTGTTGAGATACATAGTAGGTAAACCTCTGCTTACCCTTTTCTGAAATACAGGCGTGATGACGTAGGTATCCTAGCCGAACACAAGGATCAACCCCACAAGTTCTCTTGTCTCGCCATGATCTTAAACGGATCTCCCACAAGCTATCAGATTGAGAAAACTTAGAAACATGCAAATGTGATGGAAATGAGCGAAGATTACTGATTGTTATTGTTGAGCGATAATGGCGTGCCGGACAATGCGACAGTGATAATGATGTGTGCCTTAATAACCAGCCGGTTTGACTCATTCGACCAGTCGACCTGTGTCCTGCTGGCGAGATGGGCGTCTACATGTGCTGTAAGTACTATTTTAAATTAAATAACTACAAACAAGTCTGCGTCGTTGGTCACAAACGCGACTGCTGAACGTGCGGTCTTGGGTTCAATCCCCAGGTTGGACAAAGTGTTATTGGGTTTATCTCAATAGGAGCTTCTCAGTAGCTGGATTAGCCCGAAGATTGGTTGATGACAAACGGTTCACCTCCCCTTCGACGAAAATAGCATACGTGTTTAGTAAGAGCTTCTATTAAAAGTACCTACTGGAGATTAAATTGTCCAAAATAGCCCTACAAGAATCAATCTCACTCAAGCAAAATAAAATAAAACAGCATTTTTGTTTTTAAACTGACTCACAAACTTTTTAGTAAACAAGCCTAAAAATTCTAGATAGTGTCTCAATAAGAAACACAGAAAGGGGTTTTTTTTTCCAAATTTCTTCTCGGATATGTTTAGTTAGGAAACAGGCGCGCTCAAAAACTAGAAAATAATGTTAAAAAGGTTTTAAGGATGTTCCTTACATAATAATTACACCATTTACAATAGGTGCTGCATGATTACTGACAAATGCGTGCACTGACTGGACAGGTCCACTCAATCTGTGTGGTTCTTTCTTCAAAAGACCATCTCAGACACCAATCTACATAGTCTTTACATGATCTGACCAAGATTATGTCTGGACTTTAAAAGAGACTGTGACCTCTGAGTTTGTTTCGGCTTTTCTTCTCAGAGTAGTCAGATAGGAATCGCCGACAAAACCAAATTATTAAAATATGACTGACGTGTAAAAGTGTTTGTACAAACCTACTTGCAGAAATAAAATCATTTATCATTTATTTGTCATGAGTGAATTAGCTTGTATTTATTTCTTTTGTCCCTCTTTCGCATCTCGTGCGTATCTCAGTCAGTGGAGTCCAATATTTAAGATTTAGTAAGTTCACTTTAGTTCACAGACGCAATTTTTCCTAATTGAGAATTAAGTAGGTATGTGTCGTGTGTGTATACGTTAGTGTTTTTTATAATATCTGAATCATGAACAGTGTTGGCTAACTTAGGAGGCCACCTATAATTGCGTAATATATATTCAATCACAATCTGAATCATTTTGAAGCTTATTGCTAACCCATTGCTTTATTTGTTCAAAAAAATTGTCTGCTCATCAACGTAAATAACGCAATGAATGTTGCTGAACTGTCAAAATTAAAGCCATGCGTCAATCTGCCTAGCCTTTTCTCAACTATGTTGGGGTTGGCTTCCAGTCTAACCGGATGCAGCTGAATACCGGTACTTTACATGGAGCGACTACCTATCTAATCTCCACAGCCCAGTCACTGGCTAATACGATACCCCTTGGAAAGACTGGTTGTCAGACTTTCGGGCTTCTGAGGACCCGTAACGAATGTCGATGATTGACGATTGACAGTCGGGACCAACGGCTTAACGTGCTTTCTGAAGCACGAAGAGGTCTTGGTGTGTAAAGATGGTCACCCATCTAGGGACCAACCGCGGCAAGTGTAGCTTAACCTGATCGATCGGCCCGTGCGGCTGTTATTACTAAGCCACAAGCCCCTATATGCTACAGTTAGTGTGTTACGCAATTGCTCCGCCAGGGTGAGAACTTGTCAAACTCTAGCATTAGGTGACTAAAGGTGACAAAGTGGCCAAAGAAATTCAAAATTTCTTTAGTTTTTTGCTACGAAATTTCAAGAATTTTTTTTGTTAATTATTGACTGCGTCAATACCTCGTGTTCCCTGTTCTTGAATCCGTGTCTACGAAAACCAAATGACTTATTTAGTTCCAAGAGGCAAACGCATTATTTTATAATGACATAAAGTTTAAACGCTCTATTAGGTATTCCACCTACATAGAAAAACATAATAATTGTTGTCACAACAATTACAAGTTGACAATGGGACAAAAAATGAACTCATTATAGGACCGACTCACGCGACTACAGTTTAATACAGCAAACATATTATTAAAATCGATGGATAAACATGTTTTTTTATTATTATTTTAACACTACTTTTCCTTGAGAAATTGTTAAGTAAAGCGATTATATTAGGAAATAACTAAGCGCTTAGCGCCTCTCTGCCACGTGGAACTAAAGTTGTATTTACCGACATGAAAATGACTTGTAGTTACATATACCTATCTACCTTTAGTAGAGTAGTAGTTTAGGAGTAGTATTGATTTTATTTAATTTTAATTTTAGCTGTATTGATTTTATTATTATTATTTTTTACGTGTATGGGTGTTATTTACCTGAAATAAATGAATTTATTATTATTATAGTACACCTCATGTACTTCTCAAGCATCAGTGATTTTCATTAAAATCAATTCGGTAGTTTGGATTGAGAACCGGATTGAGAATCCGGCTCGAAGGACCAAAAATAATGTATGATCCATTGCTAGACCATACATTACTTTTAGATGGATGAGGGATGAATGGAATAAAAGAAGATAAGTACTGAAACACTACTGTATTGTCCCAAAAGGTACTTATAGGTAAAATGAGCTGAATGGACTGATGGTGTGGAAATGGAGTGAGTGACGCGGCCCTTGTTGGCTGTAACGAGAACGCCTAGCTGACTTGATAGCACAAAGCGAACTGAACTAATTATTATAAGTTGAAATGAATGTGCGGCGTGAACTGCTGAATTGCAGAATGTGCGGTTGAACCGTACAGTGATGCTTATGAAACAGACAGAGAGTTCAAAGTTTATAAAATAAATCTGTAAGTAGGCATAATAGAGATGGAAATATAGAGAAGCTACACGATTTAAAAGTTTTTGAAACGGATTATTCTCTTCCTTGTCGCCCGGTACCAACAATGTATGGCTCTAGCACAGGCTCCAGTAGGAAGTTACATAGTTATTTAATTATAAACTAAATTAGTTAATTAATGTTTTAATAAACTTGATAAACTACCCAGTTGTGTTCGCCGCGCTGGCTGCGTGTGCGCTTGCCATCGATATTTGCATCCTGGACGCGGCTAGGCTCCAGTAGGAAGTTACATAGTTATTTAATTATAAACTAAATTAGTTAATTAATGTTTTGATAAACTTGATAAACTACCCAGTTGTGTTCGCCACGCTGGCTGCGTGTGCGCATGCCATCGACATCTGCATCCTGGACGCGCCTAACGTTAAGGCGGAGCTGCAGAACAACCCTTTGGGAGGATTCAACATACTATTGGAAAGAAGTGAGTGACCACATGAAAAAATTTTACTCCGGTTATCAAATATCAATATTAGCTAATAATTAAAACACAAAGCACAAAAAAAAATTGTTTAAATTAACAAAATCAACTGATGTGGAGGATATTACGAATATCATATGACTTCGCGTTTCATTAACTTATAAGTAAGTAATGAAAACAGAATACATAGGTAGTGACGTGACTGACTATGTATTCTGTTTTAGCTTACTCGTACATACAATTTCCAACATGGTCTTAGTAGATACTTAGGTACCCTTATCACGAAAAACCTACAAACTATAAAGTTTACAAAATTGCGAGGTAAGTACGTGGTTTAATTTTAGTAAGGTAAGTATAGACGGAGCCACGAAATAATGCTCTTGTTGGAAAAAGATAAATTGATCGTTTGGTCTAAAGTTCAGCACGCTAACTGCGTAACACACTATCATTTACAATCTGAATCATTTGAAGGATATTGCAGCTAATCCATTGCTTCATAATGTCCGAAAAAGTCTGCTCGACAACGTAAATAACGCAATTAATGTTGTTGAACTGTCAAAATGAAATCCCTTCTTACTGTTAGTGTGTCAATTACCCCGCTGACCCGCCTTAGAGAGCTCCATATCTACTCAAGTGACGCCACATCACACAAAACAGTGTTGAATATTTTAACTGAAGTCACGCCAATTTCTTTTACCAGAGGGGCTATCAGAAGTGATAGCCGTGGTGGGACGTCGCACCGGCGCCATCAAGGACGTGGTGCAAGACGGTGACGTGGTCATCCAGTTCGCCAACGACACCACCGTGAGGATCAGCAACGAGGAGATTGTGGGGGACCGGCACGGGTACATCATCACCTTCACTTGGGAGGCGCCTAAGGGAGTCGGGTTGGAAGACTGTGTTAATCTTGGTGAGATAATTTTTTGAAGGTTTATTTAAATTTTTCTGATTTGTAGACTTATCTAATTTCAAATTGATATCTTGGTGGTCAGCTTAATGGCTAACAAATTATGTAATTATGCAAAAAGACTGGAATAGGTAAAGAAAATGACGAATGTTAATTATCCCATTAAAAATACCATTCTTTTTTTAAGCCATAGTCTAGTAATATATGTATATGTCAATGGCCATAGTCTACCTTCTTATCGAAACCTTTTTGTAGGTTCGAACCACTGGTACGGCGGACCGCAGCAGAAGCGTCAGTACTGGCCAATAGAGCGTCTGGTCCTACCGAACTACTCCTACGTCACAAAGGAGGCAGACAACTGCGGCGTGGCCGAGCCCTACTGGCTCAACTCCGAAGGCATCTTCTACTACTTCGACAAAAAGGTTCCCTTATTCGTAGACCAGAATGATTTGGAGAAAAACGCAGCATGCTTCATAGCACAAATAAAATCTCCATACTCCAACAAAAGAGACAAAACTGACCTGATTTACGCGATAGGGATCTTCGAAGATGTAAGAAAGGCCCACGAGTATGCCGTCGAAAAGTATTTGGAGAAGCCCTCAGGGATTCCTGACGAGAGGATGATCACATACCCAGTTTGGTCAACCTGGGCGAGGTATAAACGAGACGTGAACCACAACACAGTTCTGCAATTCGCTGATGAAATCACCAGCAATGGGTTTCCGAATAGTCAGCTAGAAATCGATGACCTTTGGGAGACCTGCTATGGTTCTCAGACAGTGGATCTCCGAAGGTTCCCGAACATGAGGAATACGGTGGACATTTTGAGGACGAAAGGGTATAGAGTGACGATGTGGACACATCCGTTTATTAATAAAGGATGCGAGCCGTGGTATTCGGAAGCAAAAGCTAATGGGTGAGTTTGAACAAAAGTACTTTTATAAAACCCAGAGCTCCATTAAAATCTTCAAATAACTTGAGGTAACTGCATTACATACATTACTACGGTTTCATTTCCTGTGAGATTTATTTGTAAACCACCTTTACCTTCAGCTACCTGGTATCCTCGGAGTATGGTTCAGTGGAGACGAGCTGGTGGAACGACAACAAGACGACCACGTCATACATCGACTTTACCAAGCCGGCTGCGAGGCAGTGGTACCTGGACAGACTGCATTTCCTACAGAATACTTCTGGAGTAGACAGTTTCAAGTTCGATGGTGGAGAGACAAGCTGGTCGCCACAAGTAAGCAATTTGCCTGTTTTGTCCCCTTGGCGATACAATCATTAGTCTGATAGCGGTCCATAGAATTGTTTTGTGTACGAGTCGTGTATAAGTGGCGAGACCACCCGCGGCGCGCAGAAAAAAGTGTTCTGGGACGGACATTCGGATATTCTAGACGACGCGATGTCACGGGAAAACCGGGTCATGTGAGTGGTTAAAGCGTAAAAGAATACGCACTTAAGCTATCAATAAATAAAAGTATTTCTTTCTAAATCTAGGCTCAGCAGACTTTTTTCCTCCTCATAAGTTATTTAATGTTCTAGATCCCGGTTCTACAAGGCGACATCAGAGATCAGCCAGGCGTGATTTCAGCTGACTACTTGAGGACTGTAGCACAATTCGGACCCCTTGTTGAAGTCAGAGTTGGATATAGGTATGATTTACTCTTAACGTGGCAAGCCCAAAACTAGGCCTCTTTAGTATTACTGCTGCTTACTGCTTAGGTGATTGGAGTACAATGAACAGGATTGTAGAAGCGCCTTAGTCTATTCCTTACAAAGAAGGAGAGTTTTGATTTTTAGCATTCAAAGCTTGGAGTATATTTCTCGCAAAATAATTTTAATACGGTCTCCATACATTCAATGGAATCAACAGTTAATCATCCAATATATTTACTCCAGAACCCAAGACCTGCCAGTTTTCATCCGCATGATAGACAAGGACACCTACTGGACCTTCGAGAACGGTCTCCCGACCCTCATCACCACGTTACTCCAGATGAACATGAACGGGTACCCATTAGTGCTTCCCGACATGATCGGAGGGAACGGGTATAACGAGCCTCCGACCAAGGAGCTGTTCATCAGGTGGCTGCAGGCTAACACCTTCATGCCTAGCATGCAGTTCTCATATGTACCTTGGGAGTTTGATAATGAGGTTAGTTTGATTTGGGCTGTTTGCTTTCATAGAGGGGACGGCCTGGGGATCTGTGATGTGTGATTATAGAACACGTGTTCTCATAATAAAGCCCGATTCCTAAAGAATTTTCTATTTCACTTATTTTTTTCCAACCGGCCGTAATGTTGAGGTCTACTTCCTTTTTTTTATTTTCCCGATTTATATGAAACCAAAGCAACATTTACCGTACAACAGTCAACGTGTTAAGCGCCACATCGAGTTTTAGACAAAGTTAGGTTTTGTAGAGTGTTTATTACTACACACACCTATAGATACCTATGTGAGAGTTTCTTCAAAAACTCGATGCACCATATTACCGCCCAGGTACTACTACTATTTATCTCCCCATTAACAGACGGTGGCTATAAGCAAGAGGTACGTGGAGCTTCACGCCCAGTACGCCCCGGCCATCATCGCGGCGTGCAAGCGCGCGGTGAGCGACGGCGCGCCGGTCAACCCGCCCGTGTGGTGGATAGCGCCCAATGATACTGAGGCGCATGATATCTCTGATGGTAAGTGAGACTTGCCAATATCTTTGAAGTGAAAACTTCTTTAGGCGCGTTGGGCATTTTTTGAGATGGGAAAAAACCATTGAACTGGCGCCACTGTTACCGTAACCGACACCGCTTCGGATGTGTCCGGCTGCCCTCGGGCTCCCTCCGGCTGTACTCGGTTTTAATGTATATCCTATGTCAGTGAGTGATGGCAAAGTATTCTGTTTGTGTTTTGTTTTCACTTCTGTCGGCACTCCCGGAGTGCCAGCGTTTTTTTTTTTTGGAATGAAGTTTCTTTACTAAGCTAGCGGTAAGAGTTAAATGGTAGAAATCGTCACGCTGAAAAAGTTTTATGCTCCCCCATGCGATTTTCGAAAGAAAGTGAAAGAAACAGAGAGAGAGAGATCTCTCTCTGTCTCTTTCTATTACATAGGAGCTTGTGTGTGTGTGTGTGAGTATCGTATAAGGAACTTCGTTACCGCCTCTGGGTCTTATGGTCGGCCGGCCAAATACATCAAATTATTGCGGACTTCGCCATAACCTACAGTTGTCCAATTAACTTGGTCAACTAAAAGAAGTCTACACCACCGACTGCGCAAGTGACTGATTTCCGATGAAAAAAAATGTTCCGCTGTATCCTGAATTCCTAAATTAACTTACTTTTAAATGTTCACGTGGCGCCAGTAATTGCTGGTAACTACAATGAACCTCGCGTCGCGACATTGTGAGGAAATAATTGTCGATCATCTTTACTCTCGATAAAGTAGTAGATTGCAGATCATCAGTAAAGTAATTGCTATCTACGGTATTAATAGGTATTTAAAATGTGACGTCACGCTTGACGCAAAAGTGGCTTAACAAATATTAGATCCTAGCTTAGTTTTTTTTTTTGTGATTAATCTCTATTTATGCACCCATAATATACAGAAGCAGTTCATAAAGGAAGTTTTGGCCTGTGTTTAATAATGATTCTGTCTCGCATATGGTTACAGCATTATGCTGAGCGATGGCCGGTTTGCGGAGGTGTGACGTATATATTGTTCCCCTACTCTTTTTTGAAGTGTTTTTTTTTGTTACTTATTACTTTCCCTCTCCAGAATTCCTCCTCGGCGAGAACATCCTAGTAGCCCCGGTCATAGAGCGCGGGGCCCGCGAGCGCGACGTGTACCTGCCGGCCGGGCGCTGGCTGCAGCAGGGCGACCCCGCGCGGCCCGTGCGGGGCGGCGACTGGCTGCGGAACTACCCGGCGCCCTTGGACACCTTGCCTTATTTTATTAAAGTTCTATAATTCTATATTCTCTAATACATTAAGCCTACACCGCGCTGCGCACTATACACATCGTATTTGGAATATTTTGTGTAGTATCGTATAAGCCCACTAACATACGGTGTTAAACTGCAAGTATACTGTTTAATTTTGGTTTCACGTGGCAGTTTAATACATCACTAGCTGACCCGGCGAACTTCGTACCGCTTCAGAATCAATAAATACAAAATGTATGAGAAAATTCATTATCTTCATACTTTTTTTTTTGTGAATTTTTCCGTTGTGTGAGTTATTGTGCTATTCGGGGCGGAGACCAATCCAATAAATCAAAGATCTTAAAAAGCGGTCCAGCCGTCGCGTTCTTGAGTTATATTAGATAGTGTAAGTAGTAACTAACTTGACTTTGTTTAATCTATATATTATAGAATATAGTTTTGTTTGTAACATATACTTTGTGGTATTAACAGTGAGATGTTGACTTATAATCCAAACATTTTACTGCCAAATATCCCACAGTACAGCGCTGTGTGAACAGCAAAGTCCTCCGAAACACAGTACAAACCAGAATATAACAATTATACATAAACAATTTTTTGTAAATAGTTTGTAAGCACACAAATATAGTGTTATTTATTTTGACATTTTGTTTCATTACTAAACCTAATTTTAAATACTAATAAACTTTAACTTGATATTTCAATATTGAGCTCCTACTCGTATTTATTATTACTGCCCTCAAAAACACTCGAGGCTCCAATCGATGCTCACATTAGTATCTAATCGTAAAATGTTGCACTTTCAATTAATCTGTAGCGGCACAAGTCATACAAATGACAATATCATACAGGAGCAATTCCTATAGGAAAGGTTAGTGTGTGTGGGTGTATTAAATAATAATAGTACTTTTATTATTAATTATTATTAACGATGTTAACAGTGTTTGTACAAACCTACTTACAGAAAATAAATCATTTATGATTTAACGTGGCCACCTACTGGGCTCAAACTATATACTCGTATATCAAACAAAAAAAAAAAAAGAACGAGGAAGGGACACGAAAAGAAGAATCAATCAATCTTCCCGCTGAAAACCTCCCACCCGGACATGAGTTACCTTGGGTGACCTGGAAGTCTTTAAACAGACTCCGGACCCAGGTTGGCCGAAGCGAGGAAAACCTGTTCAGGTGGAGATTCATAGACGACTCTGCCTTGGAGTGTAAATGTGGTGCTGTTCCGCAAACGATGGGACACATAACATCGTCTCCTGCGTGTCCTGTCAGCTGCACGTTACAGGAACTGATGGACGCTGGTGACGGCGCAAAATAAGAAGCCGAAACGCTAAGAAGAATCTACCGACCTAAACACTAATATGTAACATAATTAAGAAAAACGAAAATGTTATTCAGCCTAGGGTAATATAAAAACTGTCACATGTGGGTTTTATAGCCTTTTCCCAACTATGATGGGGTCGGCTTCCAGTCTAACAGTATGCAGCTGATTATCAGTATTTTCTATGAAGCGACTGGCTATCTGATCTGACCTCCAAAACCTATTTACTGTTAATTTTGCACTATAAACACTATAGTGTAATATGTCATCAGAAAAAGGTCTGTTTAACACTCCGCTTTTCTAGCGCAGAGCGTAACGAGGCAACGAAACGTTGGTTGTGAAGACTATTAATAATTAAAATAACACCCATGTTTATACTTAAAATGAATCTTTATTTCTATAAGAACATTATTTAATTAACAGTAATATCTTTAACAAGTCCTTCGCCTAATATTCTGAAGTCTTCGACCAAAGCTTCGATGTTCACTTTGTATTTCGTCTCTCCATTTGAAGTGTATGGCTTGAGCGCGTTCGCGTTTATTAACTAAAAAAAAAAATAATACAAAAATAATAATCATTGTAGTTGTTCGTCGCGGTTTCTCTTTCAGAGAACTTTTTTATTTATTAACCCGGATGTAAAGTATATAAATTTTTATCTCACGAAGCGACACGCGCTTTACTTGTGGTTACCAAAAATACAAACACGCTGTGAATGTATGTGTAAGCGCAGGAGCTCTCGGTACCGTCCGAGACAATAGCGAACTCGGATGTGTGTGACAGTGTGCGTGTGTGCCTTACGAGATGACGCAACTCGTCTTTACGCACAAATTCACAGCGTGTTTGTACACTTGCTTACCACAGGTAACGCGTGCGTCGCTGCGTGACACAAAAATACTGTAAGTATCACAGTATTTTATTTTAACACAAGCTCGTTTCTTTACTAACTTACAAAAAAAAGACATGGAAAGATCATAAAACTGAAAAAGTCACAATATTAGTACTTGCCAGGTTTCAAACCGCCACGCCCTACAAAATTATAAGATTAGAATCATGCTTTGGGGTTATGAACCTTTAATTCGATTGAACAAAGTGCAATCTTATTGCTATAATTTCTTTTAAAAAACTTAGTTGCGATGCAGTTAAAATTTAAATTCGTTTGTTTTTTTTCATTGTTTGTTTTAAAATTAGACAATTAATTAAATAAATAAATAAATCAATTTATTGACACACGCAAGTTAGGAACCATACAAACAGAAACAATGATAGTTAAAAGTAGCCGTGGGCCTTAAACTAGGCCTGTATATTGGTGGCCCAAAAATTATTAAATTAATTTATCCTAGCCTGAAACAGTTATAGTAAATAGGTATCATAATTGCTTATCACTATAACATACCTGAAACTCTCTGTCGTCTTTGATGTCAGGTTTCCACAGCACAGCGATCACTTCTCCTCCATACAGATCGTGGAAGAACAGCGCGAAGTCACCGTATGCACTCTGCAATTACAAATATGAATAGGTCAGAAACGAAACGATATTTTAAATATAACTATAATATAACAACACAACACAATTAAATACCATAATTAAACCCAATCAATTTAGATGTCATGTCAAAAGTAACGCGATTTACTACGTCTGTGATTTGTTGAATCGAGTACGGACCACAATTGAAATACTTGTGTGACATTCTGGCAATCCTTGTGACTTTAGTGAAATAATAATAATAATCATAACCCCATTGCCGTATCTCTACGTTGACGTCGTGGTGGGGCTTGCGCGCTCCAAACTCTAGGCCTGTGCCGGAAGAGTTTACTTTGCCGGAACAGGTCTAAGGTGAGGAGCCAGACCAAGAGAGATACAGAAACCCGCAGGGCAGCATGTGGCGAGCTGTTGGGCAGTAGCGACCCCACGGACCCTATCTCCCGGGAGAAGTTTGTTCCTCACCTCTGGCTTGCCTTTATTGGCCGGCTGGAGTGAACAATGACGAGGAACAGAGCTCCCACCTCATTCTTGCCTTTATTGGCCGGCTTGAGTGGAGATTCGCAAGAGCAAATGTGCTCGGAGGAAGGAAGTATTCCAGTAAGATGCTGGTAGGGATCTTGACCGTACTTCCGGGATTGTCCTGATAGCCGTGGAATACCTCTCCACTCCTCATAAGCACCTCAGGAGATGTTGCCCCCTTGGCACTACGTCACTATGTGCTAGCGACCGTTTCCGGGGGCCCACTATTGAGTGTGCAAGTCACCCCCTGCCATTTTATTCGTGTATATATAAAACATTGATCAGGCAGGGGTCATAGTTCTTCCATAGTTCTTGGTAACCAGTCCACTTTAGCCACCCAAACCCATAGTCCAACGTTATATTTTCCATATCCTGCAATAGTCCTACACCAACCGGGGGTTGTCCTTGGGTGCACTTGCATAGTGCCAACAGGGATAATCGTCGGTTGGTGCCTCATTTCATTAAAAACGTTCAACGGGCCTCTGCGAGTTGGCTTCGGCCCCTCGTACGCCTTTCAAAGGACCGGGACCCCATGGTCCCGAGATATGTTATAGCAATAATAATAATATCCTTGGACATTCCACACAACGCCATATAGTCCCAAGCTAAGCAACCTAATGCTTGTGTTATGGTAACGACATGGCTGATAAACTACTTATATACATTTTTTTTTTTTTTGTAAATACATACATATTATAGATAAAACACCCAGACCCGTAACAAATACTTGCAGGTCGTACAAATATTTGTTCCGTGCGGGAATCGAACCCGGGACATGCTGCGCAGCAGTCAATCGCTCAACCACTGAGCCAACCGTGTCGTCAATGTACTGAAATACCATTTCAACAAGCACATATTTAGGGGAGGCCCACACCGCACCGCATCACGCAGCGACACGCAGATACCGCACCCACGCGCGTCATTTTTTACACACAATTTCAATAAAAACGCACGCGCGTGGAATTTGGCTCCGTTTCCCCCACACGGCTGCATTAAACGCAGTAGTGTGCCAGTCGCCTGAGATCCCTTTAAAAACTGTCTACTCACCCTCAACTCGTCCAAGTACTTAGTCACAGGATGAAACTCAACGACCGGTATGATTTCATCGGTCAGCTTGTCCGGCACGCGCTGCCGTGCGGGCACGCCGTGCACGCGCTCGGCCGCGTGCGGGACGAGTGCACGCTGCATGTGGATGAGCACGTCGTAGCCCGCGTACGACGGGACGAACATGCCCTGGGAAATAAAAAGTAAAGTCGAGAGCGGTTTTGATAAATTGCAGAGAATATTAAAAGAGGGTTAAATAGAATCTAAGAAAAACTATGCCTAGGTTCACTCTACCAGTATATTAATTTATGCTGCCTAATTGTAGACCGATTAAAAAAATAGCCTTCGCAACTATGTTGGGGCGGCTTCTAGTCTAACCGGATGCAGCTGAATACCAGTACTTTACATGGAGCTGCCTATTTGACATATATATACTGCTTACAGAAATATGAGAGTAACGTAGTAAATATACAATGCAATAACACTGTGCTCAGGTTTTAAAGATCTATTGATGTTGGTGCAATTACGTGGGACAAGCTAATTTTATCATTAATTATGGCGATGCAACGACAAGTTCTTTGGTTTTGCAAAAAGTATCAAAACGACCTGGTTGTAGTCACTTTCATCATTCAATACCATTGGTCTAGTTGAGCAACCTATTAAATGGGTTACCATTGTTTTTCCACACCCTGTTCTCCCCTTACCAGTATATTGTCCTTGTGTCCCAGCATGACAGCTTCCCGCAGGTACCGTCGCGCACAGCCCGCCAGCCCGCGTGCCCGCGCCAGCACGCGCGCGCTCGGGCCGAGCCTGCTCCACACGGCAGGCGTCGGGCCGTCGTATGCAGTGACGATGCGCATGCAAGGAGCTGAGTCTGGCTCGGCGGCGAACTTTTGCTCCAGTTGGGTTATTTCTTCGTCTAAAATAGAAGTAGCGTTGTTAGTTATTGGGTGTTTTAATATAACCTAGTTCGGACCAGTTTCCTGGACGACTTAATGACTGATACCTAGCTGCGCCCCGCGGTTTCACCCACATAAGTCTCGATTCCGTGGGAATATCGGGATAAAATCAAATCTTATCTCTTTATAATATTAGTTTAGATAATAAATAAACTTACGGGACATATCTTCATTAAAATCCAGCACGATCATTTCTCTCTGCCAGTCGAAGTCCACTAAAAGCTCCAACACCCTCACAAGTCCGATAGTGGGCGACGCTGGCGGCTGCGTTGGCTCACAGTGCATGTACACAGTGGCCACCACCAACTCGGCCACTGTGTCGGGGAAGTGAGGGGGGGACAGGAGGTGTGAGGAGAGCCAGCGCTTGAAGAGGCAGACTGTGGGGCCGAAGGATGGATGCTTTTGGTGTAAGCTGTGGAAAGAAATGGGGTGATAAATTCAAAACATATATTTACACAACAATAATAAAACGTTGGCCCTTAATAGGCTCCTGCATAACATAGCATAATCAGCCTATATTGTCCCCACAGTTGGGACACAGGCCTCCTCTCTGTGAGAGGGAGTGGGCCGTAATCCACCACGCGGACCCAGTGCGGGGGGCCGATTCTACTAATTTGCAACGTTACACGTTCAATTGTGTTTTAACAACAGTTCGATTTCGATCTCCGTTTGATAGTTACCTATAAAGTCATTCTACTATTTCATAGGCAAACTGAAAACTAAACTTGTGCTAAATCGCAACTGAATCGTAGCGGGAGCGTAACAGCGGGTAACCTGTGTTACCAACATCAACATGCCAAATAATATCTTTTAATAATACTACAGAGAATAAAGTTGAAAATAAAAAAAAAATACGGGCATGCCGTTTTCAATTCACTTTAATATTTTTTTTGTCATTTTCATTTTTATTTTTTTGGATTCTAACAAGTGTCTAAATTATAGTAGAATGCGACTAAACGTCACGCTCATGTTCGATTTTGTTAGCAGAATAGATTTTGAAATTGTTTGGATCGATCGTTGGCTTAAACTAAAACGTAACCGCAGCTGAATCGTTGTCAGAGTAGAATGTGAAAGCGCTTAACAGCCGTGATTCAGCTGTGGTTCCATTGTAATTTTTGAACAATTTTGTTAGTAGAATCGGCCCCCGGGTTGGTGGATGCCACATGTCTTCGAATTTTTGGTTCTAGGACATGCTGGTTTCCTAATGATGTTTTCCTTCACCGTCTTGAGAGCAGCAGTGTTGATGAAATTTACACAAAGTAAAGCGCCTATCTGGGTTCGAACCTACGACCTACAACTCGTAAGTCGCGGCCGTTACTACTGGGCCAGCACAGCTACACGTTGAAATATTGTCAAACTAACTTCATCAACTCACCCATGCAGCGCCCCCCTCAACCGTGGCATCAGCACAGTATCACACTGTAAACTAACACTCTCTTCACTCTCCTTGTATTTCACCACTCCATTCTCCATCTCCCTCTTTAGTAGTGTGATCTCTTTCGGATGCGCGATTTCTAGCCGAAACACTAGACCGTTCTTCAGTACGTCGATATGTGTGGCGTAAGCCTGAGTTGGTATGGAGTATTGTTTGGTAAGACTTTCGGCTATTTGAAGGTGGAAGGCGGCTTTGAGGCATCTGAAGGCGTGGATGTCGCCTGGCCATTTACCGCTGTGACCTAAAAGTGGATGTTATATTTGAAGAGGATGAAATCTAAACTGGCCTAGATTTTCTGTCGATTTTAATTAAAGGTTGAACCATGGAATTAATATGTACTTACGTACAACTGGAAGGCTTACTGGTGAAATTTTGTCAAATTAAATTGAACTCTATTTATAAGAGAATATCGTCGTTTTTAGAATATCCAAATACACAGTAAAAAACGGTCTCGAGAGAGAACAACTTAAGCTTCGTTGTGTCTCTTTCGCACGATTGCCATGTAAAATATGTAATTCCTTTAGTAGAATAAAATTGTGTGAAATGAAAATTAAAACGTAGTTACTTTATTTGCAATATGATAAACTTATGTGGGTACCGCTTATGAACTAAAACGAATTATTTTTGCATAAAGGTTTACTTATTATGAACAAAAATATTTCTCACAATAGCACCGTAGGTAATTTAGTAAATATTATAAATTTGTTACTAGCAATACCGCCAAATTTGGTTGTCATGTCAGCTGACGTAATTTAATGGCGTCTCGTTCGTTGTTGTGTGTTTTATTCAGAAGCTTTTGATGCGATTTGAGAATCGATGAGACTGTTGTTTTTTGAAAAATGGTGAATACCTTCTGTGCTGTGAGTGGGTGTCATAAAGAATTTTACCCTGGTTGTGGAATATCCTTTCATAGGTGAGTTTATGTTTTGTTTATGTTTTTGTATTAAATAGGGTGAACATAATAAATGTAAAATCCGAACCTAACAAATAATTTTTTTTTCTAGATTGCCATCGAATGCCGAAATAAGAAGAAATTGGTTAGAGCTTATTCCTGGAAAGCTGACCGATAACTCCGTAATATGTAGCTTGCATTTCAAACCCGAAGATTACCTGACAGAAGCTCGGAAAAAATTGAAACCTGGAGTAATACCATCTGTTTTTCCTAAGGTAATATGTTGGTTTGTAATTGCTGTTAATTTTATGTACTTCTTGTTTGAAATAACTAGATAAAACTAAAACAGGATAGATTCCTACTTGAATATTTACCAGTGGAGCTTGGTTCCATTTTATATATGTACCTACCTACTGTACATCACTAGCATCATCATCATATTTTTAGAATCTGATCACTTGATCAGTATTCTATAAATCCACCATCAGCCCTACAAAAATATTAAATTATTATCTACATATTACAAAAAAATATAAGTATTATTATTACTACTTATAACATTTGTACAGTTTGTACTTTAAGGTATAAGTGATTCCCCTTAAATTAATATTATTTAATTACTGTGTGTAATTTTTATTCCAGATCTTATCTGAAAAGAAAAGACTACAAGTTTTGAGTGTTATTCAAGTAGCTTCTTCTGATGCTGAAAATGTTAAACCAGGAAGTTCTCAAGGTCCACCGACTAAGAAAATAAAATTACTAGTAGATATATCAACCCAAACACCTTCATCGTCTGTGTCACCAAGAGAAGCGGAGTTAAAGCGGGAGGTAAAAATTATGAAGCAACGTATCAAAAGAAGAGATGCAAATATTAATAATTTAAAGTCACTTCTTAATATTTGTAAACAAAAATGTAACAATTTTGAAGAGGTGGAGTCGGTAATAAGCAATTGCTTTTCAAATATTCATGAACAGTTAAATACAATAAAATCTGACAAAGGTGTGAGATTTAGTGATGATGTAAAATCTTTTGCTCTCACTTTGTATTTTTATTCTGCAAAAGCATATAGATATCTAAGGAATTATGTATGCATCCCTCATCCTTCTACTTTGAGAAGGCTCTTGTCAACTCATAACTGCAATGTGGGTTTTATATCAGAAGTTATAAGTTATTTGAAAAATGCAGCTAGTGAAAATAGCAATTTAAAAAATGTCGCACTAGTTTTTGATGCAATGTCCATACGAGCTGAATTAAAATTTGATTCAAAAACGGATAAATACTACGGTTACGTTGATTATGGTGGTTTTGTAGTGGATGATTCTGAGACATTGGCTACAGAAGTTTTAATTTTTCAAATAGTGTCATACACTTCCAAATTTAAATGCCCAATAGCATATTTTTTAATTAATAAAATATCTGCTCATATTCAAGCTAATTTACTGCTCGCTGCCATTAGATATTTGGGAGATATAAATATAAACGTTAGGTCTCTAACATGTGATGGCACTGTCACAAATTTGAAGTCCTACGAACTTTTGGGTTGTAATTTTTCATTACAAAACATGAAAACATATATCGATCATCCTCAGAAAAATTATAAAGTATATTGTTTATTGGACCCACCTCATATGATCAAACTAGCTCGAAACGTTTTTGCGGAAACCAAAATGAGTTCTGAAAAAGGAGATATTAATTTTAATTTTATTAAAAAACTGCATAAACTCCAGGATGACGAAGGCCTAAAATTAGCAAACAAGTTATCTAGCACTCATGTTAACTTTCATGGAAAAAAAATGAATGTTAGGCTAGCTACTCAAGTTCTGAGCTCATCGGTCGCCGACGCAATCGATTTTTTAAGGTGTTCGGGTGATCCCAATTTCTTAGGAAGTGAGGCTACCGTGGAGTATATAAGAATATTAGATCGGATATTTGATTTGTTCAACTGTAAGCAACCTTTTGGAAATGGCTTTAAATCTCCAATGAGCATGGAAAATATTGAGGTGTGGTCAAATATTTTAGAGAAAACGAGAGTTTATCTTAGTAACCTCAAAATAAATGATTGTCCTAGTTTGATGCACCGTCGCAAGACACCATTTCTAGGTTTAATTATAGACACATTCAGCTTTGCTCAACTTGCCCTAGATTTACTTCAAAGTGGTATAGTTAAATATTTTCTAACTTACAAATGCTCACAAGATCATTTAGAAATGTTTTTTTCATGCTTGAGAGCTTCAGGTGGACATAATGACAACCCAAGTGCATTACAAGTGAAATATGCATTACGAAAATTATTATTCCGAAACAGCGTTACTCCAACTGTTAACGCAAATTGTTTTGACGCAGACTTCGAAACTTCGCCAATATTAGAGTTTAGAAGTCCCAAATCCTTTATTAACGACCCAGATACCATACCCGAACAGAACGAGGAACAACAAATAGATTGGCTTCTTCAACTTATTGAAACTACCAATTTCTCAGAATTTAAAAATAATATTTTATATTACATATCGGGCTATATTGTAAAAAAGTTTTTTGAAAAGAGTGTATGTGAACATTGTAAAGCTGTGCTAATAACCAATAAATATAAATGTAAAGAACACGATTACGCTGTCGACATAAACAAATATTCAGCCTTTACGTCATTTGTAGACAGAGGTGGCCTAAAATACGTCTCAAATTTTGTTTTTCTTGTGGTACAATATACAGAAAGAGTATATATATCAATGGCTACAGATTCTTTGTTGAAAACTAAAAAGAGTAAAATTATGATTTTGATTCAGCAGCACTTTTATGACAAATTAGATACGCTAATTGATCCTCCACATCCCGTTACTTCTGTACATACTGAAACTAGGCATGAAATAAACCTCTTGAAATTTATTGTAAATAAATATTTAACTATGAGAATGTCATCACATGCCAAAGATTTATCTCTCAAACTGATTGGCTCCTCCCGAGCTACTTTACGTCATAAACTACACAAAACTATATTATTTAGCAATGTTTAATAATTATGTCCACTTGTGAGGGTCGAGGGTTTTATTTCCTAGGCGTGAACATATTCTGTCATTCAATAAATACTACGTATGTTTCTATATATTGTCTATTATTTTATTTGAAAGTGTACAAATATCCTTACAACCCTATGTTCGCACCGACAACAAAAAATGTTCCCTACAGCTATCTAGCGCAATCAAACCCTCAAAGAGTGATAGAAATAGATAGCTGTTTAAAACATTTTTTGTTGCTGGTTAAACATGTTGAAGGAAGGGCTATGGGTGTTGGGCCCATCACCTATCGCATTGAGACGATCATCGCGTTCATCGCTATAGGTAGGGGCCTCCGTTGGAATAAAACACGTCACGTCATAAAATATACTTAGTAGGTGCAGACAGAAGCACTTATTAGCATGTTTTGAATTATTTCTCAAATTCCCACCGACAAAACACCCTTGGTGGGGATTTAATGTTTTTCTTTCCTGAAATCCCCACCTTATAGCAAATTTCAAGAGGATTTCAGGAATATAAACATGAAAAATCCCCACTAGATAATAATGCATATGCAGGATATGTAGGTATGTTGTAAACATGCTAGTAAGTGCTTCTGTCTACACCTTATAATTTATGACGATGGGAGAAAAGATGGAAAATGATGACGTGAATGATCGCTGTAATTTTAAAGATATACCTAGTGATTACGATTGAAAATGTCATGCTACTAGGTGCTGATGAAAAGTTATGTAACATAAACAGCATCAAGAAAGGTGGCCTAATAAAATCCGATGTATCGACCTATTACATAAAATATGGTCACCCTACTTAGACAAGGACGGGTGAAGTTTTGTAACCTCTCTTTCGGCTCGCGTTTATAATCAGAGTGAACCTTCCAGTTGTACGTAAGTACATATTAATTCCATGGGTTGAACACAACTTTGATAAATTGAAAATGTATTTCGGAAATATTCCAGTTTTAAACTTCTTGAAATCTGGAAACAGCTTACTGCTGAATGCAAAGTATTACATTCACCTCGTCGAAACGAAATGTAAAATGCCAGGTTTAAAAGGTAGATTAATTTTAAGTTATTTTTTCAGTAGAAGTGGGACAGCTCTATAGCCAGACGTGAACGCTAATGGATTTATTTAAATAGTGCTGGGCTTTGCCAGATAGAGCAAAAATGAAGTATAAAATCATTCAATGGCGGTTTTAAATGAAATTTAACCAAGAATAACGGGGCTATGCCAATTTTATGTTGCCATTTTTTTTAATATAATCAGTCATGAATCACTCACCAAGTTCCAATATAGCTTTACACACAGGTGTGTACTCCGGCAGTGAAGCTAGCCCGTCTGTCTGCTTGTCCTTCAGCAGACACGTGCGCGCGCGCAGCCACGGGTTGCGCGGCGCGGTGCGCGGGAGTGCGGGCAGCGGCGCGCTGTAGCTGAACACAGGGGACACGCCTGGAACAATATCATGCGTGAACTTAGACGTCAGAAGTGCTTAAAAGACACAGAAGTTAAAATTGCTATTGTTGGCCAAAAAGTCCATAGATATGATGTAAATGTCGTTGAGTTATGTGCTCTTTTCCACTTATAATTCTGCCATCCACGTCTAGTACTCGCTCACTGTCTGTATGTACTGCTACTCACCATACACTGCACTAATGTCAAGCGGCAGTTGTACCAGCTGCCTCAAGTCGCGCCGCAGTGCGTCGAACGCTTGTAGCGCGGTCAGCGAACTGTCATCCACGTACAGTACGCGCTCACTCGCCCACTGCTTGCGTGCTAGCACGCTGTCCAGTTGATCCGATATGTGGAATAGGTCTGACGGGTTTATGTCTGTCAAATGTGGAGGGGTTTGTTGTGAGTTTTTTGCAGGGCCCGGGCATTCCGTAATTATATTGAAAATTGAACATGTATACGTTAAAGTCATGCGTGCACTGTGCAAACATATTCCAAAACACTTGCACACAGCGAGACTTTGATTTAAGTGCAAAAATAATTACGAGATATACTTCGCTGTTTGAGGCAAACCATAAATGTAGTTTATAACACAAGAACAATAATTAAGTTAGTAATTAAACAAAAGTTTATAATAATCGCGAACACTCGCGGCAATCGCGGTTATGAGGCATGCAAGTAAGACAGTAAATATTAACACTTTCATGCACATAACAATCAAACTGCTATTGTGTCTCGTTGGCCGCACCAAGCGCATAAGGGATTTGTAAACTCTGTACTAGCCCACTAGGTGTCTATCATCTCACTCGAAACTTTTTATGACCAGGCCTGTCCAGAATGTTGGCGTTTACTATATTAGGTAATCTGCACATAAAAGCTGTATTAAAAATAATAACTCGTTCACTCATACCAAACTTTAACTTCATGAGATAGTCGACTATCTGCTTGGTGACCGTACGTCTCTCCGTCATGCTCTCTCCTTCCCACACACACGTCTCCGTTATAGATCCGTCCTGGAACCGACGGAGCTCCGACTTGTCACCCCAGAAAGCTCTGCAATGGAATATTTTATATACACACTGGTTCGAAATGGCACAGGAAAAGATTATAGTCGGTTCTAAAAGTATCTGATGAAAATGTAAGCAAATGGATTAGAAAACGTAGCTGTGGATGCTACTTTCTGTGTGCCACTTACATGTCGAGTACTTTCATTTGATTACTTGATACTCAACCCAAATATCTAATTTTAAATCATTTCATTTGACAACCTCTATTTCCATAGATAATGTTCAATTACAATATAATAATGTCATTCAAACAATTGTTAGAAAAAGTGGTGATTTAAGTATATAGTTGAACTTTCTAAATACAGATGAATGTTAGTGAGTGATTGCGTAAAAAATTTACCTGAAAAGGATTTGTTTACACTTTCATCAGATACTTTTGGAACAGACCATACTTAGAAGTATTTAATAAAAAAAAGATGTCTCATTAAATAGCAATTTAGTAGAAAATTATGAAGGGTAAAAGAACAAGTGAAAGCTTACCTAAATTCTTCTGCTTCGGGTAAATTGGCTGGAGGTCCTTTCTCCACTACGTTTATTGAATTTTCGGGATTCACTACAAATCCAAAGGATAGTTTTTCTTCAAACCTAAAATAACATCACAGATTTTATAAAAAAAAAACTTAGGAATATTAGGTACAAGCATTTGCCGTAGAAAAAAAAAATTAAAAATAAACTTGCATAGAAGAAACTAGAATGATAGCGAAATTTTGAACGCGTTTGAGTTCTATTGCCTAATCAGGATCTAGGCAAAGCCTATCACCCGGTTTCTGATTTGAATAAAGTAGCAAATCTTAACTAATTAGTCTCAAATACAGTCATACTTCATACTTAAGTCATACTTAAGTACAGATTAAGATGTTCTCAACTTCAAATTCTCAATTCAGAAACTGGGTGTAAGTAGATTCCATACTGATTATGTATACAAATCTATACAATAAAAGAAAATTGAAACGTATTTTTGTAATATCAAAACAACAGTTTTTTTTTACTAAATGCATATTATATACATATATTAGAGTACTTATAATAAAAAATTGTCTGTCTGTTCTGGCTAAACTCCGAAACAGCTGGACCGATTTTGGACATTCACAGGCAGATAGCTGGTGTTAAGTTAGGCTACTTTAATTTTAGAAAAAGAAAGAATAATCAAAAGGTAATTAGAAATGAATCTCACGCGAACCAAGTCGCGGGCAGCATAAAGTTGCAAATAAGTTCTTGATATTCTATAAATTCTTTCACTCACTCATTCCTAGCCTTATCCAAATTCTTCTTGACTGGCCAGGAGAAGTCAGCCTCAACTAACTGCTGGATCAGATCCACTCGGTTGCCCAACCCTTTAGTCAAGAGGGAGTGGATGACGTCAGTAACAAGTGACAGCTGTTCTATGCCGTGGTTGACTTGCGACTCCTTCGGCGTTTTAGATAGCACTGACTCTTTGATCTGTTTGAGGTTTTTGAATCTGAAATTAAAATGATGATGATGACAAAATTAAAAACTACTTTACAAGGTTTTTCGCATCTATTTATTAGTCTTGAAATTTTAAAGTGTAACCAAACTTTTTTTTTTTTTATTTGAAATGGGTTCGCTCTTGACTCTAGTCTAGGTCAGAGGTGACAGAGACAGAGTCGACGATGGAGTGAGCTTACCCAGAAGAAGCCTATTCACTCTCACTTTGAAGAGATTCAAGTTGTATGCGCTCGGAAACACAGACGCAGGTAGAGAGTTCCACTCTTCAAACTTCGCTAAGGATCCATTATTTATAAACATAGGTAACTAATTTTGGCCTTTATTTGTCTTTTCGTGGACTAAAAAGCACTTACATTCATGCTTGGAATAAATTATGCCTTTATGTGAGAATGCTGTGAGAATTCAGCTGCATCCAGTTAGACTGGGAGCCAACCCCAACATAGTTAGGACAAGGCTAGGCAGATGTTGACAGAGGCTGTTCATTTCACACAGTCACAAAATTATGGTTTAAAAACTCACAATAATTACTTTGAAAAGTCTAAATCCTTACCTCAATATATGATCAAACTGCATCAAAGGCTTCACTGGAACCATAAACAGTGGTAAAAAGCTGTTAATCTTTCCATTATCCAACATATCCACTGCCAATGCACACTCCCTCTTTAATGCATTATAAGTGCCCCTACACATCTGCCAACAAATGTTGTAGTAGCCAGTCCGGTCTATGAAGACTACGGGAAAGTACTTGTGGAAGACTTCAAGAGATGGTGATGTGTCACTGCCTTTATGTAGGGATATGCCTTTTGTGTCTAGGTCTGATGTTTCTGTAATATGATTGGTTTGATTATTCATTTGTTTACAAATACATATCGCGCATATTTGGAGAAACATCGACGTAATTGTATTTTTTCCTAAAAATTAGTTAAATATGACAAAGCACTTAGAAAACGTATTTTTTTACGTTAGGAGAAACGAAGACGTAAAAAAAAGTAAAGTAGCAATTACGTCGATGTTTCTCCAAATGAGCGATTATGAATTGAAATAGTCACATTTGCAGAGGACTGGGAAAAGAGGGAAGGGAGGCCTTTGCCCTGCAGTACGACAACATAGGCTTATAATAACACATACATCCACTTACTACTGCCCTGATCCATAACACAGGTTATAGATTACAGGTTATGGAGAACTGTATTATTAAAATGTACTACAATCCTTTGTTTAAGTAAATAAATATATAATTATAACTGAAGGTTGACTAAATTTAGACTGCATACAGAGAAATTAAGATATATTTCAATCAAGAGTTTCGGAACTCTGACCTCTGCAATGCTTACAAGAATGAGCCCCTAAAACAGTCTTTAAAACTGTAATTAAAATACAGATGCAAGAATTTCTATATAAACATGATTTTTAAATATAAAAACCACTTACTCAGCGCTATCCAAATATTCCTCACAATTTGATAACTGCTCATAATATTGTTTACCCTCTTTGTCTGCACAAAGTATACAACCAATAGAGCCACAACATGTCCGGACACATTCAGATTCCTTTGACGTAACCAGATCTTTAGCAACATAACCGCTTGCTTCAGATTTTCACTTTTTTGCAAGATTTCATTCAGGAATTCTTGATTCACGGATGCAGTTAAGTCTGATAATACACTGCTATTATAATAAGGTGTTGGTGGACCAACTTCGTTATTGTTTTCTGTGTTTTTGTTAAACAACCATGCTTCTCTCAAGTTGTTACGTTCCGGACTAAATCGGTGCAGCTTGTACGCATCGCTTTCACATACCAAGTTAATACGGACTGATAAGTGGTTGCCAAGCTTGCCTGTAGGCTTAAAGTCTATTGCAGGCTTACTTTCAGAACCATTAATGTATGAATAACGTAATTCTTCAACAGATTCATATTTAGTCAAATGTGCCGCAATATAAGCTAGGTATGCTGCCCTTTTCTTATGATATCTGTAGTTAACTGAGTCATTCTTTGTATATGTTTCACTTGGAACTGTTATTTGTAAATCAATCTTCAGTTTTGAGTTGATTGCACACTCTAATGCATAGGACCCAACAACTTCAACATTGGTGAATTTGTGAAACTTAAAAACACACTTTGTTTTACTCAACTGCTCACTCATTGGTAATTTTAATTTGAGTTTCTTAGAAAGAGTTTGATCAGACAAATCGTATTCCGTACCATCTTCAGGTATAGACAGTAAGTGAGTTTTTAATTCTTTGAAAAACTGAAGGAACCTTTTCTCAGTTTTCTCTTTTACTTGCACTTCTTCGATTATCTCATCCACTTGTAAGCGGAATAGATTAGAGTTGAACAAATTTTCTGTCTCCTGTAGTCTGTTTAATTCGTTTACTGTTGGCTGACGGTATAAACTTTTGGTTCTTACGCGTTTTGGCCCGTCTTTATTTTCGTCTTCGGCAGACCGTTTTCCGTTCTCATTAATAACTTGAACCTCTCCATTCTCTTCAGAAATAGATACGTTTGTGTCCTTAAACGTAAAATCACAGTAAACAACATTTTTTTTTTTGTTAATAGTTGGCTGAGCTTACCAACATCCTAACACATCGAAATATAACAAAACTAAAACAGTTTGAACAGCTATTTGTAAAATAAAACTGTTTAGGGAACTTACCCGCTTCACCATGTTTAATAATTCACCACCAATACATAGAAAAAATTAAAATTAATCGAAATTATTGTTATGAAATAGGTTAGAAAAGTGTAAACAACGTGCGCATTTGCGCAATCTGCTGCTGTTGCCTATTCTGTCAATTTTGACTTTGACAGTTTGTCAGGTTCAACATTTTGACAACTACGGTCCGTTTCAAGTTCATCCCATGATTCATCCTCTAATAAACCCTCTACCCGTCTTGAATAGAGGCTAGAACCCGACTTTTGTATTAACCCGCAATGATTTTTCTCTGACCTCTTGTATTCAAACCCCGATTAAACAATATTGGTAGTCAAAATCATTGTGCTTAGACCTTATCATTGAATCAGTGCTTCAATCAACTCACCCTATCACAGTCCACTGCTGGCAGTGGCGGCCTTACCCATTGCGAGGCTCCGGGCGGCAGGTCTTTGCGAGGCCCTTTGTCCTTCGTGAAAAGTATGTGATGCGAAAGTAGGTCTGGTTGTTTGGTTTATAAAATTTGAGTTTTAAAATATTTTACATTGCAAGATTTACAAAATTAACAAATACAGAGATGATTAATTTTATAATTGATGTTTGCGGCTTTTCCTAAGACTAAAATCTCAAATCTAAGGAATGAGCTACGTCATTTTCGATTAAAAGAATAGCAAGGGCTGAAAGCCGATCTTGTGTCATCGAATTCCTCAAATATGTATTAATAATTTTAAGCCTCGAAAAACTCCTTTCAGCAGACGCAACTGTAACAGGTGTGGTGGCAATAATTCTCAGGACTATTTCGATAGTGGGGTAAACTTCAGTTATTTTTTTTCTATTATGTATTTAATTTTTAGGGTTCCGTAGTTCTGACAAGGAACCCTTATAGTTTCGTCATGTCCGTCTGTCTGTCTGTCCGAGGTTTTGCTAAGAGACCGTTAGTGCTAGAAAGCTGTAATTTTGAAAGGGTATGTATATCAATTACGCCGACAAAGTGGTAAAATAAAATTTAGGAAATTATCTTTTTTAGGGTAGCTCCCCTACATGTGAAGTGTGTCATGAATATTTTTTTCGTCGTCTACCCCATCGTGTGGGGTATCGTTGAATAGGTCTTCTAAAATCACTTGGGGGTTGCTAAAATTAATTTTTGCTCTATTTAGGAAATATTAAACGACTTTAAAGTGCAAATTTTTGTTCCAGTAGTCCCTCCCCCCCTCTAAAAGCTAATCTGCTGATTTTAAAAATCTAGAAAAATTCACGATGATAGCGCATTTCATGAACTTTACAGGAATTATAGCGGTTAAGATAACTTTATTAGTTTGTTTTATTTATTTATTTATTTAATATAATACAATAATAAATTATCATAGGTTTCACAATACTGCCGCTAGATGGCGCTGTACCAACGGGTTACGTTTTCATTCGAGTAAAGTCACATACGAACTTTGTTTAATTTTCGAATTACAATTTTGTGAATTGAAATAATAAGTTGGCAGCAATCGTACCCTTATTTTTTAGCTTTAGAAAGTGGTGGTTATTGTTAGTTATTCAAATTTAAAGTCGATTTTTGTTATTATAAACATTAACTCCTAATATCTTTATCATTTCTTATAATCAGAATAAAGAACAACAGAATCGTACTATATTGTGATAACGGGCTACTACGGAACCCTACACTATGCGTGGACACGTGACACGCACTTGGCCGGTTTTTTTAATGAATGAATTAGTTATCAAACTTTATTTTAGTTTACCGTTATGTTATAACCTTAATAAATAATTAAGGATCAAAATCAAAAGCTTTAAATAAAATAAAAAAATTGTTTAAAAATCCATATTTTTTTACGTGGGCTATTGCGCGAGGCCCCTGCTAGAGCGAGGCCCCGGGCGATTGCCCTGTTCGCCACCCCCTAAGGCCGCCACTGACTGCTGGACATAGGCCTCTCTCGTGCTGCGCCTCAACACCCTGTCCTTCGCATCCAGTTTGTCCCAGCCACCTTTTTGACGTCGTCTGTCCATCTAGCTAGGGGGCGTCCCACAATACGCTCGCCGATCCGCGATCTCCACGACTCGTCTGTTCCAAACCTGCTCTGTGTGCTCCAACGGCCATCAGTCCGAACCAGTGCACAGAATTTATCAATGCTGTTCTCATATAGCAGCACATTTCAGACATGCAGATTGCGTTCATCTTCATCGTAGATCCTGACCACAGAGGATAATAGGACGGACCTCCGGCGCGATCTCATGGCGGCATGGAAAGCGCGACTGTCGCAACCCAGCGCAGGGCACGCCGCGATAGCGGCGGTAAGGCCCCTCTTTGAGGAGTGGCTAGAGAGGCGTCACGGCGCCCTCACCTACCGCCTGACGCAGGTCCTCACCGGACACGGATGTTTCGGGAGGTTCCTGCACATCATCAGGCGGGAGGAAACGCCCGGGTGTCACCACTGCGAGGATCGCCCTGAGGACACGGTGGAGCATACGGTGGAGGTCTGCCCGGCTTGGGCAGAGCACCGCCGTGTCCTCGTAGAGGCGATCGGCAGCGGCGGCGACCTCTCGCGCCCGGCCCTGGTCCAAGCCATGGTCCGGGGCGAGAGGGAGTGGGAGGCAGTCACCTCCTTCTGCGAAGCGGTCATGCTAGCGAAGGAGGTGGCGGGATGGGCGAGGCAGAGGGCCGATAGAGCCGCCCGTCCCAGCCGCCGCGGGAGACGCCCCGGGCGTCGGGAGCCGCGTGACGACTCCCGGCCACCATAGGCGCGGGCCTGCGGGCGGCGAGTAATGGGTAGCTCGTCGTCCGATCAGGACCAGCCCGTGCTGGACGGCGCGTATGTGTTCCACGCGCGCCTTAAAGAGATGCCAGCATTTAAGGAGGGGCCCGTCAGGGCCGAAGCCTGCCGGGGCAGCGGGATTGTCCGAAAGGGTTACCGCTACCCCGGAACATAAAGGGCTAAGGAAGGAACACGGATGGGTTTTAGTTAGAGTCTGACACTCCCTTCTGCTCCACCCAGAGTGGGAAATGACCCCTCATTTGTTGATTTCCCAACCATAATAAAAAAAAAAAGAGGATAATAGGACTGATTCTATTACTTCTACATTGGAACTTACAGAGGGCTGGGAATTGAACCCAGTTCATGTTTTGTGTAGTTTGCGTAATAGTGCATACTTATGGATATCAGAATCATAGACTTTTTATAAGTCTATTAACAGAATTTATTTTTTGCGTTTGGTTTCAAGTACTCATCAAACTTCGTGAAGGTAAGTAGTAGGTACGATATTTGGGAACAATACTACACCGTGTTACATTCAGCTTATTCCATACTAACTCGGAGACGAAGACCAGCAGTAATAGTAAGACATTAAATTTGTTTAATGATAAATAAAACGTAAGGAAAAAATTCAAAGATTTTATTTTTAAAAGTGGTTTTCGGTGTTTTTTTTTTTTACCTTTTATGAGCTAAGAGATGTTGGACGAAATAAATCAGATATAAATCGTCAAAATAAATATGTTAATGTCGTGTTAGCATCTACTCTAAGGTACCCCAGAGTTGAATTTAGCGGATACTTCATAACAATAAAAAAAATATTTACAATAACTTTATGTTTGGTAACATAGCTCTCAATTATAACGAAATAAATACTATGATTGCATAGCAATACTGTATGTTAAAATATTTGTTGAAATCTACTACTTATCTAAGGATACAGTAAGCTTTGGTGGCAATCCTGTTATTTTTGAACAAAATACAATTACATTGTATTTAGGCCCTATATTAACGCCAAGCTGGTGGCAATTTTTTTTAAGGATTCCTATTCAAGGGCAAAGGAACTATGTTCGTGCAACTTAAAATTTAGAGATGATGGCGTTGGTGAACTCGCTGCACTTGCCGGTGCCGCCGAGGTCGCCGGTGAGGTGTTTGCCCTCCTTCAGTACTGTGTAGCAGGCGTTCTGGATGCGCTCAGCGTGGTCGTGCAGCTTCAGGTGCCGCAGCATCATGATGGCCGACAGCAGCAGGGCGGTGGGGTTGGCCAGGTCCTTGCCGGCGATGTCAGGGGCTGTGCCGTGCACCTGCAGGAGCCAAGTATTAAAACAAATAAGTAATTATTTCTTAGGTTGAGTAAGTCTCACTCAAAAATGGTTATACTTACAACTATGTTAGTAAGGAAATCACTGACTTTAAACACATCTATACATTAGATTAACAACAATAAGTATAAGACAGTTGCGACATCACATGAGGTGGCACAGCAGCAACAAACGTAAAGGTACATACTCCAGTCGGCAGTCACCGGTACAATTAGACTGAAGAATTTTAAATCAGTCATTGCGGACGTCAGACGATTCTCCAGATAATATTAAAGCTAAAGTAATAAAATTACATCGCTTATTTCTGTTAATGCATTTATTCGGCTACTTATTTACATAAATTAACAATAAGCTTAAAATAATACAATAAAATCATGGTTTCACAGCAGTTTGTGTACTTGGTCATAAAAAATATAACTAGCAAACTAAGAAACGTAAATATGGTAGAATTTCTACTTATATGATAAAATAAGTTTATGTTCCCTGGGAAACTGACAAACCTACACACTTGTTAAGCTAAGGCAGTGAATATTATGTAATTAAGCTTTGTATTAAATCCTAGTGTTAACGACCCATAATATGTTGATTGTAAAATGCTTTTAAAAAGCACGAAGTGATGTGAAATATTTGAAATATCACCGCTTTTATTATATCTAAATCAATCTAAATATAGTTTCCCATGGATAGGACAAAAATATAAAAGGTTTATACCTACATTTATTTCAAATCATTTACATTTATAATTCTCATCTAAGTAGGAACAGAGGCCAGCACATCAAGCTACCCCAATCTGACAAATTTCTTTGATAGATTTTCAACTTTACCACAAAGGAATAAGGTTCATATTCAATTGGGAAAATTTGACAGATTGGGGTAGGTTGATGTGCTGGCCTCTGTACTTCATTAAACTCGCTAGCGATGTTGTACGTTTTATTGTCAGATATGATCCGACCTAGTAGTAAGATATTATATTATTCGATTTTAAATACACACAAAATAAATAACTAGCCTACAAATTGTTAAATAATCCAAAGATAATTATGGCAAAGCAAGGAGGTGCATTGGTTTATTTCATAACATGGGTAATGAAGGAATAAATAACTAGCAATACTTTAATTTACTAAAAAAAAACAATGTTAACACTACCGCATCAACGTCGACTACATCTCGTCGGGTTGCATAGCTGTACGCACGACGACATTTCAAGCTATAAATACATTTCCAGCAGACTTCTCACTGTACGAAATGCGAGGTAAGCTAAAACTGGAAATGTATAGCTTGATATTATGTCGTCGATGTACAAGGTTCTTTTGACGCGTAGCCAAAATCGGAACTAACGTCAACGTTTTTTTTTTTTTTCAATTTATTTCACAGGTATATGTTTACCAACAGCACCCCCTGTCAACGTCATTCGAGCGCCAAAATACCCTTGTAGCAGTGCACTGTATCACATTGTAAATTGAACAAAAATACTGAAAATAAAACAGCCGATTATATCACAACTTCCTATGTTCCTTTTGCTCTAACCGTCTCACTACTATAAACATATTGTCTTCACATTATTTTCAATGAAATGCGAAACAACTAAAGTTCAAAATTGATTGACACGCAGTGTATAAGATGCGATTTTTGCACAGTTACTGTAGTGTAATAACGTGTAAAGAATTCGAATTAAAAAAAAAAAACTACATACATACTGAGGATTTACTATACACCTGTTTACCTCTTTGGAGAATATACGCGTGATGTTTTTTTTAATATTCATAATACATTGTATATACAGACAAACTGCAATGGTAACTTTTACTTCATAAAATTAACTACTACAATCGTAAACGGTTATTATGGCCTAAACGTTTATATAGATGATAATATTGATGTGAATAGGACGCGAACTAGCGCGAAATTCACTCTTTCGCCCCGTAATTAAGGCGGATCATGCGATCTGCTCTTGGCCATTTTCCCGCTAGATGGCGCTGAAGTCCATATTTATATTTTATTTGATTTTATGTGTAATTGCCACATTAATAAGTCGTAGAAGTAGTAGACGCGGTTATCGGACATTACACTTTATTGAATTTGGTCATAACATTGCCTCAAAACCCACCCAATTCGACACATAATCCGAAAATAAAATCTGCCATTGAATACAGGTCGTTTACACACACAGACGTAAGCTAGTACGTTACAATAATTGACCACTAGGTGGCGTGTATTTAAAAAAATGCGCCACCTGCTACGGTTTAGGATTATAAAAGGAAAAAAATTAAAAATGAAATGCGTTCCTTTCAAGCGTGTGTGGTGTGAATACTCTGCGTGCGTAGTACTCGCAACCGGCGTGCGTGTATGACCAGATTTATGAACGTAAACGAGACAATAGGAGTATGTAAGGATCGTAGCAGGTGACGTTCTATAGTTTCTGCCTACCCCCATGGGAAGAAGGCGTGAGTATGATGATAGGGTAATAAAAGATATATTTATATAAAATCATGTAATTTATTCAAACTAGGCTGAGAATCAGCACTTTTCGACTGTCAAATTACAATAAGACAGTCAAATTACAATAAGGCAGTCCCCCCAAAACGCCCGCCCTTCACCACTTCCTGGCTCTAGCTGGAGAAAAGAAGTGGCGCAACAAACTCCCCAGCAGCACAGCTGTCTGTTCAGTTACAAAAACTTGAGCATACAGTTTATAAAGATAGTTTTATTTTATTACCTTACACTAATTAATTATCAAATGAAAGTATTTGAAGTGACACAAATGATGCTTGATAAATGATTAAATTTATAGCCCAATTATTACAATAATTACAGACATTACACGTAACATACAAGAAAAAAACAAAAGATAACAACAAATAAATAAAATACAATTTAGTATGCGATCATAACCAGGAAAAAATATTTTATAATGTCAAAGTAATCAACCAAGGTTTTTAGAAAAATAAAAATCTAAAGATCAGCTTATTGACTTCACCAGGTGGTTATACTTACATAATTAAGTATTATTTCACCTTTTCATTTTATAGTAAATACTTACAAATAAAAGTAATAATGTACAATGATAATGTTGATTCTAAACAAACTACTACAAAAATACGCCTTTTGATTTTATAATAAATACAAATAAAAAGTAATATAAAGAGAAAACAAGATACTGAAATAAATTATAAAGTGGACATGCAATAGAAATTATCAATTTACTTGATAGTAATAATCATACTTTATTCATAACTAAAACCTTATTTTGTAATTTTAGAGCAAAGTTTTTCTTTTCTAGTGCAGCTGCCTCTAGGCTTTCATTTCCCCTCGCCAATGATGGAAAGCACTTGATCTCAATAACAGCTTTCTCATTTTCAATTATACCTGTAACAAATTGAAAGAAAATATAAAACAATGGAGCTCTTTTTATGATTTGATACAAGAAATTCAATCGCCTATCGTGCTCGTAATTCTTGGTCTCTTGCGATTATAGCTAGCATTATAATTTTACACAATTGCTAAATAAATAGATAAAATTAAATGTTGATAAAGAAAAACTTACCATCTGGACTACCAGCTAAACATCCAAATTCTTCATCAATAAAAAGACCGGAAGGCCTCACAATTTTATTATATTGTTGCATGAACATACTTTTTGCCACATTCTCATTTTGTTGCCCATATAACATGTTTTTTGTACAAATATTAATTTTTCTAAAGAATATCCTTTACATGATTGTGACATGGAGTGGTAATACGGCGTTTGCAAATCTGTAAACATAAAAGTCCAGATAAAATAAAAATAAATTATGGGTAATTTTTAAATACAGCATTGTCTATGTAGGTATTCAATAAAATACCGCAATGTTACCAGCAAATGTATATATGTGTATAAGTACATTTCTGCTAACAAAATTATACCACACAACTAACCATTTAAATTTGACTAGCAGTCAAACGGTCACTCCTATGAGTAATATATAAACCATTTTCATGCTGTCCTTCAGTAGACATTTCAATCAAAGCTATGTTTTCTGGTGACTTTTGGAATTCTGCTAACCGTTCTTCACACTGTATATCAATTGGGTCACAAGCTTCATTTCCATAGTGCTTGTCCACCTTGGTTTTCTCTCTTGGAGCAAACAATCGTTTGCGTGTCGTTGCATTCTGCTTTGTTCCTTTCGAAGTATGTAATGTTTAAAATGTGTCCCTGGGCTCTGTGTGGTCTGCTTTTTCCATGCAACTTCATGCCATTTGTGTCCAGTAGAAAGCGATAATCCTGAAAATAAAATATTTTTTACTAGAAAATATCAATAAAATATAAACAGATGATTATGTAACATACAAAGAAACAATACTGTACCATGATAATCAAAGCATTTTTTACTGGTACAAACACAACGCTTGTATAAACCCCCCTCTTCCTAAACTAATTCGTTTACCACAGTTGAATTTATTTATTATGCTCATAGTTTTCTGCCGCATTTGTTTTCTCATTTGACAAACAACAATTTGAAAAGCAATTTTTTCAATTGGCTGCATAAATTAGAGCCCACACCTCTGGAGCAGTATTTTTCAGACTTTCTACGAGATTTTCTTCCTTGTTTTTACTTCCATTTGCAGCTGTTTTATTGACAATGCAGTAATAATCCTTACAGTTTCATGTACTCCAAATACATGAAGCGGGCCATTTCTCAAATCTGCTGCCATAGCAGCACTCTCACTGCTACACATTATAACTCTCCGTGCCACTAGTGTAAGCTTCATCACCTTTGGCTTCAAAATATTTCACCCATAAAGTGGGAGCTTAGTGTTGTCCAAGATCTAAACCAAGTACAAATATGAATACAGAATATGCTTCACTGATCTTGAGATGTCTAAACAAATTTGATTTATTTATTTACCTTGTATAATGCACTGCTATAGTTTTTGATTACATGATTCTTGCATTCTATATTTTTTATTATGTTCCCATATTATGACACTTTCTCTTTCAAGTTTACAAACACAGGGGATTCTCCGTCTCCAATAAAACTCAAATAGTGAAGTTGATGCATTTCTTCACTCTTTTGAAAGCCTTTCCATAATAATGTGTGATTCCATTGCTATAGACGGTCCAGTAAATTTTTTGCAGCAATTATGTGCTTTCATGTCCATGTTTCTTTTTTCATAATATTGACATCTAAAACAATATTTGTTTCGAACACCAAGAAATAGACATTTCTTAGTTTCATTACCAATAATGCAGGCCTGGAAGTGAAAAGCAACACTTGTAAATATTGCACATAATAAAAGTTCATACAGAACCAAATGTGTTTAGTAACGGAGTATGTAAGGTATCGTAGCAGGTGGCGTTCTGTATTTTGGTTTTACACGTGATGTTTTTGGCTGTGTAGGTACTCTGTGTACTGAAAGAAACAAATCAAAATGTAATGACCATACTTACGAGCACATGTAGTGTCACTTTTACGCGCAGTATTCAGCAAGTACAATCATGCTTATTATTTGATACATACACTAAATCACAGAGCATGTAACCAATTATGAGGATTTCTTCATTCACTGACATCGTGGTTTCTTCAGAACGCCAAACTTTCAAACGGCTGTAAGCCTGTAAGTGTAATACGATTTACGAATGTACCTAAACTTTTGTCAACACACAACGTATTTTATGAAATCCTAAAAAATATAGAAAAACAAATGAATGTTACTTTTATACACTCAGTATTTGAATAAAATTGAATAGTATCGAATTTCACAACCGTATGTAATGAGATTATTATTACAGACAAGGAACATAATTACTCTAGAGAGATTACAGATCTATGAAAGGGTTACGTTCTGAACTCGTTACAGAAATTAGAACAATAAAAATAAATGTAAAATTTTACTTATCTTTACATTCCTGTTAGAATTTTGCTCGACGAATAAGAAAAAAAAAACAGATTAGATAAACTTTTACTTACAAACAATAAATCACGTTTATTAATTTGATGTAAGTAACTCAATCATTTGTTTGTTTCTGAATCAATGATTTCAAAACAAAAGTCAAGGTTCGGAACGCACCCACAAGGTAGGTCCATGCATCACTGCCGCTGAGGGAGGTCTAGCTAGCTAGCTAGGCACTGGGATGTACCTACGCCGCACAGTGGACGGAAAAACAAGCTGCCCAATAGGATTTACAATTTTTTTTAAATTTATACCAATTATTAATTTATTCATAGGTACGTTATAAATAAGTACGCTTTTCGTCAAGATCGTCATATAGGTTTGTTGTCTTTCAGGTACCTATCATACTGGGTAAAATAATAATAACAAATTGATTATTTGAGGTACTATTACCGCCTATCGCCTATTACAACATCGTCCAAATAAGCATTTTTAATTCATTCATATCTTTTGAACGGGGAAGTTGGGGGTCAAGGTCAAATGTCAGGTGGCGTTGGTATAGGGCTCGGCAACAATACCTAAGTTTCAGCTTTAGAATCCAAGACAAAAAAAGTTATGAGGAAAACAAATTCCATTTTTCATACATTTCAAATATATGAAGTAATTTTGTTAGGGTCATTGACAATCATTGGTTAGGGTAGGTGTAGATTCTAAAAAAAACGTAACTACTATGTTATTCAATGTTTAAGGCATTGACTGCCAACGCGGTCACCGGTGACCGCGAACAATAGATTTTCTATTGTGTCTGTTGCCTGGCAGCCAACGTGTTAATGTACCTACTCGACAAAACTTTATACTTGAAAACATTTTATTTTTCATAAATCCTAAGATAGGGAAGCTTGTTTTTCAGTCCACTGTGCGGGACCTTGCGCCGCGCCGATGCGACTTATCTATCAAACTAAAATAATGTTTGTTTGTCTGAAACTGTTTACAATAATGCGTAAAAGGTATTCTATTTTGTAGGGACCTACTTCGATTTTGCAAATGTTTGCAAACTCTTTAGGTTACCGAATTATAATATGTACTTACTTAATTAATTTATTGTTGACCAAAAAATACAGGTACAAACACAATTAAGTTTTAATAACCACTGACTTTGTACTTATATAATTGAGACATAGGTAAGTAATTAGTATTGTGACGGGATTTCAGCGTCTAAAACCTAACTCACGGGCCAACTTGCTGTTTCTAAAACCGCCGAAAGAGAGGTACCTACCTACTTACCTACTTTTAAAATAAAATTGCGAATCTTGAATCATTATTACTATAGGTACCTACAATAAATTGCAATAACATACTAGAAATATTGCAATTTGAATCAATGAGAATACAATGCATACAAAATAAAAATAACACGCGAGAAATTCCGCGTGCCAATACTATTGCATACAAGCGAGCTTCAAAATTGTATTTTATCAAATGTCGATCAAGCGAAAGAAGATTGGCAACGTTTTCTTCGTAATTCTTTCAATGACGGTAGGTCAAGCAAGGTTGCGAACACAGCACAGAAGTACGGCAACGTCGCATAAACCCTATCTACGAATAATGATATTTATGTTGCCACACAACAATATTATGTATGTAAGTTATTTACGTTGGTAAGGTCGTCAGTTATATTATTAATTAGAAAGTTTTTTTTGGTGAACCTATTCATGAAAGGTAGGAAAGGAAATAAATCAATTATTTTACGTATTATATTGATTTAACAGAATTACAATAACGCATGCACGCCATCTAGCGTTCTTATTTCTAAGCTATCGCAATCATGGCGCGTTAGTTTGCCTGTCAAAACTCACGCACACTAGTACGCAAATGTCAAATTTGGTCTGGATTTCACGATCGTTTTCCTCAGTAAATAATGTAAGATATTTCCTAAAAAGGTCGATCGCGGTGACATTTCATTATAGAAAAGTGATAAAATGATACGTTTTCAACAAAGAGCGTCTATGTTTAGCGTATAATCCGGAAGAAAAATGTATGGACGGCCCATCGAAACATCCACCTTAAAACGAAATATCTTTCCTGGCAAGATCTCATCTTGGCGAAATAATTTGTATCATTAGTATTCACAAAAATGATCAATAAATATAATATAAATGAGCAGATCTACATTCTATGAAACGGAATGTTCATAAATAGTGAAATAAATAATCTATAACTATAGTCTGTTCCAAAAGTATCTGATGAAAATTTAAACAAATGGATTAGAAAATGTACCTGTGGATTCCAATTTGTAGCCACTTACAAATCGAGTGCTTTGATTTGTCAAAATTTCAATAATAACTCTTAATTTTCGTCTATGATAACGTTATTCGAACCGTAACGATGGAAAAAGTGGTAATATATAAAGTTGAAACCTTTAAAATATAGATGAATGCGTTACTAATTCTCTACTCAGTCATTGCGTTTGTTGTCGTTTCAACCTGAACAGGGTTTGTTGACACTTTCACCAGATACTTTTCGAATAGACTACTATACCACTTTGGCAGTTACACCGTTATTTGAGTTGGCTGACTGAGATGATAAATAAAATGACTTGTACTTAGTTTATTTAGATAAGGTAGTGTCAAAGCTTGAACAGGCGCAAAAGATCATTTGTAATCCAAAAACCGCTTTCTATCATTAGTTAGCTTTTCTGTGCAGTACAGCTTATGTGTACTTTAACTTAAATCTGGCTAGGGCAGTGTAGTAAATTTTCTGCCCAATGCTGTAGCTACAGGAAACTCCTCGTAAAGGTACGTTCCGATCATGAGCATTCAAAAGCTACTTTGAGGAAAACTCTTTACGAGCCAATCATTCTTTTACGACAGCTGTGTGGGCGCACCTTTAACCTATTGACCGCCCTTGTCGAATTAATACGACAAATGTTTTCGTGCCCGTGCCGTCTCACTCGTATTTATACAACTGAACATGTGTGTTATTTATTGATTTATTTTATTATTTATGTACACACAGTAAAATACGTTTCTATCCGCCGCAGATATTTATTTGCCGATTTATGAGCTGGGCGCTGGGGCACGGCAATTGAAAGAAAATAGGTTTAGTTCTTTTCTACCATTTTCCGGGCGCTACTCTATACTTTGCCAGTATCTCAGTCAACCAACTCTATGATTACTACTAAGTGGGTCAACAATTTGATCTAATAATTGAACTCTATCACACAACTGTGGCATTGATCATCATTTTGATACAGGACTAGTGTACCAATGTCGACGAAAGAATTCATACACAGAATATGAATAATAGTATGTAGAGTAAATTGTCAAAAAAAGGGGAAATCAATGACAAAAAATGATATACAAAATAGTAAAATAAAAACTTAGAAAAAAAAAGAAAATTTTCAACCTTCAGTCTACATTGTTCCTAGTCCTTAACAAAACATGATTAGTTCAGTCCCTTCACTTCTGATCAGGCTGGTCTAAATACTTTATAATCTCCGCTGTGTATTCGGAACATTTTGAGTTCCCTCCTAAGTCCTGAGTGAGGACTCTGCTTTCCCGTAGGACCCTGAAGCAAGCACTTTCTATTTTATCAGCATGTTGGTTAAGCTTCATATGACGGAGCATCATGACGGCTGAAAGCAGAAGTGCTGTCGGGTTGGCGAGGTCTTGACCGGCAATGGTGGGCGCTGTACCGTGGACCTAGAAAACATGGCGAGGTTAGTTTGATGTCGAAATAAAAATAGAGGTGCAACTCGATTGCGGGCTATATCAATAAAAGCAATATCATAGTCGATAAAGTTATCTTTTGGGCTTTGACACATTAAACCCTTTCACTCGTCAATTGATGTAAAACGTCACATTTTTGGCGTCGCCATTTGCATACAGCCTTATACACAGTTATTTTACATCACCTGTCCAAATCAGTGATCTTTATTCTCATTCTAATAAGGTTGCTGTTCGGTTGCTGCAACTGACAAGTCTGTTAAAATCATTGTGATCTTTATTGCCGTTGCAATAAGGTTGATGTTATGTTGGAATGGTTAAGATTTTTGTAAGTCCGACCGTAGTACACTGAATTGACCGCAATCTAGTGGCACCACAAACGGGATTAGTTTCCTTCCAAAGATATGCGTTAGTAGAAAACATTGAAGTTGTTATGTTAATATGTTGTTGTTGTCTTTCAATGGGAGAAAGAAGGCGTTCTTCGATGCGTAGCGCATAGCCAAGAAAAAAATTTCATCAAGCTTCGTTTACATTTAAAGAGTTTCTCAAGTTGAATAAAACAGTAGCTTCGTGTAACAGTACTCGCGTCTCGAAAAGCAAAAATCACAGTTTAAGAAAGAAGAAGAAAAAAAGAAAATCGTGCAGGAAGTCTATAGCCTGGAAATTCCCGCCGACAAGTCTTGTATGGACATTATCGCCTCTCGAACGATCGAGAAACGCTTCAAGTGTAAACGAGGCTTTATCATTCTATACTCGAAAACAGTACATGTGACAGTTTTATTTATTTATTATTTATTTAATACAGTTTGCAGTCTTTCTTAGTTATCAAACACATATAACATCACAAGGGTCAATCCAGACATTTCATTGTCAGAGTTTTAAGAACTCCGGGTCGCCGGGAACAGAAAAAATTGCGGGATCCGGAAATAACACATGAAATATCATCACGCCTGTATTCCTCAAAGGGTCAGGCAGAGGTGTTAAACACCCACATTTCGACAGTTATGTTTAAGCCCGGAAATGTGTGGATAGAGTTTCAGTAATTTTGCAAACATGTCACCACTAGCAATACCATGCATCAATCATGAATTAATGAAATGTATAAAAATTAATTTATATACCGGTGATTTTTTTTACCGTCATGAAATTTTACAGGCTGTTCTACCCATGAATATGAACAACATTAATTACGGGAACAACGCTGAATCACGAAAAAAAAATCTGCTGTTTTATACATTTTGGTCTAGTAAGTATTGAACTTTTGTACGAAACAGCAGATTTTTTTTTTTCGTGATTTCATAGTTGGTCCAATAGTGAAAGTTGTTCATATTCATGGGTAGAACATCCTGTAAAAATTTCGAGATAGTAAAAAAATCATCACGGTACACTTACTGAAAAAAAAAAATTATAGTATACACTGTAGTGGCATTCTCTGCATACAAATAAGGCATTTTTAAGAAATATTTGAAAGCTCTTTGTGTTTTGCAGTAACTCGTAACTGCATTAAAAATCAATCAATCTGCTAGCCTTTTCCCAAATGTCGGGATCGGCTTCAATTCTAACCGGTTGCAGCTGAATACCTGTATTTTACAAGGAGCGACTGCTTATCTGACCTCTACTCCACAACCGAGTTACTGGGTAACAGGGTATCCTCTGGTACGACTAGCAGAAAAACTTTTTTTAAAACAACTGTCAAGGATTTACGAATGACAACCGGGACCAATGGCTTAAACATGCTTTCAGAGGGACGGAGGGGTCTCGATATGTAATTGATGGTTACCCATCCACGAAGTCTCGGCAGGCGTAGCTTAACCTTCGATTGACTGTATTATGAAATCAAAATATTGTAAAAACTTTTTGAAAGAGCTTTCAATTTCTTTCAACATTCATACATAGTGGCCTCTAAATGTTAGTTGACATTTTCCACTTCAACTGTGACACATTATGATTTAAAATTCTAGTGATCAAAGTGTTGGAACTGTACACTATAACGTTTTTATTGACAAAATTTAACCAATGACTTATCATCCATAATAATTATTAAAATGCGAAAGTGTGTCTGTCTGTTACCTCTTCACGCTTAAACCGCTGAACCAATTTAGATGAAATTTGGTATAGAGATAGTTTCTAGTCTCGGGAAAGGACATAGGATAGTTTTTATTCCGATATTCCCACGGGAAACTTATGCTAGTGAAACGGCGGGGCGCTGTTAGTAAAAAAAATAATCAAGCAATGCTTCAGGACACCCTGATTATTTTTTATTTTAAATAGCTAAAGTGGAAAAATGTCAGCTAAATTTTGGATGGTACCAACTGTATATTAATATTATTAATAAATATCAGGCACACATGCAGTAATGCCAGATTCAAGTAAACATTCACAAGTAGTGAGAACAAAACATAATGTATTTTAGAGTTTAGACAATCACATTTATATGTATTAGTTCACATAATTACATCAGGTTATGAAAAAAACATTCATAAGTAACGGTTTAATTTTTAAATCGTCATGCGGTTATTGCCAGATCAAAAACAAAAACAAATTTAGAACATGGAACCCACACCTGTTAGTTCAAACTCAATAATTTGAAACAACTTATCTTTCCAAGTTTTTTTTTTGTTTATAACCGAAAACACTTTAATTTTGAAGGACATTGAATGAACTTTAACATAAATGTAATAAAACTTCTGTTCGACGCATGAATGCGATATTCAGTAGGTACAGATGAGAATTATCATCTGCCTAGACTTTCCTCAAATATGTTAGGAGCCAGTCTAACCAGATGCAGCTAAAAACCAGTATTTTACATAAAGCAACTGCCTATATAACCTTTACAACCCAGTTACTGGTTAATACTATACCCCTTGGTAAGACTGGTTGTCAATATTTGTGTTTAAAAACAGTCCTCGAAACGTATGTGGACGTTATTATTTGCTTTGGCGATCATTTTTATATGAGTTCAATTTTGTCAGATTTTCGATTTGAGTTTTCAAACCCGAGGCGTCAAATGAAATAGTATTCCGGTTGAGACAACGAATTCTGTTCGTCCATCTTTAAAAAGCTTTTTTTTTGTCAAGTCATAATGGATCAGATTGGGTTCTTTTCTACCATTTATCATAGGTTTAGAATTTTATCTAATGCAAGACATTGTCATTAAGGACTGTTATCTGAAGAATAAATATGGCAATATCTTTTTTTTTATGCCAAACCCTCGTATTTAAACTTATCCGACTATTGAATATAATTACTAACATCATGGACTAATGTCCATGATGTTAGAAAAAGGACTTTAGCAACACAGACTCTTGCCTATCAAAAAAATACATGAAATATTCGTGTATTTTAATTTTTTTTTTAGATTTCTCTCGTCTTCCATTCATCTTACGTATCTTTTATCCACTTGTCAACATTTAACACAATACTTACGGACTCGAATAGGGCTCCGTTCTTGCCGATGTTGCCCGAAGGCGTGAGGCCGAGGCCTCCGACCAGACCCGAACACAAGTCAGACATGATGTCACCGTACAAGTTGGGCATTACCTGGAACATTACACAAAATAGGATGATGTGAGAAAGTAGGAAGGAATCTTAAATACAGATTGGAGTACACATAAATTACGTCACACTTTAAGGGGGGGGGGGGGTCAAAGAAGTATGACATCGTGTGACAAGGGGGGACTACGAGTCGTAAGCTTCTAGACATCACATGTATAAATTTTTATCAACTGTATCAACATTATTATAAGGTTTAATTTAAAATTAGTACGTGAAACTCTTGAAATGATGGTGAAAACCGCTTCAAAATATTTACACGAAAAACGAGTTTAACACGTTGACTGCCAGACAACAGACACAATAGAAAATCGATTGTTCGCGGTTACCGGTGACCTACACGGCAGAGAACGTGTTAACTTATAATATATAGGTGAACTGACCAGCACGTCGAACAAGGCGGGGTCCTGCACCATGTTGAGGCACACGGTGTCGAGGTAACGCTCCTCGAACTTGATGTTCTTGTGCTTATTGGCCACGTCGCGGCAGCACCGCAGGAACAGACCGTCTGACATACGCCTGGAATTAACATGAATTAACATACGACATTTTATAAAACATGTCGCTTAACATTTGAAGGCCAATTCTCATACTTTACAGTTTAACAAAACATTATTATGATTAAAAATGTTTATTACCCCTGTCAATGTCATTCAAGCGCCAAAAGAGTTGTACAGTCCTTTCAAAGTTATTTTACTCCTGACAGCAGTAATCCGAAAGCAACCTTATTGCAACAAACATAAAGATCACTGTAATGTTGACAGACTTATCAGTATTGAGTATAAATATCACTGTGATTTTGACAGTCACAGACAGTACGCAAAATCAGAGGTGAAATACCTGTGATAGGAATGTATGGTTATCAGGGGGCGATGTTGAAAATACAAGATGGCAGCGTTAGTTCCGTTTTCGGCCAAGCGCAAAAAGATCTTTGTACAGACGCCAGCACATCAAGCTACCCGAAACTGTAAAATTTTCCCAATCTACCTTGAACCTTGTGCTTTAGCGATAAAGTTGAAAGTCTATTAAAGAAATTTGATATATTGTAGTAGCTTGATGTGCTGGCTTCTGTACAACTGTTAATTGATACTGAGGTTAGAATGAGAACATTCTTGTAAAACGGAACAACTCTTTGACCAGCATAGCTATTCACAAAGCTACGACACGGTTTGGTACCGTATCGAATGTCAATGTTATCGACGAATTCCTTTAATCGCTATTCACAAATCCGAAACCGTACAATTTTGACAGTTCATATACGGTATGAAGACATCAATTCTTCCGACAGGTATTTGCTGTCGGAAGTGTTATCGAATAACAAAATATTGTATAAAAAGAGTAATCTAAGCAATAAGTGTCAAAACACGGGTCCAGGCAAGGTCCTCATGCCCTTGCATGAATGCAAAGAGCATCTGCCGCTACTCCAATGACACTCTTTTCTGAAAATATGCATTTTCAATATTAGGTACCACGTTTTATAAAATGAAAATGAGCAAATAGTAATTTGTTTAAATACTGTTAAAATAGGTACATACAATCATTTTTCTGTAAAAAAAAAACTAATTTTTCACTTCTCAATTTTTTATTTTATGCGCCCAAAGGGCAGGCTATAGTCTTTCGCCCATACCGCCTTGTCTTCCGTGTAGTTCTCAATTATCTATAAAGCTCAAAACAAGATTCAGAAAAATAATTATTCCAGATTTCCAGGTTTGACAGAAAGTTGAAGTTTACAAAGCAAGTTTAATAGAAATCAGGCAAATTTTATTTATTAATAAAATCATTGTTTATTGTTTTTTATTTGTTAATAGTTACTAAATGCATAATCTATGGTTGCCCATAATGAAATACTCAATAAAAATCATTTATGTACCACTTAAAATTTTCTACCACGAATATCTATTTACTACCATTTTGTAGCGTTCCCCGTATACACACCGCTAATCGGTTTGCAAAAAAACCCTACCACACGGATCTCTGAATGGCGTTTTACCGGTCCTTCGGTTCAGAAATTAGGTTATCGAACAAATGTCATTGTCGATACGATAGTGGATCGTATGCTTGTGAATAGCTCTGCTGCAAAACAAACGATTAGCTTAAAAACTAACATATTTGGGATTATTGCATTAGAACATCTATAGCCACATTTATTTACATTTCTAGGTTTCTATGTCAGGATGAACAGCATCATACTCATAGTACCTTATTGGTATAGAGATAGTTTGAGTCCCGGTAAAGGACATAGGATAGTTTTTATCGCGATATTCCCACGGGATCGAAACTTATGCCGGAGAAACCGCGGGGCGCTGCTAGTTATAAATAATTACTTATGAGAATATCCATGATTAGTAGTGGATGATTCCAGGCCAAACAAAAAATGCTTTTGTCTGCTATGCCTTTATTCGCTACTCTATGAGGGGATAATCAGCCTATAATGTTCCCACTGCTGGGACACAGGCCTCTCGGTGAGAGGGAGTAATCCACCAAAAAAAGTGCAAAGAATTATTGTATTTTCATTTTTTCTTTCTGTGTGTCTATAAACAGAAAGAAAGGAGCTATGCATAGTACCATTATTATGTCACAATGAAAAGCCATCCACGGGGGCTACATTTAAAACAATTAAACACAATGTGTGAAAAGCAAATTGACACCGTTTCGTTAACAGCCAAAACGTCACGTGACATTCCACTAAGTGTTCTAATATATTATGAGGCACTCATTTCTTTATGGAGCGCTGGATTACAACGTGACATTAACAGTTTACTATTGAAAAGGAACTCGTGTGTAATAGAGATAAGACTTTTAATAGTTTTAAAAATTATTTACAGATATTTTAAGAAGGTTGTGGTTGAAACCGCTGGTTATTTATGTCAACCATGAAATTGCAGACTGGAGTTACCCAAACCACACATAATCTTATTTGTAAAACTTGTGTACTATCTAATTCATATTCAACAACCAATTTTCTTTTCACATAACAAACCACTGCCTTTGTTTGTCAATTCTAGTAAGTATGTGACGTAACCAATATTCTCTCAGTGGCGACTTCTTTCACAAAGCAGTATATTATGTTTTAAAGTTGAACTTCTAGCTAAGATTTCCGTAATTTATTATATTCGTGTTTTTTGTTCTTGTCAATAATTATTGTTTAAAATACTTTTGTAATTTTAAACAATAATTATTGACAAGAACAAAAAAAAAAAAAAAACACACTTTAAAATACTTTTGTAATCTCGGGGCTAGCTGGGCCGAACCAACATGTATGTATACGTACATCCGTGGTGGAGCGACCCAGACTGCCGGGCACTTCTTCTCTTGCAACCGAGCGGGTGGGCAGGTTGCGGATAGCCCAACTCCGGCTGCGGGACCGACTGCAAACAGTCGATCTCGCACCCGGAGCATCTCGAAAGAGATCCCGGACAAGAGAAGTGCCCGAACACCAAGTCCCAGGTTTAGGGTAACCCACTCACCTCATCCCATGTACCAATTAATCCTAATCATTCCAACCCTTCCCTATCCATAAAAATCCCATCAATTCCCGAAATCCCTAGGCCAAAACCCAGACCTAGGGTGACCCCCAATGACCTTTACCCTACCAACAAACACCCTCCCTCCCATCCTTATATCCCGTCGGTCCCAGAGGACGGGTAACCTCGATTCCAAAAAAGCCCACCCCCTCGTCAATGAAAAATGCAGGAAGAGAAAATATTTACCCAGGTGGGTTCCGGCCAAGCCGGGGAATCCCACACCGCTACGGCGGTCAGCCCCCAACGTATTCTGGGGGGGGCATCCAACTGCACAACCTTGCCGTGTTTCTCAGCGCGGCCGGCTGCTGACTTAGCGCCCAACACACTGGCAGCGACTTACGCGCCCGAAAACACCACTCCGGCTGCGACCAACGCGCCAAAAATGCCAACCACGGCTGCGACCCACGCGCCAGTACCCACGACGAAGTGCATGCCTCCCTCGAACCTCTGGGACCAGAGCATCGTGCGTACCAACCCACAAGAACAGCATCACCAACCCAGACAATGACAGACACGGACAGGAAGTGATGGGGAAGGATGACGAACCTCACGACCCTACCACTCTCCCGGTCGATAGAGTACGACAGCTGAAGAAGCGCGGAAAAATCACAAACCGGGGGAGGAAAGTAGGCGACCGAAAGCACAGCACCCGCGAAGGCACCAGCCAGCGCGAAGCGCGATCGGACGCCGAAAAGGTAGTACGCGACCAGCCCCGAGACCGCGACGGGGAAACCAGGCGCGAAAAGGGGCCGGACGCGGAAAACAGAGAACGGCCGCAAGATCGCGAAGGGGAAACCCAGCGCGAAAAGCGGCCAAACGTGGAACCACGCGACCAGCTGCAAGTCCGCGATGGGGTAACCCAGCGCGAGAAGCAGCCGGACGCGGAACAACGCGTGCAGGGCAGGTCCGCGAAGGGGTAACCCAGCGCGAAAAACCCTTGCACACGACAGTCTGCCGGGGACGCCAAGCGACCCCATCACTTAAACACTGACGCATCCCGCGACAAATCCCGACCGAGACACCACAGAGGAAGGCGAGGTGGATCCTTGCGCCCTGACGTCACCACCCAGCCTGGCATCTCAACGCCGCAGCCTGGACGTGCCCACCCGTGTCAGAGCCTCGCTTTTCGTCCCTCGCTATAGGGGTGACATAAGGAGGCTCCACAGTGTTCTGATTCGTCAGAACACGTGGTATGACATGGCCAGGTGGTCCCTATACAGGGCAACTACCGTCGGTGGTGACAACTACGGGACTCATTTGACCCTAGGTGTGCCACCGGAGGAAGTGAAAAGGGTACGTACGGGGTAGGGGTAGGGTACGTAATCGTACCTACTGGGTTCGATATACGTGCGCTTCTGGCCCACGACCCAGCCCTCGGACAACACGACGGACCCGACGACGACACCGACAGCGACACAGACGGACGACACAGACATCGCCCAACTGGAGGAGGTCATGGCCCGCGCGGCGATGGCTGATGACGCAGCCAGCATTCCACCCGCATCTCCCGGCTGGTGCGAGCAACTTCTTGCTTCGTCGCCGGGGGATCAGCACGAAAGCCAGTAAAGAGAGGAGGCGGCGGGGGTTTCGTCCGATGGATCCACCACCGACTAAACCCTCCCCCTCATCACCGTCACCACCACTCAACGTCATCCAAACAAACCTCCAACATAGCCAGACTGCCACGGCTAGCTTACGCAGGGCACTGGAGGTTTACCCCCGAACAATTGCACTGATCCAAGAGCCGTGGATCAGGAACAACAGAATATGCGGCCTCAGTAACATCGGAGGTAAGCTTATTATCAACACACACAGTTCAGACAAACCCAGATCCTGTGTCTATATACCCAAAGATATCCCTACCACGCTGCTCACTCAATTCTGTTCCAGAGATCTGACAGCTGTCAGGCTCCACACCGTAGGTGAACTCCCAGATGTTGTACTCGCCTCGGTATACATGCCGGGCGAAGACACAGACTGTCCACCAAAAGAAATGGCCGACCTGGTGCAGCACTGCGAGAGCACCAATCTGGACTTGATCATCTGCACCGACTCAAACGCCCATCACCCGCTCTGGGGTAGCGAGGCATCGAACTCCAGAGGAGAGGTACTATCCACCTATTTATTCTCTACTAACCTAAACATCGTTAACCGAGGCTCTGAACCCACTTGGGTCACAGTCCGTGGACAAACGATCATTGACCTAACTCTTGCTACAGAAAATGCGACTAATCTTATAGCAAACTGGCACGTATCGGACGAACCTTCTTGCTCAGATCATAGAAGGATCCGCTTCACATTAACTACTAACACAAGGAGACCCGAACCGAGACGTAACCCACGTCGCACCGATGTGCCCGGGTACAAGCGCCTCCTAGCCGTCATGCTAGCTAGGCACCTATCACAAATAACCATAAGAGAACCGGCACAACTGGAATACACTGTGACAAAGCTGTCAGAATACCTAACCGAAGCATACCATGCATGCTGCAAACTAAGAGCGCCAAAAACCAACAGTGAGAGAAATCCCTGGTGGAACGCCGAACTTGGTAAGCTCAGAAACACACTACGGAAGCAATTCAATAAAGCCAAAAACACCCGACTCCCGGAAGACTGGGAGCGATACAAAGAAACCCAATATACATACAAAAAGCGAATCAGAACTGCCAGAAGGACAGCATGGCGGAAATTCTGTGAATCCATCGAAACCAATAACGAAGCCGCAAGAGTAAGGAAGATCTTATCAACAGATCAGGACCGGACCCTTGGCGCGCTGAAAAAACCCGACAACTCATACACACTAACGGACCAGGAAACCAGCAAGGTCCTTCTCGAGACTCACTTCCCAGACTGTAAACTCCTAGAGGACAGGACCTGGGAAGCTGTGCCCGATTGTACCCCAACGGAACGGGACTGGTCCAGTGCCCATAGTCTAGTAACACAGGACCGAATAAAGTGGGCTATCAACACCTTCCAGCCTTACAAGTCTGCAGGACTAGATGGCATTTTCCCAGCCCTACTACAATGGGGGGTTGACTATATTACACCATGCCTGGTAGAAATTTATCGGGCCTGCATAGCACTAAGATACGTAGCTCTAGCCTGGCGCGAAGTGAAAGTCATCTTCATACCAAAACCGGGAAAAGCGGACTACACACAACCCAAGGCGTACAGACCCATAAGCCTCACATCCTTTCTACTAAAGACCCTAGAGAGACTCTGTGATCGACACATCCGAGACGGACCTCTTCGGGCAAAGCCACTCCACAAAAAACAGCATGCCTACTCCACAGGCAAATCAACAGAATCTGCACTGCATAGCGTGGTATCCAAAATTGAATGCGCAGTGGACCACAAATGCTCAGCACTGGCTGCCTTTATTGACATCGAGGGCGCCTTTGACAAAACCAACTTCAAAAGCATCAGCACGGCTCTAGGCAGACACAACATAGACCCGACCCTGAGCGGCTGGATCACCAACATGCTCAAACAGAGGGCAGTACAAGTGACCGTAAACGACACCACAAGGGCCATCGTGGCGAAGGGCTGCCCGCAAGGGGGCGTCCTTTCGCCGCTTCTATGGAACCTGGTCGTGGATAGTCTAATAAAAGATCTAAATGACAAAGGTTACTTTACTGTAGGATACGCCGACGACATAACCATAATAATAAATGACACCCACGAAAACACACTGTGCAACCTAATGCGCCAGGCCCTGAAAATAATAGAGAATTGGTGTGGTAAACACCAACTATCAGTGAACCCCACAAAAACCGAATTGGTTCTCTTCACAAAAAAGAGGAAACTGACGACACTGCAACTACCACGTTTCTTTGGTACAACCCTAAGCCTATCAACTGAAACCAAATACCTCGGCATATTTTTGGACAAACAGCTGAATTGGGCAAAACACACCAACTACATTACTACGAAAGCCAGCATATCACTGTGGCAATGCAAGCGAATGCTTGGGAAAAATTGGGGGATTAGCCCCAGAGTCACTCACTGGCTATACACCACAGTTATCCGACCAACCATCACATACGGCTCACTAGTCTGGTGGCCCAAAACAGACCTGAGCACAGCCCAAAAGGACCTTGAAATGCTGCAGCGGTTCGCGTGTGTGGCAATCACCGGCTGCATGAGAACTACACCCACTGCTGCCCTACAGGCCATGCTCGGACTACCGCCTCTACACCTGGTAGTGCGGGAAGAAGCGGCCTTGGCTGCCTTCAGGCTCTCTACATCAGGAACCCTGAGCAAAGACTCTAGGGTCAAACACATACGTTTAAAAGAAAATGCGATCAAACGGCAGCCAATGATGGCATCACCCTGCGACAAAGCCCCGAAACAATACTGCTTCCAAAAGCACTACAACATAGTGCTTAAAGAGGAGCAGTGCGACTACTCAGGTTCGAAGGAACTGAGAATTTACACTGACGGTTCAAAGACCGACTGCGGAACTGGAGTCGGAGTCTTCTCACACGACCTCAACATAAGAATATGAAACCGCTGGGAAAGCGCAACACGGTCTACCAAGCGGAGTGTGTGGGCATAACACAAGCGGCTTATGCCATAGCAGCCAGAGGAGTTGCGGATACCCATATTCGCATACTCTCTGACAGCGCCTCAGTCCTCCAATCCTTAGACAAAAAATGCATCACATCGAAACTAATACTAGAATGTCACAATGCGCTTGAACAGGCAACTGTATTGAACCGCAATATAGTGACACTACAATGGATAAAAGGACACAGTGGATCGCTAGGTAACGACGCAGCTGACGAGCTGGCCAGAAGGGCATCGAGCATGCCAGTCTGTGGACCGGAACCTATCGTGCCCATCCCCTTCAACCAACTACGCAGGTGGCTACAGGAGTACACCCACACACAAGCAGAAAGCTGGTGGACGTCGTCACCAGGCTGCAGGCAGTCCAAGGAAGCTATGCCATCACTGGATGGCAAGCTAAGCAGTCGCTTACTACGATTGGACAGGAAAGGCCTGCGCCTGGTGACGGGGACCATCACGGGACACTGCTCGCTAAACAAACACTTTCACACTATAGGCATAACGGACAGCCCCCTGTGCAGAGCTTGCATGGAGGCTGATGAAACCATTGCGCATGTGCTCTTTGAGTGCACAGGCGTCACCCAGATCAGGACACAAACCCTCGGGACACCCAGATCGTACACAGACGTTCTCAAAAGACCAGGAGATGTAATCAGCTTCTGGAGGGAGGTGGGCTGGTTGGAATAACCACCAACGGCCGCCATGGCCCACGCACAATGGTCCACTGAAGGACTAAGTGCGGAAACCAAACCCCATAACATAGAACATAGAACATACTTTTGTAATGCATAAGTCTGGAACAGCCTACCCTCTTACTAGGATTTGGGCGTTGGTAGCTGCGCCAATTTTAACTTTTGCAGCTAACTTTTGTTTGACAGTTTTCTTTTATTGTATTCGATTTTTTGTTCCAAATAAAAGGCAATTATTATTATTTGCCTTGAACAATACTCACATAATGTTAGCCTTATGTACAGCCGTAACTTTCTTCCTGTTGTTTTCCTGGGCGAACACGAAGGCGAACTCCGCGACCCTCATGGAGGCCTCCTCGGTGATCAGCTTGATGGACTGCACCACTCCGTCCACGATCTCGTGCTCGATGCCAGAGTACTCACCCTCTGTGTTCTCTCTCACTGTCACCACGTCTACGTTGTCGTACAGGGTTTTGATGCTGCAACAAAATGGAGGTCGGGTTAACAATTTGGAGCAGGTGTGGCTAATTTTGGGAGATAACATAATGGCGGGTACACATATGTGAAACGTAACACGTTGAAACGAATACGATGTCCAAATATGCAATGCAACATGTTCATTTCATATAACATTATATCACGCCTGTATGCCCCAAAGGGTTAGGCAGAGGTGTACCTATAGTATTTACAGCCACAATTCGCCAGTTATGTTAAGTCCCATATAATAGGAGGCGAGCATAGTGCCATTAACCGGTCACTGAGAAATTATACACTTTGTCCGACCTGCTAAAATGTTAGCAATGGACAACAGGAGCAGTTCTGTCAAGTCTGCATCGTTTTAAAAATACTTATTCAAATAAGGCTGAGAATGAGCACTTTAAACAGTGTGTTTAGTTCTTAACGAAGGATTAGAGAAATAATGCTGCATTATGCAGCGGTTAAATGAAAAGTGGGCTATGCCCAGCATAGGTAGGTTATAGTCCTAGTCCTATACAGATTTAAGGAATTCTTCTGTACAACTTCAGATATAATATAGTTGCAGGTGGTTGTCAAAACAACTTAGTAGTAGATCAAGAATAGTTCGATCCGATACGCAAGACGTGCTTCTCCGAGCTATGCGTACCTTGGCAGAAGTCCAGACGTTTAAACGCATCGATTGAGATGACAAATGAATTAACTTTTTATCTGCACGTGTACAGTACGCTAATGTAAGAACTAAATAGAAAGACACAATGTAACGCGCTTTTTTTTTGCGCCTTTGGACATAGGTATAGGCACAGGGTGTTTATACGCGCTGCAAACGCAACTAGCGCTGCTTTTTCAAAGTGGAAAATCCGCCGTCGAAACGTTGTATTTGGAACGCGCGTAACGCAGTGTGCATACTTGCATAGGCACTCAACGTTAAAGCTACAAAAAAAAAAAACTATTTGAACGTATCTTTTCCTTGCTTAAACCGCTGAATATTATGTAGTTGTCCTTGTAAATGACTGTATCATTAACAATGAGAAAATTATACATGAGATAATTTTGTTGAGTACTTACTTAAGGAGCATAGAAAATTACTGTAATTTTGCTAATGCCAATTATAATTATGACTGTGTGGTAGACAACATTGTCTTTTATAAGTGAAAATGTTAGGAAACTGATATCTGTTTTCGAATACAGAGGAAAAATAATTAAAAAATCTTAGTTTAGTTTCTTACGATTTTTCTTCAAAATTTTAAATTGTGTAATTTAAAATCGGTGTACTGAACTGGCGTTATCGTGGGCTCGCTTTTTGTCCAGCTTTGTGATTTTAAAGCTACTGGCGCTATGAGTCACCAGACCATTGTTAGTAATCCATACGTACCGATTATGGAACAACTGAGGTACCATTTCAAAGGCTGTGTGGTAATCAAAAAATATTGTTTACTTTGGGTAATTTAATTCATCACCACTGCTCTCAAAACTGTGAAAAAATGTCTTAGAACTAAAAATTCAAGGACATGCGATATTTAGCAACCCGCACTGGACCTTCATGGTGGATTATGGCGCACTCCTATCTCACAGAGAGGAGGCCTGTGTCCTCGCAGTGGGAACGTTATAGGCTGGTTATGTTTGTGCTAAGTGCCAGGCTCATTATTTCAACAATTAGCAACTGTCAGAACAAAATTTAAATAAGAACCGCATTTTATTTCTTTCCCACATTTCAATAAGCTATTGACCGAAACTGAAAAAAAATCAATAAAAACATCTTCGACAATCTTAGTATCTGCCTCAACCTTGAACACGAATTCAGTTACAAAAGCCATTGACATTGGCTGTTAGTGTTGAGATACCCTTATCGGTACGTGTTGAATGAAACGTTCCTTATCTTTAAGGTATTCGGTGAAACTGATATCACACTACCTACGGTCAGCAGTCTAAATAAGGAAGTATGGCAGATTAAACTTTATTAGGGAGGCGGCATACAAGATGTTTTAACGAAATTTTTTCTCCATTTACACTTATTAGGCACCCTTTGGAGTGGACAACAAGCCTCGTCTTTCTGAGTGACCGACACTTTGACAATTCAAACGTGCTTGTAATTGGTTTATTTGAAATAAATACTTAAAGAGTTTGAGTAAACTTGGAAAAAATTGTAGTTAGCTAGATTGATGGAATAATTGGAGACCTCAATCAATTGAGGCCTTTTTCTGGTGAGTTGCAATAGGCGAAGTTAATTTTTACAAAATTTTCTGCCAATGGTGTTAGATCGGTGGTACGTTTTTTTCGCTACGTTCTCAAATTTTACAACAGCAAGATTTTTATGTACATTTTATTAATAGAAAACAAAAAGCTCTTTTATTAAATTAAATTTCAGTCAACCAAAATTCATTGGTTTCTTACTAAACTTCAATCAACTATATCCGATGATCCTGCATACTTATCTCTTTTGTTGACTGTACACTTGGTAAAAAAATGCAAAACAATAGTATTTGCGTGTTACAAAGTTTCGGAAATCCGTTCATTCACAAAGGCAGTTTCGGACACAGAATGACTCACTTTTTAAGCTTTTGTTGGGTTCAACGTTAGTTCAAAGGCTAATGACTGGTATCAACATGTTACGAGTGTTTAATTGCTTTAAAATACAGTGTGAGATGATTGATACTTTTTGCCATTTTTTAACATATTGCTACCGTGAGAAAAATCTTATTGATTATGATTATTTATGATATGAAGGGCATCATTATTTAATATAGGTATGAGGAACAGGGTGTAAAGTTCCTCATCCTCCATTTAAAATGGAGGATTCCTCGACCAGCAGACGGGTGTTGTCTGGTGGACTACCGCCTGACGATGTCGGGACGTTGTATTATTCGCGACCCGCGCGTCAAATTTTACTTGCGCGATACAGGTTTTTGCGTGACGCGAGTATGATGCGTAACGTGGTTTGCATGTGGCGTTGTCAATTTTTATCACAAAATGCTGATCTAAAAATAACGCAAACATGCAACAACTCAATCTAGATGTCTGTTGTGTCATAAACACACAATAAAGATTGCAATAAAAATTACACTGATTGCATTACAAATCCGTATCATAACAATTACATTCCAAATAATACCACAACCAGAACATTCCGGTTTTTTTTTATCAACACGTGCTACTACATTTTGTCAATATGCTATTAACCTTTTAATTTAAATTACTTACTGAATGATGACCGCTTGTATTTTTGCAATGGGTCATACAAGCGTGCCAGCAAGTTTCATTGTATTTACAGCCAGATTCAAACTTTATGGCGACTCGGAACATGAGGCGAGTCGCTTCGCAGTAACAAATTCATCTGTCAGCGGGTGTGAGGTACTGCGCAGCGAGTAGCGACTTCAGAGCCGCCATAAAGTTCGAATCGGGCTGAACGAACTGTTTCACTACCGCAGATAAGTTCCGGTTAACTTCCCTGGCATATACAGCATGTATCAGAAAGGTGTGGTCATATAAGGGTGTGTACAGACAAAAAACTGAACAACTGTCTCCATGAGACCATCGTAATCACGAAAAAAACTATCAACTGTGCCATACAAACCTTCAATTGACCCAAATGTCGGAAAAACTCTTTAGAATTGATTAGTTTTAAGTTTTTTCTTGCAGTTTTAATAGGCACTGCTTGAGTGAACAAGCAAACATTATCATTTAGCACCATAATATGTTTTCATAGAGCTTATTGGTGTTAAACAAACATTTTGGCGCCTCTTCAGTAGTTGCATAACATATTATCAACTAATAGCTAATAGTTACGTAGGAAACTGTAACAGCACTGACAGCTTTGACTTAATGAAATTAAAAGTAATTTTTTCTTTGTTTTTATGATAATCTTCGCTTAGTTCTTTCATTTAGGTGTCGCCTATTGTTATTAAAAATGGGCATGAAAACGTTATTGTTTCCTAAAGTCCATAGTCCTCCTTATCATTATTTAGATAACGATAACCCTTATAAATCAATTCCTTGTGTGTGCCCTTAGACGGCTCGAGAACATACGAAACTCACGTTTTTATATTTATACGAGTATGTATAGGTTATAGGTATACATAATAATATGTAAGAGGGGCATGCGGCTAAGTAATAACAGCCGCAAGGGTCAATCGATCAGGTTAAGCTACGTTTGCCGCGGTTGGTCCGTGGATGGGTGACCATCTTTACATAGCAAGACCCCTCCATGCCTCGGAAAGCACGTTAGGCCGTTGGTTTCGGTTGTCATTCGTGGATCTTTGACAGTCGTTACGGGTCGTCAGAAAAACGAAAATCTGACAACCAGTTTTACCAAGCTGGGGTTTCGTATTAACCAGTAACTGGATTGTGGAGGTCAGATAGGCAGTCGCTCCATGTAAAATACTAGTACTCAGCTGCATCCGGTTAGACTGGAAGCCGACCTCAACATAGTTGGGAAAAGGCAAGGCAGATGATGACATAATCATATGTCAAGCAAGTCTGACAAGCGTACCTAGACTGCATAGTTAGAGATACTAAAGATATCAGTAGCTGACGGTAATTTATTTAATGATAATAATAATAATCGAGTTGCCATATGACATGACCTCCGTTAGATTGTACTTACTGATATCTGTAATGTCAACTACGTGCAGTGTTTTCTGTTGCCATCTATTAGGTACCTCAATAGAATTAAAAGGCATTTTCATTAAGCATGATCAGCCTTTTTTAACACTCCCACTGCCGAGACACAGGTCCCCTCTCTGTGAAAGGGAGTGGGCCGAAATTCACCACGCGAACCCAAGCCCAGTGTTAGCGGATGTTTTAGAATTTTTGGTTTTCATGTTTTATTCTTCACCGTTTTCAGCAGTGGTGAGCAATGATCTTATAAGTGAAAATGGTGGTGAGTATGATACGTAATCTTACATTTTATGAAATGGTAGGCATGTAAGGAAAATAATGGGAATAAGTTACTGTTGCCATACTAAAGTAGAAAGACCAGCAAAAAATTAACAGGTGGTGAAAAAGATAACCAACGGTAAATGTACTAGATTTGGCACATTGCATGTCGCCATTTGCCTTATCAGCCAGCGCCACTTTTCCTATCGTGATAAATTGGCACTCCATAAATCAATTCAAACCACATATCAATAAACCACAGTAATAGATCGTGTACGTAATAGATCGTGTACATTTTATCATAAAAACACTCATGTGATTGAAATCAATTTGTAACGGCCCGATAAGGTTTAAACGCAGACATAAAACATAATATTTATTTATTCATTAAAACTTTATGCACAAGTAAAAAAACTGTACAAAGGCGGACTTAATGCCTTGGGCATTTTCTACCAGTCTACCTAATATCGGTATATCTATGGCAATCAATTGTCTAGGACTATTATAAAAACCAGGCGTATTATTTATGGCTTATATATGGATCATATTGATGCATAGGGAAGCCATTTGATTAACGTTCGATAGTGGCATGGGCTGGTACGTGGTTACTTCGGCCTTCGGGCGGTAAAATTTATGACGTACGTACGTACGTGTCCATCTCGAGTATGATTTGGTACCGTACTTTCGATACTTTAAAATATTTATGTTTTAATTGTCATTCTCGTTGGTCTAGTACCGTAGTCCGTGGTCTAGTGATCACAAGCGCGACCGTTGAGCATGGGGTGGGTTTGATAATGGGATAATATTGGGATTTTTGGTCAGTCCATATTATTTTTTCTTTGTATCTACAACTTGACGTAGTGTTATTCCAGTCGATTTTATAAACTGAAGTCTTATTGAAACCGATTTTAAGCTGTTGTCGATACTCTACGCATAATAAGCATCACCATTCTGAATCATTACAAAAGTATGGATACTAATCGATTATATTCTGTGATTGGTAACGAAAATTTCTAAATCTTGAAACTAGAAAGAAGCCGATTGCAATACGCATATGGGAAGAGTTGGTTAAGAATCGAAGAAAGTAGTATGCATTGATAAGTCATGGCGCCGGTCGATAGAGGTGAACGTCTTAGGGCTTGTCTTGGCAGGAAGCCAGTTTAGAAAATGTATGCTAGCGTTTACAACATAAATACAAGTAAAGGGATACTGGTGATCGTTACTGTCACTCCATCCTCATATTCTTAACGGAATTGCCATTAATAAACACATTAACATGGCTTAACTGGTGCGCTTGTACGTCTCGACCACACAGGCGTAATGCAACTTGGCTATTTAACGTGTTATTTCTTTAGCTATGCGTACAGTACAGACAAACATTTTTTATGAAGTCGAACGTAGGCTGTCATGAGACGCGACGTTACATGTTGCGTGTGAAGACGCGCCTGTATGAGCAAGTCTTTAGACACCAAATAATATTTTTAATCTATTGAGCACTACAGAACAATGCGAGGTGAGAATCTCTTGGAAACCGTGGTTACTTAATCATAATTAGAAATACAAGGTTAAAATCCCTGTGGCTTTGCCGATTTACATAAAATATAAATATTAATTGCAGAGGGACATGATCTGCACATGTAAACTGACTCCCTCTATCACAGACCTTGAAACATAGTCTAGACTCGTTATCAGAGGTGATTGTCATTGACCCACAAAGTGTCAGGTTTAACAAACGTCGGCCATTACTTTTATTTTGGTTTACTGCACTTTAAGATACTGTGATCCCGGAAACTTGAATTAACAGATAAAAAGCAAAACAAAAACAATTTGCTTTGTTCTTAAAACATGTATTTAATTTAAATTAACTTCCGTTCTCAATGTTATTAACTGAGTAATGATGTTTATTTAATTTACATTATGCGCTGTGCATGTGTAATGTTAGTTACATGATTAGAACATAATTTTCCATTAAGATAAATGGTTCTTGAATGTATGTCTAGGTTCCTTAACAGCAGAACAAAAATATTATCTTTATTTAAATGCTTTCAAGTTTTTCCTGGTCACTTTATAATTATGTAAGGTTTTGTAGAAACCCAAATATAGGCATATCAAACCAAACCAACAAATGCAATTGTATCTGCAGTTTTCTCACAAAATATCCTGTCCGAGTCATTCAATAATTAATGCTAAAGAGACATTGACCAAATTAACTCAGTCAACTCCATGATTTCTTTTCATTGACATTTTATATTGAAATCTTAAATAAAATAAAGAAATACATACCCTTCCATACTCCTGCAAGGCCTGACGTTAGCGTACAAGTCGAACTCCTTACGCAGAGCCAAGTTAAGGGACCTGTAGCCCTTTCCGATCGGGGTCATCAAGGGACCCTTAAGACCGATCTTGTTAGCATTAACTGAGTCAATGGCCTTCTGTGGGATACCCATCTTGCCATCTGGGCCCTAGAATACAAATATTCAGTTAGTTACAAAAATAACAGGCTCAGCTTTTAGTTTACTTAATCATTACTTGAATGCAAAACTTAATTTGCTTTGGCATTGCAATGTCAATATCACAGGCATATTACATAGTTTGGGGAATTTAAAAATAGCAAAGGAATTTATAATTTTTATCAAACAGTGGTTTCATCAAACTGTAGTAGCAGTAGAACTAAACTACTGCTGCAAATATCTAGCTCACCAAGGATATTTTGATATGCTTATGTAACCCAAAACCTACAGTTTATTAGTGTCAGAATGCTTAGCAATATGAGCCTAATTCTTTCAATGACGAGTTAGTTGCATTTGTCAACCTCCAATACTGAAAATAGGGCACTACATAAACCACATTGCTGTTACAATACAATAATGTTTAATGAGATAAAATCTGGTTGACATTTATCACTAACTTTAATATTTAATGTATAGGTTTACATTAAAATAAGTGCATAACTTCAGAATGAAAAAGAAATGTGTAGCTTTCAGTAAAGTAATACAAAATTATAAGTCTCTATTTAGAACACCACTTCACTTTAGAACATTGTACTTATTTCAAAAACCCTTTATTATTTATTGAGATGATCTGGCCACACTGTCCCCTCAAGAGAAATGTTACCCTAGGGAAGGGAAGAGAAAGAAAGGAAAAGCCTTGAAAAGATGGCAGAATAACTTGCAGAGGATGGCTACAAAGACATGAACTAGACAGGCAAGGAACAAGAGAAGGGGTTGGAGAAGGCCTATGCCAAAGGGCACTCGGAGACTCAGAACTTGAATTTCTGAGTCTCTGACAAAAACATTCAATTTGTGGGTAAGTAGGTACTATAACAATGACTGAAAAACGGCTATAAATAAATAAAATAATGTTTCTGACACAAAGAAATGTATTGTTTACAATGTTATTTACAAAGTTATAAATATAAAAAATTGTTTATATATTTTTATGGAATGATTCTTCTGCAGAATGTCATACTATAAAACACATTAGCAACAAACCATTGCAGTTTAATCTAGTTAGATTATAATACAAATAGGGGGCTTACCCGAACAGCTGTGACGTCGACCTCATCCCACTCGATGGGGACTTTCGCGGCCTCGAAGATCTTCTGCACAGCGACCGTGATCTCAGGCCCGATGCCGTGGCCGGGGATGAGCGTCACCTTGCGCACGCCCGAGCTATACTGCGCGGCGCCGCTCCGGCTCGCAGGCACCTACACAGCACCAGCGAATACCAGTCACATAACCTCAAATACATCACCAATTAATCACAAAAAAAATATATGTAACCTCATCTTTCCCTCCCTTAGTCACCCCAGAACCATTGTTCGCACCCGGCTCCAACCATTTCAGCAGTGAACCCAATACTTTACTCTCACGAAAAGGTTCCAAAAGCACTTTTATGTAATTCCTCGACATAACTATAGTACTACGTCTATTTTTGGATGACGAGAATTGTAACACAGTAAACCACTAAAGCTATAAGGTATGAAGGTCCATGCAAAAGGACTCTACGTTAGTTATTATGTAACACCTTTACAAACTTACAATTTTCCTGATAATTCTTGCAGCCATTTCTCTAATTTTTGCTAATTCGACGAGTGATTACTCCGCGGTGAAGGGCGGAGGGGGAGGATATTGCAGCGCGGTAACTACGCATGACCGGAAACTGCTATCAAGGACATTCTAAACGTTTCATTCAAGACAATTTCAATTTCATGAAAAAATTACCACAATATTTTATATTTTTTTGTGTTATAAATAACGAGTAAACCATCAAATGCCAGTCACATAAATGATGAGATTTTAAAATACAAGAAAAAAAACTAGATGGTTTGGCAAATGCATGGCAACATTGATACCTAAAGTTTAATAAATGTGATTATTTTGAAGTTTACAGAAGTTTTAGTGTGTTCCAATTCCAAACACTGCTTCGACCTTCGAATGCTTAAGTAGCTCATGTTAAATGACTGCCTATCATCTTTATACATTTTTGTGATAATAATAATATTTACACAGGAAGTCCCTAATACTGGCAGCACTCAATTCAAAATGTCATCAAAGCTGAAAACTGGAGGGAAGCCAGCGTTTTAGAGATGTTCAAAGTTTTAATTGTAATCGATTTAGAAATCATTCAAGGCTGAATCAATTGAAACCTCATCGATCAAAACAAACCAAAAGTAATTTATTCAAATCAGGACTTTTCGAACGTCAAAATTACATAAGATAGTCTCCCAAAACGCCTGCCCTTCATCACTTCCTACTCCTAGTGCTTTCGCTGGGAAGAAAAAGTAAAGTAGTGTAAAGACACAGCCAAGATCATTTTGTATCACCTAACAAAATTTTTTTCATGATAAAATTTCAAATCTGTTTCGGGCAGCATGACTCTATAGATTGTGTCTGGAAGCTCTAGATTTAAGGCGAATTCTCCAAACTTTTATACCTAGAATAAGTCTTATCCTAAGAATAAATTTTGATTTTTTGACAGTTTTGCCATACTACATAGAACTGTCAGACCTATACTCTATTGTGTCAGACGTATGTTTTATTCCACGTATAAAAGTTAACTGACTTTGGTAAAATCAGCCTTAAGAAGAAAAACGCCTGTAAGCATTAGCGTAGCTTAACCTTAGACATTATCCTCGTTGGGGATTTAATTTATTTAAATCTTGGTGTAATAATTATGTCATTTAATTTAGATCGATTTTCAATAAACCCTGATCGGGGGTATCTCTAATGTTGTCATCTCACCCTTCAAGTCAAAAGTCAAATACGTTTGACGTTTCAATGTTGACTTGTCATTTTGTCAATATTATTGTGATTTTCATTTTTAACAAATCATACAGTTAAACAGATCCAAACAGAAAGCATAATTGTATGTAAATGTTGTGACTTTCTTTTTGATACGTCTAGTGTAAAATGTTATAATACATATTTGAGTGATAATTTGTGTCAAAGTAGGTCGCCTAAAAATGGATCAACCCCTTACATTGAAATTGGCCTCAATGGGCCTTATTTCTCAATGCAAACTGAAAGAAATCCTATTGTTGTGTGGTGATAAAAAGGATCTTATTATAGATCCTACACTTATTAAATCATTGGAGAGGATTTGCGGTGTAAGCTGGCTGCGGTATGTTAAAAGTTTTTCATCAATTTATCCTAAACTGACGAGTCCCATTGCAATTTCACTAACTTGTTTTGGTACTATTAATTATTATGTTAATTGTTTCCAGACAATATGGCATTGACAAAATATACAAAATGGACCCTCAACTTGGGAGCACAGCTAACACAAGTCGAGTATACTTCATACCAGCCTGCATTTTGAAATACAAATGTGTCCTGGACCAGATCGCATCAGTACTCAGCCAGAATCCAGCCCTTGCTGATATGAAATGTTTCCATGTAATCATAGTACCAAAAGTCCTTTCAACATATGACTCTGTGCTCGAAAGCAAAGGATTGTATGGTGTGGTGAAGCTCCATACATTTTCATGGGAGCTCATGGCGTTGGATGAGCAGCTACTTAGTTTAGAACTACCATTTCTGTACAAGCAACTATTTGTCGAACGAAACCATTCATTACTCTCAAGTATATCCATGTCCCTCTGGAGCTTATTCCATGTTACTGGCAAACCTAGAACAATATTCTCTGTGGGCAAACTGTCTGCTAGTGTACTAGACATGTTAGAGATATACAATGAAACTTATGCCAGAGATTTTCTAGACACACATAGTTCTAAAGAAATTGGCGCATTGATTGTTATAGATAGGAACCAAGACTATGCGTCAAGCTTGCTTACACCAGCAACTTACAGTGGTCTACTAAGTGAACTGTTCAACATAAACTGTGGGCATCTAGACTTGAATGTCAAACAGACAAAAGTGAAGAAAGGCAAACTGAACTTTGGTGTTGAAGCAGAGAGTGCAACTTCCAAAAACACATCCATGACATTAGATAGTTCAATAGATACTTTATATGGAGAAATAAAACACAGACATTTCTCAGAAGTCTTAAGTGTATTAAGTTCTAAGGCAAAGCTTTTGAAGAATGAGGATATAAAAGCTTTAGGTATCCAAGAAATAAAGCACTTTGTAGCAACTAAGTTGCAACAAGTGTCACTGTTCAAACAGAATCTAGTCAACCATGTGCTTGCCTGTGAGACTATCATATCAGAAATGAGCAACAAGTTTGAAAACTTGAAACTTGCCGAAACCGAGATGTTGAACAATAGGAACAAGAAGTCAAACTTCACTTTTGTTGACGAAAACTTTGGAACAGACATCCATATTCATAACAGTTTGCGTCTCATGTGTTTATTGAGCTTAACTCAGTCACTAACTTATGATGAATACAATGCCTTAGTAAGCAAATACTTACTTGCTTTTGGTTACAAATATCTGTATGTATTCAACAACCTCATCAATGCTGGGTTACTGATCCAGCCATCAAGCCCAAAACTATCTCTGAACATCTCAAATCTTGGGAATCTAAGTGACAGACTACCAAAATGGCAAAATGAATTCCAGAGTACAGCCAATAAATTGAAGCAGCTTCCATCACAACCTGATAAGGTGGGTAAGACATCACCCAGCTATGTCTTCCATGGAGGCTATGTCCCGTTAGTTGCAGTAGTTTGCAATGCAATACTAACATCGGACACATTTGCTGATGCTTTATCAAAACTATCTGCCATATCAGATTTGAGGGTAGGCGGTAAAATCCTAGACAAATTCAAAGATGGAATGGAGACTTTGAATGAGAAACTTTCCAATTTAAAGTTACAGAATGACTTAGAATTTGGATGTAAAGATGCAAGGAGTTTAGCTAAAGTTTTAAAGAGTGAGCCAAACAAAGGAGGTTGCTTTCCTTTGAAGCCTAAAACTGTGTTAGTGTATGTTGTTGGAGGTGTAAACTATGCGGAAGTAGCGGCCTGTGACGTGGTACAGACTAATACGGGAAGTAAAATATTTGTGGCCAGTGACTGCATATCTAGTGGCGCTGATTTGATGGCTGCTAATACTTGAATTAAGAAATATGGATCTTTATCTTAAAAAGGGAATATTGGGTTATTACATCATGAGTAACCTCTCTTTGAGAACTTGTCTTTACTGCTTCCTAATGTTTTAATTAACAGTTATTGCTGTAAAGGGAAAAACTGTATAATCCCACCTAGAATGTAAAGTAACATATATATCTTGGTCTCTAATCAATCAATCAAAAGTCATTTATTATTCAAACTAAGCTGAGAATTAGCACTTTTCGAACGTCAAAATTACAAAAGACAGTCCCCCAAAACGCCCACCCTTCACCACTTCCTAGTGCTTTCGCTGGGGAGAAGAAGTGGCGCAACAAACTCCCCAGCAGCACAGCTGTCTGTTCAGTTAGAAAATACTTAGATTGTATTGTTAGCTAGCCACGCCAATATACCAACAAATACAATACCCATTGAGTTACAGCTCGATTCAAACTTTATGGTGGTTCTGAAGTGCGCTACTTGCTGCGCAGTAGGCCTACCTCACTCCTGCTGACAGGTGAATTTGTTACTGCGTAGCGACTCGCCCCATGTTTCGAGCCACTATAAAGCTGGAATTGGGCTATGCTGCAGCTTTAAATATTGTTGATATTTTTATTTGTATATTTCTTATACTTGTTCTTCTAAAAGAGATTAAGATGATATCTAAGACAGGCCTGGATTTGTTCAAGCGAATTTATTTACATTTTCTATTTTTAAGCTTTTAAATGTGTCATAATGTTGTTAGGTATAAGGATTTTAAAAAATCGAAAAGAAATGAAAAGCTCATTTATATTAAAATAGCTTTTTTATTATAATTCATGAACACCTAAAATACCTATTTTATCACAGAATATTGTTCTTCCATTTCCACTGTGCGAACCAATTTTATGTAAAAAACATGAAAATGGTACTTATATATGATTAAGTAGTCACCATTCTCCTGCCCATATCCCAATTTATTTGGGGTTGGCGCAACATGTCTGTAGTCCAAACATAATTTTTTGTCAATAAATATGATAAACACGAGACGTATTTTTGAATTTTTATCCTGCCACGAAAAATTTCTTTAAAACTTGCCGATACAAAGAATGATTACATTATACATTTTAAAATATTGATACAAAATTAAATAATGTCTCGTAAGAAAGCTAACCAGCAAATTAGACTATGACAACCAGAGACACGCTTTGGCTATATGGAGTAATATCAGTAGACGTAGACTTAAATTATGCCGTCTGACGTAAATGAAACGGTGTTTCTCCAACTACCGCACTTAAAAACAAAAGAAATAAAATAAAAAACAATTTGAAGTCTTGGCAAAAGTTCATTTTCACTGCGTTGCGAGTAATGGTGATTCCAAAAATATACCTTTTAACTCTTATCGCGGTCTATTTCCTACCATGTCCTAACCGAAAGCGATCGTCAGGCGCCGCTCTTTTATATGAATACTAGTTGTACCCGCGACTTCGTTCGCGTGCATCTCGGAAAACAAATTAGATTTAATGAGTTTTCATTATTTAGCGCGGAAACCTATCTCTGCTAGTGAAAGTTCCGTCAAAATCGGTCCAGCCGGAACAAACAGACGTACAGACAGTTTTTTTTTTAACAATAAAAGCTGTTTTTGACATTATAAACAGGCATCAATTTATTTTATAAGAATATGACCCTCGCGTGATCTATCAAGTTACGTAAGTACGTCATAATTCATACAAACGATCGCGTCGACCGCGTGCTCGCGCGACGTTCGCGTTCAGTTCGGACGCGAGGTAAGATTTCAGTCCCTAAAATCGCCATAGCGTCGTCGCATAACTTTGGCCTATTTCCTCCAATACTGCGCGAACTTATGGAACTGCTCGACTAGCACTGCCATGACGGCTGTAACCGACATGTCCAGGAGGTTCTGAAGGTAGTGCACTGCTTCCTCGTCACCTAGGTCCAGTCTGAAAGTAATGAAAGATAAGTATTAGTTACATCATAAACAAGGTTAGTTTTCAAAGATCAGCTAAAAAAGGTGTGGCACAGATCATCAAACTGGACAATTTTCTCCATGGGACCAACATCTTAATCCCGAATAAAAATTCAGCCATCCCATACGTGTAGGTCGAGTATGTATTGAAGTTGTCTATGGGACAGTGGATACATTTTTCGCGTTTACGATATTGGTCCCATGGAGAAAGTTGTTTAGTTTGATAGTCTGTAGCACACCCTTAAATTTGGCTGGTCTTTGAAAACTAACCCTGTAGAGATAGTAATTTCATATTTTGTTTAATTGTTGTGATCTCATAGGCTACGGAAAAAAATAGTACTTAGTATCTGGTTTGTGGAGTTCAGATAGGTAGGTAGTTACTGTCACAAACCGATACTTGCGTGGTTAGACTGGAAGCAGAGCCCAGGCTAGGCCGATGACGCAAGAACTAGAATTAATAAGGCTGGAAAATTGTAAGTATAATTAGTATGTATTTAAATAATCCAGGATTCTAGGGCATCCATACCTCAACTTGTCTTGCACTTTCTTGACAGCCTTGTCGGGTTCTAGCGCAATGTCGGGCACTGAAGCGTCCACCATTAGAGAGAACAGATTCAGCATCAAGTTCGCGTGTCTGTAAACACAATTAACTTCAAAATTTACCCAAAAACAAATCTTTCCCATTCATTTTATAAACAGCCAGTCTTGAAAGAAATATTTGTACTAAGGGTATATAATATTTTTTGCATGCAGGAGTCGGCTCCACCACACGTCGTAGCGCAACAGCTAATCGCTTAGCTACTGCGCCCACTAATACGTATTTACAGGATAACTTAATAATATTGGGAGAACAATACTATGGCCATAAAGAGTGGGAGTGAGATGACATGACACTTGTATAGCTGCTGTTTAGAAATCCACTGCCCTACTTGCATGTGAAATGACCACGAGAGTTGTATCCTAGCTGAAAGTTTTCTGCAGAAATAAAAATCATATGACCTCCGCAAGTGCAAGAAGGCCGTGTAGCACTGCTTGCGGAACTCGTGGTAGAGCTCGGAGTGCACGCCGCCCATGGCCTCGACCATCTCCTTGCTGAGCTTCATGGGCGGCGGCAGCGGCTTGGGGTCGCGGCCCAGGATGTAGCCGAAGTCGATGTGGAACAGCGCGCCCGCGCGTGTCAGCAGCAGGTTGTCCAGGTGCCGGTCGCCCACGCCTGGGTACACACGAGTTACACCGATTTTAAAGTTTCCATAGATACAGAGAGCTCCAGTTATCTTTTTTTTTATAATAAGACAATTAGAAAATGTTCTTAAGAGTCCTATTACAAATCGTAAATGTTCGCTTAGCGCGAACGCGCGCTTGTGTTCGTTTGCAATACACGAAGTTACGTTAGTGTGCGTTGGGAGTACAACTATAGTCCGCGAAACAATTTTGATACCAGTCTGAGTAGGATGATAGTTTTTTTTATTAATCCAGAGTCTGAACTGAACACTACTAGACAGGTAATTAGGGGTGAGTATAAATCAAAACACTCAAAAAGAGTCCACAAATTAAAAATGTACCTAATTATAAAGTTTGAGAAAAAAAAATACAAAAAGATCTCTCGTAATGGCATTTAACGTGTTTTTTTTTCCTTTGAACAGAACAGAACTGGAAAGCATACATTTTTCTGATGCTGTAGAAGCCTCTTGGTTCAAAAAAAAAAATACGTAAGTAGTTACTGGTCATAAATCGAATGCATTAATCAACTAGTAATTATTAACATCTTCATGAATTACGTCACATAATCCCGACATAGAATACAGAAGACACACTCCTTTATAGTCATGTTTAAAAAAGACAAAAATATACCTACACAAAATGTTCACAATCAGAACGTAGAACAGGAGGCCTACCATGATCTATTTAAAAACGATTCAAATGCAAGACATTTCAGTTTAGGTTCTTAAACAGCATCGCTCACAGTCGTACCATGACAACCAATACGCTCAGCGGCATTTGGATCGTTGAAAGTGAATGAGCGTTAATAGCTCGTGGTAGGTATCCAGATGGCACGGCCTAAATTGAATCGTTAAACTGACGTCATGGTACGAATTAGAAGAACAGTTCAGTTTAGGTCCTAAAGTGGATCGCGTTAAGAGCTCGTGGTAGGTATCCAGTAGGCATTTCTTATAACTACTTCTTTTGTAATTTTTTATAGCGTTACTAAATAATTACAAATATCATTAAAACAAAACCTTTTTTTACGAAAATCTTTTCTATTACGAAAATAAATTACGATATTTTTGACCTTGAGCATAGAGTGGGCCCGGCTAGGTAATATACGGGTAGCTAGGTACCTACTTTAGCTGATCTAGAGTAGACGATTCTTTCACTGTTGGTTCTACTATCATATTTTTACTTTCTGTAGATGTTTCAGAATTATTATGGTTATGTGTCCTGGAAAAGAAAATACTGATTTATGCTTGTTTTAGTATAAAATGTATATTTTAGGTAGGAACTTAAGGTTTGTTTGTGGTTTGGTTTGTTCTGTAATACGGTTTAAATTAATAACATCGTGTTTGCATCTACCTTTTTAGTGACATTTTAACTTGTAATGCTGTCTGTAAGCGGGCATAATTGTGTCTCTTCCTTTTTTTATGCAGGCGTATAGTGGTGTTTTCCGACCCTTACCTACCATAAATAAAAGATAAAAATTTAAGTCTAATATGTACGTATGTACTAATATTGATTACCTTTAAGACGCACTCGTACTAAAACTTTTTTGCAAAAATAAAAAAACAACAGATTCCAAAAAAAAGAAATTATGTTTCACTTTTTAGTTCTACCTATCTACCCCACACAAATTCATATAACACTACTTGCTATATAAATATCAGTGACAGGAAGCTATTGAACACATCTGCCTACCCCTTTAAAGGGTACAGGCGTGATGTTATGTTGTGTGATTGCGTAAACAATGAATACATATGCGATAGCAGGAATCGCGGTTGATTTGCTGGAATTTATTGAAGAGTTACCTTGTCTGTCTACGTAACTCATGATCAGATCTGTACAAAATTTAAATGGGACTATTTCGGAATACACTTTTTCGAACAAAAAAAAATCATCCAAACCCGTCTAAATATAACGGAGTTATGCCCGAACATACATAAAAAAAAAAAACATAAACATCCGAATTAAGAACCTCCTCCTTTTTAGAAGTCTGTTAAAAAATAATACATTTAATATTATGATGTAAAAAAAAATCTTATTGGATCAAATTATTTCGATCGCCGTACACGAGTCGATAATAATAGCGATCTCCGGACGATTGCGCGCGAAAATTTCATGTACAGGTCCTACCTCGATAAGCGCTCGCGCGAGACTGAGGAGCGCGCTGAATCGACGTAGAATATATAGTACTTTAATTTTATTTATTGTAATTTTTTCTTATAATATTGACAAACGAAAACTAATAAAACGTATTCATTATAGATCGAAGTTTTATATCATATTAGTTTATTTGATAAAATTGTGTTTATTTGGAATATAATGGACGCTGAATCAAGACATTTATGGCTTAAATTAGGCTTTCTTTTCGATTTTTTTAGTGAAAACTCAAGGAATTTAAAGAAATTCTAGAATTCCAATAAACAAGTAAAACATTCAACTTATTTTTTTAGTAATTTTAGCTTTTATAAGAATTGAATGTAACAATGTGAATTTGAGCGTCAAAGTTCCATCGCCGACGGTTTTTCTTGCAAACGGAGTTCGTAAAATATTTATAGTAAATTACACGAAAAGAAAAATTAAAATGTGTAATTCCAACTTACAAGAAAGAGAATGTTACTATCGTTATTCATAATCAAAAAATTTAAATATGTTACTGCTGCTGAAAATTACAGCGTCAAAAATCATGAATTTGCGTAAAAAATGTAATAGGACTCTTAACTTTTTAGACCTTTGTATCCTGCCTGCGTGTGAAGTTTCATTCATTTCGAAAAACAAAGGGCTTGAAAGTTTGTATGAAATGCCGTACGGCGTAAACGCTCTTAATAAATACACGTGGTTGCAGCATTTCATGTTACATTCCACATTTGTGTACCCAGCATTACATTCATAATATCTTCGATCGATGATTGTATTGAATCAGCAGTTAAGTCGCATTGATCGCAAAAAAAAAAAAAAAAACAACTTACCAAGCAAATAAGTAATAACACAGTATCCAGCACAGCTTCTAATATACGTATCCATAGTTTCAGGTTTAATTCCATAGGGGGCGCCCTCACAAGGATTATACTTCCGGAAGAAATTCTGTATACTACCCTCCGTCGCCAACGCTTCTGCAACCGTCACAGACTCGATAAACTGCAGGAATCCATGCTTGGAACTTGTTGCTAGCACTTTGTAAGGGGTTAACTTTAAATCTAGATTTTCTCTTCTTAATAATTTGTCCATTAAAGTTATCATTTGTAGTATAAGTTGGTCTTGGCGTAAGTCGTCTCCGTGCTTGAATATGGCTTCGTATTCCATTCCTTCTGTTGTTAGAAAGGTTAATTTTGAAGGCATTAGTGCTGACTTGAATAGACTTGCTTTTTTGGCGACGATTCCTGGAAGATATGAGAAAGGGCATACGTTTATTTTATGGTATTTAAACTGTTATAAAATATACACAAGACAGACAGTTTTAATCAAGGAAATATTATAGTGGACTAGCTGCGCCCCGCAGTTTCACCCGCGTAAGTTTCGATTTAGGGGTATGAAAAATAGATAGTAGCCGATTCTCAGACCTACTGAATATGCATATAAAATTTCATAAAAATCGGTCAAGCCGTTTCGGAGGAGTATGGTAACTAACATTGTGACAAGACAATTTTATAAGTATATTAGATTATTCGGCTTGGCACAGATAAAAAAAATCGGAAAAGTTATCGTCAAAGATAGATATAGTTTCGATGTCCCAAATGGTTGTTCCTGCATATGCCAGTTTTAGCGCTGCACTATATCCCCTTACTAATAAACGTATTTTATCAGATGAATTAAAGTTACACACCGATTTCTCTCTTTCAGTCGTCAGTAGTTTCAACTTTCGAAAGACGAAGACAAAGCGTTGTGTAACTATACAGACCCTATACAACGTTTATTAGTAAGGGGGTAGGTATATGTATTTGTGATGATAGTTCTTGTCGTGTTTAACAAATACTTTGTGATTGAACAACCCCACAAACAAAGCCCCACCTCCTCCCTGCGCGGCAAGCTGTCACCTGATGATCTCATGACTGCGTCAGTGAGCGGAGTTCGCGCAGCTGAATTTTGGGCCACAGATGTTTAAACTTTTTGCCATCGATCCGCAAGATTGAACGACCGAATACCCGAAAACGTAATTTTAAAACGCTCGTTACACATGCAATATTTATTTTGAGCAGTATTTGGATGAGTTATATGCATTTCGGCTTTTAAGAAACCATTATGAATGCTAAAAATGTTACGTTGGATCACTTGGCTTCCAAGCTATCGAAATATTTTTTATTGCTGAATAGGCCTGCTCTTGACCTCGATCACGCCTGATGGAAAGCGATGGATGAGGTCTATGATGGAACGAGCGTGCCCAGATGCCTATTCACTCTTGCTTTGAAGGATTTGACGGGTTAAATGTAGCAGGGAACTGATACTAATAATACAATACTCAAAATATCCTATACATTTATAAAAATCTATTATATTATTAAACACATACCTTTAGCAGTGCTCGTGCCCGTGCCGAGGGATCCGTGACTAAATAATAACAGGTCGATCTATCAGGTTAAGTTACGCTTGCCGCGGTTGGTCTATGGATAGGTGACCATCTTTACACACCGAGACCCCCCGTGCCTCGGGAAGCATGTTAAGCCGTTGGTCCCGGCTGTCATTCGTGGATCTTTGACAGTCGTTACGATTAGTCAGAAGCCCGAAAGTCTGACAACCAGTCTTACCAAGGGGTTTCGTATTACCCAGTAACTGGGTTGTGGAAGTCAGATAGGCAGTCGCTCCATGTAAAATACTGGTATTCAGCTGCATCCGGTTAGACTGGAAGCCAACCCCAACATAGTTGGAAAAAGGCAGGCAGATGACGATGACATACCTTTAATAGTAACATTAGGATCCAACGGGAAGGGCATGGGCTCAAAGTTCGTAAAGTTAAACTTGAACGCGTCGGGATCAGCCAGCAACTGTTGCAGTCGTTCTGCCTTCTTGTTCCTGTTGCCACTCTCCCGAGTCACCGTCTTCACAAGTTTGACGAGCTTGTCGATGAAGACTTGTTGCCGGGCCAGGAAGGAGCGGGTGCGCTGGTGGTCTGTGTTGCCTGTAAATTAAGAAACAATTGTTTATTTTTTTAATGCCTCTAGTCCAGTTCCTTGTAGTGAGCTACTTGTTGAGCAATACATTGAAATTCGCTATATTATACACACAGCATTATACTGGGCGATGGCCATTTTGCGTAGATGTGACATATATTTTATTCCGTAACTTGTTTTGTGTTTGTTTTTTTTCTTTGCGTTTTGTTTTTTTTTTTGACGTTAGAAAAGTGCTGGTTCTCAGCCTAATTTGAATAAATGACTTTTGGTTTTTGCGTCAAGTGCAATTAAATATTGTATTTTGTTTCTTCCTTCCCGCGTACCCTTGGCCAGGCGATGGCTGAAGCTCCGCATGACGGCGAGGTACATGGCACGCGCGGCGTGGTCGCGGCCCGCGTCTTGGTCCTCGCACTCGATGAGCAGGTACCAGTACAGGTAGTTCGCGACCACGCTGTTGTTGCACGCGCGCGAGATCAGGAACGACGCCAGGGAGAGACGCTCTTCGGTTGGGTCTTCACTGAAAACATGAAAAATATAACTTAATTTTAAACAGGAAGGAAAAGTCTGAGTCAAGCAATAAAGCCTAGCTTCTCCGATCAAATAGCAATACCCATACAGCATAGCATAAATTGCAAACTGGCGCTTCAAGCAGAGGAGAGGTAAGCACAATAGGTAAGAACGAGTTAACGGACGGTTAAGGGTTCTTGTACGAAAAAAACCCACTTGATCAAATAAAGCTACTGTCAGTCACTGTTTGAAGATTCGTCGCTAACCTTTACATCAACACGAACCAGACATCCTTAAGTCAAAGATCAGAGCTGCCATCACGTACTTACTGAATGGAAAGGCTACGGGCTCTGATGATATTCCAATCGGGTCTGTTCGAGAATTGGGAGAACATGGCGTTCATATCTTTCCGTCGATCTACAATAAAATATGACTGACAGGATGATGGCCGTTGGAATGGGCTCACACAGTTGTCATTCCTTTTCACAGAAAGGGTCCACCGAAAAGTGTAGCAATTTATACGCCTTATTGCTCTGAACAACCAAAATATTGCTAGATATTCTCAATGTACGACTGAAAGTACACCTGTCGCGAGAGATTGCGCAAGAACAAGTTAGGTTTGTGAAGGGAAAGGGAAACTGGGAACAGAATCATTGTTCGGCAGATTATCGAGAAGGCACGAGACTTCAACAAGCCGACCTACATAAATGCTTTGTTGATTTCTCAAAAGCATTTGACTCTGTCAATAGGCCAAACTTATGAAAGACGCTATTGGAAATGGGCTCACCAAATCACCTCGTGCACCTTCTGATAGATCTCTACGAAGGAGGAACACCATCAGTACGAACAGACGACCACATCTCGGGTAGCTTCCATCTCAGTGTAGGTGTCCGTCAGGGATGTATATTATTGCCTCTCCTATTCAACACCTACACAGAGCTCATTATGCGAATTACCCTCAACGTCTGTACTGAGTGTTGCGATTGGTGGTTACGAAATTGCGAACCTACGATACGCTGATGTTGACACAACCTTGTTAGCAACTAGCGCTGACCACGCGAAAGAACTGTTACTTAAAATGGATCGCGTGAGTATTGTTTGGGGTTAAGATTCGGGCTTCTGACTACTAGTAAAGACTGTCAAAGATTTACAATTAATGACAGCCGGGACCTGAAAAACTACCGGAAACTGACCGATGAAGTGACCAATGAAGGACTGAGAAATGATTGCTTACTTAATTTTACATAAATGCAGCGTTAACTGTAGGTAGTCAGGTAATGCAGGTAGGTACCTGAAAGGATTGTTGTTGTCCGCGTTACTGTTGTTATTGTTGACACCGACGCTGTTCTCTAATGCAGCGGGAGCTTCCTCGATGGTCGCGTCAGTAGAGCGACGACTTGTGATTGATGACGTCATTTCACTTGCAGTAAGAACTGGAAAAAGGAATGGTTACTGTCATTTGGATGTTTGTTGAAAAGTAAAAACTATTAAATGCCGTATTGTAAAACTATTACGCCCGAAATAGTATTTCTAGAATGTTGAAAAGCTCTCGAACAAAAGTAGATCGTCGCTAGAGTATCATTTTCGTTTTTGTGACATCTTTTTGTAATCTTAATTTTTTTCATTGTTATTTTTGTTAAGGAGTTAGGTACTTACAACAAGGCATACACATAACTATTATAAATGGTTAAGAAGATCAATTTGCAAAGTATTTAACCCTTACCTGATGCTGACAGACTAGCTTGACTGCCTCTATGTCCACTTTGCATGAGACGACTCTCACGAGACTCCAGTTCAGCTGTACTTGGGTCCTTCCCACACACTCGAGCATACTCTGCAAACATTTGTTATATTGTCTGATTCAAGTTAGACCACTCTTTCTTCAAGATTTTCTTTCACAAGTAACGCTGCATACGTTCTTTTGCCTCCTCATTAACACCTTTGAAATTGAATCCATACTAATATTATAAATGCGAAAGTGTGTCTGTATGTCTGTTACCTTTTCACGCTTAAACCGCTGAACCGATTTAGATGATATTTGGTATGGAGATAGTTTGAGTCCCGGGAAAGGACATAGGATTTTATCCCGATATTCCCACGGGATCTAAACTTATGCGGGTGAAACCGCGGGGCGCTGCTAGTTGTTCATAAACTCTTACCATCGTGAATCTCCATGAAATCTTCATACTTGAGCGCTTGAACTAGTTGCAAGAGGTACAATAATAGGTCATCATCAGGAGCTTGCTTTAGACGGGAGATCGCGTACCTGAAATTGATTTAATTTTTTTTTTTTAGTTTAATTTATATTAGTGACTTTAGTGTCAAAGAGGTATTTTTGAGGAAGTTTTCAAAATACCGTTTGGTAGATCCATCCGTTCGATCATCTCAATAGAAATGTCTGCCGTATTGCGGCCATTTTACTGTTAGTTTTGACTATGAATGACTGTGTGAAAGATGATAATAATATGGCTAGAAAGGGGGTGACTACCGAGATGACGACTAGTAGAGAAGTATGGATGAAAAAGACAATAATCTATTGGGGTCGGCGCTGTATTGGGATAACGGCAAGGTAATGGTGATGGTGATCTTCGGTAAACGATTATAGTCAAGCTATTTTAGTTATTAATTTATACTGAATACATACTTTCTGACAGCGGGATGTGTAAACTTGGGCGTCAACAGCTCGAGTGCATCTTCTACGTCCATCGGCGCCCACTGCTTCATCATAGACAAGGCTTGACGCACCTCGCCTGCATGGAAGCAATACTACTTATTACTAACTTAAGCAGACATAAGCAATTGCTGGACTTTATGGTCAAATGATTGACACAGTTGGTAAGTAGTCTTTGCCAGTGTAGTCCGTAGAGCAGAGGTTTTGTTTTTCTTCTGGATTTTCAAACCATAGCTAGTTAGCGGCGGTCGTTACGGGCTGCAAAAATTTTTTGAAGTTAAGTTCCCAAATTTTTTTTTCTGTAGCTTCAAATCGTCACTTTCAGAGGTTAGTTTCGATTGTTTGATCAGTGTGAATTTTAAAACGACTAGACTGTTGCCACTTATGTAAAGAAAGCTGACAAATATACAAAAGAATCCATGTGCGTATTGATATGTAAATTCATAGTAACTTACTCCAACATATTCATAAGGCCTTAATTTATTGAAATATTCAAAGAGATTGTATTGTTTTATCCTACTAATCATATTATATGTGAAAGTGAAAGTTTGGATGTTTGTTACGCAAAAACGGCTGAACGGATTTAGATGAAATTTGGCGCACAGATAGTTTATAACCTGGATTAACACATAGGATTAATCCAGGAATTTTTATCCCAGTTCCCGTGGGATAATTTCCGGAATCCAAGCGCGCGACGCCGCTGCTAAAGTTAGTGAATAATAAATGAACGATTCCCTGCAAAAGGATCACCCCATTTCTAGCCATGAAACTCATAGCATTACTTAAATGAATGAACAGCATTGTCCTCTTGTGTGTTAATGATAATCATACTGTGGTTACCAGTTTGTTTTTACACATCAATAATTATATTGAATTTTGCTTGCATAAATTAATTTATACGTAATTCCAACACAGTGAAAATCGGTCAAAAACCACTGATAACCTAATTTCAAGAATTTCCTTCCTTAATTTGAAACTGACACTCTTGTTGAAAAATGGGAATGGGATCATCAACATCACTACTATTTAAAAATCACTTCTTTAATTTCGATGCTAAGATTTATTTGATAGTTACAAAGTACTCTTATGCATTATTATTGCAACTGATTTCATTTATTGTCGTATTGTTGTCTCCATATTGTATACGCGTCGACTTGAGAACCTCTTTGTTTTTTTTTTGTAGGTTAAAAACATTTAAAGACATACCTTTACAACCTTTACAGCGCATCATTCTCGTGTGTTTACTGATAGCATTAGTACACATTTTTATATGACACTTGATTACCTATCATTTATTGACAAACATCCACTGTTTGTCTATCACGTCTTAACTCCTAACTGATACAGTTTAGTTAACATTTATATCAAAATAACCTTGAGTTTTAAATACTACCTACCTACAGTGATATCTTGAGTGACCGTTACTGTGACGAATTTAGAGTTTTTTTTTAAACATAATTAGTGTAATGTCGCTGCGGCTTGACTAAGTAATAACAGCACACAGGTCGATCGATCAGGTTAAGCTACGCTTGCCGTGGTTGGCCCGTGGATGGGTGACCATATTTACATATCAAAACCCCTTGGTGCCTCGGAATTAAAGCACGTGCAGCAGTTGGTCCCGGCTGTCATTCGTGGATCTATAACAGTCGTAACGGGTCGTCAGAAGCCCGAAAGTCTGACAACCAGTCTTACCAAGGGTATCGTATAACCCGATATCTGGGTTGAGGAGGTCAGATATGCAGTCACTTCATGTAAAATACTGGTATTCAGCTGCACCCGGTTAGACTGGAAGCCAACCCCAACATAGTTGGGAAAGGCTAGGCAGATGATGTTAGAGTTATGTCGCATGTGGTAGCCGAGCAAAGGAAGGAAAGCTTCTAGTTCTTTCTTCAAGAAGAATCATTCATCGCTTTCCGTCAGGCGTGATCGAGGTCAAGAGCCATACAGGAATAAAAAAAATACCTACAAAGTATTTGCACCGAAAACTTTGCGATATTTCTTATTTATTTTCGCAAAAAATGTTATCGTTGCTAAAGTGATTAATTAAACTCAAACTCAAAGCATTTATTTCAATTGAACCATTTACAGGCACTTTTGAATTGTCAAGAAGTCGGTCAGTCAGAAAATATGAAGCTAGTTGCCCATTCCAAAGCGTAGGTACCTATGGAGAAGAACGGGCAAGAAACTCCATGGACACTCTTTTAAATTATATTGTTACAAAAATATTAGTTACATCATTAATGTTGAATTTATAATTATAATGTGAGAACGATGTAAAAAAAAGACATACGCGTTAAAAGCGTCCAGAGTACACCAAATAGTACTTAACAAAACAACAATCCAAAAATAAAATAATTAGCCGAGGCAGCCAATTGATGACCAGCCCCAACTGACGGCGCCCGTTCACGAACATGACGCATAGATCAGCACCATTCAGCTCAACCATTTTGAAGGGAGCTAAAATAACCACATGCTATTTTCTCCGATAAAACTAACTTCATATAATTGTAAAGTAGATAAATGTCACATAGCCGATGGCTGATAAAGAAACAAACACGATGAAAAAAACTAACAAGATCATATAGGAATGTACTCACAATCATATTTGGGTAATATCCTAAGTTCAGTCTCAATTCGTTCCTTCATTTCGAACCAACACAATATCACACAAAAGTTCTTTTAAAACTACAAAGTACGTGTTTCCCCGATGCCATTACACCACAACTAACTGAACGAGTTTATTGAAACTCGCTGCGTTAAGACCACGTGCAGTTAAGGTATTTCGAAATTTTCGAAGGTAAACTAGTTGAAGTTATTATATCGAAAAAATATGTTAATTAAGTAATTCATGTATGTAGTTAATGACTTTGACATCAAAGTTAGTTGACTGTTCAAGGTGATTTCGACTTTATTGACGGGTGGTTAAGGTGTGTTTTGTATTGTCTCGAGTTAGGAGTACCTACTTACTTAATGACTTATCGTTTGGTAGAAGAAAATAGCGTGTGCCTAAACAAAGAGCTTTTTCAAAAGCATTTTTTCGTTTTTGTATCAAGGCAATTTATTAATAAAGGCTCCAAAATTCTCTTATAACACTTGCTTTAGGTATTGATTTTCCTTGTATCGTGGGGAGTTTACAGTAGAATTTTATCACTTGCGCTACACTCGCACGCATAGGTGGTACAAGTGGGAATCGAACTGACGAACCCTAGTGCTGAGAGATTGCTGTTAGGCCACTACGCTTTATGTCACTTATTTTTTCGACGTTTTGTTTCAGAGGCCGTAAATTTATTAAAATAATGTAATCGTTTACTTTTTAAAGGTCTTGAGAAAGTTATCACAAAGAGGTTTTCATTCAAGAAGTATGTTTGGGGTCAATATTTGACACAACATTATCTAATCCCTACTCACAGAGAGCCTTTGTTCAAACTTCATTACTGTAAACATGTAGATGAGAAGCATGTTGACATCTTATTTTGGAACAGCGGATGTTGGATAACGACAATATCATATCACAGATAAAAACGTTAACGACACAAGAGGAAACTTTTTTGGGACGAATGGGTGAAAGCGTCTGTAATAGAATTCATTAACAGACAACATAACATAAAACTTGTAATCCCCGAATGGTTGGGCAGAGGTGTACAGTCACCAAAGGAGATAATTACCCAGGGTCGTCGGATATAGTTGAATAAGAAACCGATGGATGCTTTCGAATAAAATTTAATTTAATTAATAGAAAACAAGCAGTTTATTTATCAAATTAAATTTCAATCGAAAATATCAATTGGTTTCTTACTAAACTTTTACTATGTCCGACGACCCTGGTTACTTATTATACCTATAGTACAGGTACACCCACATTTCCAAGTCTAATGTTATAGGGCGCGAGACAACTGCCACCAACCGGGCACAAATCCAGACTCAGGGCTGCTATTGAAAAATTCTTGATGTAAAAACCCAATAACACTTTGCCCGACCTGAGAATCGAACCCAAGACCTCATGTTTAGCAGTAGCGTTTGCGTCAAAACCAAAGAGACAGTAAAAAAAATTGCAGTTGATAAACAGTGACCGTTGTCTGGCTGGTATAAAACTCAAACAATCATCACTATTTTATTTAAATGATTCATTAGATCAGAAGGCCAATTCTCGTAATCTAAAACGTTCAAAATCTAGTCGCAGTCTCAACTCGGCGTCAAACAAATGCCAAAAACTTGTCAAAATGTAGGGAAATTAAAGGTATTTTTGACAGATTGAGACTGAGATCAAACTGTGAACGTTCTTAAAATTACGAGAATTGCCCCTCTGATCTCCGTACAAAACATTGGCAGTGAACTTTCAAAAGATTATTCTTAAATAACTGCATGTATTTAAAGGAGCCTTTACATTTGTAACTCGTTTATTTTATAATACGTAGCAGGATAGAGAAGCACAGCACAACGACACAAATATACGTAACGAAAGAAAAATATTTAGTTGAGGAAGATTCACGCGATATGAAGGGAACATCCTTCGATAAGGAAAATCTGTTAAATATTAGTATACTGCACGATTATGCAGGTACCTGACGATAGACCTAGATTCATTATATTGTGGCTACGTCATATTTGCTATTAACTTTTTATGATAAAGTAAAAGTAGGTAATGGCTTTTTATCACGACGTAATAAATTTATTTTATTTTGGTCCCTATATTTATAGATGTTTGTTTTTATTTTATTTTATTATACTATAAATACATATAAATTATATTTTAAAATGTTAGAATATAAAAATAGTAGCCCACCGGTATCGGGAACAGATTACTTATTTATTTTTTTATTGCTTTAAAGTAAATTCAATCTATGTATATTGCATAAAATTCAAAACCTACTGATTGGGAGAAGACACGAGCTACTATAATGCGAAATTATAAACAAAATTTCACCCCCGATTTAACCTAGCGGTTCTGTCTCTTGTCAGTGAATGAATGACATTAAGATAAGTAGTACCAGACATACCTGGCCTGTTCCAGTTGACGCATTCCAAAAACTTCGTGAGCGCTCTGCGATGCGACGATAAATAGAATCTGAAAACGAAGAGCGATTTAATATTTTTTGTTACCTGACTGTTTATTGCTAGTCAATCTACATACTGCTGTCTGCTTTGTTATATCAATTTTATAATTTCTGACTTAGTTTTGGGATTATAGTTAGCTTTTTATATTCGTGCATGAGCAAAAAGTGAGTAAGGTTAATCAAGTTCGACTAACTTGTTTTATTGATACTTCGTCATAAACTGTCATAAGTTCAAATATTGTCAGTGCTGGAGCAGGATATGTCCACATACTTAGTTTCATATAGGTCACACGTGTCATCAGTTAAAAAACGTTATTTACTTATAAATAATTGCACACCAACCACACGTACTTATTTAATTTTTTTTAGACGCGGTTAGTCAATAGTGAACCTTATTCCCATCGTGACTCGACTAGGTATTACGTTCTGCGTTACCTGAACTTCCACAGCAAGTCCTGGTCCGTGGCAGCGAGCGGGCGCGCGGGCGGCGCGGCGAGCAGCCCCGCCAGCTGGTCGCGCTCGGCTGCCGTCGGCTTGGCGTCGCGGCCGGACACGCCCGAGCGCAGGGAGCGAGCGAGGCGGTGCTGTTTACTTTCTACTAGGTTTTCCTGTTCAAAGATAAGATACAAATGATTAGGTTATTTTTTGTAAGTGAAGGTCGATAGGTGAACAGCTTCGGTATGTAAATCGGGGAAATCCTATGCATTATATTAGAAGTCTTGTACTGTTGCTATCGTCATCATCTGCCTAGCCTTTTCCCAACTATGTTGGGGTCGGCTTCCAGTCTAACCGGATGTAGCTGAATACCAGTATTTTACATGGAGCAACTGCCTATCTGACTTCCACAACCCAGTTACTGGGTAATACCCCTTGGTAAGACTGGTTGTCAGACTTTCAAGCTTCTGACACCCGTAACGACTGTCAAAGATCCACGAATGACAGCCGGGACCAACGGCTTAACGTGCTTTCCGAGGCACGGAGGGGTCTCGATATGTAAAGATGGTCACCCATCCACAGACCAACCGCGACAAGCGTAGCTTAACCTGATCGATCGACATGTGCGGCTGTTATTATTTAGCCACGGGCCGCTCGCTTGCTCATTGCTATCGTATGATAAATAATGTAGGATTCAACTACTGCAACTCCTGTAAGCCAGTAACTGCAGTGGCGGCCTATCAGAAAAATAAAACGTCTAAAGAACAAAGCAAAGCGAGCAATGAAATTCATCAGACAGAAAATAATTAAAACAAGGAGAGTAGAAATACAGGAGCGACTTTGACAAAAAAAAAATGTCGTTGGTGTCCATAAGTTTACACGCCACGAAGTAAATTACTCACATGCATGTTTCAAATATGTCAGACTAGATTCAGTATTAAACCCTCCTCCCACGGCGAATCCGCAAGTATTATCTAACATTTATTGAGGCATTCAAAAAATTGATTGGTTAACCTTTGAAAGTATGCAGACGGGAACTGACGTAAATAGAAAAACGTGTCAAACTCACATTAGCATGAAATTGCGGCAACAAAAGAAAACATAATATTTTTTGTATTAACAATAATAGAGCATGTTGTAGTCGACTAACTGTATGTCGACGTAGGTGTAGGATGATCTAAGCCCGATGTTGCTAGTCAGCGTCTACTCTTAACAAAACGCAACTGTATTTTTTAAATGAACGCATTTTATTAATAGAAGGACTTTATCATTCGATTTTTCTGGTCAGCGACGGTTATGGGTATCTGCGGATCAGTGACCAGTGCAAACTATGGGAAACTATTGCTTGTGCAAACTATGGGATGACCAAGGTGGACAAGGTGAGTGCAGGCGGGCTAAAGAAGCATTCTCTACAATTGCTGGCCGCCTCACAAAACAGGTTCTCCGACAAACTAAAAACAACAGCTGCGTACAGTTACTGCAACATTAACTGGCCACGGGTCATTTAATAAACTCTTCTTTGTCATAGGAGTCACAGACAATCCGCTGTGCAGAGCCTGCAGGAGGACGACGAGACAGCGGCACACGTGCTTCTAAACTGCCCGGTGGTCGCCACGTACAGGGCTGTGTACTTCGGTAACCCAGGTACCCTACGTGAGACGGTCAGTGACATCAAGGCGTTGCTGGCCTTCCTTGTGGAGCTGGAGCGAATAATCGATTTTCCCACCCGTACGCAAAATACGCGCATTAACGTGGAGTTGCGGACACCAGCCCGTATTACCTACCTATGTGCTTGTAATATATACGTACCTACCCATTTCAAACAACGGTGCTTGGTGGTCTAAATCTGCATATTGGTAGAACTTTTCCGGACGAGCTCCCTCACAAACTCTTCAAGGTTTCAAAAAAGTCTTCAAGGTTTCCGAAGGCTTTCACTGTGTTAACGAGGTTGACTGTGTATTGATTCACATACCTGTAAGATCTCATAGTCAGGCACGGTGACGATCTCGGCTTGAGCTCTGAACTGGTACATCTCATCACCGTCTTGTTCGTAGTACACTACTGCATGCTGCAACAATATTAAAATTTTAAAATCTATTCCTTTCATTTTTGTTTTAGATTCGGCCATCTTTCACTCGAAGTGAAACGTCTGAACACAAAATTAATAAAAAGTGAATTCATTAGTAAACCGATCCAACGATGTTGCATGGATTTCGGCGCTCCGAATCTTTCACTAGCCTACCGAATGAACGAATAATGAAATTAAAAGAGACCAGATGAACGTTTATTCCTATATAATTTTTTCGGTATGGTTTGAACGTGGAATTAAAGAAAAATGAACCTTCACTCGAGCGAACCATTCACTTGAGGGAAGCGTCTGATATCGGCTTAACGTATGACTTACCAGCAAAAATATTTGGTAGATGGAACCCGTCTTTCCATCGGTGGAGTAAGGTAATCCAAAGCAGAAGCAGGAATTATTTTGATTTCTGTTTCGCATGAATGTTTTGCTGCTACCTTCAATGTCTTGATAAGTACTTGCGTTAATTATTGTTGTATTTTTTTAATATTTGTGCGTGTCCATACTAGCTCTGCTCATGAATGTCATCATTATTATATAGTTAAATATTTCTCATTAAGTGAAATTTTTTGTAAATTTCTTTGAGTAAGTAAATAAATATTCTTTAACCACAAAACAATCAAAAAAACCTATCGGTTTATCAAGCGTGGAGATTATGATTCTTGTTTTTAGATCATGAATGAAAAAGGGTTTTGTAACGGGACGATACGCTTGTGAAAAAGTTGCAAGAAAACATTTGGCGACCCGGAAAGGCCCCGATACTTTTTCAAGAATTATCACAAAATAAACACATGAGATTCCACAACGTTTCCAATTTTTTTTAAGGTCCTGCTTAAAATTTGTTTCATAAAACCATGTTTTTACGACACACGCTCTGTTTTTGCGTCTACTAATCTTCTACTATGAAATATATCGAACATTAACAGACATTATGATAGTATTTTTATTTTATTAAAACTTATAAAAGATCAGTGCACACACACGCACGTCGCGCACGTGGTAGTGGCAACTATTATTCTCAATATTGACTAAAACAAGACAATTAGATCATTTTGGATAACTAACGTGACGTAATTTTCTATAATTTTTACCACAGCACGACTAGTCTCATATACTTCAGCCGATACGAGAAAAGAAGCGAATGAGATGCTCCTCATACATCAACAAAATCCATTTGTAATACTTACAGTAATCCCGTCAATCTGCACTGTAGGAAACTCGACCATCAAGTACATGTAGTCAGAGCTCCGCTTTTCTTTCTCGTTGATCATCTCAATCTCTCTGAACGTCAGCCTGTCTAGCCAGTCCACCTGACAAGCAAAATAAGAGTTTATTACAACAGTATAAAGTTTACATTCAAGAAATTAAATAATTGAGTCTTTTGTAAAGTTTGGATTTTATTGTTTACAACAAAGATTTAAATCGTTAGATTCACCTGTGGGTTCGCCCGATCGCGTTGAAAGATGGCCACGTTTCTATTATATTTATTGACAATGTTATTTGAATAGTTAGATAATCGTATCTATCGTTCCATGCGGGATGTGTGAGCTCACTCTTCTCAGTAAGTATGTATTTTTTCGTAAATGTAACGATGTAAATATTTGATTTAAAAGACTTATGTTGATTTTTGGGCCTCTTTTTAATACAACATTGTTTTTGTTCGTACGTGAACAAATTAACTTTTATTTAGGAGAATGAAGTTTTTATCTATAAGTCGTAACTAAGCCTCGTATTTGTGGTTATGGCGCCTGGCTGCTTCTATAAAGAAACGCGGAAACGAATTCAAGTGTAAAGACCTGACATCTGATTGTGAGAATCAGGTGCCAGGTGATCAGACAATTATCATACAGATACAAATAATGTGTGATCATTGCAAAGCGACGTCTTGGCTGGCCATCATCCCCGAAAAGAAGAACTGTTTGAATCGACCTACTCCCACAATAGGCAAGCATAACGGGTGCTACAGGCCAATCTGTAAAGTATGTTGGGGTAAGTTCGGCTCTGGGGTAAGAACGTACGAATCAAATTTCAAGTTAACCGCAACTACCTTAAGTATGGATTAAGACTTTTAAGGTAGTTGCGGTAAACTTTGCCATATATTGGCAAATTTTCTGGAAATTTGATGACGGTCTTACCCCAGCGCCGAACTTACCCCAACATGTCTTACCTATCTATCTATATCTATACTAATAACGCGCCAATCTCTGACTCTACCAGTCGTTGCGTTTGATAGCCCAATAGGCAGCAAAAAGAAAAAAGTCTACAAGAACGCTAAGCGAAACCGAAGAGTACCGAACAGAGCAGGCGAGTGATGCGCAGCGACGCGGTAGTTCGGGGACGAAATTTCACGCGGACTAATTCGCAGGCAGGAGCTAGTAAAGCTATACTATGATTAACAGCTACTGCTTAGCATAAGGTCCTAGATTCTATGCCAAGGTCAGGTAAAATGTTCTTAGGTTTTACCATCAGGAATTTCCCAGTAGCCGCCCGCTCACCCCCTATTACATGGGACTTGAATATAACTTGCGAACTGTGGGCGTATAGGTACCCCTCGCGGATAACAGGAGTGATGTATAATATGCAGTAAAAAAATGCATCAGTGAGTATTCCATAAAGTATTTTGACCGAACCTTAAACAAGCTGATCACCTAACAAGTTCTTTGAAACGTGTTTTGGAGTACTTTTTATTTACATGAGAAACATTTTAATACATTCCTTGCCTTGAAAAACCTGCATCAACTCTCGAATAGCTACCTACAGTTTAGGATTTAGGTATGTGGATTATGGCTTTCTGACTATGCTACGTCTCCAACGGCAGAAGCAACTGCAGCCGACGACACTCATCAGCCGTCGACGCGTTGGCAACGTGCCGCTCGTGCTTATGAGCATTAAAAGAACTTGCGGGAATTCTATGAAGTAGGTAAACATCAACCGGTCTTTAATACAGCTGGTTACATGTTACTATGTTCTATATACATATAGGTATACTGTATGCATAGGAATGCATCAGGCATGCCAACAGGGTCGCAGGGGGTCACAAGCCACAAGTAAGAGATAATTATAACTTGCCGAGGGGGCAAGTACGTCATACAACTCCCTTCGTCACTATTATAATTTCCTGCAATGTGTGTGTGTGTGTGTTTTGTGTAGGTAAAGTCAAGAAATCAAAAAGTCATCCATTCAAATTAGCACTTTTTAAACGTCAAAATTACATATGACAGTCCCTCAAAACGCCCGCTCTTCAGCAATGCTGAAACGTTATTATAGAGCAACGAAATTTAAAATTTTCAATATTTTTACCTAAGTAGGAAGGGGGACCTTTTAGCGACATTTGCAAAAAAACAGAATATTATTTTTAAGATCCAGTTTAAAGTTGATAAGAGAATTTTGATGACCTAGTAGATATCAAATAACAATATCTTCTTATCGTGACCGATCTTAAAGATCTGTGGAAAGATATGCGTATACGTCCTGATGGCAGCATATTAATTTGCATATCGCTGATTAAGTGTATTTCATAAATATTAAAATTATCTTCTTGAAATATAAGAATTGCAAACGAAATTATGCTAACAATAACTCGACGATTTTTAGAAGATAAATGAAAGATGTTCAAAAGGTATGCTATTGTGAGATGAGCCACGGATGTTTTGCTGTGCTTTTATTATTTATTTGTTTAATACTTCAAGCACACAAATGTACAGAGGCGGACTTATAGCCATAGGCATTTTTTACCAGTCAACCTTTGGGTGACGCAGAGACAAAGAGTGGCAGGTGCAATAATGAAAATTGAAGAATATTTTTTGTGCCTTTAAATGACCTGTAGCAATTATAGTAAAATTAGAATAGAATATGAATAAGTAGTTATAGGCCGACCGCTTAACTGAGACGTTACCTAAGGTAGCTGCGCGGTGCGGGAGGGGTGTTAGTTGTCACAAGTTGACGAATCACGTCAACACACCCCTCTCGCACCGCGCTGCTACCTCATGCAACGTCTCAGTTAAGCGGTCGGCCTGTAACTACTTATTCATGTTCTATTCAATTTTTTTAATTTGTCTATTTTTTTATACGTGATTCTATCGCATCGTCACATTCGTTTAAAGTACTAGAAACACCACTCCAGTACTCGGCGTCATGGGGGTCAGACCAGATTTCGTATTTTTCGCTACCCACAATGGCAGTGAATATCGCCCATATCTCGACACTTTATCCTTTATTACTATCAGCGTGTCAGCTTAACTAAGCTGACCTCACATATATAACCCAACTTATGTGAGGTCAGCTTACAGTCTAACCAAGGAGCTTTTTTATAAGCGACCAAAATAATAAATTACGGTACCTTCGGTATATGTCCATTCCGGTGTTTCTTGGCCAATTTGGCCAGCCTCTGCATCTGTTCCTTGCCCCTGTCGGGAGCCTTGCCCGGGGTCTTCTCACTGCCCTCCACGCCCGGCCAGACTCGAAGGTCGAACATTCCCTTTTTGAATTCGAAAAACTTTTTTAACCGTTCTATTATGTTGAGGTAGCATTCTTTGCAAAGTTGTAATGTGCTGTGCGATTTGCCCATTTTCATTAGAGGTTTGTTTCACAATATATAAAGGAGGTTTAGGCTTAAATATGTATTATTAAGAAGAACCAATAACTGCACTTCATATTAGGAGTAATTACAAGTGAATTTAGTATTTTATTTGGATTTATAGAAGTTAAAGAAAAATTCGAACAAACAGAATCATAAAAAAACAGCACTTTTAATTTATGATCACAACCAATTTTCAGCAAATAAAATATTAGATAGTTATTTTGATCTAATTTTAAGTGAATAATTTTTAGAGAGTAATTTTTTTAACGCGCGTCTCTCCGCCTCAACGAAGTAAGCACACTGATCCGCTTGTGGCATTTTCCAGCCAATCGATGTTTGTGCCAATGTTCCCTTATAATGGGTCATAAACATGAATAAATAACCTATTACATATTCTTGAGATAACGTTAAAAAAACAACGCTCCATGGTAAGCTCGGCGCCGAATGAACTTTTGTATTTTTGCAATAAAAATGTTCATAATGTTGTTTGGATAAGTCGAAACAATAACATAAATTATAAAATGTAGACAAAATAAAAGTATGTTTTTATAAAAGGATGTTTTTTAGATTGAAAACTTTAATTACTTAACAAATCAATTTTCTATTTTTTTATGATTCAAAATCTTTTTATTATAAAAACTAATGCATAAGGAATTGTGTATAGTAGACCACGTAATTGGTTTCCCACTTCTATACTAATATAGTAAAACTGAAAAGTTAGTTTGTTTGTTTGAATCTCTGGAAATCCGACTGGGATTTGAAAAAATCTTTATGCATTTGAATAGCCCAATTTTTGAGGAAGGTTATTGGCTATTTAACATGACACTACGGCCCTTAGGAGCCGAGCAAAAGAAAAAAAAAATCACAAAGGTAAGCGAAAATGAAGTAATAGCGCGGGTTGGCGATGCGATGCGATGCAGTGAGCGAGGGAAACAAGGCATTTTACGAGGACGAAGTCGCGGGCAGAATTTAGTTTGAAAATAAACCCAGCTTTAAAGTTCACTTAGATTGAAACTATCTAACTGCCACAGAGACAATTAAATAGACCATGTCGTTTTATGACATTCAATCTTAGGGTGGCAACGCAATTAAGAGGTTGACTATACTTATTTTGCAATTTGACTTTAAACAGGTACCTAACTCTCTTACCATGTTATTTTATTATTAAGCAGACCGGAAATCCGCAGTAAACGTCATTGAAGTGTCAAGTTAATTCGGCTAAAATGCCCATAATTTAATATTAGCAATGTTAGCGCGTCAATTAAAGTCAAAAGTAGAAAAACAGCTATTATGTAACTTTACATGATTAATATTCATGTTTATAGGTTACGGTACTTGTTTGAAATTAAAGTTGGCGTTTTAAGGCTCCCAGCAGAGAGGCGCGACACGACTCTAGAACAATTTCTATGAAAACTTCGCGGAAATGGTTCTACCAGAGTCGCGTCGCACGATCGCGTCGCCGCATCGTCGCGTCGCGCCTGTCTGACTTTAATCATAATTGAGAGAGCTAGTCAGTAACCAAATGACGAATGACATATCGCGTTATCTTTTTTTTAATAAGACATTTCGAATTTTTTAGTCCTTTGTATCCTGCATGCGGATGAAGTTTCATTAAAATCGGTTCATTCATTTCGAAAAACAAAGCCTTGAAAGTTTGTATGAAATGCCGTGTATCGTAAACGCTCTTAATTAGGGAACCCGTCGATTTGCAAGAAAAAAAAATCTACAGAAAAAATCTGTGTGTCATTGAAAAGTGTTGCAACATGTCAGAGTTGAACACCCCTGCCCCCTCTCCATAGTTGATTGTTTTAATAATAATTTACGTAATTAAGGTGGAGCAATTCTTTTTAGCTAGATCCAATTTCTTTTTTTATTTCACGTGTTTGTAGGTCATTATGATGTCGTTTTTTTCTTTATAAGAATATGACGGAATATGATTAATAAATTATTTAAAACCGGTCGTGTGCGTGTCGGGCATTCGTTAATTAAGGCCTTTGAGTTTGCAGCCTTAATTAACAAAATGGAGTATTGGCCGACTTTCGGCAAAAAATTGGTCAATCACCAATTACTTTGTGAAAGAGTTCCTGTTCAGGAATTTAAGGAGGGAGACAGAATTCTTTAATAACAGCCGCACAGGTCGATCGATCAGGTTAAGCTACGCTTGCCGCGGTTGGTCTGTGGATGGGTAACCATCTTTACATACTCCTCCGTGCCTCGGAAAGCACGTTAAGCCGTTGGTCCCGGCTGTCATTCGTGGACCTTTGACAGTCGTTACGGGTAGTCTTACCAAGGAGTATCGTATTATCCAGTAACTGAGCTGTGGAGGTCAGATAGGCAGAAGTTTCATGTAAAATACTGGTATTCAGCTGTATCCGGTTAGACTGGAAGCCGACCCCAACATAGTTGGGAAAAGGCTAGGCAGATGATGATGATGAGACAGAATCCTTTATATGTAGGTATTTTCCAAAGAAAAAAAAACAGGAAGGTCAAGAGCAGTGCAGCCCCACTATTAAGTGCCGCGACTTACGAGTTGTAGGTCGTAGGTTCGAACCCAGACAGGCGATTTACTTTGCGTACCTAAATTATTTCATTACCACTGCTCTCAAAACGGTAAAGGAAAACATCATGAGGAAACCGGCAGACTTAAATAGTGATGGAATCTTCTATCTACCCTAAGAATCTACCCTAGCTACATACTTGATCAAGACGTAAATTAAGAAATAATTTATTAATTATAGCTAAGTGATTACATTAATTAGTAACCTTTTCAATTAGCAAGTTTAAACAGAGAATGTATCGCCACCTAGCGTGAGGAGTGAAGTATGTTTATATACATACTATGTATGTATACATTTCAATAGTGAATGTAGGTATGTTTCAATTTAATAGTGGTCAAACGCGAGATCAATAGAAGTGAGAAAAAAACCCGTTGAATGAATAGTATAATCAGCCACACAGCCCACACAAATGTCTTCGAATTTTTGATTCTAGGATATGCCGGTTACCCCACGATGTTTTCCTTCACAGTTTCGAGAATGCAATCTCCTCCTTTTTTTTAAGACGATAATTTTTTTTATAGTATTGGGTGTTGTGAATTAAACTTGCGAATGAATGGCAATTGCATTGAGAAGAATTACCTAGCAAGGCCTTCAAGACAGGGTTATCATACCCTTATCTCTTGAGAAAGGTCTCGATATAAAAACAATGACATTACAAACATATTTACAAATAACAGTTCTTAGTGTTAATAAGGAGTGCAAGGCAGAATGTTTTTATGAATTGAATGATAAACCTGATTATGATTGATTTGATTTCATGCGAAAGTAACTGTCTGTTACCCTTCACTGAGCCAATCGCTTTGAAAAACAAATATGTAGCCTGGGATCTGGAGAAGAACATAGGCTAATAAAAAAATGGTGAAATAAAAAGTATATGCAGACGAAGTCGCGGGCAACACCTAGTAATAAACATGTCTCACTAACCTGTCTCAACATGCCATGTTTCCCGAACAGCGATATAGTGGTCCCGCCGACGACCATGACCTTGCCGGGTCCCGCGCAGTCGTAGATCGTCATCGCTAGCGTCGCGTTGCGAGGTAGGTCGCTGAAGTACACCGGCAGGGTCACCCATTCGTTCCAACTGAGGAGTGGAAAAAGAGGTAGTAAGAGAATATTGCATAAAAACCTTCACTGTAGGTATGTTGTTAATTAATTGAAAGAATAAAAAATAAATTACGAAAAAAAAAAACGGGAAAGTGCGAGTTGAACTCGCGTGGAGAGGGTTCCGTACGATGTGCACAATATTGAGAGATTTACCATGTTGTTTTAAGACCACAGACTTCTTAGAGGTTTTCCTGTAATCTATAGATATATAGAAAATGTTCTTTATTAACTTTTTAGACCTTTGTATTCTGCTTATGCTATGAAGTTTCATTAAAATCGGTTCATTCATTTCGAAAAACAAGGGCTTGAAAGTTTGTATGAAATGCCGTACGACGTAAATCTTAAACGGTATCGGTATGGGCCCTGAGACAGCAAGAAGGCGTCGCGGCAGACCTCGTAGAAGACGGCTGGACGAGGACATGATGGAGGAACATCGACGCACAACCTGTTATCATGGATTCAGTACTTGATTCTGGATCCGTCCTGAATTGAAAGATTTCGTCGGTTTTTAAAAAATAATCTGCTGTTTCCTAAAAAAGTGCAATACCTATGTGGTCAAAATGTATGAAACAACATTTTTTTTTTTATTACTAACAGTAAATTTCCATGAATCAAGTACTTACCTATTCAATGTCACATCATCACATCATCCCTGCTATTGTGTATTAAGTGTGTAACTAATAGCATGGACTGAGATGTAAGCATTGCCTTGAAAAAATATATTGTTTCAGTAAGATGATATTTATGTTCCCATTCAGTTTGTAATAATAATATTCTTTTTATGTATTATTGCAGTGCTTGGTGCACTTTATGTACCTAAGTTAACATTAGATTTTTTTTATTCTACCTAGTGGGCAGAAGAAACAAGTATTGTACTCAGATTATTAACTCCTCTGATTGCAATAACCCTTGACGGAATGGCAGCAGGGTGTGGAGGGGCAGCTCTGTGACAAACTATGCTCCACCTGGTATCCTGCCACGTGTGCATCAAAACATGCAGCCAAACTAACCTCTGCACTGCCACAGAGAAAACCATGGAAGTGGCGAAGTTTTAGGCCAACAAAATTTAAAGCACTGTTGAGCCAGCGACACGTAGAACAAGAAGAGGAATAACCCATTCAAACAATGTCTGCATATCTCATGATATGGTTATTGTGATCAAAAGATTTTCTACGAAGTATATTTTGTTACAAAAAGAACTAAGAAACTTACTTCCATCTATTACTGAAGGACTTGTAGGATGTAGTGACTGGTAGAGCCAGGGGCTGTCCATCACTCAGTATCTGACACGTCACATACAAGTCTGAGCATCCTTCCTGGTACAGCCCGGAGAACTTGAGCATAGGGTCTGATAGCAGCTTGTCATATTCTGGTTTAGAACGCTTTCCTTCTAAGGTGCCACTGAAAAGATGACAGATTAGTGCTAGGTGAATTTAATGAGAAAAATAATGCAGTTACTTTCAATTTTCCGCTACACATTTTTTAGTTGTACTTATTCCTCACTCAGTGTCATACAGGGTGCATACAGGATAGTATGATGTTTTTAAAATATCAGGTTTAATTCCTCACTACAACAGGAGCTTTTTAAAAAAAAAACTACTTGACTAAATAATGCAGTGTTAGGTTTTGTAAGGAAAACATACTATAAGTAATTCTGAAGGTTACATTTCACAATCACTAATTTCCTTGAAGGAAATAAGGTTGAACTTTCTAAAGACTTATGAAATATACTAGCTTATGCCCATGACTTTGTCAGCATGAAATTTCTTGTTCACTGACCCACCGCATCGGATTCCATTGCGTGCCCGTGCTATTACTTTGTTTTTGTTTATCATTCTTTTTGACTTATTTTCTTTTTACTTGTCTCCTTAATGTCCTGGCGTGACTTTGAAAGCCTTACTCAAGAATTGGGCTATCAAATGCAAAAAAATTTTTTTCAATTACGACTGATACCTAGTTCCAGTGATTTTAGTACTTACATTCAAACAAACAAACTCTTCAGCTTTATTATTAGTAAACAGCAAAGTTATGAGAGGCTTTTATTACTTCAATTAACATTTCTCTGCATATCAGATTAGAAATCAAATCATTGTTACTATTGAAAATAATGGTAATGTTACCTTTATAATTACAAGTATGAGTAGGTCAGTAATTTAAGACAAAGCTATAAAAACTATTTAAATATTCTGGTCAGAGTACTAACCTATTTAGTAGGTATATCTGTCTGTAAGATTCATGGTTCAGATCTGAGTACTGTGCTGTGTATTGAACCGTTCAGTATTTTTGAAAGTATTGAACTGGCCATTTCACAAGACAAACAATGAACTACCGTACTTGAAACGTAATTGGTAAATAGATATTGCAAAATTTAATACACAATGGAATCTTACTTACATCTTTATCTCCACTTTGTGATCCAATGAAGAACTATACACATAATAGAATTTATCATCAATCTCGTTCATAATGATTTTATTACGAAGTAAATAAAATCTAACAAAAACACAGCTGTTTTAGATTCTTTGACTGTTTCTGTTTCTGTCAGCACAGATAAGATATTAGTAGCAAGCTACAGATGCGACAGTAAGTTTCTGCTTAGTTTCATATTGATCCGTTTTGGCGCTGCAGACACTCAGTTTGACATGACAGTACAGACGCCAGCACATCAAGCTACCCCAAACTGTCAAATTTTCCCAATCAACCTTGAACCTTACGTGCAGCGAAAGCGATAAAGTTGAAAATTTATCAAAGAAAGACAGCTTGTAGTAGGTTGATGTGCTGGCGTCTGTACATACAGCTCGACTCATGTGATATTTAGTGATGTGACAATTAGACAAAACTGATATCGATAACTAGTGATGTTCTATTTTGTCGATTTTAGGGTGCTTGCCTGTGGTTAATAATACTAACGGTTACGACTCCTTTCATTTACGATACGCGTACCTTGAGTTTCACTCTTAAGTGATGATGAAAACAATGTTTTTATATTTTTCATAGTTTTATTTATTGAGACATTTATTTTTTATACTAGAATTCTTTATAGGTATCTAATAACTTAGATACCCTTAAAAAACTTTTAAGAATGGTGATCCAACTCTTCAGAGACGGCACTTTCACAAATCGAGGTCTTCCTGACTGTAAAGCATGCTTGCACTTTTGTTAATAAAATATAAGGATTGAATTTTTTTATGGCATCAATCCAAAATGCGTGATGAGGCGAGTCTTTTTTATGGCTCGTCGTAATTTTCCTCTTTTTGCTCCACCAGGATAGCCATTGCCACTGCTCTTTGAAGTAATTATGTTCAAATGAATCAGCATATCCTGAAAAACAAGCGAGAATAATTTAATATCAAGACTTTATTTTTGTTTGAGATTTTAATATTGATGAATGAATATAGGCAAGCTAGATACACACCAGTAGTTGTAGTCACCGGTGATGGTTCAGTGACATCTTCCTCATCTTGCTCCTTGAAATAATTATGTTCCTGTGTAACATCCCATCCTGGAAAAATAAATTGTACTGTTAATGTTTTAATATTTTTAATTTAAAGTTGAAACACTATCGTCGCCCTTCTGGGATGTAGGTAACAGCTACTCATCCACAAAACTGAAGCATTGAAAGCAAACTAGTTCATGTTCCAATAAATTATGTCATGAAAAAAACCCTGATGTCCCGTAAAAACCTAATCTTATCAAAGATTTCTAGTGTGTATAATTATTAAATAGTTGTTGTTAGATAACAGTTGTAAATTATCTACTTATCTGTTGTTTATCTGTAAAATAACAAAGATTCAAATCTTAACAAAACTCACCAGTTACACTAGCGGAACACAGTGAGCTATTTTTTTTGCCAGTAAATAGACACGGGTATGAGTACCGCAGTCTTCAACCTTCAAATTCGTGTTCAAACTGATGTTTATCAAAATGTTTTTCACAGACACGTTTTCCTAATAATTGCTCTTTAGAGAGTCCAATGAGGAGGGAATTTGTGGGCACTAGGATAGACAACCACAAATTTCTAAGTTTATCGTTCTTGGGAAAACTAAAAAGCCGGTTCGTCTCACTTGTTGCATTGCAATTTTGGGTCCCTATGACGAATATTTGCATAAATAACATGCACAATCGTCTCAAACAACAGAGGAAACTTTGTGTTTGTGTTTGTGTGATCTCAACTCAGCAAAATACGAAGAAATACACTTAAGAAATAATATGCGTTCAATTCGGAAGTTTTTGACAATGACATTTTTTATGTAATTATATATAGACAATTCACATGACACGGAGTCTCAAGATGGCGGCCACCGCGCGGCCACAGAATATAATTCTATGTATCAGCAATCTTCCGATGCCAGCGCCGAAACGGAACATTTGGAACTAAAGCTGTCACAGGCCTGTCTGTCAGTTTAGCTACTCTGTGGTTTAGCTTGCTACATATCAGTAATCTGTGGATATATATCGCGAATCGCGATACCTGTCCTTGTTTGTCCCCAAAACATTTTTTGTCTACTCACCACGGGTGGTCTCGACACTTACACGACTCCTAGACAAAAAATTTCTATGGAGCGATACTTACTGTTTATTGTTATGTTAAGGGGACAAACCAGGCATTCTTTTCAATAGCGTAAATACCTACATTATGACGTTGACACCAAGGTTTTTAAGAGTGGTACGTGGTTTGTACATACTCAGACTATTCTTTTTTCCTTAGTCTGAGGGTTTGTATTATTATAAGTTAGCGGCCCGCTCTCAGCTCAATTTTATGTTTCCGGACGTGTTTTCAAATGCAGGCAATACTGTAAGAAAAACGTCAATCAATCACACTGAGGCCGCCTTCCGAATTGGCCAATATCGCTCACAGCACTCAAATCGTCTCACATGCGTTCCATAATGGATATCACGATTATGACAGCTGAGAGCTGTCAACAATTCGGAACACTCGTTAGCGCGCTCACAGTGCTTACTCGGTGTCAAAAAGATATTACAGCAGTATTTCTTCATAAAAACACCACACGTTTCTTCCTTTTCTTTGTTTAGGTGGCGACTGTCAGCCAGAAGCACAATTTCGAAAATGCCACGTTATTAAAAAGATATGGTGCAACTCAAAACAAAACACACACTGATACATCCTCATCCTCACACACACACACACTGTCATTTTTGACAGCGCTCACGGTGATATTTGTACGAGGCATGGTCGGCGTTATCGCAAGATGGCGCATGCCATGACGTCATCTATGACGATTCACGGGACATCGTTATCGCACTCACGCCAATTCGGTACGGGTTTTAGCACGCTCAAATCGATTACATCGATTATGTCCTCAATTCGGAACGCGCCCTAAGTCACTGACTTTATTTTACTGTCAAACACAGCTGTCAAGTACAGAGTGGTGATGTGTTTTAGATTTGCCGATTCAATTTCTTTAACAAATAAAAACCTCGTGATAAACGATAATTCCTGAAATAATCAGGAAACCAAATAAATCGTTGGAAGCTGCTTATACATTCTCAGGTACGTGATATTATTATTTTTTATGCTTTAACATATCTCGGGACCATGGGGTCCCGGTCATTTGAAAGGCGTACGAGGGGCCGAAGCCAACTCGCAGAAGCCCGTTGAACGTTTTTAATGAAATGAGGCACCAACCGACGATTATCCCTGTTGGCACTATGCAAGTGCACCCAAGGACAACCCCCGGTTGGTGTAGGACTATTGCAGGATATGGAAAATATAAAGTTGGACTATGGGTTTGGGTGGCTAAAGTGGACTGGTTACCAAGAACTATGGAAGAACTATGACCCCTGCCTGATCAATGTTTTATATATACACGAATAAATGGCAGGGGGCGACTTGCACACTCAATAGTGGGCCCCCGGAAACGGTCGCTAGCACATAGTGACGTAGTGCCAAGGGGGCAACATCTCCTGAGGTGCTTATGAGGAGTGGAGAGGTATTCCACGGCTATCAGGACAATCCCGGAAGTACGGTCAAGATCCCTACCAACATCTTACTGGAATACTTCCTTCCTCCGAGCACATTTGCTCTTGCGAATCTCCACTCAAGCCGGCCAATAAAGGCTAGAATGAGGTGGGAGCTCTGTTCCTCGTCATTGTTCACTCCAGCCGGCCAATAAAGGCAAGTCAGAGGTGAGGAACAAACTTCTCCCGGGAGATAGGGTCCGTGGGGTCGCTACTGCCCAACAGCTCGCCACATGCTGCCCTGCGGTAATATTATTATTATTATTATTCTTCAAAAATACAGCCACATAAAATAAAGCCAAGTTCTACTTTGTTTACTTTGAATTCGTTTCACACTATTATTTTAATTTCAGAGAGATGACGAAGTTACTGGAGTGGATATCAGTGCTCTCAGCATTCTTCGCAGTGTGGTATTCCTTAATCGGAGGTTACGTCAAGCACCCATTGATAGAGAAAAACATGACTTTGGTACTTGTGTCTCCTATAGTCTTTGTGCTGCTTTTTGGTTTGTATGCGGTGACTGTGATACTGTACCGAGTCTTTACGTTCAACAACTGCGAGGAAGCAGCCAAGGAGTTACAGGAAGAAATAAAAGAGGCTAGACAAGACTTGCAAGACAGGGGACTAAAATGGTGAATTATTTCATTCCATTATGTATAATTATATCTAGGTAGGTATAGCATTTTTATGAGTAAATACATTTTGTTTATTTTAATGTGTGTTCTTATTTAAATTACTGTTTGGTTTACTATGGATGCACTTACACAGTTACACCCACACAGTTAATGTCAATTTGATGGTATCATTCTGCACTTCCAACAAGACAAGGGAACATTAATTTGTGTTTATAGATGAGCTGCGGACTAAGAAATTGACATTCATGTTTGTCAAGTCTAATACCGTCATCACATTCCTGTCCTTGTCCCATGTTACTTGGGGTTAATGCAACACATTTTTCCATTGTCCCCTGTCAACTGTCACGCTATTGTCAAACTCCCTTCTCTTTCATATTCTTGTTATTCATAATACAGTTAACACAAACTCAGTAGTGGATATGAACATTCACATGAACTGAATTTTCTTGCCTTCTTCAGGAAACACATGTTATACAGGATGGCTGGGACATAGATGCGCAACCCATTATTACCTATAGATTCAGTAGATGATTCTGAATCACCAATGAAATAATTAAACTTCTCGTTAGTTATTTAAAAAAAAATATGTTCCATACAATTTTGACTTTGTAGTTACTGCATTTTTCTATGAAACAGGTGTTTTTTTTTATAACTGACAATCAATTTTTACTCTAGAATCATTTGCTGAATTTGTGGTTACAGTTTGTGCGTTAATGTCCTTGTCAGGTATTCAGGTTTTCTTAAATAGCTTGCAGGAAATGAAAAAGCAATTCAATACTTTAAAGGGTATCTTTATTAAGCTAATTAATTAAAATTATTTGCATACAATATTTACAATTTTGATTTAATTCTACAGTAATATCTGACTGAAAATGTTAACGCAGAAGAACATATTTTTATTATTAGGTCTAATAATTTTATTATTAAGTCAACACAGACTGAAAATAAATAACAATATGCATTCTTGTTTTTAATTTTATTCGTTATTTAAACACTTAAATATAAATTGATAAAATACTGATGTAACAGTTAAAAAAAAAAACAATAATATTTGGTAAACAATTGGGTCTTAATTCTTACCTATATTTTAAAGCTGTCATTCTTAATAATTATGTATGCAAAATATACAACCAGCAAAATATCACATACCTTCATTATTTTTATAATTTAACTTTTAGTCTATTGTAGACGGTGCAAAGAAAAGAATATCGTGCTCCTTTAAAGAATATCTTGCTCCTTTAAAGAATATCTTGCTCCTTTAAAGAAATCATAATTAATATCTTTGAAATAACTTTTGTTTTACAATTTGACTTAATATTTTGAATTTCTTAGTAAAAAGTCAGCCAAAATCACAGCACTTACATTTTATTGTGTAAAATTTTAAATGGTGCAGTAATATTCATTCAAAGTTTAACTAATACATTATTATATGGCACACTTCTATTTTATAATAATTGTAAGCAAGATGTGACTCAAATATTATTTTAATTATATGGACGCGGCTCAATATTCTAACAATATTAATGGTTTTTAAACAATTTCTCAGAAAGGGATAGGAAATAGGAATAGTTTTATAATTACAGAACTAAAAGTCTTGTATTTTGGCCGAAGCTTTTATAAATAAGTAATAATAATATTGGAGGTAAGTATTAATAATAATCGTGAAGGGTTTTGGGAATTCTTATGATATTTTCTAATTTATATTCTACAAGATGTTCCCCTAACTTCATAGCCATTTTATTATTAATTAATAATTATATATTTCATTTTTAATGATTTTTCTACCTACATAAGAATTATACTTAAAGTAAGTAACATATTAGCAACATTAAAAATCATGATCTAAGCGTGTTATTTAATGCATAATTTATTTATAATAATTATAAATATTATATTTTGTTGGACAAAATATCAATCCTCTTGAGAGACAAGTTAAGAATAAATCATGTCTGTGGATGATTCGCACAGGGATAGTCGCCCATTTTAATGAACTAAATAAATAATTATTCTACAATAGTTCCCTTGTTCTGATCCCGCACATACGTGAGCTACCCCATACTTATAACAATACTAACTATTATAATTACCTACCTACTGAATGTGTGACTCTAACGATAGTGAAAACATCTCAATTCCTTTTTATTTTTACAATAGATTTCGTTCATATTACGGTTGTCGCAATTATTAAGTTATCAGCGTTAAAACAAAAACTGCGATGTAAATCGTATCATTTGTTCCGGAGTAACTATAATGCTTTTTTGCGTAGGCAGTTAAAAAAGCTTACATTCTCAGTTACGTGTAACGGAAAGTACATTATTATCTAATGTAGCATAATAAGCCTGTAATCTTTCCACTGCTAGGGCACACACAGGTCTTCTCTTTTTGAGAGGGAGTGGGCTGTAATCTACCACGCGGGCCCAGTGCGGGTTGGTAGATATCACATGTCTTTGATTATTAGGTTCTAGGACAAGTGTTTCCTTACTATGTTTGTTTTCCTTCACCGCTTTGAGAGCAGTGGTGATGAAATTATTTTCATAAAGTAAAGCACCTGTCTGGGTTCAAACTCACGACCTACAAACTCGTGTTACCACCGGACCACCACGGCCCACTGGGCTGCTCTAATGTAGCCTGTAGGAGGAGCAATTCTTCAATAAAACTGGGAAAATTTCCTCTACAAAATGTAGGTACATAATGAGAATATCAATAAGTATCAAATCGAGCGTAAATAAAAAAACACTCGATTATCTTCGTTAAATTAAATCGACCCGAGGATATTATTAAATTATCTCTTTGGATCATTTCGCGTTCATTTGAGTACCTACCTGAAGTATAGTTGACCTCGTAATTTCTACACCCTTTGCCAACAATTTAAATTACTTAATTGAAACTTCAGTAATGGTGAAATTATTGAACTGTCACATAGATAAATAGACCTTGTCGTTTTATGATCTATAAGTGACATTACACCTTAGGGTGGTAAAGCAATTTATAGGTCGAATATACCTAGGCATGTTGTACCTACTACGTACTTAAAGGGTTTTGATAATATTATGATGGCGATGTTGATCAAGCAGGGGGTCTACTTTCGAAGTCCGTCAACGAAGATACGGGCCCGTCCGAAAGCAGGTAGTTGATCCATCAAAGTAAGTGACACATTATTTCACATAATTTTTTTTGGACGGGGAATAACACAAGAATTAGGGACAACTGTCAAAAATCATGTTGACATTCTTTCTTAGTTCGGGCCTCGAACGAATCTCATCCATAATAGCCCGTAACTTCGGCAAAAACTACAGATTTCTTGTTAAACGACTAGACCCCATGCTACGAACTACTTAACAAGTACCTAATTGTTTTAAGTTTTTTACCAAGAGCCTGAAAATCATCAATCGGAACATCCTTTCAAATCTAGCTATAATATTTTTTCGTTAGGTAATAAATCAAAAGAATCACCACTATTTTGTTAATTGAACTTGGCGCTGCACTACCGTGCTTCTTCCAACAATAAATAGTAAATTCCGCAAAAGTATTTAGGCAAAGACATTAAATTATTATTAAATCTCTTTGTATTTAGGTAACTCTCATCAATAAATTATCTTTGATAGATCTACGGGGTAAGCTAACGCAGGGTAAAGTTGAGCTCAATAATTAATAGGTATAATATAACGACTGTAATACCCTATAAACGAAGTCCACACCATGGATTTGTATTCGTAATTAGTTGCGGGAATTTATATTTTTATTGTCTAGGTTATATTAGCTAGGTTTTAAAACTTGCTTGAGAAGCAAGGCAATCGGGGTATAACTTTCTCGTATGTACTCGTAAGTCGGACACACAAAAAGCCAACAAAAAGCTCTCAGTCATGCAGATTTTATTTCAAGGCATTCTACTCTTTGGGCTCCAGGAATAATGTTCGTTTTTCAAATGTAGGTATTCATTTAAATATGGTGTTTCCAGCTAACTAATTGTCGTGTAGTGTGCCGTATACATAATAATGGCGCGAACTAATCGGCCCCATCGATGCCCCTAATAATATCGTACCTAGTGTGAATATGAAGTGCCGTATTCTTTTCTAATATTTTTGAGTGCATTCAGGTTTTATTGAGGGCACTCCTGTATGCTACTGCAGCAGCTTTATAATTTTACAAACGGAAAGCGTTATTATAAATACAAGCCTACATAAGCAAATGAAAGCCTACATAATTACCTAAATTTCATTTAGGTACTTAAGTGACAGAGGTTTCTATTTATTTCTACATATTAATAGATAAAATATTTGTTTGCAGTTAAGTTTAGCTACAAAGTAAGTGATCTCATAAGCCCTTTGATTCCGCTAAGATGAGCACAGAACAATTAAAGTGACAATGTAGGCTGTAGCCAATCCACAACATTGCTACGTTGTTTTTAATAGGCGTATAGACAATAAAGTCTTGCAAAGGCACTGGTAGTCTCCATTAGAAACACAAAGGTTGAAATACTTAATGCTGAAACTGTTTGGTTGGGAGATGAAACATTCAAGAGGAGTTGTTATCAAGACTTATTATAGGTACTTTAAGTGTTATATTGATATCATCAATCATGTTAATCGAATATCGTCATATTGTTATATATTTTTATACTGAAAAAGTTTTTCAATATAAATCGTCCACTCCATACATTAATCATGAGAACTACTTTTCATGCCCTTACAGGCCGTTTTATCTATCAGTCAGATAAAAACTGAGACGCATTTTTATTCCCTTGTTACTTTATGTAAAATGATCGAAAAAAAATCTGTTTGAACAAGATGAGGAGGTTCTCATTCGGGACGTGTCGCTCCCTTTTTACAAAGTATACCTACAAGCTTTAGCTTTGTCTTTGTGCGGTTTATTTTTTAACGTGTAAGGGTCATCTGTAAGTAACACTATTAGGGCTGCAAGTACCTATCTTACGCTTAGTAAATTTTTCTAAGTTTACCGCTCTATTTTTCCCGACTGCGCGACATCAAAACAAGGTTATGTTTTTCACGCGTATCTTTGTATGTGGAATTTAACCATATTTCAGCCACTCAAGGCCCCTAATCTGCCTTGTGGTGCGTCATTAAAAGCGTTTTCCTAAGTGGAGTCACTTTCGTCACTTTGCGTGACGTGCCCCAGACATGTCAATGTTTCCCAACGAAGCTTTCTATTGTACTTATAGCGTGAGGCAAAGTAAAGTGAATAGGTAAATTTAAAGCACTGTTACTTAGCATGCTAGTCTGCATTAAACAGGGCACAGTTTCCCCTCGTACAACTTGCTCGGAGTACCTACAACTTGCTCGGAGTACCTACAACTTGCTCGGAGTACAGCACTAATTCAATTCCTAAGTCGGAGAACTCCTCAACTATTCACGAATACAAAATAATGTAACTTCTCTTCGTTTTACTAGATATAATATTGCAGTATTTTATTATACTAAATAGCTGGGGTGCGATTCTGTAGATATTCTACATATGGCAGAGAAACTCTCGAGTGCCTCTCATAATTTTAATAAGAAATCTATTTTAAACGCATTTGACTTCCGAAATAAGCCAGAAATGGGAAAAATTCAGAAGTCTTAGTGTAAAAATTTAATTTTAATTCATAATAAACTCTAAGCGTGTTATAAGATTTGCCTCGAGTCTCTCAAGGCACTTTGCTATAAATATCTTACCTGAAGTTTGCTTGAAAGCATTTCTTATTAAAATTGCTGAAAGTGAAAGTAGTTTCTTCAAAGAGCTTTCCACTATTTCATCCAGCCAGTTATTTCTCGAATAGAGTAACCAGCGAATCCTAGGAGTATTCAAATAATTTACAGAATCGGACGCCCGATGATATGAGATTTAAAGCTACAATTTCGAAATGTGTCTAGCTAAGTGAAATATTTTAAGACGTGAAGAAATACGCATGCGGAGGTACGGTATGCGTGGTCGACTAAAACGTACTGAGATTTTTATTAAAGTACTGCCTATTATTACTGATTAATGGACTTACAATTTACATATGGACCGGGGGAAATAAGTATTTTATCTGTAATGTGACACGACCTAGCTTCTTTCGTATATAAATCGACTACAGTACAGTGGCACCATTATTGTAAGTTGTTCATGGTCTGAAGATGAGTAGAATACAAATGAGGTTTTAATAAGGGTTTTCTATAGTTTGAACTTTCTTTCCTACCAAAAAAAAGTGCCTTTTTGTCTAATTGTCTATGACTTAAGGGTCCTACTTTTACATTTCACATTCAACATCTAAATTAAGAAAAACAAAAGACAACACGACGCTACTCGGTTACATAAAATTGGTCCGAATTTATTCATTTTGTTATAAACGGAAACAATAATTATAATAATAATACGAAGAGCGTAGGTACTCTGAATATGAAAAATCATAGTTCTAGAGAAATAAGGTCCCGCAAGTATTACAACAGGACATTCTTAAGGTCGAAGATCGAAGTACATCGAATGTGAGTTTTGGCTTTCAATACAAACTAAAACCCTCCAACTGTAGTGTTGCCAGGTAAATAATTTCCTCAATTTCAAATGATTCTCAATTGGTTATGGTCTACGCGGTCCGTGTTTCATACGAATCGTGCGACGGCGACTGCTAGAAGGGATATTCCAGCTTTAAATTCGATGGAGGGGCCCTGGTGTGGTGCTGAGGAGTTGCCTGCGAGGATGAGGGCCCGGAGACGCTGCCTCTCCCGGTACCGGATGTCCTCGCCAGGGGGGTCGAGGCACTCGAACTCGCAGCATCGAGAGCCCACGCGGAAGTTTTTGCAGAACTGTGGAATTATGATAAACAAATTTTCAACATGCAATGTTACCAATATTTTATAATAACAATATAAGTAGTATAAATAAAAGAGTGTGCATGGAGTTTCAGACCCGTTCTTTTCCATAGAAACCTACAAAGCTTTGGAATGGGCTTCCTCTTGATATCAAGACGGCCACAAGTCGGTATAATTGCAGAGATATTTTCAAAACAAATAACGTCTCAACCTCTCCCTCCCTTGAATTTTATAGTAAACAGTGGGTTATGTGTTGCTGCAGTGGGCTATTTATATATTCAGTAGTTTCAATAGTTTTTTTTTATAATTATTCCTCTTCTAAAGCATCTACCATCTAATCTCTTCACCACCCTTGGTTGACTGGTAGAGAATGCCTAAGGCATTGTGTCCGCCTTTGTCCCTTTTTGTGCGAAAAGTTAAATAAAGTAAATAAATAGGCAACGAGCTTCATCTTTCTGACTGACCTTCTCCTTTGACAATTCAAAAGTGCCTATAAATGGTTTTATTGCAAAATCCACTCAAAGCCTTTATTTAGTCTTAAATAAAGGCTTTGAGTTTGACTTTGAATGTGTCATAGTCATATTATTTTATACATATAAAAAAGTCAAGTTTATCGTCGATCCCGTGACCAGAGGCCCACTTATGAAATATATAAAATATGTAATAACTAGGTGCCGTATGCCGTGACAGTTGTCAATTAAAATTTGCCCACATAACAGAACTTTGTTCCACATAATGACTCATAGCTAGTTGTTATTCGAACCAACAATGGGGGTTTGTTATGAACAGGATACGCAATAACCATGGCATGCACAGCTACTAATAGAGAAGTTAGACTTAAGAACGAAGTTATGACAAGCAAGCGAGCACTTTGGTCAAGCTCTCTGTCTATCTTAGCACCTACCTATTTCACCAAAGAAACCTGAACGCAATCGGCACATCTGTTAGTCTCAATATTCAACAATAATAATGACAGTGACAGCTCTTGAACGCGGTTCAAATGGGCTGATTCTGTTTCATTGGTGAAATTCGCCCTTAATCACCAATGCCGATGACTCGTGGAGCAGACGAGTCCTGGAGTGGAGACCGCATATTGGCAAGCGTAGTGTGGGACGCCTCCCAAGTGGACAGACGGACCTAAAAAAGGTGGCTGGGACAGACTGAATGCGGAAGGCGGAGGACAGGGTGTTGTATTGTGGCGCAGCCTGGGAGAGGCCTATGTCCAGCAGTGGACTGCAATAGGCTGAGTTGATTGAGTTAAATATGTGGCGTTGAGCCATGACTTGCTGCGCCCGACAGAGTCCACAATGGCCATGTGTTTGTAAAACCTACCACCCAAGTTCATATTGTGGAATGCAATTAATAAGTTGAGGACTACCTTCACAGGCAACTCCCTCAACTGCCGTGCCCGAAAATCTACGTGGTACAGTCAGCAATGAAAATCGATTATCACTTAAAATTATTAAGAACAAACTTGAAAAATCGAAACCTAGATGTTTCAATTAAGAAAATGCTCTTAGCTGTAGCCTGAAATACTGAAAAGCATTTCATCGAATTATTTTCTGTCTATTTAATTGATTCTATAAGTGACAGTGTAAGACTTTCATTGCTGACGCTGACCTTTGCACCAGCACCTTATATGCGTGCCTAACACACTTTCAATTACAACCCGAGAGTTTTTGAAGGATATTGCTAATCTATTGCTTCATAGGTTAGGAAAATTCGTCTGCTCAACAATGTAAAGTAACGCAATGAACGCGGGTGAACTGTCAAAACGAAACCCATTGCGATCAATTTTCATTTTATGTTTGTAACGCAATCACCGCCCAGATTATCAAGTAATGTGATTATGATTAGGTTAAAGTAGTACAGTCAACAAAAGAGATAAGTATGCAGGATCCTCGGATATAATTGAAGTTTACTAAGAAACCAATGGATGTTCTCGAATAAAATTTTATTTTATTAATAGAAAACAAACAGCTCATTTATCAAATTAAATTTCAGTCGACAACATCCATCGGTTTCTTACTAAACTTCAACTATATCCTACGATCCTGCATACCTATCTCTTTTGTTGACTGTACCTAGTCATATACTCACATAAGGCGGATCACAGTAAATAGCCTTGCACCACATGGGCTCCGAGTGGTAGCAGACGCACAGCGAGCAGACTCCTGGGCCGGGCACGTACAGCAGCCCGTGGGAAACTGACTTTCCTTCCCAGTCGATGCATTCTTCTTCTACGCATGCTGGGGACAAATATTGAGAGTTAGGCAGAAATATGACATATATGACAGAAAGTTAACGGAAGGATGACACATGTCACACATGTCATGTCTGCAGTAATAGACATGAGAATCCTCCAATGATGATTCCGTTCATGATGATTTTTTATGAACACCATTGGAGGATACGTTTATTTAATGTAAATCCTCTAGAACCAAAAATTTGAAGACACTATTGTGACATCCACCAACCCGCACTAGGCCGTGGGAGGTGGATTACGGCCCACTCCCTCTCACCGAGAAGAGGCCTGAATCCCAGCAGTGAATATTATAGGCTGATTTTGCTTATGCTATGCCTCTTGGATATTCCATCTTGAGTCAAAGGGAACTGAAGATTTTTATAAGTATGGAGCCTGGCATACGTCACGCCATTTTGTTTTTATTTCAAAATGGCGGCCAAGCATAAAACCTATATAAATTCAAAATGTCAGATAAGTAGTGACGCTTCAAAGTTTAGAGCCTTTTGTGAGCAAGTTGTGTGGTTGGTTCTGATACAGTAGTAAGTAGAGTAGTAGATTTGATTCAAGAAGTAGGTACCTACTGTTAAAAGAATCATTATTAGTATCTAGTCTAATAAAAACAAACTAGTTAAAGACAATGGTAATAAACTGCTAGCTAAAAAAAACTAACTACCCAATGGTAAGAGCATTGGAGAGCATTAGCGTCTGTAAAATGAATCCGACTGCAAATCGGATTGATCAAACCATTAGAGTGAATAATCCAATCGAGGGAAGGTGGTAAACGCTAGTAGTCTTCAGTGGAAATGGTTTTCTTTATGCTTCGCACTTGTTTTTATTTCCTCTTTAGAGAAAAGCCCGCTTTTTCCTCTGTAAAGTTAATTTTATGTAGTATATTCTACTGCAGAAGTATTAGAAATCGCACGTGAACTCCCTTATTAAAATAAGTCCATAAATAAATTAATAAATTATGTTTGCTGCGACGCGTAGCTAACGCGTAGAGTGCTACGCCGCTACGTTGACTTAACCGATTCATTATTTTTAAAACATGCGTCCTTTGAGCGCACAATACCTACACAATCTTTTTTTTGGAAAGCAGCATCTTAGATAACTGAATGTGTATTGTTTTGTTTATCTAATACCCAGACAAGGATATTTTGGCGAATCGCGAACGCTGCCAACTTGTGGTTTTTAAAAATTCGCACAAATGTGTTTTTAATTTTTCCCTGTCAACGTCAGTCGAGCGCCGTCTGTTGGGACACGTCAACTCAAAGCTGCAATGGCTCTTTCTTCAAATGACCCTTCCAGACATGGCCCTGCATGGTTAGACTCGCATAAAATCCTAATAATATAATGTTTGACCTTTGGGTTCAGCTTCCAGTCTAACCGGCTGCAGCTGAATACCAATATTTTACATGAAGCGACAGCCTATCGGACCTCCACAACCCAGTTACTGGGTAATACGATACCCCTTGGTTATTATAGACTGGTGGTCAGACTTTCGGGCTTTTGACGACCCGTAACGATTGTCAAAGATTCACTAATGGCAGCTGGGACCTATGGCTGAAGGTGCTTTCTCAGGCACGATGGGTCTTGGTATGAACAGATGGCCACTCATCCACGGATCAAGAGCGGACCTGATCGATCGACCCGTGCGGTTGTTTTCTTAGTCACAAACCCCACTACCTACCGGTCATGTAAATTAATACTGAAAACAAAAGCAGTTCAAACTTGACAAAGCGTAGTGTATGTCGGTCTAATGATCCTAACGTTAACCGTCTGAAGAAGTCTAGCCATAACATTTTCTATTTATACACCATAGTCACCATAGTCGCGTGCACGAGACAAATCAAAGGCTACATATTTCATTGATATCGATCAAACAGCGCAGTAATAAACAAGTTATGTTACAAGTCACGATTTTAATGCATTTACATTGACATTGATTCGACACAAACATTCTGTAAATTAACCTTCACGTGCTAGAACTAGGTTATTGCTAATGTGTATTTGATTTAAAACAATAAAACGGCAAGTTTTTATCGACCGAGATACGACTCTAGTAGGTACGGTAAACGACATTGACATAAAATACGGTGAAAACAAGATTCGCGTAGGAGACACTTGCAAAAACAAAGGGGTTGGCTGATGCATTGCTCTTGAAGGCAAGGCTGATATGATCTATTATTTTACCCTCGTAGCCTTCAGATGGGAAGTATAGCAATGGTGCTTGGTAACAGGAATAGGTGAAGTGGTGGATACTGTGAGGGCTCTAGAAGAGAGCTCTTCTATGAAATTTTATTACACTCCGATATTATTTCTTTAAATATATTGAAGAAGGACTTTACAAATTCATCTTATGTCTAGCACTGCTTCTACTAAACAAAAATACCCTAAAGGTTTTAGTCAATTTTAAATGGTTTTTATCTCTAAATTTACATTTTCTAGTTATATTTTAAAACCGAAAACTTATTTATAAATTGTTGATTGTTTTTAGATTTTTTTTCTATAAAATAAAAACTTTTTGGAATTAAGCTTTTAGTTCTAGTTTTTCTAACAAAAGGGATTCTTTTCTTCACTCGCGCTTTTCTTATATTGTTTGTAGCACATTGTAAATGAGCTTTATATTTTACCTTACGCTTGTTTAAATGATACATAACAAAATCACTACAATTAGAGTTAGCAACCTCATCTGTAAGAAAGTTAAATGAGTTTATAAATTGCACATAATTGTTCATCACCTCTATATCTTCATCCCTGACTGCACATAACTTCATATCATCCTCAACTAACTCTATTTCATCATGTACGTTATTGTTGACATCTGAGTCTACGACGATATTATGAGCATTCTCCTTTATTTCCGTTAACTCGAAATGTCCATTCTCCTTTGTCTCGGAATCATCAATCGAAAAATCATCCCCATTAATTTATTCCAAAAAATAACTAATAATAATTATTAATATAATTAATTTTCCATTAATTTGATGCTACTGTTTACCTGGACAATCAAATTCGCGAAAAGCTCTCCTACAAAGTTGCGTAGTATTCATTAGATATTTAGTGCGCGCGTCGGAGAGGTCGCGCCGCCAAATTGGTTGCGCAAAAAAACGGACACCAGGACTCTCTATAGAGCTGTATACATTTTGTTGGTAGCGGCGACTGGTTGCGCCGCCATGGTGTCCCGGTGAAATATAGCCCTTAGAATAAGAACTACCCAAACAAGAGATGTCTTGTTATCCAGTAAAGTGGTTGTGGAGGTAAGATATAATTTTAGTCGCTCTATGTAAAATAATGGTATTCAGCTTCATTTGGTTAGACTGGAAGCCGGCCCCAACTTAATTAGGAAAATTTTAGGCAGATGATGATTTACTTTAGATCGTAGGTTCTCAACGTGGGCGATAGCGCCCCCTCGTGAGCGTTTGAGACTCTCAGGGAGGCAGTAGACCCAGAAAAAAATATATAAGTATCCTATGTTACGACTTTATATATTACACGTTTAAAATCCATACTAATATTGTAAATACGAAAGTGTGTCTGTCTGTCACGCTAACCGCTGAACCGACTTAGATGAAATTTGGTATTTACCTCTATACCAAATTTCATCTAAATCGGTTCAGCGGTTTAAGCGTGAAGAGCGGTAGAGATAGTTTGAGTCCCGGAAAAGGACATAGGATAGTTTTTGTCCCGGTATTCTCACGGGATTGAGACTTATGCGGGTGAAACCGCGGGGCGCTAGTAATAATATACGTGGCAATAGGTAGGTGTTTCAAATTCCCGACAGACGGCAAGAAAAAAAAAACAGGGTGGCTCTAGAAAAGGTGGGAAAATAAGGTTGAGAACCTATGATTTAGATATAAGCCCAAACATTCCTTCATAACGCAGATTCTATCAACGAGGACTAATTGATTCAACAGCTTTGAATTCCCATAATAATTACGGTAAATGAAAGGAAATGGCGAGAATAGTAAATTAGCAGTGGGACCTTACCAAGCAGCTATAGTCGGACTTTTAATTAGCTGCAGTAAAATGACAGCTTATGTGTAACTCAAAAGACTAAAATTGGCGTCTTTTTGTTTATTCGCGGCCACCAACCAAATCTTGTTTTTCTAGTACAGAATAGTGTAACAAACGAAACTTATTTGACATGCATATCTCTAAACGCAGTCCGAAATGATTTTTTAAGAAGTGTCATTTTACTGCAGCTAATTAAAAATCAAAAAGTACTCTGTGGTCGGATTATAGATGACACGCTATTCTGAAACGCTATAATTAATGAATGGACTTTGCCAAAGGCGAGTACTTACCTAAATTATCGCGGAAGACCATTCCTGCTTATTCGCGACGTCATTTGGGTGCTACGTTGATATTGTTTGTGCCAAATATTTTATATAAATAACTATCAAAATCACCAATTTGTTTAGCTCAGGACGAGTCTTCATTTCGGTATTATCATAATTTATGATAGGTATATATCATAAAGAAACGAAAGACAACACTAGAATAGAGTTTATAAGTATAGAAGAAACGCAGTCAGTATTCTTAAAAAAGTGGACATTTTGTCGTCGACGTTTATTATCTTTTGCATAAAGATCATTAAAGCTCTACTTATACGTTATTAAAATTAAATGCTTCGCCATTCCCCTCGAAGGTCTTTCCTGAACCCGTTATAATAAGCGAGAAAGGACCCAAGATAAACAAAATATGTAGAACAGAGGTCCAAAAAACAGCAAACCCTAATTTAATTAAGGTCAGGACCTACTCGTCGGACCTCAACAAATAAAACCAGATTATCAAAATAATAATTCCTACGCAAAAGTCGATGTTATTTACATAGGTAAATTATGTAACCTATAAGCTCAGTTACAGCTTGGGGCAAAGGGCAACCCTTCAATAAAACAAATAAAAACTTTTTACTTGGCATAAGTTCTAATAACTTTGACTGATGGAACGAAAGAAAAAAGTCAGTTGTCAATTTTCCCGCGCACTCTTTATGGATTCATTTTGTTTCTCTTTGGCAACAGTCAGCTTGCTGGTGCACCTTTCTTGTAGCAAAATACAAATAATAATGACAATTATTAATTTCCAGAAATACCTCTCAAGCTCAGAGCTGATATTATAAAATAGGTATTTAATACATTATTAAATCCATCAGGCCGGCTATTTCTGTTAGCCTAACCGAAGCTAACTGGAGCTATTACTGGAAGGTCTGTCTGGAGCTTGCCACTGCCAGACGTTTGTTTTTTATTTGTGAGATAAACAGATGACGAGCCAATTTTTATTTGGTGCTCCAGCTTTCTTAAAATTGGCTTTTTCACAGGATATTACCGAGACGACCTAGACCATATGAGTAGGATTCGTCTGCAAAATAAAGAAAAACAAAAACTAATGTCAGATTTCGCTGCGGCAAAAGAAAACGGGGAAATCGTTAAAACACAAACGTTTGCCGTATTACTGTATTGCACATAACCATAAAGTCTCTTTTTATAGTGGGAATTATAGCTCGAAATAAAGTTAGCGACGCCGAGGCAAACGCACTCAGCTATAGGTACGTCCCAGCACACCATTTAAATGAAATGGGTTGTTCTGTAGATAAACAGTGCTTACAAGAAGGTATAAAACACATTCACATTCGGTGGTACTAGCTTAAATAGACTTGAGCACTTGAGATTGTTTGAAAATGGAAAGCGATTCTATAAATCTTGCTACATATTAGTAATCTGTGCTATAAATCTCAAAATTTTAATTATGAAGTTGAATAAAATTGTATTTCAAATCTCCGCGGGAGGTTGTTGGAAGTTCTCGGAAGCGTGTATGCCAGAAAAGAAATATAACTAAATAAGGTTGGAGTACCTTGGGGTATTGTTGACTGCCTGTATCAAAGAAGGTTCCATTAAAAATGTTTGTGATAACTAGACTGTGACATAGAGCTTGCATAGTGCGCACTCACCGTCAGAATATAAAGTGTTATATCTCAGAACAATAACTAAATCATGCTTTAGTTATTGTTCTAAATGTTATATGCTCTGTGTCAGAATAGTCGTTTCCTTTCCCTGTGTGTACATTGCGTTTGTTTTTCGCGCTCTAATTTACTGCGTTTATTTTCATCATGGCTTCTCGAAAAATATAAAAATAATTTAATTTATAATGCTTGCGGTGGGAGGTTATTATTGTCAGTCGCACGCGTAATATTCAATTTATATTAGTTACTAGCTGCGCGCCGCGGTTTCACCCACATCCATCCCGTGCGAATATCGGGATAAAAAGTACTTAGCCTATATGTTAATCCAGGGTGTCAGCTACCTTCATACAAAACTTCATCAAAATTGGTCTAGCCGTTTGAGCGTTATGGAGTAACAAACATATAAATCAGTATCATAATATCAGTGTGCCAGCCCAGCGTGGCTACGATCTATAGTACCTAAACAATATTTCGAGCGTAATTTTGTAAAACAGTAATGTGTTTATCCCAACACCTGCTTTTTTTCGTTCGACCGCGTTTTTGCATGAATAGAATTATGATAAATTTTAAGCACTTACGACAATAAATGTCATAATAATATAATCTGTATACTTACCTAAATAATAATATAATCTGTATACCTAAATAATATTTTTTTTAGTTACCTAACTGTACGAGTAGGACGTCTGTCATAAGTTTGTACAGTATTTAAAAGCTGGCATACCTACAAACTTTTTGCTAAACAGCCTTAATGATAGTGTTTATCGTGTTTTTCAGTAACAGCCCGGAGTCTGGATTTGTGCCCAGTTGTGGCATTAAGTTCACCCACTATTGCATAGGACTTAACCATAACTGGCGAAACGGGGTGTAATCTAAGCCTCTGGCTTACAGTTCGATTTTATGATATTTGTTACAGCTAGCTACACCAAATTGTAAATTAAAATAACAAGAGGAACTTTTAGAAGGTACGTCTAGTTTTGTATGATTAATTAAAGACCCAGTTATTACTCCATTTTACAAAATAGAGGACGGACATGATAAAACGGATGATATACCTGCCATGACAAATGAGGATACTGTTAAGGATACTCGACTCTAAGGTTAAGAAAATCTCTATAAGAAAGTCCCTCATCCCAGTATATTTTGGAGATCCCGCATTGCAGTGGCAAAGCTCAAGAAATATGTTCACTCTTCGTTTTAGGATTTAGAAATTATATTTTAAATTCATGTGTGCATTTCCAGATTTAAGTGCACTTTTCGGCGGATTGCAGTCTGCAATTAGGGTCAAGTTGCACTGCGACTGAAAGTCTAGTGTCGCATTTGTTTGTGTCATCCAAGAGTACACGTAGGTATTCACAACAAGTAATTTATGTTATAAAAGCAAGTAAAAACATTGCATTCGAGTCGCAGTGTGTCTTGACTTTAAAACTGTCAAGTTCTTATCTTGACACGTTTTTCAAAAGCATGTGTCAAGGTATATGCAGGAGTTAGTAGCTCAAAGTAAGGAAACAACTAACAAACAATGAACGTGGACTCAAGTTTTCACAAAGGACAAGGCTTGTGTTTAAAGCGAGCATGCAAAGTACATTCTGAAACTAAGGTTCATCATGAAGACTCTTCAAAGGTACGAAAAACCTTTGACAACCAAAATATACATTGTTATGATAATAAATAAAAAAAATAATAGAATATATTTATTTGCAAAGAATTTATATAGTACTAGCTGTATGAAAAATAGATAGTGGCCGATTCTCAGACCTACTGAATATGCATTGAAATTTCATAAAAATCGGTCAAGCCGTTTCGAAGGAGTATGGTAACTAACATTGTGACACGAGAATTTTATATATTAGAAGATTACAAATCGGATGTTACAATCAATCTTAGAGCGGGTTGGTAGATGTTACACGTCTTCGAATATTTGGTTCTAGGACATGCCGGTTTCATAACGATGTTTTCCTTCATCGTTTTGAGAGCAGGTGGTGATGAAATAATTGACACAAAGTAAATCGCCTGCCAGGGTTCGAACTTAAGGCGTCGACCTAAAACTCGTAGACCGCGGCCGTTTCCACTGCGCCTCCACTGCTCATCCTGAATGCTTAAAAATGTAATTTTATGCTCATAATATTATTATGACTATAAAGATCAATATTGCCTAAAAGCAATGAATACGGAAACAGAGGACGCTTGAGGAATGGAGATCGTTCCGTTAATTGCAAGTTGAAAGTTATTGATGGCGAATTTGCCAACAATGTTTGGCTCCAGATATGCTAATGGCTTTGGCCGTAGATAGGTGACATGTGACGGTGTGAGTGCGGCTACTACATACTTAGCTGTCCCTTAATTATAGAGATAGGTAAATACTGATGTGCAGTGAAGCATACTTTGAAGAAAGAGCAATGAACTGCCAGCAGCTAGAAGATCAGCATTTGACTTTAGAGTAATGTATAATGTGCTGTTTTCAGTGGGCTAATTGCCTAACACTAACAGTAGCTGCTTTCTGGCTTTAATTTTGACAGTTCAACAACATTCATTGCCGTATTTAAATTGTTAAGCAGACAATTTTTTCGAACATGTGAAGCAATGGATTTGCAATATCCTTCAAAATGATTCCGATTGTAGTTTTCAAATACCCCCTAACTAGGTAATAAACGTTGTAGGTACTTATAGCATCTGTTAAGTTACACAACGCTTTGTCTTCTTCTTTCGAAAGTCAAATTACTGACGACTGAAAGAGAGAAATCGGTGTTTAACTATTCATCTGATATAATAGGTACGTTTATTAGTAAGGGGGTTAGGGTGCAGTGCAGGTGAGAATTAAGAATCAGATATTTTCTTCTGCCTTAAGAATATCAATGAATCCTAAAATACCTAATATTTACCTCTGTAGATAGCCACAGTTATTATGACATCCGAGCTATTTAAACACAGCTGGTCATTAAAGAAACACTTTTGCAAATCAACACTACCATGAAGTCTATTCATGTTTCAAAACAAAACTCCATTTTTATTTCGTCGATCAAAGCTAATTTTATGGTTTTCCGTCGTGTGAGCTAACAGCCACTAAAGCTAGCACGTTCAGACGAACTGTCCGTCTGTCATGTCTTTCAATATCTTTTGATACGACGTTTACGACAAACGTTTTTATTGTAAGACTAGTTTTCGGTCGTTACGGCAACATAAAGGCAGAATGGAGTATGACGTTCGACCGTGTTGCTATTTTTTCATTTAAAAAGTGAATTCGGTTCTCTTTGGAACGACTTCTTTTGTTCAGTGACAAGTTATTACATAGCGCGGGATTTCGTGGAAGATGAATCGGGAAAGCTACCCAAATAATATTATTTTAATTTTATTAGCTCATTGACATAAAAGTACTCTACAGTTTCAGGAAAATTGTTTTTAGGACATTTTAATTTTTCTGTAATATACCTTTAAGTACTTACACCATTTTGGATTTTTAATAGTAGATAAGGAGGTAGCATAGTCAATTACCTACTCATAACTTTGGGTAATCTGTGTCACAAAAAAAAGCTTAAAAACTTAAACCCGACTACTGAAAATGATGAAACAGGAAAGTACCTTCCCGTGGTCGCATGCTACCATAGCTTTTAATATACGTATGAAAGAAAGAAAGAAAGAGAGAAAGAAAGATAAAGTTTATTTAACAGCGGCATGCGACCACGGGAAGGTACAGACGCCAGCACATCAACCTACCCGAAACTGTCAAATTTTCCCAATATACTTTGAACCTTATGCTTCAGCGATAAAGTTGAAAATCTATCAAAGAAAATTGACAGATTGTAGTAGCTTGATGTGCTGGCGTCTGTACTTTCTTGTTTCATCCTTTTCAGCTGTCGGGTTTTAATTTTGAAACTTATTTTTGATTTAATTATTTTGGGGCTTATTTCAGAAATATTTTTGAAATGTGCTAATTTAGCCCTTTTATTTGATACCCAACAAGGCATGATTAAAAACATTTTTTTTTTAGATCATGACTTTATGTCCGCTAGAGCGCGCCATATTCAATTTAATATGACGTCACATAGCCTATAACCAGCGGACGATCAAGACGTTTCCAAGGATATCTCATTTCTCTATTTATTACAAGTAGTTTAGAAGTTATGAGTTTATGAGGAAACAGATGAACATACATACATAAAAATTTTAAGACACGTTGCATCTATCAATTTAACTCGCACTGGGCCCGCGTGGTAGATAACGGCCCACTCCCTCTCTGAAAGGAGGCCTGTGTCACCGCAGTATAGGCTGACTATGCTTATAATTTCAAATGCTGGTGAAAATCAGATTTTCATGTTATGCCTATAGAGCGTTAAAAAAAAAAACAATAGCAATCTCTTCTGCTGTTTTATGTTAGTGCCTATAGATAAATGCTTTTTATTTTTTATATCAGTATTATAGCGTGCTTCGATACGTGCCAAGAGCTATTAAAATGATAAACTGTTGTGGATCTCCCGAAGAACGTAGGTAGGTATATTTTATAAATAACGTTTTGTTACACCGCGCCTTATTAAAATTTTCAACAATAACATCGGTTTGTTTGACGCAGGTTCCATTTTGCGGTTGACGTGTGATATTTTATAAAGAGGAATTTCAATATTCCACGTTCATGTATACTGGTAGCGTGTTTGGCGTGAAATTAGAAAGCGTTGCGTGAGTTATAGCCTTTATTTTGGTCAGAATTTTGATGCCCGTTGTAACTAAATAAAAGTGCGCTGTGCGCTGTTGAATTTTCAACTTTCGTTGCTTAGCCGAACGTTGAAAGTCCATCAGTATGCTTTTATTTAGACATCCTTAGGTACATATAGATATTGCCTAGTGTTAGTGAAAACGGGCTAAATCTCTTGGTCTATACTCCGCGCGGAACTAGTTGGCCGCGCCTTAGGTATGTGAGCGGTGGGACGGAGGGGCGGGGGCGCTTTTTCACTACTCAGTACTTGCGTTGCGCGTTGCGAACACTAGGCAACCCCGCCGCCCTCACCCCCGTCTCCACCTAAGGCGCGGCCAACTAGTTCACATAAAGTCTAGAGTTTGCACTCAATGTTTGCGTCGAGAATAGCTTAGAGGGGTCGTGGTTGCATCATTGCATGACACATCACTCTTATGTAATGGTACTCATAATAACAATATTTTTACCGAAAGATCGATCTAAAGTAGGTAACCAACCATCCATATCCATACGAATAGTAGGTAGGTACTGAAAGTAACTCTGTTTGATGTCTGTCTGTTACTTTTGCAGTTCTTAACGGCTGTACGCATTTAGATGAAAATACAAGAAGACCACGACCTGGGTTAGGACGTAGGATACTTTGTTTCCGGTAGTACCTACATTCCCGTTGAATATTTTCAGATTTCCACACGGGTGAAGCCGCAGACAAAAGCTAGTGTTCCGTATAGTTAGATATATGAAGAATAGAACTTTAGAAATATGAAGGTGTGGCATACCTAACGTTCTAGATTCCAATAGCAGGTCCATTATTAAATATGGGTCAATACGAACCCGTATTAGTTTTACAAGTGCTCCGTTCCGGTTCAATTTATTAAAAGTCTTTCACACGCACTGTAATTCCGTTTTTGGGGTCATTTTCTAGATCGATGGAAAATTTCTCCGTTCGTTCCACCTGCAAAAAATCTCCCACCTGAGTTGCCATGTATTACCAAGCTAAGTTCTTGGCCTGGAAGTCTTTAAATAAACTCCTGACACAGGTTTGTCGAAGCAAAGACACTCTGCTCAGGTGGAGATTCACCACAGATATCGAGGAATATGGATTGGAGGCGTGGTAGTTACATGTCGCCTCCATGCGGTCAAAGAGAGGCTACTGCTACCAAAAAGTACTCTGTGGACTATTTTCTAGTAACGGACGCATGTTAAAACGATACATTAGTGGTGCCCAGCGCTGAGATATGGATATCGATAACTGTTAGTTGTTCTAAATAAGAGATTCAAAAGTCAAAAAGTCAACATTTTATTCCAATTTCCCGAAAGATCTAGAAATTAAAAATAAATTGTCAGATGCAACAGGCAGGGAAAACAAACGGTTTACCATGCACCGTGGCAATGCTGCCAGCCTTTTGGCCACCTTTCCTGTTGACAACGATGCGGACGAATTTTTTATGCCCTATGATTCTTTCATTTTTAAATACTTGTACATATTATTATTTTAAGACTGTTAGCTTGTAAATTATGTGATAATAAATTAGGCCATGAATTTATAACTGGGACTGAGGTAATCAATCAAAAAACCTACCCTATCCACGTACATATACTGTTATTAAAACACCGCATCGGTTCTGGGTGAGCCGTGTGAACGGTCTTAACTCAGGTACCTAATCGTAAGGAAGCGTCCGCCTTCGGTGTGGCCTGAATAAAACAATGGGTACGACTATTAATGCTACTCATACAGTCGTACCTTCGCGCACACTTGTGCTCGAACAGTGAATGTTCCTCTGCCATCTGTAATGGCTGCTGTACGTATTGTACTAAGGTATGGGCTTGTGTGATTAGATTTATAGGTGCTGAAGGTATCAATAATGAAGTTTTATTTGTTCTCGCTTGCCTTGGAAACGTACGTTGAATTCAGTTATGTTCAGGCTATCGTTTTGATAATCAGTTTAGTAAAGGGTCTAGCTAGTTTAGTAAGGTACAGAGGCCAGCACATCAACCTACCCCAATCTGTCAAATTTCTTTGATAGAATTTCAACTTTACCACAGAGGAATAAGGTTCATATTCAATTGGGAAAATTTGACAGATTGGGGTAGCTTGATGTGCTGGCCTCTGTACTGCTCACTTGTTTTAGTAGATACTTTAAAATCCATCTATTTCTTTATATGTATATCTTATTCTAGTGGTCCCAAGCACTACTGCTGAACATGAGGCATGGGTTCGATTTCCAAGTCGGGAAAAGTGTTACTGGGTATACCATGAGGAATTTCTCGGTACCAGCCCAGAGAGAGAGGATGTGTGCCCGGTTGATGGCAATAAGCTCTTCCCCTTTTACATGGGGCTTAAATATGGTTTGCAAAATGTGGATTTATTATAGGTAACCTCTGCCTAACCTTTTGAGGATTACATGCATGATGTTACATTTCTGTATATCTAAAAAAGCTAGTACCAAAATACAAAACTTATAAAAGTCTAGGTTAAATCAGAAAGTGTTTCCATGGATCTTCTTGAGAAACTCAATAGACACTACAAATCCTAACGCTTGCTGTTATGCAAAATGGATTTTCAGCTCAAAAGTGTTTCAACATAAATATTATATTGTGCATTTTGTAGTGGAGATTCTAAAGCTAAACGCGTGCTCAGGAAAGTGTAGAGCGGATGAGGGGGTCTAGCCTCGTATAATCGAACTATTCGTACGGAAAACTAAACAGTGCAGCAGTGGCATTAGGTAAAGTGGGCAAAACAGATAAGTTATTATTGTGTTTTATTTTATGTGTATAGTTAGTTAGCTAATGTGGTATACCTAAGTTGTTAGGTATTTAAAATATAAATTAAAATCAATAATTATTCTATTGATGACAAGAAAAATATATATAGCCACATACAAATTCAACTCAAGGTAGTTACCTACTTTTGGAAATTGAACTTTGAGGTGTGTTTTTCTTTGACCAATGCGATCGTAGCACCAGTAGGCCAATTCTCGTAATTTAAAACGTTCAAAATCTAGTCGCAGTCTCATCTCAGCGACAAACAAATGTCAAAAACTTGTCAAAATGTACTGAAATTTGAGGTATTTTTGACAGATTGAGACTGAGATCAGACTGTGAACGTTCTTAAAATTACCAGAATTGCCCCTCTGATCTTTAGCTTCTGTCTGCCAAATGGAGCGTGAAGGCGTGAGTTTTTGAAAGAACCAAATTTGGATTTGAAACTACTTGTATGGTAAACACAAATAAACGTAAGTATTTGATTTAGTATTGCAATTATGTAGGTACTTATGTGTGGTCTTGTGCGTACTTTTTGGCAAATGACACTGTGTTGACTTTTCTACTAGCTTCATTTTAGACAGGTTACAAGGTCAGCAGAGCCTGTGCAGTAATTAAAATGAGGCAAGAAAAAGTAATAATTCCGCCAGACGGCTCATGTAACAATTACGCACACATTTTAACGACCCTTATCCCCTCTATCCAACTAATTAGATCACCGTTACTTACTTGCTAAGCTAACAATTTTATCGTGTGTACACAGCTCATAATGGTAGGATTAGGTGTCGAATATAATGGACTCATCCGACCAGTAGCGTGGCTGAGCTATTGTGAAGCGGTCATGTGTGCTGAGGACATTACTATGCTTGTGTCATAAATAAATCTATTATGTAAACTGGCTAGGTTGTCTGGGGTCACTTTACGCCTTAGTTGATGTTAATGGCCCTTTTGACAGGAATATAATAATTTTTACTTTGTCTTTTATACGATCTTTTTATACTTATCTATTACTCTTTGCATAACATAAATGATAAGTTATGCACCTTTCTTACGGCCGCGACTCACGAGTTGTAGGTCGTGGGTTCGAACCCAGGGCAAGCAGGCACTTCACTTTGTGTAAGTTAAGCTCTCAAAACGAAGAAGTGAAGGAAAACATCGTGAGGAAACCAGCATTACTAGAACCGAAAATTCGAGGACATGTGACATCTAGCTACCCGCACTGGGCCCGCGTGGTAGATTATGGCCCAGCAATGTAAGTGTTTAATGTTCTCAATTATAGGCTGATTATGCTTATGCACCAGATACTGAAAATAGTAACGCTTTCGACCGGAACATATGAAGCGTTTTTCACAATGGAAAAGACACGGAATAAAATAAAAATAAAAAATTACTTGCGCCTTCGTAAGTATAAAAAAATCACTGAAATTAACTTCGGAACTTTGGTCACTACAATAAAACTTGACTTTATCGATAACCATTCTTATGGCATGCGTACGTAACAGCTGGCAGGGCACGTGTAGGTACCTACTCGTATAATTTTAAGTGCATGTCATTATGAAATCTACGTGTATTTTGTGCCAGCTGCTGTCATAGATAGTCTATAGTTGGACTTTTAGTAAGCTGCAGTAAAATGACAGCTTATATGACTGAAATTGGCGTCTTTTTGTTTTGTCGCGGCCGTCAACCAAATCTTGTTTTTCTAGTACAGAATAACAAACGAAACTTATTTGACATGCATATCTCTAAAGACAGTCCGAAATGATTTATTAAGAAGTATCATTTTATTGCAGCTAATTAAAAGTCGGAGTATAGTACATATGTAGTAAAAGTTTATGGATTTGCTAAAACTTCCGAATGGTAATCTATAAATACAACTTTACTTGAGATCATGAAAGCTGTGTAAGTCTACTTTGAGGAATGAAAAGTCTTATTAAAAACCTACTTATAAGACGGGCGGTCTTATAGTGTCACCGTTTGTAAAATTTCTACATTTATATCTGAAATTTATATAGTATTCTCATCATTATCGTCATTTCAGCCGAAAGACATCCACTGCTGGACATAGGTCTCCCCCAAGCACCTCCACTTCGATCGGTTCTGTGCTTCTCGCATTCAACGGGTTTCTGCGGCCTTCACAAGGTCGTCGGTCCACCTTGTGGGAGGCCTTCCAACGCTACGTCTTCCGGTACACGGTCGCCACTCCAGAACCTTTCGGCCCCATCGGCTATCTGTTCTGCGAGCAATGTGCCGTGCCCACTGCCACTTAAGTTTAGCGATTCTTCGGGCTATGTTGGTTACCTTGGTTCTCCTGTGAATCTTTGACTATGACTTTGAAAAAAAAAATCCTCCCTTTTTGATTCGATCACGCAGGGAAACTCAGAGCATAGCCCTCTCCCATAGAAATGTAAAATATATCTATGCCCTCTCCATTGCCCTTTGTAGTATTCTATGCTATCTAAATAGGTAGAAGAATGTAAGCTTATGATAGGTACCTATAGGCACTGCAAAAGGTTATTTTGGGTTCATATACCTAACATCTACCTATTGTCTCTCTTTATTTGTCGAAAAGTTTCAGTTTCTTAAAAGTATTTCAACCATCACAAAGCGCAAAGTTGTTCTTCCAATTGAAATTGTGAGACTTTGGTCAACTGGACCCACGGGATCATTTAACCTAATCACATTTTGATTAGGTCGATTAGTATGAATAAAATTTAATAACCAAGTAGGTTTGTAACAACCTTAATTCATAACCTACAAACAGTTCAATAACGTTATTCAATTGAATAAATGACGTACTTCAAATTGAATAAATGGTAAGCTCCAAGTATTCAGACCAAGACTATTTGGGACCTGACGCTTGCTCCGTGTATTTTTAACGTAAGTGTCGCGACCTCGACCCCCAAATGTCTTGAAGGTCCCCGTAGTTTTCTTCGTATTTTGGATATTTTAACAATCCGTAAATTTTATACGTTAAATATTTGCACGTATCTGCTTATGCCTGTACTATTGGAATATAACTAATTATATTAAAGAAGTGTTTGTATTATACTTACGAGTATGTAATTTCATAAGGGTTGGTAGAAGGGTTCATAGTTATTTTTACCCGACTACGGCGAAGCCAAAAGGAGGGTTATGATTTTGACCCGTATGTATGTATGTATGTATGTATGTATGTATGTATGTATGTTCATCTGTTCCCTCATAACATCTAAACTACTTGTCATAATTAGACAAATGCCGCTGGTTATAGGCTATGTGACGTCACATTAAATTGAATATGGCGCGCTCTAACGGACATAAAGTCATGATCTAAAAAAATATTGTTTTAATCATGCCTTGTTGGGTATCAAATGAAAGGGCTTAATTAGCACATTTCAAAAATATTAATATTACTGAAATAAGCCCCAAAATTAAAGTACCTTGTGGTCGCATGCTACCATAGCTTATAATATGTTAGGACAGCGGCATGCGACCACGATAAGGTACTTTCTTGTTTCATCCTTTTCAGTAGTCGGGTTTTAGTTTTTAAACTTATTTTTCATTAGATTTTTGAATTTGAGCTTTTGTAATTCGATAAAAAGTAGTTCGAAAATCTTACTTTTTAAAACGAATGTGGTTTAAATATTATTAACTGATGAATTTCAGTAGCAAAGAAAATGTTTCTTTTATAGGACTTTCCCATTTAGGTCTTATTTATCTTGTATCTCGAAATCATCCCTGTGGCATAGTTAGCCACCTACATCTTAGGGTTTAAAAAAAAACATACGCAGTCACGGGGACTGCCGACAGAAGTGAAAACTTAAAACATGAAATAACACATTTTTCTAAGCGCGATGGCGCTACTCATGGCTACAGATATACCTACTGTTATCATTATAATATCGGTTAACTGCCCCGTTGGTTTCGTGGTTGCAAGCCCGACTGCTGAGCGTGGGGTCCTGCTGGGTTCGATTCCCAGGTCGAGCAAAAAGTGTTATTGGGTTTTCCATTAGGAATTTCTTAGTAACAGCCCGGAGTTTGGAAGTTGGCGGTTAATATCACCGTGCCTCGGAAAGCATGTAAAACCGATGTTCCTGCGCCTGATCTCTCCCCGGTAGTGTCGGATTGCCGTCCCATCGGACTATGAGAGTAAAAGAACAGAGAGTGCACTTGTGTTTACGCACACACTTGTGCACTATAATAATTATATCCTGCGTACCTGGCTAATCTCCGTTGAGATTGAGCCACCGTGACCGAAATCGGTCGGGAGGCTTTTATTATTTTTATTATTTCGGTGACGCGAACACATAAGATTTTCACCTACTAAAAATCGCTGAACGCACCTACAGACATTTTTAATTCAAAAACTGAACATCGTTTGAACCCGGTTCAGTTAAATCATCCGTATCATGAGTCGTTGAGAATTAGCATCTGTTCAATTTCTATGCTTTGTTGCGTTTCCCCACGTAAGTACTTATAGATTATAAGTTGAAAACCTAATAACCCCCCATTTCATATGCAGGCATGTTGTTTATGCAAATGACGTGTGCGGGAAATGAGAGGTCGTTTTGAGTTCTTGCAGCCATGTACGTATACAATAGTTATAGTTTTGTAGTTTCATATTTATATACAGCAGACGTACTAGTAATGTAAACCCATGAATTTAGTGATTTTACACTTTAGGCCTCACCCATGAAAATACTTTAGAAAAGGGAGTACCTACGTTAATTAATGCTTCAAACCAGCACCCCAATTGCGTACACACTTTTTAATGCAATTCCAAGAACATTCGTAATCTATTGCTTCATTATATGTTACAAAAACTCCGTCTGCTCGTCAACATAAATAACGCAATGAATGTTGTTAAATTGTCAAAATGAATAACATTTGCATTATGAGTGTGTATATATGCAATTACCCCACTGCCCTAATCCTTACTAATATTATAAATTCGAAAATAACTCTGTCTGTCTGTCTGTATGTTATCCTTGCACGCCTAAACCACTAAACGGATTTAGATAAAATTTGGCAGAGAGATAGATTGCATCCCGGGGAAGAACATAGGATGAAGGAAGGAGGAAGGAAGCCGCGGGCGGAAGCTAGTGCTACATAATATAAATAATAAATTCTAGTTTACAATTGGTGTTTTATATAAAAACTCTTATCACAATCGCAATTACAGTACCTACAACACCAGATTTATTACCTACCTGCTTCAATAATTAATGTCCCACAGTTAAACCCCTGGAGCCTGCAGTAACTCTTCAAGTCTTCATTACTAAGTAACAGTAAATAGCAACACAGCAATTAAGTTCATTGAATGAAAACAGCTTAGATAAACTTTCGCGAAACCAAGGCAACTTCGTTCAAAGGATTCACTCTTGAAACTCAATATTGAAAGCAGTCCCAGGAAAATGTGTTTTACAGTGTTGTTGAAAAGGTCAGAAGGAAGTGCAGATAAAATAAATGATTTTATGCTAAGCTTTACAGAATTTCTTGCAATATTTTAAAGACGAAATAAATTGGATTCTCAGAACGCGGAAGCCACTTGGTCCTTGGTCACGTCACTAGTCACTGAAATTTGATTTATTTCTTCCTTCTTTCTTAATCTTTCTTTTTTCTTTCTTTCCTTTCTTTTTTTCCTTGAATAAATATTTAGCTTTTTCCCGCGGTTTCTTAGGGGTTTCTTAGGGGGTTTTTTAGGGGATAAAAATGTGTCAATCTAGGATATGGACTAAGTATAATGTATGCCTAACGTCCAAATTGTTCAACAGTCAAATCGTGGTTGAATGCAAGCATCACAATAATATTGAGGAAAAAAAAATTAAGAATGTTATTCACAGAAATAATTTTCTAACAAAATATATACCACTGTTAGTCCTTTTTTACATTTATAATTTACACTTATTTTTTAAATATCCAGCCGGTTTTAAAACCACAAGATTTTAAAACATTCTTTAAATAAATTAAAATATTCAATAAGGCTTCGATAAAAAAAAGATAACCTAGTTCTTGGAAAGATTATTTCAGTACCATAGTTCTTTGTGAAAAGCACCACTATTTAAAAACGTGTCAAGACAAAAGAAAAGCTGTGAAAATATCGTGATTACGACTTTAATTAAGTCCCAACTCCCACTATGTCATTACAAAAACAGAGCTTCCGCAGCCGAGCTTTTGAGATGAAACTTTTATGATCAGGTATAACTACATTTCCTATTGGCTGGGCCCTGCAGTTTCACCCGAATAAGTGTCGATCCCGTGGGAATATCGGGTTAAAAAGTATTCTATGAGTTATTTTGATGTATAAGCTTATGTTATTATTGTAAATTTGATCTTGAATCTAGACCCATAGGTTTAGGCTATGCGTTGTCTGTCAGTGAATAGATTTGAGTAAATACTTCAATTCAATTCAATTAATCTTTATTGCATCCATAATGTACTCGTACAGATGGTAAGTATAAATTAATAGAATGAATTATGGACCCTGTCAGGCACTGCAAAGTTTTAAATATGTAGGAGAGACAAAGAGCGTTTTTTGGTTTTCTTTATTATTAAATATAATTATATGTCCTTTCTATCTGATTTTAAAAATAGTATATGTTTTTATATATTATTACTCATTTATTTATTCTCTGCACATAATTTATGTAAGTCAAACCGTTTATTTACTCATTCGATTAAATATTTTGTATTGCACTTAGTGTAAGTATTTAATATAGTACTATTTAAATTATTGCTTAATATGTTTATTTAAATTATAACTCATTTAATATTATTATTTTACTTATCAACTACTTAGTTAGTTATTTTATTTTTTATACAATGTATAGATTAATTTAATTTTACTCAAATTACCAACTAATTACCTAAACTAATAAATACAAAAAATCCTTCTGTTTTTTGGTCACTTAGGCGTCGAAGAAGGCTCCCTCTCACAGAGAGTTCCCAGCAGTGGGAACATTATAGGCTGATTATGATGAGGCGTCGAAGTACTCGTCCGCATCGCTGTTATCCGGAAACGTGCCCAGAAGACTGGCAGTTCCGAATTCTAATCAAATCACAATAGAACCTAGTTGTTAGCGAACTTTCATAATCGTAGGCACATTCTGTCTAGGTAACGCACAAACTGGCGAAACTTTGTTATCTAGTGTTTGTATTACATACACGAACTAAGTGTTGGTTTTCATATTATGTAGGATAGAAGGCAGTTAATTCTATACTCGTAATAACAGACGTCTACAGAAGCTGTTATATTATAGTCTAGCCTGTCATTTGTAGATCTTTGACAATCGTTACGGATAATCAGAAGCCCGATTGTCTGACAACCAGTTTTACCTATTAGTATCGTATTAAACAGTAAGTAATTAAGATGTGGAGGTCAGATAAGCAGTTGCTCCATGTAAAATTCTGGTATTCAGCTGCATCCGGTTAGACTGGAAGACGACCCCAACACAGTTAGGAAAATTCTAGTCAGATGATGATAAATTATGAAGACAGAAAGAAGGAATACCCACATGAAGAGTTTTCAGACAAGAATCTTCAGTGGCCTTGACCGAACCTACAAAAAGTTATAAAATTCAAAGCAACTTGGCTAGGTATGTAGTTTGGCACATTTGCTATGTAAATGTAAACAGATCACCTGCGGACGGTTTGTTTCTTTGAAATTGTCTGACATAAGGGAGCTGAGTCGTGGTTGAGTCGCTCTCACGTAACGAAAGTGCACGAATAGTTTTGAAAGATTTTTCCAGATTAAAAAGAAGAGCAATATTATTTATTTATTTAAATTTACATGCACAACATCACATTTTATGATCTCAAGGTGTTGTAATGAGCAATTTGCAAATTATACAGTGAGATAAAAAAATATTAAAAAACAAGAAAATAACAACTAACACACGTACGTTATGACGACATTTTTTTTTTATCCTTTATTAAAAAGAACCTGGCGCCTATAAGACTAATATGCAATGTTGCCTGAGGTAGCAGCGCGGTGCGGGAGGTTCTCCTTCACCGTTTTGATGGTTATGAAATAATTTAAACACACTAAAGCGCCTGTCTGGATTCGAACCTACGACCTACAACTTGTAAGTCGCGGCCGTTACCACACCGGGCCAACACTGCTCTGCTGCATTACACTTTGCTGACTGGCATTTCACCTGACATTTTAACACAGCAGGATCTACCTATCTATTCTTGAACAGTCCATGCTGATACGAGGTAAGAAGATCAGCATAGCTATTCACAAGCACTCGATCATACGCTTCCGTACAGTATCGAACATCTATCAATGTCATCGTAGGAGTCCTCTAAACGCTGTTCACAATTCCAAAACCAGAAAATTTTGTCAGTTTAAATCAAATAGCCGACCGCTATTCTTCCGACAGCTCTTTGTTGTCGGAGGTGAGGCAAATTAGGTTATCGAAATGTATCATTTTCGATACAATAGCCTATCGAATGGTTGTGAATAGATATGCAGGACACCAAAACCCCTTCTAAAATTGGGCCATGGAAGTCAGTATAATTAATTACCCTACATAATTAACTTAGTCAAGTTATAACGCGGTAAGTGGGATGCCCCCTGACAGATAACTTAAGCCCGAGGTATTACTAAGGAATGATTTAGGTACGGACGAGGGTGGCGGGAAGTAAAGGTACCTATGTCATCCCGCTTCGCTGAGCAAGTGTTTATAGCCAAACTATTACCTACTTTTACGTTTTCCGACAATTTATCGTTTAGTTTTCTTGGTGAAACAATTATATTGCGAACCAGCACATACCATCGATTCCAACAGCGTTATTTTCTTTGCCATTCTATTTTCTACTAGCTGTTGCTTGCAACCTGGTCTGCGTGTATTTTATATTTTTTTATAGGTACAAATATCCAGGATAATGACAGACAATTCAAAAGTGTCTGTAAATGGTTTAATTCAAATAAATGCTTTGAGTTTGATGAAAAGTCCCAGGCGAAAAAAAAATATCTCATAACGATCGGCTCCACGGATTATTTTAAAAAATTAGTATAACCTTTTAGCTGAAGTGTCTTAAAAATTGATAATTTATCAGTAAAAACATAGGTACGAAATACTGGCTGATTAAAAAGCCATGTAGTCGCTTTCGGTTGGTGTATAGTTAGCATACTAATTAATTGACAGGGTTGACTTCACTTTGACGAACCCTATATCACTTTTTAGCGTATAGGTACTCATTAATTAATTGGCTTATAGTCGATTGTGTGCTCAATAACTGTGGTAATTATTTTATTAATGAGCATACTTCGTCGCATTTTGTCATACAGTTTTACCAACTCTTGGGATGCATTAAAATAACATCCACGCGATACATAATTAAATCCGAGACACTTTAGGCAGTTAGCCCCGATACCACCTTGGTGATCATGACTGGACAGCTCCACTTAATCTGTGGTTCTTTCCTCACAACACCATTTCAGACACTAATCTGATCCGCATATGATCTGACCAAGATTATGTCTGGACTTTAAAAGAGACTTTGTGTCAGTAGTTTTCACTCTTTCTTTTACTTTCACTAAATAAATCGTAGCGGAGTGAAAACTCAGTTTTTTTTTATTTACATAGTTTTTACGAGGTCTGGGAAGGATTCGCCGAAAATATAGTTTTTAGAATACACAGACACTGTAAATCAATCAACAGTAACAACGCACACACATCAATACATAAATTTTCAAGTGTTTCTTCTCACAGGAGTCGGATAGGAATTGCCAATCTCATCTAGTTATTATTAAAATATGATTGACATGCAAAAGTGATTGAATAAACCTACTTACAGAAATAAATATATCATGTAGGTAGTTCGTGCAAAAAGGACAGCAGAAGATCAACCCACAGAGCACGGATCAACCCTCGGAAAGATACACGCTAGATTTAGACCTTTAAGCACCAATTTCGAAAATAATGAAAATAAACATAAATATGAAGAAAAGTAAACAATAAAACGATTACATAATTGAACATCTTGTTCGAACATAATGGATTCTGTAGAAATCGTTGAATAATAATCTATCGAATGAATAATTTATTAAAGTGCTTCCAACTGCGGCCATGTTCCCGTAACATTGTTGTAGTCAAGTGGAATGATTTGACTCTTTGTTCAACGTCTTTGAAACTACTAAGCGATATTGCATGAAGAATACTTATTTGAAATGGGGTTACCTACTATCTTTCTTATGAGGATTATGGCAATACATATTACATGTTGTCAAACACGACAGTATGCATTTGTGTATCATAAGTTTAGGTACCTATAACCTATTCATGTATTTACGTACCAATTTTTTTAAATATATTTTTAATAGCCTTTCCATAATTGCTCCTCTCTATCAAAGCACCTGCTATCTAATTTCTTCACCATCCTTAGTTGATTGGTAGAGAATGCCAAAAGCACTAAGTCCGCCTTTGTACCTTTTTTGTGTTCGAAAAGTTTAAAATAGTTATTTGTGCAACAAGAGAGCAAAGTCGTTTTTTGCTGCGAGTGCTGATTTTGAATCCTGAGTGTGGCGAGGGATTCAAAGGCACGAGATGCAAAAAACTTTGCTCTCGTGTAACACACATAACTTTTCACTTCAGCAGCGAGAACACTTTAGGAGACAAAATAATAAACAGGAATAGATTGAAATAACTATTTATTGTGAATCAAAATAATTAACGTTGTAGGTAGAGGTACCAATTAACTGCTTGAGCCCTTTGTAAGTCTCCATTCATTGAAGACATGGTATGCTTTCAGATATTTCTCGCGAGACTTCTCAGGTAGGAAACTTAATTCTGCATTAATAACTTGTTGTTTTAACTCTTCCGGAGTTAAAATACTGTTCTCGTCGCTAGTTTCACTCATATTTTACGAATATTTTAATATTTTTTAACTTATTCAACTCTTTACGCCAGCCACGAAATTTTATTCCTGCTCTTTTATTTAAATTAAGTCGTGTTCGGAAATAGCACCCATGATATTTTATCATTCTTTAGTACGTAACATTATTGAAACTAGAAATAAATTTTTACAGGTTGAATGAATGAATGAAATAATTTATTTGCTACGAATGTAGGTACAAAAATTAAATATGTTTTAATTTGCAGTAAATACTTATTTTCGTTTAAATACAACAATAAGTAAAAAATTCAATAAATTACATTAAAAGTCATAATTATCTTTTTGCAAAATTGATTTAGTTAGTACGAAATTCCAAACGTGTTTGTCTTTGAGGTCGAATTCAAAATCGGAACTTCGAAAGTGCTGGTCTTCGAAAGGGTTGTCTCTTTCTCTTTCTAATGGCGGGAAAGAGATAGAGTGCGAATGTTTCGAATTGTATGATTAACCCAAAGCTGAATAAGATATTAAAAGCTTTCTGAAAAAAAAAAAAAGTTAATTGGTCTCACTCAGTGCAATGAGCAAAATCGCGATTTCAGACAGCAAAACCTACATGTTTGCGCTACTGAAGTGAAAAATAAATTACATTTGCTTTGTAAAGACAGGGAAATTAACTGTTAAGCAAATTGACTACCAAATTAAATTTATTGTGTGTACATTCAAACTTTGACAGTTATATGACACAACAAATTGACGTAATTTGCCAATTCGCTTAGCAATTGTTTTCCGAGACTGTTACTTTGACTAAGGTACACATGGACTAAGGTAACATTGTGTCTATCTGTTTTAATTTTAATTTTGAGAAAATTCTCAATGGACATTGTACTTAATTGTAACTAAGTTTATGTAACACATTTTGGAACTGCCGCTCAGCCTCTTTGTATACGGATTTTTTTTTAGGTATGTGAAACTTTAGTCAGACAACGATCTCATGTTATATACCAGAAATAATTCAAGAAGAACAAAAATTTAATACATTCATAAATAAATTAAAACAATTTCTATTAGGTACATAAATGCTATTATAATATCAATGAATACTTAAATGACAAATTTTAAATTACATGTTTTTTTTTAAATAATTACAATATAAAAAAAAAATAAAAGCCCTCTTCCTCTCTCCTACTGTTGCTGTGCCAGACAGGGTCCACATATATTGAGTATAATGAGTATAGATAATCCAATTCGCAATGTTCGAAAAAATAACTCAAAGAAATGATAGCTTATAAATAATTCCACAAGTTTATTTTTATCCTCAATCTTTTTAAAAGGGTATATGCGGTGGGAAACCTCAATCGATCGGTAAAACTAGGACAAGGGAAATAAACACGTTTTAGCTACCTAGCGGTTTCTCAAACAACACTCTGTTTCTGAAAGCTTGATCAATTCATCTTCTGTCAAACCTTGTGTCAATACATGATTGGTTGATTTAGTATTTTCGTTAACCAATCACAGGCAAATGTTTGTGGATGAAGTTGAGTAACATTTCAACGTGATCAGTTCAGAAATACGGTCTCTGAGCTCAGCTGAATGAAACGTGAGTAAATCCCTAAGCAATGAAATCAAAAGTCATTTAGGTATTCAAACTAGGCTGAGAATCAGCACTTTTTGAACGTTAAAATTACTAACGGGAGAACCCCTCAAACGCTCTATCTCCACTTCCTAGTGCTTTAGCTGGGAAGAAGAAGTGGCGCAACATTCTCCAGCAGGCAGCAGCACACCTGTCTGTTCCATTAGAAGTGGCTCAACATTCCCCAGCAGGCAGCAGCACACCTGTCTGTTCAGTTAGAAGAACTAGATTCTATGCAATAATGACGTATAATAACATTCTTAATCAGGCTTACACAGCTTAAATCAGGCATGAAATGTCTAAAATTAAAATCCCTTCTAAATCGTTAATCAAAAACGAGAATAACGAGATAACAGAACACGCCACAAAGCTATCAGCACGTACAGGATTAATTATTCTGCGATTATTACAGGGTTGTCGCGTAATGCCTTGTCCATCCATCACTAACGTAATTAATTATCGCCAACCCTAACAGTCTCGTCTAAAAGAGGGTACTTCGTCTCAAGATGGATGGCGTTGATGGGTGTAAGTAGGCAGAGCTAGGACAACGTCATTTAGGTTTTTTCGAGGAACATCATAATTTTATAAGGATAACGATGTTGTGGCATTATTCATTCTTGGTCTTGTTTTAATTGTGTTAAAATAGCTTCGTGGCGATGTATAGTCGACCCTTTTAAATCAAAATATGATAATAAAATATCAGTTACATCATTCATGTTGAAATTATGCATGTGAGAATTAATATATAAAACTAAAATAAGCCAGCTAAGAGATCAGAGCCAGCTAAGCAGCTAAGAGGTAACCATTTCCTACTGACGGCGCTCGTTCACGGCGAACATGACGCATGGATTAGCACCCAGCTCAACCATTTTGAAGGGAACTAAATGATCCAAGACATGCGCACACTCTCAGCGAGACATAGAGTGAGCATGATATACTCTCAGCCGCCAGGGCCCATCCAAGTCAATGAAAGAAAACCCGAACCCTAATAGCTGTATTGTACTGGGAGTAGTTATCAACAGTTATATCCGACTCAACCTGGGTAGTCACTGTAGTCAGTCTCTTGGTAAGGGTTATTCTCATTACTGTCTATGCTGAAATAAAAGATGTGGATTTAGTCCATTTAAGGAAACCCCCAGTCACACAGCGTATGCAAGCAGCAAAATTGCGTTTCTAGTTCCATTACATTTCTAAATCTTATTTTAGTTTCATTCCAATGTTCAATATAGGTCAGCTCTTCCAGAAGCACTTTGTTATACAATAAGGATCGTACAAACCGTATCGGGGAGCTCCTTAGTTTTAACTGAAAGATTGATCGCTTGGCGTTACGTCTAGTGATCCGTGATCGAGGCTACGAGTGCTATTTGTTACAAAGATTACTGGGGATTGCGTTGCAGGAAGATTTTGTACATAAAATAAGGTCTTTTTGTGTTTATTTGTAACAAGCTGACCCGACAGATGTTGTCTTGTCCAAATTTCAATAATTCTTAAAAAAATCCCCGGGAAAAAGGACGTTCAGTTTTTGCCAAATGTGAAAATAATCCGGATCACTTTTAAATTTTTTCTTTGCATAAAAACCTATTCAGAACTATTACGAACATTTTAAAACAAAAAATTGCCGATTAAAAACTCTATGGACTAAGTACTTTTAATGCATTGACTGCCAACGCGGTCACCGGTGACCGCGGACAATAGATTTTCTATTGTGTCTGTTGCCTGGCAGTCAACGAATTAAACTCTTTTGACTAAGTTGTAAAAAAGTTACCAAAATGAGTGTCACTAAATAAACACAAAAACCAGGGGTTTAATCAGGTATAACTAATATGGTTTTTTGATCCCTTCCCAGTTTCGGAACTTTAATTTAGGTATAGAGATAGTAAATTTGGTATAGAGATAGTTTGGTATTGAGATAGTTTGAGTCCCGGGAAAGGACATAGGATAGTTTTAATTCCGATATTCCCACGGGATCGAAACTCAGCGGGTGAAACTGCGGAGCGCTGCTAGTATCAAAATAATTGATAAAATAACGGGTGCAACCCGAAGCAACAACAACAAAAAGCTTCAAGAGTTTACTCAACCCGGAAGAGGAAGGTTCTATTATGAAAATCGAATAAGAATAATATCTACTAAACGATTAATTAAACTGCAAGTAGGTCGCTTGTGCATGCATTAATGAACTTATGAAATGACAGTAACTAAGATACAAGGCAGGACTGGCGAGGTAATTGCATTTTGTGTTATCTTTCAATTTGAATAGCTGATGTTCCAGCAACAACATGTGCAAAAGCTGTTTGTAGGACCCTTGCTTCGTCCCTGCTGGGGAGTTTGTTGCGCCACTTATTTTTCCCAGCTGAAGCACTAGGAAGTGGTGTAGGGCGGGCGTTTGGGGGACCGTCCTAAGTCATTTTGACAATAAAAAGGTTTTTTTTGTTTTTTTTTTGTTGCTGAATTGGCCCGCTCTTGACCTCGATCACGCCTGATGGAAAGAGATGGATGAGGTCTGTAATGGAACGAGCGTGCCCAGAAGATGCCTAAGGCATTGGAACTCCCACACATCGACGATACACAGCAGGCTGCTTGACGCCGGACTCCGGTGGGAGGGTGGTCGCAAACCAGGCGGACGTTAGCCCTACCACCGCAAGGGAAGAATTAGCCAGTCAAATAAGGTGTTGGGTGTGACTGTCCAGGATGCGCCGAGCGCTCGGTTCAGTTGAGTAACTGGTGGCGGAACAAACTGCGCTATACGAGGAGGCTTCTTTATGCATCCCAAAAAGTGACTTTTCATTTTGATCGTGTGGTTTGATTCCTGGCTGTTTAACAGATCTACTACAATTCGTCCAGAAGTAAAAAACTGACTGAGATAATTGAAAAAAAAATGATAATTGAATAAATCTTATTCACTACCAGTTTTATTTGTAGAGAAGTAATCTTTCCTTTTGCAAGCATGGAACAATTTCGAAATGCTCACCAACTACAGGTATGACATCATTATATTAAATAAACTTAGTAATATCCAGCGAGCTCCCGAGGCGAAAATCAAAAATTCTTAATCACGATAAAGAAAATTGGTCATACGCTTTAACAAAAGAAAACTTGGAGAACACGCATTCTTTGTCAGAATTCGGGACATGGCAAGAGCGGTATCTAACAAAACTTATTAAGAAGTTCTTGCACAAGTTGTGTGATTAATGAGAATTCGACTGCGGTACAAGTATCAAAAATACATCAGTTCAGTTGGAACGCTTTTGGGAAAATGACGTTTCTTTAATTGAAATCATTTTATTTAGGATTTGTTTTTCGAATTGTTTATTTTCGTTTATTAAATGCCAAGTTTCTAACACAGCCGGGTAATTGCGTAACACATTATCAGTAGCAATGGGGTTTAATTTTGACAGTTCAACAACATTCATTGCGTTATTTACTTTGTTGAGATTTGTGAATTAACCTAGAATACACTAAATACACTGAGAAAACTCATTATTCACCAAGATTTAAGGAAAGTGGCTGCCATCTGATTTGCAAATCCTGATGGGAGTATCTGATAACACACAGCCTAAACTACTGAAGATAATTTGAGTGTGTAGAGACTAAAATAGACACGCATTAAAACGACGTTTTCAAAACTCCACCCTGAGCGGATTTAACAGAAGTTATCCACAGTGTGTACCTATGCAACAACAGCTACTTGCGTCAATAGAATCGTTAATCACCCAGAACAATTAAATAAAACATCTCTATACAGATACAGGCTTACCGTCAATTTGTCGCATAACGACCCCAATCCCCAGTGAGGCAAACATGATTAGATTATTCAATGATTGCTCGTGCCCGGTAATTAAACAATCGAGGCTGAAGGGACATAACCCGACCCCAGTGTTATTTATTGATGCATGAGGGTAACAGATTCATCATAATGTTTATTTCAGTGCTTAAATGTACACAGAGGACTTCAAGTTTTCAAAGAACCTTGGACCTTTGTGCCTTTGTGATAGGTACATTATTATATTGTGTTTTGTTTTGTGTGATTATGTTTAATAAAATTTGTGACAGATGCTAAGGATTGACACTATATCGACAGATCACTTCATGCTCACCCCACCTAAGTTTTCTCTGTGAGATTTTTATAAAATTTATCGGCTGTTGAAGGTATGAGTAACGACAGACGAATGGATAAAATATTATGTAATCATAATCAGCCTATACTGTTCCCACTGCTGGGATACAGCCTCCTCTCTGTGAGACGGGGTGGGCCGTAATCCATCACGCGGGCCCAGTGCGGGTTGGTAGATGTCACATGTCTTCGAATTTTTGGTTCTAGGACATGCCGGTTTCCTCACGATGTTTTCCTTCACCGTTTTGAGAGCAGTGGTGATGAAATAATTTACACAAAGTAAAGCGCCTGTCTGGGTTCGAATCTACGACCTACAACTCGTAAGTCGCGGCTGATACCACTGCTCTAAAAGCTTATGTAATGATTGTAGATTTTTTTCCTGTCGTTTCTTCCTTCGTATGGTACAGAAAACTGATTACATACAGTTGTAACGGTTTCTCATAATTTGCTCCAGACCAAAAGGATTATAAATAATGAACAAGAAGGTGCAGTTTCTTTAGAAAATGATAAGACCAAAGGTAGAGTTTCGTTAATCTTCTTCATAGTTTCACAGCAACGCTTTAGATTCTAACTTCATTAAGGCGCAGATATACGACTTCTAATGATTTAAATTCAACATCACGTGTAATCGACCGGACTGATTTCTTAGAAAAAAATAAATGTTATACTAGACCATTTGCTTCGTAATTTGATATGTGAATATTTGCAATTATATTTTTTTAACATAGTGTAATTAATTTGTAAAGTAATGTCTACCGCGGACATAAAAACGATAATCACGCAAACACTATCGGGTGTATTTTCATAAAAGTTTCACCATATAAAAGACAATTTAATTCCCCGAATTTTAGTATACGGTTTTTACTTGTTCGGTGTTTGATAAATCAACAATAGATTATTGTTTCATATTTTGCAATAAATTACCAGCGTTGTGTCATCGCGCATCTCTTTCTTTTCTACGCAGTCCGATAGTGACCGCGCTTTAGGTCATGTAGTCGCCTTAAGCGTAACAGACCATGAAGTTCATAGACTACGTTACGTAAACTATAGTTCATACCTATATCGTATATCGTACTTCGCCGGAGTTTTAAAATAAGCTGTTCCCTCACCAGATTGTGTATTTTTATCTTATTCTATCACGGTAAAGTAACTTTATCATAGAAATATTTCGGAAAATGTTGTGAAGAAAACTGTCAATTAGGGCGACTACATGACCTAAAGCGCGGTCACTATCGGACTGCATAGAAAGAAAGAGATGCGCGATGACACAACGCTGGTAATTTATTGCAAAATATGAAACAATCATCTGTTGTTGATTTATCAAACACAAAACAAATAAAAACCGTATACTAAAATTCGGGGGATTAAATTGTCTTTTATATGGTGAAATTTTTATGAAAATACAACCGATAGTGTTTGCGTGATTATCGTTTTTATGTCCGCGGTAGACATTACTTTACAAATTAATTACACTATGTTAAAAAAATATAATTGCAAATATTCACATATCAAATTACGAAGCAAATGGTCTAGTATAACGTTTATTTTTTCAAAGAAATCAGTCCGGTCGATTAGACGTGATGTTGAATTTAAAGTCGTATATCTGCGCCTTAAAAGAAGAATGGCAGGACTCCACAAACACAAAGTGTCGCGGCCGTTTCTACTAGGCTACCACTAGGCCTATGTGCAACATGAACTGCACTCGTGCAGTTCATGTTGCACATTAATCATTTAATAAGTAATCATCGCGATGATTACTTATTAAATGATTAAAGTTATTTTTCACTTAGTACCTAGCGTTTTTTTTTTTGTTGTTTCTCTGGAACTGTCGGTTTTAAAAGATTTTTTTTGCTTTTGATAGCTCAATTCTTGAGGAAAAAAAAAAAATTTAGCCCATTAGCACAATAACAACCTTACGAACAAGTTAAAAATAGAATTTATGACATAAGATCACATGACGAACGTATGGTTATTAGAGAGTAATTCACACTGACCTCCGTACTAGTAAAAACTGTATCACGGTAGGTCAGTCTTCCTCGTTCTCCAAAAATCACACACTAAATCAGTGAACTTAGTATTTAAGATATTTCGCAGTTTAGTTCGGTAATAATTATTAAATTGCCATTACTACTACAAATCATAAGGTGGGTAAACTTAGAAGAAATTTTGTATATGCAAAATATTTAGACAAAAAATTGATTAAAAGAAGATGTAACTGTTGATGTTTGTGTGATGTAGTATGTTAATGTAATTGAAGTATGTGACTAAATGTATGTGAATACGAGCTGTGTGTTTTTATTTATGATAGGCTTACTAATAACTTTTCCGTGTCAACATAATCAATCTGAGGAAGGCTATAACATCTCGCTACTACCGTTAGGAGCCGAGCAAAAAGAAAACATGTATGAAAGACTGCTATGTAAAAACGAAGTCGTAGTGCGGGCAGGCGATGCGATGCGACAAGGTGGGTCGGGAGAAAAATAAATTTTACGGCGACGAAGTCGCGAGCAGAAACAAGTAAATAATAGGTACATAAAAGTTTTACATGGAACACCGTTTCGCATAAATACAAATTGCATTGTTATTTCATTATTTCTTACTTTAAAATCTCTAAAAAAATCAACTGAACTGTATGCCAAATAAATAACGTTGGCATTTACGCCGAAAAACATTATTGTTTCAATTGACATGCCGGAATAAATCTGATTCAGTTTAGTATTGAAATGTGAAATATAGCTCGCGGCAAGGCTGTTAACTGATCTGTCAATAAAAATAAAGTGTGATACGTGATTCACCGTAATCTATGCACATATCTACCTAGCCTATCGACGGGAAAAAGGAAGTAGGGGGTAGTATAAGCGACATTTTGGTCAAAAATGAGTTATTTATATGCCATCCTACGGAAAATTTTCCGCTCTTTCGAATGCGCTTACTCCCATGGCTCTACGATGACTTTTTGGCGTTTAAACCCTAGCAAAAAAAAAAAAACAAAAAAACGTAATTTTTTCTAAAATTTAAAACTTTGAACGGCTCTCCTGAACATTTCATTTTTACCCTATTTCCTCTTAACCGTCGATATACATATTCCTACATATAACATACATACTTATAACTACGCATTTTCGGGTGACAGCGATGTGGAGAAATAGGTACTTCGACGCCCAATTGTACACGCCACGGTTTCGGTTACGGTGCCGCGGTGCGGCGAAACCGCGCCGTAGAAAAAACATTCCCATTAACAAGCTCCCATAGTGATCCATACACACTGACGACCGTGCCTACACAAGGCGACTAAACCGTAGTTTTTCACGGCAAGAAAAACGTGTGTGTATAAAGGGCCAAATTGTTACTTTTTTTTGTATATTTGTATAGTTAGTTCCTTTATTTACCCCATAACACTTCAAAGGCAGCATTATAAGTAATAATGAAAATAAATAAAATAATGCCTTTTGTTTACTATCCGTCCGGTTTTGTCTGATATCTTACAATTTATAAACGCCAAGCAAACAATTTGTTTGAAAACAATAGTTATTTTACTCTATGTTAGTGTATGTAGGTACCAAAGTATTATTATCATTGGCTTTTAAAACAGTATCGTCGGAAATGTGTGTTGTTCAGCTAAGACCACATAGGTACTTACTTCTAATATGCGAATATTCATGATATTCAAACTACATACGCGTTCAAGACACGGAAAACTAAAGCAAACAGCGAATGCCTCCATAAAATGTTAACATTGGTCAGAAATCAAGCCTCGTTCCTAACCTGACATAATCGTAAACACTGTGTTAAGGTTCCGTATGTATTACTAGGGCTATTGCGGGGGCTAGGCTGTGTCGGTTTACATGCAAAAGGGTATTTTTGTGTACATTTGTAGCAGCCAATAAAGATTTTAATAAACCAGTGCGAGTCGGATTCGCGCACTAATGGTTCCGTACAAAACGATTTTCGGATTTTTTCCTTTACTTGACATGACACTGCTTCTTGCCCATGATTCTAGGTCAACGGGAAGTACCATATAGGTTTTGATTCCGGAACATAAACGCCCGTATCTTTTGATTGCGTCGACATAGTGGTTTGATTTTTTCACTGCTTCAAGGGCAACTTGATAACTGCACGCGTTCCTGAGAAAAAGAGTTGACCAATGGACAGACGGACAACGAAGTGATAAGTGTTTTGTTTTTCCTTTTGAGGTGTGGAAAACTAAAAATACACACACAGTACACACACTACATACTCACACACACTCACACACTTGTTTGTTAAAGAAATACATACAAAGAAAAAATCAGTAAGAAAGACATAAAAGCAGAACACTATCTCGAATTCATTGCCACAGTAAATCAACGTTGCTTCTGCTACAAAAACGATACAAATCAAGAATACTGCACTGCAACGAAATATATTTCTATCTTCGGTCAGTGTTGGGGAGATCGCCTCACATGACCTCGGCCGAATAAATCGTGCTTTCCGATGGTTTGTCGCAGATAGTTGCAAGAGATACAAAATGTATGGGATATTGTGTTTCGAACGAAGGGAAAGGTTCTGGACTGAAGAATTGTTTACGTGATTTGATTGAGGATAAACTGACAGAAATGTAACTGAGCTGAGAGAAAATAATGTAAATGTGGATATTTATGGGGCAACTATTGGTCAGTGGGTCGTCCTATTTTTATCAAAGACTTTTAATTACTCCGATATTGAATAATAGTACCTACATACGTGTGACTTAAACTGTAGGCCATTATTGCAAGGCGTGAAGTTAGCGCATGAGAGTGCTAAACGCCGTTCAACTTAAGTCACATGTATCGTATACTATTTTATAGCTCATGTGACCTAAACCGGCACTTAAATCTCGCTTTTCTGTGTAAAAGAAAAGCGTGATTTAAGTGTCGGTTTAGGTCACATGAGCTATAAAAATAGTATAAGATACATGTCACACAGTGATACAAAATATTATCCTATGCAGCTTTGAGAATCCGAGCCGGCGAATTTGCGAAAATAGGTAGGGCTATTTTCGCAAATTCGCCCGTCTTGGATCCATAGACGTGAAATTATGACTAAGTATGGTTAAGTTAAGTTCCTGAATTTGCATAATTTTAATTCCCCTGAACTGGAATACATCGTGAATTATGTAATTTTCTTATTTTTTCACATACGTATTGACAATTTCATTAAGTTCCCATTATTTATGAATGCCAAAAAAACAGTCACGAATAAATCTAATTGTACAAAAGCGCGATCTTAGATGTTAAAAAATTTTTTGTTTTCTGAAAACCTGATGAAGTTTTTGATCAAGAAATCTGCTATATGAATAATGAATGAAAAGTAAAAAAAAATGGTTTATTATTTTAACAAGTAAAACCTTCATAATTAGTAATTGGAGTCTACTTTTAAGCAGATTAGCCTGTGTTAGGGGACTCCATGCAGCTATAGAATCTTATGTCAGCGGTTGTAGTAGGCACAGAACAGTAAAAGAGGTGTAGTAGGATAGCCAGACAAGCCAATCAAGTCTTCATTCATTCGATTGGGCAAAGTTTCATAGTTGACAAACGGCAAAAAATGCAATATATTCCTTCCATTCAAACAAGCCTATTAATCCATTGAGAGAGTGTAATCTGCGTTCGCGATTAACTTGCAAAACATTTAAACAAATATGAGTTATTGGAAAAACAACTTTAATTCCTACACAATAAAGTTCAGTTTACGCTACAATTTGAAACATTTTTAAGACTTTTCAAATAATGCTAGTCACTCTGAAATTAACTTAATAACTAGTGAAATAAAGTTGATATTTGTTTAACATGAAATAATATTAATTTGAAACGTAAGTTTGAATAGACTTTATAGATTAAGGCACATCCGCAGACACAGAACGCTGGCACTCTGCCTACTAACACATTCGTTACATTTCGCCCGTTTCCTTAGCGTAGTCTAAATTCTCTTTTCTTTTGTAAGGATAATCAAAATATTTACATAGAGTCACATTGCGCATATTCCTCTTGGGGTTTGGCAGGATAAGAGCTCCAAAATTGGGTAGGCTTATCACATTATATTTATAACGTAACAGCAGGTTTACTTCATTTAAAATTCAGGCATCTTTTCATACTAACAATCTAGTTCAGTTTACTGTACGTCCAGTGAGGTAATTACGCAACACACTAACAGGCAGGAATGGCGTTTATTTTGACGGTTCAACAATATTCATTGCGTTATTTGCGTTGTTGAGCAGACAAATTTTTCGAACATATCAAGCAATGGTTTAGCAAAATCCTTCAAAATGGTTCAGATTGTAATTGAAAGTGTTACGCAATTAAAGTGTAATTTGATAAAGTGACAGTGCTTTGTCACTCCAACCGATGTATTCCGTAAAAATCTTACTGTGAAAATTTTTGTATACTGAGTTTAAAGTGAAATGTCAGCCTACCTGACGCTAGGGACTCTCTAGGGGTTGACAGGTCACTTTAAACTTTAACTAGGTTTTCAAGGTCAATTTTTTACAGAATAGCACCACACTACAGGACTGCTGTCCTAATGCCTGGCTAAAGTTATGGTAGATTTTGCCTATAACAAATGCTATAACTAGAAGATAGGTCATAGGTCACATCCACCTTCGACATGTTCTAGCGTAAAAATTAAAGTTTTCATACCAGCACCCTTAACCTTTTAACCGCCCGACTTCATGTCAGTTCTCGAGCCACCAGCATCCGAAAAAAAAACCAGAAATATACCTGATAGAATAAAGCGTAATTACCCAAATAAAAAAAAGCAGATTAAACGAGCTTTGTTATTTGGTCGTAAATATAGGACCCTGGCGAAATGGACACGAAAATATTTGTCGGATTAATCCGGCAAATATTTCGCATGCATAATGGAATACTGACTTAACTCAAAACAGACGATTTTTGGGAAAGCGCAAAGGTCTCTCTATGAGGAATTATCCTACTTGTTGACGCATAAAATTAAAACTGATTGGAGTTGATTAGATTAATTAATCATGAATGCTTGAATTCTGAACGTATGATTAACTATAGATGAGATCTGAGTAAAGAAACATCCAGAAATAATTCTGACCTAAGTATCTACCAATGGGTCACTGTTCCATTAAGCATGCGATTTATCCGCTTAAGCGCTTAAAAGGTTAATATTCCTTCGGTATGTTTAAGAAGCTTAAAAATAAAGTTCATATCGTTAAACACTGCTCTTGCCTCTTAGAAGTACTTATTACTTCTGTAATTAATTTGTAGGTTCATACATACTTCCTTGGATGCACTCTTCTAGGTACTAATCCGCCATTACACTGAGCTTTACGCAGCTTCGTGTTAAGCTTAATTTTAAGTTCGCACTTTCCAAAGCTTCGTTTAACAGTGTACCTAGACTAAGCTCACATTGTAGTGTTAAAAAACAATAAAATAATAATAACAACATATTTAAAACATTAAATGATAAATGATTTATTTTCTGTAAGTAGGTTTATATACAAACACTTTTACACGTCCATCTTTTTCTAAACTAGATAAGGTCGGCGTTTCCTATCTGACTATTCTGAGAAGAAAGGCCGAAACAACTCAGAGGTCACAGTCTCTTTTAAAGTCCAGACATAAATTTGGTCAGATCACGTGAATACCATGTAGATTGGTGTCTGAAATGGTCTTTAGAGGAAAGAACCACACAGACTGAGTGGACCTGTACAGTCAGTGCACGCATTTGTCAAAAATCGTGCAGCTCAACTCAGAACTTGAGGAGCTAATATATATATATGTATGTTGAGGTATGTATAATATGTTGAGGGCAAAAAAAAACCTATCTATGCATACCTCAGTAGTCAGAAAATAATTATATGAATCCGCAGTAAGCGCTCACAAGACGGTGACGATGATTGATGATTTAAGTACAACTCCGAAGAATTCTCGTTACAACGCTCATTAGAATTTATCATTTCGACATTTGGCTGGCGTAACTTAGTTCAGAAAAAGGCGGTAACCTTTCCCAGCCGGTCGTTAACCTCAAAGGTCAACGACCGCTCTACGTTCATGGACTAATGTCCTAATCATCACGCTTTGTTTAAAGAATGGTGATTATAGAATGGCGTAAAACTGCTGTCTTGAGCTCTTGACAAACCCGAATCGCTTTTTGGGGTGATTGTAGAAGATTTATACCCTTTTCATAGAATCACAAATCCATAGACCAAGCGTAGTAATTGCAATGAGTTTGGAGTTTCTTGCCCATTCTACCCTACAGAGATCTACGTTCTGGATTGGGCAAATAGCTTCAACTTTCTGACTAAATCACCATCTTTGATAATTCAAAAATGCTTGTAAACGGTTTAATTGAAATAAATGCTTTGAGTTTGAGTTCCTCTCAAGGATTTCTTTTGTATCGTGGGTGCGTTTACACTCACATAAACGAACAGCCCTATTCGTATGGGAGCCGAACCCGCTACGAACGATCTCCCTTAGCCACTGCGTCAACCGTGCCCTCATTATGAAAAAAATGCAGATGCATAACATTGTTTACCTACATCTCTGCCCATGTCCTAAGATGCCACAACAAATCGTATTTATGCGTAATCCAATAGTGCAAAGAATCTTGAGTAAATTCAATTACTAACTAATGCAATACTGCTTGTAAATAAACGGAGCATTTAATGTGATTACGTAACGTAACGCAAACAGTCTGGATGTCAGGGGCAACTTTTTGTTTATCTGTGAGAGAAGAATATGACCAAGATTATGTCTGAAATTTAAGAGGCTGTGACCTCTGAGTTTCGTTTCGGTCTTTCTTCTCAGAGTAGACAGTTAAGAAAAGCCAACCTTATCTAGTTTTAAAAATATAGTTGGCGTGTAAAAGTTTTTGTACAGAGGCCAGCACATCAAGCCACCCCAATCTGTCAAATTTCTTTGATAGATTTTCAACTTTACTACAAAGGAATAAGGTTCATATTCAATTGGGAAAATTTTACAGATTGGGGTAGGTTGATATGCTGGCCTCTGTAAAAACGTAGTTACAGAAATAAAATCATTTATTAATAACATTTATGGCTGATTTTATACAGTGTTAGGTTAAGCGAGGGACATAGTTTAAGAGACTCATGAAAATGAACCATACTTTTAATTTGAGACACACTGAAATATTAATAAAAATCCGCTGTTGCCTACAAAGTGTATCTTCCGCGATCAAAATGTAGGATTTTTTTTCATAATTCTGATTTTTAAGAAATAGGTAGGTACTACACTTCCTTAAAATATTTTCCTCGTTGAACCTAACACCCTGTTATAACATCAAAACATTAGAGGGGAAATTCTCGTAATTTTAAGAACGTTCACAGTCTGATCTCACTCTCAATCTGTCAAAAATACCTCTAATTTCCGTACATTTTTGACAAGTTTTTGACATTGATTGTCGCTGTTCAAAATATAGATTTTGAACGTTATTACGGGAATTGGCCTTCAGGTCTTAATGTAATGTATATTATTTGTCTATTTTACAAGCAGCCCTTCAAACCAAAAACACTGCATTGTTGCTTGATGGCTTTCCAAACTATTTTATTCCTATTGATAACCTGTGCTGCATTAATAAAATTGCTACCTAATTACCTGCTACCTAATTATTAAATACCTAATTGTACCTACTTCACGAACCTGAAAAAAAAAAACGCTAAGAAAAAGGTTTATCCGTTTATCCTTTTAGGAGCCACAAACAAACAGACCGAAAACGGCTTCATAACATCCCACTCATTTTTAACCTCGGCGATTACAAAGTCAGTTCGATTCAATTTATTAGACCGCACGTCAACGGTGCTATGGCGCCATACTGTCTACGACTTCCACTTTCGTAACTCTCGGGTGAAAATATTCAAGTTATTTGTCATCCCATGAATGAGGACAATGGATTACTCCGGTCTGTTTGTAGGCCATGACACACTTGGTAACTTTGCTAAAATAGTGTTGTAACTTAACCTACCCTAACACCATGCTTTTTCACGCTATTCGACTGATTATGTTCTTTTATAATAAACAAATCATATAGCTTTTGGAAGATAAACTTTTACTCCATCTCTCCTCCTCGATCCCCTGCTAGTTCTTAATCTGTTGTCACGTTTCGGGCAATACAGGTGAGATGTTATGACATGTTTTTGTTTTGTTTTCAAAAGTACAGTTTGATTGAAACATTAAATGTGACAAATAATTTTCAAAAAATATTAATCTATATTAAGTATATTAATATATATCTATAGGTAAGACTAACTAACTAAGTATATAAATAAATACAAAAACAAAAGGATATTATGCTACTCGTCCGCATCATTGTCATCCGGAATATCTATACTAATAATAAAGCTAAAGAGTTTGTTTGACTGCGGTAATCTCCGGAACTACCAGATCGATTAAAAACAAATCTATTTTAATTTGATAGCCCAATTCTTGAGGAAGGCTATAGGCAATTTAACATCACGCTATGACCTTTAGAAGCCAGGCAAAAAGAAAAGAAGTCAGAAAGAATGCTAAGTGGAAATGAAGTGATACTTAGCGCGGGCAGGTGATGCGTTGCGACGAGGTGGGTCGGATTTTCAAACACGAGGACGAAATCGCGGGCAGAAGCAAGTTAGAAATCAAAAAATAACTTAGAAACACAACAACAACTTGTATTACAACACATTATTACAATCATCACATTCGACTTTGTCTCTGTCACCTCTGACCTAAATTAGAGCCAAGAGCAAAACCATTAAAAAAAAAAAGAATCCTGTCAAGAATACCTTTTTCAAGTAGGTACGTATCTATTTATTTAATACAGTTTAGGAAGCAAAGAGACTCGCAAAATCTGTAAAGTACAAGGAAAAGTATTATTTAATTAGAAGACTTTCAGCCAGTATTATTTTAATTATATATTCGTATTTTATGCCGCCATCATGGAGTTTTAACAACGATCCTACTTCAGGAGTTTATTCTCCTTCTACTAAGAGGAATCAACTTTTAACTGGTTTGAAGTTTCCATCTGTCTGTTTCATGGATTGGATAGGACTATGTGGATTTAATGTGTATTTTATTTAAATTTCTGGTTTTGTTACTGCTGCAACTGCCTTCAAATTAAACCGTATAAAGATGAGGCGTTTAAATTAATTGAATAAATGTGGAGTTTCTTGCCCATTTTTCTCCATACGAAACTACCTTTTGGAAGGAGCGACTAGAATGAATTCTTTTTTTGTTGTTGGTATTAATGATTTGACTTTGATTAATTTAACGATCAATTCCTCTCGCTTGGCAGGCAGGATCAGAACGCACTTTTTTGATAACAGTAGACCAAAAATATGCCAATTAATTTATCAAAGTATTTATTAATACTTCAAGCACACAAATGTATTCTCTTGACGCAACCTTTTACTTGTCCGTGTGGTGCCGGACTTAAAGAATAGCACCACCCCATACTTCCCGTGGGTTTCGTAAAAGGCGATTAAGGGTCGTACTAGAGAATGGACAGCAGCGTTCTCTATGCATTTCACCACCATACTGCGATCGCCAACCCGCCTGCCAAGCGTGGCGATTATGGCAAACTCCCCAACTTGGGGGAGGCCTATGTCCAGCAGTGGACGTCTTTCGGCTGAAATGATGATGATGAACCTTTTACTTGCAGACTCCGGGGGAAAGAGCTAAATCATTCTTAGCATTGATCCATCAAATCTATTAAAAATCAAAAGATCTTTAGAGATTTCCAAACCTCTAGCTTAGCTGCAGACAGTGTAAATGAGATTCCAGTACCTACCTTTTAACATCATATGAGGGAGTGGTGAACTGGTGAACGGCCCCGACTTATGAGTTCAGGTCGTCGGTTCAAACCCAGGCAGGCGTTTTACTTTGTCTAAATAATTTCATCATCACTGATCTTAAAACGGTGAAGGAAAACATCGTGAGGATGGCATGTCCTAGAACTAAAAACTCGAAGCCATGTGACATCTACCAACCCGCACCTGGCCCGCGTGGTAGATTTACAGCCCACTTCTCACAGAGAGGAGGCCTGTGTCCCAGCAGTGGGAATAGTGTGGGCTAATTATGCTTATGCTAATATCATATACATTTGCAAAAATCGTGGTTTTGATCAAGAAATCAAACAATACATCTAAAAGATTTTCCAAGAACATTGAATAAATAAGTAAATAGTGTCGGGATGTGGGCTTTTTCTAAGCCCCGGCGACCCAGTTCGTATCCTAAAAGTTGGACAAAAACTGCGGACGCACTTAATTTGTCTTTCATTGTCGCGACAGACAGATTTAGTGAAATAACATTAGTGGGGATAAGAGGGAAAAACTGAGGAGGGAATTTTTATTAGCATGTTTATTATGTAATGTTTGTGAGATATTTGTTTATGTTTATGATTTTATTCGCGTGTAAAGGAGATTTTAAGATCAGTTTTGGGCTTCATTTTTGAACTTTTCTTGTTTCAGACTTTTTTCTTTGTGCTCGGCTCCTAAGGGTTATAGCGTGATACTAAATAGCCTATAGCCTTCTTCAAGAATTGGGCTATCAAATGCAAAAATAATTTTTCAAATCCGACTGGCAGTTTCAGAGATTACCACCAGATACAAACTTACAAACTTTTACCTCTTTATAATATTTGTATAATAGATAACCGTGCATTTTCTTTTTTTTTTGATAATAACTTCAATTACAAAGAAACAGCACCTATCCCTATTACCTATATAATTATATAGCTATAGGACATGAAAAGAAAATATTTGAAGCTTATATAAAACCCCTCATACTTCGCAATGTTTCTACCGCATTGAGAAAAAACTTGGGTTTACGCAATTACCAATTGTTTTAACCTAATGAAAACAACATTTCTCAAGATTCAACAAAACAACAAACCCTTTCTACCAACAAACAACGAGGATAAAATTAAATATGAATTATCTGAAATCTAAGACTTACCGATGTTCTCGTTAGTCACAAATCGTGCAGCTCAACTCAAAACTTAGGAGTTGAGCAGCACGATTTCTGACAAATGCGTGCACTGACTGGACAGGTCCTCTCAATCTGTGTGGTTCTTTCCTCAAACGACCATCTCAGACATCGATGTACATGGTCTTCATACCTGACTAAGATTATGTCTGGACTTTAAAAGAGACGCACAGTCTCTTTTAAAGTCCTCTGAGTTTTTTTCGGCCTTTCTTCTCAGAGTAGTCAAATAGGAAACGCCGACCTCATCTAGTCTTAAGTAGGTTTGAATTGCACAAACACTTTTACACTAAATAAAAACAAAATCACTAATAAAAATAAAATCATTTATCATTTACCGAATTAATTATGAACTAAAGAAAGAAAGAAAGAAAATACATTTATTTAGCACAGACTAAAAGACACACAATACACCAGATACATGCATCAGATAAAAAACAAAAAAAAAAAAACAAAAGATCAAATAAAAAGGTCCGATGTAAGAAATATGCACGAAAGTGTGCCTCACGGCTGCGCCAAAAAGGCCCAGTTCAGCAAAAATGCCAGACAACTAGTCCCTGACGGTGGTTTTCAACTGGACCTGATGTGTGTTTGAGGTGACGGATGTGAATCAGTTTTAACTGGAACGCGTCATGCGTTTGTATGCATACTTAAACAAAATAAAAATGTGTCAGACAAAAAAAAAATAGTAACGAATATGTACCTACATAAATAGTGTGAGTTGAAAAACATTCCGAGAATAACCAAAAAAATACTGATAAAGCATTTTTAATCATGCAAAGACCGCCCCTTACCAATAATTACACGAAGTTGAACATCTAAGCAGGTTTACAGGAGTTGTACAGTAAATCCCGGTGGTGGGTTGTTTGTTTACCTCCAGGCAGACTCGGTAATTTGACCTACATCTAGGGAACGTTAATCAGAATCGCTTAATTATTTACTTTGCGCTTCCTTTCGGGGAAGCTGTGTTGAGATTAATTTAATTTTCTGGAATATTAATCAGCCTGTACTAATTGCTGCTCTGAATAAATATGAATAATAATTCTCCATTACACAGGACTAAAGAAAAAAAAAATAACAGTGCGCAATGATTCTAGACCCCAGCGAAGAAAATTTCCGTGGGTAATTAAAAAAAAATTGGCGTAAAATTTAATTTCATGAGTACCGCTTGCGCTCTGTTTTTTTTCCTGTAGTCCTATCTGACAAATTAAGAAAATCATAATTAGGTATGTCCGTGGTTATTCAAGCATCACACGAATTTAGAAGGACACTTCTCCTTTAGGCTGGTCCGTTTTTTTTAAATGCTATTGAATTAATTATTTTATAAGGACGGTTTTTTTTTTTTTTTATGCTGGGAAATCATCAAATGACCCCTCCCGCTCTGGGTGGAGCGGAAGGGAGTGTCAGACTCTTACTGACTAAAACCCATCCGTGTCCCTTCCTTAGCCCTTTATGTTCCGGGGCAGCGGTAACCCTTTCGGACAATCCCGCTGCCTCGGCAGGCTTCGGCCCTGACGGGCCCCTCCTTTCAATGCTGACATCTCTTTGAGGCGCGCGTGGAACACGTACGCGCCGTCCAGCAAGGACGGTAAGTACAAAATAAGGTGATTAGATAACGTTATTTCTAAATCTGGCGCGTTCGAACTTCTCGAGGGCGAAATGTCAAACTATTTCAATGGTAGATTCCATTGATGGTTATTTTAATTTCAAATCAAATGACTTCAGCTTAGATGGGGCTTGTGGCTAAGTAATAACAGCCACACGGGTCGATCGATCAGGTGAAGCTACGCTTGCCGGGGTTACTCCGTGGATGGGTGACCATCTTTACATAATTACCAAACCAAGACGCCTCCGTATGCCTCCGTGATTCATGGATCTTTGACAGTCGCTACGGGTCGTCAGAAGCCCGAAAGTCTGACAACCAGTCTTACCAAAGAGTATCGTATTACTCAGTAACTGGGTTGTCAAGGTCAGATAAGCAGTTGCTCCATGTAAATTACTGGTACTCAGCTGCATACGGAAGCCAACCCCAACATATATGCGTTCAATCTCAGAAGATCCATTGGCCAGAGGATCTAGTGACAATTTAGTTGGGAAAAGGCTAGACAGATGATGATGAACAAATGACTTCAGGTTCAGTCCCTTACTAACCCCACAATATTTACATCGAGTCCAACCAACTGTATCAATCGAAGATTTTTCTCAGTGCAACTGTATCTATATTTACAGTTTTTTTTTCTTATTTATCTTCTCTTTTTTCTTGAAGAATGGCTGACATCTGCTCTGCTTGCCACATAAAGAAATAGAATACAACAAACGACTTCGCTCTACCTAATGTTTTTTATACTAACCTCTGACTCCTGTGATAGCAGTTTGAACGTCTTATATCTACATAAATAATATGCATTAATGAACATTTTTGACGGCTTAATTTTAATAAACAGGCAAAGATTTTCATGCTTTCGCTAGAAGTCAGAAAAACGTTGCTGCTTGCCCTCTTGACATAATACTCTATGGAAAGAACAAAGCCAAAAAACAGCTCTTGGCTTTATAAAAACAATTGGAACACTGCGGTATCCGTAACCAAACTAGTCTGACCCAAGTAAAACAAGAAAACAATAAAACCTCTTTTCAAATTCAGTGTAGAAGTGTTCCATAATCAAATGAAGTTTAGTTTTTAATGTAATCACAATCAGCCAGGGCTGCATCAAACTCGTTTAGTTTGTTCCTTTGAAAGTTGTATGCAGCATTTATTATGCATGCAGATAGATTCCGTTGCGCCTAGATATTACTGTAGTAATAAAATCGGATTTATTACAGAGAAGCTTTGAGTTTTATGCTTAGGTTGGTATAGTTTATTTTGAATATTTATTTACTCGTCTTTTTTTTTATTCCGAGCTTACCTTTTCTAAGATTTAAACAAAAGAATTTTTGTAGCTAGCAATTTAAAGTATTTTTCTACTTACTATTCCAATTTCGAAACTTCCAATGTTTGGAAACCTTTATAGAGGTCGTTGTCATAAGTAAGTAGAGCGAAAGGTTGAGTTTATTGTCTGCACGAGTATCGTAGGTATTTCTACGCTTGAGCACGAAATGTTACGTTTAATTTTAAACCGTAAAACAGATGCCGGTTTCTGTAAGGTTAGATTTTATTTTTTATTTATATTTAGTTTTTATTGTGTTATAAATTCGTACATGTTTAGAACAATGCTGTAATAAACAGCTAACAGTAATAAAAACAAAAATACTTCCTGTTAACTAAACCAAACCAATACATTATATATGTATTTTCATTCATAATCCACTGAAATCAGAAAACAACCTGTGTTAACCAAACACAACCCGCGCTATAAAACCAACCACAACAAAATTGCCACCATGAAAAATTCAAAACCGTCACTACCACCTAAAAAAATAATTTAAAAACAAATGACAGTTAGAAAGATTCTAAATTCGAAATGAACTCACCGACGAGAGCCGCGAGTACCGCGAGCGTGGCGGTGGCGAGCGCAGCCGTAGCGTGCGCGGCGCGGGGCATGACTGCCGGAGACACGCCGGGAGTTAGTGTTGCTAGACACCAGCGGAAAACTGCGCCAATTTTCCGAATGGGAAAATTGTACCAGTTTACCTGATTTGACAATTGTACCTATTTCTTATTGAAATGTTTGATGAGTCGTGAACTTTGTTATCTGTTATCTTTACTCACGTATACTAATGCTGATTGCAGGAAGGCCGATAATGTTGTACATATACGATGTGTTGTAATTATACCTGAGTAGAATTACAACCCAGTATTTAATTTAAAAAAATCAAATCTCTTATAAAATACTCCAGTAGCAGTATTTATTTTTATAGACCTCACCATTACATTAAAACTACTCAATATCTACGTTTTTCTGTATCTGGCACCCTCGGAGGCGTCGCACGCTCGCCGCACGCGGCCGCAGCACGCCCCGCCCCGCGCCCCCGAATGCGGCACTGCGCTCTGTGACGACTCCACGCTTGCACTGCCTCCATTGTTACACGGGATGCGTGAACTGTTGTTGTTAGGAGATGGTAAACATTGGGGTGTCATGAAAAAGTCTTCACAAGTGACGGTACTGAGCGTTTGGCACTCCCTGGGCAGTTAGCCTTTTTAACACCTTGATCCCGGTGAGATGTTTTTTCCTTCTGTGGGTTTTTTGCATAATTAGCCTATATCATTCACACTGCTCGGACACAGGCCTTCTCGAGGTAAGAGGCCGTAATTCACCACGCGTGCCCAGTGCGGGTTGGTAGATGCCACGTCTTGGAATTTTTGGTTCGAAGACTTGCCGGTTTTTAGCTAATAATAATAGTAAGCTTCTTAAACTGCAGGTGCCGCTACTAGAGAAAAAGACCGCAACACATGGGTAAAAACAATACAAAACACAATATGAGGTAAATAGATCGTGCTTCAATAACAAATTCTTGGAATTGCTAACAATGAGCATTCCTGGTGTGCATGCTCATTTCAAAGGGGTTTTGCCCTGCTGCGGAACTAATTTTGGGTTATTTTTAATTAGGTTATATCAGTGGATATTAATGCAATAATTACTTATTGAAATATCCTTATAAATTTTAGAAGATGATTGATGATACTTCTTCTTTCTATCTCCGAATAATCTATAGGTACCTACCTACTAATAATAACGCTGAAGAGTGTGTTTGAACGCGCTAAACTCTGAAACTACGAGTCAGATTTTTTGATAGCCCAATTCTTGAGGAAGGCTACTTAACATCACGCTAGAACCTCTAGGAGGCGATCAAAAAGAGAAAAAGCAGACAGAACGCTAAGCGAAAACAAAGTAATAGCGCGGGCTGGCGATGCGATGCGACGCAGTGAGCCGGGGGAACAAGAAATTTCACGCGGACGAAGTCGCGGGCAAAAGCTAGTATATAAATATGTAGGTAAACCTACACTTTCTTGATCAACACTAACAATTTATTCATAAACGTTCCTTAAAGTTAAGTAGTGATTGTAGCGGCTGTTTAACCATACACTTTTGACGTTTAAACGTCACTTAACTTAATAATTGTTTATAATCCGTCATTCACCTGCAATCAAAACACCCCTTTACTTACAATAAGAGACAATGGAGCCCCGCTCGCTAGTGTGTGATACAGCCACATTCATCTCACGCCAGCACCTAGATACATTCACTGCTTGTCACCTGACGTCTGCTAGCGATATAGTGCCGTCGAGTAGATTAATATTATGGATATACGTTTTAATATTGGTGCTAATATATCTATCGTGTACGGTAGGATTTTGCCAATAGGTATGTTTCTAATAATCTGTTGGCACATGCGGATTTTTTTTTAAATTTTAGCCTTTTTTTTCCTTTGCAGGAGAGAGGATAAAAAATTATGTTTTTTATTTATTTGACATCAAACAGCAGCAAATATACAAAGCATAATCAGCCTATAATGTTCCCACTGCTGGGACACTGGCCTCTCTTTGAGAGGGGGTGAGCCGTAATCCACCATACGGGCCCAGTGCGGGTGGCGGCGTTGGCGCATCACCTGCCTTCAAACTTTTGGTCACAGGACATACTGGTTTCCTCACGATGTTTTCCTTCACAGTTTTGAGAGCAGTGGTGATGAAATTATTTATACAAAGCAAAGTGACTGCCTGGGTTCAAACCTACGATCTACAACTTGTAATTCGTTACCACTGGGTCACCACTGCTCTCGCAGTTAGTAGTGTTAATCTCTCTAATTACCTAATCTTGATGCGCTTTGTGATTGGAGGCTCCATTGTTTGATCTGGTATTAATTGATTTCACAATCTCTTGATTCATATCCGACAGGTTGTTATGTCTTCTCAGAACGACAGATAAATAGGAAATTTGAGAATCTATGGGTCAGTAAACCGGTAAACTGTAGCAGTTCGTAGACGGTCTACGAAAGCCTTTAGTGCGTCTACGTAATACGTAGCCTCGTAGCACGGCTACGAAGGATCCTGAATCGCTACGAGGCGCGAGGTGCTATATTTATTTGGTTTAAAATCATCTCAAGTTACGTGTGTTGGTATTGTTTTATTTTTCAATATTTTTTGCTCGACAATCCGTGTCTCATATGAAACTATAACCCACTTAGTTTTCCTGTATTTTAGTATGCTTTGATCATCATTTAAGTTAGTATACTTCAAGCTGCAGCAGGCAGCAGGCTTAGGCATTACATATCTTAAACTCAGACCAGAAACATTTTGTAGACCATACCGATAAATGACTTTAGGTTTGTACTTTTACTAACACTTTTACGCGTCAATAAACCAGTACACTTTTCAAGCAAAGCCTAAGTGCCTTTTCACACGTCCCGGTTGCCGGGTACCCGGCACCGGCTACCCAGCAACCGGGACGTGTGAAAAGGCACTAACAGTCGTATATTACATGATATTAAACAAACGAATGACAGTAACATTACCCATGAATTACCCCAAAAAACATCGACGTTCATCAAGAAGACGCCAGTCTCGATTGTTCTTATGTTTTTAATGACACCTTTTAATTACAGCCTTACAGCGCTGTATACGAGGCGTCTGAACTTAATGAAACACGTTCAAAGGGATGACGCCGCTTTCAGCAGTGTTGCAGCAGCGGTGAGGTTTGTGAAAACTCAGGTTTACTATATGATTGTGTTGAGGATTATTTTAATAAAAAACGATGCGTTTTGTTTAACGAGCAAATTCAATATATTCGCCATCTTATTTTCACAATATTCGAGGAGAGGGGTGAGGGAACAATATTTTAAACGGAAACCAATCACGATCGAGAGATTACTATGACGTAGCGTATGGTGTCGTTTTTGTGCCTCGAGGTGTCGCTATCAATCGCTGTGTATTTACGGAGTACGAGTTCACAACATGCCCCCGGCCTTGGAAGCAGTGGCTTTCAATGGTCTTCAGTCACTGCATCGGTGTCGATCACGTCCTGTATTAGAGGACAAATCTTGGTGTATGCGCGTCTCACCACGCCCGATGACGTCTGTATATCAGCCACCCGGGATATGCCATCCTTTCCTGGGATGGTGCAGAGGACACGTCCCAAATGCCACTTCAAAGGTGGGAGGTTATTGTCCTTGATTACCACTAAGGAGTTTGGTTTAAGCTCGTCCTTATTCGCCGTCCATTTTGCCCGCACCTGCAGCTCGGAGATGTATTCCTTCGCCCACCGGCTCCAGAAGTGTTGGCGAAGTTGTTCTACCCTCTGGTATCGCTGAAGACGACTAGCTGGAACATCACGTAGGTCATCGCCAGCTGGCGCAGTTAGTGGTCGGCCAATAAGGAAGTGACCGGGAGTGAGCGGGGAGAAATCATGAGGATCGGGGGAAAGAGGAGACAGAGGTCGGGAATTTAGTACGGCTTCTATTTGAGCCAATACTGTGCTGTACTCTTCGAACGTGAGGTGCGCGTTACCTATCACACGACGAAGATGGTATTTACTCGACTTGACTCCTGCTTCCCACAGACCACCAAAATGCGGAGAATAAGGGGGAATAAAATGGAAGTTAATATTTTGACTAGATGCGAATTCTAAAATATCACTACTACAATTACTTAAAAATTTTGAAAAATCATTCATTACACCTACGAAATTACGACCATTGTCAGAGTATATATCTGCAGGCTTACCGCGGCGTGAAATAAATCTTTTTAAAGTACATAAATACGCTTCACTGGAGAGGTCACTGACTAACTCCAGGTGTACAGCACGTGTCACGAAACAAATAAAAAGACAAATGTACCCTTTGATAAGCCTAGCACCCCTACCTTTGCGGTTCAGAATGAGCACTGGCCCAGCGTAATCCACCCCACACCGAACAAATGGAAGACTAGGTGTAACTCGCTCCCTAGGTAAGTTGCCCATCAGAGGGCTAAGCGTCTTACCTCTAATACGAGTACAGGTAACACAACTATGCGCTACCTGGCGAGCTAAGTTCCTACCTCCGACAGGCCACCATGATTCGCGTAAATGAAAAAGTAAAGCCTGCGGAGCAGCGTGGAGGAGCTGAATGTGCTCATGACGAAATAATAAAGTGGTAAAATGATGTTTACTAGAAACTACAATTGGGTGTTTTTTACCGTAAGTAAATTCATTAGAATTAACTAAACGACCCCCAACGCGCATTAATTTGTGATCATCTAAAAACAAATTCAATTTAGACAAACAACTTTTACTTTTAATAGTCTCATTATTAGACAATGCCTTGTATTCAACTGGATAAGATTCCATTTGACAAAATCGAGCTAATGTTTTATCAGCATTATCTTACTCATCTACACTAAGGCCGTCCGTACGCTTATCATTTTTATAACGACTGTTATTAATAAAACGTAACATAAAGGCAGCCGCACGCCTCATACGCTTAAATTGAGAGAACCGATGGAAGGGAAACAAAGATGATTCACAACAATCCTGAGCTACAACAGCAGTGACGCATGACTTGACCTCAGGCAACTCGCGATGTTTGAATGAGTCCGAACTTCTGTGATCGTCTATTGAAAAACTAGGGTCACGAAGAAATTCAGGACCCTCCCACCACAAGGTAGACGAAGAAAGTTCTTCCAATCGAGCACCGCGTGACGCTAGATCGGCGGGGTTGTCACCACTGCGTACGTGACGCCACGGGACATCTAGTGTAAGGTCATGAATTTCAGCGATCCTATTTTGAACGAATGTTTTAAGTTGGCTAGGCTTCATGTGCAGCCAGCCTGAGACAATCGTGGAATCAGTCCAAAATACTACGCTATTCAATTTACAACGTAATGAGTTGCGCACCTTGTCATACAGACGAGCACCTAATAAAGCTCCACAAAGTTCGAGACGTGGTATACTAATAGGTTTTAAAGGCGCGACCTTTGTTTTTGAAAACAATAATCTAACTGATACTGTTAAATCATTGTTAACTGTGCGAACATAACAACACGCGCCGTACGCCGTCTGAGATGCGTCGCTAAACATGTGTAACTCAATATACATAGGCTGCGTACCTATAGCGTGGCGAGGTATACGAACAGTGTTTAGCGCTTGCAATGAAATAACAAACCGGTTCCACACGCGCGCCGTGTCATCAGAAACGTTATCATCCCAATCTATTTTTAATAGCCATAATTGTTGTAAAAGAACTTTGACAACAATTATGACAGGACTTAACAAGCCGAGAGGGTCAAATATTTGCGAAACTTTTGATAAAATAGACCTCTTTGTAATAGCCTTGTCATTTTCAATTTTAATTTGAGAATTAAAATAAAAGTTGTCACTTGCGTTATGCCAGCCTATTCCTAAGGTTTTAGAACTAACATTCTCATCTAAACTTAAAGGTTTAAACTGACTGGACGACTGACGGTCATCATCGTGTTTAAAATTAAATATCCACTTCCTAAGTGGAAAGCAGCCCGACTGCAGCGTCTTCTGAGTTTTATCGCATAGATCTAATAATTTAATTTTATCATCTAAGCCCGTAATGTAGTCATCGACATAAAAATCCTCTTTTATAGCTCGCGCGACATCAGGATCAGGAGATTCAGATGCCAATTGTTTCAGGCACCTAACACTTAGAAAAGGCGCGGAGGCGGTTCCATACGTCACGGTGTTTAATTTAAATATACCTAACGGCTTCGAGGGATGGTCACGCCACAGAATCATTTGCAAGCTGCGCTGACCCTCATCTACTAGACATTGCCGGTACATCTTCTCCACGTCGGCGCATGCGACGTACTTATGCTGCCGAAAGCGGAGAAGAATTGCAATGAGATCACCCTGTATAGGAGGGCCAACTAGTTGCAAATCATTCAGTGACTTACCCGAGCTCGATGGTGCGCTTGCGTCAAACACCACGCGCAACTTGGTGGTGGTGCTGAGCTCACGGAACACGCCATGATGCGGCATGAAATAACACGGGGATTCATAGGAATCTACCTGTGTCATATGGCCTAAACTAAGGTACTCCTTTAAAAAGTTGGAATAAAGAATTTTATATTCAGGCGAACGCTGCAGACGTTTTTCTAGCGCAAAAAATCGACGTTCTGCTTGTGTATAAGAATCCCCCAAGGTATCAGGTGACTGATGGAGAGGAATGTGCACGCAGAATCTCCCCTCGCTATTGCGAGTAGTAGTGCGAACAAAGTGATCTTCGCATGCACGTTCTTCCTCAGTCTGTGCGTCTCTGACCTTAGACAGTTCCTCAATCTCCCAGAACAATCGAAGTTGCGTATCTAAAGAATTAATAATATTGCATTGAATTGGCGCATTTTTGCGCGTATAATTAACTATAGGTCCGGAAATAATCCAGCCTAGTTTGGTATTCTGTAGAAACGGACCGCTAGACAAACGAATCTTACCGTCTTCTAACAGATCCCAAAACCTATCTGCGCCAATTAAAATGTCAATATTTTTATAGTCTAGAAACTCCGGATCGGCTAACCGTATGTTGTCTGGAATACAGACTTGCGCGCTTAATTTACACACGGCAGGCATCGAAGCCGTAATCCTAGACAGCACATAACAATTAATGCGCGTAGTAAATGAATTATCGACGCAGGATTTGATAACGATATTACAAGCTTGCGAACAATGTACTATCGAATCACCTACGCCTCGAACTTCGTTTGTGGACTGTATTAATGATACGTTTAAGAGTTGACATAATGATTTAGAAATGAAACAGCGTTGGCTTCCATTATCAAGGAGTGCACGCGCTTTATGGTATCTACCGTGTACATCTGCTACTTCAACTATAGCTGTTGACAATAACACGGACTGCACACCTATAGATTTAATCGATTGAGTTTGCATGTGTGCCTTGTTTACTTGAATAGGGACTGCGGAGTCCGAGGCGGCTGGTGCGGCCGCGGGGAGGTGCGCAGGCGCTTCCCTCACATTAGCACGCGACGCCTCAGTGTTCGTTGTAGTATGCAAAGTGACCGAACTATTATCGTTGTGCAATAATGAGTTATGTTTTTGATTGCAGTGTCGACAAGGCCCAAACTTACAATTATTTACCGAGTGTCTCGAATGTAAACAATTCTCACATAAGTTGTGCTCGCGTACCAGTTTGAGCTTTGTGTCTAAGTCGCATTCGATAAACTCTTTACACGTATACAGTGGATGATTCGCGTTGCATTTTGCGCATGTTAACTTACCGCGTTGTTTATTTGATTTACTCGGTCCGCTAGAAACATTGCAGTGTGACATATTATGACATTTTGAATGTTGTTTTTTGTTGTCAGTGCTTTGAGCTTCTTTGCTATGTGAACGCTGCAATGCCTCCAGCATGTCTGCTTTATTGCGTAAAAAGTTAATTAAGACATCAACCGATAAACGCTTAGAATTATTCTCGTTTGGATTCGGGAACAATGTGCACTTATGAGACCCCCATTCTCTTTCAGTGATTTTATCTAACTTCGACACCATGATATTGATAATTAAGCTATCCCAGTAGTCTGTAGGCTCACCTAGGATTTTAAGTGCGCGTAAATTTTTCAAAATTGTGTCTATTAAGTTTCTAATCGAAGAAGGCGACTCTTTAGTTATTGCAGTTATATTTAATAATGATTTAATATGGTGATCAACTAAGAGTCCGCAATTATTATATCGGTTTAGCAACAAGTCCCATGCAACCTGATAATTATCAGAAGAAAATTCTATGGAATGTATAACAAGTTCTGCGCTGTCTTTTAGGGACGATTTGAGATAGTGAAACTTTTGGATATTGGAAATATCTTTAGAATTATGAACTAGTGAGGTAAATGTGTCTCTGAATTCCAGCCAGTGCTCATAGGAACCATCAAATGTAGGCATGGAGATAGTGGGTAACCTGACAGAATGTATTTGGTTGTTATTATGACTATGACATAACTTGGAGCAGTCAGCGACCTCATCAGTGTTCATCATAAATTCAGCTAGTGATATTAAACTGTAGTAACTATCTTCAAATCGTTCTCTTTGATTTAATTGTTCGCCTAACTCACTATCAGACACTCTTTCTTCTATTTTAGTTTGAATGTCGTTAAATTCAGAAAATAAAGTAGTACATCCTTGAATCCTCAACTTTAAATCAATGCGTTTTTGATTAGGAAAGTCATGATCACAATCTTTTAAAGACTCTAAATAAGTGTTAAATTTGGTAAGCCTGCCCTTAATAATACCACGCTTCCTAACTAAATCGCGAACTAACTCACTACTTTCTACACTTAGCAAACTAGGAGATTTGTCACGGGATTTAACAGAGTCAATAGGCATTTTGGTGGTCAGTGAAAAGAGGAGTACTCACGGTTTATAATCGTCAGATCAATCACACTCGGCACTGATGCTAGCAACGTCACCAGGTAGGTAATTGACTGGAAGTTTCATATTCCGAGAATACAATGCGGCAATTTCACTGAAATAAGAGCACAGACACACTATAGCACCAAATAGAACTCAGGAAGTGATGGAAAAGAGTAAGGATTGGCCCCACCGATTGCGTATGATTTCCGATGAAACCTTTTGCGTTTTCTTCTCAATCCGCCACGTGCAAGGGGTCAACATCCAAAGGTCGCTCGGCGATCTTGTAGGTATATCAATATCCCAACGTTCGGCTCGAAGGTCCAAAATGTTGCAGCAGCGGTGAGGTTTGTGAAAACTCAGGTTTACTATATGATTGTGTTGAGGATTATTTTAATAAAAAACGATGCGTTTTGTTTAACGAGCAAATTCAATATATTCGCCATCTTATTTTCACAATATTCGAGGAGAGGGGTGAGGGAACAATATTTTAAACGGAAACCAATCACGATCGAGAGATTACTATGACGTAGCGTATGGTGTCGTTTTTGTGCCTCGAGGTGTCGCTATCAATCGCTGTGTATTTACGGAGTACGAGTTCACAACAAGCAGCTTTTTAACGAGCGTTTTCTTTAGCTTTAGGTTTTTTTTTTATTTAGAATCGTTTTATTGAGATGTTTTTTACGCTTCTTTGTGTTGATATGATGGGTCTTGTTGCAGGTTTTCAGGAGATTAGCAATATAAGTAGAACATTATAGGTAGGTACGCGGTATTCCTGTTAATCCTAATTCGGGATTAATTTTAAAACGAAGGATTAGTCGTCTATCTATCTATATATAAAATTCAAAGTCCTAACTGACTGATATTCAACGCATAGCCTAAACCGCTGGTCCTAGAGACATAAAATTTGGAGCGTGTGTTCTTTGTGAAGAGTAGGTATCCACTGAGAAAGGGTTTTTTGAAATTCCACCCCTAAGGGGGTGAATGGGGGGAGGGTGAAATTTCACGCGGAAGAAGTCGCTGGCAAGCTAGTACATATAGTATAATCCGTTGACCTTTAGACAGGAGTAGGTATAGACGCCTTACTTCAGTAACTAACCGCTGGGTTTGTCAAAATTACGAGAATTGCCCCTCACAGGACGCTGGTCATTGACCTGTATTATACTCTGTCGGCGCGACCATCCGTTTCGGTACACCGAACAAAAATTGACATATGAACGTGACGATCGCGTATTCGCGCGACGATTGCTTTCTACTAGGACGCGACCTTATGATGCACTATTTAAAGGTTCCTGAATAATAATAATAGTACAATAACCAGTGTATTCGCGTCTTATTATTTTATTCACAGGAATTGTCTCATATGCGTAGCTAAACCAGAGAAATATTATAATTAAATTTTTAAATTATGATGTTGAGACGAGACGTGTCTCTAGCCATTGTTTAAAAGAACCCGCACACAAGGCCCGAAATACCATCCTTTATTATAATTAACAAAACCCGAAAAGCTATTCTGAACTATATTATACATTTCAGTCTCACAATCGAACCCACGACCCTTGTCACAAAAACCGCCCGTTCCACTCCGCCATTGGGTCACCAAAAATAACAATAGCAAATATACATAACCCCAGAAATTAGTAGAATTATTTATTTAATCGACTAATTAAACCGTTGACCTCTGAGGGTTGTTTAATGCCCGTTGCCTGGCAACGCAACGCCCCTAGCAACCGATTCCGATTGAAATATTTCAATGACAAGTCTTTGAGTTTTGCAATAATTATTTAGTGATACCAAAAGATATTTATTTGTGGAGTGAAAATAAATATGGCTGGAGTTACAAGACCAATGAGTCAGATGCGAAAGCTAGAAACTGTGAGTTTATTATTTAGAGTTTTGTGTTATTGCGTAGGTATAATAGTACTCGCAACTGGGGTGCGTGTATGAACGTAAATGAGGCAAAAGGAGTACGTAGCAGGTGGTGTTCTGTAGTTTCTGCCCACCGTCATGGGAAGACGCCGTGATGTATGTATATTTATTTAAAAAAATAACACATAGGCATCAACTCTATGCACATAGGCTCCTGAATAACTTCTGCTGCTTATTCTATAACAGTGTACTACCGTATATAGGCTCATCCTAACCAGGAGCATGGTAAGCGATCTGCTAACGCCGAGGTGCATAAAGGAACATAAAGAGCGTCTTATTGTGACACCCTGTAAAACAAAGAATAATATTCTGTCTATGCATACTGTACATTTAACAATTTATTAGCCGGCCTTTCTTAATAGGCACCTACCTACGCAGCTACGGCTAGTCCTTTGTTATCTTAAAAAAAGCAGCCAAGTGTGAGTCGGACGCGCACACGTTTTATATTTATTGCTATAGCTTCTTAAACACTGTGAATTTCAACTGTGTAAGGTTCATGAGATACAGCCCACTGACAAACAGACGGACGGGTGGTTATACAGACGGACGGATAGCGGAGGCTTAGTAACAGGGTCCTGTTGGGTACGGAACCCTAAAGAAAGTGTTAATTTAAAATACATTAACGAAATGACTACCACCCTAAAACTATTATAAAATCGTTGCATAACAACTAATTCAATAACTTTCATAAATAAAACATTTAGGATCAAATCAAGTAGGCCATCCCATATAATTCGTCCTGATTCTCGAATCGAAAGCGTGACCCAGAGCTCGGAAGACAAATATCTAATCCTTGTGCCAAGTAGAGCGACGAATTTTTACTATGTAGGTCGTTAACGTGCCATGTGGTCGCCAGCGGGATATAGGTCATTCCCTTCTCTTCTATGGGGGTTGAAAGAGATGGGTATATGCTTTGGTAAATCCTGGGACAGTTTTTCTGGTGTAGTGGTTCTTGCAATGAAAGTATGGCAACTGAAAAATAAAAGAGACAAAATGTGTTTATTTGAGGTGTTTATTTGACCTAAACGCAAAAAACGCAAGTTTTAGAAACAATAAAAGTATATGATCGACTACAGTAAACAAAATCAGAAAAATATATGATATTCTTCAGGATATATAAGCCGAAGCCGACCCCAACATAGTTGGGAAAAGGCTAGGCAGATTATGATGATGATTCTTCAGGATATATACTAGGTAGATAGTGTGTTGAAAAGATTATAAAACTAATTTGATCCTATAGATAAAAATCATGAAGATACCTCTAAATACTTCTTTTTTTTTTTCAATAAAAACCAATGTTTGTTTGTTCGTATTTTATGCGCTGCCATACCTTTAGCAGTGGTGGCCCTGTGATAACGGCCGCGACTTACGAGTTGTAGGTCGTAGGTTCGAACCCAGACAGGCTAGGCGCTTATAGGATTACGGCCCACTCCTTCTCACTGAGAGGATGCCTGTGTCCCGGCAGTGGGAACATTATAAGCTGATTATGATTAAGCATACCGTTATAATCCGATTACGATAGAACTTTGTCAACATATTGCTAGCACATGCGCGAAGATAACAGGAATACAAAAAAAACAAATCGCGCGGAGGAAGTCGCGGGCAGAAGCTTGTATAATATATATACATAAAACAGATTGAAAGTTCCCCAATAAGCCGATTGAAGAAATAACAGAGGAGGTCGAAGATTGCATTATGCTAACTTCGAGGTTACCCTGTTATCCTGAACTTTATAGTGCTCCACAATAAGTTGGTTTCCTCTCATATATAAGTCGATACCTAACCACTACATTTTTCTCGCGGCTTCATCTTCGGATTTATTATGACTAGGTCTATTACCCGATCCGGCTGTATACACCATATAAATTACAGAATTAATTATATTCAAATTTTACAAAGGGTGACATAATGGGTAGTGTTATCGCTAAGCTAAGAGCGATCTTTTAAAAATAACCATTGTCTATACATACAAATAAAATAGAACTGGCTGGTTTGTAATGTCAAAAATAACAGCATTTTACTAAATGCATATGAAAGTATATACGGTATCTACTTATAACAAAAAAACAATTGTCAAAATTTTTGTCTGTCTGTCTGTTTGTTGCCGCTAATCTCCGAAACGGCTGGACCGATTACGACGGGATTTTCACTGACAGATAGCTGATGTTGTAAGGAGTAACTAATGATGATGTAAGGAGTAACTAAATGTAGAAAATCAAAAGGTATTAATGGCATGCAAGCGGAGTCGCAAACAGCAGCTATTAAATAAATGAATGAGTCCAATATTTGTCTGCATTTGTAGAAAGAAGCCCTGTTTCGAGCCAGGAAGCGTATCCTCAAGTACCTGGTGCTGGGTTACCTAAAGCAGGAGGGTTTCTTCCACACGGCTGAGACCTTCGTGACAGAAGCAGCCCTGGCTGGAGAGTACGAAGTCTGTGACAATATCGACCTGGATATTATTCTGCAGGTAAGGTTTTCAAGATAAACCAGAGCCCTATTCTTCTTCGTAGCGTATCGATGGCAAAAAGTTTAGCCCACTTACTAACAAACGTTGTATAGCGTCTGTATAGTTACACAACGCTTTGTCTTCTTCTTTCGAAAGTCAAATTACTGACGACTGAAAGAGAGAAATCGGTGTGTAACTATTCATCTGATGCAATACGTTTATTAGTAAGGGGCTAAATAGTTTTGGCTCAAAATTCAGCTGCGCGAAGTCTGCTCACTGACGCAGTCATAAGATCACAAGTGCACAGGTGACAGGGGCATGCGGCGCAGGATGGAAGGTGGGGCATTGTCTGTGGGGAGGTGCCGCATACGCACTTGGGATCAGAGCCGTCCGTGAAATATCTGTGGCGATTGTCTTTGCTCCGGCCGACATGGACTTAAAAAGTACTCAATTGTCAGATTCTTAGGCCTGAATTCGACGTCGACGCGTACGGTCAGTCGCGTACGGTCAGTACCAACATACGCGCCGCTGACGTCAACCTCGCAGTATGGTGCTATATAGGATACAATGTGTATTCACACGCGCGACCGACGTACGCGACCGACGTCAGCGTAACAGGAATTCAGGCCTTAGATTGTCGCCTTACCAGCAATGGAAACATTATAGGCTGCTCAAAAAGGAGAAGGTAAGGGCCTTCTCCTTTTCTCCGCTGCGGAAGGTAAAAGGCTGTTACTGACGTTGAAGGTTTTAAGGCGTTCGTTATGTTTAGCGTGCGCATGCGGCGGGTGCACGGAGTGGGCGCCATGGGTGTAGAAACCATTTACATAGATTACATTGAGAGTTGCGAGAAATTTTGTAGAACTTGCTGCGTAACCGCAATGGTATTTTAATAAGAAAGATTTTTTTTTATCATTTCGGATGGCGAATCGCATAATCTAATCCGGTTCATAAGATGAAAAATCATTTTATTCGATATGAATTTCTTCCCTAACATATAGCTACAAGAGCTACAGTTAATTATTAAAACAAATTCCGAAATACACAAGGCACAGCGCCACTGCAGCCACTGCAGCCACTGCTTGCTTATCTACCACCCTACCCAATTAGGATGCCACAAGGGACTGCAAACGTACTACTGCAGAGCAAATGTAGGTCGAAGCACAGAATAGGCAATAGTGCTGGATGTCAGTGTGTACCCGTTTTCCGTAACTCACAGTTCCAGTCTCATGGGTGTTCCGGCAGTGTGTACTTTATTTTGGAGTCAATATTTTTTTTTGAAGGAAGAAACGAAGTTAGTTCTTCTGCATTTATAATTTGAGGACTTATCCAACTTACGTGATTTTTGTTTTTTTTTCACTAGTACTTAGACATTGTCAGTGTGTGCTTAGGCTTTTAGCAAATGTCAGTCTATGCGAGCATATGGGCTCTGCAGCCTGTCTAAAAATACCCCAACATTCTAGTACAGCCTCATTCATATCATCGTAAATCTAAATTCGAAATGAGGTGTCTCAATAGGAATTTATCTGCCGCTGGAAGCAAGTAATCCCGAGGGAGGCGTGAACTCGAGAAGGTGGACTTAAGCGAAAGTAGTAAATGTGGTTTTTGAAACAAAATAAATGTAGGAGGAAGTATTTTAAGTGCTGAGTCTACAGAGAAATATAAAAGCCTTTTTTTATGCTTTTTAAAACTTATGTAGGTAAGTAACCCTTCGAATTTCTCCTGCATTATAGTTGCGTTTACAAACACAAAAACCAGACTCGGAACAAATGTCTGTAGATTCTGTCGATTATTCGTATTCATTATTAGCTATTAGTGTCCCACTGCTGGGCAAAGGCCTCTACTCTCTTTCCACCTCTCTCTGTCCAGAACTGCCAAGGACTAAGCTTATTTAAGGAGTCCAGCCCATCCCGCCATCTCCGTTTGGGCCTCTCACGATGTTGTTCCCTATAAACGGGACCCACTGGGCCAGATGTGTCCAGCCCAGTTACATTTAAACGTGGCAGCTTGGCGAGCTGGATTCTTTTCATTTTAACTGCATTGAGCCTTACTGGTACAGTTTTATTTAGTATTTCGTTTTTGTCTGTCGCAAGTTCGGACTCAGGACTTACCAAAAAGCACGAGAATTTTTTGTCAAAGACCCGCTCAATAGCTACTAAGCTAGAGGCAGCCTCCCTGGAGATGTGCACTATGCTATCATTGAGTTATGTTAGTGCGGTGTGGCCTCGTGCCAGCCTCGTTAGCGAGAAGGAAGTATTTTTCGCGCTTATGCGCCTCTTGGGGGTAAGCAGATGCCCAAGGTCGGCGGTGAATTTTCGTGTAAGTGTCGGCTGTTATTTGTGGTTACTGCTTTACCAGTCGCATTTTTATATTTTATTAATGGCTTTTCGAATAATTGCACGGTTTGGGATTTTATTGAGCAGTCGTTTCTTGTTAAAAGATTGCAGCAAAATAAGGAAAAGATTATATCAAACTTTTTATTTGTCACTAGCAACAGGCTTAAATTTTTTTGACACAATTTGTATAAAACGCAGTAAGAAATCGTTTCAAAAAATGTCTTTGCTGTTTTAAATATTTATCTGCGTAGAAAGGAGGTCTTCTCTAAGATCAAATCTCTCTAGCTCGTTAGTTGGAGCAGTGGTAGCCCAGTGGTATCGGCTCCGACTTAAAACTTGTAGATCGTAGGTTCGAACCCACGCAGGCGCTTCATATTGTGTAAATAATTTCATCACCACTGCTCTCAAAACGGTGAAGGAAAACGTAAGAAAACCGGCACGTCCTAGATCCAAAAAATCAAAGTCATGTGACATCTACCAACCCGCACTGGGCCCGCGTGTTAGATTAAAGCCCACTCCTCAAAGATAGGGGGTCTATGTCCCAGTAGTGTGAACATTATATGCATCAGATGTCGTGCTTTTCAGACAGCTGCTTTACTTTTTTTTTTTTTTTGTTACTCTACACTGTCCCACTATCGAGCAAATGCTTTCCCCCAAATTCTTTCAGACATCTTTGTCTAGAGCCACCTCGATCCAACCCTTGAGATACGCGTCTATGTCGTCTCGCCATATCTTCCTGGGTCGGCCTCGGCGGCGCCGTCCATCCTGAGGCACCCACCGTGTGGAGGCTGTTGCCCAGCGGTCACTGTGCATGCGACTGACGTTACCCGCCCAATTCCATTTCAGCTTGGCAGCCTTTTAGCTTACCTCTAGGATCCCCGTTGTGGAGCGCAGCGCTCTACTTAGATATTTATAACTCACCTTGTATAAAAAACCACGTTCGGCAGTGGTCATGTCCTCTGCACGCTGTAACAACACATTCGTGTGCCTGTGTCCTTTGTAATTGACGTCAGTACAAGTCGCTTGTTAGTGGCGACACGTAATAGTCACGTCAGCACGTCGCGGTCGCGTGACACGGACCGTGCTTTGTTTGTGCCTGTTATAGGCACAGTCAGACACGAAAGTTTTTTTAATCATATTATAACACATTAAAATTAGAGAGGGGTTCGTGGCTAAATAAAAACAGCCGCACAGGTTGATCGATCAGGTTAAGCTACGCTTGCCGCGGTTGGTCTGTGGATGGATCTTTACATACCGAGACCCCTCCGTGCCTCGGAAAGCACGTAAAGCCGTTGGTCCCGGCTGTCAATCGTGGATCTTTGACAGTCGTTACGGGTAGTCGAAGCCCGAAAGTCTGACAACCAGTCTTACCAAGGGGTATCGTATTACCCAGTAACTGGGTTGTGGAGGTCAGATAGGCAGTCGCTCCATGTAAAATACTGGTATTCAGCTGCATCCGGTTAGACTGGAAGCCGACCCCAACATATTTTAGAAAAGGCTAGGCAGATGATGATGACTTTTACAGAAAATGCTTTAAAGCAGTCAAATTTGTGTCAATTTACACGTTATGTCAAAAAATTACTTTTATCAATTTTTGTTGCTGACAGTACCTTCGTAGGTTAATTATGCAAACAGTAAACTGGTTCTAGCAACAAAATGTAAAAAAAAAATGACAGCTGCATCGGACGTTTAAAGCTTATGGTGCTATGGCCTGCTACACTGTTGCTATGGCCTGCTACACAGTTGCTACGGCCTGCTACACAGTTGCTACGGCCTGCTAAGCTGTTGCTACAGCCAGCTAGCTACGCTATAGCTACGGCCTGCTACACAGTTGCTACGGCCTGCTAAGCTGTTGCTACAGCCAGCTAGCTACGCTATAGCTACGGCCTGCTACACAGTTGCTACGGCCTGCTAAGCTGTTTCTACAGCCAGCTAGCTACGCTGTAGCTACGGCCTGCTACATTGTTGCTACGGCCTGCTACACAGTTGCTACGGCCTACTAAGCTATTGCTACGGCCTGCTACACTGTTGCTACAGCCAGCTAAGCTGTTGCTACGGCCTGCTAAGCTGTTGCTACGGCCTGCTACACTTGCTACGGCCTGCTACACTGTTGCTACAGCCAGCAAGCTACGCTGTAGCTACGGCCTGCTACACAGTTGCTACGGCCTACTAAGCTGTTGCTACGGCCTGCTACACTGTTGCTACAGCCAGCTAAGCTGTTGCTACGGCCTGCTAAGCTGTTGCTACGGCCTGCTACACTGTTGCTACAGCCAGCTAGCTACGCTGTAGCTACGGACTGCTACGCTGTTGCTACAGCCAGCTAGTTACGCTGTAGCTACGTACGGCTACGCCGTTGCTACGGCCTGCTAAGCTGTTGTTACAGCCATCTAGCTACGCTGTAGCTACGGCCTGCTACACTGTTACTACGGCCTGCTACACTGTTGCTACGGCCTGCTACACTGTTGCTACGGCCTGCTGCACTGTTGCCACGGCCTGCTAAGCTGTAGCTACAGCCAGCTAGCTACGCTATAGCTACGGCCTGCTACACTGTTGCTGCGGCCCGCTACGCCGTTGCTACGACCTGCTAAGCTGCTGCTACAGCCAGCTATACTGTCGCTTCAGCCAGCTACGCTGTTGCTACGGCCGGCTAAGCTGTCGCACCAGCCAGCTACGCTGTTGCTACGGGCTGCTACGCTGTTGCTTCGGCCTGCTACGCTATAGTTAATAATAATAATAATAATAAATTGTTTATTTGTACACACACAAAACCATATAGTACAAGGAAAAGTCTTAGGATTAAGTTGTACAGCAATGACACAGTTTAAGGTCGAAAACATCTGACTCCTAAACTAGGCAAGAAGCCTGTATCTTAGAAGCCGAAGTTCCCCCAGATTTCATAGACATACAACAATATAAACATTGATCGTCGTACAAGTACATCTTTGTTTGAGAAAAAGTTACTTCCTGCAACCGGCTACGCTATAGCTACGGCCTGACACAGTCGCTAGGGCCTGCTACGCTATAGCTACGGCCTGACACAGTCGCTAGGGCCTGCTACGCTATAGCTACGGCCTGACACACTGTCGCTACGGCCTGCTACGCTATAGCTACGGCCTGACACACTGTCGCTACGGGCTGCTACGCTATAGCTACGGCCTGACACACTGTCGCTAGGGCCTGCTACGCTATAGCTACGGCCTGACACAGTCGCTAGGGCCTGCTACGCTATAGCTACGGCCTGACACACAGTCGCTAGGGCCTGCTACGCTATAGCTACGGCCTGACACACTGTCGCTACGGGCTGCTACGCTATAGCTACGGCCTGACACACTGTCGCTAGGGCCTGCTACGCTATAGCTACGGCCTGATACACAGTCGCTAGGGCCTGCTACGCTATAGCTACGGCCTGACACAGTCGCTAGGGCCTGCTACGCTATAGCTACGGGTAATGAAGGTCTCTAATAAAATAAAAATCTTACCCGTTTTATTTTATTTTACCCGTGAGTTATTCACCATTTTCCAAGTACGGTCACATTATTGCAAAAAAAAATCCTCTTCATTTTATTCTATTAACCTGTCTATGTCACCGCGCAAGCAATCAACATACTCTCACGCACGTTCCACATTCCAACAGCTCTCGTTTGAAACAAAATGGCGGCTGAAAACTTTTAATTTGAACCAAATGTTCTGACGCTCTGCATAGTTGTTTGTTGAATGAATGAATGAATTTTATACCTCGTTTGTGAGGACTAAGTTGTGACGTAACATTTTTGAAAGGAACTGGTTTAATTTGGTGGGAAATTTAATTGAAACTAGTTAATACTAATAGTCAGTACCTATGTTCATGACAGAGAGATTTTATTTTTTGTCAAATAGTATCGAAAAGGAAGTTTCTGTGGTATTGTTCGTCGAATCGTTTTGCTCCTTAAGTTCTGAGTTGACACTAACTGGAGCGGTCCACTCAATCAATGTGATTCTTCCCTCTAAAGACCATTTCAGACACCAATCTACATGGTTTTGACATGATCCGACCAAGATTATGTTCTTCAGGACTTTAAAAAAGACTGACTCTTAATTTCTTACAGAAATAAAATCATTTATCATTTAAAATTGTTTGATAGACAACTGTGCCGCAATGCTAAGATCAAGCATCAATAAAATAATACTAGAATAACGTTTTGTTAATGATAATAAGTTTTTTTTCTGCAACTGATTCCGTTTGGGTGTTAAAACTGGTTTTAACCAACTGACATAAATACACAACGCTGATTGACTGATTTATGGATTTATCAATAACCCTGGATTGTGCTTAGTTACGTAGCTATGTAAATTTACGGAAACATGCCTCGTTATTTATTTACTCCAATGAATTCTTCCGGAGCTTCAAACATCATCGGTTCACGAAAAAACACCCAATCTTGTTCAAACATCGATTTACCCCATCTACGTAAAGCGTGGTCATGGTGTGTAAGAAGTCTAAAGAGGTATTGTGAGTTCATGACCTTATTTATGGCAGCTAGGAAATTGAGCGGCTGGGAGTCAGGGCTGGCAGAGGGAAATTAAATTATGTGGAGAGGGCCTTTGTTAACATCGGAATTAAATCAATCTTTTTTTATTATTTGTTGTTCAGTGAGAGAGAGCAGTGTTGGTGGCCGCGACTTACGAGTTTCGAACCCAGAAAAGCACTTTACTTTGAGTAAATTATTTCATCACCATTACTCCCAAAATAGTGAAGGAAAACATCGTAAGGAAACCGGCATGTCCTAGAACCAAAAATTCGAAGACATGTGACATTAGACCAAAGAGTATTCTATTCTATTCATATTATTTTAAAGCGAGTACAATCCCAGCACACTTCAAGCAACGCATTATAAATAAAATATCAAATTCACAATTCGATGGAAATATAAGTAATACATTTTGTACTAGGTACAGTCACCAAAAGAGATAAGTAACCGGGGTCGTCGGATACAGTTGAAATTTAGTGAAAAACCGACGGATGTTTTCGAATGAAATTTAATTTGTTACATGAAAATTAAATAGAAAAATTGAAAATATTTAATTGAAATTTGATTTGTTTTTTCTTTTGATGCGTCATGTTTGCCGCAAATAAACGTATTTTCTTTCTTTCTTTCTTTTTCTTTCTTTCTATGAACTGTTTGTTTTCTATTAATTAAATAAAATTTTATGTTTATCCGACAACCCTGGTTACTTTGGTGACCGTACTAAATTTAAGAGTGAATGAGAGATCATCGCTTACCCAAATTTGACCTTGATACGCCCAGAAAGAGACCTGGTTGCCCTGCAAAAGGAAAATAACAAACTAAGTAAGTAGTAGGGTATTATTTGGAAGCCACAAAATGTCCTTGAATTATCACAAGTTCAAATAAATGCATTGACCTTGAAATTAGTGTTATTGCCACCAAGAAAAGGTGCAGAAAACTTCAGAAAATCGATTTGGCTAAATTCTAAAGTAGTAGTAATTTTCAAGTGAAAGCTATTCTATGAAATGGGAGCGTCGATTGGCAGCTGCATCAGTGCGAAGTGACCGGACGTTTCATTTCCACCCGCGTCTGGAGCCGGACAAATCACGTCATCACCGGACTGGTCGATTGAAAACTGGACACGTCAGTATAGGGTTACCATTTCGGAATTTGAAAGTTCTGAAAAAAGATGGGCAAAATACTTTTGAATTTTTTTTTTCAGTATTCATTATACTTTTTTTTATTTAGTAATATGCAAAAATACAAATCCAGCCTTATAGTCTTACTGGAGGACACAGGCCGCTTCTTACATAGAGAAGGCATAAACATGTTTATAAATGTGAAAGTTTGTGAAGATGATTTGGATGTTTGTTACTCAATCACGCAAAAACTACTAAACAGGTTTGGATAGTTTATAACCAGGATTAACACATTTTTTTTTCTCTCTAGCCTGCGCTGTCCTACTCCTGGGCAAAGGCCTCCCTCCACTCCTTCCATCTTTCGCGAGCCCGCGCGTCCTCCTTCCAGATTAACACATAGGATTCTTTTTATTCCGATTTTCCTACGGGATCGAAACTAACACGGGTGAAACCGTGGGGCCCTGCTAGTCCATAATAAATAAAAGTCTAAAATTACAACGACGGACAAAATCCGGATGGAGGGCCAAAAAGCCGGCAAATTCGGACGGATGGTGACCCTAGCGTGACAGCCCTACACGAGTGTAGCCATTCAGACGTGTATAATAGTGTGTTCCACTACATAAACTCAAGGCTCTTTTACGTTATAAAGATTGGTTTTTGGTTTTTTGAATTTTTTGCATGCTTAATACGTAGTCTTGTAGTTTCTATTTATCTTTTGTTGAATTTTTTTAATATTTAATTTTATTTTACATATTTTTTTTCTTGTTTTTATCCCGCGCTGGGCCCGCCTGGTGGATTATGGCCCATTCCCTTTCTCAGAGAGGAGGCCTATGTCCCAACAGTGGGAATATAAATTATATAGGCTGATTATGCTATATAAGATAAAGATAATCTTATATTCACCTCGATTTTGCTAAATAGTCTATTCTATAAAAATCTATATGTAAGTATATGTATTCTGTAAAATGTATTGTGTAAATTACGTGAAGTTAGCCGTGAGAAGTGTCATTTCACCTGATGCTAGGGATTGACACCTATTCACAGATCACATCAAGGTCATTTTACCTAAGCTTTCAAGGTCAGATTTTTACAGAACAGACGCTGATCTCGGTACACAAATCTCAGGTCACCAAAATAATCTTTAGTAGGTACATCTTTATTTAGGCTCTACGCTCACAATAAAACTGGAGCAGGTCATTAGCTGGCTTGAATGAGACTGTTTACAGTGTCAGTGACACGGCTCAGAGTGCACGACGACACCAGTGACGAAGTGACCCCACGGAGCCAAGAGGGTTATTTTTGGATGGTCTAAGATCCGGTAATAGAAATATGTATATGTCGCAGCCAAAGTAAATAATAATTTAACGTCTTTGGTCGCAGTCAACTTTTTAACCGACTTCCAAAAAGAAGGAGGTTATATGTTCGTTTTATGTATGTTTTTTTTGTATGTTCATCGATTTCTCCGTCAATTATGGATCGATTTTGAAAATATTTTTTTTGTTTGAAAGGGTATACTCCCAAGGTGGTCCCATTGTCAGCAAGTTGGAATCTGATGAGAGAATCCCATGGAAATCGAGGGAAACCCTCAAATTTTATTGGCAAACCTATAGCGATTTGGATATTTTTTAGAGTAACTTGAGCATTTGCTCTCGGAAATCATCATTTGGTAAAGTGGAGCTGATGATGAAGGCTACAGACGGCCATCGGAACTAATCAATGATAAATATTTCACGGGTTGCGATTCGCGTACTTTAATATGGTTGCTAAGCAATTTATGCTCGTCACAATGCGTGTGGTGGTGGAGTGGAGTTCTCCAGGTTCTTACCAGGAGAACTCCTCAACAATTAACGTCCCAGCATCGGGAAAAGTAATGTTTTGTAAAAGGTGATGAGCAGTTGACGTTAGGCTATTGTAACTTAGATAAATTACAAACTCTCTTACTAAAAAGTGAAAAATAAAAACTATTTTACAAAAAAAACAACCGACTTCCAAAAAAAAACTACAAAGTGATAAATAACTTTTATTTCGGAAGTCGGTGTCAATAAACGAAAATGCAGAACCAACGACACCGCTGAGCAAAAATCTGCCGAAACGAAAATCTGTCTAAACGGAAACAACCCAGCGTATTACGCTTTCAGCGGTCGTTATATTTTGAAAGTCACGGCCCATAAATAATTCATTTACGGAACATCTCACTACGATTTTTCATTTGCCTATCTGTAGCAAGTGTATTAATACAGCGGTTTCCGGGATGGTCGTAGGTAATTTTAATTTGACGAAAACATTGGAGCGAGCCAAGATCATTCGTTTTATGATATCTACGTCAATGTTAATTTTTAACAGCTTTTTAAATAAACAGCTAAAGTTAGCTTCTCTGTGATAATTATTAGGATTAAATTATTTACGAATGAGTTAAAATGTCTTCGTATGAGTGTACTTACTGCAACTACGGCCAATTATACAATTCTCACAGTAACTTTGCTACGCTGAACACCTGTTCTTCAAACAATAAAAAAGAAAGAAAAATAGGTTTTTCACTGAAACAAACGCATACAAAAAAGATGAGTTGGCTGGAATAATAAAACCATTAAAAAACAAAACAGGTAGGTATGTAATCAGGAGCACAGAATAGAAATAGCCGGCAGCTGCACTTTATGACTGTTTATTTTACGTTACTTTATTAGCTATTTGTTTAATCTGTACACATCTTTAAGTCTGACTTTTGTTTCCGTACGTCGTTTTCGGGTGACCACTGAACATCATGCTGAGTGGAAGCCTAGTTGTTCTTCTAAGTTTAGCTTTAGAGTATACTCATTGCAACCACCTAAGTATACAACTAATAAGATAAATATATATTTATTAAAACCAAATGAACACAGTTGTTCTATCATAACCTAACAGTCATCTATACATTTAATAACATTAAAGCCGCTTTTCGTGTCTGGCTGTGTGACCGCATCCGTCTTCCGAACTTACTACCTACGGAACGGATTTATTGCAGATTTCACAATCATTTAAAGAATTTATTCTGGAAGCTTAATGTGTGTAATACATTTAGAAATGTTTCGTTATGTTGCGAAGCAGGGGCGGGTCGCTAGTAACATATAAGTACAAAACGAATTATATACGTACCCTCACTCCGTATGTTTACGTCTCGTGCCCCGAGCCACTTGGACTGGTGCCGGCGCCGCGAGACGCGCAGACGCCGATGACTTCACGGGCGGCCATGTTGCGTAACTGAAACTTCCCGTTGCATTTCCCACTTTTGATGGACATTGTGGGTTGTGTGTATAAGTTTTATCGTTGGAGTATATTTAAATTTTGTGTGAAAGAAATGTATTTTACAGGTCAGATCTGAAATATTCAGAAACTCAAGCAACCTTTTGGCTTTTGAGCCGTAGCAAATTAAGAGTGCAGTGGCGGCCCAGTGGTAACGGCCCGACTTACGAGTTGTAGGTCATAGGGTCGAACCCAGGCAAGCGCTTTACTGTGTGTAAATAATTTCATCACCTCTGCTCTCAAAACGGTAAAGGAAAACATCGTTAGGAAACCTCGCGCTGAGTAGAAAGAACTCTTTAAAATCCCTTTTCTCTTCTCCAGGACTACTGCAGCTACTACCTGATCCGCTTTAACAAGCAGCCGCAGTTCTGCCGCAAGGTGGAGGAGCAGCGTCCTCCCCGCAGACCTCAGACCAGGAAGACGAGGGAGCGAACAGAACCTGTGGTCAGCGCAGAGTGTGTCTGTGGGAAGGGAGATGCTGATCTGCCTTCTACTTTTACTGTTACTAAGTTGTTGAAGGTAAGTGTTCCTGGTAGCTTGTACTAAGACGAAGGCGGAGATCTTCTAGACATACAAAATATAAATAAAATCGAAGTGTCTTATAATAATATTGACGTATAATCTTGTGGAGCACAACTTAACGTGCTTATTTTCTGCATTTTCATTCTAAAATAAAAGAAATAACCAAATAACCGATGAGGGCGCCACTAGTGGGTCGGCACCCCCTTAAAATGAAATTCAGGTGAAGGAAATAGTTTTATTACGGCATTCTGGCGAGCTTCCAGCAATTTGTCATAGAGTGCCATATCCCAGGGTCGTCGCAAAGTTGATATCTTATTTAATATGGATAATACAGTTGGCAAATAAATATGGCTTTAGAATATAATTTGGTAATACATTCATTTTCGGTAAGAAGCCATGCGTGTTATTGAATGGATATACAGGAAGATTTTTTTATCACCATCAAAATTTTTACAGGATGTTCTACCCATGAATATCAACAACTTTCAGTATGGACCAACTCTGAAATCACGAAAATAGAAATCTGCTGTTTCATACATTTTGGTCAAGTAGGTTGTGACGTTGCAAAATAGACATTTGTCGCAACAGGTAGCGACGTCTATCGTGGGTCTGTACAGGCTCGTTTAGTGTAGCTTACGCGTCACTAGATGGCGCTAGGTTTATGGAATCGATATGATATTCTTTAGTCTGTGACAGAACATTCCCGAAACTGTCAGATCGGTTTGAAAAAGACAAGAGTGTTTCCGGCCTTTACGATCGAGGACACGAGCCAAGAGGTTGACTTGAAGGGACGTATTCCTGGGAGGATCGGGATGTGCCCTAATAACCCTCTGGGGTATTTATAAGTACAGCAGAAGCTGAACCCTGTGAGTATTCAATCATTTTCCTTGTTACTGTGGGTCAACCTTTGGGTCTTACATTTCTGTTCTGACACAAGGTCGTTGTTACAGGTCTGGCTATATGCTAGCCTTTCTTTATTGTACAAAGCTACGCGCGAGCGATTCGTAATGTCTCGGTGCGGCCCTGTGATCGGATGATAGGAAATCGATCCGGGTGCAGGCGACTCTAGTCTACCCCCTGTGGTGTGGTCATCCGCAGTAAGGAAGGCCTTACCTAGCCGAATGCAGGTGAAGAGGGAAGTTCGCCACTCGAGGTAACGACAGCGTCACCTTCTATGCCCGTAGGCCACGTTATTCGTGTGTTCACAGGTTTAACCTGTGAACGAAGCCAAGGGACTTAATCCCGCCAACTGAGGGTAACTCAATCGTCAACTGAGGGTAACTCAATCGCCAACTGAGGGTAACTCAATCGTCAACTGAGGGTAACTCAATCGTCAACTGACGGTATTTCGATTGTTAACTGAGAGGTAATTTGTTATACTGAGAGAACGCTGAGTTAATCTATAGTGTCATAATTTATCATATGAGAGAGTTAGGCCTTTGTAGGAACTAGGTGTTAAGCCAGTTGTTATAGAGTATTGTGTCTCGGGTATTGCTTTGCATAATCGTTATTTTCCCTTTATGAGCACAATCCTAAAAGGTCAATACTTGAACGGTTGAGCTAGACGTTATTAAGTGGTTCATCTCACGGACTCGATATAGCGACTCTGAGAAATTGTAATAAGTCTCATTGCAGGCTTTCACCAATACAAGTAGGAACGGAGACTATTTGTATGGGTGGATGCCCAAGTGTTTGGGAAAGGTATATAGTGTAGTGGCTCGCCACATTATTTGTTTGTGTACCTACCTATTTCTATGTATTAATAATAAACTTTAATTGTTTAAGAAGGTACTTGTTTAATTGAATCTTTCCCTAACAGATTATACCTTATAAATTTACTTTAGCACGGTGGTGAGTAGTGTAATATCAATAGAAACCATCAACATCTTGTTTCTTAGTAATTCCTGTAAACTGCTCAAGGGCCGGGTTACAAGGTATAGAACTTTTGTATTAAACAGCTCATTTTTTTTCGTGATTTCAGAGTTGGTTCCATACTGAAAGTTGTTCATATTCATGGGTAGAACACCCTGTAAAAATTTGGATGGTGATAAAAAAATCTTCCTGTATATATGCCTTCTCTGTAAGCAGGCGCGTATATCGGCAAGCGTAGTGTGGGACGCCTTCCAGCTAGATGGACGGACGACCTGAAGGAGGTGGCTGGGGTAGACTGGATGCGGAAGGCGGAGGACAGGGTATTGTGGCGCAGCAAGAGAGGCCTATGTCCAACAGTGGACTGCGATAGGCTGAATTGATTGATGCCTTCTCTGTATGTGAAGAGGCCTTCTCCCTGTTTTGAGTATAAGATGTTAAAATCCATAAACTTTTTTAATGCGCACAGCAAAAGAATGGAACTCTCTACGTGCATCTGTGTTTCCGAGTGCATACAACCCGAATCTCCTATATACGAGTGAATAGGCTTCTTCTGGGTAAGCTCAATCCATCGTCGACTTTTGTCTCTGTCACCTCTGACCTAGACTAGAGTCATGAATCCTTTTTTTTTTTTTAATTGAAATGGGTTTGCCCATTTCAATTAAAAAAAAAAGGGATAGGAATAGGGTAGTCACTAATCCGCATCTCCTAGACTATAAGCAGTGGCGTAGCTATCTGAGGGCTAGGCGGTGCCGTGTACCGAGGCCCCCAGCTCAGGGGACCCCTCGGCCCCTGACCAGCAAACCTCTAACTGACCTAGCAAAAAATTTCTTCCACCTTCAGAACATAAATATTATAAATTATTTCTGTTGTGTTGTTCTTGTGTTTAGTCACTTCAACCAATCGGCTGTTATGCACATGAATACTAGCTTACTCTACTGAAATATTAGTAATGAACTGCACTCCCTTTTTTGACAAAATTCCATATCCTTGACATCTTCTACGAAATATTGTTACGATACTCTTACCCTAAACCGTAAGCATTTATGTTGTTTACTTGATAAATTATAACGTAACCAGTTTAGATAAAGCCCCAACTTTTTTTTTGCTCCATGGCCCCTGGTCACTCACGTAGCTACGCCACTGACTATAAGCACAGGTAAACCTTGAGACGTTAATGACATCCTTCATTTTCAGGACGAACAAGCCATCCAAACAATCCCAGCGATTGAAAGGAAGTCCCTCGCTGCTTTCTTGAGCCACGCGACTCCTGACAAGAAGCAGCTAGTGGAACTCCTGTACCAGGACATCATCAGACCGACAGGGGTGTCGTGGGACGATGTGAAGGGACTCGCTTCTGCTAAGAGCTTGCTTATGGAGTCCGTTGTGTATCCTGTACGGTAAGAAATCAGGAAATCTCTGTTTTGGGATTTTTTGGTATCCAATGGTTATACTAAACGCATCTATGCCACAAATGCTTTTGTGGCTTTTATTTGAGAATTTAATTGATATTGGTTACTTAGGGCCTAAGTAACCACTATCCATTTCTGTATCTGACGCTAAAAACGTCGGAGAAAAGGAAAATGTAATAATTTTTTTTCTTTTACACATGTACCGTAGGTTCAAACGCATTTTAAGCATTATCTTCTTAAATTTTGTCTAGTTATCCAGAAGTTTTCACTGGACTCCTGGAACCCTGGCGGGGGGTGCTGCTCCACGGTCCACCTGGCACTGGGAAGACGATGCTGGCGCGAGCTGTCGCTGGCGAGAGCTGCTGCACGTTCTTTAACGTGTCTTGCAGCACTATTGTCAACAAATGGCGCGGAGAGTCTGAAAAGATAGTAAAGGTGCTTCCTTAAAATTTAATACTAACGGATATTTTTAAACATGTAACTAGCAATAGGCCCTTATGCTTTCCACTGTTTAACGACTACTATGCATCGATATTCTTAATAAGTACCTACTTAGGTGGGTATTGCCTTTATAATTATGTAAGCTTAATATTTATGTATTATACTTACACATAAAACTTCCCGAACAAATTCTATAATGGTCAAAAACGCATCAAAATCCGTTGTGCAGTTTAGAAAAACGCGGTCACACAAACAGACACGAACGGCGACTTTAAGATATCTTTCGATATCGATATCCAGGATTTGTTTACCTGGTTATCGCTTTTATGTAAACTACCACTCGTATGGCCGTAGATTTGATGGATTCAGTCCGTATCTCTTAATTAATCTAACAGGCACTGGCTGCCATGTCTGCTGTTATGTCAATTACAGCCCGATTCAAACTTTATGGCGGCTCTGAACATGAGGCGAGTCGCTGCGCAGTAACAAATTCAGCTGACTTTTCAAGGATTGTTATGAAACCATAACAGTACAAGGCCACATTTGCTATTCCAGGTCCTCTTCGAGATGGCTTCCTACTACTCTCCCTCCATTATCTTCATGGACGAGGTGGAGACGCTGGCATCAGACCGGTCTTCTCCCGGTGAACATGAAGCGTCACGACGGCTGAAGGCGCAGCTTCTTACTGAACTTGATGGCATCGGGGGAAGAGATGGGATCGTATTTCTGCTGGCTAACTCTAATATACCTTGGTAAATTATTATTTATAATTTTTATCATCATGATTTTACCTAATGACATTGTGTGATATCCCACTTAGCATTGATCTAATTAGGTTAGTTGGACACTAGGAATAATTAGGTAGACCTGACTGACAGAACGTCGAGATCCGCAAGATTTTTGATATCGGAAAATGACATAAGGAATTCAAATGGAGTTGGGCAGGACACCTGGTGAAAGGCGCAGTGATGACAGGTGGAGTAAGGCAGGGACCGAGTCGTGTCCAAGGACTGAAGTCGCGCTGTGGATGAGGACGATGGATAGGATGGCCACAGAATATACTTCTGGCAATTTCAGACCCCTCGGTCTGAAATCGTCTCTGTGCTGAAATAAAGAGAGGTTATTGTTACTTTTTTGTGTGATGTGAAGAAGCCATTGCGCATTGAAACAATATCTGATTGACTAAAGTACGATTTTTTTTATAAATTCGTAATATTTTTAGGGAAATAGATCCAGCCATGTTACGAAGACTAGAAAAGCGAATCTTCATCCCCCTCCCTGACTTCAAAACTCGCGAGGAGTTATTCCAGAGCTACTTGAATTCCAAGAATGTGGAGCTGTTCCCTAAGGTGGACTTCAAAGAGCTGGCCACCAAGACTGAGGGGTACTCAGGCAGTGATATCAAGCTGGTTTGCAAGGAGGCTCTTATGTCTACAGTTAGGAAGATGCTGCCGTCTATGAGTGGAAAAGGTGGGTATGATAGCTACCTGATATATGTGAGAATCAGATAGCGGTTAGGAACATGAGGGGAGTCGCTGCTCAGTAACAAATTCATGTGTCAGCGGGGTGAGGAGTGCGGTACTGCGCAGCCAGTAGCGCACTTCAGAGGCGCCATACAGTTTCAAGCTAACTAAAGTTTACCATATAAAACGTGTCTTTCAGGTACCGTCGCCAATCGTAAGGATAGACTGGACCTGAACGATATACTGACAGCCATCGAGAAGACCAAGCCAGTTTCGAAGAATCTAACCAAGAGACATGTGGAATGGCAGAATGAGATGGGCTGTTCTTAGTCTTTAGATTAATGGGAAATCTGGGGTCTTATTATAACAAGGTATTAGGTGAGTTATATTAATGACTTATTTATTAAAACCTAGTTTCTAAATCGTAGGTTTTCCTACAAACGGATTTGCTGAAATCAAATGATTGAATCACAGTCAGAGCTTTTTTGGCTCTTGTAGCTTAGATAAACTGTGCTAAATTGTGTTTGATATTAAATATTTGATAATCATGTTGCTGTAGGCATTTGATATTATTGTAAGGTGTTTAAAAATGTGTCGATTTTTTTGGAAAAAAATGATTTTTGATGGATTTTCTGTTGTTTTATTTAGTTAGGCGTTTGTGGAGAAATTATCGCTCAAAGGAGCAATATCACCATACCATTTCAGCTTAGGGGCGTAGGTATAACTAATAAAGAGCAAATTCGCAAATCAGGTATTCGTTTGTATGAAACTGACGGCCGCGCAATTTTTTTTATCATATCAGTTATTGCACTGATTCATCCGACACGACACATGCCACTCTTGGTCAGAAGCTTAATTACAGTCCATTCAAACTTATGCTTTTGCATCACTGTCAAAAGCACAATGGTCTTTATAGTCATTGCAGTAAGGTTGCTGTTGGGTTGCAATGTGTGGACAATGGCGGAATGTATGTGTGTGTTATGTGCTGACGCCTTCACGCACACATTCACAGCGTTTTTGTACACTTGGTTACTACAAGAAAAGCGCGCGTCGCAATTCTATACCAAGAATGAAACAGCAATATTACACTGTTATTATTTATTGACGACATCTAGACAAACATCAGTTCCTCTATACAAAATATTGTTTCATTTAGATACACTTCTTATGCTACAAACACAGCTCAATTCCTGCATTCGCTTCCACAGTCTAAAATAAGCTTTATACAAAAAAATAAGGTCTAATATTCGTTACAATTCGTCAGTTGTTTTTTGTAAAAAATAATACTGTATAACCAATCTTTGCTCGTTGTTACAGCTATTTTGATCTAAAAGATTAAGGACTCCGTTTAACTTCAAGAATAATTTACAATGGCAGCTTGCTAAGTAGGTAGATAGGTATTAAGGGCTGCATAATAAAGGGTAGGTAGTTACTAAGTAAGAAGTTAGAGGGTAGGTGGAAAATTAGTTTAATGGCGAAAGCTGACAAATTCATTCTGCGTAGATGGCGCTACAGTCCGGCCGTCGAAAGAATGCATTCTTGACTCCTGTCAGTTTCAAATTTGTGTTGCGAATTTGATCTTTATTAACTACTAGAATTGTCGCACTGAAAGTTGTCAAGAACGAATTCTCTCGGCGGCCGGGACTGTAAGTGTTGTTTCTTTCATTCAGCTCCGAATGGAGTTCTTTGTTAAAAACTTTGATGCGCGATGGCGATAAGTGTTTTGTCTTGTCGCCGATTGGTCGCTATTCATTGAAGATCACTTTGATAAGTGACAAACACTCGGCGCTCTCCCGCGACGAAGCTTCTAGCAAAATAGCGACTGCCGATATTGGGATAAAAAAGAAACTTTGTTCCAAAAGTATCCTATATCCTAAGGCTGTCCTAAGCCCCAGTCGTGGTCTGACTGCGTGTCAATTTCATCCGAATCCGTTCAGCCGTTGAGGCGTCATTGATTTACAATCATTCAGATTTTCACATTAATAATTTAGTAGGATAGTAATAATTAGGGCACTTCACACCAAGTTGCAAGTGGGTAATACATACAACATTCAATCAAACGGAATCCTATAGGCCTAGCGTACACTATTGCGTACAGACACAAAGTTGAATGCGCAGCTGGACAGTCCTTTCAGTTATTTTACCTCTGATTTTGTATCACTGTCCAAATCACAGTGATCTTAATGTTCCTCTAATAAGGTTGATGTTGGGTTGCAGCCACTGACAAGTCTGTCAAAATCATTGAGATCTTTATTCTCATTACAATAAGGTTGCTGCTGTCAGAGGTAAAATAACTGAACGGACTTGAACAATGTTAGATGCTGCTCCAAACGAGAACAACTGACACATGCAGACTTCAAGAAGAGAAGTAGTTTTTGACCAAAATCAACTCTTTTAGATTTTGGTCATAAAATCCCGTCTTAAAAAATCGTAACCATGTTAGATGACGGATATTTAAGCCACGGGTGGGACCGACTATCCGCAGTAGTGCACGCCTTTTCCTTATTCAAACAAAATGTTTATAATTTGACTAGATAAGTACCAATTCAAACAGACACTTTTAAGAAGATCAACTGAACACACTTTTTTACATTTTTATAAAGTTTTAGAGTAAACGAAACATAAATTTAAAAATACTTACGGCCAGTTTCTCGAACGAAAATTATGGCAAAATTAATTCAAGCGCACGTAAACTGCGTGCGTATGGTTAAATGATTTATCAATAACTAATCGCAACAGTTTACGCGCGCTTGACAATTTGTCAAATTTTATTTTGAAATAATTTTCGTTCAAGGAACTGACCCTTGTCTTTGGATCAAAATAATTTTTAAATCATTAACCAATTTTACGACAAATAAATTTTGATTTTATACTGAAATTACGGCATATACATTATATACCGTAAAATTTTACAAAAGAGTAACGCGTCGAACACGCGTTTCATTTACGTTTGCGTAATTTAAAAAAAAAACAAAATGATTTCTAGACAGTCCACCGCTTACATAGTCTTTTTTAATCCCATACAAATATACAAAATAATAAAACATACTTAATATTTTTTATGGAAACCATTTTCGAAATTTGATATAAGTAATATTTTTTGGCACTTCGCTCAAACGAAGTTTTATAAAATAATAAGAGTATAATTTATAGCCCGTCCAAGAAATGTGTTCGAATGACTTAAAATTATAAGTTAACATCTTAGAATTTGCATATTATTTAAATAGGGTGACTGTTATAGAATATTGAGTACCTACCAAGAATAATACACGGTGAGCTGTAATTAAATTTAGTAACTAATCCCTTTTTACAAAAAAAACTGTTTCACTTTTACCGTGCATTATTCTTTTTCATTCATTTAACAACCGTACGGACCGCGCGCGCGGTTCTGTTAGGTTAATGGGGTCATGCGCTTGGTAAATAAAAAAAATAATTTCTTTGGGAAAGTTGTTTGTTATGATGAGTACAATCATGTGGTAAAGTATATGTTACAAATTACCAGTCACCCAATATATTGATTGAAGAATAACTCACCCAAACAGATTGGCAGAACGCATAAAATCGACAGATTATTTCAAAATTTAAATAAAAATTTTAACAATAAATAAGGCAACTTACAACTAATAAGATTCATTTTGAAGAAAATATTACTCACTCGTGATTTGAAGAAAGAAACCAAAATATTGTGGTCCCACAAATATAGCTACCGTACATAAAACAAACAAATCAATACTTTTCACTTCTCATACGTTTCACAAGTCTATCACAGATTTGTCTATAGAAAAAGGAGATTTTCTAAGGTAAAACCGTCAGGATAGAGCGCGAAATTCTAATTTTCTTACGGTTTTTGCAATTTGCAGGTCAGTATCATGTTGTATGTTGATCTAAATATGATTCGCGGCTATAAAAAATATTTATTTACAGAATTATAATCATAAAATCATCAATACCCCCCATCCCCCCCGGATTTTACACTTTTTATTTGTTGTATGTATCTAGTGTATTGTGTGTATTTTAGTCTGTGCTAAATAAATGTATTTTCTTTCTATACTATTTCATGAAATCATGCCATTTGAGGTCAATTTTAACTCAAGGATTCTAATGATTATAATTATGTAGAGTCATATTTACTATTTATTTGCTGGGGAGTTTGTTGCGCCACTTGCTGGGGAGTTTGTTGCGCCACTTGCTGGGGAGTTTGTTGCGCCACTTGCTGGGGAGTTTGTTGCGCCACTTGCTGGGGAGTTTGTTGCGCCACTTGCTGGGGAGTTTGTTGCGCCACTTGCTGGGGAGTTTGTTGCGCCACTTGCTGGGGAGTTTGTTGCGCCACTTGCTGGGGAGTTTGTTGCGCCACTTGCTGGGGAGTTTGTTGCGCCACTTGCTGGGGAGTTTGTTGCGCCACTTGCTGGGGAGTTTGCTGCGCCACTTGCTGGGGAGTTTGTTGCGCCACTTGCTGGGGAGTTTGTTGAGCCACTTCTTCTCCCCAGCGAAAGCACTAGGAAGTGGTGAAGGGCGGGCGTTTTGGGGGACTGTCTTTTGTAATTTTGACGTGCGAAAAGTGCTGATTATCAGCCTAGTTTAAATAAATAACTTTGATTTGATTTTGATTTTGAAGTACGGTCGCGAATCATATTCTAATCAACATACAACCTGACGAAAGTAACCTGCAAATTGCAAAAAACTTAAGAAAATATTAATTTCGCGGGCTAGCTTAGCGCTTCCTTTTAAGGCCTATTCACAACAACACATTATTAAACTTCTACTATTGATTCTAGTTATTTGCGTAATTTGAAATTTGATGTTATCATAGGCCGACCGCTTAACTGAGACGTTGCCTGAGGTAGCAGCGCGGTGCGGGAGGGGTGTGGTGACGTCATGCGAGAGCGAGCGTGATTCGTCAACTTGTGGCAACTGTCACCCCTCCCGCACCGCGCAGCTACCTCAGGCAACGTCTCAGTTAAGCGATCGGCATATAGTTTTAGTAAATTAACGAAATATTCTCAAATTCAACAGTTTTGCTAACATACAGTAACTGTTCTATTTAAAGGGCTTTGAAGGTTCGTGACATACCTACTGTCAGCCATTTTGTATAGTTATTTAAGAAACATGCGTGGACATAATTTTGAAAACAAAATGGCGGACTCTGTAGGTATGCCAGGCTCCATATAAAAATCTTCAATCCCCTTTTAACACATTTTGTGAAAAGGCCTTGAGTAAGACTTGAATATTTTTAAACAATTACTTTCAGTAGTTACTGAAAATAAAGCAGATACTGTTAAAAAAAATGATAAGTCATGACAGTAATTTATCCTTCATCTTCGTTATCATTCAAGTCTCACTATCCTTATACATAATAATATTAATAGCACAAAATGGATACATAGAGTAGGTTCCATACGAGCAAAAACGGGCTGAAGCACATACACGTACGTACGGCGATCACAAACAAATGCCAGTCGCGAGTGTGTTTGCACGTGAAGCTGTACGTCAATCGAGTCTTTGTGTGCGTGCGTTCTCGCTTGTTGTATGGAACCTACTGTACTTATTTATATTGTGTTAATTAGTCCAAATAACAAAACTTCAGCTTTATGTTTGAGCGAGTGGGAGCCGAAAGTAAAGGCCTATTTGCACGGAAACAGCTTCTCGTTTATTTTGTGGCGATAATACGTCGTACTGTTATCGGTTATCGTACTCATGACTTAACATAAGGGCGTTTATCGCTGCGATCGAGGGTTTAAACTATCTCCATGTAAATGAGCCATAACAACATAGCGACACTCATATAAATAGAAAGCTCACATCTCGTTACAAGGACTGCACTATAGAATTTAGTTACAATAATTTTTATCTACCCTCATTTTAGAAACCAACCCTTTAGAATTCTAAAAGAACATTCTTCAAATTCAAAAAAAACATTCTAAAAGAGGGGTTTATGAAAGCATTTTTATACACAAGGCGATTTGCGACAGTTATGTTGCCACAATAAATATTGTAATTTATGTTGTGACCTTTTTTATGCATACTTAGTCAACAAGAATTCTAATGACCAATCAAAAAATACTAAATCAGACTAATAATGAGGCTTTTAAGTAACTTTTATACGAAAATACAGAAAAAGCTATATATACTATAAGAGTGTAAACTATCCCTTTACAAACTGCTTTTACTATTGCAATCACATTTTTTTTTGCGAAAATTTACTTTTTATTTCGATTAACAAATATTATGACTATTTAATACTTTATACAGTAACGTCACTGAACATTAAATTCTATTTAGAAGAAATATATTTTTTATAGTGGCAATACCGTAACTAAAATCTATGAAACTTATATGTATGAATTTCTGTTTTACTATTTTTTAAGCGCGTAACACTGGTAGGTAATTTAATTATAAAAAATGTCATGTACAAAATTTAAGATTGTTTTCGTTTATATTTTTCTTTTAGAGGATTTTTTGTTGTAAAGTTGTGTTTGTGATCTTTTAAAGACACATTTCGAAGCGTCAAGTTGATATGTTTTAATAAAATCACTGTTTGCAATTTAACTATTATTTTTAGAGATGAATTTGATTATATTATTTCAGATCTATTTTGAATACATTGCTTTTCTTTTCAAAAAGTAAAAAAAGACTTGAAAGTAATATTTTATTATTTTGGTGGTAAATCGTAGAAGTCTCATTTTTAACTGATGAAAGAATGACAGCCGATATACTTGTAACAAAGCACGCACGAATTCAGCTTCAGACTACAAATCTCGATGTAATATAATTATGTTAAAAACGCGTTTTCACAAAAGCCTGTTTTGTTGTATTTGACAAAGACAACTATTATGAAACCCGAGACAGTAAGTTCTAGTACCTAGGCGTAAATATTTTACATCGAGCTCAAGCCCCGTACCCACGGGCGTAAAAATATCACGACGGGATATTATCGCGGACTGGATTTTAAACTCTCGGTGTTGAGCCGAGAGTTGATATTCCAATAGAGTGCATCCCCAACGCGTCGAAAAAACACACAGTTGGCGAAAAATAAAAGAGACTGTCACACAGGTAAAAGTGGCTGAGGCGACGATCTAAAAATCTTTGTCGTTTATCAAGAACTTAATGTACCATATCTATGGACAGGCACCCACCTTGCTTTAATGAAACCTTTTTATCACATCACTAGAAGTCGTACCAACAAAACAACAAAGCAGGCCGTCAAACACGCTAAAATTACCAGCCTCAAACAAATGTTGCCAGCCCAAAATTTTATTTTAAAACACCGGCTCTATAAATGTTGCCAGCGTTTAGGTGGGATTATATGTAGAAAATGATGGCCGGTATTTGGCCGTCCTCGACCGATGTCCCGTTGTTATTACCGGCGGCGTATGAGAACTGGAATACGACTTTTTCTCCATTGTTGCAGTCAACTGTCACGCGGCGGAGCCCCTTCGTGCCGTAGTATGAATCGGTGCCCTGGAAGAGGTATTAATAGTGTTAATGGCGACGTTATAGCTATGGTATTGTCGTAAAATCAGTGCTAATAGAACTCTTATTGGATGTGTGCTTTTGTGTAATTTGTGGCAGGACACCTACGTGGTGGTATGTGGTCACTGCCTATGTACATCTGCCTGAGATATCTTAGGAGCGTTGTCATGTCATCTTAACACACCATAATTATACATATGTCGTCAAGCAGAAATTCTGTGTTTTAGTGAGTGATGGTGGAAAAATAGATACGATTGATACAAACGTCAAAAATCTCAGAAAATCACGTGCGATGTGGATTTGACCTATAAATTAATTTCGGTCAGAGGTGCATCAGTTAGGGTCAATTCCTTCACTTTTAGGAAAAAAACCCCGAATATTGCACCTTTGATTTAATAATCAGCCTATAATGGTCCCACTGCTGGGAAACAGGGCTCCTCTCTTCGAGAGGGAGTGGGCTGTAATCTATCACGCGGGCCCAGTGCGGGTTGGTAGAAATATCAAGTCTTTGAATTTTCGTTTCTAGGACATGCCGGGTTCCTCACGACGTTTTCCTTAACCGTTTTTGAGAGCAGTGGTGATATTTTTTTTTACACCAAGTAAAGCGCTTGCCTAACTGGGTTCGAACTCACGACCTACAAACAACTCGTAAGTCGGGGCTGTTACCACTGCGCCACCACTGCTCGTTGATTGATTCGCGGCAAATTGCAATTAAAAAGGCAGTTCTTGCTGACCATGCGTCTCGTGTTTGTGTGGTTGTCAAATTGTCTTTACATGAACTTTAAAAATTGTCCTGTGCATATTTTGCTTGAAACTGACTGTTCAGCCAAATCCAGGTGTTCGATAATTCCGTATTAGGGACTTCGTTTATTTTGTATTAAAGTATCACTCAGTGAATATTATTAACTACACTACATAAATCCCTCGTGCAAAAATAAAAGACTAAGTAAAACCATAAAATCAAATGAAGATTTCTACCAGGAAACCCTCACCTCTTTCTCAACTTCACAATTTACTTAAAAAGTATCGCTCTTGGGCCAAACATGATAGTCTGGCCTTTTTTAATAACGGATGCTTCACGATGGCGTCCCGAAGCAACTTTAATGACAGTACAACCTCTTTGCGTTGAACTTTTTTTATTGCATTTATAAATAGTAACTGTGAGCGCTTTTTTTCCCGGCAGAAATGATTTCTTCACACCCATCTGGGAATTAAAGAAAACATTGTGTATCAGTTGTTTCTTAGCTCGCGTTTTTATTATTAGCACAAGGACTATTTTATTTACTTTCTTTTCCTGGAGTATGGATGGAGGATGGCATGTACAGAAGCCAGCACAACAAGCTACCCGAAACTGTCAAATTTTCCCAATCAGCCTTGAACCTTATGCTGTAGCGATAAAGTTGAAAGTCTATTAAATAAATTTGACAGATTATAGTAGCTTGATGTGCTGGCGTCTATAAATCGACGCGCAACCTGTTACTATGGATTCAATACATGATTATCAGCACCCATTGCGTGGAAATTTTTGGTGGGTTAAAAAAAATGCTGTTCCATAAATTTTTACCGCGTAGGTATTACACTTGAAACACCTGATTTTTTTCTTTGATAACTGACGAACAATTTCTACGCTAGGATCATGTGCTGAATTCGTGGTTACAGTTTCTGCGTCGATGTCCTGCCACCCTATATTTTGGTTACTTTTAAAGGTGATAACACACTATTATTTTGTCTTTTGCACGCAGAGTTTTACAATACGATTGCAACGCTCCCTAGACGAATGCAATAACAGTGTGACTTACACCAAAAATTAACATTGAAAAAAGTTCTTATAATCTTCTTTTGCAATAATTTTCTCTTACGTTGTCTGTATTAAGGACTGGTACACAGTTTTTCTTTTATTCCCAATTAGTTAGAGTTTAAGTAATTTTCCTATAAAGTTTGTTAGTACATAACATACATAATCAGCCTATAATGTTCCTACTGCTGCGACAAAGGCCTCTTCTCTGTGACAGGGAGTGGGCCGTAATCCACCACGCGGGCAAATGCGAGTTAGTAGATGCCGGTTTCCTCACGATGTTTTCCTTCACCGTTTTGAGAGCAATTTGTTAGTACCAAGCTCAAATATAAACATGGAGCACATTCATGTTAATATTATAAAGCAATTATGTATTAGCAGCGACACAAGACAAAATGGACACCTACAATGAATGCTGGACTGTATTTGCAAAATTGTTTAGCGAACGCAACAAGGCGCCCGAGTAATTCGTATCGCTCCTATTTGGGGCAGCCGTGAGGCAAACAATACTGTCATAGTTAAGTTTTCTGTTTTTTTTTTGTGTTTATAAAGGATTACAGGGTCGTATTAAATTTGCTAGCGAAACTCCACAGACGTGATAAATATCGATATCTAAACACGATAAAATAAAAGCATTATGATTTAATGATTTAAAAAAATTGTCAACACTTGCTGGTAGTGTATCGTGGTAATTTATCGAAACCCATCACGTTTGTGTGGAGTTTTCTTAGCTAATTTAATTTGACCCTGTATTAGTGTTCGCAAGCGGTACTGCTGAGTAAAAGGTCCTGCGTTCGATTCTCAAGCCGAGTAAAGTGTCACGGGTTTTGGCCAACTATAATATCTAAGTGTAAAAAAGGTAGATAATGAAGCCCTACCTTGAGTTTAGCACTAGCTATGTAGGAGGTGTTGGGCAGGATCTCAACCGGCTCCTTGAACATGGCGCGGAAGGTGTCGTCTGTGCCGTCACAACAAAACGTCGTCGTGTTCGAGCCACACACCTTCTTGGTCGCTAAGTGGATTATCTGCAATACATCAAAATCAAATCAACATCATTTATTTAAATTAGACTGAGAATCAGCAATTTTTGAATGTCAAAATAACAAGTAAAAATTAAATTTGACCTGAGAGCGAAGCTAATTAATTGGTTGCAGAATATTTATTTATTTAATACTTCAAGCACAAAAATGTACAGAGGCGGACTTAATGCCATAGGCATTTTCTACCAGTCAACCTTTGGGTGATGCAGAGACAAATGCAATATGTCTTACGACGATACAGCAAATATTTTAACGATCACCTGACTGATGAATACCTTTCTCATTACTGATGCATTTAATTACTAAAGGTATGGCAAGATAAGGCACACGTATCAAATCGGAAAGGGATCGGCACCGTATCGCCTTTCGCTTCGCCGTCAAACAGGTGTCAACCTAACGTAAGCACGTAACCAAAGCGGGTCAGCAGCTCCGATACGTCGACTCGGTTACGGCTAGGCGACGCCGCGCTTACGGCTCGCCGACCGCTGGTTGATGGTGCAGCAGGCAGGCCGGAGGGGTGAGAGGGGCAAGGGTGGACAAGGAGACGTAAGCTCGGGTACGGAGAGGCGTAAGCGCGGGGACGACGAGCCGTAACCGCACCGCGGTTCGTGAGCTTGTCCCGAGGCGAGGCGATTACGTTATGATTCCGATTAGTGTGCGTTGCAGTAGGAAGTTTCATACAAAGAATACTGAACGGCTCGAGTTGATACTGTGACGATCCCTTTCAGGTTTGATACGTGCGCTATGACCTTTAAGTCACTTGAACCTGATTGCATTTAAGTTGTAATAATCAATGTTTAAGAGGAACTTTGGCTCCTGAGATACAAGTATCTTTTTACTTAGTTCAGGAGCCAGCTGTTCAATTTGCTTTTGACCACCACTTGTACAATCATGCTTAGTGTATGGTTATCTTTAAGTATATGTTCCTCTTTGTACAATAAACTTATTATTTATTTATAAGACGAAGAAGTGGCGTATCAAACTCGCCATCACATAACGTATGTTCCAAAACTATCTGCTGCAAGTGTGAGCAAACTCTGCTTAGTTTAAATTCTTAAGGCCTCTACATATCAAACCCCGGGTTACGGCCCGGTGAACGGGTTAGGCCGCCGGGCTTGTTTTTCGACACGATTATCGCAAAACAAGACCGGCGGCCTAACACGCCGGACAAAGCCGTTTGGTGTGTAGAGGCCTGTATACGCAATCGCCCACTAAAGGGAATTAATAAAACATTAATTCATTTGTCAATTAATAATATCCTACTATCCTACTAATATTATAAATGCGAAAGTTTGTGAGGATGGATGGATGGATGGATGTTTGTTACTGTTTCACGCAAAAACTACTGAACGGATTTGGATGAAATTTGGCACACTGATAGTTTATAACCCGGATTGACACATAGGATACTTTTTATCCCGATATTCCCACGGGATCGAAACTTATACGGGTGAAACCGCGGGGCGCAGCTAGTAAGAAATAAGTATGTCGCATGCATACGGCCCAGCACCCTAATTCCGTAATACACTATCAATCATAATCTGAATCATTTTGAAAGATATTGCTAATCCATTGCTTCATATGTTAGAAAAACTTGTCTGCTCAATAACGTAAATAACGCAATGAATGTTGTTGAACTGTCAAAATTAAAGCCAATCCTACTGTTAGTTTGTTACGCTATTACCCCAAGCTTTAGAGACGCATTTTAAATAATGCCTTGCTAGATGACAGTCAATCAACAAATATCTTTTCTTATCTTCTAATATATAAAATTCTCGTGTCACAATGTTAGTTACCATACTCCTCCGAAACGGCAGCCCGATTTTTATGAAATTTTATATGCATATTTAGTAGGTCTGAGAACGGGCTACTATCTATTTTTCATACCCCTAAATCGAAACTTACGCGGGTGAAACCGCGGGGCGCAGCTAGTAATATATAATCAAAATGAGTCAATTGAAACTCATCATAATAAAGATTATGTGAGAAATAGTAAGCGCCATAAACTCCAGCGTTTTCTCGTCTATTTCTAGGCTTTGCTTAAAGGTCATGGCGCTGCACATGGTGGAATGTGATCTAAAAATGGCCTAACCTTTTTCTTCTTACTGTCATAAGATGGGATTAAGATAGATAATAGTTATCACCGACGCAACTAAGGCAGATCATAATTATCACCATACTTATTTCTGACAAAATAAATAAACAAAATTTTTTAACTAGCGAGCCGCCCCTTGTTCAAATATCGATTATTAATTAGACATGGATTGGTGCCATAAAAGTACCTACAGGATGCAATTTTTTCGGATTTTAGTCGGTTCGATTCCCGGGTGTGGCAAGCGTATTTTCAAGAAAAATAATAAAATGCGGTTTTGTTTCTTTTTGAAAATAAAGGAATGTTTCCTTTGAGTAAAACTTGCTGTCTTCAGTATTTAGAGTACATTCCCTTCAGGTACGCTTAGAAAATTCCACCCTGTATATAGATATCGAAGTTTCAAGTAATAGGGGGCGCCGGGCGAGTCTATTGTCTAATAGAAACCCTAAATAACAGTGCCCAACCCGGAGAACAAACCCAAGACGCTTAGCAGCCACGCCTCCGACCACTAGGTCCACAAAAGTCATAGTCAAGAATATTTGATTAAGCGCCAGTGTTGCCAGTGCATATAATTCTATTGATTAATATTTCATTCAATAGGGTTATATGAACTTAGAGGGTTGTATTGATGATTTTAATGATTATAATTCTATAAATACATATTTATTACGGTCGTGAATCATGCATTTTGTTCAACATACAACTTGACACTGAGTTATAAATTGCAAAAAAAAAAACCCTGGCGCTTCCCCCTTAAAAATTTAAAAATCTATGCAGCTTACCTGTAAGTGCACCTCATACTCCGTCGGCCCAAAATACGATCCATACAGTCCAAAGCCGACCACAAAAATTCTCTGATCAACCGTAAACCGGATCCTGTCTGTGGTTCCACTGTACCCCCACCTCGACTCCGTCTGGGGAAATCTATTCACTGTCAGTTCCTTACCAGTCATGCAACATCTCGGGGTGTCGAGAAACCCCACATTCGGCTTAGGGTTTACGGTAAAATATAGGAACAGTTGCACAATCTCTCGGTCATCTAAAAGGCCGCTTTGGGCAGGGCCCATGGCGAATTCTTCAACGGACATTAGGGGAAATCGGATGGCGTTGAAGGCTCTGCCTAGGACCATTCTTTGGTTGGTGGGCGTGACGGGTAGCTGTCGTCGAATGCATTCGGCTTCCGACCACCGCAGGACCGCTGAGAAGATTTTCGCTTCTCTGATGCGGAGTGTGTCCCTGGAATAGAAATAGGAAATGTATTGTAATGTTATGTTTTTGTAGTGCACTGATATGAATGTGTCAGGATAGCCTGGACACTCCCCAAAATAAGAAAAATTGGTTGTCTATAAAGTCGGTTTACGGACGATAATTTTACGTGATAACGTCATAAGAGATAGATGCGTCACAAGCCGAACGCTTAGGCCGATCGTGCCTCTCTATTGCTTGTACGCTCGGCTCAAGCGTAACGTGACAATGAGTCATGCTTTTTCGTGCGTGCAGCCGGCGTTAATTGATTTATAAGATAGTGCCACGTCAAATAAATAAAATAAGATGATTGAACTAATTTCGTAACATTTTGTTTGTGTTATGTAATTTTAGCTTTGATTACTTTAAACTGTCAGAGCGATTATTTCAAACATCTAAGCAACAAGCTGTAAGCAAGTTCAAAAAAATATGGATGTCACGTGTTCGACTTTGAACGTTAATATCTCGGAAACGTGACACTTTACGGGGTTTGGTCTTGGAATGTTTTCTGTTTGCATTGATGTCAGCTATCGATTTCTATAGGGTACATGCATAGCCGCCATTTTGAAAAAAAAACAAAATGGCGCGACAGTTGGACAGTAGATATGCCAGGCTCCATAAAAATCTACAATCCCCTTAGGTCCTACAAGAGCAATTTTATGAATTTATGACCATAAATATTCATCATCCGCCTTACCTTTTCCCAATATGGTATTTTGGGGTGAGCTTCAAGTCTAACTGAATGCAACCGAATACAAGTATGACTAGACATTCTAGATATTACTCCCTTATACCACAGAAACGTAATGAATGCAAGAAAGGATATCTCGTAATGAAGGCAAGTCTCGATCGATTGCGCAAACTCCTATCTCACTTTTATATCCAAACAAACGTCTGTTTTTCATTAACCTACGCAATATTGAATGGAGTAAACTGCAGTCATAGTGCTTGGCCAGACTGGCAGCGCGGGGCGGGGAGCGGCGCGGGTGCGGGAACGCGCGCGATCTGCCTGTCCGCAGTGGAGCACGACTTAGTTCCGAGTGTTGTCGTGTCCAGTGTTTGTCAAAATATAATATGGGTGAAGAAGACAAAAAAGCTCCAACTAGTTTGAGAACCCCGTTCCCCGCGCGGGTCGCCCGCTCACTCACTGCGGCAACTTGTATGTGACCGAGCTATGGCGTGAGTTGCCCGCGCGCTCCCCGCGCCGAGCAGCCCGCGCCGCTCACCGTGCCCGCGTGCCCAGTATGGACACTCAAATTTTAATGAAGTTTTTATTTAATGTTTGAGTACGCCGCACCCGCCCCGCGCCCGCGCTGCCAGTCTGGTCAAGCACCTACAGATGCGATAAAAATGCAAAACATCGAATTTGTAGAAGTTAAACTATTGCTTAGAAATTAAGAAAAAGAAAACATGACGCAGCTCGCAGGGAAAGAACACAAATTAAAAAAGAACAAGTTGGGGGAAAATATGCATCACATCCACGTAAATCGGCCTTCGCTCAGCATAATGCTGCGACCCTATGCGAGATAGAGCCCCAGCGCTGGTTTTCAGCGGCAGCCGGCGTTGACGTGATGACGAACGCAATGAACGTAGACGATGGCAACGATGCTAATGAAATAGACACGTGTACAGGTAATATTAGTCTAGTTAAGTCTCAAAAGTCAAAACGGTGAAGGAAAACATCGAACCGAACAAAAAAAATCGAAGAATTGATGCGACATTCACCAACCCGCACTGGGCAGAAGTGGCCAGAGTTTATTGGCCCACACTCACAGAAAGGAGTCCGGTGTCCAAGTAGTGTAAACGTTATCGTCTTGATACCTGCGTAAAGTAGTGCGCTGTTTCTCGTCAGCAAATAAAACTCCTTTGTTGTCTGTACCTACGAGTTACTAAAACTGCTAATTCATGACACAGACAAGTTTAGAAAGTGAGAACCACTGAACAAGCATTGAACGAATAAAATTATAATAAGTAGAAATCGTAATGACAAAAAGTTTTCTTCAAGAAAAAAACGACGAATTACAGAGTCCGACAACAGAGAAGGAAAGAGTATGTTTCTAAATAAATAAGGGTCACATCTTAGTAGTTCGTCTAGAATTTTTTTAAGACCAAGTAGTACACTTACTGCGTAACACATTTTCAATCACAATCTGAATCATTTTAAAGGATATTGCTGATCCAACACACTAATAATAAAAAGGCAAAAGTTTGCTAGTGTGTTTGTATGTTTGTTACTTCTTGACGCAAAAACTACTGAACGGATTTGGATGAAATTTGGCACTCAGATAGTTTATAACCAGGATTAATATATAGGATACTTTTTATCGCAACATTCTTACGGGATCGAGTCTTATGCGTGTGAAACCGCGGGGCGCAGCGAGTTATATTTAAACGTGTAATATTATGTAGTCGTAAGATAGGATATATAATTTTCTCTGGGTGTTCTACTGCCCTCTTGAAAGTCTCAAACGCCCACGTTGAGAACCTATTGTGTAAACAAACAAGTTTACTAAACATTTAGTCTGGCACTGGCACACAGTCTACTGTTGGCATGTTGACAATGACCTTCTAATATTACTGTCAACAGATAATGCGAGGCATTGATTACAGGGAACACTCAAAATACTTGCCACTCAATGGAGAATCTTGGGGTATTGTAGGAATGATAATGAAAATGTTTCTACGCAGGCAGTTGTCTAATTTATCATATTTTTGTTAGCGTAACCAAAATCCTATAAAGTTCTCACTGCTGCACTGCTGGGACATAGGCTTCCTCTCGATCAGAGGGAGTAGGCTGGAATCCACATTGGTTGATGTCAAACATCTTAAAATTTTGGGTTCCAAAACATGTCAGTTTCCTCAGAATGTTTCCATTCACCATTTTGAAAGCAGTGGTGATAAAGTAATTTACACTAAGTAAAGCGTCTGTCTGGGTTCAAACCTACGACCTACAACTCGTAAGTCGCTGCTGTTACCACTGAGCCACCACTGCTCCATATTTCTGTTAGCAATTTGATACATAAATAAGGGGCCAATTTTACGATTGTCTCAATTGTCTGCATAACTTTTAATTCGAAGAATAAATATTGCTGTTTGACAGCTCTTGTGCAGATAGAGAATATGTCAGCCTCCATTCTTATTCTTCAGACAAAGGTTAGCCCTAAGTAGATTAATTCTTCAGTTTATAATTAATTTGTTTTGTTTATTTAAACATAGGTCACTATAAATATTCAGTCATGCATACATTTAGTTATGAGAAAATTTATTCAGTATCAGTAACTACTGAATAAATGATTTCTTGATTTGAAATATGAAGCAACTAACCAAGGCTAAGTTACTTCATATTTTACTTTTACTAAAGTAGTAAGTTTTGTTTTTGTTTTTGTAAGTTGATAAATCAATTACCTTCCAAAATTATTTGAAAAATAATATAAAAACACATACCTTTCCAGCACTGCATTTAGTGTGTCCTGATCAATATCCGTAAACCCTTCAGCGTTTAACGCATCAGCAGTATTCTTATCTATCATCTCCAAGCAGAGCGCAGCCAGTTGCGGTTCATCAAACAAGCGTGCCTGCGTCAGCAAAAGAAACGCATTGTCCGTACCCAAGTTACTTTTCAAGAAGTCTACACAATGCTCCTCTAATGCAGACACAGCATATTTCTTGGCAGTGTAAAGCGTTGTCATGACACTCTCCGGACCAATCCGTACCTCATCGGAATATAGGAACTTTAGTAAGTGGAGGAACGCTGCAGGCTCCACATCAGGTAACTCTACTTCATCAGACTTAGTTGCTAGCACTCCATTGAACATGGCATCGAACACTGCACTGCCCACAGACAACACGAACTTGTGCGCGGGTATGACCTGCAGGTTAGCCTCCTTGCCGACGATAAAATGAACGTCGCATAAAATTTCGTTGTTAAAAAGGAACGATAACCTTTCTTTTACGGTAGTTTTTGTCGCCTGCCAGTTGTGTAAGCGTCCGCCTGTGTTGTTAATTGGCTGGAGGTTTTCTATTGCGGAAGACGAGGCGAGAGGCTCGCTCGCCTGTCCGTTGTCTTCCTCTTGTATCTGCCCGAGCTGCCGCGCCTGCTGGTTGGACGGCAGCATGTTCTGCGGAGGCAGCTCGTCTCCGCCGCCCCCATCATCCAGCCTCACGTTAAGCAGTCTATTAACTATATCATTTTTAGACCCAGATGCCATAACGCGTGGATTTTTAACTATCACACATTACACGAAACGCCGGTCGTGCTCGAAACACGTTTTTTATAATTGAAAACGACTGTATCTATCAATAATGTGGGTGTGAGACACAATTTGAAGTGATTTGTTGTAATTAGCCTCAATTTTTGTTTATCACAGCACAGAAGTGTTTCAAAGATTTTTTGACGCGTGACAGGAAAATTTCGGTATTGCCATTTTGAGGGTTAAAAATTCTACCAAAAGTTGTGATTTTTTCGAGATATCGCAGTAGATTTTTTAACACTTTTTTGCCGCGAAATAAATATTAATTATATTTTAATATTTACCCATGATCTTTAAAGTATTAGTAGACTGATGGAAGAATGGATGGAACTTGTGGATAACGCAGTGGCCATAGACATTCCTGTTGTCTTTTATTTTATGATGAACAAAAGTGAGGAAAGGGTCTTATCCACGGAACAGAACAGGGAATAGAATAGAAGTATTATTGTTGCCACTGCCTTAAATATAACAATCATAATGCAAATGCCACAGCACATAGGTATATACATACCTAACTATGTCAGTACAGGAAATACCCAGACCCATGTATTAACCTATTCCTATCTCAATGACCTAAACGAAGATTACTGCTGCAGACGCAGTTTGCGGTGTCAAATGAATGCGCAGTTGTAGCCCGCGAAATTAAATTTTTCTTACGTTTTTTTGCTATTTTCATGCAGGTCAGTGTCAGGTTGTATTTTAATCAAAATATGATTCGCAACTATACAGGATGAAATTGAAAACATGCGACAAATCGAAATGGGAGATTGTACTCATCACTATGGGACCAAACCTGAAATCGAGAAAAAAAAAAACAGCTGTTTCCTACATTTATGTAGGGAACAGCTGTTTTTTTTCTCGATTTCAGGTTTGGTCCCTAGTAAAAGTTGTTCATAATGATGAGTACAATCTGCCATTTCGATTTGTCGCATGTATTCAATTTCAACCTGTATAGGTACGTATTTACAGAATTATAATCATCGCTTTCCATAAGGCGGGCCTATTTAGGTAGCAATAAAAAAAAATAATTAGCGTATTAAATTCGCACCGCACCGCATCAAATCTGCATCAAACCATTTTAAAATCACTAGATAGTGCGTGTAGATCACTGACCTCTATTAGATAAACAAGTTGTCTAATAGAGGTCCAGTGGTGTAGGTACCTAGATATACATTATTTATGATCTAAGTACTAAGTAACAGAATGGCGCGGGCAATACAAACAGGCGCGTTTTTTTTATGTAGGCACCTTATGTATGTAGGTATGATTTCAGCCTATTAGCAATGAGAGGGTAGACAGCGAGGTTATTAGGTTTTGCTACTGGCTGTACCTATCATTTTAGTTCGTTGCTGCAATTTATATTTTGTAACCTTATTAGAGGTAAGTAATTAGTACATATACATGATTTTATCTACCTACTCACATAATATAGTCGCCGCTTAATTCAAAGACTTCAAAATAAAATTGTTGTAGATCTATATCATCACACACACCATTTGTCTGCCAAAAATCGTCACAGCATACCTACCACGAGCTCTTAACGCGATTGGATTTAGGACCTAAACTGAACTGTTCTTCTAATTCGTACCATGACGTCAGTTTACCGATTCAATTTAGGCCGTGCCATCTGGATACACTTTCAACGATCCAAATGCCGCTGAGCGTATTGGAGGTCATGGTACGACTGTGAGCGTTGCAGTTTAAGAACCTAAACTGAAATGTCTTGCTTTTGAATCGTTTTATATAGATCATGGTAGGCCTCCTGATCTTAGAACCCTTTTTAAAAGATCAGCGGAGTAGGTAATTGCGTAACATACACACTTCATCAGTAGGTAGTAATGGCTCTCATTTTGACAGTTCAACAACTTTCATTGCGTTATTTACGTTGTAGAGTAGACAAATTTTTCGAATTATGAAGAAATGGATTAGATTCCTTCAAAATTATTCAGATTGAGATGGATAGGGTGTTAGGACTGTTACGCAATTATTATGCTGGAGGTAAATCTGTTCCTAATCAATAGGTACAAATAAAAATTTGTTTGGATAATTATTGGTCAGAGTGTTGTGTTGATAAATTAATCAAAGCTACTCTCTTGCTCACTATCTACCTATTGGTTTTTCTAAAAATATTTCTCCGACATTGGCAGGACTGCAATATACCTATCTACTTAAAGCATGATGATAGAATAAGTTGAGGGCGCGTGTGACTCAAAGATATGGCGGGCATCGGAGTTTTATTACCGCGGAAACTGCGACTCACTGAGCACGCACAGGGCTAAGAAACGGGGAGTATTTCCATAGTTTTCCTACTTTCACTTTATATTTTGCTAAATTTTTGAAGGAATAGAATATCCAACCTATTGAACAACCCACGTTTAGGACTAACACAGTTTGTCCAATTTATATAAAATGAAGACTGCTTATATATATTATATTAACTGACTGCTTATTATATTATATTAATATTTTAAATGCTTCTTCGCTACGCCTGGATCAGCTATTTGTATCAGTCAGACCAAAAAATAGAACAGAATTTCTGTCATATTATCAGCCAGCTAAGTTAACCGTAGGTAACTTATCCGGAGTATGATTTTTATGGTGGTTGGTGATACTATTGACAACGGAAATGTTGGAATTTGAAATGTAATAGGTCCCGAATTTCAGCTGATTAGATTGTGATTTAATAATAGATGTTACAAATTCTGAACTCCCATCTTGTTCGAGGACTAGAAGCCAACATGTTTTCTAGACATAAAAGTCCATACTTTTTCTATACCTCGCAAATAATTAGCATATTCATTTAATTAGCCATAACTACCTCTTCTCCGTTCTGTGGTGTTTCTCGTACGTCATCAAGGGCACGCACGCGCGCAACGGTCGATTCAGCTACAGGTGCTGGCCCGGCAGTCGCACCGACGCCGTCTGCCACGCACCACCTCTCCGGAGACAAAAAAGGCGATACCGACTATGACAGACTGATAACCCAAACATCATTCAAAACTTAACAAAAAGCTTACTAAAAAACCTCTCTAGCCTTTAGCAGTATTGTAAGCAACACGTTGTGTCAACAAAACTCATTGCGTTTACAAATTCAACAGGCGCTCATAACATTTCATGCTCGAGTCTTATGACTAGTGTAAATAATCTTTAAAGTTTAAATATTAATCGTTGTCTCGTTTTCTCTACTGTTGTTATAAAGTGTTGTCTGTTCACCTATTGACTTGTGTGTGTTATAAGTGTTCGCGTTCTATATATAATGTTGTTTCCATTGTTGTTGATCTTGGACTGGATGCTACCTGCGTATGATCGAGTAGTGACTGTGACATAATTGTAATAATATGAATACGATTAAGTAAAGGTGAGTTGGAATCGATATTTTTACGGTATATTGTAAGAATAAAAACTTAAATATCCTTATGTCCCACACGATGCTATAAATACAGGTACCTACCTACTGTAGTTGACTAGGTATCGTTTTAATAAATTAGCGACATCGAGAGGCGAAGCTGTAGCCAGTGAAGTAAAGATAATACTAACGTAGCAGTATACCTAATTATAACAGACCTTTACATTAATCATGTTTTGGTTCGAACATTATCCGAGATTAGATTTTATTTAAAATTAGTACCTCGGTAAGTATCTAAGTTCGAACTAAAAAGTTAGGTACCTAAAGATTTAATGACAATTTTTCTAGTAGCCTTATTGTAACTGGCTAAATAAAACAACAGGTTACTAAAAGAGCCTAATTATTTTTAACTCTGTGTCAAACCCAATGAAGTATTTCTCATACAACATGGACATGGACATTAACATCTCATAGCTACGTATATCTGCTGAACCTCGTAAATGAAAAACTAGCCTTTTCTCAACTAAGTTGGGGTCAGCTTCCAGTCTACGGTATGCAGCTGGATATCAGTAATTTACATGAAGCGACTACCTATCTGACCTCCACAGTCCACAACCCAGTTACTTACCTAGCACAAATCCACCGCAAAGTAAAACAAAAAGGCCTTTAATTATTATTCATGTGTCATATGAGTAGATCGCGCCCGTGCATTACCGGGGAGGGGCGTTAGTGAATTATAAATTATTCATTATCTCATTCATCAGAGTCGTATAGAATCTTGAACACACTCCTCATCAAAATTCAATAATAATAAAAAAAATATAATTAAGAAACAGTCAAAATAAAATTGATATATTTTATTTCACATAAACCTACATGGGCACTTTTGAAACGTCAGAAGTTAGGTGCACGGTTCCAATAGGTCGTTTCAGTCAAAACAGAACTTCAAGATCTAAATGTATTGTTCCAGATATGAACATGATGCTGAGCCCGAAGATGCAGCGGTCAGTCCGTGTGAATGATGGCCAGTTACTCGCCCTGTCCGACAGGGCGCAGTATGATCATTCACAGGTTGGTAGTCCATCAGCGTCATTGGGTTCAAGCTTGTCATCTGCGTCATCTATACTCTTTATTCTAATGTTACTGGATAATGATAATCTTATTATGGAAGATTGTAAGTACAGACTTTGAAACTTATGATTTAGCGATAAAGTTGAAAATCTATCAAAGAAATTTGACAGATTGTAGTAGGTTGATGTGCTGGCGTCTGTACATATGTGTGAATGTGGAGAAGCCTCCCAGAGGGACCGTGTACCCTGGATAGTTTTCCACGCTACGATCCTGCAGACTGGTTCATCTCTGCACCAAAGGACGTTTGGTTTTAAGTTACAAAACAAGTTCAAGATGTCATGAGAAGTAGAAATGCGAGGAAGATTATAGTGGTTTCTGTGTAATAAAATTCAGTGAAGGATCAGGCTAGGTGGAGTCTAGGTCGGAGACCCATAATCAAAAGTCATTTATTGATTCAAATTAGGCTGAGAATCAGCTCTTTTCGAATGTCAAAATTACATAAGACAGTCCTCCAAAACGCCCGCCCTTCATCACTTCCTAGTGCTTTCGCTGAAAAGAAGTGGCGCAACAAACTCCCCAGCAGCAAAGCTGTCTATTCAGTTAAAACAACTTGATAGAAGATCAGATTACGACTTTTTCCGGAATTTGGATAATTTCTTGCAAGGAAAAAAAAGGCCGATGAGGCAGGCAAAACCGCCTTCAAAGATGTTATTGATTCTCGCTCCCACAATTTTTTCAGCAAAGGAATCAATGAACTACCTATAAAATGGCGAAAGTGCATTGTTAACAGTGGTACAATGGTATTGATTAACATAATTAAAAAAAATAGCTTTGCTTATTCCAAACCTAACAATTTCATATGTAAGGACCTAATATTTATTCTAGTTATCAAAAAAGGTTCATACCAGTTTTAGTTTAAGACTTCTACTGACTTTTATTATCTTTTTAGGCTGGCTACTTGCACAAACGAAGCTCTGACAACACCAAGTGGCAGCTTCGATGGTTCATCCTCTATCAGGTAAGAAAAACATACGTTTTTATTTGAAGCCTTGTAACAATTAGGGCCACAACCACACCACAATCACACTAAAGTCTATTCAAACTTAATAAGTTGATTTCAGAGTGACTAAAACTATTGAAAAAGTTATAAAAATGTTTGAAGTTGTGGCGTAAACTGAACTTTATTGTGTAGGATTTAAAGTAATTTTCCCATATACTCATATTTGCCAAATAAATCGCGAACGCAGATGACAACCACACTACAATCACAACCACACCACAAGCAATTCAAGAATTCTGGGAAATTTTCAAAAATACATGAAAATTAGGTTTTCTCGAATTGCATTAATTTTCGCCTATTCTTTATGGTGTGCTTAATTGTTGCAAATGGGTCACACTATCACGTCCTGGAAGGAATACGTCAAATTACAAGTCACCCTGTATAGATATTTTCATGAAAATCAATCACAAGCGAAAGCCATATTTTTCCAGTCAGTTTCATGAAGGTTAGTTACCTGTAGTACCTTTATACCTTACTAACTTAGTATATAAGTCCTAAGTTTGCTTGCTGCACTCAAAAGCACTACTAAAGCTAGGTACCTCAGCTACTTAAGAAGGCATTGACCTTTCAAGTCACAGCAAAAATGCAGCACGAATCGAAATGGCTGAACTTTATTATTCCAAAGTTCATTGGACAGTGTTACATAAACCAATCCATACTGATCCTTATCGACACAAATTTAATATTATTATAATACTCTGTAAACCAAAATAATTACAGATAAAAATCTAGAAATTTTACATAGGGTGACACAGTGGGCGGTTTTAGCGACCTTTTAAAAACAACCTTTGGATTGGAGAGCAGTGGTAACGGCCGCGACTTACGAGTAGTAGTTCGTAGATTCGAACCCAGACAGGCGCTTTACTTCCCAACGGTGAAGGAAAACATTGTGAGGAAACCGGCATGTCCTAGAACCAAAATTTTGAAGACATGTGACATCTACCAACCCGCACTGGGCCCGCGTGGTGCATTGGGGCCCACTCCCTCTCACAGAGAGAATGCCTGTGTCCCAGCAGTGGGAACATTATAGGCTGATTATGTGTGTGTATGTGTGGATGGATTTAAGTGACAAGAAGAGTTTTATAAATACGAAAGTAAGTCTATCTATCCTGCTGTTCACGTCACGGGGCTGGACAAATTTATATGACATTTGGCACATATGTACATAGACCATGATCAATCATGACAATGTGAATGATTTGGAAGGATAATGGTAATCCATTGCTTCATATCTTCGAAATATTAATGTCTGCTCAATAACGTAAATAACGTAATGGATGTTATTGAAATTGTGAAAATGAAAGCCATTGGTACTAAGTTAGTGTGTAATGCAATTTCTCCGCTAGGTTTGGACATAGTATACTTTTAATGCCGGCCGGCAGTACCTACGTTCCCGCGGGCGAAGCCGCGGACAAAGTCTAGTATAATATAAACAGTTGATTATATTCTTTTATTGCGGAGGTTACATTATTCTTTGCAAACTTTTTAACTTCTTAGATCTTCTCTTTTTAATATTCTTCTCTTGTAACGGGATCACAACGATTTAAAGAATGATGGCTTAAAGTAAGTTTGGGTCAGAGGTTTGAGGGAATAAAGTTTGTATAGAACAATTACCGCGGTTGCCACGACGTGAAGGGTCCCCCGATGTTTACGCCAATGAAGATATCAAATGATAGACGAATGAAGTGTATCATTTAATGTGCACGCTTTATTCGATTTCTGAATTGTGCTGTGAAAAGTCGCGTCAAAGTCAAAGTTATATAAAAATAGATGTTTTTTAGTTTTTTATTAGTATTAGTTAGATTATGTTATTATATTTTATTTTAATAATTTGTAATTTATTTAGTATTAGAATTTTGTGCATATTAGATAACAATGATGATTATGAAATAAACTCGTTACTTTAGAGCTGGTAAAAAAAGAAAAGGCTGATGCTGTGCTACAAATGTAAAATAGATCACAGCATTCACAGCCCGTAAACATTGGCTTACATAATCAGCCTATATAACGTTCCCACTGCTGGGACACAGGCGTCCTCTTTGTGAGGGTGAGGGGGAAGTGCGGGTTAGTATAAGTTCTAGGACATGCCGGTTTCCTCACGATGTTTTCCTTCACCGTTTTGAGACTGCTCTCAAAACGGTGAAGGAAAACATCGTGATGGTGATGAAATAATTTACTTAAACTAAAGCGCCTGTCGGGGTTCGAACATACGACCTACAAGCGAACATACGACCTACAAGTTTGTAAGTCGCAACTTTTACCACCACCAGTCCACCACTTCTCTCCAAGCGATTTATTCCAGTCTGATCCCCTGCTAGTTCTTCTTCTGTTTTAATATCTTTCTTATCCAATTTTATGCTAGGTTTGTGAGCATAGTAGAAATATAAAATTGTGAGCCGCATATTGGCCTGTAGATATACGAGTACCAGTCGCCACCGCCACATTGGCCTGACAACCACATATTGAGTGCCGATGGCGGTAATAAAGATGTTTTTATTGCGACATCAATTTATTTGAGTCCTATTATGTCACAGGTAGGTATCAGTTATCAGTCCAAAGAGGGCTGTTTGAAGAGCGGTTTATGCCCAAGAACCATTGAGTTGGAGATCGGAAGTTTAGCTTTATGTGGATTATAGACGCTACTAATATCGTTCGGGAGTACCTACTCCTCCGGCTCCCCAGAGGAATTACAGATTATACGGATCGTACGACACGACCAGAGTGCATTCGAGCGAAGGGGACCGAGGAGAATGGGGATCAAGGGGGAAGGGGGCTTGGGGACGTTAGTTAAACCTGTCCAACGGTTTCCGATCTATTGGGCGATACTGTAAGATGGATCGATGCGGAAATGAGAATAAACGATTGGTTTTGATAGGGAATTGATTTATGGTTTATATGTATGCGTAACTGGCTGTGCCTGCTGCTCCGTTTGCGTAGGTAGACTAGTTAATATTAAAACTTGTCCAAACAGCATTCTATATTTCTCAAATTGTAACAGTTCTTTCGGACTGACTTTCGTCTCCCGATTATAAAAGGGTAAAATCGGAACAGAAATAAAATTTAAAGAATATTGACTCTTAGCTGTTACGTATTAAGAATAGCTAAAAATCAATTCATCGAATTATTTTGATCATAATTATAATATGTAAAAGTGACTGATTGAATGGACTCTTGTTGGTGCCCGGACCTACAAATTCAAAAAAGAGAATCAGAAAGAAAGAAAGAAAATTAAACTCACCGTGAAAACTTAGGTGAAGTGAATTGTCTTTCCTAGTGCTATCATTTCACCTTGATAACTTAGGTCAAGTGAGCTGTCAATAGTGACAATTTCTGTTTTATTCCGGTCTGATCCTCTAAGCGCCTCCCTCCCCCCTCCTCGATCCCCTGCTAGTTCTTCTTCTGTTTTGAAATCTTTCTTATCCAATTCCCTAGCATCAGGTGGAGCGACAGCTTACTTCAAGCTCACTTTACTTATGTAGGTTTTGACGGTGAGATTTTTATAGAACAGATCGTCTGATTAATATAGGTTGCAGCTGTTCTAATGAGACCGTGTAATTTACATAAAGTTATTCATAATGCCACCCTTTCTTGCTAAAACGTAACGATAGGCCTTCAAATTTCACCTTCCAAGAAGCAATATGTCTGCCAGAAAATACCTTGAAACTCGAACGAGGCATTCCGCCGCATAAGCTTGAAAGCGACATAAGCGTGTCGTACATTTTATCGCTAACTTCAAACGTAAAGGAAATCCTGAGAGAACACATTCCACGGGAAATGGAACGTGCATAATGCCGGAAACGGGACGGGACGGGACGGGGCGGGACGGGGCGGGACGGGACGGGACGGTACCGGTACGTGGTACCTATTGGTATAGTGTAGTGCAAAGTTTGTAATAAATAAATGCATGTTTTATTGGTTTTAACTACGAAAAGTGAGGTACAGACGCCAGAACATAAAGCTACCCGAAACTGTTAAATTTTCCCAATCAACTTTAAACCTTATGCTTTAGCGTTAGCGATAAAGCAATGATATTATAAGTAAAAACATAAAACAATGAATATCATTGCAATAAAGTCAGATTGTAGTAACTTGATGAGCTGGCGTCTGTACCCTCGTAGCTATATAATAGAATAGAATACAATATTTCGACCGTAGCAATTAACATAGTAGTATGTGAAAAATCGCTACTACCCTAAAGTAGCGATTTTTCACTTAGGGCATTTCATAAACTTATTCTAAAATGCATTAGAATGAAAGTCGCAAATCGCTACTACCCTAAAGTAGCGATTTTTCACATAGGGCATTTCATAAAATTATTCTAAAATGCATTAGAATGAAAGTCGCAAAAATGTAGATCCGACAATGTTGATTGCTACGGTCGATTTATTTGCCAGAAACATGGTGTTTACAAAGGTGTTCATAACATTGCATAGTGCTTACATGTCTCACCGTTGTAACGGTATGCAAAAGTAATTTACAATGCAGTTCTAACATAAAAGCAAGAGAGATCAGAGAATATCTCTAGATTGTCTACTGTTTTTACGAGAGAAAACTCAACAAGGTGTAAGTAATTGCAATAACTGCCGGTCGATTCGATTCTAATTCTAAGTTAGGTGCAGTGAGCTGTCACTCCATCTGATGCTATAGGGATTTACACTAATGACAGCTCACTTTAAGCTCACTGTACCTGAGTTATCACGGTGAGATTTTTGCAGAATAGCACTACTGTAAACCTCATAAGGACTCACCAACACTGATTTCGCGAAAAATAATCAGCTGCTCCATACATATTAGTATCGCATAACTCGGCAAAATTGGGGAAGAAATAGTTTCAGTCAGGGTTGATGTCTGATGTTGATACCATTGTTTGACCAAATTAATTGGAAACTAAGAAAGTTTTATAGGGTAGTACAATGGGCGGCCATCTTTTTCCTTTCGACGTAAAAGCGAGTGTCGTAAAAAGCAAGTTCGACTTTCGGTACTAATCTAAACTAATATTATAAATGCGAATGTAAGTTTGTTCGTTTGTTACGCTTTCACGCTAAAACGGCTGAACGGATTTGGATGAAATTTGGCACACAGATATTCCATGGTCTGGGTAAGGACATACGCTACTTTTCATCCTGGATAGCAGACGAAATCGCGGGCAACAGCTAGTTCTGACTAAATAAGAGTTTAGTTTAGTTTTTTACAGAATTGAATAGTTTGCACAGTCTGTGAACCTAAATTAGCTTCCGTCCCTTTCTAGTTCCATCTCCCAGTACCTAGCTACTTAATTAGCACTGATGGCTCGATGGCACGAATTATTTTTCCTAAATAAAATTGATCACATTTCCAAAACAAATTTAAGTCAATATAAAAATAGGCTTATTTAGACGTATACACAACACAGATATTCGTAAAGAGAACCACCCTTTTTATAAGGGTAGCTTTTTATTCAAGCAAGTGACGTCACGACCCGACGTATGATAGAAACGATAAGCAAATCAAATTCACGAACGTCGCGACAATATACCTGATAAGATTTGTCAAAAGTTGGCATATGGGATTCGGGGCACATCCAGCCATTTTCTATTCGACGAAATACATTTCCACATCCTTTGTTTTCGAATATTTGCTGGAGTATGATTTTTGTTTTATATTTAGCCATAGTACCGAAAAGGGAGAGCAGTGATAGCCCAGTGGTAACTGCCGTGGTTGTAGGTCGTAAGGTTCGAATCCAGATAGGCGCTCTACTTTGTGTAAATTATTTCGTTCTCAAAACGGTGAAGGAAAACATCGTGAGGAAACCGGCATGTCCTAGAACTAAAACTTCGCAGACATGTGACATCTACCAACCCGCACTGGGCCCGATGGTGGATTACGGCCCATTCCCTCTCACCGAGAGGAGGCTTGTGTCTCAGCCTGATTATGTTACGTTATGTACAGAGTAAAAGGGTTAGGAAAGCAAAGGGCTAATGCTTTCCATTATGATATTCTCAGTACTAGCGCGAGCGTAGTTTCGTTCTAGAAGCAGGCTGGAGTCTGGGATTGTGCTCGGATAATGAGAGCAGCACCCTAATTGCTATCAATCTGAACCTGAACCATAAAACCTTGGAGCCCTAACCCCGGTTTGTAAAAGACATTTATCTTAAACATAATCGTTTAAACAAGAAGCTGAAAGCAGGATAAGCGTCAAAGAGTAAATTAGTTATTTATTTACATCTCTTTCTTGAATGAGCTAGATGTAAAAGATAATTTAAATCTAGTTCATTTTGGATTCTCATACAATCCCATCTGAAGACAGTGACTTAGTTCTCAGGTCGTGATTCGCATCTAGTAAGATCATTGACTGCCCCATTACTGTCAATGTCGATTGCTGAATTTGGCTATTAACATAAGCATAAGCAATTAAGCATGGCCAGCCTATACTTAATGTTCCCATTGCCGAGACAGGCCTCCTCACTGTGAGATAGTTGGCCATAATCCACCACGCGGGCCCAGTGCGGGTTGGTAGGAATTGGCTTTTACTTTTCTGCTAATTTCTTACATCGGACTTTTCACTTTTTATTATTAGATTTTTATCTGACTTGCATATTGCAAAAAAACGTGAGAAAATTTGAATTTCGCTATCTAGCGCATCCCTCTTAAATTCATTTCCTTTTTGAGTTTCAATGTCTTTTTCGTAAAGATTGGCGGGTAGAGCTTCCTCCCCCCAGCAGAATAATGGCTTCCTAGCCACGCAGTTTGAAAAGGGTGTCACATTCTCATACAACATTAACGATAATAGGCGTTTCTCGGCATACAATGTAGGTACACATTATATTATGGGACTTTGTTAACATATTATTAAACAGGCAATTACTTAACTGATTGGAATCCTTTTATAGTTGATAGCCCAAAATGAAAAGCATACAGCGGCAGCCCATCCAATTATGTAGCTTTGTGCTGCGTAAGAGCAAATTAAAAGTAAATGTTTGGTGCTATTCGGTTTTAATGTAGCAGGTGGATTGGACAGCTTAACAATCATTACTTACGTGTCTTCGTGGCTAAACAATAACAGCCGCTCGGGTCGACAGAAGTTTAAGCAACGCTTGCCGCGGTCGATTCGTGGGTGGGTGGCAATCCATTAGGTACATATCGAGACCTCTCCGCGCCTCGGAACGTTGGGTCGGCTGTCATTCGTAAATCTTTGACAGTCGTTACTGGTAGTCAGAACTTCAGAAGCCAAAAAGTCTGACAACCAGTCTGGATTGTGGAGGTGATTTAGGCAGTCGCTCCATGTAAAATACTATTATTTAGCTGCATCCGGTTAGACTGGAAGCCGACCCCAACATAGTTGGGAAAAGGCTAGGCAGATGATGACGATGTTGTTTTATCTAGCAGCAGTGCCCCGCGGTTTCACCCGCATAAGTTTCGATCCCGTAGGAATATCGTATTCTACATGGAACGACTCAGGATGATAGGTACTCTCTGGTTATGGTATTTGATGATTTGACTACATGACATTCTAATTTTAAATCACAAAAGATGTTTTTCATTTGACAATTCAGGTTTTTATAAACTTAATTTTGTTGATGATTTTTCAATTACATTTTAATGATGTTATTCAAACACTAATTGTTGTAAAAAGTGATGAGGTATAAAGTTGAAACCTTCCAAACACGTAGGGATTGCATACTTAATAATTTTACCTGAACAAGGTTTGTTTACACTTTTATCAGTTCCAGAACATACGCATAACATCCCGTCTGACACAGATATAGACTGGGATGGTACTCAAAATTCCGAAAGGATCGCCTACCGATAGATATGATACCCGTTTTTTTAAAAATCATTGACAGAAAATATTTGTGCCCAGAACATGCTGTTCTACTATGAGTCTGAGAACAACACACGTCCGACAGGCGTGCTCATGCTGGAGGGCTCATACTGCGAGCGACTCAGCAAGGCACCCATGGAGAGAAACGCTTCGGTAAGTGCAACCTAACAACAACTTTATTGCAACGTCATTAAAGATCACTGCGATTTTGACAGGATTCAAACTGAACGAACAAAAAAAATTACTGTGGTAGAACTGTTCTAAGGACGAAATTTTTCAGTACTTAAGCAACATAGCATTCTAAGAGTCGGAGTACATGCTTCGACTGCTGGGTAATTCCGTGGTAATTATGATAGCAAAGCCGCCACAAGGCTACATTAAATTCCCCAATGTGAAGTACCAAGTTTGACCTGCGCTAGATATTTGCCCTATACAAACTACAAGAGGAAAGCGGGTGCTGTTAAATGGAACTATGTAGCTGGGTGTAAAGCAAGCAACATAAACTTATCAACCACGACCTCTGTGCTAAGAGTGTAAAATGAAGAGTGCCTGTGTATACCTATGAATATTCCAGCTATATCTACCATTTAGGAAACCCATACTTAGACAAGCGAGCTTTTCTAACGTTTTAATTACAATGGCTTCTGTCGAACAAGTCCTTATAATTGTTTACCTACAGGGCGGCAAGGACATCGACGTGCAACCTCCATAACATCATCGATTTAGTACATGATTCTGAAGTCCTCTGCGTTGTAATTTTTCGTCGGTTATTGAAAAAAAAATAGCTGTTCCATAAACAGGGCGTAAAAAGTTCATCCATAGCCGTCAACTACGCATTCTATGCATCAAACTAAGTAATTTTGTTAAATCATTGCTGGGGAACGACTTTCATTTTTGGTGTGAAAAATCGCTGTGCAACCCACAAACATTGTGCTTATACAGGTGCATGCAACGGTACATGGGCCGTGGGGGTATTTAAAGTTGTAATATTTATAGCATAACAAAATAGTTTTCACAAAAAAACATCAGTAAAATTTGGAATTTGACCTCCAATATCTCCGTAACCAGAATGTTGCCAGATACCAGTACAAAAAAAATATTATAATGACGAGGATTACAAGTGGCTCTTGGCTTACACCCGTTAGACATTTTGACCGCTTAGGTATTGGACTTTTTTATGAAACAGCAGAATAAAGGATTCTGCGGTACCCTTTAGCGTGGAATGTTTTAGTCGATCTAGGATCATGTTCTCGATGTCCCCAACCTGTGTAAGCTGACTAATCATATAACATTTTGTTTCTAAGTTCTGCTTCATCATCTCGTACCGTCGTGAGAGTCAGCGGCAGTACGAACTGCGTGCTGCTTCCGAGGTGGACTGCATTCACTGGGTCGACTCCATACGTGAAGCCAGGTACTGTGGATCTTGTTTACTCTAGGATGACGCTTTTAGGCTGAACAATGGGCGAATCACGCACAAGCAGAGTTAGCGTAACGTAAATTGGAACGATTTTAAAATTGTGTATTCCTACTCGTTTCGTATTTAATATCTTCATATTTTTGGGTGATTCTAATTGTGATTGTTGCAAATGCCTACCTGTTGGAAAGTTTGATGCCGCTTAGAAAAGAATTGGCATTATTGCGCAGGATATCTTTTTATACCACTCATTTCGATTTTTTTAATAATATCCGCTTGTCAGTAAGTACCTAGTTGGTATTACCATCATACTGTATAAGGCAAAAGGCTCTTTTTTGACAGAGAAGTTACTCAAATGATGCGCGTTGGCAATTTCAGCTCAATTTTTCCGCTCCTGCGGGGGGTAATGACGTAACGCATAACAATTGCAATGCCTGTTTATTGTGACAATTCGAAAACATTCATTGCGTTTCATTCGGTTTTCAAACATGGATTATCAATTTCCTGCAAAATCCTTCAGATTTATATAATTTAATTAGGTTTACCAATAATTGTTCACACTGAATACAGTGACTAACTGACTATACATTCTCAAAATTAAATTACAGCGCAACAATAACTTATATTATGTAAACACCACATGCATAAAAAAAAGCTAATTAACAAAGCATTAAGCGCAAATATTAACTTAAATGAAATTAAAATTGATGATAACTATTATAGATATACATATAAGTATAGAAAGCGAAAGAAAATGTTTTTAAAAGTGCTGGTTTCCTCACTATAAAGACAGTAAATCTATTTAGACTAAAACCCCAGACCCTTTTAGGCATACATTATGAAGATGTGTACCTAAATAAGTAAATATTGAACGTTTAATACGGGACCGTGGCACGCAATCCTATCATTTGTGACATCCATGACAATCAACCCGTCATACAACCTTGGAGTGAAAATAATTGATTTTAAGTATTTTAGTACGTTATGTCATGACATGTGTACTACATATATTGTGTGGGTGATCGACCGCGTCAGGTCGAGCATTAAAATAGCTTTCACGAGTGACGATACTTAAATGTATGATCTGTCCAAAAGTAACTAATTTAAGTGTAAACAAGCACTGTTCAGCGGGGTAATTGCGTCTATTAGTAGCAATGGTTTCCTTACATTTTGACAGTTGAACAACATTCATTGCGTTATTAACGATGTGAAAAATATCTAAGGTGATTTAAAATTAGAATTTTGGATATTCACATTACTAAATTAAACCACTCAATTTGTAACACTGACATCTACAGATACGTTTTCTGATGCATTTGTTTACATTTTTGTCAGGTAGTTTTGGAACAGACTATTTCTACGAAAGCGCGATTCTGGGCACTCACAAATTACTTACAGGCTAATATTTTGCTACGATATGAGCTATTCTTGGTAGTTTCTGTCATATGAGAGAAGAAGTTCTGAGGGGCAATTCTCATAATTATAAGAACGTTCACAGTCTAATCTCATTCTCAATATTATGTCAAAAATACTTCTAATTTCCCTACATTTTAGACATTGATTGTCGCTGAGAAGAGATTGCGACTAAATTTTGATCGTTTTTAATGACAGGAATTGGTTTTCAGATGTTTCATATCTATGGGTGTATTTTATATTTAATAATTTGAATAGCAATTCCTTATTATTTTAATTTAATTAGCTAGTAATGAAATATAAGATCCTAAAGATGAAATAATATTTCAAGAAATATAAGAATTCATTATTTTGCGGGGATAAATTAATTTATTAATATTACAATAAAAAAATAATAATTTATAGTATTTAACAAAAATAATTATAACGGGAAGTACAAATTCTTCAATCTTCAGGATTTTAGTAGAAAACACGTAATTTCCATAAAAAGCATCCAATTTAGAATCTGAATACATCACGAAACATCCATTCAGTAAAAACTCCATTATAAGTAGAATTCAATTGAAAGTTCAAAACACGGGTCTTCAAACATTACTGTCGGTAACCATAGAACCCATAGGATTAGGGTCACGGTGACCCTGACCCGTTCCCCGGGGACCGCGGCTCCCGGAGGGTTAAAATTTATTTTTAAATTACCTGTTACATTTTTACTAAGACACCTTTTATATCTACCCGGTAAGCCCCGTGGTTTTACCAGCGATAAAAGTCGTTTTTTTTTATTGATTCCCTTTACAAATGTCCACCCCCTTTTTACAACCTTAAGGGATAATTTCTGGGATAAAAGCTATTCTATATCCTTTCCCATAACTCAAACTATCTCCGTACCCATCTAAATCGGTTCAGCGGTTATTGATTCCCCATACAAACTTCCACCCCCCTTTTCACCCCCTTAAAGGATGGTTTCTGGGATAAAAACTATCCTATGTCCTTTCCCGGAAGTCAAACTATAGCTATACCAAATTTTATCTAAATCGGTTCAGCGGTTTAAGCGTGAAGAGGTAACAGACGGACAGACATACTTTCGCATTTATAATATTAGTTAGTATGGATTTAATACTTCAAGCACATAAATGTACAGAGGCGGACCTAATGCCATAGGCATTTTCTACCAGTTAAACTTTGGGTGATGCAGAGCTGCAATAATGAAAATTGAGGAATAAATATTTTAAATATAAAGATACGCATAAACCTATTAAAACTATGAATATACCTAATTACATATAAATATACTTGTTCACATTTTCTATTACATAACGTATCGTTGAAGCAAACTACTTACACATCGTTCAAAGTTGGAGGCCTAGCATGAACGCACTGAGTATAGGTAGGTACGCAGGTAAAGTATATTAGAACTGTTTTATGCACTCAACTCCTATATAAGTATCTTAGCGACGCAATATGGTACCTACAAAGCAATTCTCTCAAGAGTCGATTTGCAAAATTATCGACCTTTGCACATGCGAAACGAGTATTTTCAAAAAAAGTTCTAATTTACTTAAAGTATTCATATCTATGCGTGACACTAATTATACTTTTTACCTAAAAAAAAAAAACAAATTCGGTTAAAAAATCGTTCGAATTCACGTAGCGTTTACCTAGTGCGTTCGTGCCTCTGGACACTCTTTCACCCATTAGAAATGATAACAGCCAAAGTCCACAGAACATCCAAAAGCACCAATTACGCAACACTAAAAAGCTTCAACTCATCCATTATACGACCTATTTTTGGAAAAAGGAACTTTGTCTATCAAATAGACCTTTATCGCAACGTATGCCGAGCCGAGTCCGTACCTACTCATCACATACAAGCTGCATTAGTTAATTGGGGCTTTATTACGAGTTGTCCTGTCCTGTCGGTCCGGCTCGAGCTAAACTACAAAGTCTATACAGGGTGAAATTTTAATCACTGTTTTCCTCTTAAGGGGTCATTGTACTCATCATTATGAACAACTTTTACTATGGGAACAAACATGAAATCGCGAAAAAAAAAATCAGCTGTTCCCTACATTTTGACGAGTTATGCGAAAACAGTGATTAAAATTTCACCCTGTATATAATGGTATTGGGTAGTCCACATGTACGGTCACCAAAGGAATTAAGTAACCACGTTACTGGTCTTCGGTTACAGTTAAAGTTTATTAAGAAACCGATGGATGTTTAATTTAATTAATAGAAACCAAACAGTTCATTTATCAAATTAAAGGGGATTGAAGATTTTTATACGAAGCCTTGGCATGCTTAGATACTGACGCGCTGTTTTTTTTCTTTTTCAAAATCGCGGCCACGCTTGAAACCTATATAAATTGATAGTTGACATCAAAGCAAACAGAAAACATTACAAAACCAAACCCCGTAAAGTGTCACGTTTCCGAGATAATAACGTTCAAAGTTGATCACGTGACATCCATTTTTTTTAACTTGCTAACATCTTGTTGCACAGATGTTTGAAATAATCACTCTGAAAGTTTATAGTAATCAAATATCTTTAATTAATGTGACAAAGGGTTTGTTTACACTTTCAGCAGATCCATGAGTTTAAGTTAAATTCTTATGCAATCACTCACAGAAGGAAATTAGTACCTACAAATAACATTCATCTGTATTAAGGAGGTTTAAAGTTTTTATTTTACCACTTTTTCCAACAATTCATATTGATTGACTGACTGACTTTATTAAATTGTAATTAAAAATTAAAGACGAAAAGTAAGGTTATTTAATTAACTTCAATTGGCAAATGAAAAGGATGCAGCTGAATACCAGTATTTTACATGGAGCGACTGCCTATCTGACCTCCACAACCCAGTTACTGGATAACACCACGTAATACGATACCCCTTGGTAAGATTGGTTGTCAGAATTTCGGGCTTCTGACTACCCGTAACGACTGTCAAAGATCCACGAATGACAGCCGGAACTGATTTGTGAAGGTACATATACTGTATTGCTGTGGTCAGTGGTCAAGCTATTGAAGCCACTTGGTCTTTTGTTTTTTGAAGCAATTTATTGAATACTACCAGCGCCCCGCGGTTTTACCCGCATATGTTTCGATCCCGTGGGAATTTCGGGATAAAAATCTTGTGTTAATCCTGGTTATAAACTATCTGTGTACCAAATTTCATCCAAATCCGTACTAAATATAGGTACCTACCTACCTACCAACTTAGTGAGAGAAAAAAGGTAGTGAGAGTCAAGCACAAAGAGGGGATGACAAGTAGCCTGCGTCATAAAAAAAAAAAAAGTAAGTAGGTACCTACATTCATTTGCTTACGTTTTCCGAAACTTAAATTACGAAAATTTATGTTTCGAAAAATATTAAGCAAATTAATGAATGTGTTTTTTATGTAAAATAATTTTGACACATAAAGTTCAGCTGGAGCTATAATAAAATTATGAACTTTTCAATAGTACGCGTCACTGCGTGAAATTAAATTACTATAATAATGTTGATATTCGTTTTAGTGGAAATTACGTCAATTGGAAACCAGGATTTGCATATGGAATGAGGATGCTTTTTACAAAACAACGTTGGATTCTGTTAAGCTCCATAGACACAGCTTCCAACAATGGCGGACCAAAATTCTCACTTTACATATTCAACACGAAACCTGCTTGATAAAGCACCCAATAACTTCAAAGAGCTTTTGCTCTGTAAATTCGATGTACGATCAACAAAAATAAGCGCTTGCAAACTGACCTTTCCTGTCGGCTGTCTATAGTTCGAGCATTCCCTTTGTGATCCGATCGCAAAGTGAAATAAATTTTCTGCCTTCAGAAAACAATCCTTGTTTTGCTAGGGCTCCCACAGACAGGTGCGACGCGGACGGTACGGCGCGATTCTGGTAGAACAATTTCCATGAAGTTTTTACGTAGAAATTCCATGAATTTTAATTAAGTTTTTATAGAAATTGTTTTAAAATACTAGAGTCGCCTGCGTGCCACGCCTTTTAGCTGCAGTTTCGAGGGCTGGGTTTCGTTTACACGAGTAAGCGTTAAGTGGCAAATGTTCTTCAAATCGACTGTTGGAGTGTGGACTATCATTTTTCAGAGGAGTTAGTTCTGAAGCTCCCATATTATTTGCCCCATCCGAATTATGTTGGGTTCTTTTAGTCTAAACGTGAGGTGTCTAAAAGTTAGTATTATACCCGCATATAGTTATCTACACTTACTAATATAATCAAAAAAGAAGAGTTTGTTTGTTTGAACACGCTAATCTCTAGAACTACCAGTTGGATTATTTGGAGTCAAACTTATAACGCCGCTCTGTTTTTGTCGGGGGTTAAAAACAGAAAACAAAGATTGTAACAAAAGGGCCTCAGCTCAGCATACATTTTTCTTTATTTAATATACCTACCTACAGGGTGGACAACTCGGTATCCCACTTTAAATTATGATTAAGTAGCTACTTTTATTACAAATGTAAACTACCGGATATATTTCCTTAATTACATTCTCCAAGCTTGGCAATTTTGTACGGAAGATAATATCTGCAAAATATCCACATTTATGCTGCTTTATCATGCGTTCACTTTTCATCGTGTTTTAGCTCGTATACTTTATTAAATATTCGTTCTCGAACACTTACCTACGAATAATTTAAATCATTTACTCAATCATGAATCTGCTGAACAATCGGATAAGTAGGTATGCTGCTGACCAGGTTTACAGTCCGGCCGCCGAGAGAATGCGTTCCTGACACCTGCCCACCTGTGCGACAATTTTAGTACCTTACTAATAAAGATTAAATCAAATTCGTAAAACACGTATTCGATTGTACGAAACTGACAAGTGTCAAGAACGCATTCTCTCGACGGCCGCACTGTATCTCTGGTCCTGACAACGTGTATGCAAAATTGAATGATGATTTCGCATTTATAATATTAAGTTAGGACGTTTGGGTCATACCTATTTAGTTTGTCTAATCTTTCAATGCAAGCCCCAATAAATATTTTTCTGTCTTTTATTGTTTATGCACAATATAGGTAGGTTTTATTGCACAGGGAAATCTCATCTATTTACATATAGGTAGGTACACATAATGTTACATAGTAGGGACATAAGTATGTTTATTACAATATTTGAAGACTGATAATAGGTTTCCTTGTATAACTAGATAAGTATAAAACATGCGAACGGACTAGATACTAAGAAATATTTAAATTCAAAGAATTTAATTACTTATAGAAAAAAATTAAAAAATTTAGAAGAAAATCTTTGATTCTATATTATCTAAACAGACAACCCTTTCCTGCTGAGGCGTTCGGAAGTGCTAAGCTACTATAGCAGCCCGTACTATAATAACTAACGTCAGGCTAGGTACATAAACAAGGATTAGTGCCGACCGTGACCTGAACAGCCTGTACTCGCCTCGCAAGGTAATGCAGGTGGCGCTAGCACTCTAAAGACTACATCATCATGCTCATGGAGAGATATACCTGAGGGTTTACTCCCAATATCTACACTAAATCCGTAGTTTCAACCGAAGTTACGGGCTTCTCACTATGTATCACCTACTGACGTAAGATTACTTCTGGGCCTGAACTAAGAATGAATGATAACACGGTTTGACAGTTGTCCTTTCCCGATGTGCTTTTGCCCGTCCGACAATGTTAATTAAATCGGGAGTAGGGTTCATTTCAATGTTAAGAACAACTTTTGACGGAATTGGAGTGTAAATAGGTACATCATATAACTAAATCCGTAGTGTCGGCCAAGGTTGCAGGCGTTGTATTGTAAGTATCACTTACGACAATAAGATTAGTGCGGAACCAGTCGGTGCTATTCTGTAAAAAGATCACCATGATACTTATGTGAAGTGAGCTTAAAGTGAGCTGTCATTTTACCTGATGCTAGGGATTGACATTATTGACAGCTCACTTTAAGTCCACTTCACTTATGTTTTCACGGTGAGATATTTACAGCAGTGCGATTCTGTAACCATCAAACCGTGAAAACTTAGGTGAAGTGAGCGTGGAGTGAGCTGTCATTAGTGTCAATTCCTATAGAATCAGATGGAATGACAGCTCACTCCATGCAAGTTTTCACGGTGAGATTTTTACAGAATCGACATGCTGAATAGCATTTCAGGGCCCTAATTCACTATGACCAATTAACGATTCTTTACTTCGAAACCACGTCAATTCCTTAGTTAATCACGACATCTGCTATTAACGCATTCTCTATCAGACAATGGCGTGGTTTGAACTGTCAAAATATATGTTGTCCGTACGGTGACATTTCGATTCCTTGCCGTTAATAAGACACGATATTTACGTGGTTTGCACGTGGTAAGATTTCGAGGGGAATAATACAATATTGGGGCTCAGAACTAAGAATGAATGACAACTCCATTTGAAAGTAGTCTCTATCCCGACGCGTTTTTGCCCCTCGGCCCTTCCAAAAATTGAATTTGTCACTTGGTCCGACAGGGCTCATACACAAAAAAAAATAAAAATGTATAATAGTTTTAAAAATTTCTTGGCTCAAAAAACCCGACTGCAACTAAAAAGTCCAAAACAATATTATAAACAGCCTAATGCAGTTGATGATGAGGTGGGAACCTCATCATCAACTGCATTAGGCAGGCAAGAGCGAGAGAGTGGGCGAACCTCAATAGGCAGGCAAGCTTACTTACTCGTAAATGCAGTATTTTATATATACTAAGTACCTCGCTACACTAAAGGACTAAAGTAACAGTAGCTACGTTCTGTGCATGTGCTCGACAGCGGTTGATGCCTGAATATTACGTTTGCTGGTTAACCGCAGGGTGACAAGGTGTTAGATTGAACGGAAACAATGTGGTTACTGGTTATGTTATGTTAGCTAAACACTACCTACATATGTTAAGTGGTTGCAGAACATGGTTTGGACGTCAATTTAATCAATGTCGCAAGTGAGAAGAGCAAGGAAATGCTGATTATAATGTATAGCGTCGTTGAAAACATCGTGAGGAAACCAGCATGTCCTAGAACCAAAAATTCGAAGACCTCCGCCAACCCGCACTGGGCCCGCGTGGTGGATTATGGCACACTCACTCTTACATAGAGGAGGCCTGTGACATATCAAATACAAAATATAATGGTTTATTTGGGGTGCCATATTGTGGAGTTTGAAATTTTTTTCTTCTAATATCGAGTGGGTTATCAAAATGAAGGGTTTTAAAAGGTGATTATAAAAATACAACTTATATTAGGTATATGGTTAAAACTGATTCGAAGTGACAAATCGTAAAAACACGAAATAAAATAAATCTTTCACATTTGTAAACATTTAGTTTACAAACGCGGGACCCATTCCATTTTTATATTTTCAAACTCAAGTGGGTCTCGCCTGCTTCAAACTTTTATTTCATTAAAAATTTGCTAGTTTTTAGCTTTCAGTTTTTTTTTTAACTTAAATTTTTTACCGCAGTCGGGTTTTTTAGTTTTTTTTTTAAATTACTTTTATAAACCACTTGCGTAGATTGAAAAAGTAAAACAACAACAATTTGCATCCAATTGTATACAAATAATTCAGAGTAATAAAACAAAACAGAGGCTACTCGTAGCTTTTGTGAAGCGCTGCACAGAGTAGTCATAGTTTTCAGAGGAAACGTGCCTGTAAAGCGGCGGGTTTATGTGCCTTTTTCACTTGTTGACTAGTGTTTCCATACTAACGGTTCCAGGCCGTGGGTAAAAGGACGGTAACCGGTGAAGTGTGAAACTTTGACATCCGATTAAACTGCAAATAATTGCCGTGTGGACAGAACCAGGGAGTGTGGACAGGTGTAAACAAAAGGGGATGAAAAGCAGCTGGAGATAGTGTTCACTGTTCATGCGAGGGAAATTACTTTTGCTACCCCACAAGAGAGAAGCAAAAGCAAATAAATAAATTCCCATATTTCCCATAAATAGTGGTGGCCCAGTGGTTAAGGTCTCGCCTTTTGTGCATGAGGGTGTCGATTTAAAGCACCGTTGTGACTTTTTCAATTCATATGTACTTTCTGAGTTTATCTTGGAGATTACTGATACCGATGAAGGAAAAAATCGTGACGAGACCTGGACTTGTACTTAATATAAGTCCGAAATCCCTCAAACCTTCTTAAGCAAGTGTGGTGATCAATGCTCGTGTCTTCTATGGAGAAGAGGCCTTTGCGCTGCAGTAGGACTGGGAATATCGTTGAATCGTCGTTTATCGTCAAGATGGTTTTGTTAGTTCTTGTATCAATAAATAATCTTCGCAATTGTTTATGAAACGGTTTTTGATTACCATGCCATCTTAGCCGAAAATCATACAGTCTGTTCACAGTTATTTTGCATTACTGTCAAAATCAGAGGTTAAATAACTGTCAAAGGCCTGTCAAAGCTTGTTAGTTGAATTTATCAGCTTTTCAAAAACCGGGTGTTTGTAAGCTATTATTTCACGACACTATTTTCATAACGTAAATCCCGTTTTATATGATAATGCAGCAATATTTAGACGAGAATGTACGATATCCAACAGTTGTCTGTATCCAACAGTTGTTACTACTGCAGTCACATCGTTCAAACACGACAGCGTATAGATATGTTATGCAAACTGCATTACAAATTGCGTTACATAACTAATTCGCCTTACCTACTACACAATACCTTTACATAAGTTATACATGCCTGTAGTGAGGCAGAGGCGTACAAGAATATTAAATAACCTATTAGGTACAATAAATTTAACTAACGGTACTAATTCTATAAGAACATCATATTACATACACCTCTTCATATTTCCCTAATTATTGTAGCTTTTCCCTGTTTCACTGATCATTTTAGCTTTTATTCCGTTTCGGGATTTAATGACGCTCAGAATCTGAGGACCATCTGCTGTTTAAACCCTGTTTCGAGGATCACCCGTTAGTATTTAGTTTATTTGTGGGTTGAACGTAACGTAAATTCGAACGTAAAAAAATTTAAAATACTAGTTTTATACAAATAATATTTCCTTAGTTTGTAGACTTTATACACATCTATGGGTGATAGATACTCGTATTAGTTGTGCTTGTCGCGAAAATGAACCTACAATTCCATAGGATTTTTTTTTTTATTTGAAAATTTCGGCTTTTTAGACCACTTGCATTTATACCCCTATTTCATCACAATGAAAACCATTAAAACTGTGACTGTTTTGTAATCAAAAGTAGCATACCTATAGGTCAAACTCCGTAAATGGGTCAGTAAAAATAATTAAATCAATGAGCAGAAATCAGAAAACAACAAAGGTATAAGACAGTTGTGGAGGACACGTTCTACATAGCCGCCCTTGACCTATAGGACCCAGTTACCAGAGGCAGGGATCCGGTTGTCTCCGGGCACTCGTTCCGCCAAATTTGAAAATAATTAATTATTGATTTTGTGCGCCCTTGTGGGGGATATTCTTTATGTGTTTCGTCAAGCGTGAAATAAGAGTGGGAATAGCATTATTATGCCATTTCCATTATTATGCCATTTCCACTCTCATCATCTGCCTAGCCTTTTCCCAACTATGTTAGGGTTTACTTCCAGTCTAACCGAATGCAGCTGAATACCAGTATTTTACATGGAGCGACTGCCTATCTGATCTCCACAACCCAGTTACCTACTGACGACGTTTGACGTGTGACGGTTGACTGACGTTTTTTTATGTTTGCTTGATTTCCGAAATTATAGTTATCTTTCACTTTGCAGTGTTTCTTTTTGGAAGACGTTTTTTTTTTTTGTAATTACCATACAATTTTGGAACTAAGTAGTACCTATAGTAGTATTGTACCTGTCCTGTGCCTACACCTACTAATGGCCTCGTCGCGTTGGTCTGGTGGTCGCAAGCGCGACTGCTGAGCGTGGGGTACTGGGTCCGATTCCCAGGTCGGGCAAAGTGTAATTAGGTTTTTCTATTAGGAATTTCTCAGTAACAGTCTGGAGTTTGGAAACTGGGAGTTTGGATAGCCCCGTGCGTGAAAGCATGCCATGGCCGAAATTCAGTCTGGACGACTATAAAATTGCGAAATACAGAATGATGAATTTCATAAGCTTAGCTTAAAACTCTTTAAAGCCTCGATACAAATCGTCTTGAAAAGTTTAAATTGCTAGAATCAAAATTGCAACTTAGATTACGTAGGTTGCTCGCCGCGGTAATATTTTTTTTCGAATTTGGGAGCATGAACAATCTTGAATCACCATTAGATAAAAATTGCTGGTATGTACCTTCTATTCTTCCGTGATTTCGATTACGACAGAAGAATAAGAAGTAACGTACATGAAGACTGACTGTGCTGCTGGGGAGTTTGTTAGTTTGTTGCGCCACTTCTTCTTCCTAGCGAAAGCACTAGGAAGTGGTGAAGGGCGGGCGTTTTGGGAGACTGTCTTATGTAATTTTGACGTGCGAAAAGTGCTGATTCTCAGTCTAATTTGAATAAATGGCTTTATTTATTATTTTGAAAACATCTTTGCAGAAAAGTACCAATCAATTATACGTTAAAAAAAATCTTAGATACATCTCTACCCGTTCCTCCAACTGTTACCTTAATAATACGAAAGCTCTCACCAAGTTTGAACAAGCTTATTTACCCGTGTGGCCTTTTCATAAAATTTTAATTTTATCATCGACTCGCACAGCTCGCGGCTAAATAATACTGCGTAACTTTAATAATAAAAGCTACTGAATAATTCAGCCTTGTGCCGTAAGTTTCGGCGATTCTGCGACCGCCGCCATCTTGGAACTCGCTGAGGAGTCAAAGGCTCTGTAGGCCTTTGACTATCTATTGCTTTTGTGGATAAAAGATAAATGGTTAACATGTCATCTTGTCTTGATCCGGTTGGATGAACTGACACTTTCTATTGCTTCCTGTGAATGAAATGTTGGAGGGAATCAGTGAGGAGTTATAGTAACGTATTTTTACTAGCCATTCTTCACTTCGTGGCCATTCCCATGCATTTCGTTTTTTAGGATACTCGTGAAAATGGTTATTTTTGTTCAATCCTGCTCAACGGAACGGCAGCAGGGTGTGTGGATGTGGAGCAATGTCGCAAACTATGCTCCACCTCCTATCCTGCCCTCTGTGTCCCAAAACTTACTGTCAAAGTACGCCGTGAAAGTGGCGAAGTTTTGGGCCAACAATATCTGATAAAAGTCGTGCCAGCGACACGAAGAGGAAAAATGCCGCTGTTAACATTTTCATAGGTACTTTGCCGATCGCAATACTTATTATAAGTATTGCTTACAGAACAGATAAATTGTAGTCTTATTTTCTTTGAGTTGACGGTCAGCCGTCACTGATTTTGTATGACAAATGTCAGTTTACGAGTAAATAGCAATAATTAGAGTTTATTGTCAGATATCTAGCTAATCGTTAGGTTTGTTAACCAACTGTTGGTTGCAGGTACAAATAACAGTTAGTATCTAGTTGGTAATTGTATCGAACAGTAACTGAACACTGATCGATTGATAGATAGGTTTAAACTGTTAACATATTAACTATTTTTAATATCATTTTTTCGATCCGTTTTCTTTACGGTTGTGTTTGTCGTTTAAAAAGTTCTTCGCGACATGTGGGTGGTTATGAGCAAGGTTTCATTTTGTTATCAAAAAGAAATTGTTCTACACAGGGATACTTTTCTATTAATGCCGTCCTTGTATCTAAGATTAGATACGACAGCATGATTCTTTCCAATACTTACTTTGAGGGGCGCGGAGAGAAAAATTACCAACAGTTAATCAACTGATTTGTTTTTGGAAAAAATAGTAAGTTATAGTAATGTTAAATGTGTAAACAACATTGTTAAATATTGTTCCTAAAAATCAAAATCAAACGCAAAATATTAAACAGATTAAAATTTATGTTTGTTGCAAGTTAACGAATTAAACAAAAATAAATTATTAATTTAACATATGTTTTGTAAATTCTATAAAACATGCATAGTAATTTTATAAATAGTCCATGTTTTTAATTTAGTTAATCTATTGGATGTATTACGGCTTTATTAGATATTACAAAACCTGCTTATTACATTAGTAAACATCAATTTAGTAGTTGTTACAGGGCACCAAATGGCCTGTGATGCAAATTGATTTTTTTAATGTATTATTGCAGGTAAACTAATATCTACTTATATATTGCTTTGTTGTACTAATATAACGTAACATTGATTGTTTTGTAATAATTTATTATTCGTAATCTGGTTCCTCTAAATTCTTAATTCTACATGGGTGTATTCCTGAATTATGATCAAATTAAGTAAAATTTTAGTACAATTTACCATATTTTAGTATTATTTTCTCTCTGTGATGAACTTTTTCTTTTGACAACTTTTTTCTTATTCTAAAACCTCTGCTTTATATTGATTGGGTCCTTAAACCATATTAATCTGGTGTTGCCAAGCAAATGAATTTTAAATATTCGATGCACGTGTAGGAATGTCAGGCCCAAAGCCTCTTATGACCAGAACGTAGTGCACAGCAACTTATAGTCAATAGTAATCTACGTATATACTATTTACATTGTGCACTGCAAGCTTTGCAGTACCTAGCCCTGTTAGTGTTAACTAGCACTAAGCTTGCACAGCTTCAATTAGTTACAAACGAATGATACTCCAAGCATGCATAAATTCTGTCTGGAACTGAGTTCTGAAAACCCAAATTCGTGTTCGTGAACCATCTTTTAGTTATCTCGTGTTGTCACGACCTATGTGACAATAGCTCATTACCTTTGTGGTAAAAATATTAAATCATTAGCAAGATATAGGATTCGCCAGACGTACTTGAGTGTCGTCAATTATGGGGGCTTAAAATACTCGCTCACCATTACAGATAATCAAGAAAAGAGTTATGTAAGAAGCAAAGAAATTGTCATTTTTGTGAACTTTTCATAAGCGTATTATTAGGTACTCGAAAAACCGGTGAAAGTTTTAACAACTAAGCACACAAATGCAGCTAGCATGCTATTGCTAATCTTTCGGTTGAGTGTCTATAAAAGTCTACCTAACATGAATAGATCCATAACCTGGATCTATTCAAGCATAAGTTAATAATATCATCGGATACGTTATCGTGTCATCTCATAAGCGGGCAAGCGTAGTAACTAGAGATATCGGTTGCCATGGAAACCGGGTCAGGGTCACCTCGACATTTCTGATAACATGGATACAGATTTTATTTTAAAATGTATAGATAGGTGATGGGGCGTAACCTAATTAGGTGCTGATATTATTAGGAGCGTACGTTGACGTCATTATAATAACGTTAATTTGTCAAGCAGTGATATTATTTATGACACCCCTAGCCCGATCATACTTTTATTAGATATCTACTAATAAGTATGTTATTAGATCTACTTTTTTAGGTAATTTAGTTGTTATGGTCGCGTAGTGTTCCTTTAAAACTTACTTAAATCAAAGTTTACCACAGGAAAACAAACATCACAACGTTGTGTTGTGATGTTTGTTTTCCTGTGGTCGCATCGCAAAAAAATTAATTCAAGTGAACATTAAAAACACATTACAACAAATAATAATATTATTACCGCAATATTAATTACGTAATTGCAATTAAAATTTTAATGATCTTTTAAACCACAATACCGAGAATAAACGTGAAAATTTAAACGTAACAAACAACTAACGTGGCGCACGGCGTTTGGCAGTATGCAACGTTTTAATTAAAGCAGTTCACGTTAAGTTGTTAATACGATTGCTTTTACCGTTTGTGCTTTTAGACTTTACATTGGAAATATTTCATTAATCAGTATTATTAAAAATTCGGGTAAGTGCGAGTCGGCCCCACGCACTAAGGGTTCCTTAAATATTTATCTAGCTTCTGTTTTGATTTAGCTCTAAGGGTTTTCACGGATTTTACGAACATTATTGTAGAACCTACTCGATGTATAAAATGGACTACTACCATTCGACATTTATAGAATTAAATTATCTCTTATGTGCACGTGTTTCTGTGACAAATAAACAATTTTTCTTCCTTCTTGCTTTCTTATTTTCACCGCCGGAACCATTATTATTGTTTGTTATTTTCCACAACAGAAGCCGTAGTACAACATGTTCTGTGACCATTTCAACTGGCCACCTAATACGTTAAAAGGATGCTGCCCCGGGCTTGTGACAGACGACAGACATACAGACTGGCAGACCGACAGATACACAGTAGACGTAAACTTAGTAATAGCCAATATGGTCCCGTTTTCACCTTTCGTATACACATGCACAAACCTAAAAAAATTTACGTGAAGTTATAAAATGCAATCGCTGTCACCGATCATATTTGTACACTTTATACTGTTAATATGTTAATCTTCATTAAAAATATTCTGATATTCTGCGCTGATTTCGATGAAAATGAATTCGAATTAAGTTTAAATTATTAATCAGTGTTTTTAACTAAAATGTCGGGAATGCTTAATAGCTTTTTGTAATTCGGATAATTAATCCATGCGCAGAAATTTGTAGTGAGAAATGAACAATGAGGTAGGGCTCCCCTGAAAATAAATGGACCGTTCTTTGAATTGGACGTAGTTTAGCAGAAAGGACTCAACCCACAAAAAGTATTTTTTTTTTTTTGGTGAGAAAAAGAACCAACCGTTAGTACCTCTTTGGTATATATTGGCGCCGATTCCCTTGTTCACAAACTAAACTAAATTTAAGTTCAGTGCATCCTTTTCTTTCTATTTCATTAAGAAAAGGACAGAAGATAAATATTAGTTTAGTCCTGTCAAATTAAGATACTCCATAGACAGTTTAGACGTGATTAAAAAATTAGCTACTAAAAATACGTCAATTTACGTCAGGCGCTGACTAATTTGACAGGACTAAACTAATATTTATCTTCTGTCCTTTTCTTAATTAAATAGAAAGAAAAAGATGCACTGAACTTAAATTTAGTTTAGTTTGTGAACAAGGGAATCGGCGCCATTACTCAAGTTTGACCATAGTGTGGGTTGAGTCCTTTCTCAAAACTACGTCCAATTATTCAATTAACAAAGAATTATCTGCAAAGGGATCACGAAACGGAGAGTTAAAAAATGTTTGAAAGTGGAATTTAATCCATTAGTGCATTATAGGTAGAATTTTAATTAGCCAATTGAATAAAAAACTCAAAACAATAAAATTGAAAAACACGTGTTTTAAACAAAAGAGCACTCCTAGAATACTCAACTGACACCGCAAATGAAAATGAATAGTTTCATTTTTTTGATTTTTTGATTTCATTTATTGATTGATTATACACTGCTGGGACACGGGCCTCCTCTCTGTGAGAGGGAGTGGGCCGTAATCTACCACGCGGGTTCAGTCCGGGTTGGCAATTGGGATGTCACGTCTCTTCGAATTTATTGCTTCTAGAACATGCCGGTTTCCTCATGATGTTTTCCTTTACCATTTTGAGAGCCGTGGTGATGAAGATATTAAATCATCAATAAATCGTCAAGAGTGCAAAGCCACTACAAGTGTCGATAGAGGACAATTAGTTCCGCTGTAATTCACATTCTGACTGATTATAATGCTTACCTTAAAGTATCTTCGATAAGTTTTTCCCGGTATTAAAGAAGAAGAATTACCAATTCAGACACCCCAATTACACCTAGATGAGCAGCCATTTGAAAACTCCGGGAAAATTATCCAACGGGAACATGATTTCTCCAAGGAGTTTAAAAAATAAACGACAGGCGCTCCGCGTAGCAATCATGCTGAAAGTCGGATGTTACACGGAAAAACGAGCTTTATTCAGAGTCAAAGTCAAAGCATGTAGTTCAAATACAATAGGCACTTTTGAATTGTCAAGGAACATGAGTTTTGAAAGGTATCTAAGTACCTTTGTCCCTACTTAATATTGGAATACGGTTTGAATATCTGAGGTGTCTCCAACTCCTTTTCAATAAAGAGAATGCCTAATGAGATAAGAAAGCTGCCTGTTCTTCTGAACTCAATACCAATCTGCCTGCCTTTTCCCAACTATATTGGGGTCGACTTCTATTCTAACTGGTTGCAGCTGAATATAAGTATTTATCATTATCATTTAGCCACGAGCCCCTGTTCTTCCGAACTATGTTATGTTTATTGAGACAATGACGTCGTGTACTTAGCAGACACACAAACTCGTGGACATGGCTTGTTTTAATGTCTGGGGATTAAACCATGATAAGCCCTAACCATTTATAGGTACCATCAAATTCCTTATGTCGGCAGACTACTTACAATTATTTTTCACAAAGATAATAATTACAACCTAAAACGACATAAATGTATAAGGAGTAAAAAGAACGCAACGCGTGTCATTTTTATGAAAGCAGCAAAATTAATTTAAAAAACGATTAGGTAAGTGCGTGTCGGACCACGCACAACGAAGGGGACGAATTTATCCGTGGTAGTTGTTCCGTAGTTGGAATGAATTTATCCTTACGAACGAACAATATTAACATTGTGGTTGAAAAACATGTTCCCCCATACATTCTAACTGCAAATATAAGTTGGTCGACTATTACTCGTTAACTTGTAAAACCTACTTAGCTGTCATAGTTTTCCTTTTATCATCGTTATATTATACTACTGCAGTAAATTTTATAACATAGGTATCCAAAAACAAATAATAAAAAAAATGTATATAAGCAGTTTAGCAGCCATCTCGTTATAATAACACAAACATTAGGCTGCTTACCTTGGGACTATATAGTGTTGTGTGAAATGTCCAAGGATAATATTATTATATTATTATTTAAAAGATTGTTGTTGCTTTGTTTTTTCGGCGAGTCACGATACAGTCAAACTCAATTTACCCGCAATAATTATGGTCAATAATCGTTTTTAGTTTGTATTAACACAGCGCTTTATCTACTTTTCCATGAATACCTTTTACTTTTTCAAATACATTGCAGTCTGATCACGCGATATTTTGAGTATTTTTGGATGCAAGTACAGAAGCACCTGGAGTTCAACTCCCTAAGCACAAAACTCATAGTTTTGATCAAATCCCACACCGCATCATCAGCGAACATAATGTTAGTTTGGGGCCCGAACTAAGAATTAATGACAACACCGTTTGAAACCTGTCCTTACTTCCAATTTGTTTTTGCCCGTCCGTAAAAAATAATTAATCGGAAGTAGGGTTCACTCCGAAGAATCAAACCACTTTCATCTTTCTTCGATGACGGACTAAGAGAATAAGTATATTTCGGTAAAAGTGCTTTTTCTAAAAACCTAATAATGGTACGAACAAACTCTAAACACGATGCATTTTAAAGAATGAGTCCCTCTACTTGCTCCAAAGTTAATTAAATTTTTCGATACTTTAGTCGAAAAAAATGATGTCGGTGACGCTCCTGTCATACACACTGTAACAAGCTATCCGTCACCGAGATTGTCGTGTTGATTGTCTTGTATATTATTATTAATACCATGGCGTCCCCCGGCCACCCCGGCGGCGGTCTCGCGGTGTTACGAACGTGATGTGACGGTTTCGAATTGTTAAATGACCGTATAATTGTAAGTAAATTAAAAAAAATAGGGGAGTATTCTGTTTCAGTAGGCCTTATTCTGATAAAGAAGCTTTCAACAGAATAATGTGAATTTAAAGTCTGAGCGGTGGTGGCCCAGTGGGAACGGCAGCGAGTTGTAGACGAGTTGTAAGTTGTAGGTCGAAACCCGATAGGTGCTTTACTTTGTGTAAATTATTTAATCGCCACTGCTCCCAAAACGGTAAAGGAAAACATCGTTGGGAAATCTAGAACCAAAAATTCGATGACGTGTGATCCAACCAATCCGCACTGGGCCCACGTAGTGGTTTACGGCCACTCCCTCTTACAAGAGAGTTGGCCTGTGTCCCAGCAGTGGGTACAGTACAGGCAGATTATGCTTCTGGTTAAATTCTGCAGTAAAATACTGATATGAACCTATACTTTTTGAGCGGTATCTGGTTGCTGACTAAGCTGATTTGAACTTATTATAGGAAAATCCACAATAATTTTGGAATCTCTGAAGCGATCTATTTTTAACAGCACTCTTTCTAGGATTTTTGAGACTTCTAGAAATTCAGCTCACAATTGAAACTTTTAGGCCGTACCTACAGTTAGTCTGACAACCAGTCTTACCAAGGGGTGTCGTATTGTTGTTGTGTTGTGTTGTTTGAATAATTATTTAATTATTATTTTATTGTCAATAATTCTCTTAGTTACTTACCTGGACCGTTTTCATAATGATTTGAACCTAAGCGGCATACTACATTAAAGCGATCTATGATATAAGTACCTTGTAATCTATGTAGGAAGCGGTGATGGGAGGTCGTCATGGAGGCTGTTTATGTAACTAATGACGTTATACAATACAACAACACACAGTAACACGACACCACAACACAACACAACTAAACTTAATAAAAATCTTAAATTACACAGACAACGCAAAGCTAAACCGCTGGGCCTGGAAGCATGAAATATTGCACAAGAGTGTGTAATAACGAAAATGAGAACTATAATAAGGCATGTCCCATCCACAGACCAACCGCGGCAAGCGTAGCTTAACAAAAATAAAAACTTAACAAAAGTAAAATCCGATCGGGCGAAGGGGTTGTTTAATTTTTGATTTGTGAAAGACCTCAACCAACCTTTTTGTCCTCAGTTTCAATAAGCTACTCCTGCAGAAGGAAGAGTTGGAGCAAAAGCAGCTGCACCTGCTACAGGTGGTGGAGAGTGAACGGACGTCCCGCTGGCAGTACGCGCAGCAGTGCGATGAGCTGTCTAGTGAGGTTAAGAAACTGAGGACTGAAGTGAGTATCTAGCTAACTTTAAGTTAGACTTGTTTATCATGATGGCGGTGAAAAATCAAGTGAAATGAGTTTCAATTCCAAGCGTCAGATAGTACAATGACAACCTAAGTTTTCACAGTGAGTTTATTTTTAGCCCGGCTGTGTAGTTTCTTTGGCTAGAGTAAAGTTTCATGGTTAATTTCCGAAAATTTTGTAGCAACACTGTGTTTTGCATCATATTGTGGTCATTACAGAGCTTTTGGTCCTAAACAAGAAAACTCGGGAAAGCTTTTAAAAATAATTTCTCTGCATCGTAGATGACAGAACTAAAAATCTTGGTTTAGCTTAATGATTGCTAGATGTAAAGCTTTGCTTTCTTGCGCAGTTATGCACGTACAAGAAGGAGCATGAGCCAGCAACACGGGCCGCTTCCATCTCCAGCTCCTCGCCGAGCCACTCGCCAGAAATAGACCCGGCTGAGCTCAAGAAGATCAAGAAAGTTCAGGTAAGCAATTATCACGTCACTAATTTATTTAATTATTTTGAACTAAAATTGACTAACTGAACTTTTTAATTTTTCGTCCTATTTCCTCGACAATCCATACATACTCGTATTATGTATGTACAATTTTTTTTTGCATAGCCTAGGGCTGCTATTTCCATTATGCTTTAAAGTAGGTAAAATCATAATTTCTTTAATTGTACAAGAACTGACTTTGGGTACATCCGAAGGTCATCATCATCTGCCTAGCCTTTTCTCAACTATGTTGGGGTCGGCTTCCAGTCTAACCGGATGCAGCTGAATACCAGTATTTTACATGAAGCGACTGCCTATCTGACCTCCACAACCCAGTTACTGGGTAATACGATACCCCTTGGTAAGACTGGTTGTCAGACTTTCGGTACATCCGAAGGTCCAGATATAAATAGTTTTCTATTTTAAAGATCATCTAAATACAAGAACTTGGAAGACGGGCGTGTTTAATAGATATGTTACTTTGTACAGAGCTTCTTCCGCGGTTGGTTATGCCGTCGTCGCTGGAAGCAGATCGTGGACGAGTACATCAAAAGTCCTCACGCCGAGAGCATGCGCAAGAGGAACAGCCTCGTTTTCAAAATGGTGGAGGCTGAAGAGGAGTATCTTGAGCAGATGGAAATCATGGTAGGTCTTCAATTCTTTCTTAGTTACAACATTTTGTAGTCGAGTTTATTTGTTTTTTTTTTAGAAATGATCATGTTTAACCGTAATCATTATGTGTTTCTCCGAATGAGAGCCAGTTGGTTTAGCAAGGGTAGCCAGATTATCTTATAGAAATTATAATCATAGAGAGTACCTGAAGAAATGGACATTTAGTACTAGGTGCAAAAATATGTACAGTTAACTTCTGCATTCAGCAGAGACCGCTAGTATCTTAATTTTTTTTTGGTATCTCTCCAAATACCAAGTTGGCCATCAACTCTGAATAATTTTCCTTGTCCTTAGCTAGTATAGATCTACACCACAGAATTTAAGAATATCGTATACCATATTTGGCAGATCTAAAACACTCCGACGTTCGAAAAGTGCTGATTCTCAGCCTAGTTTGAATAAATGACTTTTGATTTTGATTTTTGATTTTGACTCCGATGTAATTCTACAAACATTTCTGTTTCTCCTAGGTAACCTGCTTCCTCCGGCCATTCAAAATGGCGGCTAGCTCTAAGAAGCCGCCGTGCACGCACGAGGACGTCAACTCCATCTTCCTGAACAGCGAGACGGTGTTGTTCCTCCACCAGATCTTCTTCAAAGGCCTCACGTCGAGGATGGAGTCCTGGCCTACACTGGTCTTAGGTGAGTGTTATATGAATTTGTTATTGTAGTGTAATGCTCAGCTAAACATTCACTTCTTATGTTGTGGATAGTTTCTAAGCTTATAATTTCGTAATGGCTCTGCGAATTGATTGTTCTGCGATAAAATATTAAGTACCTACAACATACCAAAAGAGGTCGAAGGTTGGAACTCAGACAGGCGCTTTACTTTGTGTAAATTCTTTCATCACTACTACTATCAAAACGGTGAAAGAAAACATCGTGAGGAAACCGGTATGTGCTAGAACCGAAAAATTCGAAGACATGTGACATCTACCAACCCGCACTGGGCCCACGTGGTGGATTACGGCCCACTCCCTCTCACTGATAGGAGGCCTGTGTCCCAGCAGTAGGAACATTATAGGCTGATTATGAATATACCAAGACATTCATTTGTTTTTACAGCTGATAAACGCATATTGAATTAACTGTTAAAACTTAGAATGCTTTATCATCTACAAAAAAACCTTTTCCATCATTGCTCATCTCTCAATAAGCTCATCCCTGGATAAATTTTTCAAATGATCAAAGCTATAAAATGAGAGACCCATCACTTCTATAAAACCTTCCGCCACTTGAAAAGTAAACAAAGGATTACACTTAGTAGTGCACCTACATACAGGAGACCTATTCGATATGCTGCTGCCGATGCTGACCATCTACCAGGAGTACGTGAGGAACCACCACTACTCGCTGCAGGTCCTCACGGAGTGCAAGCAGAGCCAGCCGTTTGCGCAGCTGTTGGCGCGTCTGGAGAGCAAGCCGGCCTGCCAGAGTCGCTCGCTGGAGACGTTTTTGACATATCCGATGCATCAGGTACTTTCTTTTTTCTATTGGTCGGTTGCAAAATCACAAGTCTGCTAGTAAGTGGCATCGCCGTGCATTGCTCTCCTAGAGACAATGCTGAAGTATCTCATGTGGCATCAATTACATCGACACCTTTCTTAGACCCTTCCACCTTCAACGGGCACACAGCAAGCAATGCTGCTTGGCGGCAGGATACATTGATCTAAGTACCTACCTCTTTGATAAAACAACTAAATATTTATTTCGCTTACAGATGGGTAAAAAGTAATTCTTTCGAATCTAGGAATACCTGCATTATACGATTTATGCCTTTCAAACTCATGATGAAGCAAGAGAAAATCCTAGGGGGTGACTTAAATACAAAAACATATCGCTTGAGTTCGGTTTTTTCATCATTAAAATCGGACTTTCTTTGCTCTTTTTTGCGTGGAGTAATATAAATGAAAGTCGTTAACATTCAGAAGGCTTATCGTTCTTTTAACAATTTAGGAGGAAATTAATTACCCTAAATTGTGTTATTCCGGCGGCGTGGTTAATTTTGCTTTTGGTTGGTAGCAAAAAGATGTGTCTGAAATTCGTAATTTTTAGCCTATACTTTTCCAATTTTCTTTGTATACTTACTCAAGGTAAGCGAAAAGGTAGCCCTCGAAATTAAAAGTTTCTTGTGTTTTATACATTTAAGTTCGCGAATTATATTTTAATCGACATGAAACCTGACCCTTTTTTATACATTTTTTTTTTAAGTATGCGAAATCATCAAATGACCCCTCCCGCTCTGGGTGGAGCAGAAGGGAGTGTCAGACTCTTACTGACTAAAACCCATCCGTGTTCCTTCCTTAGCCCTTTATGTTCCGGGGCAGCGGTAACCCTTTCGGACAATCCCGCTGCCCCGGCAGGCTTCGGCCCTGACGGGCCCCTCCATTGATGAGGCGCGCGAGGAACACTTACGCGCCGTCCAGCACGGGCCTGGGGGTCTACTCCCTAACTCCGTCCGTCCGTCCGTCGGCCCGTCCGACAGTAGCCCGATACGACGGTGTGAACCCTACTCCCTAACGATTTCGGACTCATCAGTTTCAAACGGAATCATAGACAATATTCGTGAACGAACGACGCATGGCGATACAGTTGCACTATTTTACCGGTCGATTACCGGTTTCCTTATTTTGTAGTTTTCTAGCTTATTAAACAAATATTAATACTTTTGTAGTTAGAAAATGACCACATTTAAAAATTATACCTTTTATTATGTCTATAAATATAGAATTGAATTATTTTTGCCATTTTTGTCTGGAAACTGGCATCATTCTCTTATACCTTTGCCTGTTTACTTTTTTGAAGGAAATTTTATAATGAAATGTCAAAGGCCGCATTCCGAATTTAGTTTGTATCATCGTCTCACATGCGTTCCGATTTAGTTATTACGATTATGACAGCTAAGAGCTGTCAACAATTCGAAACGCTCGTGAACGTGCTCAGTGATACTCAATGTCAAAACGATATTGTTACAGTATTTCTTTGTATAAACACCACATTTCTTCTTCAGTTCTTCTTCTTTAGTTAGGTGGCGACAGTCAAGAGAAAAAAATACCTCTACATTTAAAAATAATTTTGACACAACTAAATCGAATTTGACAATCGCGACACCACGTGGAAAATATTTTATTTTGTTTCTAGAAGTCATTTTATTTTTATATGGAATTTTTCTCTTTTTGTATGGAAAATATGAAAAATTATTACCTACGTGTTGAGTTTTAGGGGTTTATGGGTTTCATAAAGGGGGTCGAAATTTTCATTATTTTTACGATAGGACACACCGTTTTCGAGATATAAGCAAAAGAAAAGAAAAAAGATACAGTACTGTTCTTGTTGGTGTGCCAACTAATTTTATTCCACACCTTTTTAGTCGCGATTAAAAATAGTCAGATTTAATTAGAAAATCTAATCGTTATCGCGCACGCTAATTCGGTACGGGCTTAGGCACGCTCAAATTCCTGTAAAGCTTCTTTAATATTTAAAAAAGCAGCCATACTTAGTTTGAATTCTTTTAAATTGGTAACTTTCGTCGACAGCACGAGAACTATTTTGATGTCGTATCAACTGACATTAATATCCGTCAAAACCAGTGTCAACTTTAATTGTTCGGACGGGCTAAAACACATCGGGGGTAGGGACAACTATCAAATGGCGTTGTCATTCATTCTTCGCTCGGGCCCCGAACGAATCATCCGTCCGTAGGGCATAGGGAGTAGGAAACGCCCGTAACGAAGGCCGAAACGACGGACTTCGTGCTTAGGGAGTAGACCCCCTGGTCCTGATCGGACGGCGAGCTACCCATTACTCGCCGTCCGCAGGCCCGTGATGAAACCTGACCCTGACCTCATCATCTGCCTAGTGTTTTCCCAACTATGTTGGGGTCGGCTTTCAGTCTAACCGGATGCAGCTGAATACCAGTATATTATATGGAGCGACTGCCTATCTGCCCTCCACAACCCTGTTACTGGGTAATACGATACCCCCTACACAAGATCAAACTGGTTGCTTATTTAATTCTAAAATTCTAATTTTTTGGATATTGTTTTACATTCTGTAGTTGCTCTGACTCACACCCTGACTTATTACTTGTATTTTTATTTATTTTTTTGCATGAAAATCGTTTTATTTTACCATATTTGTAAATATGTGAGCACCATGTATCTACCAGATAATTAATTTATATGTCATGGTTTCATTTTTAATTCTTTTACCTATCGTGGTATAGTAATTTTATTTTAGGTGCATCGTCTTCACATATTATTTATTATATAATTGATGTACTTATGCAAAATATTGTAAAACATTTTAAAAGAGTAACGGTGGAGTTTCTTGCCCATTCTTCTCCATACGAAAACTACCTTTTGGAATGGGCGACTAGAATCAAATCTATTTCATATTAATTTTTGACGTTCAAAAGTGCCTTTTCTGTGCCTATTTGAAATAAATGCTTTGACTTTGACTTTGACCTTGGTAAGACTGGTTGTCACACTTTCGGGCTTCTGACTACCCGTAACGACTGTCAAAGATCCACGAATGACAGCGGAGACCAACGGGGTCTTGGTATGTGAAGATGGTCACCCATCCACGGACTAACCGCGGCAAGCGTATCTTAACCTGATCGATCGACCCGTGCGACTGTTATAACTTAGCCATAGGTAAGCCCCTTCTGACACTGACCTGAAAATTGAAAAAACGTGGAAAAAGATGATTGCGTGTGCTACCCTTGCGCTTTCGCCGTAAGTGCCAAGTTGAATTTGTCATTATTTCGAGTTATGAGCTCATACTTTGACCTGCATAATTCCAGATCCCTCGCTACATCATCACGTTACACGAATTGCTGGCGCACACGCCGCACGACCACGTGGAGCGCCGCAGTCTGCAGCATGCGCGCGCGCAGCTCGAGGAGCTATCACGACAGATGCACGATGAGGTAATGTTAATTTTATTTAATTATCAGGAAAATGGTTATGTTGATTGGACATAACTGGAAATAATAAAACGAAGAAGTGTGTTTTTTTTGTAAACCTCTGCTACTGAGTAAGTTACCTACTGCCTCACAATAATAAATACACTCGTACCTAATTCATTTATAAAAGAGAACAAAAGTATGGTGACCACTGAATTTATTTATAGGTCAGCGAAACCGAAAATCTAAGGAAGAATTTAGCTGTTGAACGAATGATTATCGAAGGCTGTGATATTCTGCTGGATGTCAATCAAGTCTTCATACGCCAAGGTATAGTCTAACTTATGTTTTAAATATAGTATATTAAATATGAATATTCAGACAGAACTTTAATATTCTTTGACGATCTCCGGGATGTAGTTTCTGCAGCAATCGTCCATCACGAAAACTTTGTACTTATTTTGTACTTTTTAAGTTTTCAAAACACTAAGTACCTACACGAGTATGGCTGGTGCCTATATCTTGAGCAGCATACTAGTAGCTTTCGGGTAACACTCAAAGTATTTATGTCAAAATGTTTAGATCATAATCGGTGCTGTGGACGTTCTAAACGTATTTTGAAACTTTAATATTCACTAAATTTTTCACCATTCGCTACAAAACTTTTCTAGACGGTATTTGTCTGTCTGGGTACCTCTCACCATACCAATGTAGAGCTAAATTGCAAATCTTGTTGTTTGAAAAGTAAGCTTCTAATAAATCGAATTGTTCTTGATACGCCATTATTATACAATATTACGAACATTGACTTATTGAAATCATTGATTACGAAATGGAAGCAAAACAAAACCAAAATAATCCCAATGTAATCTTAAGAACTATTATGTATTACCCTTATTTGCAAAATAAATTTGTATTCTATTCTATTCTAAAACGATAAAAAAAATGAAAAAAAAAATATTTCGATGAAAATGTCCAAACTGTTCGTTCGAATTTCAAAATTGCAGTTCCGCACCGCAAAGTTAAATGTTTTATTTTTAAACTTTTCGTCAGAACACTTCGTCTAAGAAGGAAATGTGCATAGAATTATTATTACCAATTAAAAGATTCAACGGTACTTAGAGATAAATTAGCAAGCTTGTAGCATAGAATATCTTTGGATGTTAGCGTTATAAGAAAATTATAACGTGTAATATTAACGTGTTGAAAGTGAAGTTCTAGGTTAGGTAATCTTGTACGACAGACGAGTGTAAGACCTAATATTTCTTGGAGAAATTTTATCGTTAACATTGACTGTATCGACTAGTTAAATAAAATAGCAAGTGTTTATTTTTTTATATTTAGCTGGTTCGATTCTCGGTTTAGGTAAGCTTGTCGAGAAATCTATGAATGCAGTTTTGTTTATTTTTCAAAATAATGAAATTTTTCCTTGAAGTAAAATAATTTATCTTGAGGATTTAAAGTGGTTTCCCTTCAGGGTCCATTGGTTTTTTCCGCCCTGTATATACTAGACACTATAAGCCGACCACTTACTGACACGTTGCCTGAGGTAGCAGTGCGGTGGAAGGGGTGTGGTGACGTTATGCGAGAGCGAGCGTGATTCGTCAACTTGTGACAACTATCACCACTTCCGAACCGCTCACCTACCTCAGGTAACGTCTGAGTTAAGCGGTCGGCCTATAGTGTTAACAAACTTATACTTATAATAATTATTATTGTTGATGCAGCTCACCGGCATTTCAATGAAAGATGTAATTCCTAATGACTGCGCTCTCCCCAGGCACCCTCTCGCAGGTGGTGGGCAGCGGGCGGCGCGCCAGCCTGCAGGCGCGGCAGGCCTTCCTGTTCAGCAACCACCTGCTGCTGCCCACGCGCGCGCCGGGCGGCCGTCTGCACCTGCCGCCCGCCGCGCGCCTGCCGCTGCACGACGCGCTGCTCATCGAGGACCCGGCCAGCCGGGACGACGACGGTCAGCGCTTTGCATTCAAACCACTGGATAGTTTTCACGATTGATCCCTTAGTAGTAAAATATTTATTGTAACAGAACCTACCACACTTACGAAATAAATAAAAATAAAGGTATTAATAAATATCTGGAAGGAGAACGCACGGGCTCGCGAAAGATGGAAGGAGTGGCCTTTGCTCAGGAGTGGAACAGGGCAAGCTAAGAAAAAAACTACACGACTAAGTAAAACAAATCTAACTATACCCTTCGTAGAAGTCTTTCCCAGTCAAGATTGATTGAGAACATCGAAGAATTTAGACAGAGCGAGAAACACTCCAGTAAACAAATAGCCATATTTGTTACAGAAATACGAGCATGCAAAAAGATAATTAAATTAACTCGAATAATAAACAAAAATAAAATAAATCTATAATCACGAGCACAAAACAGAAATAGTGGGCAGCTGCACGTCATGACTGACAAGAAGGCTTCCACTCATCATGATGCTGTGCTATAGACGGAGTACTGAAAAAGAAACCAAGCCAGGCTTAAGAGCGTTTACGCGTACGGCATTTCATACAAACTTTCAAGCCGTTGTTTTTCGAAATGAATGAACCGATTTTAATGAAACTTCATACGCATAAGCAGGATATAAAGGTCTAAAAAGTTAGCAGAGAACATTTTCGAAATGTCTTTTTAAAAAAAAGATAACTGGAAATCTCTGTTTCTATGGAAACTTTAAAATCGGTCTAATTTGGCTGTAACACAATTTTTCGAAAATGTTCTCTGCTAACTTTTTAGACCTTTATATCCTGCTTATGCGTGTGAAGTTTCATTAAAATCGGTTCATTCATTTCGAAAAACAACGGCTTGAAAGTTTGTATGAAATGCCGTACGGCGTAAACGCTCTTAATGATTGGTACAGCAAATTTTGAATTTGTTAATAATGTTTATATGCATCTTATTTCAGATACAACATCAGTATGTTCATCACCCGGGGGCGACATCTACCAGGGCAAGGACTTCAAGATTCTAGTTGAAGTCAAGGGCGAGCAGATTTGTGCACATTTAGGTAAAATCTCTTGACTTTTTTTTTTCACCTACCTATAATAATTCATGACGCAATTTTCTCACACTACAAATCCGTGTAGTAAGTTGGCCTTTTCTACCATACATCTCTATTAGCCGTCATTAGTGGTAACTTGAGAGCAATGGTACCTATCCCAATGAAAACGGCCGCGATTTACGAGTTGTAGGTTCGAACCCAGACAGACACTTTTCTTTTTGTAAATTAATTTATCACTACTGCTCTCAAAACAGTTAAGAAAACATCATTAGGAAACCGGAATGTCCTAGAACCAAAAATTCGAAGACATATCTACATATATGTGACATCTACCAACCCACACTGGGCCCGCGTGGTGGATTAGGGCCCGCTCCCTCTAACAGAGAGGAGGCCTGTGTCCCAGCAGTAGAAACACTATAGATTGATTATAGTATTCGTTTCCTTTACGAGGAAATAAATTACTTAATGAATTGTAATTATATAATGTGTTCTTTTCTCATCATCTTTACACTCTTTTAATTGATTTTTTTTCTTAATCTTAACTTGCTGTAACAGTCGCCGGCAGCGTCGAAGAAAAAGCTGGATGGACAAGTGAGCTAGCACAGTGCATGGAAAGTGCAGCTCTGACAGAACTGCTCCGAGCTTGCGGTGCCTGCGGGGCTGCGTCTGCCAGCCTGCCGGCCTGCAGGTCAGACAGGGCGCTGTTCACTGACGACGTGGACATCCGGTTCAGTCGCACGCTGAACTCCTGCAAGGTGCCACAGATTAGATCAGCTACGCCGCAGCGGTTGCTGCAGAGACTAACTGGTGAGTGGTTGAGGATAAAGCTTATAAATCCTATTGATTATTGCAGTAGGGAAAAGGGATAATGCTCAACTTCCTAACTAAACAGTTTGGTTGAGCATTGGGGACTCCCCACTGCTCAACTAGTTGCAGTTGGGTACTCATAGTTGAGCAGTGGGGGAAAAGGGGTTATGAAAGCTGATTATGACGAAAATATTGGGAGTCAAGATTTATATAGTAATAAGACTAACGTGCAAACTGAAACCATGAATTGAGTACATGATTCGGGACTCCTGCTGTTACCCTAGCATAGAAATTTTTGTCGGTTATATTAAAAAAAAATCTGCTGTTTAGTCTAAAGTGCAATTCCTACGCGGTTAAAATGTAAGGCACAGCATAGCCGACGATAAACTTCAACGCCCGGCGCCCTCTGCGTTTGGGTAGATTCAGAATCATGTACTAAATCCATGGTAGTGCGTCGATGACCCTGCTGCCCTGTATACAGTTCCCGGGAGTTAATTATGGTACATTGAGTTTTAGAAAGAGACTATTACCACAGATAATATAAGCTATTACCAAAATGTATACGATTAACAGAGACTACGTTCTACTAACCTGCAGAAAGTCTTCTAAAACTAGATGTGCCTTATTAACGCTCGTGTACTCCACTAAGACCTTCAAAATCAAAGAGCCCAATATATTCGTTCCAACATTTATTTTAATATGTTTAATTTCTATGAATCAATCATTATCATAAGTGTATTGCAGTTCACTACTGCAAATTTTACAACATAATATTCCAAAATCTCTACCCCAAAATATCCACATCAAATCTTCCAGACCTCCGCTTCCTCTCCGTGGACTTCCTGAACACATTCCTGCTGACCTACCGCGTGTTCACGGACGGCGTGATGGTGCTGGAGGCGCTGAAGCAGGTCTTCTACGAGCAGTCGCAGCAGGAGATGGAACTGGCGCCGCCTCCTGACGCCACCAGGAAGACCAGCGCCGCCAGCTCTGTTTCTGGTGAGAACTTTAATTAGTATGAGTTTTATACGACCGATAATGTTTAGATTTTAATATACCGTCTGACTTTTTTTAACGACTGGACAAAAACAGTGTTTAAAAGGTGAACGGAGTTGAATCCTATGGCACATATGTTTTTTTTTTCACTTCTTTTTCACTTTTCAAAGTCGTAGAAACACTTTCGTTTCTGCGACTTTAACTTCATCTATATATTTTTAGGAACTATGTAGCAAAAATAAACAAGCAAGAAAAAGATGGCGCATTAGAAAAAATATGTTTTAATTCAACTATAGTATAAGCAGGTTGTTACTTAAACTGACAGAAAAAAAGCACAAAATGTTTCAGGTTACGGATCGGAATACAGCGACCGGGATTGGCAGTCAAGATTCTGGAGAGCTTCGCGAAAAAGTAAGTCTTTAAATGGAGCCATTTGTATCGTAGAAACATTTGCTTTGGAAATAAGGAGCATGAAACGTGATTCTATGTAATAAAGTCTGTCGGATTCTAGGCGAAGATGAAGACAAACTGTCTCCGTACTTGACGGCACCATCGCGAAGGACGTCAACAGTTAGTAAGGTAACAATCCATTCATTAACGTTGGAGATAAAAATCCATTTAAACTCATAAATAAAATTATTTTGTAAAAAAAATATATGTTTGTCTAAGGCCCTTTGTATACACGGCACGCCGATGAAAAAACGTGTCATTCAACAAGCTTTCATAGCTTAATACCGTGCCTGCACACGGCGAATAAACAGCAGTTTTTCACTGCAAAAAAAAAACGTGTGTGTACAAAGGGCCTCAAGATGTAGAAAAACTGAATTGAAAAATTCTAACCTTACCTAGGTTAAAAGTTTTCATGACCATTCTCTTCTACATTGAAATAGACACTAAATCTGTTTAACTACTGCTTAAAAACGTGAAATGGTATATATAACTGCTAATGATTCTAAATTCTATATACACGCTCTCTGAAAGACTGAAGAGGATAACAGTCACTTAACAATACCAAAAATAATGGCAACATCATCCAGTAATGAGACGTTGAAAGGTAAAGGTACATACCGTTTTATTAAGTAATTAGTCATTATTGTAATGCAAGATTACGTTTTAACACCCGAACTGTCTTAGAACAAACTTTAAGCTTTCTTACGCATGCTAAAATCCAATTTTGGACTTAATGGTCTATTTATCTCTATCTGGTGAAACCCCTTAACAATATCCAAACCTAGAGGCATGAGAACAGGGTGTAAAGTTCTCTCCTTCTCCATAGAAAAGGGAGGATCCTCCGACCAGACAGGTGTTGTGAGCGGTGGGACTTTGTATATATTCAAGTTGCGCAATAAACTCTGCTTGCGTGATGCAGGATTTTGATCTCAGAGTGATGCGTAGTTCACATGTGGTGATGTAGATGCCGTCTCATAACAACAAAAAAACTATGTTTAAAGTATTTTACTCTACTGTAGGAACATCACCGTCTTCCCCTGGAGCAATAAGTTCAGTCACTCTAATTGGAAGTCCAAAGAAGGTCAGTCCAGTTAACGACCCGAATGCCAAGAAAAAACCAGCTAAGGACAATGATGCTGCAACCGTTGCTCTGATGAAAGATGAGAGCATAGAGATGGTGGAACAGAATGAAGAAGACGTCAAATTTAAGGAAGAGGAACAAGAGAAGAATAAGAAGAAGCCTGATGATAAGTTTAAAATATCACAACGGTTTTCAGAGGTAAACATAGTACATGATTTTAACGCTGTAGGTTTTCTTGTGTTTCTAACGTCAGCCTATGTCTTGCTATTCGGGCCTTGGGCCTCAAATCATCAAAAATACGTCTATAAAAACAAAACATAATTATTAGAAACACAATACTTTTTGTAAAATATCTTTTATTTGTGGCTTTAGTCATCAACTGTAAATATTCCAGTAACTTGCTTAATACTGACTGTACTATAATTTATCTTTTTTGAAAGCCCTATGAATGTAGCTTTCTAAAACGACCAAAAATTCGAAGCTTTATGTAGAAAGTTCCAACATGACTCCATCAAAACAGCTGACTGCGTGGCGCTTAAATTGTCAGGCAATGAGTGTTTATCGCATCTTCTATCGCTATCGCTTCATGTAGAGATTAGTGACAGAAACACAACGTGTTAAACAGTTTATCCATCAGCGTGTACGCACTATGTCGGAGTCTCCCCGTCGGCTACAGCCGTCATCGGCTGCTTCCGAAGCTAGGCGCAGGTCTGATAGTGCCAGAGAAACTGCTGAAGCTGCAGCTGCAACTGCAGACGAACCCAGACGGGCGTCCGATTCTGGGACGAGATTTGCTGCTAGAAGATCAGTGAGGTAAGAGATGTTGTATAAAGAAAACTATGTTGGTGATGATTTTGGGTGTGAATAAAACAAGTGCATTTCATGAAGATCTTTGAGAATGCCAAAAAGAGGACTAGGAGACATACAATTTGTCTTTCTTATGCTATCAGCTGTACCAACCCAGCTGTTCTTTTTTACTGACATGATTACACAGTACAGGCACACTCACAGAAAAGAACTTATATCAAATCATCAGGTGATCAGTTAAAATATTAATACTCATTTGTAAATTGTACTCCCACGCACTCATCCTTACACAACACACGCCCACTCACATATTCACAAGACCAACCACACACCCTTATGTGTTATTATCAAATGAACCTTGAGTGTTAAGAAGTTTTTCATGTAATAAGCTACATGTATATTTTATTGTATGTCACTAGTGAGCGTCGCTATACCAACTCATCGATCAACAGTGAGCGTCGCCGGTACTGGGGCGGCTCGGAGCCACGCTCCTCTGTTACTTCCCAGGTGTCACATGCACAGGTATGAGCACAATTGTATTTGTTTCACAAGATGTATGTAGCACTTTCACTAACTTACCTAAGCACATCTAAAGTGAGTAATAGCATACAATAATTCGGGCTTTACACTGGTGAATATAGCCGCTTAGTTTAAATGGCAATTCTGTTAGGCCGCAAGTGACTAAAATCGCGAGTTTCAAAGTAGAGTAAGTTTCGACCTTTGTCGTGCGTCGTATGAGCATGCGACAGTTGACTGGAAATGCTCAGTCGCAGGCGATCGCCCGCCGCAAGAAGGTCAATATTTTGATACAAAATTAAATGAATGAATGAAATGATGCAGGATGAATGGACTATAGGCCGACCGCTTAACTGAGACGTTGCCTAAGGTAGTAGCGTGATGCGAGAGCTCAATGATTCTTCAACTTTTGACACCTAACACCCCTCCCGCACCGCGCAGCTACCTCAGGCAACGTCTCAGTTTAGCGGTCGACCTATAGTCAGCTGCGATTTTTATCGACCTGCGTAAATGGGGTAGCGATTCGGCTTGTGAGGCGATTCGAAAATCGACCTAGTGTGAATTCCTCATTAGTCTGAATAACGGTTGGTTACACTTTTAAATACAGAACTACCGTCGCGAGACCAGTCAACCAAAAGCGGGTGTCGTCATCACATCATTCAGACAATCTCACCGAAGGTAAGATGAATACAACTCAGATTCACATCTAATCCATTTTTATCATAACATTACGTACTTTTAATTTCAAGGATTGCGAACTAACTTGATTATTGACCATTTAGCACACATGGGAGCTCATAAGTCTCAATGTTGTGGCATGCTAATCACCTTTTTCTTACCATTTAAAATTGTTTGTAAGTTTTACTAAAGTCATGATGCTTTTGCACGACATTCTATTGAGAGAGAATCCTTCTAGCCTCGACATAGTTCCTTCATATTTTATGACTGTAAAAATTATAATGAAACTATTAATGTTGATTTAACAGCTTTGGAAAAGATCTCTTATGGTGAGTGATTGGTAAGGTAAAAGATGTAGAGACTGAACCTAGTAGTGATGCCGTAGAAGAGAATTTTTCATAATTCCGCTTTACCTAGCATTCTGACGTACCCTTTTTTATAGATTTTGTAAAACCTAATGTAAAACGTAGACACGACACTACAGCAAACACTACTGATATCGTCAAAACTGAACAAGGAGCAAATAACTGAACATCTTACCTTGCATCCAATAAAATGGGATACCTGACAGCACGAAACTAAAAATTCGATACTTGCGATAATCATCGTGAGTACACTGCACTCACAATTGTAAAGGACAGTACCAAGCGTAGCAGATATCAGCTTGTATATCTGCCTATTTCGCCAAAACCTTTCTTGTATTTGGTTTGCGATTATTTTCAGGAGTTTTGCACATCACAGTAGTTGTCATGAATGTGTTGATGAGGTCTTTTCGAATGTCAGGATTCTTTTCAGATTGACCTGGCGGTGGATATTACCTATTCACCGTCTTTATCTACTTCGTTCTCTTCACTATCACTTATCATATCAACATCTGCAACTATTATTTCTTCTGCAAAAAACAAGTTCACACACAGAAATACAATTTTTTTTAATTTTATATCTTTGGCTTATGAAAAACTAGAATTAGATTTTATTTATTGAAAATTAGCTCTAAAGTTAAGTAACGTTTTGATTCACCTCGGTTATTTGATTAGGATAATAACTGCATTTCAGTTTTATTTTTGTTATTAAGTACTTTGTAATTAGCGATTGATTTGGAAATTGGTATTTTAATTAGATTTTTATTATTTCAAAATTGAAAATTACATAGGTTGTCAAAATTTGCATGTTTTATTGCGGAATTGAACGGTTAATTTAAAAATACATCATTTATTCCTAGAGGAATAACTTAGCTTTCTTATTCTATCACTTTCTTTCCTATACCCTCACTATGCCTGTCTTTCTGTCTATGCATGTACACACATCCTATTATATATTAATCTTATATTCTATCTTTATTCTTCACCATCAAATTCCACTCTTCACTCCTTCATTCACTTTTTGAAATCACCACAAACCATTATGAGAACATTGTCGGGTCATATATTAAAATAAACTATTGCGCCGACATTAAATGCTATGTATTCACATCAATAATGATGGTCTAGGAGCAGCACATCTACCGCAGCAGTGGCATTTGCAGTGGCCACTTCAGCTTCATCGAATCCAAGATCACCTCCACCAAACTCACCACCAGCTACTCGAAGAGATTCGGTTATATCTACAGCTGCTACTATGAGAGTCCTCAATGTTTTAAGGTCAGTGACCGAAACCAAAAAATACATAACCCCGAATTCATATAAAAAAATCTGTGGTTTTAGAATTTACATTTTGAATCTCATCAATATTATTATTTAGGCATTGGATCTCCAAGCACTCCCATGACTTCTGGTCTGAGGAACGTCTGCGAGACCTTACAATGGACTTCCTCAAAGAGATAGAAGGTAGTCCAGGGTTATTGCCAGCAGAACACAAAGCTGCAGCCCAACTGCTGCGGTTGCTGGAAAGAGCACCAGAGAGAACTGTTGATTTGAAGGCATTGTTTATTCCTCCTCATGTAAGTTTTGCTCTTAGAATTTCCTACCTTCCCCAACAATACCCATGGATCTGTTTCAGAAAACTGTAAGCTATAATGCCATTCAAATATATTCAAGTTTAAAGTATTTTAATATTTTGTAGAAATACATCCTGATTATTTACAACAAGCACTAAATTATTTTTCAGGTGCCAACTAAAGAAAGCGTCGAAACACTCTCAGCTTTAGAAATAGCAGAGCAAATGACCTATCTGGATTACCAAATCTTCAGTTCGATCAACAGCGAGTAAGGTTTACTAAACTTCAGTTTAACTATTAAATGGTTCACAATATCTCTAATTATTATGTTTATTCCTGTTGAAGGGAGTTCTTGGGACAGGCCTGGACGAAGGCAGACAAAGCTGAGAGAGCTCCTCACATCCTCATGATGACTTCCCACTTCAACCACATCTCCAACTTGGTCATATCTGAGATACTGAAGAAGTATACTTTGGCTGGTATGCATCTATAAATTAATTGCTAGTGATTTACCATCTGCAGCACTACTTACAGGAATCCAATAATGCTCTATTTTAATTCTGTTTCTCTCTCTTCAATACGAGAGTCAGTATCAGTTCATCAGGATACGACTTTTGGTTGTTATGATGATGATGATTGTATGTACTCGAAGTCTTGTTTGAATTTTATTACAATATTGATGATGTGATTTCGAATTGTTAGATCTACGATGCTTAAAGCTGAAGAATTCTGAAGATGAATGTAAAATATTTGAGTTTTTACCAGGCCGCGTAGCAGCAATAGAGAAATGGGCAGCAGTGGCAGACATAGCTCGTTGCCTGCATAACTTTAATGGAGTTCTGCAAGTGTGTGCTGCACTTTCGAACACTTCAGTGTACAGACTCAAGAAGACTTGGGAGAAAGTGTCCAAAACGGTGTGTGTAGTTTCAGATACTTATATTAATGATAGTATAAATCGTGGGGTAAGTGATACTAAGTCAAAGTCAAAGTCAAAGCATTTATTTCAAATAGGCACAGAAAAGGCACTTTTGAACGTCAAAAATTATTATGAAATAGATTTGATTCTAGTCGCCCATTCCAAAAGGTAGTTTTCGCTAGTCGCCCATTCCAACTACTAATTTTATAATCCATGTTATAGAGTAAACAAACCATAGAACGAATGCAGACCATAATATCGTCGGAGTGCCGGTTCAGAATTTTACGGGATGCTTTGCACAGGTTAGTGAATCAAATGACTTCAATATCGACTAATGCTTTGAAAATAAATATTTTGTGAAAAGGAACGTAACCACAATAAATTAATTAGGTATATCTTTCTTTTGTTTTACAGGTGTGATCCTCCATGCATTCCTTACTTGGGGATGTATCTATCAGATCTATCGTTTATCGAAGAAGGAACGACCAACTACACACCTGATGGTCTTCTCAATTTCTCAAAGATGAGAATGGTAAGTTGTTAATTTGTTAAGAACTTAGTACGTGGTTTGCAAAAAGAACATAACATGAAAAAATTTTAACAGACACAGCATACAATAGTAGAGGCTCTATGAATGCACTCTTAAGGTAAAAAGTCAACTAATACGCTTATCTGTCATAGTTTAATTAATATTTATGGTTTTGCAGATAGCGCATGTGATCCGTGAGATAAGAAATTTCCAGCAAACCCCTTATAAGATTGATCATATACCAAAGGTAAGCGCATACCTGTTTTGTCTTTATTAGTCTTAAACATAAGTCATTCATCATTCATTCAGGCATTCGGGTCAATTTTAAACGAAGTGAGAGGTTAATGTTATATTTTGTTCGTACAATCTGCAAGAGTAGACCTGAAACACACCCCTGTGGTACTCCATCTTGAACACCACAAATGTTGGCAAAAGTTACATTAAACTTGTCAATTTGCTACAGGTATGTGACTTCCTGCTGGACAATTCCCTCGTCATCCCAGAGGAGCGTCAGTACACGTTGTCCCTGGAGCTAGAGCCGCGCGTGTCCCGCGGCTCGGGAGCCGGCCTGCCCGCCGGCACGTCGCCGGGCTCCTAGCGGCGGCGCCGCGCCTCCCTGGCCGCGCTGGCTCCGCTGCGCAACGACCGCTGAGCGGACCAGGGGAGTCGCACACGCAAGCTTTGCAACCACCTCGTCACCGTTAGTTCCACTTCTATGTGTCTAGTTTCTAGTGATTTGCGAGAAGGATGCTTATTGACTTTCGTAGTTAAGTTCTTTTGATGTAAGATGGGTTGCGAGTATTTTGTTTGAGTCTGATAGAATCACGACTGGTTTCTCAAATTTCACCCAGCATCCTAATCGAAAGCGACCGTCGCGCGAGTATGCGATCGACGTGATTGTTTGTATGAATTATGAAGTACAAATGCGACTTGTTTGAACGCGCGAGTACGTCATGGTCTTAGAGAAGAACGTGATGATCGCCCGACGATAGTAGGAAGCGGCCTTACTCAATTTTAAATCAATCTCACTGTCTCTACCACTTTCAAGTGTAATGAAGCGACAGAAAAACTTAAGTAGTTTGAGAATTGAGGAGTTAATTGCACAAAGAGTTTCTGTTATCATACCGTATGTAGTTAAAACGTAGGCCGTTACAGATCGTGCTATCATTAAAGCCTGCGTATTTGACAGTGACCAATTTCTAGAGATTGTAAAATGACTATGAGCAATCTAATACCACAAAGATGCTGCTAAAAGCAACGATCCTGGAAATTGTTCGAAAAACGCTAAAACTCAGAGTAGCTTAGATGTAGTAATTAAATTAAGTTATACGATACAGTAGTATTCTAAATGCGATTAATTTTTAGAAGAAATAGTTTAATTAGCTTCTTAAATTCTGTGCCGAGTACCTCTGTTTGAATAATCTTTTCATCAGCAATGATGTTATATTTAGCTGAAAAATTGATTTCATTAAAGATACAACTTAAAATCAAATATTGATAAAGCTGCACACGCTTCTGCTATGCGCTTGAAAATAATGATATGAACTTAACTATGAATGAACACAAATCTACTGCAAACTTGACTCTAAAACTTGTAAGTTTTAAGGTAAGTACCTAATAAAGAAAGTTATTGAAAACATACTTCATAAGGAGTTAATTTATGGGAAGGTTAGTCAAATAAGGCATATAATATGTTCTTCTTAAACTTTATTAAAAATAAGATTGAATGGAAGAAATAAAATATGCCTACAATGGTTCTCTATTTTTATATAATCTTCATTTTGTCAATTAGGTAGGTAATAATAATAAGCAAAAACATATCACTAAAACATCTGACTTGATGCACTCAACCATGCATTATAGGTATATGACATACTTACTTGACATTGTATCTATCTATTGTAAATACTTATAGTAAGGTAGACGGATTGATAACTCAAAAATTATTATAAAAAAATAAATTTTAATGGAGACTCAAAAAATTTAAACACGCGGGGAATAAATAAATAAATTGATGGATGAGGGGATAAAACTTTTAATGTAAACGATGGACGGATGTATAACAATATTAAAATTAAGGTCGACATGAAAGATCCAAGATTAGAAACCTCAAGGTACACAATGGGGTTGGACAGTGAATCCTTAAAAGGGTGGTCGTTAAATTAATACGAAACTAATAATCGTTACAAATAATAATAATGAGAGCTTTTGTAAATAGTTTCCAAAAGGATGATAAAATTTATATTTATGAAACTTATGTAAGAGTAACTTGTAATACAATCGATGTCTCTCAAAGTTTCTTATACAAACAATTCTTAAATATTATTAAGCACTTGTGCGATATACCGTTAACCTAGAATGCTGATTGAAACATCATTCGTATGAAGCATAGATGATAAACCCAAAGGAAGGAAGGTTACCTTGCTTTGAATAATGTATGCGGTTTGGCCTCAAATAAACTTTAACGTCCAAGACCTGTTTGAAAATCTTGACAAAGTAAATGTTATGAAGAAGTATGAAATTTTCAAATAACATACTTCTGCAATGATTTTAAATGGATGAAAGAAAATGTATGTTAATTATTCTCTTTATTTATTACCATACATATCTCCACACTATTCCTAAATAAATAGTATAGCTTACTTTTTAAAATGTAGACATTTTAACAAGGATTGTGATTACAGCGCGAGATTTATTCAAAGCGTCTTATAATGTAAAGTATAATATGAAACAGTATGAAAGTGGTTGTTACATGTTACTATGGTTGTTATTGTCATTACGACTGCTTTTACACGATCGTCTTAGATATTTCCCCTGTTATTCTACCGTGCTTGTTAGTTATAATGTACTTTAAGACCTTAGGTGTACCACAAGGAGCTATAATAAGACCCGTTCGGCAGTATTATGATCTGCATATAGATATAGGTACTAATTATTTGATGTTATCATAATTGTTCTTTCCTCGACTTATAAGAATGATGAAACTTCCTCATGATGTCTGACGTAACTAACCGTGATTTCAAGTGAGAGTACTGTCTGTAAGTCTTTTCTACGTCTTTTTCTATGTCATTTAATGTTAGTGTTATTATAGATTTTAATGTACTGTACTGTGTAGTCGATATGACTATCATTGTCGTCTACAGGCATTGTTTTCTTCTTAGGCAATGTCAACTTCACAATTTTAAAAATGCTACTTTAAGATGTTACATCTCGAATTATATATTAAAGTGTCATAAGTATTCGCTTGATTGTGGCAAAGCTTAGGGTAATTAGTATGTATCTAAAGTATAAAAAGTACTGTTATTATCATTATAAATTTTAAAATTATTGGCTGTTTTAAATAGGAATTTTAAAATTATAAAAAAAATATTTTGGTGATTTTCCACTTACCTTTTTATGCACAATTTTTAAAAGTATTATCACTAAAGGCTGTCACAATTACTTATCTAATTTAAAGTAAGATTTTAATTATGACTTGTGTAGATAAGAATCTTATCATTTGTTTAGTTGTTTAATAGTCTTTTCTTAAATATGATATGTATTGTCTTTTCCTAATTTAAGTAGATTAGTAGCCCTAAGATTGAAATATTTTAATCAACGATTGGATTAGATTACAATAAACTGTACTAGGAAAAATGATTATTGTAATTTAATTACAACCGTTGTAAAATATGTACCTACTTATGAAATTTCAACACGACTACGCTTCGATTTTAATATCTCTTATGAAATATCCAATAAGGATTTTTAATAATTACGTAATTATAAAAAATATATTTTAAAAAGTAATCTTCGGATCTACCTCTTCAATAAATGTTCTAAATATTACAGAATAAAAAAAAATTATAGGTATCAAGATTATATTTATAGCTAAGCGTTGTAACTTTACGGTTCCGTGTCTGATTTGTATTTACTTTGAAAATATTAAAAACCAAAGTTTACTGTAAAACATATTGAAGTGTATATTGTAACTAGTGATTTTTGTTTAGTAATATTCTTGAAAGTTGGTATGAAAAAGAAACACATATCGTACAGAAATTCTTCACTTTCTTACTCATGCCACCTAAGGAATGTTACAGAACAAAAATCACTAGAAACTGATTCGTATTACTATAATTGTGCAATGTTAGATTTATATTATTACATTGTAGGTGCTTACGGAGTAATTGTATTATGATTTATTAAAGAGTCCTGTATTTTTTCTATTAATGTAAAGTTACTCTAAGATCTAATTTGTTAATATTTCCTTTCATAGCTAACCTGTATGCTCTAGAGGCGTCGTGAGATACTGCCAGAGTCTCTTTCTTATTTGGTCTAAAGACAATTCACAATACGCCATACAAAATAACACATTTATCAACTATACTTAAATAAGTTGTACCCAGATATCCATTATCTCGCATATATAAATAAATGATCTTTCCAACTATACACCTGTTGATTTTAATTCGGCAAGCCAACGCTATTTGAAGAGGTCACCTAGAGATGAAGCGAACTTACAAATGAATATGAATAGATTCATATTTGATTGAACGCCAACAATCGCGAACCATCACGCAGCAATCAATTAATCAAAATATTTAAAAGACTTTTAAAGGAAATATTTCAGAAGAAAGTAATGAAATACTATTTAGTAGTTACTTCCAAAATACGTAGAACAATGCACAGGAATGAACTCTCATTCTGGCATTATTCCAACGGCTAATTTTAGTGTTGCACCAGCCACTTGTGACGGTATAGTAATTGTAGGTAATGCTGGCGCTATTGATGGATATCGTCGGTAAACTGACGGATTTAGAAAGACTTGTGATTTGATCTTGCGGCGCGCCTAGAAAGCTTTGAGAAAACGTAGTGGAGATAGGCAACTGTAGTTATATCAGTGCAAGTTCATCAATGTATAATATATCAATACCTACGTATTATTTTTGATTTAGAATGCATTGAAAAGGCCTTAATTCAGTTTGTTACGGCTATAGACATTTTATCAGCACAGCTAAGCCGATCCCAAATAAATTGTGAATAATAATCATGTACCTATCCAGCATTACTGTATTAATAACATAGATATCGACAATGAAGACGATGTTGGAGAAAAACTCTTTTTGTTCGAAAGCTTTAACTCTGTTAATTTTCAAAGATGAAACAGGAAACCTTTAATGATTCCTGGCACTGCACATAAAAATAGTTGCTTGTCTTAACTACGTTGCCAAAACTGCTTTTTAAACAGCTCTGTAACATATTTTCTATCATCTTATCTTCATTTAATTTAGTTATTTTCTTTACAAATTGTTTATGAATTTCAACAATATACCTACGAACTTAGACAGTACAGAAAAATATCAGAATATTATTATCTAAGTTGTCGTAAAGATATATAGATGTTTACATTAACAGACACAACTTTTTGCCCACTGCTCATGGGGTCATCGAGTCTAAATCACTACCTAACTATATCTACAGTATCTAGTTTTATCTCTTATAATTTATAATTTCAAAGTATGAAATCGCACCCAATGTACAAGACACAATGATAATCTGTGTTAGATAGATTCTAAATACATACCGATCTACCTAAGTAAGGTAATGTTAGAAACCTATGTTTCGAAAATTATCCTAAAGGAGTCTGCCCACTGTGAGGAATCGTCACCGACCAATACAGAGCGGCAACAATATGATACGCTGTAGTCTATACGTTCTAGTGGGCATAGTAGACCGTGTCATGTTTCTCTTTCTTTCCGTGCCTGAAACATTCATAGCACGGTCATGGTATGGTACGTTGTAGTGGACAGATTCGTATTACTTCAATTATTTATTCAAGTCCATGGCTTTTGGGTTAATCGAAGCCAAGGGTTAATACCGAATTGCGCCACTTAATGATATTAAGATTGTTCTACAGATAGAATTAAGAACACACAGTGTTAATTAATCAGCTGTGTGCAACCCTATTATCGAAAAACTCAATGTGAAAATTCGAAAGATTTCGGCACTTGGCAACCTTATTGAAACTATGACTGACAGTTTGAGCAGAGAGAAGTGGAAAGAGAGTATCCCAGGCTTTTGCCCTGCAGTGAGACATAACAGGCTAATAATAATAAATATATAATATAATATGTATATAATGAAATAAAGGATAAAATAATAATAATCTCTCGATGGCCCCTTATTAATTAATTTATGTAGATGAAACTGTATGGTGTCGTTCAGTGATAAATTAAGACGATAAACATAGTAAGATGAAAGGAAGTCCGACATATCTCTATTGACTATAAGTAGTAGTTTATTTCATGCAAACCAAAGATTCTCAGGATGTAATGATCCAAACCTTATCACTACCTGTGATCATTTTGTTATTTTTTCGCATTAGCATCAATAAGAATGTCTCCATGTTTTGCGATGATGTCATAACTACGTTTCTGATTGATTCTTTCCATCTCGGAAACGATGTTTTTTTCAGAATATGTTACTCCAACTAGAATTGTTTTTTACAGTACATTAGTCAGTTTCATTGTATCATGTGAACGAATTGCATTATTGTTGTCTACGGCATTGTAAGTATTTGAAGTTCCTTGTCTGAACTGCCTGGATAGTCTGCTCGCTGCAAGTGTAGGTATGTTGATGGTGACGACCTGTGTACGATACTCAGATTCGTAATACCCAATTGGGAAATTCTTAATACCCAATGTTTGGCACTATGCCTGATAATTGTAAAATGGCTCTCCCCCTATTATATGGAACCTCTAGCTGGGGAAACAAGGGTGCAATACACTTCTGCCAACATCTTCAGAGCAAATATCGTGATGTATGTTCATGATGACATTGCATATAAAATGGTCGCGTTTCTGTCCTTATCTCTTTTAATGCTGCTTCCATTGTCCTCATTTAAAGAGTCGCTGTACAATTACGTCGGCCGCCTGTTCAGGTACAAATATTTACTTATTGTAATACTCATAAATAATACTGCATATTATGTACATAGATGCAGTACCTACTTGAAGAGATGATGGATAGAAATTCGACATGCAAGATTCTGAATCAATCAATATAATAACAAAAGGTAAAGTTGAAATAAATGATGATGATAAAATAAACTTACGACATCATAATACAAAAGGTCGTATCACGCTTGTGTATAAAAGAGAAAGTGATATCTAATAATAAATGTGAGACAGCTTCAACTTTAGGGTCATCAGACCATGAAGATATTGTGATTTAACAGCGTCTGTAGCTAAAACACCTATTTTCGTAGGCTAGATGATCCGGTATTACTTGAAGATTTGGCTGGCTTATGATAAAGTTTAAAACCAATGTGTTTGTTGCTATATCTAGGTAGACTTATCACTGAGCGACTTTAAAATAATATATTTGTGAACTAAATGTACTTACTTACATGTAAGTTGTAAGCATAAATATATGTTTAGAAATATGCAGTTCATACAAATGTAATAGATTATGTTCGTGTTCTGTAGTCTCCAAGTCTACGCCAAGTCAGTGCATTGAAAATGAAACAATATTTTTTTGGTAATATAATTTTCTGTTAAATTATTTTGTCAGTAAGAAGATTGGTTTGCTTGATAACACAAATAATTTTAAATACAAAATAACTTATGTAAATGGTAGATAATCATTCAGATGCATATTATGATACATTGCATATAACATAGTATCTCCATTTTAGTGCCAGCCTTTTGAGCACGTTTCCTGTTAACAGTGTTGCGGATGAATTTTTTGATGCCCTTTGATTATTTCCCCTCCCCTTTTTACATACTTGTACATATTATTATTTTAAGACTGTTAGCTTTTTAAATTATGTAAATAAATAATGTGTAATAGGTATCTATTTATAAATTCAAATGTCTTATCGTATATATTTACTATTTTATTGTTCCAATTTGTTAATTTATTGTTATATAATCGGAACTTCGAAATCTAATAAAAAAATTACTTTGCCAAGCCATAATGACAAAAAGATCAAGTTGGTATTTATATAGATAATATATTCATAATATTGATACCTATTGAAGACACAAATAGATTTTCAAGAAACCATAAGTACAATTAACTTAGACATACTGCGCTCTACAAAAACAACCATGGTCGGAGTCACCGATGTACTCGTATTCATTATTCATGAATTTTGTATGAGCATTCAATTGTTTGTCTGTCTGTCCTTTCGCATCGAGTTGCTATGTTAATGAACTTCTGTCTATTCAACATTAAAATGTTTTTGAATGTCCTTGAAAGTGAGTCAATGATTTTGAATGTAACATATTATAGGGCATTGACTTTTAGAATTCCGTAACTTAATTATTTCTTTTGCATTCTTTTATTTCATTAGTCATTTCTTCTACGGCCTGATTTTTTAATAGTCAGATTATTTTTATCTGAGGAATAAATATTGCGATTTGACAGATTTTGTGTAAAAAATATGTCAAACTATAAGTTATCTGACTTTTGAAAAATCAGCCCTAAGTAGGTAAATACAATATATTTTCCTTATTTTTATTTGTGTCATTGTCATATTTATTATGTATCGATGCTTCAATATTTTTGACGATTGTTTTATTAGTACATACATTAATTGGTACAAATACCTACTTGAAACGAATTTGTCGAGCATATATTGGCACTTTGCTCTTTTATCGCCGCCATAAAATTAACGATCACAGGTCATCGTAATCTGAGCCAAAACCAAAAGTCAATGATGTTGGAGCTAATTCCGAGTGAAACATACATATCTTGGGGCATTACTTTTTTATTTGCTAACTAAAACAACAGAACATTTCATGGCCGCCGGATATCAAAAACTGTAGGAACAAATCGCGCCATCATCATCTGCCTAACCTTTTCACAACTATGTTGGGGTCGGCTCCCAGTCTAACCGGATGTAGCTGAATACCAGTATTATACTGGATATTTAATATTATACGGATATTTAATATTATACGAAGTTGTTATGAAGTTTATAACTGAACTATTTTTAATATAATTTACCGATCATTATTAGTATCGATTACCCCTTCGTATGCCACGTGGATCCACGTGAGAACACAATGGCTTTTTAATTGTTTCTGTAATTACGGCATTCAACCGGTCAAAGCTCAAGTATCTTTACAAAGATACTTGCATTGCAGTACATGTTAGAAGTACTTCTATTCATTCCATGTGTTAGTTAATATAAAAATCTCTTAGGAAAAATGTGTTTAAGCGATTCGCCACAAGCTCGCGAACGTCGTTTGTTCCATTCTATTTTTGTTCTTTGTTTTAGACATAAGTCTACTAAGAATTATCTAAAGCATTTTGTTGAAATAATTTATTTTGTTTATTATTCAGTTCTATTTCTTACTAGTTATACCTATTATGTTTAACTTTCCATAAGCACCTTAAATCCAATCCTAATATTTTAAGCTAAAAATAAACAAATTATCTCGTATCACCGACCGCGCGACCGTCGGCGCGGGCGTTAGTGGTCCCTAAGAATTCCATTTGGAGCACAAAAAATTTACTGTTTCGGAGCAAGGGAGAGTGAAGTATATTTCTTTCTCGGTCCTGTTGTGGGTCAAAATAACGTACAGCTATCGTCTAAAATATAGGTGCTAGGGTTGTATTGTCTGCAGTTTATTCTCCAAATGTTAAGAGCGTTTACGACTTACGGCATTTCATACAAACTTTCAAGCCCTTGTTTTTCGGAATGAATGCTCTATGTAAAATACTGGTATTCAGTGCATCCGGTTAGTCTGGAAGCCAACTCCAACATAGTTGGGAAAAGGCTAGGCAGATGATGCTTCAATTAACAACACTCCCAGCGGTCGTGGACTCCGAAAAATTCGATACCCACCAGTCTGCAGTTTCACTAACTAATTTAATTTGACTCTGTATGTGTGATTTCTCAATGTAGATATGTACCTACTCATCTGACTTGGTGTAGACTCAACAAATTTACTGTTGTTGACAGATCTGACTTCCTCAATTGTTGTTCCCTTCACAATAAAGTTGTTATTGTAAAGTTTCTAAATGTATATTATTCATTTTTCCTGGTACTCCTTTATATTAACCACATGTTGCATCCGTTTATTTATTAGTCTGCTAACGGGAAGTGGTTATTGCGTTGAAAGACCATTAGATATGGCTTAGTGATAGACTATGCACGGTGATTAGCATGAACTACTTAAGTACATTACGATACGGGTGATTGAGATTGAATAGACTGAGACTGAAGACAAAATTGAAAACAGCGACGTCCAACCCAATTGCTTTAGTTAAGATTTCAAGAAATTAGTAAGTAAGTAGGGGGAATAGTTGGACTTTAAATAAATCGTAAAATGTTTCGAGTAAGCTGTGATGAATGTGGTAATCCTTCAAAAGGATACAAACAAACCACCGGAAACTATGCATCATTAGAGCAAATGATGATTAATGTAATTATCAACATTGTTACTAGCTAAGCTACAAGCATTTTATTTTTTATCGCTACTCTGAAACGACTGGCTAGCTTAACTGTTGTTGATAATGTCGTGTCGGCAAGTTTATTTAATTTAATTTATTTACCAAACTACCGACGCGACGATGATAAGTTTCAGCACTGGCTGAATACTTACGTTAAGTATGTAACGTGAAATGAGCTGTCATTTCGCCTCATGTTAGGATTGATAATAAGCAGGAGTTAGCTCCTTAGGTACCTATTAGTACAACAGACTGTCCTGTAGTGTTATTCTGTAAAACTTAGATACATATTGAAATGAGTTTGCAGTGAGCTCCCAGCCCCTAGCTTCCCTAGCGTCAAGTAGGATGACAGTTCACTTCAAGCACACATTTTTTTTTTTACAAATTAGGCTGGCTGGATGATGAGTTATGGCTATGACCGAAATTACTTGAACTACCTAACTGTTAAGCAAGTACTGCTCAGAAAGGGCTCAATAAACAAATCTAAACATTTAAAAACGAACTTTATTACGAAGTCATAAATTACAATTTATCATACGTCGGTGGGTCCGTTTTCAATCCTGGCTTCTTCCGCCTCCTTCATGAGAGGAGATGACCCACACAAACGTAGGTCTTTGGTGTACGCGATGACACCCACAAACAGACCAGATATGACTAGCCAGACACCTCCCATGTAGAACGTCAGGTCCCAACACCCGGTGATATCGTACAGCATACCTAGAAATTACAGAAAATTCTAAATTCCAAAATTTTTCTAGGGCTTTCTATAATGCGTGGCACCAAAGTGGAAGTTAAGCTTGTTCTAAGAGATGAAAGTACTCTTTTGAACTAATATAGTTATTTAATTAAAATGTTATAATAATAATTTAAACAATAATGTGGCGTACCGAGTTGGCTTTGGCCCCTCGTACGCCTTCCAAAGATCTGGGACCCCAGGGTCCCGAGAAATGTCAAGAGACGTAAAAATAATAATGTGGCGTAATATATTTTTAAATATTTGTAGGTATGCCAGTCCATAACGAAATATAGCATAAGCAAAACATAATCAGCCTTTAATTTTCCCACTGCTTGAACGCCTGGAACACAGGCCTCCTCTCTGTGAGAAGGAGTGGGCCTTTATCCACCACGCGGGCCCAGTGGGGTTTAGAGGATGTCACATATCTTTGAAGTTTAGGTTCTAGGACATGCCGGTTTCCTCACATTGTTGACAGTTTTGAGAGCGAAACGTGGTAGATCATCATTCTATCAGTAAATGTATCTACCATGTTATAGTCAAATAAAAATATTCTGTTCTATTTTAAATGTGCCTAAGTTCCGTCACTTTGACTTTTCAAACAACAAACTCGCAAAGTTACGATTTCTGTAAATAACTTCTTAACAACAGCCATCAATATGACAATATCTGGTAAAAGCTTTGGATTTTATTTTATTCAAACTAAGCCGTAAACACTACCACATTTTTCAAATACGCAAGACAATTTCTTAATATTTTTGTATAAATAAAAGTTCTTACCTCCAATAGGTGGTCCAACCAAATGCCCAATACCCTGACTCAACAGAATAAGTCCATATGCCACAGTAAAGTTATCAAGAGGCATCAACTCCATCAGAATCGTCGGAGTATACGAATAGGAACTGGCGAAGGAGAGGCCAAATACTGCTGATATGACGGCTAGGGCCCAATAGTTAGTGATGAAGAAGGGATACGTAGCTACTGAAGCTCCGCAGATGATGAGGCAGACGGCGTAAGTCTTAGTCACGTTCAACCAAGGCTGGTCGCCAGCCCAGCCGAGGGCTACCTAGAAAACGGAAAAGGAATATTGTTTTAGACTGTGTTTAAAGTGTCTGCTACACTTTAAAAACAGTCTAAAACAGTTTTTGGACGTTATTGTGCAAGATCTTATAAGAAACTCGGCATGCTTTAAGATACTGCTCCCAAGATTAATAGACAATATATGAAACACAATATACAGTGTGTCAGGTTAAACGAGGAAAATACTTTAAGGGAGTGTAGTACCCATGAAAAAAAACAAAAAAAAAACAGCTGTTTCATACATTTTGGTCAAGTAGGTATTGAACATTTGTATGAAACAGCAGACTTTTTTTCTAGATTTCAGAGTTGGTCCCATAGTGAAAGTTTTTCATAATCATGGGTAGAACACACTGTAAAAATTTGATGGTGATAAAAAAATCTTCCCGTATATAAATAACAAAATCTAAATCTATTTAATCACAAAAATATTTCTTCGATTTTATGATTATGACAACTACCTTGGCAAACACTATAAGCTCGATACAATATCTAGTACTTACAATTCCAATACTGCTAGCAACTCCAATAATAGCAATCATCATAGGTCCACCCTCCACATTCATTTCGTTCATGTAAGAATTGAGGAAGAAGTACGGAACGATGAACCATACAGAGAGAATCAGGGAAGACAGGTTGAACATCAAGAAATGGAACTCCGTGAACATTTTGAAGTCAAACATCGAATTGAGAGCCATTCCGAAGCGGTTGTACCATCTCTGCAAAACATAAAGAGAAGTGTTAATACAATAATAATTCAGGAAATAAAGAGGTTCTTAAATAATTGTATGAAGTACCTATGTATATTATTATGAACTTACCATTTCATCATCAGATTCAGAATAAAGGGACCAAGATGAATTTCTATACATATCTGGCAAAGATGAAGCTCTAAGCTTGTATCTCGTGATAGACATCATGGCACCACGATGCATCATGCTGGTTTTATACAAAGGCACATCTCTTAAGTAATGATGGTCCATAGATATCTGTCTGAACCAGCTTTGTTGCTGTTGTTGTTGCTGATGTGACACCTTTGAATCTTTTGCAACAACTTTCTGCTTCGTAGAATTTATGTTTGTATTTGATTTCATAACTTCAGTTTTCACACCTTCGCTCTCACTCTTTTTTGCTTCTCTCTCCGTTCCGTCTTTAGGCTTTTTTGCTTTTATTTCAACAGGCAATTGAGCAGGTGGTGGCGCATTTGCTGAATTCTCAGTGTATACGTTGATCTCAGAATGCCTCCGCGTTAACACGTCCGGATAATTTTGCAGTATAATGTTGTACAGCCGTTTGTTTTGCATCAATTTGTCTATGACTTCAGCTGGAACCTGCAAAAATTGAAGAAATCTTATGTACACTGTTTTAAAATTGCGTCATCTAGTCAAAATTCTGTAACCTACCTTTTCATTTTGTTGTACAAACGTCGGTAGATGTATAGTTGAATGCATTCTCTTGTTCATTTGGTCCGCGTTTGCCTGTGTGGTCGCCTCTAACTCTTTCGCCTCCTTTATGCTTGTTGCTAACGTCGCTAAAATGTATTCGGGGCTCTTTCCACATTTTAACAAAGTTTTTAATTCTTCAGAGTCTAGGTACGCTGATTCTCCTCCAATAGATCTTGACGAAGTAGAACCAGCACTCGATGATTTTCTAGACCTAATTTTTGAGAGCTTCCGCTCTCGTGTTTGTTTGATTTCTAACCACTCTGGGTTCTTCATTAATGCTCCACATACACACATATTAAGTAGAGTACCAGCTAATAAAACAATAGTATTTCTCCAATCGTATATTTCTAAGAAATAATGAGTCATTGGTGAATAAATAAGCGTACCGAAACCTATACCGCACGAAGCTAACGATACGGCTAAATTTCTTCTCTTATCAAACCAAAATGCTACCGACACTACAGCAGTTACGTACAAAATTCCCATCGCTAATCCACTAATAAACCCGAAAGTTAAACACAACATTTCTACTGAGTTACTGACAGCAGCTAATAGAAATCCAATAGTAGACAGTACTCCAGCGGTCATGGTCATAATGCGGCATCCATATCTATCTACTAAGGCACTCATGATTGGCCCCGCTAATAACGGGGTAGCGATAAAAAGACTGCCAATCAAGGATGTTTTTGATTGCGTAGTTTCGAAGAATATAGTGAATTCCTCATGGAGGAGTCCAAAGGAGAATGCCAGGCCATCGGCACATGCTGATACAAGGAACGCTGACGCTACTACTACCCAACCCCACCCGCCGTCTGGTATCGGAGGTAGTGCTACATTATCACTTTCGTCTGAAAATATACTATCTTTATCATCTAGTCCTTCGAACTTGACCCTTTCGACGGGTGACTCTGACTCATCTCTAGTAAAATGGGCGACTATGTCTTTTTCTTCTGATTTAATGGAATTTATTGTGTTGATATCTGTATTGTTGTGGATGTTTGTATGGCCATTGTTGGATTCTTCTTTGAGTTTCTCAGCATCCTTTGTTTCAACCATAATTGTTTCCTTATAGCATAACGTTGATTTTATTTGTAGATTCCGGTGATCTGAAAACATAAAAAAATTACAAGTTAGTGTTTGTTTTATGTTCAAGATAGTCGAAGTATTCACATAACTATAACAACTATACATAACTATTAAACAACAGTTTTCTCAAAATATAGGTCCCCATTGTGTGATAAAGCGAAATGTACCTAAATGGATTCGCTGCGTGATGATCAGTGAGTTCGACACGTTTCATTTCAATAATTATATGGAGCTTGGTATCATTACATTTTATCACACACATCTTAATTCCTACTCAATAGGCCACAACAATGAATGAACCTTGGTGGCATAATCACGACGCTTACTTAGAAGATTAGTATTAGTAGTATGACGTCATCAGATCGTAGATAGATGCTGGTTCATATTGACCTGGTATTTACTATGCAAGTCTAACATTCATTAGGTATAGCTAATAATGGTAATATATTTAGAAAACATTTTCCTCGTTCCTCCGCATCGCATCCCATCCGATTGTCATGGTATGGGCATGTGACACGGAAGAATGAGGAAAATGTCGTGAGGAGAGTTTTGAGTACTAATGTCGATGGCTATAAGAGTAGGGGAAGACCAAAGAAACGATGGATGGACTGTGATGATATGATTAGAAAGGGGGTGACTACAGAGATGTCGGCTAATAGAGAAGTATGGAAGAAAAAGACTTGCTGCGCCGATCCTAACCAGGAGACCTACCATGATCTATTTAAAAACGATTCAAAAGCAAGACATTTCAGTTTAGGTTCTTAAACTGCATCGCTCACAGTCGTACCATGACGTCCAATACGCTCAGCGGCATTTGGATCGTTGAAAGTGAATGAGCGTTAAGAGCTCGTGGTACGTATCCAGATAGCACGGCCTGAATTGAATCGGTAAACTGACGATATGGTACGAATTAGAAGAACAGTTCAGTTTAGGTCCTAAAGTGGAGCGCGTTAAGAGCTCGTGGTAGGTATCAAGGGTAACATACCTAATCGATAGATCTATAAATAGATATAGATATATAATAGATATCTATCTATAGATACCTAAGTTTATTAGAGATCATATTAATATTGCATTCGAAATCGCTTTCGTCACATCACTAGTGGTAAACTTATATGGGTAACCTATTTAATAAATGAGTATAGAACGATGTCTGACCATGAATACGCGTACAGTGCATGTATGGCGTTAGCGGAAACATTTATAAATGCTTTATATTACTCATACATAGGTAGGCATAGCGATATATTAGGTACTGCCACTAATCAGATCAGATTTCAATTAATAGGGATATTAGGGGGGTTAGATTTCAATTATTAGATTGAGTACCTACCGCACCTTGTAAATTAATAGATAATAATAAAATCATAATACCAGCCTATTATCAAAGCCCTCTTCTCATAGAGCGCTTGTTCAAGACGTGTGGGCGATTTCAGACTTATAAATAAACTAGCGGCCCGCCCCAGCTTCGCACGTGTGCAAATTTTTTTTTTCGAATTTCCTAAATTTTCTTTCATACAAAATCTTGTCCTGGCAATACCGAACATAACAAAAAAACAATTATCCAATTTGGTGCAGTCGTTCGGAAGTTATGCGCGTAAAGATATTTCAGCGACTTTGTTTTATAATAGGTTAGGATACAAAGTCTTTATAGGTTATGGACTACAAGTCCTCTCCCGGCGAGACGGCGCCGCGCTGTCTCGCGTCGCGTCGTTCGCCGGCAGAGGTCGCCCTATAGGAGGACTTTCTTCAGAAAGGTCAGATGCGTAGTACTCGCAACCGGCGTTAATCACAATCTGAATCATTTTAAAGGATATTGGTAATCTATTGCCTTGTTTATTTATATGTTTCTTTGTACTGTATCATCTTTTGTACCTACCACATTCTATGCAAATAAACGATTTTGATATAAACGATGATTAAAGTAATTAAAGTGATAAGTGACGTTTAAACGTCATAAATTGTATGATTGAACAGTCGCAAGGTTTATGAATAAAGGGGTAGGTAAGTAAGTGGCCCAGTGGTAACGGGGGCTTATATTTGTGTAAATTATTTATAATCACCACTGCTCTCAAAACGGTGAAGGAAAACATCGTGAGGGCCGACTTTTCCTAGAACCAAAAATTCGAAGACACCTACCAATCCGCGTTGAGCCCGTGTGGTGGATTACAGCCCACTCCCTCTCACAGAGAGTAGGCCTGTCCCAGCAGTGAGAACATTATAGGCTGATTATATACCCTACTATAGTGCATGAAGCCCCAAATGAACCAAAAATTAAATGTAGCCTTTAGTTATAGCATGCTATTATGAAATAGCATGTGCTCGTATTAGAATGAGGTCAATGAGGATTCATATTTGGGGTGCATAACAATTTTTCAAAGAAATGGACGTATGTATGACTCACGATGACTCATACATAGTTTGCCTTTTATTTTCCCCATTTAATGATTTCGGCTTCCAGTGCAACCAGACACAGCTGAACCTGACCTTTTTTTCTGACCTTTTTAATATCCTCAATCCATTTACAGTGCAAGTAGGTACTTAGCGTGCTTTCCGAGGCATGGCGGGGTCTTGGTATGTGAAGATGGTCACCCATCCAAAGACCAACAGCGGTAAGCATAGCTCGACCCGTGCGGCTGTTATTACTTAGCCGCAAGCCCCTTATATTTTACAATACACAATTATAGTTACACGGTAGGTTATTATTACATAACCAATTGTAAACATGAGTGACCTTGTTTCTGATAACACATAATGTACAACCAATACATAAATACTACCTTATTTAAAATGGAAGACTTTTTTATATTCTTGTAAACCACATGTTTATTGCACGATACATTGAAATTTGTACCTACTAATATTATAAATGATGTGAAGTTTGTATGTTTTACACAATCACGCAAAACGGCTGAACAGAGTTGGATGAAGTTTGGCATACAAATAATTTATAAGTAACCTGGATACTTTTTATCCCGATATTCCCACGGGATCAAGACTTACGGGGGAGCGAAGTTAGAATATACCTAATAGAATAGAATATATTTATTTGCTTTAAAACATGGTACATTAAGGTCTTTTAATTAATTATAATTTAATTATAAAGTTATGATCTTACATGTTTCGCCATACAAATATTTAAACATGTTAAATGTAACAAATTTAACACATTAATTTGTTATAATTAAAACCTTTTTAATAACATTGGTTTTTAGGGTTTCGTGTTTATTTGAACATACATATAAGCATAAAAGGTATACAAACTTATAATATAATTAAATCTCAGCATCATCCATACTAATATTATAAATTCGAATGTAACTCTGTCTGTCTGTATGTTGTTACCTTTACACACCTAAACCACTGAACGGATTTCGATAAAATTTGGCAGAGAGATAGATTGCATCCCGGGGAAGGACATAGGATAGCTTTTAACGACATACCTCGCGGGCGAATCCGCGGGCAGAAACTAGTATCTTATATTTATCTGCTACTTTTTTATCAAAAAAGTTAGCCCGCTAAATTCAAATTTTCTTAACTTGTACGTTTTTTTGCAATTTGCAGGTCAGGGTCAGGTTGTATGTTGAAGGAAATATGATTCAACCGTACCAAGTATGTATTTAGAGAGTTCTAATCATCAATAAACCCTCTAAGTTCATAAAATAATCTTACTTAATAAATATTTAATGAAATCAATCAGTAAGATTATATGAACTTAAGAGGAAATGCAGGTGGTCTTTTCTCCATACAAACGCCTAGTGTACAAATTTGAAAACTATAAAGAAAAACATAGGGGCACAGTCTATATCCTTCTTATTCAGTATATTAAATATCTTTTAAATTGGTCCAATATTGGAGGAGGAAATAGGCGAGAGCCAAACCTCGAATTATGACTTTTTACTTGGGATTTTTCAAAAGTCTTTCCGACCGCATTTCTTCTTAATGATTATAATTCTAATTTTAAATATTATTGTATGAGTTTGAGTTTCAACTATTTTATCATTTAAGAATTCTGTTACGCTATAGTATGATTTGACTGAAAAAAATAAATATTACTTGTTAGGGTCGCGAATTGTAGTCACAATTACGTTCCCAGAACCGATTACGATCAATGTTTGATTACCTACTAAATACATGATCCTTACCTAATAGATAATACATCGTTACGTAATATTATTGATCGATAGGTTTGACTTGGATCATGACGTGTACCTATAGAGCGTAAAATCTTGCATCATAGAACGTAAATTGACCTAATTTTCTAATCAGGTCATATTTACCTACGGCACTTTCTATGCAGCTGTGATAAACTGTAGATTTTTTCCAGTTCGAAGCCGTGTATAGAAACACTGAAAAATTTTCTGGTACGTAAGAAAACAAGGCATAATTCTCGAAATTCATCAAAGCTATATTTATGAAAAGGCTAGAATAAAAGTAGATTTATTTTTCACAGAAGCTAACGAAAAGAAACGCGTGCGCGCGGTTTTCGCTAAAGATCAGTAAAAGCACAAGAAAAGATGGGCAACAATTGCTACTGAATAATTACGTGCAACTGCGTAGGTACGGAGCGCTGGTACTAACCTTCGTGTTAATTTATTTCAATTTAATCTTAAGATCTAGACTTGTAGAGATCGTCAGATAAATCCTGCGTGTATTTGCGTAAGTCAGTGGAAACTACAAAGAACAAGACGCAATATAAATGAAGAAGTTAATAAAAAACGGAAGCAACAAGTCTCAGATAAGCGTGATTTAATTGTGGTTTTTTGGTCACAGATTGCTATAAAATAGACTTAACATTTGTGAGAGACTGCTGCCCGAAAAAGGCATAAAATATCTGTGTTACAGGTCACAAAAAAAAGTAGGTATGTGATGAAATTTCTAAACGTGGAAGGGAAAATTGTTCCTCCTCTTGTTCTTGAAAAGAGACTCACTACCTATTAAATAACACAGCATATTTTTAATGCAGGTAGGTTTTGTTTTCCTGTTTTTAACCGACTTCCAAAAAGGAGGAGGTTATATGTTCGACATTATGTTTTTTTTGAGAAGAGCCGGCAAGAAACTCCACGGTTACTCTTATAAAAATAATTGGATTTACAATGTTTTCAATTTATCAAGTTGGGTGACTCCCATAGCTTCAATCGCTTCTCGCTAATCGCCGGTAATGGGACAGGTGCCTTAGTAAAGTATTTATACGAGTAGCAACGCTAGACGGCGAATGATCTCATCTGCTGGGCACAAATATTGTGTGTGCGTCATTTTGATAAAGTTTAGTTATTGAACCCTATTGCAGAGCCATAATAATTAACTTTTGTAATTACCTCACAGGACGTGCCTAATTGAAATGATGATAAATTTGACATGAATCCAATATCCATCATGAACGTTACATATTCAGCCTATAATGTTCTCACTGCTGGGACACAGGCCTCCTCTCGATGAGAGGGTGTGGGCCGTAGTCCACCACGCGGGCCACTTGGTAGCTGATGTCACATGTCTTCGAATTTTTCTTTCTAGTACAAGCCGATTTCCTCACGATGTTTTCCTTCACCGTTTTGAGAGCAGTGGTGGTGAAATAATTTACTCAAAGTAAAGCGCCTGTCTGGGTTGAAACCTGCGACCTACAATCCGTAAGTTGCGGTCGTTACCACTGCGCCATCACTGCTCTACATCATCACAGAGTTCTGTTTTTTCACGCTTATATGTTAGTATGTGGAATTCTCCCCTCCCCCTCAAAGCATCTTAACGCGGCCGGCTGGATGTTGATGGAATACATGAGATGTCTACAATAAACTGGGTTGTGCGATGATTATCTACAGGCTAAGTGAATGATTTATTTATATTTTACATAATTTTCTCTAATATTTTTAGCTCGCTTTTTATTACTTGTCAGGGCTTTTCATGCAGCATGGAACAGCAAAAGTAACAATCTATCTGTGATATCTATAGGCCGAAACCGTTCGTTATAAAACTTGACAGATATGTTGGTAGCCTGGCATACGCTACTTTACATTGTATTAAAAGAATATGAAATACAAAATACATGCAGATGAAGTCAACAGCTAGTTTATTATTGCTGACTTACAGCGTAAAAACGACCTATGTCTTTTGAAAGAAAGAAAAAAAAACCAACGCGGCTCTTGAAACCTGTATATGATAGGTAGGTACAAGTGACACGGAGCTAGTGCACGACCGCGGCTAGGGAGCGGAGCTTTCACAAAATCCCTTTCTCATTACGCAATCATTATTTTCGGAACTATTAAAAGTTGAAGTTAGGTACATTGCTACAGGTATATAAGTAGTGTTAGGTATATCAACGTTCATAGAGTATCTCTCTTTGTGTTCTATTCTTTATTGTAATATCACAATATTACCTATGCTTTTTTTACTTCTTGCCCTCAGCATATTATAGACTCTAGCTAGGTGGTTGCAAGCACCCTGGATCGGGGTATCAAATATTATTGGGATTTTTACAGAACGTAGATATATTTATGTAATGTAGGCTACCATTATTATACTACTGCTGCATTTACATACTAACAAACGATGATAAGCAGTTGAAACAATTTGTTTTAATTCCGCCAGTCCACATTGTAAAATGTTGATAAAAAATTATGACATTCTGATTAGGTACCATTCAACGTGTTCGTAGAATTATAATAATACCTAAGTAATACAAATATAGATAAAAACTGGCCAAGTGCGAATTGGAAACCATCAAATAATTTATCATTATCACACAGTAGTAAGTGTACAATTTATGTGTACTAAGTAGGTACCTATGTAATCTGCCTCGTCTTTTCCCAACTACGACCTACGTTGGGGTCGGCTTCCAGTCTAACTAGGTGCAGATGAATATCAGTATTTTACACGAAGCGACTGCCTATCTGACCTCCACAACCCAGTTACTGGGGTCTGGGTAATACGACACCCCTTATCAAGACCAGTCGTCAGACTTTTGGGCTTCTGACTACCCGTAACGACTGCCAAAAATCTACGAATGACAGCCGGGACCAACGACTTACCGTACTTTCCGAGGCACGGAGGGGTCTCGATTTTTAAAGATGGTCACCCATCCACGGATAACCGCGGCAAGCGTAGCTTAACCTGATCGATAGACCCGTGCGGCTATTATTACTTAGCCACAAGCCTTATGTAAGTATGTAATGTTTGCAATAAAAATATGATTGTGAGGAATCAAGTAAGTAGGTACCGCCAAAAAGTCTAGGGTCCCAGGGACCCAGACACTTAAATTACTCATCAAATATATTCTTTATAATTATTAATTTATAGAGTTGTTATAACCTGGGAACGTTTCTACTTCTCGAGATGTTGCAGTTAAGTTTCTAAATCCAGTCCGAATATAGTTTTAAACCTGAGACAATAGCGTTTTAAATGCGTTCAAGACTTTTCAAGGGAGAACACTAAATTAATACTTTTATATTATGCGTTCAGGACTTTTAGAGAGAGAACCCAAAAATGTAATTTACACGTCTACCGAATTTCATTCACCATTCTGAGGTCACCGGTAATCGGTAAACATAAATTAAAACCACAAAGAAATTTGATAAAACTTACTGTTTTTGTTAATAAGAGTTAAAATCCAATAACTTCACACATAATAATATCACTGTTTACACAATTTTCTAGATAAACTAGTGTTATCAATATCGTATAAGTAAAGTAAACAAAACTTATTTATAAGCGACACGTCATATCGGCTTCGCGTCCACCGCGAGACTGATGTCTGATTGCTTCGGTTTTCAAATGTTCAAACATGAATGAGAACTCATAAAAAATGAGATAGTAAGAGCCACAGGTAAAGCTATGTTTGACTTATTTTTTTTTTATATTACAGCCAAATTAATTGAATAAACATACATCTGGCTACTGGCGAATGACATAGGCAATCACCTGTTTACTCTTAATTCAGAATGAAAAGCATAATTTATGCTAGTTTGGAGTAAATTATCAGTTCACCCCACGTTATACTGACCACATGGTCTTTAATAGATATAATTATTTATTTAATATCTACTCATGCTATGAACCATATTTAACCTTCACGCATGGACCGCTAGCGTGACGATTCATTCGTTCATGAATAAGCCTGTTATACTCAATGTATTTTTATTATGCAAATTACCTAGGTAAATTATAAAGTAGGTGAACAGCATATGTTCTAACTAAACTGTTGATGGACTCAACCGTTATTAATGGTAAATAGGTATCTACATAGTTCGGCTCCGCCATCGGCTTTATAACTGACAGCTGACTTCAAAAGACGGAGGTTATGCATTCGGTGAGTTTTTAGTGTCATTGTCAGCTTATTAGGATTAATAGTCTGATTTCTAAAATTTTGTTACAATTAAAACCTGTATCATTAGTTAATTACCAATAATGAAGTATCGACCTCAGCTTTGCATAGTAGTCCCTCTCATTTGGAAGTACCTAGCTATCACAGGTAAAATTAACTTTCGAATCTATATATATACCTAGCACCCTAATCGTGTAATTAATACAATATCAACAACAATCTGTATCTGTTCGAAGGATATTCCATAACCTCGTACATTTGTAAAATTTATTTGCTCAACAACGTAAATAACGCAATGAATGCTCTAAGTAGTATTTCGTAATTTTCAATAAGAAAGCCATTGCTATACTGTTAGTGTGTTACGCAATTATCTACCCCGCTGTTTGGCAATCAAAAATGCTACCGAGCATAAAGTCAATCTAATGGGACGGAATCTACTGCAACTAGCAAACGCACATAACTTATAACCAGGTAGCTGTTTTTGGGGAGACAGGTGTATTTAGGCCTAGCCAAGAACTAGATATTGTGGAATAGAAGAAGAGACGAAGAGAATCTGACGGAGAAGCTGGCTGAGCTGAACGGATTTCGTGTTTATTAATTCATGTCTCAAAATCAGAAGTCATTTATTCAAACTAGGATAAGAATCAGCACTTTGTGAACGTCAAAATTACATAACACAGTCCCCCAAAACGCTCGCCCTTCACCACTTCCTAGTGCTTTCGCTGGGAAGAAGAAGTGGCGCAACAAACTCCCCAGCAGCAAAGCTGTCTGTCTTTTTATATGTACGTGTGTACATAAATAAACTGTTAAATAATTATATTAATAATTCCCGTGGCTAAATAATAACAGCCGCACAGGTCGATCGATCAGGTTAAGCTACGCTTGCCGCGGTTGGTCTGTGGATGGGTGACCATCTTTACATATCGAGACCTCTCCGTGCCTCGGAAAGCACGTTAAGCCGTTGGTCCCGGCTGCCATTCGTGGATCTTTGACAGTCGTTACGGGTAGTCAGAACCCGAAAGCCTGAAAACCAGTCTTACCAAGGGGTATCGTATTACCCAGTAACTGGGTTGTGGAGGTCAGATAGGCAGTCGCTCTATGTAAAATACTGGTATTCAGCTGCATCCGGTTAGACTGGAAGCCGACCCCAACATAGTTGGGAAAAGGCTAGGCAGATGAATTATTTTATCAGAACAATGAAATGGTCTTAACAAATTGTAATAGTTGATTATAATTTATGTACCTATTTATCAAGCGACGCGCGACGGCTTACTTCGCGCAGTGGCTCAGTGATCATCACCACTCTGCGCATAGATTTGCGGTACGAATCCCACGCGAAGCTTTATTGTTTGATTGCCCTCCGGATCTGGGTGTTTATGGCTGTGAGTGTAAACGCACGGCCCTAATAAAGAGAAACTAAGTGTTTTCACTTAAGGTTAACTGTTAGGAACAATATAAAGATTCAGTCGTACCCACATCAGCAGCGGGCTCGCTGTAAGTAGCAATGGCTTTAATGACAGTTAAACAACAAGCATTGCGTTATTTACGTTGATGAGTAGACAAATCTTTCGAACATATGAAGCAATGTCCAATAATGAACAATATCCTTCAAAATGATTCAATCAAAATTCAATGATTCGTTATACGGAGTTTCAATAGGATAGGAGCTGGTCAGCTTATAATGGGTTTGATTACCAATGACGTGCTGCTGTACCATAATCTATAATATTATAAAGTACTAATAATAAAGCTGAATAGTTTATTTGTTTGAACGCACTAATCTCTAAAACTAATACCAGTCGGATTTTAAGGCTTTTTTCATTTGATAGCCCAATTCTCGAGAAAAGCTATAAGCTATTTAACATCACGCTAGAACCATTAGAGGACGAGCAAAAAAAAAGATCTTTCGCTAACCGAAAACGAAGTTAAAGTGCGGGCAGGCGATGCGATGCGACGTGAAGGGTCGGAGGAACAGGGTCTGCATGAATAGAGGTAGTGAACAGTAGCACAGGATAGAAAAAAATAATGCTGCTAATGCTTGTGTCCAATTAGGTACTTACCTACTTTCATAATCAGCCTATAATGTTCCCACTTCTGGGACACAGGGCTCCTCTCGGTGAGAGGGAGTGGGCCGTAATCCACCACGCGGGCCCAGTGCGGGTCACAGGGACATGCGCGTTTCCTCACAATGTTTTCCTTCACCGTTTGTAGAGCAATGGTGATAAAATAATTTACACAAAGTAAAGCGCCTAGGGGTTAGAAGCTACGACCTACAACTCGTAAGTCGCGGCCGTTACCACTGGGCCACCACTGCTCTACCTACTTACGGCCGAACCCAATTACGTACCTATCTACCTCCAGTCTTGGCATACTGGAGGTAGTTTATTTTCTCTTGACTGTACTATCAAAAAGACTAACTTATAAAGTGGATAAGACAGATCGAGGGGGCGGGGTCTAGGGGTTCAGGGTGCCGTTTTGTAAGGCGAGAGCTGAAAAACGCTAGTGACTATCAAATAGATTACGTTAGGTTTCTTACGTATTGTATAATGCTCATGGTACGAATTTTAGTTCTTTCTTTGACCGCTAGGGGCGCTGTACAATATTTCATACATATTATTTAAGGAGACGCTAGCGAGTTTTGGCTGTGCAAACTCATGGTAGAGCTACTGATCGGATTAAATCAAAAAACCTATCTATCTCTGGTTTTAACGTCCCAATAATCAATACCAGTAACGATCTGTATCATTATACTTACCTATGATACTCGCAGTTAATGATTATACTGGCTACCATCAGTAACGATCTGTCTGTAACTGAAAATAGGTTATTATATTGGGTTCAGCCGTTAGCACGTTAGTATTTAATTAACATTACTTACTGATTAATGATAAAGTGTTATGGAATTTATAGATACGAAAGAGATACCTACTTACGTGCAGTTATCTATATTTCATACTGTTATGTTGTAGATAATTAAATACATAGATAGATAGATATACCGTACGACATCGTAACGCGGTCATTAGCGGTCATTGCCCTTTAACTAATATCTCTCCGTAAAAACCCAAACAATAAACTATGTATAAGATTACGATAGAATCAGGACCTTATGAATGAATGAACGAATGAAATGCAAAGACCCCAGCGAGGTTTGACCAGACTCAATTAATCAAATGAACCCCAAGATTCGCACTAGCCCCTGAAGCCTCATGTTTCGTGGTGCTACATGAGACCGGGGAGCGCTGTAATTGTAGCTTATGATAAGAAAGGATTTAAGAGTCGTACCAGATATGCACCTAAGGCGTGAATTATACACAGGCTGCGTAAGATGAAGGTGCGGCACAGGCATAATGCCGCTTCAAAACGTTTTCATAGAAAATACCCTTAGAAAATTCACCTTACGCCGTCTGTGTATAATTCACGCCCTAGAGTAGGCATTGGACTAGTGAAGAGATGGGTGATATTTGTTTATGGATCGGGCATATTTTAGCGACGTCGCGCGTCGCCGCCAGGTCGAGCTTCACGGGGATATTTATAATTTGATTCAGGACGTTAACGAACTTTATTTGAGTAAGTATAAGGTATTTGAAATATAAGCTACATAATGTAGGTGTAGGTGGGGCAATGACCACTATTGCCTTACTAAAACGCGACAACTATAGACGTTCCGATGTATATTATGTGTCCTGGATACCTACCACGAGCTCTTAACGCGATCCACTTTAGGACCTAAACTGAACTGTTCTTCTAATTCGTACCATTACGTCAGATTAACGATTCAATTTAGGCCGTGCCATCTGGATACCTACCACGAGCTCTTAACGCTCATTCACTTTCAACGATCCAAATGCCGCTGAGCGTATTAGACGTCATGGTACGACTGTAAGCGATGCAGTTTAAGAACCTAAACTGAAATGTCTTGCTTTTGAATCGTTTTTAAATAGATCATGGTAGGCCTCCTGTAACGTACTTATAACGAAGGATCCTTAGGCACGACATGATTTATGTTTATGAATTAGAGCAATGAGACGGATTTCGTTTTAGGGGTCTCCTGTATGGTAATATCGTAACAGACTTCCAATGGCAATGTCATTCATTCTGACAGTTCAACAACATTCATTGCGTTATTTACGTGTTGAGCAGACACATTTTTCGAACTTATGAAGCAATGGATTAGCAATATCCTTCAAAATGATTCAGATTTAGATTGATAGTGTGTTACCTACGCAATTAGGCTGCTGTCCTAAAAGTGCTGATAGGTACAGACGCCAGCAGTGACCCAGCACATCAACCTACTACAATCTGTCAAATTTTTCGCTACACCGTAAGGTTCAAGGTTGATTGGGAAAATTTGACAGTTTGGGGTAGCTTGATGTGCTGGCGTCTGTACTAGGTATGCATGCATTCACTGATTTCTGCCAACATGCAATGATTAAAGATTTCTTTTATACATTTTATAATTGAAATATAGTTTACCAAAAAATTATACAATTTATCTTCAACGCAGTGATTCTTTTTATTTTCGCTACACTAGGCAAAATTAGGTGCAGAAGTAGGTATACTCTCACTTTGAAAATATGAGTTTGACATTCATCACGATGACAATTATGACTACTAGGTCATATATAAAATAGGATATTACGCTACGAATTAATTAGATACCTACTCTCGTCTGCAGTCTGCACACATAACCATGGGAACTGGATAAGCGACAAGGCGCCATGACAATTAATATTTTGGTAGATAAACTATTTTTGATGAGCATTAATTACACACTCATTTAGCTAATCTCAGTGAACAGGTCAGAATTCAGTTGTTCAACGTAGTTAGTGGGGTGATTGCGTAACACACTTAGTACAAACTGACCCAACAGCTCTATTGGCAGACCATCTTGTTAAAGTAACTGGTCAAACAAAGCCTTTTGGGGCTGTGTTGGCTTGTTCGCACTATAATAGCAGCAGCATTAGGCGGCATTAGTTGCAGGAGTGTTGCTTCAGAGAAGCTGAAAAGTGTGATAAAAACTTTAGCAAAAGTTTGACAGTGATAACTAGGTATTAGTGCAGTTTATGCTTACCTATACAGTTATGAATTTCTCAGTAGTAACTCGGAGTCTGGATTCGAGCCTGGTTAATGGCAAATGTCAATAGCTTCGGCGGCTCGGCCCTTATTCCATTAGACATGAAACACAACAGACAAACGAAATGTGAGTAGAAATAGGTAGGTACCTTCACCTCTGCCTACACATTCGTAGAATACCTACTTACCTACAGGCGTCAGACCAAAAAAAAAATTTTTCAAAGAAGAGAATATTATGGCACCTTCATATTCACGAGGAATGAATTCTGTTATTGCATTGTTGCCCACCTACATAACACCTAAACTTACTGTCTACTGCACATACCTACATGGAATTTCCATAATGGAACGAACCTGAAACTTCGGGAAATGGGCCATAGCATAGCATACCCATTACAAATACTCTATCAAAAACACGGATAACAATGTCTGCAGTCTCGTCGAACTGGCGCCGGACACGGTACGTCATTGTTTCGCGGTTCAACGTGCCAGATTTGAGGCACATACATATTATGTAATATGTTAGGATGCTTGGGCCTAGGATTCAATGCACTAACTTGAAAGCTTGTTGTTTCTTAGCTGGTAATGTGGTAACGCTTCCGATCACGTTTGTAAAAGAACCTTTAGTTACAAAATTATAATTTATTTTTTATAATTCAGTTCTTTTAATAGATACTTTTTGGAATACGGTCTATTCGTTTTTCGCCACTGACCTGTATTATAGAAGCTTGTTTAAAAGAGGTCAGTGTTTTTCGCTCTAAACAAAATATTTAACCCATGCTAACCCTGATCACGAAAAATGGTAACATATCTGTGGATATTTATTTTATCTGGCTCATCTGGCTGGCAACATTGACAGGAAACGTCAAAACTCGCTTGACAAACAAAAATCCAAGCTGCGTTTATTTTATTTCAAAATAAACTTTATACACAGTAAAAATGGCTGAAAAACCACCGGAGGAAGGCTACATATCGGTAGTGGATGAAGAGCCTGAGATTTTCGAGTTACTAAAATGGGATTCGTCACATACACAGAAACCAGAACAACCACCGCGGCCTATTGAAAAACCGAGGAGTCCGGAGAAAAGAGTTCTCAAGCCTGCTGAACTCGATCCTTTTGATTTAAATGAGCCTGCTTTTATAGAAGCATATAGATTGTCCAAGGATTTGGCGCGAAACTTGTGTGAGGAGCTAAAACCTGTGATGCCTGATTCTATAAAGTCTATTGAATTCTCTGTTGAAAGTAAAGTAAGTACATCGTTGTCTATAGAGAAAGTATGTAACAATACAACGGCACGCCAGAGCCTGCCGCGGCTAAGGTTAGTCACGAAAGGCTACGTACGGTGCGAGTTTATGCTAATACTTAAAGAAAAGGAATTTTGGTTAATTAGTAGAAAATTATATTTTATTCATTGCTTTTGTGTTGTATAATTATTATCTAGGTACTAAAAACTTGCGTGTTTTGTAATCTAAAATCAGGTAAATGATTAATGTGAGTTTGTTTCGGCCTTTCTTCTCAGAGTAGTCAGATAGGAAACACCAACCTCATCTAGTTTTATAAAAAATATGATTGATGTGTAAAAGTTTGTGCAATCCTACTTACAAAATAAAAATCATTTATCATTTAATGTTCCTCACATGTATGAACATTGTTTTTACCATAAATATCAAAAAAAAAATTGTTCTAGATGTTATCAGACCCAAACAAAGCTTTGCTTTAAATGCTTGGACCTGGCTCCAAGACTAAAATAATACCTAGCTGTGTTAACAACTGATTTTTATTAACATATCATATCACACCTGTAATCCCTGAAGGGTTAGGCAGAGAGGTGTACTCACAGATATAGATAGACCTAGATAACGCAATTTACAATCTGTATGAAAACCAAGTGTGACTTTTTTTGACTACCTACTATGAAGTCACAAGCATTATTTAGTGATGGGAAAATCAAATCGATTCAAAGATGCAGTGTGCTGGTGGCTTAATATTATGGCACCTTCATATTCACGAGGAATGAATTCTGTTATTGCATTGTTGCCCACCTACATAACACCTAAACTTACTGTCTACTGCACATACCTACATGGAATTTCCATAATGGAACGAACCTGAAACTTCGGGAAATGGGCCATAGCATAGCATACCCATTACAAATACTCTATCAAAAACACGGATAACAATGTCTGCAGTCTCGTCGAACTGGCGCCGGACACGGTACGTCATTGTTTCGCGGTTCAACGTGCCAGATTTGAGGCACATACATATTATGTAATATGTTAGGATGCTTGGGCCTAGGATTCAATGCACTAACTTGAAAGCTTGTTGTTTCTTAGCTGGTAATGTGGTAACGCTTCCGATCACGTTTGTAAAAGAACCTTTAGTTACAAAATTATAATTTATTTTTTATAATTCAGTTCTTTTAATAGATACTTTTTGGAATACGGTCTATTCGTTTTTCGCCACTGACCTGTATTATAGAAGCTTGTTTAAAAGAGGTCAGTGTTTTTCGCTCTAAACAAAATATTTAACCCATGCTAACCCTGATCACGAAAAATGGTAACATATCTGTGGATATTTATTTTATCTGGCTCATCTGGCTGGCAACATTGACAGGAAACGTCAAAACTCGCTTGACAAACAAAAATCCAAGCTGCGTTTATTTTATTTCAAAATAAACTTTATACACAGTAAAAATGGCTGAAAAACCACCGGAGGAAGGCTACATATCGGTAGTGGATGAAGAGCCTGAGATTTTCGAGTTACTAAAATGGGATTCGTCACATACACAGAAACCAGAACAACCACCGCGGCCTATTGAAAAACCGAGGAGTCCGGAGAAAAGAGTTCTCAAGCCTGCTGAACTCGATCCTTTTGATTTAAATGAGCCTGCTTTTATAGAAGCATATAGATTGTCCAAGGATTTGGCGCGAAACTTGTGTGAGGAGCTAAAACCTGTGATGCCTGATTCTATAAAGTCTATTGAATTCTCTGTTGAAAGTAAAGTAAGTACATCGTTGTCTATAGAGAAAGTATGTAACAATACAACGGCACGCCAGAGCCTGCCGCGGCTAAGGTTAGTCACGAAAGGCTACGTACGGTGCGAGTTTATGCTAATACTTAAAGAAAAGGAATTTTGGTTAATTAGTAGAAAATTATATTTTATTCATTGCTTTTGTGTTGTATAATTATTATCTAGGTACTAAAAACTTGCGTGTTTTGTAATCTAAAATCAGGTAAATGATTAATGTGAGTTTGTTTCGGCCTTTCTTCTCAGAGTAGTCAGATAGGAAACACCAACCTCATCTAGTTTTATAAAAAATATGATTGATGTGTAAAAGTTTGTGCAATCCTACTTACAAAATAAAAATCATTTATCATTTAATGTTCCTCACATGTATGAACATTGTTTTTACCATAAATATCAAAAAAAAAATTGTTCTAGATGTTATCAGACCCAAACAAAGCTTTGCTTTAAATGCTTGGACCTGGCTCCAAGACTAAAATAATACCTAGCTGTGTTAACAACTGATTTTTATTAACATATCATATCACACCTGTAATCCCTGAAGGGTTAGGCAGAGAGGTGTACTCACAGATATAGATAGACCTAGATAACGCAATTTACAATCTGTATGAAAACCAAGTGTGACTTTTTTTGACTACCTACTATGAAGTCACAAGCATTATTTAGTGATGGGAAAATCAAATCGATTCAAAGATGCAGTGTGCTGGTGGCTTAAGATTTTTGTACGTAAACTGGGCACGCGAAGTAGTTGTTCTTGCGTGATCTAGACATTTCGCCAGTTATGCCCTACTAGCAGCGCCTCACAGTGTCACCCGCGTTAGTTTCGATCCTGTGGGAATATCGGAATAAAAAGTATCCTCTGCGTTAATCCTGGTTATAAACTATGTGTGTACCAAATTTCATTCAAATCTGTGCAGTAATTTTTGCGTGATTGTGTAACAAACAACCGAACATCTTCACAAACTTAACTTACACATTTATATTATTAGTATGATTAAATAGGGGGTGAACCTATTGCCATCAACCGGGCACATATCCAGACTCCAGCTGCAACTGAGTTTTAAGTTTAAATCTCTATCTAATTTTTCAGGTAATGGCAGCTCTCTCATTTTATGCAACAGGAAAGTTTCAGAAATCTATATTGGGTAAAAATGACCCCAGCATCACTCAGTATTTTGTGTCAACAGCAGTGATGCAGGTCTCAGAGGCTATGAACCACCCTGCGATAGTCAAGAAGTACATTCACTTCCCACATCTTAGGCAGGAGAGGGATATTATTAAAGCCAGGTGAGAAAACTAGGATCACTGAAAAAATTTAAGGAACTGGGTAAAAAAAAAAGTGGTAGCAGATTGGCCATGGTTCTTTCTGTTTGTTCTTCACTCAACTTGAATATGGCAAAAAGATATTATTAAGTATAAGTTTTGTGCATAACAAAATTCCAAAATGCAAATTTCATTTACTGCATTACAATTACTTCCATTTAAAGAGTAGCCGAAGAGAGAAGGCGTTCTTGACTCCTGCCAGTTTCATACAAAAGAATTATCATAATTTCAACATCATTGTTTTTGTAAAAAGAGTGTACATGGAGTTTCTTGCCTGTTCTTCTCCCAAAGGTACCTATGCTTTGGAATGGGCAACTAGTTTCATATTTTCTGACTGACCAACTTCTTTACAATTAAAAAATGCCTGTAAATGGTTTAATTGAAATAAATGCTTGTTTGAATTTGTCGCACTGACTCGTCATGTTAAGTAAAATATTAATCAGGAATCCCTTCCAGATTCTACATGAAGTATGGCATCCCCAATGTGGTTGGATGCGTGGAGTGCACACATGTGCCGATGGCGCGCCCGGATGATGACCAGAAGAGCCACTTCAATAAGTCTTACCATTCCAAGAAGGTGCAGGTAGTAAGTATCTAGCTATCATATTCTATCAAATCATTTATTGGTTTCCAAACATGGAACAATATTTAGAACATAGATATTTTATTACAAGAGTCCTCTATGTTCTCTCTCGGCAGTCTGTGTGCATATTATGATTACTTAAAAGATTATCTTATAAAGACAATTTCTCCCACAGATTTGCGACAGTGACCTGACAATCATAAGCGTGGACGCTACTGCAGGCGGGTCGTACTCACACGACAACGTCCTCAACAGACACGCTGTCAGGATAGACCTGGACAGTTTGAACTACTCTGGAGAACCATGCTGGCTCATTGGTAAGTGATTCATCAATCATCCTATTATCAACCCGATGAAGTCCACTGCTGGACAAAAGCCTATATCTCATAGATTTCCAAAACAGAGTGATTGACTTCTAAAAAATTCAATCAAACTGAGAAGTTGTATAAACAATTTTGTTTTGAGTTCATTTTTAGCTAAGGACTGTAAGAAGTTGAGTTATAGTCGCCACTATATGATCAGAATCAATTTTTTGTTTATGTTATTAGAATCTCCAACAAAATATATACGTAATACATGACACATAAATAATCACACACTGGATTTAAAAATGACAGGTTCATCTAACTCTAATAATTATCATATTTTCACTTATTTAATTGTAAACTTCCAGGAGGACCACACTACACCCAAAAACCATACATTATGACACCAATACCGAAAGTAACCAAGAAATCTCCAGTATCACCAGAAAAGTATTACACGAATATACACGCACAAACACATGGCGCCGTCGTCGAAACTATCAAACAGTTGAAGAGCAGGTGGAAATGCCTCCAAGCTAATTGCAACAAACAGTTCGACCCTCCTACGGTAGCCATGATGATAGTAGCTTGCTGCGTCTTACATAACATGTGCAACAGACGCGGATTACCAGTACCTCCTATGACCCAAACGGAAGAGCGTTTGGAGGCTATGAAACAGAAGGTAGCTAACGGCCCTATACCTAGAAAGCAAGTTGAAGTTGCAAATGGTATCCAGGCACGAGCCAGGCTAGTCGAACGACTTTGGAACGAGCGTCGCGTTGTGCCTGAGTGTGGGGCTCCTAAGAAACGGATGTCAAAGAAAGACAGGATATTGGAGAATCACCAGACTCACGTTCAGCCGCCACCGCCGCAGCAAACGCACCACCATCAGCAGCAGATACATCATCAAACTCATCACGAGGACATGAGCAAGAGACCTCGCATCATATCTATGACTACTCCAACTTATAGCATAGGAGTGCCACCCGGGTGGGGCCACTATCCGCAACACTGAGGGTGACATTCTCGAAGGTATTGGCTGCGGAAGATACGTCTTAAAAAAAATCCACTGGTGATACGCATGGCGTGATCAATACGTGAAATGTTCAATTTAAATGGCTTAATGAAGCGTACTCTGTGCCAAGAGTCTTCGATTCCCGCATCGGGACAGACCTACAAATATTTTGATATTTGATACACCAAGAAGTGGATGAAAAACAGATACTAATATATTGTTTCCTGTATCTTGTAGAACAGTAATGAATTCGTAGTTTAGAGCAATGTTGGCCGAAATAATGTTATCACCACTACTCTCAAAACGATGAAGATAAACATCATGAGGTAACCAGCATGTCCTAGAACCAAAAATTCTAAGACACGTGACATCTACCAACCCGCACTGGGCCCGCGTGGTGGATTATGGCGTACTCCCTCTCAACGAGTGGCTCATGTCCCAGCAGTGGGAACATTATAGGCTGAATATGAATTCGTAGTTAGTGAGGCTACAGAAAGATTTATCTATTTTAATGTATTCTTTTCTTGAAAATTTGACGAAAAATCTCAGGATGAGATATATGGTATAGACGTGTTTTCCGCTGTGAATATTTTTTCTAAACGGAAATGTAACAATGAGATTATGATGTTGCTAATTTTTTTATATTTTTATAATGGTCAGCAGGGTTTCAATGCGAGTTGTACACATGGCAACACATATCCAAACTGCATTCTGAAAGATAGCAACGTCGCAAAAAGTAAATTACAATCTGAATATTATGTTTTAGGTAGAATTAAATGCCAAATGCTCTTTTAGACCTAAAACTATTACCTGTGTAGCCTTATTATTGCAATAAATTCATAATCATAATTTAACTGCACTACAGAGCGATATGTCATAATTTAATTTAGTAATATTGATAAATTAATCAAAACAGCGAAAAATTTGACAGCGAATTGCGACGTTGCCAGCTTGAATGTCAATTTCCTTGACTCATGTCGTCTTGCGCATGTCAGTCCTGTTGGTCTCATATACACAGAGTTTGGAAGCTGATTGCAAAACATTTTGAGCCATGTAAAGTCATGTCTTAGACGAAGTATGTTTTTTTTTTTTTTCCCAGTTAAAGTTCGTATTGGTTGAAAAAATATCGTCTAAGACATGTATGGCTCGAAATGCTCTAAATGGTGTCAACTATCACCCCCTTAAGGCTTTGCATCCAGCTACCAAACACCCTATATAACCTTACAGTAAACGAACTGATCATGTAGTATTTTTGACTGAATTCCTGAATATTTTTTATCATGTCTGAAGTATGTGGAAAGAATTATGTATTTGTAGGACTAGGATTAGACGATATTCTGTTTTAGTAGCCTAGTTTTTTTCTTTCTCATGATAAGAAAGTTATGTTATATTTCTTTTCTGATTATTCTTTTGTAATTTCTTCAGTAAAAAAAAGACATTTACATCACACAATGAATTGTTTAAACGAAGTGTATGTAATTTAGTGGCTGATTGGAAAATTTTTAAACATAACCGGCGATGTGGTTACTGCCTACTCCTTAGGTGAATATAGGCGTCATGTTATGTTGGAAAGAATCTCAAAGGACGTATGTATGTATATCGTTAGTTTTTAAAGAAAAAATACACGCTGTGTACAGAATAATCATTGTTTTATTTTCTTCAATAATTTTAGCTGGATATAAATTCTCTGTGCGAATATGTTTATAAACACGATACTTTACCTGTATTTTATAATATCTAATAGACTCTTGACGATAAAAAACTTGCAAATAGTAAAGATTCTCTTATATTCAAGATAATATCTTAGCGTACACATGAGCGACACGCGTCGGCGGCTGCCCGCTGAGAACGTGCCGCTCATGTTGCGCATGCGCATGTTGCGCGTCGACGGTTGCAGTTGTCGCTCGTGTGTATGCACACTTAGTCAAATTACGTACTTGCATCTGTAACATTCTAGTTCCAGTTTGTAAGTGACCAGTGACTTGACTATTTTGATATGCACATGGCATATAATACGCGCCACGAAAGATGAGACTTGACGAGCTCAGTAGTGGGGAGCTTGCGCAGGTAAGTTGTGTACGACATAGTTAACCAGTTATTCAGGAATTTATCGATGACATTTAGATTAAAATTCTTAACAATATTTTATTATTTATTACGAAATAATAAAGTTTAAGATAAAAGTCAAGTCTCATCTTTCGTGGCGCGTATTGTACATGTTAAGGCTTTACGGGACACTAAACGCATAAAAACGTAATAACAAACTTCTAGTGTGTCTCGTTCAGTGTGCTTTAATCGATTACAATAAATTTTGCTCTAGTGATTTTCTGTGGTTGACGTATTATTATAATAGCAATTTAATTATAACTATATGAATAAAAGTAATTATACTTCAGTCTTAAGTACAAAGATACGTTTTATTCGACTGAATATGAATACATACTTAAAATAAATAGACAAGAAGGCTTTATCTGTATCTTAAATTATGGAATATACCTTTTAATTGCAGAATAAGAGCGGTTCTGCACTACATCCGATCCGATTCCGAAAAATGCGTCGTCCGAAGTGAGCATAGTCCTATTTGTATGAGGGGTTGCGCACTAGATCCGAACTCCTGTCCGAATTTAGAACATTCCCAATTCGGATTCGGATCGGATGTAGTGCGAAAGCGCTTTAACTCTAATATCGTCTACAGGATCGTCATTGGCCACTATCTCACAATTTTCGTAATAAATTCAATCTTTTTAATGATATTTTCATTAATGATTTAGTTACTTCTACAAGTCAAGTACGTGGCAATTATATTTGACTAGAGAAGAAAACGTATTTATTTTGGAATTGAGATTTATAGATACTTAAAGATACGACATAATTGTTTTTCTTACTCCAAACAATTCATAAACTCTAGTCAAATTAAACATACGAACGTATTCTATGTAAACGTTATAGTCTGTTCCAAAAGTATCGGGTGAAAATGTAAAAAAATGGGTCAGAAAATGCCAATTTGTAATAATTAAACATTGTCAAATTCTCAATTTTGACAATTGACCTTAATTTGATAACCGCAATTTTTCGTCGACAATTCTTCCAGTCTTGACAAGAGGTATCGTGTTACCCGGTAAAATACTAGTACTCAGCTGTATCTGGTGCTAACACAATTTTGGAAAAAGACTTGGCAGATGATGATTATTCAATTACAAATTTAATAATTTTATTTAAACAATAATTTTTGGAAACACTCTAAAGTTGAAACCTACATACAGATTAATGTGTTACCAATTCCGTTTAGTGATTGATTGCGTTAGAACCTGAACAGGGTTTGTTTACGCTTTCATCAGATACTTTTGGAACAAACTATATATCGTATCGGTGAGCAGAGCGAAGTAAGTCGTGTCGTGTCCTAAGTACTGGCGAGCGCCTGGGCTATCTCGTTGGCAAGGAGAGATGCTATCGCCATGTTGGGACAGTTGACTGTGACGCGGGAACTGTCCTCGTCAGTGCGGACTGATATAAGGACTAGGTCTTGTGATGACATCAAGCGGCCCGCGAATCTGTTTGACAAAAGTAAATGAATACAGACTTAAGTATACAGGGTGGCACGGACATTGACGCACAATCTGTTACCATAAGATTATAGATTAAGTACATGATTCTGAACCTACCCCTGCGTTACAACTTTACACGAGTTATTAAAAAAAAATCTGCTTCCAATGGTATAGGCCGCGACTTACGAGTTGTAGGTCGTAGGTTCGAACATAGGCAGGCGCTTTACTTAGTGTAATTATTTCATCACCACTGCTCTCAAAACGGTGAAGGAAAACATCGTGAGGAAACTGTCCTAGAACCAAAAATTCGAAGACATGTGATATCTACCAACCCGCACTGGGCCCGCGTGGTGGATTACGGCCCACTCCCTCTCACAGCGAGGAGTCCTGTGTCCCAGCAGTGGGATTGTTATAGGCTGATTATTATACATTTTTACCGTGTAGGTATTGAACTTTTTTTTATGAAAAAGCAGATTTTTTTTCTGATGAGCGACGAAACATTTCTACGCTAGGGGAGGACTGGAACCATGTGATAAATTCATGGTTTTAGTTTGCGCTTCAGATTCAGCTTGGAGTTTTCGAACTATATTACTCAATTGTGGTAGTTTATAAAGGGGTCATCCATAAATTACGTCAAACGTCGAGGGGGAAAAACAAATGGCAATGACAAGGGGCGGGGGACAACTCGTAAGTTGTGTTGTTTTCAAAGTTCTCGATCCCTGCAAAATACAGTCAACTGCCGACGATGTTTCGATTCCTTCTATCCTGTTGCTGTTACAGGAGTCTACAGGCAGCAGGCTATTTGCATTAGTTCGATCTTTAACCTTTTGACCGCCACAGTCATATACAGACGACAAACCAAAATGTGCCCAGCACGCCTTGGTTAGACTACATGACAGACTTTGACGCCGAGGGCACGGTTTTGATTGTTTTACGTGTGGTGGTCAAAAGGTTAAGAATATGTTTGCCATTATAAGACGCGTGAATGTAAAGTAAATTACTTAATTGTTATCTAAGCAAATTTAATATTTATGTGTGTATTCAAATCTCATGTAGAACTGTCGTTTATCGTAATTTTTATGAAATGGCTATAACAGCAAATTGACGTAGGGTGTTAATTTGCTTAACGATTAATTTCCCTGAATGTAATTACGATTTTTCTATCTTACCTGAGATAGTCTCCAGTAGACGTTATAGCTGAAACATTAGCAGTTTCAAACACGCGTCTACATATAGTTTGTTCGTCTTCTACTTTTACTGCTTTCTTGTCACACTGAAATAAATTCATTCCATTTTAGATCATACTCTGTGGTTCCCAACAAATTAAAGTAGCGGTATCTACAAACGTCACATGCGAACTACGCGTCATACTGACGTCACGAAAAATCCTGCATCTCACAAGCAGAGTTTACCGCGCAACTAGCATATATACAAAAGCCCGACATGAATCTTCGAGCAGTTGCCCGCCAGACACAACACCCGTCTGGTCGGAGGATCTTCCCTTTTCTATGGAGGATGAGTGAATTTTACACCCTGTTCCTCATACCTCTATACTACTGAGCAGACATGTCAGTGGATAAGTAAAGAAGTTACCTCAGTCATTCCTCTTAACTTCTTGTGTTCGGAGTCCCATCGTGTCTGTGACATGGTGACCGATCTCATCAGTTCACCTACTGGTGGCGTTATTGACACTGGCACTTCTCCTAAAACGAAAAGAAAAGACATTAATAAGTCAGTTTGACTGCTACGGTAGCCTAAACTTCAATTCAGAATCTCAGATAATTATCAAGTTATGGAACAATAAACTCAATTTCATACATGGTAAAGTTCAAATTCCATTGCAATCAAAATGTATTTAGGACCTTTTCATTACAAATGGTCACTTAAAAATCAATTTAGACTACAAGAGTTAAAGTTGATAATTGAGTAAATGGCAATGAATGTAAATTGCAAGAGCGCCTACACTGTTTAACCTTTTGAGCGCCACGGTCTTTTAAAGAAGACAATATCTGATCATAACGTTTATTGCATACATGAACAAATGCTTTGTGTGTATTTTTACCATTGCCTAAATTCCTTAACTTAAATTTTTATTTCAATATGGGTCTTTGTTAATATTAAAAACAGAAAAATTATACTAGCCAAACTTTTCTTACTGTCCCAGGCGCCGTAGTCTTTACAGGAAGGCATCTAGTGCTGTGATTACTTGATTAAGTTTCTAAAATGTCGATAGACACTTTTATTTCGGATCGAAATGTTGAGTTTAAAAAAAAATGCAATCTTTAAAAGAAATGTACTTAATTTTGACTTTTAGCGGGAAGCTGTTGTTGGACATTTGTGCAATTGTTTTGCAAAATTTATTGAGAAAAAAAAAAACAAGGCGGCGTCGTGTTTCCAGGTGGGCAAGGTGTGTAAACCCCACTGGCAGCTATGAAACATACCTATAGAAGCGCTGATGGTAAATTCTATGGGTTGTATAGTATCTGCGAAGTCCACGCCCAGAGTGACGGTGGTCGAGGCAGACGGCGATAGTAGCGGGACTGGGGCGAAGTCGTGGATGTTGCGGGAGCCTGTCAGTGTCTAGAAATTAAGGATATAGTTTCACAAATAATGGCGATTTGAAAGGCGGAAGCATGATTAAAGCATCTTTAGTAGAAACAATTTGAACATAATGCCAACATTTCGTGTCTGAGTCGATTTTTTTTTTTTTTCTAAAACTTGTAGACAATTCCGACGCTTTTACCTATAAAATTGTGCACATCTGCGAACAAACCTTTAGAAATACACTAAAGACAAAATCAAAAAATAGATGATGCTGTTTTTTTGGGTTGAAAAGATTTGGATGTAATTTAAAATTATTAAACGTATTTTCTTTGCTGCTCTTCGTGGTAGTTTACTAACGGCACTATTTAAGAGATGGACACGGCACATTATTGCACTCACCTTCTTATGTATCCTAATATTAGTGACGTCATTAGCGCTGTGGTTGGTGAACAGCAGGTCGATAGCGCACATGTTCTGCGAGTACAGGTGCGGCGCGCGCGACCAGCGCAGCGCGCAGCCCGCGCCGCGCCACAGCACGCGCGACACCAGCGCGGAGCTGCGCGCGCAGATGTACGACGGACCTACCGGGGTGATGCTGTCCGCTGGGAAGAGGGAATACTGCTCATATTAATCTGCGTCCGCGATTTATTTGACAAAAATGTAAACAAATATGAATGAATGGAAAAATAACTATAATTCCTACACAATAAAGTTCAGTTTACGCTACAACTTCAAACATGTTTATAACTTTGTCAAACTTAATTTACATTAAAATAAAGTTGATATTTATTTATCTTGAAATAGGGTGGGGGTGTGCAGTACTGCGCAATTTCACTATAGGTAATTTATTCGTCAGAAGCTCGTATAGAGTCATGGCGTGGGTTTGAGTGATTAGACCGATAAGGGCCTACGCGCACGGGTGGCACAACACGGCAAGGGATTTTTATGCGACGAATAGGAATGTAATTTAATAGTACGACAACAAAATTGAAATTAAATAATTCTTTGGCCAGTAAATTAGGTGCTCAGACTTTTAATAAATTATATGACCCAAATGAGTTCTACGCCGAGTTATTTTCAATATTAAACACGCAATTTAATAACACTTTCCCACTAAAGACTAAAAGTATTTACACAAAGTTCTTATTTAGTGATTGGGCGACTCCAGGTATTCGTAAAAGCAGGGAAAACCTTTTTGAACTTTATGGCCTGAAGCAACATATGAATAACACAAGCTTTCATCAGTATGTTGCAACATATTCTAAGACTTTTAAAAGTGTATGCAAAACAGCTAAAGCTCTTTATATTAGCAATAAAATAAAAACAGCCGATGATAAAATAAAAACTACCTGGCAAATAATAAATAATGAAACAGGTAGGAAAAAACAGCGTAATACTGAATTTAGTTTAGAGACTGCACAGGGCCCCATCAATTCAGATGTGGAAATTGCTCAGGAATTCGAAAACTTTTTTGCTAATATTCCCATTAAAACTACTGAAGCTTTAAATTCCTCACCCGCGCTTTCTGCTGACTTACTTAGAAAGAATGTTAAGGCATGCCCTTCGGAGTTTAGGTTTCAACATACAAACCCTCAGGTTATAAAAGCTTTTAAGGATCTTAAAATTAAATCAACAGAAGATCTCTGGTGAATGTCTGTAAAAATTTGTAGATCTATCATCGAAACAATTGCGCCCTATTTAACTTTCATATTTAACATCAGTGTAGACCAAGGAGTCTTTCCGGATCTCATGAAACACAGTAAAGTAGTTCCTTTGTTTAAAGCCGGTGATAGTAAAGAACCCAACAATTATAGGCCTGTGTCAATTCTGCCAGTTCTCAGTAAGGTGTTTGAAAAGTTGATGCTCAATCAAATGTTACGTCACTTTAATAAAAATTCCATCTTTCATGAACAACAGTACGGTTTCACCAAAGGGCGTTGTACCACTGACGCCGGTGTCACTCTAATATTGAACATTTTTAACGCCTGGGAAGAAGCACAAGATGCCATTGGAATCTTTTGCGACCTCTCTAAGGCGTTCGATTGCGTAAACCATGAGACACTTCTGCTGAAACTTGAGCACTATGGGGTTAGGAATTTAGCTCTTGATTTACTAAAGTCATACCTAAAAGATAGAAAGCTTAAAGTTCAAGTAAATGGCGTAAACTCATTAGGGTCTGAAATGGCAACGGGTGTTCCTCAAGGTTCGATATTGGGTCCATTCCTTTTTTTAGTTTACATTAATGATTTACCCCAATTACTTCAAAATCAACCGAAGATGGTGTTATTTGCAGATGACACCTCATTGTTCTTTAAGATAGACAGACGGGCACAAAATCTTGACGACGTGAATAACTCTATTCTTCAGGTCCAAGATTGGTTTACGGTAAATAATTTGGTACTAAATGAAAAGAAAACCAAATGCATTAGATTTAAATTGCCTAATGTTAGAAGTAGCGAATGTGACATCATACTGAATGGAGAAAAACTGGAATTCGTTGATCAAACGGTTTTTCTGGGAATCACGCTAGACGAGAAATTACAATGGGGACCTCACATAACATCTCTTGCGGGGCGGCTTAGCTCGGCCGCTTATGCTGTTAGAAAGATAAGACAGTTAACAGATGTAGAAACTGCGCGTTTAGTCTATTTTAGCTACTTTCACAGCATTATGTCGTACGGCATTTTACTATGGGGTCGAGCTGCTGACATTGAATCCATATTTATTTTGCAAAAGAGAGCTGTCAGAGCCATTTATAATCTACGTCGCCGCGAATCTCTCAGGGAAATTTTTAAAGGGATTAATATTATGACGGTACCTTGCCAATTCATTTATGAAAATATTATGTATGTAAGAAAAAATCTACATCTTTTTAATAAAATAAGCGATAGACATAATTTTAATACTAGAAATAAAGATAAAATACATCAACCATTTTTCAGGTTAGCCAAAGTACATACATCTTTTATGGGGTACTGTGTTAAATGTTACAATAAAATACCTTGGGATATATTGCAATTAAATGAAAGAAAATTTAAAACTTGCATTAAACGTAGACTTAGTAAACAAGCATACTATAAATTAGAAGATTATATCCAGGATAAGAACGCTTGGAAACATGCTGGTCCTGCTCCATAGGACAATCTAGAGTCTAGACAAAATCAAACTGGTTGCTAATTTAATTGTAAATTTATTCTTTTTTACTTTGTTTACATTCTGTAATTACTCTTAACTCACACCCTGACTTATTACTTGTTAAAATAGCTTTTATAAATATATATATATATATTTTTTTTTTTATGAAATTCGTTTACTTTTTCCATTTTTGTAAATATGTGAGCACCATGTATCTATCAGATTATTAATTTAAATGTCATGGTTTCATTTTTAATTCTTTTACCTATTGTGGTATAGTAATTTTATTTTAGGTGCATCGTCTTCACATATTATTTTATTATATAATTAATGTATGCAAAATATTGTAAAACATTTAAAAGAGTAACGGTGGAGTTTCTTGCCCATTCTTCTCCATACGAAAACTACCTTTTGGAAGGGGCGACTAGAATCAATTCTATTTCATTGTAATTTTTGACGTTCAAAAGTGCCTTTTATGTGCCTATTTGAAATAAATGCTTTGACTTTGGACTTTGAAATTTCACGGATGATACAATAAAAGATAAGAAAAGGCATCGTTGCTGTCAGTATGCGCTTGCATGAAGTGATGCCAAAGGATCCCCTGCCATGTCGTGCCGCCAGTGAGCATAAGCCCTAGATAGTCCATAAATCAAATAAAATGAAAATATTACGATCATGGTCTTAAATGTCTGGATAACTATTCTAAAGTTTGTCTCTTGTAAGGAATAACACAATTTAGCCCAACTATGATTGCGAGCGCTAGAAGATTGATAAATGTAAAATCAAAATGATATCATATATTAATATTAAAGTTTAAACTTATCAATGATTTGTTAAAATAGATAATTCTAAAAGACAATCGAAATCATCTTCCATTATGCATTGTTTTTTTCTGTTTTACCTCAGATAATAAAATACTAGCGTATTACCACAGTGTATACGTCATACAGTCATCCGACGAAGACGTGTAGACAGGGCAATCGTGCGGGCTGTGAGAGGCGCGGCGCGGGAGGCGCGAGCCCGAACTGCATGCTGCCACCGTGTTAGTAGTTCGGGACACGACTTGACACGACTTTCAGGGTTTATGATTTCGACTTTTCGGTGTTGATTTTATTATTGTTTTAATTTATGCTTAATAAATAATTAAAATGGTGCATACGATGTGTGCTGCGAAAGATTGCAAGTCGCCATCTCGCATTAATTTCTGCGCACGGATGAAAGTTAATGATAATAATTTTTTTTTTTTTTTTTTCAGTATTTTTTCTTTTCGACATGGGTGTCATTTTCATGGTTTGTGAGGTCGCCGATAACGATAAAGGGGTCAAAATCAAAATTCTAGATGGCGGCTGATGCGAAAAATTTAAAATTTTTCATCATGGGTGTCGGTTCCGAGGTTTTCGAGGACGTTAAAGCCGATAATAAAGTCAAAATGAAAATCCAAGATGGCGACTGCAAAAATTTTCTAATTTTTCGTCATTTAAATCATCTCCATGGTTTTCGAGGGCGCTGAATTTTGATTTTGACCCCACTATAATACTAATGTTGATGATGATTTTGATCTCAAATAAATTAATTTTGTTTATTTGAGACAACACTAGCTGTCGCGACAATGCCTAGACGTTGTTGGCATTTACCATGAGGTCAAAGGCGTAGTCCTACTGTATCTTTTTATACTGTGGTATTACTCACCGTCCCCAATCACATGTGGCGGCATGCTGGGCGGCGACAAGAATCCACCACACGTTGGCGTCATCGTAGGCAAGGAGCTCGCCACCTCGTCTAGTTCTAACAATAGCTCCAAGTTTGACTTCTCGTTCCTCTTTTGTTCATCTTTTGTAGGCTTCTCTTGTTGTTGGACGTTTTGCTAAAATGGAAGAAGTTTGTTAGTGAAATAATAAAGATGTGCTGTTGCTGAATAGTTTGAATACTAACGAGGCATCCAAAGGTGAGTAGTGAAAAGGAATAAGAATTAATCCCATATTTATCACAAATAAATTTAGTTAAAAAATATGTGTCAAAAATTGAAATTCTTGTTAAGGGGAAAGCACCAGATTAGCCCGCGAAATTCAAATGTTCTTACTTTTTTTTATTTTTCAGGTCAGTGTCAGAATGTACGTTGATCAAAATATGATTCGCGACCGTAACAAATTTGTATTATAGTCGTCAATACAACCCTCTAAGTTCATATAACGCTGACCTGCAAATTGCAAAAAACGTAAAAAAAATGAATTTCCTTTAATTTTTCCCCCTTATGTACTTTCCGTCTACTTTCAATCCTTTTGCCAATTTTCCTACGTGAGTTCCTTTTGGTGCGTAATAACGACAGTGAAATGAACAAGCTGACTCTCGTGCTATTAAACGATTTTTGCGTGCATATGTCGCAGCCAAAAGCTTATAGTCTAAATTAATGGAAGACAGTGGATCCAGGGGGCTGAGGGGCTCACGTCACCCCCAAAAGTATCTGAGTTCTTCCGTGACAAATCTTAAAGTGAACTTGATATTATTCTAATGAAACTTTTTAGAAAGCATTACACCACCTTAGTTAAATTGTCATCAATTATTATCTTTCACTTAATGAGTATTATATTTTCAAGTTTTAAATTTCTGTAACATGTTTTGTTCGTGACGAATGTTGAATAGCGCTTGTATTTTAGTCTTTACTTTGCTATAAGCTAACCTCAGCGGAGTCTTAACACTCCCAAACGACAATCCTGGACCCGCCATTGATGGATGAGAAATGAAAATAATTGGTATAGTACCCAGCATGCTTTAGAAATTAAAATAAAAAACCTAAAAAAAAGTGCTCACATATTTATTGAACCAATAAATAAATACAATAAAGTAAATAAACGAATACAATGTAAATATAAATTAAATAATAAATCTACATTACAACTAATCCATAACCAAATGCTCTACCAATTAATATTAATATTTGCACCATATTCATAATAAGTCTTCTGTACATACCTTCTTGTCGCCACTAACATCAATCTTCTTACTAGTCTCGTCTTCACTGCTGTCGGCCGACTCGTCCGATTCGCTGTCGGAAGCGCTGCCCGATTCGCTGTCCGACTCACTATCCGATGTACCGGAGTTGGATGATCTACGACTATTGACAGATCAGTTAAGCATTGCCAGATTAAAAATAGAATGATGTGAATGAAATGAATGAATCTTACTAGTGTAGTTCACTCACCTGTAGTTATTAATTTCTTTCGCGGGTTTTTCTGGCTTCTTGTCTTCAGTTGTGCTCTCTTCCCTAAGAAATTAAAATAATAAAAAATAAGAACATAATTTTACACTTTTCCCCAGCCAGTTAAGAGTTTAGTTTCACTAAACCCAAGACTATAAAGTGCATCGAGTGGTTAGACAATTTCATGGTCAACTGTATGTGGCTGATCATAAAATTGCTTGTCCACTTTTAATTAGATAACAAAACCCAGTAAATTAAAATTATATTAAGGTTGAAACTAGGATGAAATCAGCATTAAACTAAGCAAAAATAGACTTTGTTATTTTATGACGTGCTGCAATTGACATTCAACCTTAGGAAAGCGACTGACACACGTGTACTCAATCATCGCGGTCGTTTATATGAATATTAGCTCCGCCCGCGACTTCGCCCGCGAGGTATGTCGATAAAAACTATTCTATGTCCTTCCCCGGGATGCAATCTATCTCTCTGCCAAATTTTATCGAAATCCGTTCAGCGGTTTAGGCATGAAAAGGTAACATACAGACAGACAGAGTTACTTTCGAATTTAAAATATTAGTATGGATGACGGACTTGCACGATCATTTGCATATTCGCGCAACAGTCGTTTTCGGTAAGGACACAGGGTTAGGGTGGTAAAGCAATTGTATGATCGACTATACAATGCATCCGAATAATATTGCACTTACTCGTCCGAAGATTCTTCAGAGCTGCTAGCGTCTGACGATGACGAGGCCGATCCGGAGCCACTGCTCTCTGGCTCCGAGTAGAAACTTTTGTTTCTCTGGAAACAGTACTTTATATTAGATCAATTGAATTGCAAAGTGAACAAGTATTGTACTTTTCGATTCCGTCGGTGAGTTGAAATCTTCAATACTTTTCAATTATAGTATAGATGTAATTGAACGCCCCCCAGCTAGATGGACCGACGACCTTAAGAAGGTGGCTGGGACAGACTGGATGCGGAAGGCGGAGTTGATATAATTGGAAAGTATTGAATTTTTATAGATACTGAAACAGTTTGTCTCGAGTTGATTAATTGTGTCATAAGGACCAAGTTAAAATTAAACTAATTTTATAACTTTGATTTGCTTGTTCTTTGTCTGTGTAAGTATAATCAATAAATATTTGCTTAACTGAATTAGAATTAGTATCACAAGCTATCTTTCTTGGAAATTCGGCCAACAGTAGATGCTGTAAACTGCGGGGTACACTGCACATATGACAATCGATCGCAATGCATTCTATCCATTACTTCATAGATGTGAAAAATTCGACTTGTCAATAACGTAAATAACGCAATGAACGTGCCTGAACTGTCAAATTGAAACCCATTGCGATCGATTGCCATTTGATGTGTGTTACGCAATTAGCCCGCTAGTCTTCTTCTTAGCGTGTCGATGGCAATATATATATATAGAGTCGGCCCAGAATTTGTCTACGAGCTTGGAGCCTTCAGTAGCGTCCATCAACTCCTTTACCGTGCAGACACGCTGTTTGGCCTGCAGCCTGGTGGTGTAAAGTTGATACCTTAGTGTCCTCATGGTTATCAGCCGGCGCGTCGTGCTTGCCGGGCGCGCTCTCGCGCAGCTGCGCGGCCAGCGTGGCGCGCGGGGCCGCGGGCAGCGCGCGGTAGCCGCCCGCTGCCGTGCCGATGTACTGCGACAGCGAGCCCACCGTGAACGTGCCGCGGTCTGGGTACGTAAGGGAACAGGTCATGTGGTTTGGAGAACAAAAACTCTTAAATAACGTAAAATATGGCTAATAAAAATAGCTACAACTAATAAAGCAGCCAGACTTGGCGCACGAGAGTTAGCCCACGTTCGCTCTGCGTTGAACCGAGCGCGGTTTGAGAATCAAACAGAGCGCGAAAAAAATCCCTACTGTGTTAGTAAATGAATTTTCAACACTCCGCGCTAAGCCGAGCGTCGAAATTCCAGTGAACGGTTAAAAAATACGGGGAAAGTTTCTCAAACGACGATAGGGTAAAATGTTTATGAGAGATTCATAGGCGATTTATTGAACTCCCGTATTGATTCGCACGGCCATTCTTGCGTCTCGATTGTTGAAAAACACTCCTTGTGTACAGGCACGAGGCTAAATATCGTACATGATTAAAAAGTTGCTCGTTGTCTGTCAGTGAATATGAGGTTTCTATTAAGTTGTACAAGTAGCCGTACTGTCACCATTTACAGACCAATGAAGAATTCAAGGAGTACAAAATAAATGAACGGACAAAAAAAAAAAAAAAAACAATAATCAAAACTAAACTAACCTTTAAAACTGCTCTGTATTTCAGGCTTCGGCTTCTCCGGCAAGAATATATCAGCGACATAGTTATGTAACACTTTCCCATCTTGAGGCTCTATGAAGCGACGCAGCATGCGCGCGCGGTCGCGCACGTCGTAGCTGACGTCATAGCGTGCGAGCGAGACAATATAACGACAGACAGGGATAGTATCCGGTTGTGTGACGGATAGTTTCACTGCGAGGGAAAGTAGTTGGAGCTTTACCAGCTCGTCCTGTGAGAAATTTTTTAGGTAGTGTGTGAACTGTCACTAATGAGATAGTTACTTTTTCTATTGTTACCAAACTTAAGAGCGCTTACGCTGTACGGCATTTCATACAAACCTTTCAAGCCCTTGTTTGACGAAACGAATCAACCGATTTTAATGAAACTTACGCATAAGCAGAATACAAAGGTTTAAAAGTTACTTAAGAACATTTTCGAAATAATATCTTATTTAAAAAAAGATAACTGGAAATCTCTGTTTCTATGGAAACTTTAAAATCGGTCTAATTTGGCTGTAACAAAATTTTTCGAAAATGTTCTTGAGTAACTTTTTAGACCTTTGTATTCTGCTTATGCGTAAGAAGTTTCATTAAAATGGTTCATTCATTTCGAAAAACAAGGGCTTGAAAGTTTGTATGAAATGCCGTACGGCGGAAACGCTCTTAATATGCTTACCTACAGGACAAGGGGTTAAAAGGTTAAATTTGCTAGTGAAACTTCTAATTGTGATAGGTATCGATATGGCGGAATATTATGTTTAAGTAAAAAAATATATGGTGAAATAAACTTATAATTTTTCAAGTAATTACAAAATTAACGGCTCTTGAAAGAAAGTTACTTTTGAGTTAAGAAAATTGTTTGTTTTATTATCATTCAGATCATTCGATATTGATCACGTGTGTGAAGTTTCATTAGTTAATTTAATTTGACCGTTTTTGAATTGAAGTAGATTCGAAGATTTTTGACAAAAACATTTCTATGAATAATTGTATATTGATGAAATGTATGATTACAAAAAAAAAACAAAACAATCAGTTTTGTAACAAAATAATTGAAAAACTGGGTTGCTAATATGTATATCTCCGGTTTTTTTACTTCTCAATCAATTCAGTCTATCATAGTCTACTGCTGGACATAGGCCTCTCCCAGATTGCGCCACAACACCCTGTCCTCCGCCTTCCACATCCAGTCCGTCCCAGCCACCTTCTTCAGGTCGTCCGACCATCTAGTTGGGGGGCGTCCCACTCTACGTTCACCGATACGCAGTCTCCACTCCAGGACTCATCTGCTCCACCGACAATTGGTCCTTCAACAAACATGGCCAGCCCACTGCCACTTGCAAGCTATGTCGGTAAGTCCGGTTCTTACCTCTAGATACGACTAAGGAAGTGGCTATGATCGAGTGTATAACATAGAACGTAGAAGTACGTACCTGGTCGGCGAAGTGCGCGGCCATGTGCGCCAGCACGGCGGCGGCGCGCGCGTGCCGGGCGCCGTGCTCGGCCACCAGCCACACTGCCGCCGCGCGCGCGCTGCACGCCAGTCTGTGGCAACGTATCGTGTGACTGTACCTACTGACGCCAGCACGCCGGCAGCGTGCGCGTGCCGGGCGCGTGCTCGGCCACCAGCCACACTGCCGCCGCGCGCGCGCTGCACGCCAGTCTGTGGCAACGTATCGTGTGACTGTACCTACTGACGCCAGCACGCCGGCAGCGTGCGCGTGCCGGGCGCGTGCTCGGCCACCAGCCACACTGCCGCCGCGCGCGCGCTGCACGCCAGTCTGTGGCAACGTATCGTGTGACTGTACCTACTGACGCCAGCACGCCGGCAGCGTGCGCGTGCCGGGCGCGTGCTCGGCCACCAGCCACACTGCCGCCGCGCGCGCGCTGCACGCCAGTCTGTGGCAACGTATCGTGTGACTGTACCTACTGACGCCAGCACGCCGGCAGCGCGCGCGTGCCGGGCGCGTGCTCGGCCACCAGCCACACTGCCGCCGCGCGCGCGCTGCACGCCAGTCTGTGGCAACGTATCGTGTGACTGTACCTACTGACGCCAGCACGCCGGCAGCGCGCGCGTGCCGGGCGCGTGCTCGGCCACCAGCCACACTGCCGCCGCGCGCGCGCTGCACGCCAGTCTGTGGCAACGTATCGTGTGACTGTACCTACTGACGCCAGCACGCCGGCAGCGCGCGCGTGCCGGGCGCGTGCTCGGCCACCAGCCACACTGCCGCCGCGCGCGCGCTGCACGCCAGTCTGTGGCAACGTATCGTGTGACTGTACCTACTGACGCCAGCACGCCGGCAGCGCGCGCGTGCCGGGCGCGTGCTCGGCCACCAGCCACACTGCCGCCGCGCGCGCGCTGCACGCCAGTCTGTGGCAACGTATCGTGTGACTGTACCTACTGACGCCAGCACGCCGGCAGCGTGCGCGTGCCGGGCGCGTGCTCGGCCACCAGCCACACTGCCGCCGCGCGCGCGCTGCACGCCAGTCTGTGGCAACGTATCGTGTGACTGTACCTACTGACGCCAGCACGCCGGCAGCGTGCGCGTGCCGGGCGCGTGCTCGGCCACCAGCCACACTGCCGCCGCGCGCGCGCTGCACGCCAGTCTGTGGCAACGTATCGTGTGACTGTACCTACTGACGCCAGCACGCCGGCAGCGCGCGCGTGCCGGGCGCGTGCTCGGCCACCAGCCACACTGCCGCCGCGCGCGCGCTGCACGCCAGTCTGTGGCAACGTATCGTGTGACTGTACCTACTGACGCCAGCACGCCGGCAGCGCGCGCGTGCCGGGCGCGTGCTCGGCCACCAGCCACACTGCCGCCGCGCGCGCGCTGCACGCCAGTCTGTGGCAACGTATCGTGTGACTGTACCTACTGACGCCAGCACGCCGGCAGCGCGCGCGTGCCGGGCGCGTGCTCGGCCACCAGCCACACTGCCGCCGCGCGCGCGCTGCACGCCAGTCTGTGGCAACGTATCGTGTGACTGTACCTACTGACGCCAGCACGCCGGCAGCGCGCGCGTGCCGGGCGCGTGCTCGGCCACCAGCCACACTGCCGCCGCGCGCGCGCTGCACGCCAGTCTGTGGCAACGTATCGTGTGACTGTACCTACTGACGCCAGCACGCCGGCAGCGCGCGCGTGCCGGGCGCGTGCTCGGCCACCAGCCACACTGCCGCCGCGCGCGCGCTGCACGCCAGTCTGTGGCAACGTATCGTGTGACTGTACCTACTGACGCCAGCACGCCGGCAGCGCGCGCGTGCCGGGCGCGTGCTCGGCCACCAGCCACACTGCCGCCGCGCGCGCGCTGCACGCCAGTCTGTGGCAACGTATCGTGTGACTGTACCTACTGACGCCAGCACGCCGGCAGCGCGCGCGTGCCGGGCGCGTGCTCGGCCACCAGCCACACTGCCGCCGCGCGCGCGCTGCACGCCAGTCTGTGGCAACGTATCGTGTGACTGTACCTACTGACGCCAGCACGCCGGCAGCGCGCGCGTGCCGGGCGCGTGCTCGGCCACCAGCCACACTGCCGCCGCGCGCGCGCTGCACGCCAGTCTGTGGCAACGTATCGTGTGACTGTACCTACTGACGCCAGCACGCCGGCAGCGCGCGCGTGCTCGGCCACCAGCCACACTGCCGCCGCGCGCGCGCTGCACGCCAGTCTGTGGCAACGTATCGTGTGACTGTACCTACTGACGCCAGCACGCCGGCAGCGCGCGCGTGCCGGGCGCGTGCTCGGCCACCAGCCACACTGCCGCCGCGCGCGCGCTGCACGCCAGTCTGTGGCAACGTATCGTGTGACTGTACCTACTGACGCCAGCACGCCGGCAGCGCGCGCGTGCCGGGCGCGTGCTCGGCCACCAGCCACACTGCCGCCGCGCGCGCGCTGCACGCCAGTCTGTGGCAACGTATCGTGTGACTGTACCTACTGACGCCAGCACGCCGGCAGCGCGCGCGTGCCGGGCGCGTGCTCGGCCACCAGCCACACTGCCGCCGCGCGCGCGCTGCACGCCAGTCTGTGGCAACGTATCGTGTGACTGTACCTACTGACGCCAGCACGCCGGCAGCGCGCGCGTGCCGGGCGCGTGCTCGGCCACCAGCCACACTGCCGCCGCGCGCGCGCTGCACGCCAGTCTGTGGCAACGTATCGTGTGACTGTACCTACTGACGCCAGCACGCCGGCAGCGTGCGCGTGCCGGGCGCGTGCTCGGCCACCAGCCACACTGCCGCCGCGCGCGCGCTGCACGCCAGTCTGTGGCAACGTATCGTGTGACTGTACCTACTGACGCCAGCACGCCGGCAGCGTGCGCGTGCCGGGCGCGTGCTCGGCCACCAGCCACACTGCCGCCGCGCGCGCGCTGCACGCCAGTCTGTGGCAACGTATCGTGTGACTGTACCTACTGACGCCAGCACGCCGGCAGCGTGCGCGTGCCGGGCGCGTGCTCGGCCACCAGCCACACTGCCGCCGCGCGCGCGCTGCACGCCAGTCTGTGGCAACGTATCGTGTGACTGTACCTACTGACGCCAGCACGCCGGCAGCGTGCGCGTGCCGGGCGCGTGCTCGGCCACCAGCCACACTGCCGCCGCGCGCGCGCTGCACGCCAGTCTGTGGCAACGTATCGTGTGACTGTACCTACTGACGCCAGCACGCCGGCAGCGTGCGCGTGCCGGGCGCGTGCTCGGCCACCAGCCACACTGCCGCCGCGCGCGCGCTGCACGCCAGTCTGTGGCAACGTATCGTGTGACTGTACCTACTGACGCCAGCACGCCGGCAGCGCGCGCGTGCCGGGCGCGTGCTCGGCCACCAGCCACACTGCCGCCGCGCGCGCGCTGCACGCCAGTCTGTGGCAACGTATCGTGTGACTGTACCTACTGACGCCAGCACGCCGGCAGCGTGCGCGTGCCGGGCGCGTGCTCGGCCACCAGCCACACTGCCGCCGCGCGCGCGCTGCACGCCAGTCTGTGGCAACGTATCGTGTGACTGTACCTACTGACGCCAGCACGCCGGCAGCGCGCGCGTGCCGGGCGCGTGCTCGGCCACCAGCCACACTGCCGCCGCGCGCGCGCTGCACGCCAGTCTGTGGCAACGTATCGTGTGACTGTACCTACTGACGCCAGCACGCCGGCAGCGTGCGCGTGCCGGGCGCGTGCTCGGCCACCAGCCACACTGCCGCCGCGCGCGCGCTGCACGCCAGTCTGTGGCAACGTATCGTGTGACTGTACCTACTGACGCCAGCACGCCGGCAGCGCGCGCGTGCCGGGCGCGTGCTCGGCCACCAGCCACACTGCCGCCGCGCGCGCGCTGCACGCCAGTCTGTGGCAACGTATCGTGTGACTGTACCTACTGACGCCAGCACGCCGGCAGCGCGCGCGTGCCGGGCGCGTGCTCGGCCACCAGCCACACTGCCGCCGCGCGCGCGCTGCACGCCAGTCTGTGGCAACGTATCGTGTGACTGTACCTACTGACGCCAGCACGTAGGCAGCGCGCGCGTGCCGGGCGCGTGCTCGGCCACCAGCCACACTGCCGCCGCGCGCGCGGTGCACGCCAGTCTGTGGCAACGTATCGTGTGACTGTACCTACTGACGCCAGCACGTAGGCAGCGCGCGCGTGCCGGGCGCGTGCTCGGCCACCAGCCACACTGCCGCCGCGCGCGCGCTGCACGCCAGTCTGTGGCAACGTATCGTGTGACTGTACCTACTGACGCCAGCACGTAGGCAGCGCGCGCGTGCCGGGCGCGTGCTCGGCCACCAGCCACACTGCCGCCGCGCGCGCGGTGCACGCCAGTCTGTGGCAACGTATCGTGTGACTGTACCTACTGACGCCAGCACGTAGGCAGCGCGCGCGTGCCGGGCGCGTGCTCGGCCACCAGCCACACTGCCGCCGCGCGCGCGCTGCACGCCAGTCTGTGGCAACGTATCGTGTGACTGTACCTACTGACGCCAGCACGTAGGCAGCGCGCGCGTGCCGGGCGCGTGCTCGGCCACCAGCCACACTGCCGCCGCGCGCGCGGTGCACGCCAGTCTGTGGCAACGTATCGTGTGACTGTACCTACTGACGCCAGCACGCCGGCAGCGTGCGCGTGCCGGGCGCGTGCTCGGCCACCAGCCACACTGCCGCCGCGCGCGCGCTGCACGCCAGTCTGTGGCAACGTATCGTGTGACTGTACCTACTGACGCCAGCACGCCGGCAGCGCGCGCGTGCCGGGCGCGTGCTCGGCCACCAGCCACACTGCCGCCGCGCGCGCGCTGCACGCCAGTCTGTGGCAACGTATCGTGTGACTGTACCTACTGACGCCAGCACGTAGGCAGCGCGCGCGTGCTGGGCGCGTGCTCGGCCACCAGCCACACTGCCGCCGCGCGCGCGGTGCACGCCAGTCTGTGGCAACGTATCGTGTGACTGTACCTACTGACGCCAGCACGTAGGCAGCGCGCGCGTGCCGGGCGCGTGCTCGGCCACCAGCCACACTGCCGCCGCGCGCGCGGTGCACGCCAGTCTGTGGCAACGTATCGTGTGACTGTACCTACTGACGCCAGCACGTAGGCAGCGCGCGCGTGCCGGGCGCGTGCTCGGCCACCAGCCACACTGCCGCCGCGCGCGCGCTGCACGCCAGTCTGCGCAACACGCGCCGGCGGACGTCATACACATCGTGTTACTGTACAGACGCCAGCACATCGAGCTACCCGGAACTGTAAAATTTTCCCGATCAACCTTGAACCTTATGTTGAAGCGATAAAGTTGAAAATCTATTAAAGACATTTGACAGATTGTAGTGGCTTGTTGTGATAGCGTCTATACTACCCTTACTCGGCGAAGTGCAAAAGTGACATAGCTTTTTTGCTTTATCTACACCCATGCTATAAATCCTCTATATACTATTATTAATTTCTATTTGACAAAAGATATATGTAACATTGTTATGTACTATCTTTCTAAATATTTAAAAATACAGATAGCTGTGTCGCTATCTTATTTTTTTTTTTCTATTACAACCAAAAATTTGGCTAAACAACTTGCTTCTTTTGAGCAATGCAATGACATTTTAAATAGTTCTGTCAATAATTTGGTCACAATTAGTGACATTGCTAATAATTTAAATTAGAAATTATACAATAGAGGTAACCTCTAGCTATAATGTACAGAATTATGTAAAAAAAAGTTTAATATCAGTAAATAGTATGAACCTGGTGCATCAAAATATTCAAGGATTTATGAACAAAGTTTTAGAAGTAGTATTATTTATGAATTTTAATAATATTGATATTCTTTGTATTTGAACATTGTTTGTTTTGTTGTGTTTGAACATTGGCTGAAAAGCCACCAGTTTTTGTTAAATTTTAATAATCACCAGGTTGGTAGTTCGTTCAGCAGAATAAATGCTATACATGGTGGCTCATTAATTTTATTATGTAACCAGCTCAAATTTAAAGACCGTACCGATATTGGGAGCCTATCTGTTGAGCGTACAGTTGAAATTGCCTGTATAGAATTGGAGCACTCTATTGTATTAAGTGTGTACAGACCCCCTTCAGGATTGTATGACTGCTTTGAAAAGGTAATGGATGAAGTGTTACACAAGATTTGTATCTCAAACAAGTCCGTTATTTGCGGTGATTTTAATGTTAATTTATTAGAAAACTCAGGTACTTGTAGTAAAATTTTAAGTCTGTTTGAGTCCTACAATCTTGTAAACCTATTTTTGGAGCTCACAAGAATAACTGATCATTGCAGGCAAAGGATTACTATTCAAGACCAAAACAAAAAAGTGGCTAAAAAGGATATCACTGTTAACCCCAAAATTGCAAGTCGCTTGGAGGCTTTTAAAGTTAAACTCATTAATAAATTACCAGTTTTGTCTATTCATGATGATTCTAATCATCTATATGATAACTTTTTTAATATATACTGTAAACAATTTGACTCCACCTTCATTCCCAAGACTATCTCGGTTAATAGTAATGCATCGTTCAGTGATTGGGCTACCACTGGTATTCATAAAAGTAGAACACGGCTGTATGAACTGTACAATGAAAGGACTTATGTTAACACTGATGAATTTAATTTGTATGTTAGAAATTACTCAAAATTATTTAAAAAAGTTTGTTATATGGCGCGGCAAGTCGCGTTATTTAGGTTCAAAGATTAAAAACAGCAGTAGTGTAATTAAAAAGACTTGGAACATTATTAAGAGTGAAAAGGGAAGGTCTAGTAACCGAAATACTGACTACAGCCTGTCTATTAATGACAAAATAATAAAATCAGACTCGCAAGTCGCCGAGGCATTTCAAAATTTATTTTCAGATATTCAGGTTTCAACTACTAAATCCCTAAACTCATCACCTTCTGTTGCTGAGTCTTTGCTTAAGGAAAATGTTAATGCTTGCGATTCGGAATTTCATTTTGAATATATTACCTGTAGAGATATAATTAAACCCTTTACACTTTAAAGGTTTTAATTATATCTCAAAAAAAAAAAAAAAGACTGCAGAACTGTGGGGTAATTCTGTAGAAGTTGCTAAGTCTATTATTGACATTGTAGCACCTACTCTAGCTCTTATCTTTAAAAGTTGTATTGACAATGGGGAGTTTCCTGACCTTATGAAAAATAGTAAAACCACCTTTGTTTAAATCAGGTAGTACATCAGACCCCACAAATTATAGATCTATTTCTGTATACCTACCTTTAGTATTTTTTTTTAGAAATTAATGTTAGACCAAATGCAAAGATTTTTTAATACCTAAACATAAATTATTACATAACAAACAGTTCGGTTTTACAAAGGGTCGTTCAACTACTGTGTTGAACTTTTAGGACATATTTATAATGCATGGGAAGATAAATGCGAAGCCTTGGGCATCTTTTGTGATTCGTCCAAGGCATTCGATTGCGTTCTTCACGAAACGTTAATCAGGAAACTGCGCCACTACGGGATCCGGAATTCTGTTCTGAATCTTCTTACTTCATACTTGAGTAAAAGGATTCAGAGCGTTAACGTTAACGAAAAAAGATCACCCGGATCTATAGTAACAATAACGTTAACGAAAAAAGATCACCCGGATCTCTAGTAACAATGGGAGTCCCACAGGGTTCAATTCTTGGCCCTTTCTTGTTTCTTATTTATATTAATGACTCGCCGTACCTCATAAAGGATAATCATGATATAGTGTTGTTTGCAGATGACACTTAACTTTTGTTTAAACTTAAACGTCAGCAGTTGGTTACTGACGATGTAAATAGCGCAAACTTGAAAGTAGTCCAATGGTTCAATGTTAATAATTTGCTTCTGAACGAGAAAAAAACCAGATGCATTAAGTTTACGCTACCTCACGTTAGGCAGGTGAAAACTTATGTGTTGATAAAGAGCGAGGAATTGAATCCTGTAGACAGCACAGTATTATAGGGCATAACTTTGGATGCTAAGCTTCAATGGGGACCACATTTAGAAAAATTGTCAAAAAAGCTAAGTTCCGCAGCATACATACATATAATAGATAAACCCACATTCGTATTTTAATACCCCTTATTATAAAGCAGTTGCATAAATAACTATTATAGCCTTTATAGGCTAGAAAAAAACATGAGAAGAGATTATCGATCATTTTAAATACGCTAGTACAGTTGTCCAAAATCTGTCTAAGCGCTGCACGCTATACATATTTGAACATGAATTAGATTGAATTGGAGCAGAATTGGACTTGCGTATAAACTACTTTTAATGCATGGAGTAAGGACAACATGTGTAACGCCCGATTTCTGGAACGAAAATTTACATAAAAATAGCTGAAAATTTACATAAAAATAGCTGAAAATTTACATAAAAATAGCTGAAAATTTACATAAAAATAGCTGAAAAATTACCATGCGCGCGTAAACTCCTGCGATTAGTTGAATTCATTCATTCAACAGTCAATCGCATTACTTGGCTTGCGTTTAATATCAACGCATCGATAATTTTCGTTAGAGAAACGGTGTAAATCAACATTAACATTGGAATAGTGTAAGTCTTACCTGTCCGATCGCAGCAGTTTAGCAGCACGGGAGACTGCGGCTCTAGCAGACGTGGCTCCACCACCCACCACTCGCTTCACCACCACCACGGCCTCGCACACCACCCACTCTGTTTACAACAACATCCATTTTGAACCATCGTCTAGACTTTTCCAAACTATGTTGGGGTTGGCTCCCAGTCTAACCCGATGCTGGTGAGTACCAGTATTTTACATGGAGGACTGCTTTTCTGATCTCTACAACCCAGTTACTGGGTAATACGATACCCCTTGGTAAGGCTAGTTGTCAGAATTTCGGGCTTCTGACGACCCGTAACGACTGTCAAAAATCTACGAATGACAGCCGGGACCAACGGCTTAACGTGCTTTCCGAGGCACGGAGGGGTCTTGGTATATAAAGACGATCACCCATTCACGGACCAACCGGGAAAAACGTAGCTTAACCTAATCAATCTACCCGTGCGGCTGTTATTACTTAGCCACAAGCCACTCTTCACCCATTTTGAACCGACTTCCAAAAAAAAAACAACAACTTGAAAAATAAATGTAATTTCGTAAGTCGGTAGCAAAAACGAAAATACAAAAACTCTGAGTTTTCGAAGTTAAAGTTATTTTTCACTTAGTAGTTTTATTTTATTGGAATTCTATTGTATTTTTATAAAAAGTTTTTTATTATTAACCTACTAGGCATGTAGTAATTGACGTCTGACAGTTCTAGTATGGGAAATCTGTCAAATATATAAATATAAGTTTAAAAAAATTCAAAATTAAACGGTTTTAATAAAAATAATGATGTAGATAATGTAAAAGCTAAAAAATTATTCGGAAGGTCCTAGGTACCAGTCATCACACCACGTTTCTCATCAATCAAGCGCATTGGTCAGACAAAAAATAAAATCATGTGGCGCGTGAAATTTCTATGAACAGTCAACCGCTTGTAGCATTATAAATGCTATTTACATTTTAACTCAGGTTACGCTACGCCCCACGATAGGCAAGCTGAATCAAACACTTTTCTTTAGTGATAATGATACTTCTAAGTACGTAAGTACCTCATGTACCTACGTCATCCATACTAATATTATAAATTCGAAAGTAACTCTTGTCTGTCTGTCTGTCTATATGTTACCTTTTCACGCCTAAACCACTGAACGGATTTCGATAAAATTTGGCAGAGAGATAGATTGCATCCCGGGGAAGGACATAGGATAGTTTTTATCGACATACCTCGCGGGCGAAGACGCGGGCGGAAGCTAGTATTTCATGAATTAGATGAGTGCCACTTTTGATCCCAAACAAAAATCACGCCCCGGAGCAAAACTGAGGGTAAAAGCTAGTATTCTAAAACTCACCATCTTTACTCGAAAGTAGATGTAAAAGCCCATTCAGACACGTCTCGGTCTCCGAATGTATAGCCACAGCCAATCTTCCTATAGCCTGTATCGTGGCCCCAGCGAAGGCCTTGTCACTGCACGTCACGTATGTCTGGAACTCCCTCAGTATGACGCCGGCAGTGGCTTCCGTTGCTAAGTTGGTGAGGATCTCTAGCTTGAGTAGCTTGATGTGAGTCGGGTCTGAGTTACGCACGAAGAACGATTTGAGGAATGGTTCAAAGAGTGTCTGTGGAGGAAAAAATTGTTGGATTATGACAAATGTTAACGGAACTAAGGACCCTGGATCTCACAACACAGAGAATCCTAGTGTGAGGTCTAGGAATTCAATCCACTTGAATGTAAACTTAGCTAAATAAATGTATTATTATTACATCCGTAATCACTCCCGCCGCGTCTGTCTGAAAGCGATAAGCTAAACTACCCACCGAAATCCGTTTATCGTAAGGTTTTTTGAAGTGAAAACTTTTTTAGATGCGTTGGGCATTTTTTGAGATGGGAAAAAACCACTGAACTCGCGCCACTGTTACCGACACCACGCTACATTCGGATGTGTTCGACTGTCCTCGGGATGTACTCGGTTTTAATGTATATCCGATATGTCAGTAAGTGATGGCAAAGTATTCTGTTTGTGTTTTGTTTTCACTTCTGTCTGCACTCCCGGAGTGCCACTGTTTTTTTTTTTTTTTTTTACCAATGATTCATTTGGAAGGTTTAGGTGTATAATTCATTACGGTTTAGTGTAAATTGGTTGGATGACGATGATTTTTGAAGATGTCATAATCAGCCTATAATGTTCGCACTGCTGGGACATAGGCCTCATCTCGGTGAGGAGTGGGCCGTAATCCACCACGCGGGCCCAGTGCGGGTTGGTCAGTTGAGTAAGTATAGATTTATGAAATGTAACTTACCCCTCTAGTAACAGTGAGTGACGCAATACAGTTCAATACAACGCTTTGTACTTCGAGTGGAGCGCGCAGGAGACGAACCATTGCTTTCGCGACTGGAGGCAGTTCTTGAGCTAAAATAACAATTTTTTTTTTTAATAATCGAAACTAATGTTATAAAGAGAAAATATATTTTTTTTATGTTTCGTTAAACGCAGCCGCCGTCTTGGATTTATATATAAACGTCATTATCGGCTTTAGCACCCTTGAAAACTATGAAAACGACACCCATGACGAAAATTTTGAAATAATTTGCAGCCGCCATCTTGGATTTACATTTTAGCGTCACTATCAGCTTTAACACCTTCGAAACCCATGAAAACGACACCCATGTCGAAAAATTTTTGCAGCATCGACTTTAGCATCCTCGAAAACTGCATATTAGGGTTAAATGAGGACATCAAAGGAAAAGCCGTTCTAAGGATTTCAATTATACGCTTTCCAACCGGGAAACGTATAATTGAAATCCTGTCCGTACATCTCTCATCCAGGTGTTTCCTACGACTTTGACAATATTATGAAATGAAAGTAAAAATATCTGGTAACTTCAATACTTATCAGTTTATCTTTACCTGGTCCACAATGACAGAACAGTTGCGCCACAGCCAGCACGACGCCCGAGTTCCTACTCTGTAGCAGCGGCTTGGCGGCGCGGAGCAACAGGCGATGGTCGGCGTCCAGGCTGGGACACGTGGGCGACTGCTTGCGAGGTGTGTCGCCATCGCTCGACGACTCGTAGAACGGCTTGTCTGTATCGCTGTCGCTTGAGTATGTCTGGGAAAGGTTGTTTTGTCAGTTAAAACTTAAATTATAAAAACTATGTACTCGTCAAAACAAATCATATAAGTCAAAACTCGAGGGGTTCGCTAAAAGCCACTGATGAAGAGCTCCACTATCCAACTCCTGACTCCATCATCAGATCAGCTCCAAGATACAAAATTATCGTATTGTCATCTGAACTACATATACGTACAAAGTCTTATTTCTATACGAAAATTATAAGTAGGTAAAAATTTACTTCTGAGATTTGATTACTTATAAGTATTGTTAGTTTAGTTACAAGTAAAGTAATAAAAGCGTGTTAAAAAAGAGACAAAGAGAATGATCCACGAGATTCGTTGGGTTCGATGTCGGGCAGTCTTATCGGGATTTCCGTCAGGAACTTCACAGTAACAGCGCCGAGTCTCGATTTGTGCCCGGTTGATGGCAAAGAGCTCACTCCCTATTCATCATTTCACCCGAAATACATCCACTGCTGGACATAGGCACTCTTCAAACACCGCCACTTCAACTGGTTCTGCGCCCCCGCATTCAGCGGATTCCTGATTCCTTGTGAAGGCCACCCACTGTTACACAGACTTGAATCATAACTGGCGAAACATATTTTTTTTTTTGGCAGGCTTACAGGCTAATAACATTTGTAATAACAATAATATACAACTAAATTGCTAATTACAAGCCCCCACAGATAAATACAAAAATTATTATTACTCCCACATATCCCAAGTCACATCTTATCTATACTATTCCATTTAGTTATCTGCCTCCTGTTCAAAAAATAGCTTCGCTAAGAGCTTTCTTAGTGTGCTTGCATTGTTATGCTTGTACTATTAGGTAAACCTCTGACCGCCGAAAGCGATATTACAAAGACAACCTTCGGAGGGATTAAACGGAGGAGAGAAAATACAGTATAATTACGATAGTTATGCTTACCTCACTGTTTGGGTCCGCGAAGCATGTCTTAGCATACACTGTGAGCACGTTGAGCAAAGTGAGCTGACCCCACTCATCCACATCGGCTAGAAGTGAGCAAAGTTTCCTGTGGACACATTGTAAACATGAAATAGCAGGTAATTGCATTGAAGCACAGCAATTGATTTGATGGAACAAGACATTCGCCCCACCATTACACGAAGACTATCAGTTATGCTATACTTAAACTTCAAATAATGTAATATGGTTAAACTGAAGTTATTAATAGTGAAAATAAACACTGAAATAGAAATGTCCACTATGCAGAGTATAATCAAAGGGAGAATAAAAACACATAGCGGGAATTAAGTCTGCTTATTAGGGTGCGCAAGAGTCACCATTCAGAAACACGATGTTTGTGCGTCATCTGACGTGTTTCCATCGGTGAGACTTTTAATTCTCTCCTACTAATTGGCTGTGAAACTTTGTAATTTGTAATCTGGTTAAATTTTATATGGGTGTATACCGGAAATAAATGATTTGATTAAATTTGAAACTCTCTTAGAGCTTCACTGTTTCGGGAGGAATAAAATCAAACTTTTATCTCCAAGGTATCTTCGATAATTATTCCTATAAAATCATACGTATTTTACAACGTAATATTTTTGCTTGTCAGCCGAATCTCTTCTAAATATAAATCATCCTGTTCGTCTCGTATTTTATACAAATCACTTTTAATGTTGTATTTAAGCACCAAATAGGCTATAGTCTCTACAGTAATCAGAAGAGACTGAGTACTCCATTTATAACTTAATCTGTTGTTTACTTTAAAAAGTCACAGCATTATTAGTATTACTTTCATAATATTCACTTAAGTATAACTTTTTTTATACATAAGATAATGCTTGTAATCCCCAAAGGGCTACACAGAGATGAAACTATAGTAAACCCATTTTGCTAGTTATGTATGTTTAAATCCCATGTAATAGGGGGCGAACCAATTGCTATCAGCCGAACACAAATCCAGACTGTGCTGCTACTGCAAAAATCCTGATGGAAAAACCCAAGAACACTATGCAAGACCTGGATATCGAACCCAGGACCTCATGCTTACTTTTTTATAAGTCAACTCAGCTTATCGCAGTCCACTGCTGGACATAGTATTCTCCCAGGCTGTGCCACAACACCTTGTCCTCCGCTTTCCGCATCCAGTCCGTCCCAGCCACCTTCTTCAGGTTGTCCGTCCATCTAGCTGGAGGGCGTCCCTCCCAAACCGGGGGTATGTTATGAATATTTACCTGTAACTCCTATGTATAAGACTCATCCGTTCTCCACACACTTCAGAGAAAGCCATTGCCGCCGAACCAACTACAAGTGGTGCCTTGTCGGATAACAATTTGTCTATGATCGATACTAGTTCTTCTTTCTGTTCCGGATCCAAGCTGTGGGGAAAAGATTACAAGAATCATACATACAAGTGGAATGACACAGACGACACAGTATTATTAGAGAGAAAGAGAACTGTTAGCGTGTTACGCAATTACCCCATTAGACCTATTGACAATAACAACTTACCTATACAACTTCGGTATAGCATGAGCTGCGGTCTTCCTGACATACGGACTCATGTCACTGGCCGAGTCTCTGATGGCTAACATCACGATTGGAACTATCATGGGCACTCGAATGGAGGAGAGGACTCGGAGAGCGCCCGCACGGATCAACTGGTTGGGGTCCTGAGAAACAGAAGGCGAATAGATTCGTTTTATTATCAGTTGCAGCTGTTGTTAGACCACTAACTGAAGGAAGGAATTGTCAAGATAGGCGGCGAATTAGATAGATAGCTGTGTGTGCGCATCTATATATGTAAAACAAAGTCGGGTTAGTACGTACCATTTATAACTCAAGAACGGCTGGACCGATTTTTATGATCTTTAATTTGTTGGATATGTCTCCGCCCCGAATAGCAGAATAATTATTAAAGTAAAGATAATTAATTTTCGTATACATTTGTATGGAACAGCTTTACTGATGATATCTCTCTGAGGCGGTACGAAGTTCGCCGGTTCAGCTAGTTGTTTATTAAAAAAAACCTTTGACTGAAGCAATGTCTATAAACAAGAAGGTCTCATTTGTCCAATAAAATATACACTCAAAAAGATTATTTATTTACATCTATGCTGTGTGGAGGGACATAATAGGGCTACAGACCATATTTCGACCCTGGCGGCCAATCTCTACGAAGACTAGCCTTCTGCGCAGGAGATAATATAGTGCACAAGTGTGTGCGCAGACACAGATGCACTCTCTCTTCCCTCGCTCTCATAGTCCGATGGGACGGCACGCAATCAGTCACTCGCAGAGAGAGTTGGCACTATGGCGACACGTGCGCACCGAGGCACGGGGGTATCATCGCCAATTTCCAAACTCTGGGCTGTTACTAAGAAATTCCTAATGGAAAAACCCAATACCACTGTGCCCGACCTGGGAATCGAACCCAGGACCCCACGCTCAGCAGTCGCGCTTGTAAGAGCCGAGGAGTAGTTTTTTGAGAATATGGTTTAGATCAAGGGTTCAAAAACATTTAATTTTATTGAGGATTAGTATTATTCTTTCAGACTTAATTTAAAAAAACTCCCATCATGCAACAACATTAAAGACATAAGATTACTGTGGTGTTTGACAAATAGTTGACAGTTTGACAGTTGATTATTACAGCCCGGTTTAAACGTTATGGTGGCTAGGAACATGAGATGAGTTGCTGCACAGTGCACAGTAACAAATTCACCTGTCAGCGGCACGGGTAAGGGGTGAGGTACTGCACAGTGATTAGCACACTTCAGAGCCCCCATAAAGTTTGAATAGGGCTGCATTATTATACCCCACAGTCTTAAAGCAACCCACAATAACCACAACCTCAAGAAAGCCATGGAAGCCAAGTATATAATAATTACCTTCAAGGCCCTCTGGAAGGTGCTGATGGACAGCAGAGCCAAGTCCTGCTGCTCCTCAGCGTACCTCACAAGGTACACATACACCAGCTTCTTCACCTCAATGTTCTTTGATACAACATTCTTAACAACTGCTGGAAACCTATGAATCAAAGATTATATTCAAATCAAATCAAAATCGTTTATTTGCATAAAATGTGGTAGGTACAAAAGATGATAATATGTAAATTTGTAGTGCAAAGACACATTCCGCCATGTAATGATGGCATGCAAATATTTAATACATGAAGTAGGTAGGTATGGAACAAATAATTAAAAAAATATTACAATGCATGTTGGAGATGTAGCAGTGAAAAACAAATTCAGGGCATTTGATTTATACTTACAAATAAATAAAATAAAAATGTCTGTTTGTAATTTTTAAATAACAGAGTTTTGCTAAATGTGCATGAAAGTAAATATGATACATAAAGCAAAAAAAAAAACATTGTTTTAGTAATTTTTGTCTGACTGTTCTGGCTAAATTCCAAAAGGGCTGGACCAATACTTCCAAGTTAGATTTCTTACTAAACTAATTCCGATTTGTTAACCGCCAACACATAACTGCCCTGCTCAGCCACTTTACTGCTCAATTATTTAATTACCCATTTAAATATTTGTTAGGACTCATTTTTGTTTAGTTTACTGCTCAGTTTTTACAGCCGAACTTGTCAATAAACATGCACTTTGTAATTTACCAAAACTACAATAAACAACTGCTACTTTGAATCACTCCAATATTAAATAACTTAGCTTCTGCCCACGACTTTGCCCGCATGAAATTTCTTGTTCCCCAGGCTCACCCGGTTGTATCACTTCACTTGCCCACACTATTACTTTGTATTCACTTAGCATTTTTTCTTAGTATTTTTCTGTTTGCTCGGCTCCTAAGAGTCCTAGCATGATGTAAAGTAGTTCTTGAGATTAGCGCATACAAACAAACATGTCTTCAGCTTTATTATTAGTATAAATATTGTGTTCCTTTTAATATGGAACACAAAGTTGGTGTGATGTTATGCTGATGTGTACAAAACAAAACACTTGTGAAAGTTCTACATCCATCATAGATCTACTGACTGTTACAGACAGACGTAAAACCATGTTTATTGACACTACAACAAAAGAAATACTTACAGATCAGAAGCATCCCTTCCCTTGGCAATCATGCCAATGATCCTCTTCATAGCCTCTAGTTTCAGGGAGTCTTTGGAGCCATCTAACATGAGTTTTAAGTCTTCATTCCTATAAAGTATAAACAAATTATAAACAGTGGTGTTTGTGTAATGACAAGAAATGTGCCACAGAATTTGATAAGGAATATTATATGGTTGTATGTAAATCATGTATGGCTGGTACATAAATGTGAAAGTTTTGCAAGTACCCCGAGATTTTGTGTATATTTCCTGGAAACCAAAATCATTGTAAAAAATACATAATTACTTGAAATTATACCGAAAAATTACTAGATTGTGTCTTTGAATGATTAAAGGATGGTTTTATACAGCTGATAACACATAAAACATTATTTACTTCTTAAAATCTGGTTGGAAAAACGCCCCAGAAGCTGGATCACTGGCCGGGTACTCCACTTCACCCATCACCACTTTATCATTATTATAGGATGTCGTAGCCGACATTTTGGATAAAATAACGTTTTAACACTTCACTGGATACTTATTCTAATTTAGATATTAGTGTCCAAACTTTTCTAATCAGTGAAATCGCAACAATTCATTTAATTTCATTTTGACATGACATTTGCTTGTTGACGTTGGACCAACGCCAACGTTATATGGGTGCGTTCCGTATAGGGAAAATAATCGATGTAATCGATTTGAGCGTGCTTAAACTCGTACCGAATTGGCGTGAGCGCACGTGGCATTTTCGAAATTGTGCTTCTGGCTGACAGTCGCCACCTAAACAAAGAAAAGGAAGAAACGTGTGGTGTCTAAACGAAGAAATACTGCTGTAATATCTTTTTGACACCGAGCAAGCACTGTGAGCGCGCTAACGAGTGTTCCGAATTGTTGACAGCTCTCAGCTGTCATAATCGTGATATTATTATCCAATAAGGAAAGCATGTGAGACGATTTGAGTGCTGTGAGCGATATTAGCCAATTCGGAAGGCGGCCTATGTCAAAGTTGCGTTTCGTTACTGCAGTATTGGTAACCTGCATTTTAATCGCCAGTCACAAAGGGAAACAGTACTGTGCGGCCCATATTGAAGAGGCCTAATCAGTGGCGGATTTGCCTAAGGCCCAGTAGGCCCGGGCCTAGGGCGGCCAGATATTAGGGGCGGCCAATCGTGATAAAAAAACTCACTGATGATAACACAGAAATAACTCAAAGTACAGACGCCAGCACATCAAGCTACTACAATCGGTCAAACTTTGATAGATTTGGGCGAAATTGTATTATTAATACTAGCTTTAGACCCACCCAGTTGCATCGCATCGCCCATCCGCACTATTACTTCGTTTTGAGAACATGGTGCAGATACAACGCAGTCTCTCACAAACTAGTTTCTAAGCTTGTCTAATGATGCTATTGTTTGTGAAGAGAGAATAAATTATTTGAATTTGTTGTTGTCGCTTAGCGTTCTCTCTGACTTTTGTTCTTTTTGGTAGCTTTTCGTCAAGAATTTTATTGTGCTATCAATAGCAAAAATTCATTTTCAAATCCGACTGATACTCGTAGTTCAAGAGATAAGGCCGTTCAAACAAAAAAACAAACTAACTCTTCAGCTGTGTATTAGTATAATTATAGATTTAAGTTTAAGTACTTATGTCGGTCCTTTAGATGGAGTATGAGGGTCGGAGCAAACTCGCAGAGTCCCCAGACAATATTAAATGAAATGAGGATAGTCAACCCACGATAGTCCCATAGTATCTTTAAATTATTTCATTATTCTAAATTGTGTTATAGCCAATAGTGTCATCAATATATGGCTTGATTTCTTCTTTTTTTTATTTGTAAACTACTTTCTACCCGTGACTACGTCCGCGTGAAATTTTTTGTTCTCATCGTACCTTTGTTTCCTGCTTATGCGTACGAAGTTTCATTAAAATCGGTTCATTCGTTTCGAAAAACAAGGGCTTGAAAGTTTGTATGAAATGCCGTACGTCGTAAACGCTCTTAAGCATGTTGATGTAGCCTATAGCCTTCCTCAAGAATGGGCTATCAAATGCAAAAATATTTTTTTCAAATCCGACGGGTTCCAGAGATAAGCGCGGTCAAACAAACAAACAAACAAACTACATCATAGCTTTGTTATTCGTATATAGATTTATGTTTAGGTCTCCGGACCATGGGGTCTCGGTCCTTTGGATGGCGTATGAGGGTCGGAGCCAACTCACAGAGGCCCCAGACAATTTTAAATGAAAAGAGGGTTCATCGAGGGTTGGTGCCTCTTTTTGTTCAAAATCGTCCCTTATTATTATATCGTTACTAGCTGCGCCCCGCGGTTTCACCCGCGTAAGTTTCGATTTAGGGGGATGAAAAATAGATGTTGGCCGATTCTCATAGATACCGGATAAGCAGAAAAAATTTCATCAAAATCGGTCAAGCCGTTTCGGAGGAGTATGGCAACGAAAACTGTGACACGAGAATTTTATATACCTATTAGATATTATTTCATTATTTTAAAGTGTGTTACAGACAATAGATAGTGTGATATGTCCCGTTGAGTGCGAGAAGCACAGAACCGGTTGAAGTGGCGCTACTTGGGGTAGGTCAATGTTCACCGCTGGACAAAACATCTCTGTCAGCTTGCTAACAGGGTATCTGCACAGTGACGTAACGCGGCATGTGCATCTCACTAATGTATGCTCCTCGAGGCCCCTAAACTCCATGATAACTTAGCTGAAGTGAGTTGTCATCCCACTGGATGTTAGCGACAAACACTATTAACAGCTTTCTTCAAGCTCGCATCACTTAAGTTAAAACGGTGAGATATTTACCGATCGGTCGGAATGCGAAACAGCAAAAAAAAATAGCATTAGTCTCCGAAATTCTCTATTTAATTTCATCCTGATGCAAGCAATAAAAGCAAATAAAAATATTTTACCGGGACGGTCGGGCATAGAAGAAAGCCAAATCAAAATGCAAACATAAACATGCCATTTGTTATCAAAACTTCAGCAGGTCTACGCCGTAGCTCCGTAGCGGCAGTCGTAGCAGCGTAGCCGCGTAGGCCAGACGCGATTACGCCCGGGCCGAAAGTGAACGAAGTGTTACGAACTAATTATTCGTGTTTTTAAACTTACTTCAAGTTTTATAAGTGGTTAGTTAAGTTGTTAGTTATTTTCATAAAAGTTGAGTATTCTTCGATAAGTGTTTAATCTTTAATACTATGATAAAATTAAAACTTCCTAAAGTCTCTAACTAAAATACTACTGTGTGTGCAAAAGTGAAAACAATACAAAAAAAAACAAAAAAAAAAACTTTTTCTCAACTTTGTTGGAACACTAACATGTGAGCAACAATGCCGAATATGATATTAAACAACTACGATTATGAGGAAGAGGTTCCTCTGCTCACCACGTCAGAGATTGACAAGAAGTTCTGGGACTACTTTGATGGAGCCACAACAGCAAGTTCCAACATAACGGAGACTGTTCTTCGAGACCAGGGTCCAGTGCTGGTCATCTATGGCATCCTGTTGGCTGTGGGGGGAGTGGGCAACGTGGCTGTGCTGTGTAGCCTGGCCAGGTCTAGGAGGAGGAAGTCCAGGGTTGACCTGATGATGACCCATCTGGCTCTCGCTGATGTCTGTGTCACTTGTGGAGTAATTCCTTTGGAGGTAAGTTTTTTAAAGTAATTTTTTTTTACTTTATTTATTTAAGGGATTTTCGAACACATACCTACCCTTCAAAAGTTAGTTGACATTTTTTCTCTTCAGATTGAGATATTTTTATCTGCTAAAACATGTGTGTACATACAATACAATGCATGCAAGGTATATAAGTACATGGAGTAACATGTTACGCAGTGTAACGCAGCTAGTGTAACATAATTATTTAAAATTCTAGTTTGAAATATTTGTACACTACGTTTTTATTGACGAACCAAATCCTGTTTATTTTTTTTGGATTGCCTCTTTTAGCTGTCAAATACTTGAATTCCATCAACCAGAAGTCAGTTGAAGTTTATTATTTCTGTGGATGTCAAATATTTATAGGTTAGTAATATTATTTGAACAATACTTTTAGTAAAATATAAATATTTAGAACCTTTCCATAGACGACAAAGAGAAGACATATATTATTAAGTAGACCTCTTTTTAGGATTCCATACCGCAAAAGCAAAACGGAACCCTTATAAGATCACTTCGTTGTCCGTCTGTCTGTCCGTCAGTCAAGACCCTTTTTTCTCAGGAACACGTGGAGTTATCAAGTTGAAATTATCAAATACTCAGGGCTGCAATCCCTTGACACAGTGAGAAAATCAAACTTTTATGTCAACGCAATCAAAAGATACGGGCGTTTATGTTCTGTTTATGCCGCATATTTTGACACTCGCAAGGGAATCAAAACCTATAGGGTACTTTGGTAAGTACTTCCCGTTGACCTAGAATCATGAAATTTGGCAAGAAGCAATGTCATGTAGCACAAGTAAAGGAAAACTTACAAAGCACGTTAACCTCGGTGCGCGAGTCCGACTCGCACTTGACCGTTTGACAAAATTTGTAACTTTGCCATTTAAATCAATATTTCTTCAGATAAGGGATATTTTCGGTTCGGATTTTCATAGATATTTTTTAATACTAAGTAAGTAATACTACGCAAGTTCAATACTATAAAATACAAACTTATTTTGCGGCCGTTAAAATAATACTGCGCTTGCGTGAATATTCATCCAACCTACGGAACCCTTCACTGTGCATGGCATATGACACGCGCTTAGTCGGTTTATTTTCGTCCTTGCTTATGTAACTATAGTGGTCATATCCGGAAGGATTTCCTTTCCCGAAAAAGGTCACCACAAAGAACTTTTATTATTCGACGTAGATTTACGAGGGACAGTACATTTTCATTAAAGCTTAAGAGTTCTGCGTTTAGTACGTAAGTCCTCTAAAATATCCTTACTTTACCTTGTAAGGGCAAAAAAGACGGAAATGTAAACACTTTATCTACATCACAGCTGTCAGTCATACGAACTACAGTCCGCTCGCAGTTGTTTTACTTGTGACAGCAGCTACTTAACTAACAGCAACCTTATCGTATCGAGAATAAAGATCACAATGATTTTGACAGACTCGTCAGTGGCAGCAACCCAACATCAACCTTATCTGAATGAGAACAAAGATCACTGTGCTTTGACAGTGATTCAAAATCAGAGGTCAAAAAAATGTGAACGGACTGTAACTTTCATATCCTTAAAGGATAGCTTTTCTTTTAAGATTGATGGCTTTTAATAAAAGATAACACAACTACCTTACAAAAAATTCTGTTTGATTTTGAAAAAATGGTTGATATCGCATAGTTTTTATTCTATAGGCGAATTTCTGAACAAAAAATCTTGTCAGTCCTACCACTTCAGTAAAAATGCATTGTAATTTTTTTTTGTTCCTTTGTTAATTTAATTAACTACGTTATTAGTATATTACTACATTCGTTAATACATACCCACCTACTTCATGTATTAAATATTTGCATGCCATCATTACATGGCGGAATGTGTCTTTGCACTACAATTTTGCATATCATCTTTTGTACCTACCACATTTTAAGCAAATAAACGATTTTGATTGATTGATTTGAAAAGAGTTATTCTAAAATACTGTCTCGTCGGTCTAGTAGTCGCAAACGCTACTGTTGAGCACGAGGTCCAAGGTTCGATTTACGGATCAGGCAAAGTAATATCGGGTTTCATATTCATATGTTATCTTAATTTGCATTCCATAATGTAATATTGTTTTTTTGTAGGGTTCCCATCTGGAATTTCGCAGTAGCTAAAATTTTAATAAAATCAAACTTCTAAGTCAACGCAATCAAAAGATACCGGCGTTTATGCTCCGGTATCAAAACCTATAGGGTATCTACTTCTCGTTGACCTAGAATCATGAAATTTGGCAAGAAGCAGTGTCATGTAGCACAAGTAAAGGAAAAAATCCGAAAACTTATAGTTTATAGTTACATTATCTACTAAAAATTTTTTTTTATCCGTGATAAACTATTTACATACCTACAAATTTGTACGAAACCCACCGGTGGGCGAGTCCGACTCGCACTTGACCGTTTTTTTTTGCGATTATTCCCGATCAGTAAAACCCCTGTGGTTAACACTGTTGTGCTGTTGACAATTGGAAAAGTAACAAATATTCCCGATTAACACCTTTTAACTCTATTGATTATTATTATTATTTGGTTAGACACACTAGCAGCTAATTAGCTGATGCGTGTGTATCGTATAGCTTGGAGATCTTGGAGATTTTTAGTTTGTCCAGACGATTCTTGAAGCAATTCAGTGTGGGAGCCGTCACAACATTTTGATGATCGAGAAAAAAGTTTCATTCGCTCATAGTTCGTTCGCAGTGTTGATGAAGGGAACATTTTTTCCGATCGTACATAATATGCTTAGTTCAAGAGTCAAGGTTTAGAAAAGTGGAGTTAAAAAAATCAGTGACATCTTTAACTGAATGCTGGCACGAATTTTTAAACTGCTTTATTACGATTCTCAAAGTATAACATTAACAGTTTAACACAGTAGAAAAGTGGAGTTCAATTAAAGATGACAGGGATTCTTAAACTGCTTTAATTACGACTTTCAAAGCATCAATTTAACAATTTAATTAGTTGACGCGGTATTAATGGGCACTTTAGTAGAAGCTGCTACTCATTCTTTTGACGTCATCACTTTGTCATCACTTAGCGTCTTGATTTACTTTTGAGGAAATTGTGCTGAATTTTACTGAGTACCTATTACTAATGTTTATCCTTTTTTTTTTTCCCCACTTTGCTAACACTGCGTTTGAACCCAAGACCCCTAAATTGTTTACGATGTCTCGGTAATTATGCTAAATAAAGCTATTGTGCTAAAGTATTAAGATAAATGGGGTTTAAGAGCCTTTAGAGGCTTTAAACAATCTCCCGACAATTACCTCCACGCTAATTGGTGATTACGACCATAAAGCGGAAAATTTTGAATAAATATCTATGATTTAACAGGCATACCTACTGGGTGACTACAGGTACACCGCTCCCTAACGCTTCCACGCGGGCCCAGTATGGGTTGGTAGATGTCACACGTCTTCGAATTTATGGTTCTAGGACATTTCCTTACGATGTTTTCCTTCACCGTTTTGAGAGCAGTGGCAATGAATTAATTTACAAAGCGCCTGCCTGGGTTCCAACCGCTTTAACTGTTCTGTGGTTCGAACACACGACATACAACTAGTAAGTCGCCATCGTCGGCCATTACCACACTGGGCCACCACTGCTCAAGTTTTAAGGGGGATGATATTCCAAATCATTTTACATCATTAAATGTTACTGATAACACCATTATGTTCAATGATTTTTTCTTATAAATTTTCCATTAATGTTTTAGGTGGTTAAGTAGGATCCGCACTATTTAATTTTATTTATACCTCTCTCCCGCCTAACGTAAAAAAGATACTTTCTTAGCATAATAAGTATCAGATTTTCCCTCGAAAAGAACGTTTTAAAATCTTATCACATATTTTTTTTTTGTTAGCCTTTACTGCCCCACTGCTGAGCAAAGGCCTCCCCCAAATCCTTCCAGGAACTCTTTCCCGCGCCATCTCGAACCAGCCCTCGTGGTACGCGTCCAGGTCATCTCGCCATCTCATTCTGGGCCGGCCTCGGCGGCGCCGTCCATCTTCAGGCACCCATTCTGTGGATCACATAACTTTTTTTTTTTACGAAAGTAGATAAGATTCGGTAACATTGTTTTTCTTCGTTTCAGAGTGCCATTTTATTTTCGGTAGTAGAACATCACAGGCGACGGACATTCCCAACAGCGCTTTATATTTTCAGGAAAGGAACGATAAATAAAATGTCGTGTTTCATATTATTTGATTTACGAAGCTTTTAGAAAAAAAAACATATTTTTGATATAGATTAAATGAAACCAGGTGCGCCTCCTCTACCGTACTTTTATCTCACGAGACACGCGATTTACTTGTGGTTACCAAGTTTACAAACACGCTGTGAATGTGTGCACAGCAACTCTTTTCGAAACAATGGCGAAGTCGAAAGTGTATGTGTGTGCGTGTGTGTTACACATTAACAGCGTTTTTGTATTCGTATACTTGGTAACCACACGCAAAGCCCGCATCGCTTCATGAGATAAAAATACTATAACAGACGGTATTTTTGCATGCGGAAATATGGGTGCTAAAGATGCTTCAAGGAGAACTAAAGTTTCATCACCGAGTTTTTAAAATACCTGTTGATCTTAAGCTCGTGGCTTAAAAATATGAAATAATCCCAGTTAGTTATGATCTTTAAAAACCTGTTAGTCGCGAAAGTGCTCATAGTAAATATCCAACATGGGTTTCATGTCACAGCCAGAATATATTATGCGCGTAAGCACATAATATGGGCAGCGGGATTGTCCGAAAGGGTTACCACTACCCCGGAATATAAAGGGCTAAGGAAGGAACACGGATGGGTTTTAGTCAGTAAGAGTCTGACACTCCCTTCCGCTCCACCCAGAGCGGGAGGGGTCACTTGATGATTTCCCATCCTTAAAAAAAAAAGCTCATAATATATTCTTGCTATAGTGTAAAATACATATATTTATATCTTCTTAGGTTCTATAGGTTCACGATCGGTTTACTCGTGTGGTCCAGTTAGCACGTCAAGTTGTATTACTGGTATCAAACTAGTTAACTTGTGTTAATATGTTTGCATGACATATATATAGGTAATTTGACGTTATCGAGGTCGTGTGAGAATATAATTATATTTCTGTTGTTTGTATAAAGTTGAGAGAAACAAAGTGACTGTTTTATAATAAAGCTTAAACAAGTAATTATTTGTAGTTTGAGTGGACTTGACGATTTTAATTTTCGGAAGGTAAAAATTGTTCGTACAATAAAAAATTGTCCCCGAGATGAAACGGTCATTGATTTTAAGTGAGTATAGTTACTAGCATTATTGTGTTTATAACAAAAAAATTAAACGATTTATTTTCGTTCAAAAAATGTTCAATTGCCGAAACAACTCACTCGTTATTTCAGCCACTGAATTGGACATTTTTATTATTTCCCTTGTGGTAGGTATTTTTGATTGCTAAAGTTATATTTAAAAAATATTGGGGCCTTAAAGCGGAAATATGGACACAATTAGAATTTTCTATAAATGAAGTGGGTATACCTAATGAAGTCTTCACAAATAAAGACACCAATGTGGCTTGCGGCTTAGAGTGTATATGTCGCGGCCAACTGGTGTAATTAGCCGTTCTATTAACTTAACGATCTGAATGATATTCAATATTATAGTTTAGGTTGGAATTGTAACCAATCACGCGCGAGCCGAATTGTTCACAGTAACTAAGCAAGGGCACCCCGACCAAATGGGTGGGTGGTTGGGTTAGAACTGTGATCAACCGCGTGCGAGCCGAGAGAGCGAAGCGAGGCGATTACTACTTCCAATGGGTTAACTAAACGGCTAATTAAACTAAACGGCTAATTAAACTAAACGGCTAATTAAGCTCTGGATTTAAAGATACACTCTCGCCTTCAAAATAGTTGTTTGCTCCCTTGGCAAACAATCTACTATTCATTTGACAATTGAGGTTAATTTTATAACCTTAATTTTCGTTGATGAGTATTTTGAATTTGGTTTTGGGAATTTATCAAACTGTAGGTACTTTAGTTCAGTACTTATAAGGTGATTCCTTTCTAATGTAGCCGCGAAATTAAAAAGTAGGTAGGTACTAATGGGTTGTTCAAGTTCAAATTCTCAATTCAGAAACCGAGTGTTAGTCCTAGGTCCTCATTTTTCCAGTTTTTATTCAGTTTTAAGTACTGAAAACTGAATAAAAACTGGAAAAATGAGGATATACTAAAATAACTCTAGAAATGTTTAACAACTAAATAACAATATTTACATCAAGAAAGACTACAAATTGAGTTTCTAAAGTCAAATTGGAAGCAAGATATTGCTGACAGAATACTAATACTACTACTTTTCATTGGAAAATTATAAGCTACCTTCAAGTCCATATAAAAAAAAATATAACTTCTAGCTAAGTATTATATTTTTCTCACTTTGTAACTTTGGTTAACTTTGTCTTACGCCAAGACCTTTGAATTGAAGTTCTTTGAAAGAAAGTGTTGCCAGAGAGAAATAAAGATAACTAATAATAAATAAAAAACTAATAATAAAATCGAGGTCAAGGCGTGACTTAATCTTCCAAACAGCGCTTCTAATTAGATGTTCGTGGAATATCTGTTTTTCACTATATTATTGTAATTTTAACATACTAAATTGTACATTATTAAATTGTTTAGCTTGGTTTTTGTTTACTTCAAATTACTTGATAAAACTTCTTAGAATAAGTTCTGAGGTGTCAATATGTCACTATTTTTCTATATAATTTTAATCTTAACATACAAGGTTAAATTGTTTTAGCTTTGACAGCGTAACTTTACTTTACTCGGTGAAACTTCACAGACTTGATAGGTCTCAAATATACATAATCAAGATTATTAATTGGATTGGGGTGTAATCGACCACGCGGGCCCAGTGCGGGTTGGTAGATGTCACATGTCTTCTAATTTTTGGTTCTAGGACATGTCGGTTTCCTCACGATGTTTTCCTTTACCGTTCTAAGAGCAGTGGTGATGAAATTATTAAGACAAAGTAAAACCTGGCTGGGTTCGCACCCACCACCTTACGACTCATAAGTCGGAGCTGTTACCACTGGGCCACCACACCACTGCTTCCAATCAAAACTACTTGGGATTTATGAAACAACTGGCGACATGTAACGTACTTCTCTACCTTTCCTGTCGGCGAATAAAAGCGTGATTTTATGTAAGAGGAGCCACAAGTACCTACGAACTTGTAACTAGATCCACATGAAGTGTGATTGCCTCCTGATACAAGATTCATTTGAGTTCATTTGTCCCCTGAGAGGACCCGGAAAAAGCACATGACTGCGCCAATTTGTACCTATTTATTATTCTGTACGCGACCTCAGTGTCAACTGAAAGGATTGGATTCCTAATGTAACGTTCTGTTAGATCTGGTTTACGAGAAACATAAAAATACACAGACATTTTGTGTTTTGGCAGAATCCCAATATTGCATGGCGTATAAACGACTTATTACAATTTTTTTCTGCTTATAGGCAAAAAATGTGCTAGCTCAATTGATATTTCAAAAAAAAAAATTGTTTGAATATCGACACGGCAATCCGACACGACTTACTGAAAAATCCCTAATAGAATAAAAACTTACTATTAATACTTTGCCCGACCTGGAACTGATCCTCTAAAAACTCATCGACCTTCTAATAAGGTACTTACACTTTTTTAAATTTAAAAACTTTTTGCGCTTCTAATGATGCACTCTTTTTTAAACAATTGAGCCTCATTTTAACTTGCTGCTCACCCTTGGTGGCAGTAACTAAGCTAGGGTACCCCGACCAAACGGGTTTGGTTAGGTTAGAACTGTGTCCAAACGCGCTTACTGAGCAAGAGATGCAAGTGGTGCCGTGGTAGTAGCAGGCGAGCGCTACATCCAAGTCGGTCACAGTTACCTATCTAGTATATTCAAGAAATAAAATAGGAATCACTTGAGGTCACAAAAAGAGGTGTAATCATTATATGAGGATGTTCAATAATGTTTTTAGAAGCGCAAAACGGGAATTATATTAATTTCGATTAATAATACATGTCCCTTTATAACATTAGCATGGATTTCATTACTTAAAAAATAACTAATAACACGCGGAGTCAAGCCTAGGGACTTCGCCATCCCTAGGTACATTAACAACAATTTCGTTTCTGTGGGGACCAATCAATATCCTGTACAAATATCCGTATCATGTTTTATTCGAGCGCTACAAAGTTTATTCGATGTCCCTGGATGTTGATGAAGTTTTTTTGCACCTCACGAGTATCTTCTGTGTTCATTTTGATGAAGTTTTTTTGCACCTCACGACTATCTCCTGTGTTCATAATTGTTTTCCTCGTTGGTTTAGAGGTCACAAACGGTATAGCCGAGCATGAGAACCTGGGTTCGATTCCCAGGTCAAGCAAAGTGTCCTCGAGTTTATTTTTCTTAATTTTCTATATGATATTGGGTCGATTTTTTAAGCCCAAATGTGATAATCATCACTTTTATCCTATTATGGGTCGATTTTACCAAAGTTAACTTTTATCCGCAGAATAAAATTGACGCGTCTGACAGTTCTAGACTCTAGTATCGATAAAGTTCTGTCAAAAATACTTATTTAGCCAGACTAACGAAAAACCTACGTTGTAAGCAGGTTATGTGTGAGGAGATAAACTAAACCCACAATTTAGGTAACCACAATTATTTATTTAAACTATCTCAGACAGAATAACAAAATAACACGAGACGTTAGAGAAAATAATGTATTACAATAATTTAAATACGTTAATTACAAGATTGAGTTCTAGCTAACAAGGAAGGTTGATAATATGTAATAAATCCCTACGCGCGTTGTATATCGTCTGTGTGGTGTGCGGTCCGCTAACGACGCCAACACAGCCAAACAAACAATATACGCCGCTAGCTCAAATTCAGCAAGAGGCGAGGTAATCTTGACCGACCTAAGTCGATACAGAGACTATTCCCGGAGCGTGCCGAACTCGAACTGCCGCTGCAATTTTTTTTTTTTTTTTTTTTTTTTTTTTTTTTTTTTTTTTTTTTTTTTTTTTTTTTTTTTTTTTTTTTTTTTTTTTTTTTGACGTGACCACTCGCAGTTGCAACTCGATAAGGTTGCCTTTCTGCTTAACCGGACTATCCTGTGGTGGCCAAAAATTACTTTAAGGCCCCCAGCCAGGGCTTACAAACTAAGGATATTTATTTTAAATGAGCTACACTAAGGGCACCCCCTGTGGGGTTCGGGCCTCGGCTTAGTGAGTCATTGATGGGAGGGCAGCAATGGTCAGGCTGGGTCTGATTATTATTATTTGGGGAGTTTAAAGCTACTTGCTCAGCCTCGCGGGCTGGCTTGTCGAGCAAGGGTCGGGCGGTGACTGCCGCTGCTAGCTCCTGAGAGGGGCTTTATAGGCGGTCGAGGCCACGGCGGGGACGCGTAGCGCGGGGAGGAGGTGATGACTCGTCGGGTCGATCACACGGCGCAGGAGCAGTGTTGCCGCGCTGATGTGTTCGTCGCGTTACAGTCTCCCCCTCTGGTCCTGAAGACGTCCCGACGAGGAGACCAGTTGGTGGGTCCGTGGCTGCCGGCTGCTTCCTTGGTCTACCACGTCTGCGCAAAGGTCTTTCTGGATTAGGTAAGTTTAAGGCTGAGCCCTGGTATGGGCTCAGTGCGGAGGAATGGTAAATACCCAGAGGGATTTTCTGGTCCGACGGGTGTGCTACTTCGTAAGAGCAGGGCCCGTGCCGTCGCAGAATGATGTAGGGCCCGTCGCGACGTGGAGCCAGCTTTGCCGTGTGGAAGCGGGCTGCGTTGCTCAGGACATTGGCCCTAACCAGGACAAAGTCGCCAGGTTGGTAGGCAGGAGCAGGTCTACGACGTTTATCCATCCACTTCTTTCTGGTTTCTTCTTTGTTTTCTTGCACTTCTCTCGCTCTCTTCAATGTATCTGCTAATAGAATAAGTTTAGGGGTTATTTCGGGTATGAAATTCTCAGATACAACTATCTGGCGAAGGTCGTGTTTAACATCATCATATGTTCTTAATTCTCTGCCAAAGGTAAGATATGCCGGTGTATATCCTGTACTAAGACAGTTTGATGTGTTCATAGCATATCCTATGCACGGCAGCCTTTCCGCCCAGTGGTGGAATAATTACGTTCCGGCTTTGTCAACAAACGACTTGCATATTCCACGGGGTGCTCGGTTGTGCCCTCCCCCTGCACCAAAACAGCTCCAATGGCGTAGTCACTAGCGTCTGTTTTGATTATATATGGTTTACTCAAATCCGCTTGACTTAAGATTGGTGCACTAGTTAGATATCGTTTGAGCTCACTGAAAGCGTCCTTTTGACAAGTTCCCCACTCCCATGTTGCGTCCTTTTTCGTCAATCGGGTAAGTGGTTGGGTAATCTTCGCAAAGTGCGGTACGAAACGACGATACCAGGAACAAGTCTGCAGGAAAGATTGTACCTGCCGAACATTCTTCGGTGCCGGCATATCGAGTATAGCTGTTATTTTCGCAGGATCTGTGCACAAGCCTGTTTTGGTTATGATGTGTCCTAGGTAGGGAATCTGATCTTGGCAAAATCGACACTTTAGCCGGTTTACAACGACATTATTTTCCCGCAGCAATTGGAAAAGTCTATCCAGGTCTTGCAGGTGCTGTTCAAATGATGGAGAGAGCAGTATAAGGTCATCCAAATAAGCCAGTAGCTTTACTCCGTCTAGTTGCAGCCTCAATCTGTCGATAAATCGCTGGAAAGTCGCTGGAGCGTTACGTAATCCGAAGGGCATTCGCTTGAATTGATGAAGTCCGAACGGTGTGACGAAGGCCGTCTTTTCCTGGTCTTCATTACGCACCTTAATTTGCCAGTACCCTGCTCTAAGGTCTAAAGATGACATATAAGGTGTCGGTTTAGCTTCATGTAATAGGTCATCCATCCTAGGTAAGGGATACGCGTCAGCCACGGTTATGCTATTTAGCTGGCGGTAATCTATGCAGACCCTTATATCACCGTTCTTTTTGGGGACCATTACAACAGGTGCTGCCCACGGTGATTTCGATGGCGTGATAATACCTTCTTCTAGCATCTGATTGACCTCCTTACGTAGAATTTCTTTACGTTGTGGTGATAGTCGATATGGTGGCACAGCAATCGGTTTGTGGTTTCCAGTATCTATACTATGCTCCACGAGGCTAGCTGGTTCTCCGTTACCAATAAAGACGGCAGAATGATGTTCCAATATAGCATTCAACTGACTACTCTCTTCAGTGGCTGTGTCTCCCGAATCAGATACTGCGACCATAGCAATATCGATGTTGGGACCAAATAGCTGCTGACCAGTGTAGCCAGTTAGTTTGGGTTCTGGTCGCGAGGGCGATTGCGGCGGCGTACAGTACTGGATTAATGGAGGTGGTCCATACGAATCTGCCATGTCACATTCCTCAGGAATATGTGAAGTTTGGGACGGTGTCGTGGGCAACGGGCTAAGCATTGGTTCCAGAGACGTCATTTTGGCTAACCTAGAAATCACTGACTCGTTTTTCTCAGGTTCTGTTTGCACCGTGGAAACGGATGCATCAACTTCTTCCTCATTGTAGAGCTCGTATTTCTTGCCAGGCTCATTCAAGAAATGGAAAATTAAGTTGAGCACAATGGTTGCATCTTGGATGAAATCTACTCCTAGGAGTGTTCGGTTATCGTGTGACTCGGGCAACACGATAAAATTTGTGGGGATGTTCCGACCACACAACGTGACTGTCAGTGAAGCTGTCTTGACAGGCTGTCTCCGCCGTAAGCCGTCAGCAAGGGTAATCGTCGCATTTTCAGTTTTGAATTCAACTCCCTTTCGCTTTAACATATCGTACAATGACGTAGATGCGACACTTAGTTTGGCCCCGGAATCTATGTGAGCTTGTCCATTGATGCCAGCGATACAAATCTTGACAGTTGGCCTAAGTCGTGCTGTAGATGCCAGGGTGGGGTTGAAGGAATAAAATCCGACGTCCACTGCACCAACTTTGTTTTTTCTGCACTTTGGACATTTGCTCCTGACTACGCCGGGTTCACCGCAACCATAACAGGTGATTTTGTGAGTAGGCGTTGCTCTAGATGCGGCTGGAACTGCCGCGACATGTTCCGTTGGAGCCTTGTCTTTGATGTCTTTCTTGCGACACTCCTGTTCATTGTGGCCAAATGCACGGCAAAAGGTGCATCTAGGTCGTTTCCCTGATGGAGTGGCAAAGGTGTTGCTTGCGTTGGGTCCTGATCGTGCAGCGACTGACTCTTCAATTTGACGTACCTTTGTCAAGAACTCATCAAAGGTCGCAACAGAATCTCTCGGTATTCTATCTCTTATACTTATATGTAGGGAAGTATACAAGAGGTCCAGGCCTTGCGATGGAGTAAGAGAAGGCTTGGGCAACTCCGCCATAAGGGCTCGCTTTTTAGCAACAAATAATTCCGTGGCCGAAGGACTCTGCTGCTTATCGCAAACAATTTCATCATACACCAGATAAGCTGGTCTCTTCGGTGCAAACGTCGTCCTTATCAGGGACACAGCTTCCTGCCAGGTCGTGATTGTCTCTTTCACTCCTAGCCACCAGATGGATGCCTCGTCAACCAGCAGCAATGTGAGCCCTTCAATGGCGTTGTCATTACTTATTGCCTCTATTTTCTTATACGTGCTAATGGTTGATAGAAATGACTCAACCACTGCGGTATTACGAGATCCGTTGAAGCGAGCAGTGCATGACGCAAAGCTACCAGATTTTTGCGGGACCTGATCATTCCGTCCGGCCAATACCCCTAATAGATCGCGGAATTGGTCGTCAGAGAAGCTGACGTTCGACATATTATTGCCTAAATTCCTACGGCTACGCCTAGGTAATATGTTATAAAACTCAATATTGTTGACCAACTACTTTACGCTACCAAGTACAATTCTACTTATCCCTAAAGGGACCTAGCGTGAAGTTAATAAAACGTTTAAAAAAAACTATAAAAAGTCGAAGTAAAAAAATAAATGAAAGTGGGTAGATAGTTAAAACTAGTATTAAGTACTAAAAGCAAAACAAAGAAAAAGAAAACCTGACAATTACGTTTTACGTCTATTAACGGAAAGCCCCACGTTGGGCGCCAGTTGTAAGCAGGTTATGTGTGAGGAGATAAACTAAACCCACAATTTAGGTAACCACAATTATTTATTTAAACTATCTCAGACAGAATAACAAAATAACACGAGACGTTAGAGAAAATAATCTATTACAATAATTTAAATACGTTAATTACAAGATTGAGTTCTAGCTAACAAGGAAGGTTTATAATATGTAATAAATCCCTACGCGCGTTGTATATCGTCTGTGTGGTGTGCGGTCCGCTAACGACGCCAACACAGCCAAACAAACAATATACGCTGCAATTTTTTTTTTTTTTTTTTTGATTTTTTTTTTACGTGACCACTCGCAGTTGCAACTCGATAAGGTTGCCTTTCTGCTTAACCGGACTATCCTGTGGTGGCCAAAAATTACTTTAAGGCCCCCAGCCAGGGCTTACAAACTAAGGATATTTATTTTAAATGAGCTACACTAAGGGCACCCCCCGTGGGGTTCGGGCCTCGGCTTAGTGAGTCATTGATGGGAGGGCAGCAATGGTCAGGCTGGGTCTGGTTATTATTATTTGGGGAGTTTAAAGCTACTTGCTCAGCCTCGCGGGCTGGCTTGTCGAGCAAGGGTCGGGAATATACGCTGCTAGCTCCTGAGAGGGGCTTTATAGGCGGTCGAGGCCACGGCGGGGACGCGTAGCGCGGGGGGAGGAGGTGATGACTCGTCGGGTCGATCACACGGCGCAGGAGCAGTGTTGCCGCGCTGATGTGTTCGTCGCGTTACAACGTCTAATAAAAGATCTTCGTTGGCTTCATCCATCTGCTTACTATAACTAAGCTTAATTCAAGATTTGTCAAACCAAAACTATTAGCGAAACTTTTGGTAATCGCCGAACAGTTTAGTTTAAGTATAGTTTAGTTACGACCACAACTACTTAAGCCCGACGATTTCAATTGTGATTTGAAAAGTGAGTGCAATTTTCGCACTTTTAACACTGGATGTCAGAAATTGGAGTTAGAGAAGAAAATATCTGAATCTCAAGTGATAGACCTGATCTACTACGCGGGCCCAGTGCGGGTTGGTAGATTTATTTATTTATTTATTTATTTATTTATTTATTTATTATGGCACTCCAACAATTAGTTCACAAATACATTTACTGATAGCTTAGCCTTATTGTATAAAATATTACAGTGAACCAATCACTTAAAGGTGTGCACAGCACTTACAAGGTTTTCCTATGTTATTAATAATAAAATCAAATTAATCAGATTAAGTAAAATAAAATAATTACATTAATTAAAAAGATAGAATTGTAAAAAAAAAAAATGAATAAGTACGGAACAAAACATGAGCGACGGAATTCAAACAAAAGTTGAAATTATAAAAAAAATGAATACAGGACAAAAACAAAAACATGAGCGACGGAATTCAAACTAGAGCCAGTTGTCAGCAATCTGTAAGTTGTCGTAAAAGTTGAATGCGAAATTGTGCCAGGGTGTTGGAGAAGATGTCAATGGTATCGGTGCAAGAGTGGCTTTCATTATACGTCCTCATCAAACGGTTCATTGAGGCTGACCGACCGAGGTTTGTTCGAACTGTAGATGGTGTAAACACATCTAATTTACGGTTAGTCCTGGGTTGACTACTACGGGGAACAGACACATTTATGTCTTCTAGGAGTTTTGGGACATGTATCAGACCATTAATAATTTTGAAGAGCATAATTTGATCCATCAGTTTCCTGCGGTTTACGAGTGATGTAAGGTTGAAGTGAGTCAGTCTTTCAGGGTAATTAGATGTGTTGGGGCAGCTGACAGATTTGTATCGCAGGTATCTAGTGAAGCCTTTTTGGACGCGTTCGAGTCGATCGATATGAACCTGGTAGATAGGATTCCACACCTGCGATGCATAATCGAGTATACTTCTGATGAGGGTGAAGTAGAGGAGTTTGAGGGTGCGAATAGACATAAAGTCATGGCAGACACGCTTCAGAAATCCTAACATTTTATATGCCTTTTTGACAGTATTGTCTATATGTGGTATGAACGTAAGCTGACTGTCGAGGCAGACTCCCAGATCGCGAATTGAGTTAACCTTCTGCAGTGTTTCAGCGTTCAAGGAATATGAGGATGGAAGGGAATTTAGTTTTTTTGTGAAAGTCATTTGTTTACACTTTTCGGCGTTAAGAGTCATCCTGTTCTCTAAACACCAGTCTTGCACTGAGTTTAGGTCCTCTTGCAGCAAGGATATATCTCTGACTGAATTTATTTCTCTATAGAACTTGACATCGTCAGCAAAGAGTGAACATTCACTGTGCTTGATGCAGTTCACTATATCGTTGACGAATACAAGGAACAATATCGGACCCATGTGGGAGCCTTGAGGAACTCCAGAGGTGGAATAATAGAACGAAGACTGATGCCCCTTTACTACGACCCTTTGTTTTCTGTCAGTCAGATAAGACTCGAACCATTGGAGAAGCTGTCCGAATATGCCGAGGTTTGAAAGTTTCTGCAGTAGGATCTGGTGGTCGACCTTGTCAAAGGCACTACTGAAGTCTGTATAAATGGAGTCAACCTGCGAGCGAGAGTCGATAAGTTTGCTTAGGTCATTGACATAAAGAGTCAGGTTCGTCGTGGTGGATCTTTGCATACAGAATCCATGCTGTTGGGAAGCTAGTTCTATTTTGAAATAAGACGTTAGAATAGGACACATGAGGGATTCAAAGACCTTCGAAAACACAGATAAAATTGATATTGGCCGATAATTTTGTATGTTGGTTGGTTCACCTTTTTTATGGATGGGCACTACATTGGCATTTTTCCATTCAGAAGGGAATGTTGCTGTTTCGATTGACTGGTTCAGAATGATTTTCAGCGGTAGGGACAAGCTACTCGCACAGTTTTTAACAAACAATGGTGGAAAACCATCCGGTCCCGGACCCTTGCATACATTAAGTTTTTTGAGGACTTTGATCACATCTCTTTCGGAGAATGTGACCCGACTCAAGCTGTTTTGGGGATAGTTGTGATTCGTCTGTAATGAAGCATGTATTGTTTCATCTGATGGGGTGAAAGTTGATGAGAAATGGGCAGCAAAGAGCTTGCAGACGTCGTCCCCGGAGGTGGCTAGCCGATTATTTAATTTCATCTCAGACGGTATGTCGTTAGACTTTGATTTTTTTGCTTGTACAAACGACCAAAAGACTTTGGGGTTTTGTGATATGCCCTTCTCGATTCTTCTCACGTAGTCTTTGTAGTTACTTTTGATCATAATATTAGCTCTTTCGCCTAACAACCGGTATTCGTACTTGTCGCGGGGGTTATTATATTTTTTAAACCGCATCCTAAGCTTTTCCTTTTCGTTTATAAGTTTAATAAGGGCCTTTGGAAACCAAGGAGGGTACCTATTTTGTGATACTTTCGTTTTCGGCACGATCTCGTCAGTTATATTGTGGAGATGTTTGTATAATACTTCCACCATTGCATTGACATCTGCGCACTCAGACAAGCATGCAGACCAATTGACCTGCTTTATTCGCACATTCAACAAACTATAGTTTGCATTTCGGTAATTGTATTTTATGGAGCGTCTACATTTAAGGGTAGTATGTGACATATTTTTTATAACAATTTCTAATGGTGGGTGATGAGAGTCTACAACTGACAAGGGGGTACTACATTCATGAACAAATCCGCCAGGAAAGTTAGACAGAATTAGATCAAGGGATTTGCCTAGTTGATTTTTTACAGGGTTTAATTGCTCAATATTATTTAGGGACAAACAATCTATTAATGAGTAACCCAGTGGGGTATTGTAATTACTTGGTGACATGGATGTGCATTCATTTTCGCTTTCGTCCAGATACCATTTAATGGACCCAAGATTGAAGTCGCCAGCTATTAAAGTTTGATATCCAGTTGTGTCGATAACTGACGTAACTTTGTCCAAAAACGAGTCAAGTGTCGATTGCTGTACAGGTGGTGGTAGGTAAACAGCACAGATGTTCAGGCGTTGGATCTTTTTCCCATTTGTGATTTTTAGACTTACCCATAAGTCTTCAAATTGTGACATGCGAACCGACCCGATAGACTTAAGGACAGCTATAAGCACACCTCCACCCTTCTTCTTCCTTGCGTTTGTCGAGGCTCTGTCTCTGCGATAGATATTGTACCTGCTGTCGAATATTTCCCCGTCGTTAACGCTGTCATCTAACCATGTTTCTGTCCCTATAATAACGTCGTAGATGTTGTTTTGCGCGTTCAGCATAATGTTGTTTAATTTGGATTTCATTCCTCTAAAATTTTGGTAGATGTCACATGTCTTCGAATTTTTGGTTCCAGGACATGTTGGTTTCCTCACGATGTTTTCCTTTAAAGTTTTGAGAGTAGTGGTGATGAAATTATCTACACAAAGTAAAGCACCTGTCTGGGTTCGAAGCCACAACCTACAACTCGTAAGTCGGGGCCGTTATCACTGGCCCACCACTGCTGCTCAACGGGTAAATTTATTTTCGAAAATCTTTTAATGTTGCCATCTTTGAATCGTGTGGTGTAAATGAGATTTAAGAACTCATGCATACGATGTATCGTTTGTGACTTTTTCTCATCTGTGACGTCCGGAGTGAATCTGAATGAGCGTTAGAAATGTTCAACATGGTCATGTCAAAGGTGCTGATGGACTTCGTAAATAGCTATGGACTGTTCAAACGCCTTCTTTCATATCCTGGAATACCTGCCTCTTCTATGTCTTTCAAAGTTACTCGAATTATGATCTCTATTATCCTCTTAATGCAACATGATCTGGGGGCCAATTCTCGAATCGAACTTATAAAATATTATATTATAAATTAAGGTCAGTGGGTCGTCTTAGGGGCGTAATACTGAATCCTATCCTACTTAATAATACAGGATGAAATTGAATACATGCGACAAATCGAAATGGCAGATTGTACTCATCATTATGAACAACTTTTACTATGGGACCAAACCTGAAATCGAGAAAAAAAAAACAGCTGTTCCCTACATTTTGACGAGTTAATGAGAACATAAATGTAGGAAACAGCTGATTTTTTTTTCGCGATTTCAGGTTTGGTCCCATAGTAAAAGTTGTTCATAATGATGAGTACAATCTCCCATTTCGATTTGTCGCATGTTTTCAATTTCATCCTGTATAAACGCGAAAGTTAGGATGGTTGGGTGTTACTCTTTCACGTAAAAACTATTGAACGGATTTGGATGAAATTTGGCACACATAGTTTATAAACAGGATTAACACAGGATGCCTACCTACTTTTTATCCCGATATTCCCACGGGATCGAAACTTATGCAGGTGTAACCGCTAATTTGCCGAAAATTGACAAAGGTTTATGTGGGATAGGTGCTTGAGTGACTGTGGGGCTTGTGGCTAAGTATTAACAGCTGCGCAGGTCTATCGATCAGGTCCGTGAATGGGTGACCATCTTTACATATCAAGACCAAAACTAACCACCTTGACTAAAAACACAACAACATTTTTGGACGGTTTCTGGAACGAATATCAACACAAAAATTGTTTTTTAAAATTGTCAAGCACTCGTTAACGTTAACTGTTGTGATTGCTTAAATGTATTTATTCCGGTCTGATCCCCTGAACCCCCTCCACCCCTCCTCGATCCCCTGCTAGTTCGTCTTCTGATTTAATCTCTGTCTTATCCACTTTATCTTTTTTTTTTTAAGGATGGGAAATCATTAAATGACCCCTCCCGCTCTGGGTGGAGCGGAAGTGTCAGACTCTTACTGAACAAAACCCATCCGTGTTCCTTCCTTAGCCCTTTATGTTCCGGGGTAGCGCTAACCCTTTCGGACAATCCCGCTGCCCCGGCAGGCTTCGGCCCTAACGGGCCCCTCCTCTGATGCTGACATCTCTTATCAAACTTTATCTAGGTTACTCTTTTTGACAGGTGTAAACAAGTGTTTTTTGTCCATAGGCAAACTCAAACTCAAAGCATTTAGTTCAATTAAACCAATTACAGGCACTATTGAATTGTCAAGGGATCGTTCAGTCAGAAAGATGAAGCTAGTTGCCCATTCCAAAGCGCAGGTAAAAGGTACCTTTGGAACAGAACGGGCAAGAAACTCCATGGACACTTATATATCAAAATAATATGGTTACAAAGTCTTGGTTACATCATTCATGTTAAAAATTATGCATGTAAGAACGATGCAGAACGTTAAAAGCGTCTGTAATGAAAAGACGAGAAAAAAATAATAATAAGCTATGGCAGTAAAGAGATGACCAGTCCCTACTGACGGCGCCCGTTCACAAACATGGCGCATATCGCATGTTTTAGCACCAGGCATCTACTACACTTCAGAATTGGGTAACTAGGTTAGTATTTTCTGACTAAAACTTTAAAATTCAAAACCTGTAATGGTTTAATTGAAATAAATGCTTTGAGTTAGAATTTGTTACGCAATTACGCGGCGCGTTCGTGTTAGGCCTACAGGTCTTAAGCAGCTTAGGGTTATTCCAGTATAAATTTCTCTGAAGCAGCTCGGAGTCTAGATTTGTGTGTCATTGCCTCATTGGTAGTCTGGAAAATTTGAATTTACTGTGTCTACCCGTTCAGGGAGTTCAGCCACGATAATATGTATACAAATTGTTAATAACTACTTATGTACATTGAACAGGCTTTTCGGAAAATGTAGTTATGTTTCGTTTACTTTATGTATCTACTTATTGGAACCCATTGTGCTTCAAGCATTTTAATTTTACTTTGTGGATTAGACCTGAGTCTATGTACCTACCTATATTGTATATGATCACATAATATGTATTATTTCCCACAAGTCGTTAGACGGTTTTATTTTCTTCACTTTAACGAAGTGCTTCGGAAAAATACGTGATTGATTTTTTTCGTTTTTAGGTATAACATAATTACTTTAATATGCTTTCATGTAAATAAATAAAATAAATGCAACTAGGTATGAGTTTATAGCCGAATATTAGGTTCTACATTTGCTTCCCCGATAGCGCATTGTTGAGTTGAGATATCATAGCATATATTAGTCAAACGTCTAATAACTCCCACTTTTGCACTCCTAAAATAGTACTGAACACTCTATTATAATGACTCTAATGACTATTTTTGTGAATATCAAATAATTTCTATTTTGGGGGCTTACCGGCCGCTACCGCGGCACCGCTTTTCTTTGCTCGCTCGGCTCACGCGCGGTTAGTCTCAGTTCTAACCTAACCTTACACGTTTAATCGGGGAGCTCAGATACTTTAACCAACTGTGACAAGAGGTCAGAAAGTGAAAAAGAGTCTCAAATATTTTAAAAAGTGTGCATCATTAAAAGCGTAAAAAGTTTTTAGAGTTTCATTATATTTTAATGTGTTCATTATTAGAAGGTCACTTAGTTTATAGAGGATCAGATCAATCCCTTATAAATTTAATAAGTGAAAAGTGGTCTACCGAAACAACACTAAGATAAAAGAAAGAGAGAAAATGCCTATGGCATTAAGTCCGCCTCTGTACATTTTTGTACTTGAAGTATTAAATTATTCAATAAATAATATCTATTAATCTGAGAAATGCCGGTCCGAAGTAATCATATTAGTCCTATTTGTATGAGGCGTTGCGCACTAGATCGGAACTCTATCCGTCAGAATTTAGAACATTCCCAATTCGGATTGAAGTCGGATTGAATCGGACCTAAACGCAAAAAAACGCATGTTTTAGATCCAATAAATGATCGGCTACAGTAAACAAAATCAGAAAAATATACGATATTCTTCAGAATATATGCCAGGTAGATAGTGTGTTGAAAACATAATACAACTAATTTGATACGACAGAAAAAAATCGTGAAGATACATCTAAAAACTTTCTTTTTTACAATAAAAACCATACTAACATACATACAATCATTATGATTTTTTGTCAGATTATTCTACAAGTAACATACTAAAACACTAGTGTTTTAATTTTTTGTCCAAACAATAGAGTTTTTGTAAATACATAACTGCTTCATATTATGCTATAAATTACCAGATCTTTATTTTCTATACAGTTCGACAAAGACCGCGCTTTAAGCACCTTGGGTCGGATGTACCTAGTATGAAACCGCTGTAACTGTTTAGGTAAAAGATTAAGCTTTAAACACATATCTCAAGTTATTTCTTTTTTAAAGCATTCCGTAAAGCAGTAACATCAGAAGAGTAGCTATCCTCTATTTTTGTCTTGTAAAGTAAATAAAACTCGCAACCCGGAGATACCATATTGGTTCGCTCGTTCCACTAAAATCCCCTAGACCAGTCCCCCAGGGGACTACGAAAGGATGCGGAGATAGCTATGTGCCACATTAAATAAACTTTGAGAATGGTATGTAGGCCTAGTGACCCTTGCCAGCCTCCTCGCTCTATAAATAATAAAATAATATGTTGAGAGAAAATGATACAAGATAAATATGGTCACCCTTCCACAGACCAACCGCGGCAAGCGTAGATTAACCTGATCGATCGACCTGTATGGCTGTTATTGTTTAGTCACGGGCCCCTCACACATATGTAAATTTTGGTTTATTACTTGTTTACATCTTCCATTTCTTCCACAAGGTGAACAATATCGCGGACACTCCCGCCTGACGGCCTGACCAACACTAAGTTCACTTTTGCTTGCATAAAAAAAAAAAAACCGCTCTCTAGTAAGCGCGCCAAGGTCAAACAGTTCGTTCGTATAGTTCACAAAAGTGTACACGTGGCGCGTTAATAAGCAGCGCAGTGCAGGTTGCAACTAATTGCGTTATCGCTTTCCTAATTGGCGAAAACTTTATGGGGGCGTGGTTTGGCGCCGCCGCAGAATTTAGGCGAAAAAATGTTTAAGTGATCAGGCGAAAATGGCCGCGATGGTACATTGTACAAGTACACGTATATCAGGGGCCCAGCCTTCATACAATCCGATTCCCTTTGGAACAACCACTCATCTTAGTGTATACTAATGCCAAATAATATGGTACAGCTGTGTGTGTAACTACGTATCACATCACATTGCAGATATTTAATATCAGTTTAATACATCATTAGATTAAAAAAACACTACGTTTTGGAATGGGCAACTAGCTTCATATTTTCTGACTGACCGACTACTCGACAATTCAAAAGTGCTTGTAAATGGTTTAAATGAAATAAATGCTTTGAGTTTGAATTTGACATTAAATGATAAATGATTTAAGTATTTTCTGTAAGTAGGTTTGTACAAACACTTTTACACGTCGATCATATTTTTTTTAAACTAGATGAGGTCGGCGTTACCTATTTGACTATTCTGAGAAGAAAGTTATTAACATTACAAAAAATACTTTTTTTACGCATAATAGGATCGCCCCATTTTACTTGGGACTTAAACCTAACAAAAATGAGGTGTACCTATCTATTTTACACTTCTTATTTATTTATGTATTTATTTATACTTTATTATGAGTACATCAGAAAATACATAACAAAAAATAAAACACTTCAAAACATAGAACGGGGAGCCTTATCGACTTATCGCTTTCTGCGATCTCTTCAAGACAACCTTTATACCTTTATTTAAACCTATTTGTCACAACATAAAGATAAAAATAAGATCGCTAGTTACAAGCACGACTTCACGCCATGAAAAGGGTTCGTTTATTTTTATAGTGCCCATAGAGACCCATTACAATAATACTAGACGTGCCCGCGAGAATACACAGTGAAACGGCCACCCTATCGGCTATATTTTGACTCGAATGACCCAGTAACAACGATAAAATGGGCGCTGTAGGTTTGATTGCAACACGAAGTAAATATTTGTAGGGGCCACGGATATTTTTTTAGGGGTTTTGTGATTTCAAACGTGTGTGTGACGGGCTTGTGGCTAAGTAATAACAGCCACATGGTTCGATCTACGCTTGCCGCGGTTGGTCCGTGGATGGGTGACCTTTACATACAAAGACCCCTACGTGCCTCGGAAACCACGTTAAGCTGTTGGTCCCGGCTGTCATTCGTGGATCTTTGACAGTCGTTACGGGTCGTCAGAAGCGCGAAACTCTAATAACCAGTCCTACCAAGGAGTATCGTACAACCCAGTAACTAGGTTGTGGAGGTCAGATAGGCAGTCTCCATGTAAAATACTGGTATTCAGCTGCTTCCGGTCAGACTGGAAGCTGACCACAACATAGTTGGGAAAAAGCTAGTCAGATGATTGTGTTTTCAAAAGTACGCAAATAAACACGCAATGGCACAGAAGAAATACAAGGGGTTAAAATAATTTTTGAGGAAATCATAATAAAAATTAATTATCTCTTAAATTCATCTTTGTCGGTTTATCGAACATCCCACACATAATCTGTATCCCTGTCGCAAATCATACAACAAACAAACGGTCTACAATAAATAATTTCAACTGTTGATAAAATAAATTTCATTATTTTGACAACGTAGCAGTCACGCCAGCACCGGCTACGCAAGCCACGACGTAGTATAAATTAACATTTGAATTTTTCTAAAGATTTAATTCGATTTGCTCTCACCGAATTTAGGTTCGCGAGTGTCAATAGTGAGAAGAGTGAGCACCACATCCCGCATGAAACGATGATACGATTTTCAGTACACAAGGTTTAAATTGTAACGATTGGGATGCACTCTTAAAATACAACAACTATAGCAAGTATAGCCGGATAATCGGTTTAAAATACCTATCATTTATTTCTCAAAGATTTGCATCACTAATAAGAGAAACAAAGTTTGAATAATAACATTAGGTAATACTTAAGATAGGCCATACCGCTCATCCTGCAGTTAGCTAGTAATAAAAAAAATTAAATCTGGTCAGTGGATACATCGTAATAAATAACTCAAAACGCGCGCGGCGTTTTTACACATCGAGCGCGGTTTTTTTTATCAGCACTGTTATAAAGCATCGTGCACACTATACAATAATAATAATAATAATACGAAGTTAAGATAATATTTATTTGCTTAACCTCTCAAAATCCGCTAATGAGACACAGTCGATTTTCTATTGTGTCGTATCACATGAGATACGCGCGGAGCTTGTAAACATGTCGCATGCTTAATGGAACAGTCACCCATTAGTAGATAGGTCAGAATTATTTCCGGTTTTTTTTTTACACAGATCTCATCAATAGTTAATCATACGTTCAAAATTCAAGCATTCATGGTTAATAATTAATCTAATCAAATCCAGTTTTAATTTTATGCGTCAACAAGTAGGATAAGTCCTCATAGCGAGATCTCCTTTGTGCTTACCCAAAAATCGTATGGAATGTGTGTCAACATACAAGAAAATACATGCATGCAAGATGGTTACAACATTAATAGGTACAGGCATGTTTGCCACATGATGTGACGTGCAAATGTCAGTATATTTTATTTATTTATGTTGGAGCTGTCGAAGATGTGTTTCTTTAACATATTTTTTTTTTATAAATTAGTTTTCGCTTTTTTTATGTTTTTAGGGTTCCGTACCTCAAAAGGAAAAAACGGAACCCTTATAGGATCACTCGTGTGTCTGTCTGTCCGTCTGTCACAGCCAATTTGCTCCGAATCTTATGGACCGATTAAGTTGAAATTTGGTACACATGTGAATCTCTGTGACCCAAATACAGACGTGTAACGTAAATAAATGAGTTTTGGAAATGGGAGTCATTTTTGAGGGGCAAATAGACAATTTAAAAAAAAGTTTCGTAATCTGTACCGTGTGACATACCAAATGAAAGGGCTTACCGTGGGGATCTCAAATATTTTTTTTTTCATAATTTAAAAGTAAATTGTATTAAAGTTATTTAAGACAATAGACGAAATTTACCACCCCCCCCCCCTTATCTCCGAAACTATTGAGCCTAAAATTTTGAAAAAAAAAAAAACAGAAAGTAGTTCTATACCTATAGATTACAGGAAAATTTATAAAAAGTCTATGATCTTAAAACAACATGGTAAATCTTTCAATATTGTACGTACAAAGTTAGATTTTCAGTTGGAATGTCGGTGTCACGTTCTTTAAAAAAACATGGTATATGTATAAAATATTCATCGTACGGAACCCTCTCCACGCGAGTTCAACTCGCACTTGACCGGTTTTTTGGTATTGAATTGTATGGTTGTACTCCTTCATATTAAATATTTCTATTTCCGTGATTTGAATCCATTTTTCATCGTATAAAGGTACATATAGCATTGAAAATTGGATTTCTGTGAGCTCAATAACGTGTTTTATTAGATTTTTCCACTACGAATATTGAACCCTTGGTACAAGTGTGGGTTTCAAATTGCCTGATAAATATAAATAGGTTTGTTCAATGCCAGACTCAAGTTAAGGGAACTTCAGTGGTAAGGATATCCCTTTTATTTTGGCTTTTTATGGATTATTATATCCAGTGTATAACGATGCTAGTGGTAGTTATTTGTTGTTAGGCTGTTAGCCGTTTAGCCAATATAAAAAAAAAAGAAAAAAGAGGGTGTGCAGTGTAGCAAAAACTTACGAATGTCGACTGGAGCCAAGTATACGACATTCAGCGCTCCGTATACGCGATTCAGCATCACCGACTGACTGAAGGCGAGTATACCCGATTCAGCGTCACCGACCCGAGCGTGACGGTGCGGTTTCGTTCAGTGCTCTGAAATAAAATCGTTTACTGTCACAGAAATATCTCTCCTCAATTAGTTCGAATACCAAATTTACAAGGAATAAAAATACGAAAAATCTAAACATTTTCATTTTCAATAGACGAAATTCTATTTAGATCCAGGGACAGATTCTATGCTGTTATCGCAATTCCCTTTCGAACGCTTTACTAAACGAGTGTTTCCTTCTATCTCCATTTCATTAGCGTAAATAATTGCTTCACCCGATATTCCAAGGAACTTTAATGTCAGTTATTCCTACTAGATATGTGTATTCGGCGTACTTCTCTGATTGGAGCACCAATTTCAATATAGAATAATATGATTTTTTTACTTTTATGCATTCGTTTTCTCTTGGTCCCATTTCGGCTTCCAGTCCAACCGGATGCAGATGAATACCAGTATTTTACATGGAGCGACTGCTTATCTGACCTCCACAACCCAGTTACTGGGTAATACGATACCACTTGGTAAGACTGGTTGTCAAGCTTTCGTTCTGACTACCCGTAACGACTATCAAAGATCCACGAATCACAGCCCGGACCATCGGCTTCCGAGTAACATGCTTTCCGAGCCACGGAAGGGTCTCGGTATGTAAAGATAGTCACCCATCCACAGACAAACCGCGGCAAGCGTAGTTTAACCTGATCGATCGACCTGTGCGGCTGTTATTATGTAGCCACGGGCCCCTTTATTTTATTTAACACATTAAATTAAAATAAACCTAAAAATAAAGAAAATGCCACGAAATAAATGAGTAGAATGAAGACTATTCAAATATTTTTAATAGTCTTCATCGTAGGTACTAATTGATATTACCGTTGCAAGTTACGTAATACAAAACATTCATTCAGAGAAATCTTGCTGCTATTTTTATTTTTAAAATGTATCTATTTTTTTTTTCTTTAGAAAAACCTTATTGTTGATTGTTTACTCAATCACGAGCGGTCTCCAGGTCCTCAGCGCTATTCATTTATTTTCCGCCCTAACTGTTATCCTAGGAAGCTCTCGATTTCTCACTGTAAACAAAGCTAAAATGAGTCGGCGCCATGTTTCAATTTAACTTTTCAAATTGAAACGATCCTGAAAGTTGATTTCTATGTGTTTTGGAACGATTGCTTGAAATAATTGTATTTGAATAACTATTCTGTCTACTTGGAATTATTCCGTTATTTCTTGTAGATATTGTTTTCCTTGTTTTTGTTTAGTGTCTGTGTTTACTAACATAGTCATAAGTTTTATAAACAATATTGTCGAGTCTTGAAATACTCTAATAAAGAAAATTCTATACTATTCCTTCGCAATTTCGTCTAATCTGCATTCGCGAGTTATTTGCCAAAAATATAAACAATTTTGAGTTTAAGGAAATATAATTTAAAATCCAAAATGCCTATTGTGTAATAAAGTTAACCTTTTCCTAGTCACTCTGAAATCAACTTAATTCCAATTAAAATAAAGTTGTTATTTGTCTAACTTGAAATAATATTAATTTGAAACATAAGTTTGAATAAACTTTAGGTACGTTGATTTAACGTTCAGTTTCTTCACACAATGAACAATGGCGAGGGAATTATTTAGTGTCTACGTATAACTTCTAGATTTCTAGAACTTCAAACTGGAATATCTTTAATTCCTGACTTCCTACATAAGTATAACTGAAGACAAATACTTCAGAAACTCAAACTCCGTATTTTAATATACTTAGATATTTTTCATCGGCAGACGCAACAAAAAAAATACAACAATTTGTTTGGACGATCGCCATTGTCCTTTATATTAGGTATATTAATTTTACACGTTATATTATTTAGAAAACCTTTAAGGGCATGCAACATAGAATGATATCACGCTCACATAACAGTACACGTTTCGCCAGTTAAGTCCCATCTAATAACATAATAAGGCTATAATGTTGACACTGCTGGGAAACAGGCCTCCTCTCTGTGAGAGGGAGTGGGGCGTGGTCCAACACGCGGGATTTTTTGGTTCTAGGACATGCCGGTTTCCTCATGATGTTTTCATTCACCGTTTTGAGAGCAGTAGTGAATAAATAATTTATACAAAGTAAAGCGCCTGTCTGGGTTTGAACCTACGACCTACAACTCGTAAGTCGCGGCCGAAGAGGGGTTCAAGGAATCAGACCGGAATAAATCGGTACAACTGGGCCACCACTGCTCTATCCATATTTCCTATCTCATAGGGGGAGAGCCTAAATAGATCATTATGTTATTGGGTGAATATAATAATGGTAAACATGAAGGCATTCCACCTGATGTTATGTAGTCACCATCGCCTGGGGACATTTTGTAATTACTTACATGATTTTAAATTTTCAACACAAAACATACCTACTAAAAAAAATGTTACCATGAGCATTGGCTCATGCTATCAAAATTTTTCAAATCAAAACATTCACTTTTAAATCGAATCGAAAATCGAATTAAGCAAGTATTAACTTGCTTAACTCGATTTATAAAATGTCATATCCGGCACGTGGTGGTCTAGCGGAAGCAATTTTTACTAAAAATACAGACAGATTCCCTCATAAAAGTCATTTTACAGTTTTTCCTAGAAATATTTCATTACAGACGTGGATGCTATTTGCCTTATTTATTTATTTAATACTTTAAGCACAAAAATGTACATAGGCGGACTTAATGCCATAGGCATTTTCTACTAGTCAACCTTTGGGTGATGCAGAGACAAACAATGCAATCATGAAAATCAAAACCAATAGGGTACTTTTCTTTGACCTAGATTCATGAAATTTCGCAAGAAGCAATGCCATGTAGCACAAGTAAAGAAAAAAAACCCGAAAACCGTAAATTTGTAGTTACTTTACAAAAAATTATCATTTTAAAACTATTTACATACCTGCAAAGGTGAACGGCAGATTTGGTACAGGATACTTTTTTTGTTGTTCTGTTATAGAATTTGTACCACTTATTAAGACAACTAAGCCATTTATTTTCATGTAAGTGTACTATTTTTAGAACTTCGGATTAATTAATAATATGAATAAAAAGATTTTAATAAATAAACGTAATAGAATCCTAAACTAAACGCAGTTACTTTATCTTTTTAGAAGTTGCCATATGTAAAATAACACAAATATCGAAATGATAACTAATTATTTAGAAATGGAAATAACATTAAATATAAATAAACACTTATATAATAAACGTTTGAATGCATAATTGTTGCATAAAATCATATTATTTAACGATTTTATGATAGGAATGATTTTCGTCAAAAATATTTTTTTGTTCATATGGCAATTATTTTATTGACAGGAAAAGAAAATCATTCTGTGTTTCAGTTCAGTTCCGATATATTACTTTATGGTTCAGTTCTTTGCTGTTGTTTTGGATTGTGGTTTGTGACTGCATCTGAGCAATTTATTATTACGTGACACGACAGTGTCAATCGTCAATCACGCACACAAGTCTATGACCTCTAAGTATCAATTTACATTGGTACACTAGTACATAACCTTAAAAAACAAAACTGGTTATAACATTTAAGTCCCAAGTTCTAAAAATCTAAGAATTTAAAAAGGGCTTGTTTATCATATGAACTACCAATTAAAACAAAAAGTATTCCAAAACACGAACTTTTATTAGCTGTACGAAATTCCCATACAGGCCTGCCGTTCTCCTTTGTACGGAGCCCTCGGTGCGCGAGTCCGACTCGCACTTGACCAGTATTTCTTTTTAAATGGTCCTATGTCCTTTTAAAATATGCAGCAAACACGTGCGTGCGTATTGAGTAGATGCATCACATAAAATGTAGGTATTTATTCATTCATCCAACTTAAGCCAACGTTAATATTATGATATTGCGAACACGTTTTCAATATTATGAAAACGTGTTCACAATGTAAATATGGAAATATTTACTCGGATTCCGCCTTGTTGGTATGGTGCTCGCAAGCGCTACTTCTGAACATGAAATCCTGGATTAAATGTTATGGGTTTTTCTAACTGGAATTTGTGTGCGCTGGTTGTCTCTAGTGGGATTATGGAGAACGAAAAGTATTTATTTATCTAATTCTAATGACTTTGTAAGAATGGATGGTTGTCTGTATGTGTTGACTCCATTGTTCGCACTGAGAATGGTTTTCTGATGTGCATTAATATTATTACATTACATCGCGGTTGGTCTGTGGATGGGTGACGATATTTACATACCAAGATCCAGCCGTGCCTCGGAAAGCACGTTAAGCCTTTGGTCTCAACTGTCATTCGTGGATATTTAACAGTATGACGAAAGGGTATCTTATTACCCAGTAACTGGGTTGTGGAGGTCAGATAGGCAGTCGCTCCATGTAAAATACTGGTAATCAGTTGCACTCGGTTAAACTGGAAGCCGACCCCAACATAGGAAAAGGCTAAGCAGATGATGATAAAATTATAATAATAAGACTTACACCCAGTTTTCATCAGTTTTATTTAAGTGTCACTAACCGTTACCTGAGCCGAACCTAGGGCCAGAAAACATAACGAACACTAAACTTGTTAAAAAAAAACTAGTATTGTTTTCTTGTTTGTTCACAGATTGGTTGGAAGTACACAAATGCTTGGTTGGTGGGCAACCTGATGTGCAAATTACTACTAGTTTTGCGAGCGTTCGGACTGTACCTGTCTTCCAACGTGCTTGTCTGCATCTCTGTGGACAGGTGAGTATTTTTTTAAAGCACTACAAGGACAGTCTAAAAGTCCTTGAAAATGACATTCAACGCTTTAATAATGAACTACAGCGGAGCAAGGGTTCTAAGGTCATTGCAAGACATCTGTCTATTAGGCAGAGCCAGCTTATTAACCCGAAGACCAATAATAAAAAATCAAAATCGTATGATAGTCTCACGTAATTATTAAATAATAGCAGTGCCCCGCGGTTTCACCCGCATAGTTCTAACTATTTTATAGGTCCTTTCCCGGAACTCAAACTATCTATATGCCAAATATCATCTAAATCGGTTCAGCTGTTTATGCGTGAAGAGGTAACAGACAGACAGACACACTTTCGCATTTATAATAATTAGTATGGATGTCATGTAATTAAAGCATAAATCATACAGATTACGTTTGACTCTGGTCATACGCAAAACCGCAACTAATGTTTTATTGTTGGCGTTTTTGTGATAGTTGTGTATTTATTTAAGCGAAATCGAATCTTGGCGCGAAGATCCGTATCGCAAATCTGTCTCAACCTCTATCAAGGCTGATCCAACTGCTTATTGGGACCTCCCTCGTAAAATCTTGACTTTGAAACAATTATAGATCTATAAATAAATAACAATAATTTCGCCTCGTACACCAGCCAACCAAAAGAAATAACAAAAGAGATTAATAACAGCGCAACTTCACATGTAGGTGAATGGTGAATACTATTTTTTCGGATCCCGAACACGACTCGTGAAAAACTATTATTAAACGTTTTTTGACATTGGAAATGTCTTTTCGTTCGCTCCAGTGTAGGTTCCGATTTCACGAAAAAGTGCGATCCCCTTATATCTCGAAGGTTTGTGAAGATATGATATTCAAAAAAGGCTCAAGAGACGCGTATTCTCGAGAGCTTGTAAGGTGCAAAAAGAATTATTCGAGAAAGTCAAAAACGAAAAAGTTATGCCCGAAATAGTGAAAAAAAAATTTTTTTTTCCGAATTTTTGATTTTGGCGCTCGATATTGTGGAAACAAATAATGATATCATAAATTTGAGAAAAACTCCTCTGGACAATTTAGTCGGCTACAATTTGAGCCTAAAACAAAGACGATCGGGTTAAGGGTTTGCCCTGTAGCCTAACCTTTTTGAAAAAAGTCAGAACGCCATTTTGACCTTTTTTATTTTGTAACCTTTTCCTTATCCCGACTTTCTCGTCGCTCAGCGACATAATTTTTTCGTATTCCGTAGATTCGTTTCCAATGTGCTCGTTAGTCGTGTGAGGCACGAAATCTGTGAGTTTTTCTGGGCAAAATAAATTCATGACTCCGAGCCGTAAGCAGGCTTCTAAAACCGGTCAAGTGCGAGTCGGACTTGCGCACCGAGGGTTCCGTACAAATTGTTAGGTACTTATGTAACTACAAATATACGGTTTTCGAATTTTTTCCTTTACTTGAGTGCTACATGACATTGCTTCTTGACAAATTTCATGATTCTAGGTCAACGGGAAGTACCCTATTGGTTTTGATTCCCTTGCGAGTGTCGTAATATGCGGCATAAACGGAACACAAACGCCCATATCTTTTGATTGCGTTGACTTAGAAGTTTGATTATTTCATTGCTTCAAGGGATTGCAGCCCTGACTATTTGATATGAATTTCAACTTGATAACTCCACGCGTTCCTGAGAAAAAGGGTCTTGTCAGAGAGACAGACAGTCAGACGGACAAAGAAGTGATCTTGAAGGGTTCCGTTTTTCCTTTTGAGGTACGGCACCCTAAAAAGAAAGAAGGAAAAAGGAATGTCTAGTTAAGTCCACCCGTTTGAATACATGACACAACACAACATCTCGCCTGTATTCCTGTACGCCCACATATCGCCAGTAGTGAATATGTCGCAGTAAGCGATATAGTTTGGCGGGATGGGCGAGGGAGAGAGCGGAGAGAGCCGCCCGTCCCAGCCGCCGCGGTAGACGCTCCGGGCGTCGGGAGCCGCGTGACGACTCCCGGCCACCGTAGGCGCGGGCCTGCGGACGGCGAGTAATGGGTAGCTCGCCGTCCGATCAGGACCAGGCCCGTGCCGGACGGCGCGTATGTGTTCCACGCGCGCCTCAAAGAGATGTCAGCAGACATGGAGGGGCCCGTTAGGGCCGAAGCCTGCCGGGGCAGCGGGATTGTCCGAAAGGGTTACCGCTGCCCCGGAACATAAAGGGCTAAGGAAGGAACACGGATGGGTTTTAGTCAGTAAGAGTCTGACACTCCCTTCCGCTCCACCCAGAGCGGGAGGGGTCATTTGATGATTTCCCATCCTAAAAAAAAAAAAAAATAGTAAGCGATATAGTTATATCTCTAGGGAAATAGCTATATACTAGATCGTGCTTTTACCATAGTTATATTTCTAGTAAGGCAGATGTGAACTATATAATGGTGAATAGCTATATCTCTAGGGATATAACTATATCACGGCCTTAACCATCTTACTGTGACAAATACTATTGATGCCCCCCCAAGCAATAAGTCGATAATGTGCTATTATGGACTTTTTATATTTGTTATGTCGAAGGCAAATATGGGTTTATTTATTGTGTTTATTTATTGTGTTTATTTATTTGGGTTTATTTAGTTTATTTCACATTTTACGTACCTAAGTACCTAGTGATATTACGCAGATATCATTAACACTTTTGTTATAGGGAAATTAAAAAACAAAATTATGTTTTGAGCATTTAATTTTGGTACCTAAGTTGCTATTACTGACTTACAAGGTGTAAATAAATTTCGTGCAGTTCTTTGGTAAACGCTAGCACTTTATTGTTGTCGAATTATTTTGAGTAAGCTCACACCGTAATGGGAACTAACAAGGGTTTTAATGTAAATAATTAAAAAACCAAAGAATACGTCTGGTCCCGTTTTCGACAAATGTTTCCTAACGATACTATTAGTGTCAATTTAAAATAACCACAATAACACCGTAATAACAAATTACATATCGTCTCGATAAGAAATAACATTGGAAAAGTCCGTATTGTACACACAACATATTTAACTAATTTACTGCAAATATTGGCATAAGTGTACCAATACTAATGAAATAATTTACTTATCATATGTTTGTAATATTTATTCTCTTAAAGTGCAAGGTTTTTCGTACAGATTATTTAATGTTGACATCGTAATTGACTTACACAAAAAAATAGCTTTAAAAATAGCTCACTTTCGAAAAACTTCTGATGAATTTTATAGAATAGAGATTTTTATAGGTTTAATATGATTAGAAACGTGACGCCTCTCTAGAAAGAATGTGTGACTGTTTGGGGTTTGTAGAAGATCTTCCATAGAGAACATTTTTTTTTTAATACTTAGTGTTGTTTTAGGAAAGGAAAGTAAATATTTATGAGCTGCCGAACTATTTACCTAAATGCCCTTTCCAACATTTTTACTGGCCATGAATTACCTACTTGAGGAAAAGCAGTAAAATTACTGAATGGGCCGTTACAAGAGGGCGGTGACAATTTATCGGAATCGGTAAGAAATCTAACTTGAAAGTACCGCTCGCCGTCCTTGAACTAAACTTAGCAACTAAGTCAGACGTGAGACTAACTTCGTGGAAGGAGGGACAGTCGAACAAAAAGTTTATCATTCAGGCAAAATTGTTTATCTTTTCACTAATAATACACCCACATTTCACCAGTTATGTTTAAGTCCTATGTAATAGGGGCGAGCCTATTGAGAAGTTCCTAATGGAAGATTCCAATAACACCTTTTCCTGAATTCAATTTAAATTAATAAGACTTACCCGCTTAAATTGTCCGTATAATCGAATCACAGCTGTCATTCTTTCACAGTTGTATGAAATGGTTATAATACGGCCATTTGACGTGATGTATCAATTTGGCAGTTTGTCGTGCTACGAAGATATTTGGCACCTGTGGGAGTTGTCTTATGCTGTTTTCTACGAGTTTCCACTTTTGAGCAGCAGGTTGTCGGGGAAGACACTTGTGTTTGTGTAGGAGAAAGCAACACGCACCAGTCAGATGGAAAATTGTAATTTACACGCTTAAAGTCTTACATGAATTAATACACTGAGTTTTAGTTACGTCTAAATGTGAAAATCGGGATGAAGTGCATTGACAGGGCGTTATTGGTGATTGTCGTGAAATTGCGTTGAAAAAACAAATCGGCGGCGTTAGTTCCGATTTTGACCACTCGCCAAAATATACTTGTACAGCTAGGTAATTATGTGTGTTGATGAAGGGAATCTATTCCCATCTGTTATTATAATGATGCGGTCTATGCGGTTAAGTCAATGATTGTATTTACATATATATAACATAAAATACTAATTGGGGTGTCTGAGGGTGTGCGTTAATTACGTTACAAGTTGTATATGTTTATCTACGTTAAATTCCGACATGTCAATAGTAGATTATGCCATAAGAGAACAAAGTAATGTATTGAGGGCGAGAGCGATTGTTTGAATCCAGAGCGAAGCGAAGGATAATGTTCCCACTGCTGGGAGACAGGCAACCTCTCTGTGAGAGAAAGAGAACGCGGGCTGTAATTCACCACACGGGCCCAGTGCGGGTAGGTAGATGTCATATGTCCCCGAATTTTTAGTTCTAGGACATTTCCTCACGATGTGTTCCTTTACCGTTTCGAGGGCAGACGTAATAAAATAATTTACATAAAGTAAAGTGCCTGCTTGGGTTCGAACCCACGACCTACACGTAAGTCGCGGTCGTTACCACTGGGCCACCTGTGCACGACTGCGTCTGCTGCTAACGTCGACACTCGTTGTTTAATTAATTTTGTAATCCACCTTTAATGTAGACTTAGCATTAAAATAGTAATCAAATCACACAGATTAGTGAAATGGCCGCTAAATGCGGGTCGTTCCGACTCGTTTATACCCCGTCGTTAACACTATTAACGACTGGGAATGTTTTGTTCCACTCGGTAAGTGTTGAAGAACGCGAAATTTTTTCCCAGTCGTTTACCCCTCGTTCCGCGTCTTTTCTTGCGGCCCTCGGAGGCCGATAAACAGTGTCAGACATCGCATTGATCTAAGTTCCTGTACTTATTGTAAAGTTTTTAAATAAACCCACAAAGACCTTTCTTCTTGTTTTACTTTGTTATTTTAGGGTAGTAAAATTAAATAGAGTATTGCGGGTCGCGGCCCTTCGGGCGATGTTAAAATGGATTATATGGCCCAAGCACAAAAAAAGTCTGTCAGTGACTTTAACAGTTTTCGTAAGTAGAATTATAAATCACGGCCGACAGGGCTGACCGCCCGACCGTACGGTAGCAATTATTTGACTTTGACAGTTCTGAGGCCTTAGCTTTTACGACCAACATTCGATTGCGAGCGTGTTAGAGTTTGGTATGGCAAATTAGGTCTCTCTTAGTGACCACCAGGTGGCGCTATAACTTTTTAAAATTCTAACGCGCTCGCAATCGATCGTGAGTGAAAAAACATACACTAAGGCCACTGGTTTATATAGTAATATAATTATATCTATGCCTGCCCCCTCGAAGAATACTGTTATCCACAGGTTATATAATTAGATACGCTAATATGTATCTTAGGTCTCTGAGATACGTATTATTAGCATATTAATATTACTCAGGATCTATGTTACTGAGGCCAGATGGTGGTTTCTCTGTAACGTTCACTCACATTTCAGACACATCTGGTTCGACGAAACACAACTACATATTTGGGAAACTAACAAACTTAACTTAGGTATAAGACCCGTTCCTAATCCTGTTCCAATTAGTAAAATACTCTAGGTCTGTCTGTGCGATTAGGTACTAACAAACAAAATTAATAGTAAAATCTAAGCATAAAATTTCTATGAATTTATACAGCCCATATAAATTGGGTGATTCTCAAGCTATGAGCGTATTAACGCATTACGCAATAAGAAATTACGTATTATAATAGTAAGGATACATTGGTAGTGATTCTGTTCCCTAAGACAATCTGGAGCCTTGTATACCTATCCTTTGAGAGCAGTGGTGACCCAGTGGTATCAGCCCCGACTTACGAGTTTAAAGGTCGTGAGTTCGAACCCAGACAGGCGCTTTACTTTTTGTACATCATTTCATCACCATTGCTCCCAAAACGGTGAAGGAAAACATCGTGAAGAAACCGGCATGTCCTAGAGCTAAAAATACGAAGACATGTGATATCCATCAACCCGCACTGGGCCACGTGGTGGATTACGGCCCACTCTCTCTCACAGAGAGGAGGCCTGTGTCCCAGCAGTGGGATCATTATAGGGTGATTATGTAATGTCATGTAGCACAAGTAAAGGAAAAAATCCGAAAACCGTAAATTTATGTAGTTACAATACAATTTTTTTTTTTACTTTTCATTGGATTTACCTACTTTGTACGGAACCCTCGGTGTGCGACTCCTACTCGCACTTGACTTGTTTTTTGTTTTATTTTAAAAGCCTCTTTTCAACTTTTTGTATTTCCTGTGCGTGTCCCAAATAAAATATGTATTTCTTTCGTGTCGTTCATCCATACTAATATTATAAATTCGAAAGTAACTCTGTCTATCTGTCTGTCTGTATGTTACCTTTTCACGCCTAAACCACAGAACGGATTTCGATAAAATTTGGCAAAGATAGATTGTATCCCGGGGAAGGATATAGGATAGTTTTTATCTACGTACCTCGCGGGCGAAGCCGCGGGCGGAAGCTAGTACAGAATATGTAACAGCTGTTTCTCACAACCCGTAACAAAGTGTATATTTGCAGGTTCTTCGCTGTAATATATCCGCTGCGGCTGCCGGTCGCGCGCCGGCGCAGCAAGCAGATGCTGCTCTGCGCGTGGGCTTTCGCGCTCGCCTGTAGTTTACCACAGGTAAAGTACACTAAGCCACAAGTTATTATTTGAAAAATAATAAGGTATTCTTTGTTGGGAGCCTGTTGAGCTTGCAGGCCAAAGGTCTCTCTACCCTCTTTCCACTTCTCTCGATGTAATACATCCCATGCCGATTTCGGCTATGGCTTATAAATAAATGTTACCAGCTGAATAAACTAATTTGTAACAGCTAGGCAGATTGATTGATTCGGTTCGGTTCGCACTTTCGTTCGTACTCTATAGATTTTGATCCCGGGACGTAAACGCCCGTATCTTTCGATTACGTTGACTTATAAGTTTGATATTTTCACTGATTCAAGGGAATGCTGGCCTGAGTATTTAATATTAAATTTATTTCAATTTGATAACTCCACGCGTTCCTGAGAAAAAGGGTCTTGACCGACGGACAGACAGACGGACAACGAAGTGATCTTGTAAGGGTTCCGTTTTTCCTTTTGAGGTACGGAACCCTAAAAATGACGTCAAAAAGTCGCATGGTTAGCTTATCATGGTAGTTCAGGAACGTTAGCTATCTAGGGTTATACGGTTGAAGGACACTGAACGAGACACAATTCGAGGTTTTTATTGTTATTACGTCTTCTGGGGCGTTTAGTTATCACGGCTTCCAAAACTCCATTGGTAAGTATTTATTATTACTGTATACATTGTAAAACAAATACAGATACAACATATATAAGTATTGAGTAAATAGGTAAGCTTATTTCTTAAGATATCACTTCCAGCAGACCTGTGAAAAAAGAAATGAAAAATAAATGTAGACAATAGTGTGTGAGAATCAGTAGAGAAGAATATGATTTGTGACGTCATTATGGTATCGTTATACTTACCACTAATCGTAGTTATTATTTACTTCCAAATGCCGGATTTCCCTGACATACCAGTGAATTAATGTTTCATTAAAACATCATAAATTATTTCTTTAAAAAAAAAAATTTTCGAACTACAATAGGTGAATGAACCTAAACTACTGAACGGTAAAAATGGTAAAAAAAAAATTATACATATTCAGAGCCCATGTGTCTACCCCCTTATATCCCTGAAGCAATATTTTTTTACACCCACATTATATAATATGGCACTAAGATTTATACGTTCATATATTGTGTGCAGACATATTAATCTTCCGCTGAGCCACGATGTGGACATATGAGCTCTTTATTCAACGATAGCTGAACCGACAATACAAAATTATGTATTAAAAAAAACACTCGCCTTTATTTATTTAAATAGTGTGTCAGGTTAAACGAGGGACATACTTTAAGAGGGAGTGTAGTACCCATGAAAATTAACAACTTAAATTACTAAGAGACCAACACGGATAATCGAGACCAGCCGCTCTACATCTCTGTTTTTTTTTTTCGTATTTTTGAGTCCTCCTCATAATAAAAGTTGTTCATTTTCATGAGTACTACACTCCCTTAAAGTATGTCCCTCTGTACAACAATTGCTTGCTGCACTTACAGTAAACACCAAAACACGCAGTAGGTCAACAACATCATAAAACATACGACAACGAAACGTACGAAAAGTCCTATGGCTTATAAATGTATAGCAGTAAATGTCGTAATGTCTAAGACGTTTGTACACTTTGTACGCCAAGAAACGAGATTATACAAACCGAACGTTACGTCCCGGTGACGGCGATCTTTTATCCAATGTGACCGAACTCGGCTGTTGATGTTTGATAGATAAAGGAAAAGCCGGGCGAACGGCGGAACGGAACCTCGGCTTAGGGCGTCGCTGGGGCAGCAAGGGACAGGCTGGATCGAAGTTATTTAGAGATGAATTTAAAACTACAGGTTCAGCCGCGCGGGCTAGCTGGAGGGTCGGGGCGGACATGGTAAAGGTATGATTCCGATCTCGGTAGCACGAAGCAGTGCTGCCGCAGCACTACTGGTCCCCATATATTCTCTATAGGTTTACATGAGATTACATTCCGAGCACAGCTGCAATGTCGCGCAGCATTGCTGCCGTGCTCGGAATATAATCTCAACAATTCATAATTCTGAGAATTTCTTTCAATAGACTTTTGGCACGTGTATCGTACAGAAGACAGCACATCAGTGATACAAAACTAGTAAGAGTTGGCCTCTTATTCTACTGAAACTCCTTACTTCGCTAAGCCAGCTCAACGTCAAAATTGACGTGGGTCGACTGTCCTCACCTGACCTATTTTGAAGGTCTTTTATATTATTATAGTCACGATTATAGTCTTTGATAACGAAAACCGCGGAACTCTAAGGCCCACGCGCGTTCATGGGTTATCGTAAATAACTCGGAGTTAGTTAGCTCAAATAATATCTCTGAAATACAGATATTTTGTATCTAGTTCAGACACACATGTTCAAAGTTCAAACTCAAACTCAAAGCATTTATTTCAATTAAACCATTTACAGGCACTTTTGAATTGTCAAGATACATGTTCATAGAGACATGTTGACACATGTTTCTACAACAACAATAACAATTTAATAGTATGGTAATACGCCTTATGTTAGTCATAACATAAATTGTTGTAAGTATATTTTTGCAAAAAAAACATCTTGCGCTAAGTTTTTTTGTATGAACGGCTGAACAGATTTGAATGCAATTTGGCACACACACAGTAAAGGTAAAGGGTAATGAAAAATGGAAAAGATAAAGGAGGCTTTTATCCATGGGTGTAGGTATCCGTTGGATAAAAGCCTCTTTTAGCTTTTCCATTTCAAAAGATAACGTGTTTAGTAAGGTTATTATTTTATTTCCTTTATTAAGTAAGATTATTAGTGTAATCTAACTTATAGTGCAGCCGTCGAGAGAATGCGTTCCTGGCACCTATCTGGTGCGACAATTCTAGTAACTAACAAAGATCAAATTTGCAAAACACGTATTCATTTGTATGAAACTGACAGGTGTCAAGAACGCATTCTCTAGACGGCCGGACTATACTGTAGTTGTCCTTTATTTTTGTTTTGAGGGTTTTTGAAAAATGACGTTTACTAGATGGCAGCACTGAGACGTCAGGTCCGGCTACCTGTCACAAGTGTCAAAGCGCCTATAATTTCTTTAGACGTGACTGAATGATGAACGAACGAATGAAATGAATGGTGATTGACATCATATATTTTATATTGGAAGACCTCTTGTCAAAGTGGCGCCAACTGGTGTCGTGAATTTTCATGAAAACCCTCAGGCTTTTTTTACAAGCATACGCCTATAATAAAAATAACGTACGGTACGGTAACGTAGCGCCCGGTCACACGACGCAGTCCTGTATGATATTTTACAGTAAAAAGTTGGGATCACATGTCATAACATCCATAATTATGTCCAAGTTAAAAAAAAATACAGGTGTTTCCAAAATTACACAGTAAAATTTTGTACTGATCATTCGATCGCAAAACGGTAGGTATACCGTGCGCTCGTGTGAACTCAGCACGGTTCACCGTGTTGTGTTGTATGCGCAAACATTTGCATACCTTCAAACTCTTTGCTAGTCACTGTGTAACCGGGCCTTTAAGAATCACCTTTATGAACTCTTTAGTCTGAATCTAGGTGATTTTGTTTTTGCCTGTTATCTCAACAATCATCGCGGCAGAATGTAAGGGAGTCGCGTTTTTCTCACACATTTTTGCTTACCTACTAATGCAGAAGCTAACGCACAAAGAGCAATGGGAAGCTAAGGGGAAACGATTGCCCAGCAGTGGGACAGAATAGTAAAAAAATAAACCAACATTAGTTCTCTGTCCACATTACCAATGCGTCCCTTGTAATTTGCAGTGTATTATAGAATAAAAAAGTTGTTTTTATGGTCATCCATCAGAATATAAGTACAGCTATTAGTTATAATAAAGATTACGCAAAAATCTTTCACAGCTTACAAAAGTTTTCATTTTAATCCTGCTTTCTTTTCAATGCAAATTCACAAAGACTGTAACAAACGGTCAGACTTTTAGTTTCGCTTCCAATCTGACAATACTGGCCACAGTCGCTGCATAAATCAGAGCTTCAAGTAATCACACATTTTGAAACACACACATTTTGAAATGTGTGATTTGTTCGTTCATATGTAGTTTACCGAAAATCGCAGAAGCTTTTAATCCTTAGTGCTTGGCCAGACTGGCAGCGCGGGGCGGGGAGCGGCGCGGGTGCGGGACTGCGCGTGATCTGCCTGTCCGCAGTCGAGCGCGGCTTCGTTCTGAGTGTTCTCGTATCCAGTGTTTGTCAAAATATAATATGGATGAAGAAGACTTATTATTACCAGAAAAAATCTCAAACTAGTTTGAGAACCCCTGTCCCCACGCGGGTCGCCCGCTCACTCACTGCGACCACTTATATGATATGAGCTATGGCGTGAGTTGCCCTCGCCGCGCGCTCCCCGCGCCATGCAGCCCGCGCTGCTCACAGGCCCCGCATGCCCACTATGGACGCTCAAATTAAGTTCTTATTCTTACCTGCTTCTTATGTTTGAGTACGCCGCGCCGCGCCCGCCCCGCGCCCGCGTTTTAGTCTGGCCAAGCACTTACTGTCATTTTACACAGTTGCAGAATGTCCACGTTGTATACGTTTGTTGAAAGGTTTCCCTTTGTGAAGCTTGTAATTACAATGGAATTAAAATACCTAGGCAACGTATCAGTTAAACGGTCGGCCTATAGTAATTGCTTCATTTCAGCTTTGTTGTTCAACAAATACTGCCGAATAGAATTTGCCAAACTAAACAAATGTGTACCACCCCTTAAAGACTCCATAAAATTAAAAACATAATACGCACTAAAGTGGCTAAATGATAACAGCCGCACGGGACATCGGAGGTTGGGTGAAAGTGAAGGAAGGGTGACCATCCATTTCAAATCGAGACCCGTCCATGTCTCGGAAACGATAAGCGCCTATCATTCGTGAATCTTTGACAGTCGTTACGGGTCGTCAGAACCCCGAAAATCTGACATCCAGTCTTACCAAGGGGTATCGTATTACCCAGTAACTGGGTTGTGGAGGTCAGATAGGCAGTCGCTCCATGTAAGATACTGGTATTCAGTTGCGTCCGGTTAGACTGGAAGCCGACCCCAACATAGTTGGGAAAAGGTTAGGCAGATGATGATATATTGACTAGCAGCGCCCCGCGGTTTCACCACCAGTATTCTGTATTGTGCCATGCGTGGAAACTTCTCTTTTACAATGTGACTAATAAAAATAAATTTAAATAATAACTTTCCTTTGTCCACAGAGCATAGTCTTCCAAGTCAAGCGTCACCCACAAGTGGCCGGCTTTGAGCAATGCGTATCTTTTGGAGCCTTCAACTCGGAACAACAAGAAGTAGTGTACAATATCTTCTGTCTCTGCGCAATGTACTTCTTACCGCTTATCGTCATCACTGTGTGTTACGTGTGTATCTTCTGCGAGATACACAGAAGCAGTAAGGAACTGGATGGTAAGAGAAAATACTTTAATTACTGCAGTTCATTTGTTTGTAATGCCTTCCGTCTTTGCGCGATATATTTACAGCATTTTCCCTGTGTGAAATATTATACATTTACATGAAACTTCCGTTTTATATCCAACGTCAGAGAGCAGGCATTAAAAAATTACGAAGTTTGCCAACAAAACCACAATGCCGTGTGCCATCGGGCGTAAATAAAATTGTAGCGTTTGCCTATTTGCATCTCTTTCTCTTACATGGGCATATCTCTGTCTTTTTTACGAAAAAGACAAAAGTACCTATACCTAGAAAAAGTAAAAAAATGTTTGCACACTTTTATCTGTTTTTAATTTAATTTGAAAAGGTTCTTAAAACATGATGTAGATTGTAGGGTGTGTACCTAATATAATCTAATTTATATTTTATAGGCTTCAACAATTTTTCGTATTTTAATACAGGAGAGGCAGTCACTTTTAGGGCATGTTTTTTGTTAAAAAAGTTATGAAAGCGTTAATTAATTTATATCTCATTTCCTAAGTCAGTTAATAAACTCTTCCGTTGAAAGTATTAAGTCAAATCAAATCAAATTCATTTATTTGCATAAATATGGTAGGTGGTTAAATATATACTAATAATAAAGCTGAAGAGTTTTTTTGTTTGTTTGTTTGAACGCGCAAATCTGTGGAACTAAGTCGGGTTAAATTTTTTTTTTTGCATTTGATAGCCCAATCTTCGTGAAAGCTACTTAAAATCACGCTATAACCCTTATTAGGAGGCAGGCAAAAAGAAAAAAGTCAGAAAGATCGCTAAGCGAAACGAAGTGACAGTGCGAGCAGGTGATGCGATGTGATGCGATGCGACGGGATGGGTAAGAGGAACAATAAATTTGACGCGGATGAAGTCAGAAGCTAGTTGATTTATAAAGATTTGAATATATAAGATTTGAACAGTTTGAGTATACCTATAATAATTACTATTATATAAGTAGGTAACAACAGCCTCGGGCTTACATCGTTACCAATTACATGATAACCAGCATTTTCAAAAATAAATGATATGGACACACATAAAAATAATAACATTAGTGGAGAGCCACTAATGTTATTATTTTTATGTGTGTCCATATCATTTATTTCAAATGTTATCAAATGTTTCATTGTTATCAATGCTTTAGAGTTATGTCTATAGAGAGACATAACTCTAAAGCATTGAAACAGAGATTTCCAGTAATCTTTTTTAAATAAGACATTTCGAAAATGTTCTGAAGTAACTTTTTAGACCTTTGTATCCTTCTTATGCGTACGAAGTTTCATTAAAATTGGTTCATTCATTTCGAAAAACAAGGGCTTGAATGTTTTATGAAATACCGTACGGCGTAAACGCTCTTAAATGTAAATCCACTGCGCTAGATTCAGTTGGCTTCTGCAACGAATATTTCTCCTCTGTTGGCACAAATTTGGCAAGCCAAATTCTAAAATTCTAAACGATATAAATTAAACTCAGGAGTCAGTGGTTTCAAACAAAAATTCGGAGAACCACTAGGGCTTACTTTTTATGCCACATACTGATATCTATGAGTTTGACAAACTGATTGAACAAAGAAGTCACGTTACTCAATGTTCGACAATTATATAATCTTCAAAATGGTACTGAAACAGCATGAAACCCCGGAATACGCACAGCTTTTCAAACGTCGAATTTTCAAGTGTCCTTCTATAAGGACGCGTAACTCCAACTTTCGCACAACACATGCAAAAATTCTTGCTCAGTCACATTTAAATACAACAAAGCGGTAAGAATGTGTGGCATCAGTAACTCTGGAACATTAGCTTGTTCCAGAGTTACTCATGCCTGATGCGAAAGAGATTGTTCGCAAATGGCTGCTAGCCCAATCACAGTAAATCCTAATCTCTTTTAAAGGTAATTTCATAACACACTAACGCTAACACATGCCTACTCACACCCTCACACACACACACACACACACACTTACTCATTGTGCACATACACGATTCAATTAATTATACTATTACAAAAAAATTGCAAACTTATATAAAAAAAAAACTTTTTTCGACATCACGGCATAACGCTTAAGAGTTATTTAATGAAATTTACTTTAAAACAGAGAATTATCATATCAAAGTTAACTCAAATTAGTTTTAAATTTAATTCATTTATTTTGTAAAAAAAGGAGTAAATTCGTTTTGGAACATACGTCGTTTTATTCCGAGCGCACGCACATTATAGCCATCTCTCTTCTTTTGCGTTTCAAAAGTAATTGCATCACTTTCGCTCACTTAGTAGGTTTTCGAGGATTTTAGATTTTCGAGTTAACGCCTTAATGTAATGCGCATTTTCATTATAATTATGGTAATATCACCCATGGACTCCACGAGAAAGACTCGACCTAGAAGGAGTTCATAAGCAAAATGCAAAATGCTTCCTTTGCGACTTTTTTTTTTTTGTTAGCCTAGCTATTAATGTAGACTTTAAGGACACGTAAACACTGTTTTTGGCAAATAAACACTATCTTATCCTATTTTATTTTCTAAAAAGTTAACCACAGCCAAGAAGGAGTTTGCAAAACCTAATTTGCGGCTGACTGTACAACGACAACTTCTACTTTTTGGCGACAATTAAGACCATTGTAAGTACTGTTAAGTACTGTTTTTAGGCTACTTTGCATAGTTTCAAACTCTCTAGTACACAACGCTTTGACATGATAATAAAAAAAAAAATATTTTGTAAGTGTGTTTAGAATAAGTTAGATTGTAAGATACGTGAATGATAAGTCCTCTTCGCCACATATCTTTCTTTTGCTGTGCCCGACAGGGTCCATGATTGTTTCTTTTGGCAAATATTTACCACCTAACCCTACATTTTGGAATGCAATAAAGAATTGAATATTTATTATAAGTTGCGCACACCAGCAGTGCTATTCTGTACTAAATGTCACCGTGAAAACCTATACTATAAAGTGAGTTTGAAGTGAGCTGCCAATCCCTAGCTCAGCCGATCTGTCCTGTTAATCTCACCATGAAAACTAAGGTGAAGTGAGCCTGAAGTGAGTGGACTGTCATTCCACCACATGCTACGGATTGACAATATTGACAGCTCACTAAGTTTTTACGGTGAGATTCTTACAGAACAGTAGTGCTATTCTGTAAAAATCTCACCGTGATAACTTGGGTGAAGTGAGCTTAAAGTGAGCTGTGAATCAGATGGAATGACAGCTCACTTCACCTTACTTCTCACGATGAGATTCTAACAGAATCGACCGGCAGACCGACAGTATTACCTAGTTATAACGATATTGTAACGGTATCAACAACGCCACATGCGAACAACGCGTCATACTGACGTCACGCAAAATCCTGCATCTCGCAAGCAGAGTTTACCGCTCAACTAGCATTGATATAACGGCCCGAAATCAAGCATCGGGCAGTTGCCCGCCAGACACAACACCCGTCTGCTCGGAGGATCCTCCCTTTTCTATAGAGGACGAGTGAACTTTACACCCTGTTCCTCATACCTCTATAAGAATAACTAAGTATTTTTTCTTGCACAGAAAAACGGGAGACTCGCAGCACTGTGGGCCACGTGCGTCTACGCCGATCTGATCGACGTGTGTTAGAGCGCGCACGACGACGCACGCTACGCATGACCGTCACTATAGTTGCTGTGTTCGCACTCTGCTGGCTGCCGTACGCTACTATCACCATGTGGTCAGTATGCGTGCACACTGTACCAGTGTGACTACATACAACGCGTGTCAGAGCGACGTCACACACAACGCATGCCCGATAGTCACTGTATTATGGTCAGACTTAATTTTCTTTGGCTCAACCGGCGGCGGCGGTCAGTATGGCAAAATACATAATTTTTGAAAAAACAGCAAAGGAACAAACTACTTTCAGGACTTGCGTTTATTATGTTACACTTCGTATAAGTATAGCCAATCCGCCTCGAGTAAGCATGGTGATCAATACTCATGCCTTCTATTTATGAGAAGAGGCCTTTTACCCTGCAGTGGGACAATATCATCATCATAATCATTACAGCCGAAAGACATCCACTGCTGGACACAAGCACCGCCACTTTGACCGGTTGTGTACTTCCCGCATCCAGCGGATTCCTGCGGCCTTCACAAGATCATCGATTCACCTTATGGGAGGCCTTCCAACGTTACCTACCTATTATTAGGGTGCGTTTCCATTGAGATTCACGAACCGAAACGGAATCGAATCGAACGAACCGAACACGAACCGACACACCCGAACACACACGACACGAACCGAATCGTTCAATCACATAGGTTGAAATCCACATCACGTGTCTCTTCTGTAATTGGTTGATTCCTACACGTTTGAAACGCACCGTTAAAGTTGGCAAGATTTGTTAGAAGCCACAGATGACTTTAAGTATCAATATTGGGCCACAAAGTAGACCATATATCCTTAACCACATTTAAATCCAGTTTAATAAACCTAGGTATCTTCAGGTACATGGTGGACCGTGAATCAGCAGCCCGGTTGTCACCAAGGGTCCAAGACTTACTCTTTGTGATGGCAGTCTCCAACTCCTGTATGAATCCTCTGGTGTACGGCTCCTACACCCTGGACATCAAGGGTCTGTTGCAGAGGTTTCTAAAGAAGACCTGCTGTCACTCATCAGCTGCCTCTGATACGATAGGTAATAGAATAAAATACAAATTATCCAGAAAAGCTATACGCTTCGGTAATATTCGTATTTCAGGGCCCGAAGTCACTGACCTTTCGAAACCACGTCAACTCCTTAGTTAATCATGACATCTGCTGTTAACGTATTCTCTATGACACAATGGCGTGGCTTGAACTGTCAAAATACATGTCCGTACCACAGAGTACTTTTTAATAGAGTGTCCGTACCATTGACATAGAAGAGTAGTCCGTACACAATGTTAACAAGTATTAAAAAATTTCCTCTATGAGGTTGACATTTCGATTCCTTTTAACAAGACACGATATTGATTGAGACCGAGATTACACTGTGAACTATAAAGTAATATATGCTGTGAGCGTTCTTAAAACTACGATTCGCCCCTAAGACGACCCACTGACCCGAGAATTGCTGCCCTGTTGTCCCGAACCATGTCTCGAGAATGTACAGTCAAACAAAGAGTTTTGGTGTAAGTATATGGCTAAAGTAACCTTTCGTCTAACACGCAAATATTCATTTCAATTGTATTGTGTGCGTAATAACTTTCATAGCTTGTGGCATACTAAGTTTGCCAAGTTTCCAACTTAAAATTTTCAAGTCAGAAAGCGGGCGTATGACTCACAACATCGGTTAAAAGTAGTTGCAAAATAGCTGCCTGAATACCAATCTCATCATAAATATGTGTGCATGTACCCTGTGATCTGTCTCTGAATGCACAAGAGATACCTACGAGTTTTTAAGTTTTTTAGGATTCTGTACCTCAAAAGGAAAACGGAATCCTTATGAGATCACTTCGTTGTCCGTCTGTCAAGACCCTTCTTCTCAGGAACGCGTGGAGTTATCAAGTTGAAACCAATATCAAATACTCAGGGCTGCAATCCCTTCAAGCAGTGAAAAAATGAAACTTCTAAGTCAACGCAACCAATCGTTTATGTTCCGTTTATGCCGCATATTTTGACACTCGCAAGAGAATCAAAACCTATAGGGTACTTCCCGTTGACCTAGAATCATTTTTGGCAAGAGGTAATGTCATGTAGCACAAGTAAAGGAAAAAATCCGAAAACCGCAAATTTGTAGTTACATACCTACTGTACGGAACTTTATTCGAGGCCAGCAATGATCGCCTTTATTTCGTGCCAGCCACACACTGTGTTATTAAATGCTTATTATTCTTGGCACAGGCATCGACGGCTCTAGATCGAGTTCAATGAAGAACAGAAATATGAACTTGGAGTCGCCGCTCATGAAATCCACCAAGGTAATTTTTCAAATATTTTCTTACAAAAAATTATCGCTGAATACTAGTATTTATTTATCTTCCTGTATGACCACCACAAACCAGTTACAGGGTAATACGGACTACCCGTAGTAACTGTCAAAGATTTATGAATAACAGCAGGGACAAACGACCGTGCTTTTAGAGGCACGGAGGGGATATCAGTATGATCACCCATCCACGTTGTTGTATTTATTGAACAACTCAGCGCAAACGGGCCACCGACCACAGCCACTGGTGGCCAGCGACAGCGACTTAACACACTTTTTCATATATTTTGTATAGACGCGCCGCACACGTGTAGCCGGTGGCGGCCACTCGCTACAGCAGTGTCCGCGACTCGCCACTTGTGGTCGCTACGGGCAACACAAGACGCCGACACCCGCTACTGTCTCACTGCTCAACCCCCCGCGTAGTTAACCGTTAGACGTTCTACGTATCGCACGCGTCACCATGGAGCACGACGCGCGTCGCTTTGCGCCTCAATGGATGTCGGAGTCCATCGTAAGACTGCGCAGCAGAGAGCGGGTTATAAAATGTGGCGGCTTCCGAACACCGGTGGCTGTCGCTCGCTTCTGACACGATTACAAATGTGGCGGTAGCGCCCGACAGCCACCGGTGGCTGTGGTCGGTGGCCCGTTTACGCCGAGCCTTAGTATACTTAATATACTTTATCTCGCGATTTTAGTGTTGCTTCCACAGTATAAGTAGTTCATATAAGTACAAACGGGGTGGTTGTAAAGAGATTTTTCAATAACACCTTATACAGGGTCAAATTAAATTAGTTAGCGAAACTCTGCATACGTAATGGATATAACACGATAAGAGTTGATGGTTTTTTTAGGGGTCAACGGCCGTTGGTGTTGTTGTTACTTGAAATATGAGTGGAGAAAACATTTTTTATCGTGTTTAGATATCGATAGCAATCATGTCTACGCAGTTTACACAAAAAAAACTGATTTTTTAAACGGATATTAAATAAGTAAATACACTAACTGCGGTCGCCGACTCAACAAGAAATATCAAAAATTACTTTATTTTTTGTTTTATCGTGTTTAGATATCGATATAATATCCATCATGTTTTATTATTGTGTCGACAATTTGAATTAGAATTATTTAAAAATTTGTGATAATTGTTTGATAATTTATTAGAATCAGCATGTTTGTAGCAACATAATATTTGTACGCCGATGACAGCTAGACATAGCGTTCTTAAATTATTACAACATCTGTACCTAACCTACCTATGTTCCACAAATAAAAATATTTGAATTTGAATTTGAATTTGTTAGCGAGTTTCAAACAAACAAACAAATTCTTTATAGTATGTGTCAATAAATTGATTTATTTATTACTAGCTTCTGCCCGCGACTTCGTCCGCGTGAAATTTCACCCTCCCCCCATTCACCCTCTTAGGAGTGGAATTTCGAAAAACCCTTTCTTAGTGGATACCTTTATACACTTCACACAGAACACACTCCAAATTTAATGTCTCTATGACCAGCGGTTTAGGCTGTGCATTGATATAATCAGTCAGACACGATCACAGGACTTTGAATTTTATATTAGATTATAAAAGTAAACCTACTAATAAACCCTACCTAATAAAAAAAAACTCAATAACAGAAAATAAAATACCTAAATAAACCTATTTCTGATGATTACTAATCTAAACTCAATAAATAAGCAAAATCCCTAAAAACTAATATCTATACGAATGACTAATCCTACCTAACAGTTTTATAAAATAACCTACGGTCACTACGTACACTATCAAATATACTACCCATCATCATCTGCCTAGCCTTTTCCCAACTATGTTGGGGTCGGCTTCCAGTCTAACCGGATGCAGCTGAATACCAGTATTTTACATGGAGCGACTGCCTATCTGACCTCCACAACCCAGTTACTGGGTAATACGATACCCCTTGGTAAGACTGGTTGTCAGACTTTCGGGCTGCTGACTACCCGTAACGACTGTCAAAGATCCACGAATGACAGCCGGGACCAACGGCTTAACGTGCTTTCCGAGGCACGGAGGGGACACGGTATGTAAAGATGGTCACCCATCCACAGACCAACCGCGGCAAGCGTAGCTTAACCTGATCGATCGACCTGTGCGGCTGTTATTATTTAGCCACGGGCCCCTCAAATCAAATATACTACCCATACTTTAAAATTAAAATCTATACCTACGACTTATAAAAATAAACCTAAATAACACTACCTTAAACTGTACTTAGTAAAAACTAAAAGGAATAAAAAGGTCGCACTGAAAAGCACGTTTTTGAATTGCAAGTAGCAATTAAAACATACAATTTATAGAATGCTAATATGAACGAACGCTCGCCTATTATTATTATCTTCGTCGTGTACTACGACAAACTTATTATTTGCGGTTGGTACAGTAATCGGGTCTAGGGATCGAACCGCAAAATTAAGTTTGTTTTTTATTGTATATTTTGTTCCGGGATAAAAAGTACCCAGTGTGGTGCCCAGGATATTAAAGAATAATTATACCAAGTGTCATCGTAATCGAACCGGTAGTTTTTGCCTGATGCCTGAACAAACAGACAGACAAAAAATGTTTTAATCACATTTTTGGGTTCTGTGTCGGTCTAATAACACCCCCTGCCATTTATTTTTTTGAAATTTTCAATGTACAGAATTTTCACTTTACAGATTTATTATAAGTATAGATTTGTAATTTGAACGAATATTTAAACACTACCAAAACAGCTAATACCTATTTTATAAAATAACAACAAAAGAAATTCAAATAAACTATTTAAAGACTAAAAATCGCGCTGATAAGCACGGTTTGTTAATATCAATTATTGTCCAGCCAAATATTGAATGAAGCTCGCGCTCGGACCTTCCCGCCTTTTTATACCCTACCGCCACGACCCGCGTCGAGCGCGGTAACCGTTACACAAAAATAATCCTTATGGCATGATTCAGTATTCACGCGCGACGGCGCGATGGCTTATTAGCGTATTACATGTATAAGTTTGGTGTTTCTATACCGATTACTATGATTCTTTTTTTATTGAATAGGTAATAATATTAACTTCTTTTAATTAGGGATGAGTATTATAAACGTTACAGTAAACAAATATAATCAGAAAGCTCCGAACTGCTAAGCTATCGGGAGTTACACGTGTTATTGTGAGTCAACCATAAAAGAAGGACATATGCTGTTGTGGAATATTTTTTAGACAATTTTATGTAGAACATTTCCGTCATAAATGATTTCTATGTAGCTTTAACCATTAAGGCTGCACACGCGACGGAAGCTTAAAAAATGGAGCAACTTCTCCCGTTTTCCCAACATTTCCTTTCACTGCTCTGCTCCTATTCATTGTAGCGTGATGAAAAGTATACTATAACCTCCCCAGGAGTATGAAGAATAATTGTACCAAGTTTCGTTAAAATCCGTCGAGTAGTTTTTGTTTCTATAAGGAACATACAGACAGACAGACAGACAGACAAAAATTTTACTGATTGCATTTTTGGCATCAGTATCGATCACTAATTACCCCCTGATAGTTATTTTGAAAATATATATCATGTACAGAATTGACCTCTCTACAGATTTATTATAAGTATAGATTATATTTCATTGTTAGCTTGTAAATTGTATTTTGTAGTGTTATTTAATGAGTTAAACTGTTTTGTGGTTAAATTAGTGAAATTTAAGGGTCCGCTATAATAAACCAAAATGTGCTCAAAAATGTATGAAACCATGTTTCAAACCTTCGATCTGAGTAGGTCCAAATATGCGTAACTGTCAGTTTAGATAAAAGTTTCATGCTTTTGCGCAGACCTAGAGAATAGACGGTTAGTTAAAGCATAGTTTGTTCTAATAGAGGGCGCACCGGCGCGCGGCGCAGCGGAACCCACGGCGTATGAATTTATAGTGATTAAAATACATAAGTTGGAGCATGCCCTCATACTCAGGAAAAGTTTATAATTGTAAGAGAAACGGATTCAGTTCAATTTGCATCTTCACTCAGGACATTGGTATACTTATGATGACCAGCCACCCTGATCTAGGGAACAACAAACAAACATAAAATGGAAGGAGCAAATGCCTAAGCATCTACCACAGCGTATGACAAAACATTGTGACTATGTAATTATGTCAGGCTCTGACGTATGTGCTTATGTAGAGGGAGTTACTTTAATATTTTTTATCTACGTGTGTCTATGACATTAAAATAATTTTTCTTTCTTTCTTTCTTATAGAAGGGCGACAATCACTACTAGGCAAAAATTTCGCGACTCCCTAAGCTCCACGGCCCTACTAAGTTTTGGGGCTTACCCATGATCCTACAGCAATATCTACACTGGAGAGCCAATTTAACCCAACCTAATTTTATCATTTTTTCACAGAGCAACAAAGTCCGAACCCGCCTTGGGGTCAGATTCGCCGAGACCTCGCTGACGGCCGTGCCCTCTCGTCTCGAGGTACCGAAAGTGGTGCGAGGTCCCGCCTGACACCCACCCCCCCGACTCCGCTGTGCTGAGCAAGAGCGCTGTCGAGTGCTGCACCAGTATTACAGCGATAAAATCGCTACTGTTTAAATCTGAGATTACGGTATCCAGCAGTACTCCGTGTTCATGAGATGGAAAGTTGCACAGCGGTTTTAGCAACATGTTTTTGTGTTGAGGGAAACACTTTATAGTCTGTTCCAAAAGTATCTGATGAAAGTGTAAATAAACCCTGTTCAGATTAAGTTCTTACGCAGTCAATCGCCACATAAAGGAATTAGTAGGTAATACATTCATCTGTATTTAGAAGGTTTCAACTTTATAATATATCTCACCCCCTATTCAAAAAAATATTGTTTGAATAAGATTATTAAACTGTAATTGAAAAACCATTGACGGAAATTAAGATTATATAAAATCGACCTCAATTGTCAAATGAAGAACATCTTTAAGGTTATTTCAAATAAGAACAAACCTCTCGATTTGTAAGTGGCACTACAAGTTGGCATCAAAAACACCTTTTCTGGTTAACTTGTTTACATTTTCATCACATACTTTTGGAACAGTCTATACAAATACAGTTTGATTGTGAATGAAACATTATGTTGCCAACAACACAAAATGATATTGCTCAAACAATGTAGTGCAACTTTTGTTTACTGGGCATTGTGACACATCGAGCTTTGGGCACCTGTCCCTTCGCCGCGCCGCCGGCGATTAACGACAAGCGAATAGGACTGGCACTAAAAACGAGTTGTCGAGAAACCAGCAGGGAGTGCCCGGCTGCCACGAGCGATTACTTGCTGGTGCGTATGTCATGTACCAAGCGTAGCAGTGGTCGTCAAGCGAGCGTCGCTGAGCGAGTCCTCTATTTCATAGCTCTTGTCGCTGCGACAAGCGAGTACTCGTCAACGATCAACTATTAATATATAAATGTAACTCTTTTTCTTAAACTGAACCTAATATCCTTTGTACGTTTCTTGAGCGCGAAAATCATTGATAGCTGGTCGCTTCCTCGGCGCTGGTTGGACAGGGGCCTAGAAAAAGAGTCTCACACAGATATGTACCTAATGAGAGTATTGACAATATCTCTTTAAAAAGCCATAAAATAATAACTAGTTGTGCCGACCAAGGAGGCTATTATAGATTTTATCTACACCCATGATTATGAATCCTCTATAAAAGGTTCTAAAATAGTTTTTTGCCTTACTAATATCAAAGAAAAATGGCGGCTGGCGGGATACGACGTGAATTCGAATAACCTATAAGTTCTTTTTTAAATTACGGTAGGTAGGTACTGTGGTAGTGAAACGCGCGTGCATGACAATGCTCTTTTTTTAAAAGGAGTTGCATAATGTAATTTAGGTCAACATTATAACACTCGTTTGGATGATATTATGGTTACTGTTTTAATGTTGGCAGTAAAGCTAACTGTTTCAGAAACTTTTATAGAGGATTTATAGCACGGGTGTAGATAAACAAATTAACGAATGGCTATCAACGAATGGGGATAAGATATGTAATGGCACAGGAAGCTTTAAATGTGTAATTACTCAAAGGCTTAAAGCCAATTCAATTCTTATCAATTTATTTTTGTGTACGTTATTTTATATGTTTAAAAAATATGCATGAAAAGGTTTAGCGGGATTGTCCGAAAGGGTTGCCGCTACCCCGGAACATAAAGGGCTAAGGAAGGAACATAGATTTTTTTATACATATTTAGTTCATTTTTGTATGGATATTTAGCTGTTGGTCGCGTCGCCACGCCAACAGTCGGTCCGACCGATTAGATGTTTCACATAAAATTAATCCTTATTAAAAAAAATCATATTAATTTAATACCCAAATTAATTTCGTAACTTTGCGAGAGAGATAAATACACCGACAGCCGGTCCGACCAGGGTCTGACTTGTCCCATTACATAATTCACATCAAAACTAAACTTTTCAAGCAAACCTAACGAGTGCGACACTGAACGATCAATTATAAGAATTGTAATGGAAAAAGACTGAATAATGATTGTTCCGAGAAGTAGATAATGTTGAAAATAACGTGTAAATATGAAATTAAATATTTATAAAAATGATTAAACCCATGGCCGAAGCGAGCCCTAAGCGATGTCCTGCAGTGCGATTCTGTACCTAACCATCTCACCGTGAAAACTTAGGTGAAGTGAGCGTGGAGTGAGCTGTCATTAGTGTAAATCCCTATAGCATCAGATAGAATGACAGCTCACTCCACGCAAGTTTTCACGGTGAGATTTTTACAGAATCGACATGCTGATCGTCGCATTCATTTCGTTCGCGAACCCGAACGCGTTGTCGCTTTTAGTTAGGACGCGGGCACGGTAATTACCTATCTATACAGTATTGTGACTCGACCTAAACCTACATACCTACAAAGGCCACTAGGACCTAAAAAGGCCACTTTAACAGAATCATAAAACAATTAATATCACGCAATTCATCTGTTTGACAGTTTCACACCTATATATTCATCTGTTTGCCAGTTTCACACCCAGAGGTGTAACTATAGCATTTTACGAATCTCCGTACAAAACTGTCATACAGATGAAATTGCGTGATATGAATTGTTTTATGATTCTGCCAAAGTGTCCTTTTTAGGCCCCCAGGTCTAGAAAAAATTACCTATAGCCGCGCGGTACGTAAACACACGATAGGGCTGCTCGCCTACAGTATTTTTTCATCAACCTTCTTGAGTTTCTTTCAAGTTTTATGATTGTTTAGGTAAATATTATATTTTTTATATAAAAAAATGAAATTCGTTGTGAATTAAATAGGAAGAGCTCAATAAAAATACATGTGTTTTAGATTAGTAAATTTAATAAAAAAAAACTTATTGACGAATTCAAGCAACCAAAAACAGCTCAATATAGTCTATAATTGCTCTTTGCCATATTAAGTATTTGTACTTATTTCCATGAATATTTGTCACAAATCGCACGCTTACTGCTTACAAAACCATCTCACCATCTGGCGTCCGTTCGTCACTGCTGAGCATTCGAGACTGTTTACCGAGTGTAAACCGAACTCGAGGCGCGTAGCGCGTAGGTATGACTCGTGTTGCGACCGTTTGTATGAAGATAGAATAGGTATTGATAGATAATATTACCGTGACGCGGGGTTAGTGAGAGACAAAATGGTCGCGTATTCGGGCGGCGATCGCTTAAATTAGGACACGGCCTTAAGAGCCAGCGCGCACTAGCGACTTTTTATTGACCGATAATTTGATCGTTCAGGGAATTAGTAAAGTGCACACGTTTGATCGGCCGGTTTTTAATCGCCAAATGCGTCGAAAAGTCGCTTGTGCGCGCTGGCTCTAAGAGTCTATTCGCAGTAAGTTTCAATACGAGCCGATTTAATATTATTTCATCAAAGGTAGGAAAGCTTTATCAATGTTTCAACATTAAATGCTTTAATTCTTGAGGCTTTTCTTAAATGACCGCCGACCGGTATAAACAGAAACCGGATGATATCATAAAATGTACATTACGCAGTCCATTAATGCAGCGAGGGTGCTAAATGCCGTGCATTAACACTACGTTTCGTATACTATTTTATAGCACGTGTGAACTAAACGCGCACTTAATTCACGCTTTTCTGTGTAAAAATGGACTACTTAAGTCACAGATAAGCGTGACTTATGTTCGGGTTTTAACAGAGTGGCTATAAAAGTATTATGTAGGTAAACTAAGTTATAATTGACTCTATTTATACAAAAACCAATATATCCAAGGACGATTTCAAGTGTTTATTATTTCACAAACATCGACACTTGAATTCAAGTTAAATGTTTCATAAATTATTTGTATTTAATCAATGTTTTTTTTAGGCTAACATTGAGCCCTTTATTCATAAACGTTGCTTAAAGTTAAGAGACATCAAAAACGTATTATTAAACAGTCGCTACTCCTTAAAAATTTAGGCAACGTTTATAAAAACCCCTATTGTTTAATTATTAGATTTTTATAAACAATTTTTTACTGGGATGAATTTTACCATATTGTTCATATTATTCTTATATGTCAGGATCTTGCTTTCAAGCAAATAAAAATTAATGTTCAATGTTGTGCTCCTTGTTACTCAATCTCAAAAGAAATAAAGTTGACGTCAAAATCGTTGATAGTACCTTGTAGTTTTATTAAGAATCCAATTTCCTTCCTGGCGGGCGTTATTTGCAGTAAATATCTTATAAGAAACAACTAAAGTTCCATGCCATGGATATTTACCGGCAAGACTGCCTAGTGATCGCAAGCTCTATACCGCTGAGCATGAGATCCTGCACTCTCATTGCGTAACACACTATCAATCTCAATCTGAATCATTTTGAAAGATATTGCTAATCCATTGCTACATAATATTATGTTCGAAAAATTTGTCTGCGCAACAACGTAAATAACGCAATGAATGTTGTCGAACTGACAAAATGAAATCATGTTGGGGTCGGCTTCCAGTCTAACCGGATGCAGCTGAATACCAGTATTTTACATGGAGCGACTGCCTAACTGACCTCTACAACCCAGTTACTGGGTAATACGATACCCCTTGGTAAGACTGGTTGTCATGCAGACTTTCGGGCTTCTGACTAACCGTAACGACTGTCAAAGATCCACGAATGACAGCCGGGACCAACGGCAAACGTGCTTTCCGAGGCACGGAGGGGTCTCGGTATGTTAAGATGGTTACCCATCCACAGACCAACCGCGGCAACCGTAGCTTAACCTGATCACGCAATTACCACGCTGGGTTCGATTTCCGGGTCAAGCAGTGTTATTGGGTTCAAAGTGAAAAATAACTTTAATATCGGAAGTCGGTGTCGTTGGTTCTGCATTTTCGTTTATTGACACCGACTTCCGAAATTAAAGTTATTTATCACTGTTGTTTTTTTTTGGAAGTCGGTTGTTTTTTTTTTTTTTTGTAAAAAAGTTTTTTATTTTTCACTTTTTAGTGGGAGAGTTTGTAATTTATCTAAGTTACAATCGCCTAACGTCAACTGCTCATCACACCTTTTACAAAATATTGCTATCCCCGTCTGGGTTACAACGTTAATTGTTGAGGAGTTCTCCTGGTAAGAACCAGAAGAACTCCTCAACAACCATTTACCATACGCATTGTGACGAGCATAAATTTCTTAGCAAGCTTAGTAAAGTAAGTAATCGAATCGCAACCCGTAAAATATACATGTATCATTGAGTAGTTCCGATGGCCGTCTGTTGTCTTCATCATCAGCTCCACTTTACCAAATGATGATTTCCGAGAGCAAATGCTCAAGTTACTTTAAAAAATATCCAAATCGCTATAGGTTTGCCTATAAAATTTGAGGGTTTCCTTCGATTTCCATAGGATCCTCTCATCAACTTGCTGACAATGGGACCACCTCGAGAGTACCTATACCCTTTCAAACATTTTTTTTTAATAGGTCCACAATTGACGGACAAATCGGTGAACATACATTCGAACATAAAACCTCCTCCTTTGGAAGTCGGTTGAAAATGTGGGTGCAGCTCTGCCGTGCCCTCCGGGGAATACCACACTAACACCATATAGTTAATTCACAAAATTATTAGTTATAGCTGTACAAGGATAACCACACGTTTCGTTCACTGTAACCACAAGCTTATTTTGTGAGTTATATGGAATTAATAACTTAATTTAAGTTTTTGTTTAATTTATTTCAATAGGATTAGCAAAGCTAAGTTTTAATCACTTAGGTGACAACGAAGGCTAATCATAATAATCAATCTTCAGTCTGCAAACAAGCCTTCATAAAGGAATTGGGAGAGAGAAGTAACAACTTATTACTTTTTTTGGCTAAGCCGCGTATTTGTGGGGTCAGTAGTGTGGTTGTCAGCCTCGAGTGAGGGACATAGTTTAAATGTAATAATATCATTAGTTTTGAGACTTTGCTATCATCAGTGAAGGCCTGACTTCTGGCGGCATTTACCTACATCGCCCCATGCGAACTACGCATCATACTTTTTTTTTTTTAAGTATGGGAAATTATCAAATGACCCCTCCCGCTCTGGGTGGAGCGGAAGGGAGTGTCAGACTCTTACTAACTAAAACCCATCCGTGTTCCTTCCTTAGCCCTTTATGTTCCGGGGTAGCCGTAACCTTTTCGGACAATCTCGTTGCCCCGGCAGGCTTCGGCCCTGACGGGCCCCTTCTACAATGCTGTAATCTCTTTGAGTTGCGCGTGGAACACATACGCGCCGTCCAGCACGGGCCTGGTCCTGATCGGACGGCGAGCTACCCATTACTTGCCGTCCGCAGGCCCACGCCTACGGTGACCGGGAGTCGTCACGCGGCTACCGATGCCCGGGGGCGTCTCCCGCGGTGGCTGGGACGGGCGGCTCTCTCGGCTCTCCCTCGCCCATCCCGCCATACGCATCATACTGACGTCACGTAAAATCCTGCATCGCGCAAGCAGAGTTTACCGCGCAACTAGCATATACTATACAACGTCCCGCCATCAATCGTCGGACAGCAGCTCAACAAACACAACACCAGTCTGGTCGGAGGATCCTCTCTTTTCTATGGAGGTTTAGTGAACTTTACACCCTGTTCCTCATGCCTCTATAGGCTCTGTACACAGTACACAACTGTCTCTCAGCCTCAGACAGGCTCTCTTGTACAGTTGGGAGCACGTCCGTGGTAACAAAACCAATTTAGGCTGGACTCTTAAATTATTGAAATTCTCAAAGTCAAAATTTTACAAGAGCAAAGAATTCAGACTTCACAAGTGCTATTCAATAAGAGAATGCATTTCATATTTCTGCAAACATACTCCATAAGTTATCATAAAAAAAACATACATTACCGCACTATAAATATTGATTCTCCATCACTCAACTGCTACAATAATTCCATTTATCTACCATCTTTGAACCGAGACAACGGCAAAATTTAGTCTCCAAATTCCCTAAAGATGTGACGATATTTTATCGCTAAACTCGAGAACTCTTCAATTTTACGCATACTTTAAACCTTTTAGCAACTGCAAGCATTTCTATCAAAGTTTAGAATCTTGAATCTCTCCTCGTTATGAACTATTCTGAACATTCGTTTACGTTTGCGATTCTCCGAAATCTTTCCAACTTCGGTAACTAAGTAGCTTGACAAGTCTTATTGAGAAGGAAGTACTTCTCAATAAGACTTTTCTCAAGCTTAATAGGATGTTTGACAAGTAAACGTGTAGAAGTTTTAAAAGAGTTGTTATTGGATGTGCGTTTTGCAATAGCTGCAAGTTTATTTAGCCTTTTGTTAAACTTTTTTTGAAGCGAAAACTTCTTTAGGCGGACCTTGTGCTCTTTCTGAACAGTGAACGAAACTGAACCGTCACGTTCGGGTCGGTGACGGTATTGTATAGATAATTTATTGGAGATCAAGTGTGAAACCTGAAAACATTGTATATTCTTTTCACCCATTGGAGGAACTCGGATATCTATGGGAGATGAGAGAATATCCCTATTGAAAATGGCTCAAGTAGTTTTTTTTTTTTGATATCATTTACAAACGAGACCTACAATCTTTTGTACTTTTCTTGAGCGAGAAAGTCGCTTCCACGTCGACGGCGGCGCGCGGCGGTGAGACATATATTGCGGAGAAATTTTCCACATCCTCATTCATCATTCGTTCACTGATAGAATCTATTACCTCCTCCTGTATACCGACATGATTGTATCGAACGTCGTTAATCTCGTAAATAAAATCGCTTTGATACAAAAGATTTATTGAATTTACGATACACTGTGGTGGTTTTAGGCACATTTTATGTAACATTTTTCGCGGAAACCAGAATGACGAAGTTTTATGTCGGAGTTCGGACTTCAGTTACTAAAACAGGAGGGAAAATTCCTGTAACTTTTATAAATCAGCGTACCGATAATTTGTACTTTCTCGACTCCGCTCCCCTAAGGAAAACGACCAAATTCTTTTATTGTGCATTAGTACCTACTTGTCTATGATCGATCTACCGCGCCCACACTACCTACAGACAGGAGATCAAGCTCCCAAGACAGAGCTCCAAGTGTCGAAACTCACGACTTCCGACTCATATTCTTAGTTCTCAAGAATTCTAAGTAAACTGGCTATTTAGACCAACGTCGTATGAACTATAATCGGTATCGTCCTGTCGGTATTTTTAGAAAAACCTTCACTGGTAAAATAAGAAATTCACGTTTATTCTAGGATAAAGTGCAGGATAGAACATCAAAACTGAATAGCGATGTGGGACATCGATCTCGATGTCAATGTCGCGTCGATACGAAACCAATTTCAATTCGCTTTGAGAAGCTCCGTTTGAAACTAGATTTGATTGAGACTATACATTTATTGCTTGTATAAAGCGGACGGGAAATTGAGTGCTAACAACAATAAATTGCGAACAGCAATCAATGTTTCAAAGTGAGAATATTTTCTAGATTTGTTTTGAGTGCTGTTAGGTAGGTAGAAATACCTAGTTACCTATACAGGGTGATAGGGAGGGACATCAACGCGAAAACTTTACAACGGTTATCAAAAAAAAATCAGCTCTTACATAGAGGAGTCATCATAATTACGCGGTCAAAATGTATGGGACAGTTTTTTTTTTTAATATTCGACAAAAAATTGAAACGGCCCACGTGAAGAGTCGATTTATTCCGGTCTGATCCCCTGAGTCCCCCGTCTACCCCCCCCCCCCCCCTCCTCGATCCCCTGCTAGTTCTTCTTCTGTTTTGAAATCTTTCTTATCCAATTTTATCTAGGTTTCTCTTTATGACAGGTATCGACTAACGCTCTGGTCTCGTGAAGAGTCGACTAACCGCTTGGCGATATCTCGACACAACCAAATGGGCACTCGGACCCCATGGCCCTAGTGTTTTTTTTTGTCTTGATTTAGTAAATAAATACCTATTAACTTATTATATATAATTGAGTCGATTCTTTTTTCTTTATACTTTGTTAGTTTCGATATTATTACAGTTGATTTTATTTTGTTTGATGTCAAGCTTATGAAAATGTACAGACGCCAGCACATCAACCTAATACAATCTGTCAAATTTCTTTGATAGATTTTCAACTTTATCGCCAAAGTTTATGGTTCAAAGTTGACTGAGAAATTTTGACAGTTTCGGGTAAGTTGATGTGCTGGCGTCTGTACATTCTAAGCTTTGATAAAAAATTGTTTATTTGATGACCAAATTTGAACAACAAATTTGAGATTGAAGTCTCCTTTTAAGCAAAAGATGCCTGTATTAGGAAACTCCGCTCTTTCAACTTTATATTTTATTTGATTTTAGTTTAATTACATTTTAGTTTTTGTTTTCCTGTCTTGCAATAATCACTGTCCTCACTTTGAAAATACCGCAGGTCTGACTCCCAAAATACAGGCAAATGCCTAGTTTAAGGGTCACCGTCTATTCTATTATTGTTCAAATTGTGATTAATAGTTAAATATAAAGGCAATATATCATCTTTATCAGAAGAGGCCATGTTGCGTGGGTTTGCGGGCGAAGGAGTTGAAAGTAAATGAAAATCTTTATGAAAAATCACAAGCTATACCTAATCCAAGTATTTTATCAACTACATAATGCGTGAACGACGTTCCACCAAGTATTATTAATCCAAAAATAATAACAATCCACAAAATCAAACAAGCATTAGCAAAATCAAGCAAGCAGACATGAGAAAAATAATAATGGCGGGAAGTTTTCTATACTCTATGGAAGTTCCTGCCTTCAAAATCTTCACCGCCAGCCAACACTCGAAGCTTCACTCGGTGTTGCCAACACAAGTAGATACTTACGTGATTACGTGGGGCTCGAGCGCAATCAATTTAGTCTAGCACAATTCCTCCATTCAATACAGTCTTTTTTACCGTTCAGTTTTTACCGATCAATCCATGCGAATGTATCACTTCACTCACTTCTTTTTGTTATTTCATGTGGCGAGCCGCCTCCCCAGTACATGGTGTTACCTCAAATAGACAGTTGGCATATCTTCTAAGAAAACAATCAGTGTTGCCAACTTAGCACTTTTGGTGCCAGATCTAGCACTATTTTCATTAGTCTAGCACTGAAATCTGACATTTAGCACCTAGCACTAAATCTAGCACTAAATAGAAAAACGCTGATTATTTTTTTTATTACTGCAGAACAAAACGCAGTTACACGAGCAGTAACCAAACGCTTTGGCTTCATAGTTTGCTACACTTTGCCTAAAAAAGTGTGATTTTTACATGTGCTTACGGGAAAAGCACATGTAAAAATGTACTCTGTGCAGAGTACTTTTTGATAGTGCCCAAGTAAACAATAGTAAACAAGACAAAGACGAGGTAATTAATGACTTGCATAATGCTTTAAAAATTTCAGTTTCGTATTGACTGTCACAACATAGTTACGTTCAAAGTTACAAAAAAGAGTGGAAGAACGATCCTAAATATAAAAATTTTCTCATTTGAAATTATATAATTGCCTAATTATGTGATTTTACTATTTAATTGATGGTTCTTAAAATTTAGCACACTTTTTGGATATACATAGAAATCTAGCACTTTTTGAAGTTACATTTAGCACCTAACCGTAGTATCGAGTTGGCAACCCTGAAAACAATTTTAATCAAAGAGGTTGGCATCGCCGAACCAATTCTCTCGAGGCGCCGTCAATTAATTTTAATTTAAAAATTAACTGACAGCATTACTCAAATAAAAACTGTAGATCTATACCTATTACGTAATCTAGATTAGAGATCAGAAGGCCCAATTTCGTAATTTAAAACGTTCAAAATCTAATCGCAGTCTCATCTCGGCGACAAACAAATGACTAAAACTTGTCAAAATGTCTAGAAATTCGAGGTTTTTTTGACAGATTGAGACTGAGATCAGACTGTGAACGTTCTTAGAATTACGAGAATCGCCCCTCTGACCTATTTTATTGTTTACCTACCTACCTTTATTTACAAAGCCACGTAAATTTTTGTAAGTACGCCTATTTAATACATGTAACTGGTGCCACGTATTTAATAAACGATAATTGCCGAACCATAAGTACTTAGGTAAGTATCATAAAGAAAAAAAAAGCAATTTCCTGAGGAGTGCGATTAGGTATATTAGATTTTGATTTCCAAAATTTCACCCGAGGTAGGTATGTGTTTTTAAATACATAGGGATTTATTTATAAACGATGTTTGAAGATAAGAGACGTTTTAACCTCACAAATATAATTATGGTTAAGGGGACGTTGGTTAATTATTTACAAATAAAGGGGTATCTAATTTTTGTACACTTTCTTCTAACAAATTTTGTAAACAACAACTTTCTTACACATGGAACTCGCCAGTGTAGTACTGTAAATCCTTAAAAAAGCATATTTAGTAACCATACTAATAAAAACCAAGTTTATCGGCAGTTACGGTCATAAATTGTGCGAGTAGGATGGAGAACATATTTTGTCTCACTCCCTCGTTTAGTGACCGCGCTTACCACGAACGTTGGCGTATAAAACCGACCCTTATAACCCTAAACATCTACCTACGACTAAACTTAACATAAAGGGGCCCTTCAGGACGTATCAACATGTCTGCTAGAAGCGCTGGTCGATATCCTTTAGTTCGCAGCGACAATCTGAAGTTACGACATATTGCACTCAGCACGCATTTCATCTCTAGCATTGCGAACCGCTGACCTGTGGACAAGGGAATTGTATTGTAGTTAGCACGCAACGGAAAACTGACCTTTTTTAAAGATTGCTTTTATTGACACAATACAAAATAACACTTTACAAAATTTGTCGAGTTTGGTGTATATGTTATGGGCCAAGTGATTAATGCGGGCACTATCCATAATGCCCGGGCAGTATGAATAATGCCCGGGCAATGTGATAAATTGATTGGTTATTTATAATCACATTGCCCGCTCTTATTAGGCATTATTCATATCGCCCGGGCATTATGAATAATGCCCGATTAATCACTTAGCCCATGACACATCGTTAAGTTTATCATAGTGGGATTAAAAATATATTTTTGAAATTTTCTAAAATAACTATGAGTGTCCGTAACAGTTACCTAGTATTTTAAACCCTGCAAAAAAGGGTCTAGACATTAATATTATTTAACTACGTATCTTTCTGTCTTTTTAACAATACACTTAAATACACACATCAAAAGTGTCTAGGGATCAAGCATTTTTATGCGGATTTCTTGAGATTGAGATGTGGCTTTGTAATAAATTTATGATTTTATAAATTTATATGGATCCTTTTTGGTGCATTTCATAATTTGAATCAGGAACTGTGAATCAAATTCGAGTAAAAGATGAAAATCAGCTGTCAATATTTTCCCTATAAAAACATACAACGCATTGAAGACATTATTAGTGCTACTGTTTCCCTACTACTGATTAAAACCAACGTTATTATGGAGCGGCGACATCATTTAAGCAGGGAAGAAATGCTCAGAGCCGTGGGAATGATAGAAGCTGGTTCCCGGCAACGTACTGTGGCTTTAGCTCTGAATACAAGTCAGAGTGTTATCAGTCGACTTTGGACACGTTACCGAAGCACTGGTACCGTGGCTGAGCGCCATGGAGGACGGTATCGCTGCACCACACGGAGACAAGACCGATACATTCAAATCTTAACTCGAAGAGCTCCAACAATAACCGCCATGATGTTAGCCGTGAGGCTTCATCACTCTTCAGGGAACTTAATTAGCGACCAAACAGTCAGAAACCGCTTGCATGAAGTGAACCTTCATTCCCGAAGACCGCTACGGGTACCACCTATAGCAATGCACAATCGTAGGATTCGATATCAATGGGCTCTTGAACACAGAAATTGGGCAGAAGAACAATGGCGTTTCGTGTGCTTTTCTGATGAGTCTCGTTTTGGTATGAGACCGGATACAAGACGTATACGACACTGGAGAACCCCTGGACGCCAACAGCGATTAAAATCCTGCCAGGAAGTCCATCCTTATAGTGGTGGAACCATCATGGTATGGGCGGGTATTTGGATCGGCGGAAGAACTGAGTTGATTTGGATCAGAGGCAACCTCAACGCTCAAATTTATGCTGAGACGATTGTATCAGACGTCATCGTTCCTCTACAAGTGCAAATCGGTCCCTTATTTCAGTTAATGCATGATAATGCACGACCGCACACCGCATGAGTTGTAAGACAGACTCTCGCCGCAGCTAACATCAATGTCCTGCCCTGGCCTGCTCAGTCGCCAGACTTGAACCCGATTGAGCATGCATGGGATATGCTACAGAGAAGAGCTCTGCCGAATATGGAGGGTATCCAGTCGCAAGAAGACCTTTTTTTGTTGTTGCAACGAACATGGGCGGCCATTCCACAGCGTGATTTGGATGAACTCATTTTGAGTATGCCAAACCGATGTTCTTGTGTTGTTAGTGTTCGCGGTAGAAACACGGATTATTAATTGTTTAAGTTACCCAATAAAATTTTAAAGAAAACTGTTATTTCAGTCTTTTTTTCGAACTTTTGTGTTAGTGGTTCAAATGTCAAAAATCCCTTTATTAGGAAAATGGCAAATTTCTTTATTAATGCAAAGGTGACTTGGTTTATCGTTACTGTGACAAACGAAAACACTTTATTTGATGAATCCTTAAAGAAAATTTTAATTAATATCAATCAGGAGAAAAGTTATTGCAAAAATATATGTTGATCCCTAGACACTTTTGATGTGTGTATTATCATCTACACTACACCGACTCAAAAATATAAACCCAGATTTTTTTATTTATATTTCAATTAAATATGGTACCTATTTAATTTTAGTACGTTTTTAAAATTGGGCGCAATACAATGAAAAAGATAGTAAATCATTTTCATTCCGAATTTATCTGTATTTCATTTTATAAAAATAATACGTATAAAATATAAGTAAATAATACGTATATATCAATAGGTCAGTGGTAACATCGAAAGAACCCCTTGTAATAAAACTATACAAATATTCTCGGTACCAATAATTGGGCTATTGTTTATGAAACTATTGTAGTCTTACACAATTGATAAAAAAGCCCTTTTGTGGATTTGATTTCTTTTTTTTTTCTTTTTACTATTATTTTACTTTTTACTAATATTTTACTTTTACTATTATTTTACTTTTTACTATTATTAGCTTCTCAAGCAAATCTGAAAATAATAATAGCCTTCGACCGATTTCGGTCACGGTGGCCAATCTCAAAGAAGATTAGCCAGGCACGCAGGAGATATTATAGTGCACAAGTGTGTGCGCTAACACAGGTGCACTCTCTGTTCCTTTACTCTCATAATCCGATGGGATGGCAATCCGATACGACCGGGGAGAGATCAGGCGCAGGAACAACGGAACGGCTTTAAATGCTTTCCGAGACACGGGGCTATTAACCCGCCAACTTCCAAACTCCGGACTGTTACTAAGAAATTCCTAATGGAAAACCCAATAACATTTAGTCCGATACGGGAATCATACCCTGGACCCCACGCTCAGGAGTCGCGCTTGCAACCACGAGACCAACGGGGTAGTCAAAGGGGGCAGCAATTCTGATATTATTGTAATCTGCGTTCGCGATTAATTTGCCAAAAATATAAACAAATATGAATTAATGGAAAAATAACTTTAATTCTTACACAGTAAAGGTCAGTTTACACTACAACTTCAAACTTTTTTATATTTTTTTTAATAGTGCTAGTCACTCTGAAACTAACGTAATGACTATTGAAATAAAGTAGATATTTGTTTAACTTGAAATAACATGAATTGCCAACATTAATGTGAATAGCTTACATGCATACATAAACTCACGCCTCCTTCCCAAGGTGGTAGGCAGACACTAAAGAACGCCGCCAAAGAAAAAGTTGAAAACCGAATAATTGGAGATTTAAATTGGTTATTCATAAACTACACAAAGTATCCATTTGAAATAAGTACTTAATTATATTCTTATCATAAATGCAACCTACAAGTACAGTCGACTATTCAGCTCTCTTGTGTGTAAACCATATTAGTAGCTTAGTCAAATCTTTAATATGTCAGAGAGAAACTTATTTTTAAAAAGTACTCTATTCTGGCCACATAGTAAAAAGATACTAATTTATTGGTTTGTACTCGAAGAAAACCATTGACCACGTAGCATTAGTTTGTGATTAATTGAATAACAAAACAAAATTGTTTTACTATTTTAAATATTTTGTTTGGGACGCGCACAGGTATTACAAACAATAAAAAAATCTTGTAAAAAGTACATTAAATCTAACAAAGTCATGAAAAAAAGAAATAAAAACAGAACATTAAAACTTTCAATGACAAATAATTATAAACCTATACGTGTCTTCAAATTGGTTTCAGCCGTTGCTGAAATTCACGAGTTTTTCGAAACTAATTCTTCTATAAAAAATCTAACGTGCGTAACTCAAAACGTTGTTAGTTTTGAGTTTTTAAACAAAATAAAAAGAACCAGCTGAATCTAATCAAGGACTAAATTCGTTAAAACAAAATGTTTCACAAAAATAACATGTAGACAGAGACGAAAACAGAGAAGTAGCTGTCTCTCTAAGAACTACTTCTTTAAGATAGAGTAGACATAGGTACCTATACAGTTCCTCGGTCCGGCGCTGAACGGCACAAATGCGTACGGATGCATCGGCGCCCCGCTGAAGAACCGGTCCGGTTTGAAGGCGTCCGGCTCAGGAAACAGATCCGGTCGTCGGTGCAGGTCGTAGATATGGATCGACACTTCCGATCCTGTCTTCACTGGTAGGTCATCTGTAAGTGCAAAATAAGTTGAATGCAATAGCAGATGATTATGACGTACTGAGACAAGAGTTGGAAACTTTTATTTTCTAGAATTTTTCAATTTAATTTACGGAAAATTTGGAAAAGCGCCCGGAGTAAATTTTCCGGGGAGACTTCCCCGCACAGAACGTAATATTTATTCGACCTACAGTTATTGTAAAAAACAAATACTATAGACACATTCACAGAATAAAACAAAGCTAAATAAAAATCACAGAGAACCTTTATTTATCAAAAATTTATCAAAAATTTCAACAGAGGACCTTGATGTTCCAAGTTGCAAATTAAGGGTTTTAAATAAATAGGAGTGGTGCTGCCAGGCCCGATTATTTATTCACAAAGCAATTATGATTTACAATAGTGAAGTTTGACCAGTTCGACCTTATAATAATCATTCCCAGAAGTTTATAATGTTATATAATAGACCTTTCATTTCCATAGATTAAAGCCATTAATTACCAGGGTAGATTAAAATATCTAAATCCTTTGAAAATACAAAAGTACAGAAAACTGTTTTTTTTTTCTCTTTATATACTGAATAACAAAATTATACAGGAAGATTTTTTTATCACCATGCAAATTTTTAGAGGGTGTTCTACCCATGAATACGAACAACTTTCACTATGGGACCAACTCAGATATCACGAAAAAAAATCATCTGTTTCATACATTTTGGTCAAGTAGGTATTGAACTTTTGTATTAAAAAGCAGTTTTTTTTTTCGTGATTCTGAGTTGGTCCCATAGTGGAAGTTGTTCATATTCATGGGTAGAACACCCTGTAAAAATTTGGATGGTGATAAAAAAATCTTCCTGTATATCCACGCGGATCCCAGGACCAATACCGAATCGCATTTCTAACGAATCCAAAATCATGTTTTCATTGCAGTAATTATTTGAGGTTCGCAAAAAGAGGCGCATTCATTATATTAGAGAGTTCGTTCATATTTTCGGGCTAGCAAAATGGGAATAATTTGAGGTTCGATTAAATACACTACACACGATACGATACGATTCATACGGCTATACGATCGCTACACTTGTTCTTTTAAAGATCTTGAAAAAAATTCTAGATATGGGCCTGGCAAACCATTTATAATTAGAACTTTAGCAATTTCAAAGCTGTTTTTCTCTACATAGAAGCGTCGACCTTGCAGTCGCTCCATGTAAAATACTGGTATTCAGCTGCATCCGGTTAGACTGGAAGCCGACCCCAACATAGTTGGGAAAAGGCTAAGCAGATGATGATGAGAAGCGTCGACCTTGATTTTAACAAAAACAATATACTCGTAAGCCTCATTATCAGCCTATAGCAGTCCACTGCTGGAAATAGGCCTCCGCTATTGCACGCCATTCAACTCGATTTTCGGCAACTCTCATCCAGCTAAGCTAGCTAATAATTATAAGCCTACCCACATAGTAAAGCCCACTTCTTGTCAACGCTTACAAAAGGATTCGAAATTCCGCAAAAACGCATTCTTTTATTAAAAATACAGTGCTAATGATACCTACCGGTCCACGTGAGCAAACGCGGATGTTTGAGACTAAACTTTACTATACATTTCAACGAATTATTTACTTTAAAGCTTCATAATATAGCTCACTTATAGCCGGTTTCTCGAAACAAAATGATCGCAAAATTGATGTGACAAACTGTCAAGAGTACGCAAACTGCTGTGATTCGTTCAATGATTTATGAACAGCCAATCGCATCACTTGACTTGCGGTTAATTTTGATGCCTCATTATTTACGAGTATGTTCGTTCCAGAAACTGGTTGTTAGCTTTGCTATAATACAAGCCTGCGGAGTAATTGCTTAATGCACTATTAATAAATATTATAATTGGTTTCATTTTGACAGTTCAACAACATTCATTGCGTTATTTACGTTGTTGAGCAGACAATTTTTTCGAACATATGAAGCAATGGATAGCGATATCCTATAAAATTATTCAGATTGTAATTGAAAATTTTGTTACGCAGTTGGGTGCTGAGCGTGTAATTATAAAGTGTAAGGTGTGCGTATTTTTGTGCTGTAATGGCGCGTTTGTAACAAACGTACCTCTAGTCAGCAGCGGGCCGCCGGCCGGGCCGTGAGCGTAAAGTTCAAAGGAATTAAAAACAACGCCAGCCCCTGACCGACTGCTGATTGTGACGGCTGAATTCGTTTGGTGTGAACGCGCCCTAAATATTTAATATCTAAATTTCGCGTAGTCTTAAACCAGTTGAATCTTGGTCTCGTATGAAAAAACTGTACTTACCTACTCCATGTTTTTGCTCATCACGAGGGATTTGTGTAATGGAAAAATTACCTTTTATAAACTTTTTTTAGATCTTTTCTTTGAAGAGATATAATGTCAATTACACGAGTAGGTAAGTATGTGATTACTTTTTTAAAGATAAAAGAAAAGATATGGCAGAGATGTTTTTCATGAGGTTGGCAAAGCGTTATTTAAATGAAACAGTGAAGAACAGTGTTTGAGTGAGTGAGTGTGAGTGAAGTTATAATAATATTGAAACCCTAAGGGCGGTTTCGCACTACGTCCGATCCGAATCTGAGAATTGCCGGTCCCAAGTGACTATAGTCCTATTTGTATGAGGGGTTTCGGATATGGGGTTGCACACTAGATCCGAACTCTATCAGTCAGAATTCCCAATTCGGATTGAAGTCGGATCTTTAATTCGGATTCGGATCGGATGTAGTGCAAAACCGCTCTTAGGCTGTGGGGTTCGTGTACTCGTGGTCTTTTTAAGGAAATCTCGAAACGGCTGCTTGACACTTCCGATGACCCAAGGGCTGGTTTTTACCTTGGCCAGAGGCTAAGCATTGCCATACAACGTGGTAATGCCGCCAGTCTCTTGGGTACATTACCAGTCGACAGCGATGCGGATGAATATTTCCACGCTATACTTTAGTTCAAAATCAAAATATTTAATTTCACATAAACCTACATGAGCACTTATGAAACGTCAGAAGCTAGGTGCACGGTTCCAATTGGTCGTTTCCTATGGAGAAGAACCGGCAAGAAACTCCACGGTTACTCTTTTAAAAATAGTTTGTTTTTACAATGTTTTCAAGTGACCATAGGTATGGGAGGACATTGTAGGCCTGTCAACAAGTACCAGGTACTTGATAATACATATGAAAAATCATCTAAGGTCTAAAAGGCCTACAAAGTCCTCACATTTACAAAATTAGAATCCATCAAAACGATGAAGTAAATAATAAAATTTATAAAAACCTACTAAAACCAAGTGATATGATTGCCATTACAACCACTAATAAAGTGGTGAAAAATTAGAAATGTCTGTACAATGTCAAATAATAAAAGTTTATTTCAAAGAAGTATATAAAAAATAAACATCTTAATTTGAGAGCAATTAATAGACATTGAAGTAGTTATGCCGTTAATGTGGTGCCAGAGAAGCCGCATGTGCAGAAGGAATTATTGCCAGACTACCTTGTCTTCAACGTAGTCTTTAATCTTATAATATGCTTTTTTGTTAAGGACACGTTTGATGAGGGTTTTGAACTTTCCATCGCTAAGTTCTGTATAGTTTGTGAATAGTTCTTCTTGTTAATCTTACTAATATTATAAACGCGAAAGTTTGTGAGGATGGATGTTTGTTACTCTTTCACGCAAAAACTACTGAACGGATTTCGATGAAACTTCACAGTAATATAGCTTATACATCAGAATAACACATAGGCTACAATTTATAAAGATTTTGTGTAATTTTTTTTTGGCCTTATTAGTAAGTCGGAAAAATTCCTGCCCTCTGAGAGCTATCTTGGCGTGCGCTGCCTAAACCGTTACAGCTACACGAAGATAATGTATCGTGGGACTGTTTGTCTTAAATAGTTCTAAATAAAAGTCCGCGACAGCATATATCTACCTTTTATGTGGAAGCCATTATATCCAAAATAGTGATCCATAAATACATTTCAATCGGATACTTTTTTTACAATGCACATTTTAGAGTACTTAGTTAATTCTTATGAAAATTAATACATTTATCGCTTTGGGTATTTAATGTAGATAAACTTTGTCTTTTACACTAAGTAATTTGGACTAATTCTTTAAAAGTTATCACGATAAGATTGACCTGAGGTAGAGCGCCATAGAAATTGGCGGCGCGGCGGCGCGGCGGCGCGGCGGTCCCGAAAGCGGGCAGGCAGACGCGTGAGGCACAGAGCACTTTTATAATACGTACTAGCTTCTGCCCGCGGCTTCGCCCGCGTGGTTATCGGAAATTATCCCACGGGACAGTAACGATGAAGTAGCCCATGCCCTTCCCTAGGATGCTATCTATCTCCTTGCCAAATTTTGTCGAAATCCGTCCAGTGGTTTAGGTGTGAAAAGGTAACATACAGGAAGAGGTACTTTCGATATGGCTCACTATTTTGGGCTTCCACATAAAAGGTAGATAATTATGCTGTCGCGGACATTTATTTAGAACTGTTTAAGAAAAACAGTCCCACGATACATTATATTAGTGTAACAACAGCGCATCTGCGGGATTCAGCCCTAGTAAAGGTTTCTGTGGCTCTATGGGACGCCATGTAAGTCGCCTGCTGCTGACGTCGAGCTTGTGACTGTTCTGGTGTCTCCGCAGCCCGTTGTGACACCACTATACTCAGCATGCTGTTGACACCGATCTTGGGGCTGTTCCGGTGTTTCTGCAGCCCGTTGAGACACCAGATACTAAGTCTGCTGTTGACGCTGATCTTGGAACTGTTCCGGTGTCTCCGCAGCCCTTTGAGACACCAGATACTTAGCATGCTATTGATGCCGATCTTGGGACTTTTCCTGTGTTTATGCAGCCTGTTGAGACACCAGATACTCAGCATGCTATTGATGCCTATCTTGGGACTGTTCTGGTGTTTCTGCAGCCCGTTGAGACACCAGATACTCAGCATGCCGTTGACGTCTAGGTTGACACTGTTCTGAAGTTTCAGCAGCTCGTTGAAATGCCAGATACTCAGCGTGTTGTTGACGATAATCTTGGAACTGTTCTGGTGTTTGTCTCAGTAGCTCTGTGTGCGCCTCACGCACCGCCTGCTCAAACCTTCGCAGCTCAGTTTGTTGAGACGTCTCGTTAAGTCTAGCTATTTTTATAGCTCGAGCTTTATTAGAGCTTTATGAAATATATATTAGACTTACGCTTTTGAGTCATTATTGTAAGTACTATTTAAAAAATCACAAATCCGTAGTAATTTTCAAACTAACTAAAACAATTCCATTAGCTAATTATGAGGAAAACGAATCTATGTTCTTCCTACTTAGAACACAACCTAAACCTAAAACTATACGTTAATCTTAAACTAACAAAAAAAAACAATTGTAATAATCTAAGTAATGAAATGTGATTTGATTTGATTTGATATTTCTTTTTAAAATATCATCTGCCTAGCCTTTTCCCAACTATGTTGGGGTCGGCTTCCAGTTTAATCGGATGCAGCTGATTACCAGTATTTGATGTAGGACGACTGCTGACCTCCACAATCCAGTTACTGGGTAATACGATACCCCTTGGTGAGACTGTTTGTCAGACTTTTAGGGGTTCCGACGACCCGTAGCGACTGTAGAAGAAAATATCCACGAATGGCAGCTGGGACCAACATCTTAACGTGCTTTCCGAGGCACGGAGGGGTCTCGGTATGTAAAGATGGTCATCCATCCACAGACCAACCGTGGCAAGCGTAGCTTAACCTGACCGATCGACCTGTGCGGCTGTTATTATTTAGCTACGGGCCCCTCGGGCCCTTCTTAAAATATACTACCTAAAAATTATAATTATGTCTACTCATTCATTTCATTTTGGCAGTTCAACAACATTCATTGCGTTATTTATTTACGTTGTTGAGCAGACAAATTTTTCGAACATATACAGGTAAAGCGATGGATTAGCGATATCCTTCAAAATGATTCAGATTGAGATTGATACTGTGATAGGTACGCAATACGTATTATAAAAGTGCTCTGTGCCTCACGCGTCTGCCTGCCCGCGTTCGGGACCGCCGCGCCGCCGCGCCGCCAATTTCTATGGCGCTCTACCTCAGGTCAATCTTATCGTGATAACTTTTAAAGAATTAGTCCAAATTACTTAGTGTAAAAGACAAAGTTTATCTACATTAAATACCCAAAGCGATAAATGTATTAATTTTCATAAGAATTAACTAAGTACTCTAAAATGTGCATTGTAAAAAAAGTATCCGATTTAAATGTATTTATGGATCACTATTTTGGATATAATGGCTTCCACATAAAAGGTAGATATATGCTGTCGCGGACTTTTATTTAGAACTATTTAAGACAAACAGTCCCACGATACATTATCTTCGTGTAGCTGTAACGGTTTAGGCAGCGCACGCCAAGATAGCTCTCAGAGGGCAGGAATTTTTCCGACTTACTAATAAGGCCAAAAAAAAATTACACAAAATCTTTATAAATTGTAGCCTATGTGTTATTCTGATGTATAAGCTATATTACTGTGAAGTTTCATCGAAATCCGTTCAGTAGTTTTTGCGTGAAAGAGTAACAAACATCCATCCTCACAAACTTTCGCGTTTATAATATTAGTAGGATTGCGTACCTATCACAGTATCAATCTCAATCTGAATCATTTTGAAGGATATCGCTAATCCATCGCTTTACCTGTATATGTTCGAAAAATTTGTCTGCTCAACAACGTAAATAAATAACGCAATGAATGTTGTTGAACTGCCAAAATGAAATGAATGAGTAGGCATAATTATAATTTTTAGGTAGTATATTTTAAGAAGGGCCCGAGGGGCCCGTAGCTAAATAATAACAGCCGCACAGGTCGATCGGTCAGGTTAAGCTACGCTTGCCACGGTTGGTCTGTGGATGGATGACCATCTTTACATACCGAGACCCCTCCGTGCCTCGGAAAGCACGTTAAGATGTTGGTCCCAGCTGCCATTCGTGGATATTTTCTTCTACAGTCGCTACGGGTCGTCGGAACCCCTAAAAGTCTGACAAACAGTCTCACCAAGGGGTATCGTATTACCCAGTAACTGGATTGTGGAGGTCAGCAGTCGTCCTACATCAAATACTGGTAATCAGCTGCATCCGATTAAACTGGAAGCCGACCCCAACATAGTTGGGAAAAGGCTAGGCAGATGATATTTTAAAAAGAAATATCAAATCAAATCAAATCACATTTCATTACTTAGATTATTACAATTGTTTTTTTTTGTTAGTTTAAGATTAACGTATAGTTTTAGGTTTAGGTTGTGTTCTAAGTAGGAAGAACATAGATTCGTTTTCCTCATAATTAGCTAATGGAATTGTTTTAGTTAGTTTGAAAATTACTACGGATTTGTGATTTTTTAAATAGTACTTACAATAATGACTCAAAAGCGTAAGTCTAATATATATTTCATAAAGCTCTAATAAAGCTCGAGCTATAAAAATAGCTAGACTTAACGAGACGTCTCAACAAACTGAGCTGCGAAGGTTTGAGCAGGCGGTGCGTGAGGCGCACACAGAGCTACTGAGACAAACACCAGAACAGTTCCAAGATTATCGTCAACAACACGCTGAGTATCTGGCATTTCAACGAGCTGCTGAAACTTCAGAACAGTGTCAACCTAGACGTCAACGGCATGCTGAGTATCTGGTGTCTCAACGGGCTGCAGAAACACCAGAACAGTCCCAAGATAGGCATCAATAGCATGCTGAGTATCTGGTGTCTCAACAGGCTGCATAAACACAGGAAAAGTCCCAAGATCGGCATCAATAGCATGCTGAGTATCTGGTGTCTCAAAGGGCTGCGGAGACACCGGAATAGTCCCAAGATCAGCGTCAACAGCAGACTTAGTATCTGGTGTCTCAACGGGCTGCAGAAACACCGGAACAGCCCCAAGATCGGTGTCAACAGCATGCTGAGTATAGTGGTGTCACAACGGGCTGCGGAGACACCAGAACAGTCACAAGCTCGACGTCAGCAGCAGGCGACTTACATGGCGTCCCATAGAGCCGCAGAAACCTTTACTAGGGCTGAATCCCGCAGATGCGCTGTTGTTACTCTAATATAATGTATCGTGGGACTGTTTTTCTTAAACAGTTCTAAATAAATGTCCGCGACAGCATAATTATCTACCTTTTATGTGGAAGCCCAAAATAGTGAGCCATATCGAAAGTACCTCTTCCTGTATGTTACCTTTTCACACCTAAACCACTGGACGGATTTCGACAAAATTTGGCAAGGAGATAGATAGCATCCTAGGGAAGGGCATGGGCTACTTTATCGTTACTGTCCCGTGGGATAATTTCCGATAACCACGCGGGCGAAGCCGCGGGCAGAAGCTAGTTTAGGATATAATTTTATTAATTAATTAGGTATTAGTTGTTATTATTTACTTACAAATTATTTTATTTCTAAATAAAAATACATTATATAAAAAAAACATATAATAAGCTGTTTACATACAAAACTGTTTACAAATTCGGTCAGTAATATTGACTAGTGTTGCAGCTCTTGTCGACACAAGAGAAGAGGAAAAATTAACACAACGTTACGTAATAAAGGCAATAGGTACAGACGCCAGCACATTAACCTACTACAATCTGTCAAATTTCTTTGATAGATTTTCAACTTTATCGCTAAAGCATAAGGTTCAAAGTTGATTGGGAAAATGTGACAGTTTCGGGTAGGTTGATGTGCTGGCGTCTGTACATAACAAGCAGAATTAAGGAAAAAAACGACCGAAAGACGTTGAATTTAGGAAGATGATTTTTGTCGATCACGTATTTTCTTTACCGCGCGCCCCGTCGCGTGGCGCGGTGTAGTGTGTGATCCGCTTTAATGGTCACGTTTCGTTAAAAATATCTTGGACATTTTCGGTTTAATATTAAGTCACGTCGGTAAAGTCCGTGTCCTTTGTCAAAGACATCGGGTTCAGACGAGGATGGGTTACGTTAGACTGAATATCTACTTGAAAGTTAGTGAACCTGCTAATAGTAAGTCAATTGAAGAATTATTGGAAATTCAATTGGTAAAATATAAAGAAAAACTGGTTGATAAATTGAAACATAAAGAAATGATTCAACAATTGGCTGCTCACATATTTATTATTTTGTATTGATGAAAATTATGAGGTGTCTATAATGATAGCATCATTGATTCTTGTTCACATACTTTTTAAATGGATTGACATTCCAACAATTAAATGGATACTTATGAATACTTATGAATGTTGCTTATTTTTATCTTTGGCTGTATGTAATATAATCTATATCTCATCACTTGAGAACGGTTAGAGAAAAATTGGAAAATATGCCCAGAAAATATGAAAATCCGGAAATAACTGGAAGTTCTTTTTTTATAGACTGACATTTTGACAGAAAAACGTCTGTCGGGTCAGCTAGTCAAAGATAAAAATAAGTGCTTACCTAGCACAAAGTCTTCAGTGATCTCCCTGGCAATGAAGGGCACGCTAGGGTACAGCCTCAGCGTCTCTTTGATCACAGCCTCCAGGTACTTCATGTCAGCCAGGTCAGACATGGTCAGGGTACGGTCAGAGTCACCCAGGATCTTCCGACATTCTTCGTATATTCGATCCTGTTCGAAGAAAAGAAAATTATAAAATCAAATCATGTTCAACGTATTCTCTGCAGTGGTTTATTAAAAACGTTCCCACTGCTGCGACGCAGGCCTCGTCTCTGTGAGAGAGTGGGCCGTTATCCACCACTCGCCCACATGTCTTTTTAAATTGTATGTTCTAGGGATCTAAGACGTGCCCGTTTCCTCACGATGCTTTCCTTCACCGTGCTAAATAAAGTGCCTGCCTGAGTTCGACCCCACGACATACAATTATTATGAGCCGATATTTTTAGATATCACTGGGCCAACACTGCTCTCAGTAGGCGCACTCATTCTAATCTCATAAGAAACCTTTAATAACACGGCATTCTGGGTTTGAATAAATCCACGTAAGAAAGATACAATAAGAGGCACCAGAGTGCGATAAATTCCTTGAAAAGGCCTAAAGTTTTTCGTTTGCGTATCGCTAAAATGTACGACGGCAATAAACCGAGAAGCGACCCAAACGCTCTATAAGATTAGATTAACAAAACCCTTGCAAAAAGCAGCAGCTCGAAGTAAAATGAAAGTTGCTTTATGAAAAACCGCAAACTTTTCTTCAAGAAAGACTGTAATCTTGTCCTAACTTGTGCTTTCTTAGTAAGCTTATTACCAGATAGCGTACTTCTTACTCAGGGGCATTTCAGTAGAAAAGAGTTATCTTTCTGACCCTGCCTTGCATATTATTGGCTGTAGGTATCTGCATTTCCGTGCGTAGTGAAAATTAGCCGATTAGCACGCTTGAATACCTACAAATTCCAAACAGTACATTGGTCAATCAATTAGGTAAGTATCACCAAATAAGGCCCTCTGTACACACGTTGTTCTTGCCGTGAAAAAATAAGATTTATTCGCCGTGTGTAGTTCACGGACGTTTGTGTATGAATCTCTAAGGAAGCTTTATCAGCGTTTTTTCTACGTCGGCACGATTTATACACTGTACTGTTAATAAACCGCGCCGAGTATAAAGGGCCTAAGGAAACAACAATATCAATTGTCGTGGTCGTCAACAACATCAACCTTAAAGGCGCAATTACGTTGTTGGCCCGTATTCGGGTTCTCGAAAAACTTTACTCGAATTCGGATACCTACCCAATGTATTAACTACACTGGCCATCGCACTGGAATACACTGGCCATCGCACTGGAATACACTGGCCATCGCACTGGAATACACCGGCCATCGCACTGGAATACACTGGCCATCGCACTGGAATACGGGCTAACGACTACGAGTAGTTAGAGTTAAGTCGAGCAGAACTTATTCATTGTGACGACTGCCAAAACAGTCATCATCATCTGCCTAGCCTTTTCCCAACTACGTTAGGGTCGGCTTCCAGTCTAACCGGATGCAGCTGAATACGAGTATTTTATATGGAGCGACTGCCTATCTGACCTCCACAACCCAGTTACTGGGTAATACGATACCCCTTGGTAAGACTGGTTGTCAGACTTTCGGGCTACTGACGACCCGTAACGACTGTCAAAGATCTGCGAATGACAGCCGGGACCAACGGCTTAACGTGATTTCCGAGGCACGGAGGGGTCTCGTTATGTAAAGATGGTCACCCATCCACAGACCAACCGCGACAAGCGTAGCTTAACCTGATCGATCGACCTGTGCGGCTGTTATTATTTAGCCACGGGCCCCTCACAAAACAGTATAGAAGTGAAAGGAAAACTTGTGAGGTAACCGAAACGATGCAGCTGTTCCGAATTATACGAACATAAATGTAGGGATCAGCAGATTTTTTTTTGCGATCATGTTTGGTCCCATAGTAAAAGTTGTTCATAATGATGAGTACATTGACCTCTTAAGAGGTTGTTGGTGTTTTTCCAATATCCCTGTATAGTTCTCGAAATTGGAAATTCCTACGGAAATTTCGAGTCTAGTGGCTTTTATTAGACAATAAGCGTTAGTTCGCGTTTAAGCAAGTTCTAGATACAGTCAGGGAAGTTAATATTCCTGGCCTTACCTCTGCCCTGGTGTCTAGAATCCTTAAAACGAATTGTAGGTATTTGATAGAACTTTACCGTTTCTTCAAGTCAGACAACACAGCCTGAAGGAACTATAAACTTATTGCTTTAAATTCGCTACAAATTTATGTCCCTTAGTCAATATCGCCTGAAATAAATGGATTATTATTATTATTAATATAAACTTACCTGGACTTCCTTATGATCTGCTATCAACATCAGTCCCAGAACGATTGCCATCGCTGTGGTGTCGTGACCCTGAAAAAAGATACAATCATCATCTGCCTAGCCTTTTCCCAACTATGTTGGGGTCGGCTTCCAGTCTAACCGGATGCAGCTGAATACCAGTATTTTACATGGAGCGACTGCCTATCTGACCTCCACAACCCAGTTACTGGGTAATACGATACCTCTTGGTAAGACTGGTTGTCAGGCTTTCGGGCTTCTGACTACCCGTAACGACTGTCAAAGATCCACGAATGGCAGCCGGGACCAACGGCTTAACGTGCTTTCCGAGGCACGGAGGGGTCTCTATATGTAAAGATGGTCACCCATCCACAGACCAACCGCGGCAAGCGTAGCTTAACCTGATCGATCGACCTGTGCGGCTGTTATTATTTAGCCATGGGCCCCTCTGAAAAAAGATACAATATTAAAACGTTTTCCAATCTAGTCAAATAACTAGCTTCTGCTGACTCGGTTCGCGTGAAAATTCTACAACACTCGGCAATATTGTAGCTTCTCATTAGTGAAAGAATTTTCGGAATCGGATCAAAAGTTCCGAAGAATACCCATAAACAAAGTCATAAATTTTTCCTCTTTACATTATGTATAGATTGTCACCAATTTCCCTGGAAAAGCGTAAGCGGATTGAAAAACAAAAAAAAAGGTTTGCAAATAAATAAAAGCGAAAGCAAAAAGTTTTCAAATAAATAAAAGCTTTGAAGAAGCGGACATCAATATTTATTATTGAACCTGGTTCATCAGACCTCGAAAAATAAGGTTGAACAATTTTTGAAAAAACATAACATTTTTTTTTATATATTCCAATTTTCGCAGAACGATGTTTTTTGATTTACATAGAAAAGTCGCTAGCTTTTGCAAGTGGCTTCGCCCGCATGCGGGTTGTATTTTTTTTTTGACTTCCCATTGATGTCCCTCTGCTGGGCCTTTGCCCTTTTGTAGGGAGTCCTTTGACTTGGACAGAAAGAGGTAGAGAGGCCTATCTCTCTCTGTCCAGAGCTGCCAAAAACCAATCTTTGGTAAAGGAGTCCAGCTCATCGATAGGATATTATCCCATTGGAACGTACTACAGGTATAAACAGTAGACCATGATTTGGATTATGACTTAAGGAGTCATAATCCAAATCATGGTCTACCACGTGGTCTACCCTTAAATCCTAAACCATCATAAGAGAGCTCTAGTTGAGCTCCTGTATTGGGATATAATTCGTCATAACTGTAATGCCACTTATCAAACAACATAATATTTCGATAGTAGCAAAATTATAAGGCCTTTGGGACAAATTTAATGTTTTAGGGCAATTGTCACCTACAATGGTCAACACAACTCCTTCATCGATCATATAATTTCAAAGAACATAATTATATTTTAGGACCTTACCTCAAACATAAACGTGTTGACTTCTTCTCTTATCCCTTCCAAATCGATTTCTCCTTTGTTTTCCGCTTCGAGCAACAGATCAAGCATAGCATATCTTTTCTTCCCGCCAACAGAAATGTCATCTTCAGTAAAGTCACTCTGTCCTGGCTTCCAATTCTTCTTCCTCTCCATAATGACGTCATCAGCGAAGGAATGGACTTTTTCCAGACAATTCTCGAACCTTCTACCGATTGGGAACTTTCTGAAGAGGTATTCGTTGTGAAGCCATACTCTGGTTAGACGGCCCAGAAGGAGGTTTCCAATTTCTAAAATGGCGGCTTTGTATTCCAAAGTTTTTGAGGACTTGTCAGCATCCAATTGTGTTCCCATTGCAGTTTCTGGAAAGATATACAGTGTTAGCATATTTTTGGGTGCATTTAAAAGAGCCTCCACGACTGTATTTAGTCGGAAGCTAATCTGTATATTTAAAGAACAGAAGATATCATATAGTATGTTTAAAAAAAAGGACATCTTTCGATCGTGTTTTAAAGTCGACAATCGTTTAGAAGACTATCGAGGAAAACACGATGTTTCTATACGAAAACTAATTTCAACTCCGTAGGATATGAGAAAGTAGTTTTAATTAAGCTTGCAAGATTTGACCGATACATACTAACTAACAAACCAGGCAAGTTAAATAAAAGTAACAAATACATCACGTTCTGTCTCTAATTTAGTTTGATACGAAGTATTTACCCACTGGGTGCTAACTCTCGAATATAATTCCAATAGATCGACATTGGTCAAACGTCAGTTGGTCGAGTTAAACGTCAGGGATTGGCTAGACTCAGTGAGTCCAGCCAATCCCAGACGTTTGACTGACAATTCCAATGTCGATCTATCGGAATTATATTCGAGAGTAAGCACCCAGATCCCCACAATTCTAAGATTCAAGATGTTAGTTTCCCGACCTTCGTTATACCAAGGATAGCGGCTCAACATAATCCTCGGGAATGTTTTCATGACGGAGACGAGCGTCTCACCCGGATTACGAAACTTGTAAAAGTCTGTACCGATTTGGAAAGCCTTGTATAAAATAAAAAGATGAATGATTGCCTCGCAGATAGTTGACCGAATAATTTATTGATAGGTCCTTTAGGAATGTGTTACTTTTTACTCTATTATATATACTACTAGCTGACCCGGCCACGCGTTGCTGTGGCTAACGTTTTTGTCATATTTTTTTTCTATCCTATCTTTCAAGTTGGATCAAACTGCACACGGTGTACAAATTTGATTAAAATCGGTTAAGTAGTTTAGGAGTCCATCGCGGACAAACATCGTGACACGTAATTTATATATATTAAGATTAATAATATGCAGGGTGAAACTTTAATCACCGTTATCCTTATATAGGGTTATTGTACTCATCATTAAACATGTTATCGCGAAAAACAAATCAGCTGTGCCCTACATTTTGACGACTTATGCGAACATACTCGTAAATGTAGGGAACATCAGATTTTTTAACGATATCAGGTTTGGTCCCATAGTAAAAGTTGTTCATAATGATGAGTACAATGACCCCTTCAGAGGATAACGGTGATTAAAATTTCAACCTGTAAAATATATTAATTAATATATCTAATAAATATATAACATATATATTATAATATAATTATAATATAAATATTAATATTCTCCTCTCTCCTACTTGATCTAAGCTGTGCCCGACAGGATCCTTATTGTGACTAATATAATTATTTCCCTACCAACTACATACATTATGGTACGCATTATAGAATTGAGAATATCAAAATTAAACAAACTAAACGCCTAACGTTCGATGCAGTCACGGCCATTAAAATAGGGAGCGAGACGACACGAGACACAGGTTTAAAAAAAGAAAAAGAAAAAAAGAGTTGATAAATATTATCTGTTCTACTCACACGTTTGATGACGGTGACTGCCACAAGTCTTGATGTTGGGCAATGAGCATAGCTTATCTTTTCGAAGTATGTATCATTAACTTACCACAAATAGTGAACAGAGTATAATCACTGATGACAGGCAGCAAGTTGACCTCCGTACCCTCCAAGTCCTTAAGCTTCTCCACCAAACCTCGGCTCCTCTCCTTCATGACCACTGTGAAACTCTTCAGAATGTTGAAGTGGAAAGTCGGAGTCAGGATCTTGCGCCGTTTGTGCCATTTTGCACCTAGTGGAGGAAATGGTTGAAGGTCAATTTAATATTTGGTATGAGAATTGGCTAACTAGTCTAGAGGAAACGTGGCGATCAATGCGATCGTGCCTGTATGAGAACAGGCCTTTACCTTGCAGTAGGACAGTAATTAGGCAGATATCTTTTTATAGCAGAAAAAAAAAAGTTCTTCTATTTAAAGCAGTTTAATTATCACACTAATATTATAAAGGCGAAAGTTTGTGAGTGTGAGTGTGTGTGTGTGTGTGTGCGTGTGTGTGTGTGTGTGTGTGTTTATATGTTTGTTACATCTTCAGCTCAAACGGCAGGACCATTTTTGATAAAATTTTGTATGGAGGTAGCTGACACCCTGGATTAACATATAAGCTACTTTTTATCCCGATATCCCCACGGGATCGACACTTATGCGGGTGAAACCGCGGGGCGCAGTTAGTAGATAATAAAAAAAACTAACTAATATAATATCTATATCTATGGTTGTTCATACGATCAAACGAGCATTATGAGTCGAGCACTTTTAGATTTTCCAAATTTTGTTCTTCAGCAACACAAAATCCTCTGCTTTTAAACAGATAAAACAATCTGCCTAGCTTTTTCCCAACTATGTTGGGGTCGGCTTCCAGTCTCACCGGATACAGCTTTTTTTTTTTAACGTGTGGAAATCCTCATGGATGTCCTCCACCCACCACTGAGTAGAGGGTTCTGTCAGACTCTTACTGACTAAAACCACACGGTGTCCTGCTGCTACCTTTAGCCAGGGTGCTGGAGTGCTTGCGCATTTCGTCACGCTCCCCCGGCCAGGTGTTGGCCCACATGAATCCATGCGGACCCCGTCACCCTCAGCGGCCGCATACGGCCACCATTCCTCTAGAGAGAGGCACGCGCGGAATACGGCGCGCCGCCGTCTCGGGCCTTTCACTGTTCAGGCAACAAACTCCCCAAGTCTGTTGCCTGCAGGCCTCACCCTAGGGCGGCCGGAGATTGTTCCGCGTCGTCCGGCGCCCGGTGCGTCTGCTACGTATTGGAAGGGAAGTTGTATCCTCCCTCTCCCTTTCCGCCGCCTCCTTCGCTACCATCACTTCCTCGCAGAAGGAGGCGACAGCGTCCCACGCGCTCTCACTTCTGACCATGGACTGGACCACGTCCGGAAGCGAGAGAGTATCCGCAGCACCAACCACCGTGACGAGTTCACGGCGCTGAACACGATACCCCTTGGGAAGAAGGATTACCTCTGGGCCACCACTACTCACCATACTCCCATGTAATAGGGGACACGCCTGTAGCCCTCTGCCTGCCCCTTCATAGGAAAAAGGCGTGAAAAAATGTTGTCTCAAACTTCTAGTGAAATGTTTTGAATCTTTTTTTTTTGCATTTGTGATAATATATGTTTTTCAAACAGTTTTTCATTTAGGTACGTGGAAAGAGTAAATGCCTAAAATATGTTTGCACTGTACCGATGCCGCGATGTTTTAAAAATATTGGGACTTCTCTTTCAATTAGGTGTCTCAGTTTATTTTTTATATTCTTAGGCAAGTAAAAGGGCAAAATGAGTATGTAAGGATCGTAGCTGACTGCAGGTGGCGTTCTGTAGTTTATCTACCCCTATGAAAAGGTGTGAGGTTATGTATGTATGTATGTAAGAAAATAAAATTATATTAATGCTTTCTTACCAGAACTCAGTAGCAATCCTGTACCGAGCCAAGCTTCCAGGAAAGTGTATGGTTTGCTCTTCTTTATGTTCCGGGAATGAGATAACACGACCTGTAAACAAGACATTAACAAACATACAATAACATGTAAACGTTGTTTTACGACATAGGTTGTGTGTGACTGTTGATAAAACGTCGAGAAGGAACGCTCTAGAAGGAAATAATATAGTGACCTTATTGGTGATGTCTGTCAGAAAGGTCAGGTGCTTAGTACTTGCATCAGACGGGCGTGTATGATTGAACGTAAACGAATCAAAAGGAGTATGTAAAGACCGTAGCATGTGTCATACTGTAGTTTCTGCCTACTCTCATGGAAGAAGGCGTGAGCTTCGATCCGATGGAAATGTCGGAATAAAAAGTATTCTATGTGTTAATCCTGGTTATAGACTATCTGTTTGCCAAATTTCATACAAATCCGTTCAGCCGTTTGTGCGTGAAGAAGTAACAAACATCTGGGGGCACGAGAGTGGCCCCGCCAAGACGAGCCAAGCGAAGCGCAAGGGCACGACCTACATTTTCTCGAAGCGCTTCGTCGTTTTTTTGAACCCTCATAACTTGGGTTTGGATTATACCAGATAAACAAAATTCTCGGGATATGATGTCAGTAGTAAACTTATTAAACATAAAGTTTAAATTGCATAGCTATACGTTAACTTTAGATTTTATTGATATCTAAAAAACGCCGATTTCGTCACTGACTGATGATCATCAAAACTCATAGGGTGACCTAAGAGTTTCTAACTCTATACACCCTAACTCTACAAGCAATAACTTCACAAACTCTACACTTTATTCGAAATATGTGGTTTGGCCGTTTCGCTACCATCACATGGGCGTAAGGTGAAAAATTTATTCACTGTTACTTTTCTGTTATACAATAGTTCTTGTAGTAACGAAACGGCAAAGCCTCATATTATGACTAAGGTGTAGAGTTTGTGAAGTTAGGGCTTGTAGAGTTAGAAGCTTAGCTGCACATGAGATCTGATAACTTTTTGACAGTGCGAGCCACATGTGGTCTCGGTCATGGCAACATTTTACATGAAAATGTTTTTGTTTGTGAGTGCCGTTTGTGACTTGTTCACGCACAAACGGCAGTCACAAACTTTCGCCTTTACAATATTAGTGAGATTATATTTCAAAATAGAACCAAACTTATTCAAATTGTAATAGCTTATTGCGAAGGATAAGTCACAAAAGAGAGCCTAAAACCCGCAGCCTTCTTATATAAAAACATTAGGTATATATTTCAACGAATATTGTACCTTAATACCTTGTAAAGAACCCAAAGCACATTCAGAAACGTTGTTATTAAACTTTGTGGTCTACTCGTAAACTAATATCATCCTAGCTTTTTCGCAACTATGTTGAAGTCGACTTCCAGTCTTCTCGTAAACTAATATTATAAAGAGGTAAAATTGTTTGTTTGTTTGAAAGATGTAATCTCGTGAATTACTGATCCGATTACAAAACTTATTTCACTGATACTCTTAGAAAGTGTCGAAAAGAGGTCTGTGTCCCAGCAGGAACATTATAACGCTGATTATGCTATAATAGAAAGTTACACTATTGCAGAGTGCTATAGGACATTTTTTCATGGTATAATTGACTTCCAGGAGGACGAATGTCGCGGTCAGAATTTTTTTTTATTGTAGCCGGTAATTTCCCACTGCTGTCCTCACGATCTTTTCCTTCACCGTTTTGAGAGCAGTGGTGATGAAATAATTAACACAAAGTTAAGCTGTGTTAAATTGGTAAACGTGAGGTGTGACGCCCTCAGGCTAGGTGGAGCGACGATCTTCGCAGGATGGCTGGTAGCAGCTGGACGAGAGTTGCCGAAAATCGAGTTGAATGGTGTGCAATAGGAGAGGCCTTTGTCCAGCAGTGGACTGCTATAGGCTAATGATGATGATGATGAAAGCAGTGTTCGAAATTTGCTACCACTGCTTTTTGATTATCACTGCTCTTATGCTAAATTATTCTGGATCGGCGCAGCATTTTCTTTTTCCATAAATCTCACTTAGCTGCCATCTTAGTAGTCCCCCTCTCTAGTAGCCATTAATGATCATCTCATCTTAGACTACATACATTATACATAACCTATTAGGGTTCATGGGGACACCAAAAGAAATGCCGTTCGATTTCAATATTAAGTTTATTATCCTTTTCTTTATGTATTGAAAGATGTTTTACTATTATTGTTTTATCCTTGTAGTCGTTAACAGCAGGAGACTGCTTGCGCCATTAGGTACCTCTCTCAACCCTATCCGGGCTATTTTTAGCTCAGACTTCGTTAGGTTTTACGAGCTTTTTCCAGCTGTTTAATTACGTAATACACTATCAGTAGGAATGGGTTTCATTTTGACAGTTCTTCACCAACATTCATTGCGTTATTTACTTTGCTAAGCAGACACATTTTTCAAACATATGAAGCAGTAAATTAGCAATATCGTTCAAAATTAATCAGATTCTGATTGATAGTGCGTTATGCAATTGGTGCTGGGGTCAACTCTAACGGCTTTATTTATCTCACCGCCCACTGGCGACAGGAGATAGCGTTGACGATAATGTACAACGTTGTTATTGCTCTGTTTACACGACTATTCATCGTCTTGTAAATACAGGTCCAACTTTATTCTGTTCCATACATTTTAACCACGTAGGTATTGTATTTTTCTATGAAACAGGTTGTTTTATATTTGATAACAGACGAAAAATTTCTACGCTAGGGGGTTTAGAAGAGTGCTGATCACAATCCTATGTACCTACATATCTGGGTTCGACACATAAAAGACAAAACACACACTATCCTATCTACTTAAATATAAAAATTAATCGCTAAATGTGTTGCTAAGCGCAAATCTCGAGAACGGCTGGACCGATTTCCCTAATTCTTTTTTATAATTTTCCATGAAGTACGAGGATGGTTCTAAGGGAGAGAAAAAAAAATTGTTCGAAAAAAAATTGCTCCCGTGCGAAGCTGGGGCGGGCCACTAGTTGTCAATATTAGGCAAGTGTAGCTGTTTACATATTACGCCGTACCTTAGGTATACCCTATTATTTACCCTTGGATTTGCATAAACCCTTACACATAGCGCCGGCGGCGGCGGCGGCGAGTTTTGATGTGAGTTATGAAACCGAGTGAAAGAAAAACAGAAAATACATTTATTTAGCACAGACTCAAAGACACAATACACCAGATACATACATCAGATAATAGAGTTTCTATTGACTTTGATGGCACGGCGAGAATATCGCTGCGATTCTCTCGCTCGATGAGATGACGCCTAATGTAGCACCCATAGACCTATAAAAAAAAGGACTCCGCGCCACGCATATCGAAAGTGAAGCACAGTAAGTATGGCCGGACCGTTTGTACAAACACGCCGCCTCACGCTCACATTTACATCATAGTATGCCGACCGGCCACCGTTACGTGACACGACAGCGTCTGTGCAGGTACTAATTGTGTCAAGTAATAAAATAAAATTAATGTGTTGTGTTGTGAAAAAGTGTAAAAATAATTCTACATCCCAGAAAGTGTCAAGGAATAACTTATCACAGGTTATGACATGCCTCAAATCACGCACACATAGATCGGTACGGTAGCACCATACATTATTTACATTTAGATTGCATAGCGCAAATATAATAGATTAGATAAATGCAGAATAGAGTTAACCCGTCTGGAAAATTGTACAACAAAATTGTATATCCAGTGAATGTCTTATGCAGACTTTCAATTAATTTTCTTACACAGCTGCATGCAAAACTTTGATTTAATCAATTTCAAATATACATATATTTTAGTTAATTTGACATCGAAACTTGAGTTTGATAATAGTACATTATGGTACAAGTGTGTAATGTTGGTGATTACCGCTGAGGCGCCATTGAGACCCGAGCCGTCAGGTGAGGGTCTTAAGAGAGCCGAGGACGGTAATCAGCAATACACACGTGTATCATACGACGTTTTTCAACACACTTGCGAGGAAAAAACAAATATGTATTGCATAAATCGTTTAATTATTAAAACAATTGGTGAATGTACAATTTTCAAAACGATATTGGATTGTTTTTGATGGCAATTTCACAGTTTGTGTTACATTGGTACTTGCCACTTCTTTAGTACCTTCATTTACTTCTTGTGTAAATGTCGGCGACAAAGGTAAATCATACAAATTACTGGAAGGAGAGGGCACCAAATAACTCACGCTAGTAGATGTACATGGTTGTGGTTCGGGGCAAAACTTTTTTGCCTTTGGCTCCAAATTAATGGCTTGCGTTATTTTGTCATTGATTTTTGCTTTGTTATGAATTGAGTCTTCTATGTACGATTCAGCGATTGCGTCAGAACGCCATCCACCATGTCGCTTCAAAGTTAGTATATCAGCCCCCGAATCAGCCAACATTGTAGCCGACGTTCTTCTAAAACTGTGTCCAGTGTAAAAATCGGCCTCAGGCAAACCTAAATACTTCGCTATTTCTCTTGGCATATTACCAAATTTGTTAATACCGATTGTTTGTGCAGTACATTTTCCTTTCTGAAAGTTTTGGAAAAAGCGGTCATTCTTTGTTTTTGTTGAACGGAGATCTTGGTATTTTTTCACTATTTCACGAAACGTTCCTTGGATTGTAAAAGATCGTGGAATCTTGGTTTTAGTCTGGGTAATTTTGACAAGAAGCATATCTCCGTGGATTTCTACATCTTTTGTTGTAATATTGTACAGCTCTTGTCGTCTACAAGCACCAGTAACACCGAATATTAAGGCAACCTGCAAAGAAATCAATTAATTAGTTCTAAGAAATTATGCTAAAGTTACACACTTGTATATTGTAGATTCGTTTCGATTAAAAATATGAAACGTACCTTTGTTGCTAGATACTGACTATCCGGAGCCTCATTCAAAAACTTTTCAACGTCGGCTGGTGACAAAACTTTAGATTTCCGACCAATATATCCATCCGAGCGTCTCTTCAAAAATGCCATCAGGTTACAGTACGTTTTGATATCAACACCATGTTTGAGCTTAACCATGCTTCTTAACATGGAATAGATGCACCACAGGGAGCTAGGTTTGTATGTATTGGCGAGTTCAGAGAAATACGCCAAAAACACATTTTCAGAAAATGACTGGGTTTTTTTGTTGCTCTTCCATTGCAGGAAACTATCGTAAGCAGCTAAATACTTTTCTCTAGATTTTGCAGGTATTAGGCTTTCGTTTGCATTTTGTGCTGCATTTAGTATTTCTGGCGGGGTTAAATCAATCAATTGTTCATCTTCTGTACTAAAACCTGACATTTTTATAATTATTTACCACACAGCAACAAATGCGATACAAACAAAATATGAAAATTAGGGGAAAATTGGGAAATGGCGCGCAATTTTTTTTTTTGCACGCGCCTAATGTAAGTTGATTGATTACAGCCATACAGCCTACTTCAAAATGATAATTTTTGTGATAAAATGCAAATATTTTATAAGAAATTATTGTGAATTATAAATAATTTGATAATAATAAATGTTTTTTCGTCTTAATTAGGGACACATTTATTTATTTCAAAAATGTAAATAGATTTTCGGTGGCATAAAACCTCTTTGTTGTTACAAAAAAAAAAAAAAAACTGTATTACCCGGTTAAATTGAAAATGCTCTGTTTACTCGCATATAATTTGCAGTTAGGTACTAACTTAACTTTGTAGGGATCATTCTATTATGCACTAGTGTGTAATATTATTATGCACGTGTATGTTATAGTTCGGTTTATGGCCCTAAGAACGATATAATAAGGCTCACTTTACGAGCAAGTGTGTTGAAAACTTAGTTTACATAATTATTATAAAGTCCCCTTCACCTCGGTCTCGCCTTGTGGAAAGCAATTCCCCCAAAATACAAAAAAGGGAAAGTACTTTTTCAACACACTTGCTCGTAAAGTGAGCCTTATTATATCGTTCTTAGGGCCATAAGCCGAACTATAACATACACGTGCATAATAATATTACACACTAGTGCATAATAGAATGATCCCTACAAAGTTAAGTTAGTACCTAACTGCAAATTATATGCGAGTAAACAGAGCATTTTCAATTTAACCGGGTAATACAGTTTTTTTTTTTTTTTTGTAACAACAAAGAGGTTTTATGCCACCGAAAATCTATTTACATTTTTGAAATAAATAAATGTGTCCCTAATTAAGACGAAAAAACATTTATTATTATCAAATTATTTATAATTCACAATAATTTCTTATAAAATATTTGCATTTTATCACAAAAATTATCATTTTGAAGTAGGCTGTATGGCTGTAATCAATCAACTTACATTAGGCGCGTGCAAAAAAAAAAATTGCGCGCCATTTCCCAATTTTCCCCTAATTTTCATATTTTGTTTGTATCGCATTTGTTGCTGTGTGGTAAATAATTATAAAAATGTCAGGTTTTAGTACAGAAGATGAACAATTGATTGATTTAACCCCGCCAGAAATACTAAATGCAGCACAAAATGCAAACGAAAGCCTAATACCTGCAAAATCTAGAGAAAAGTATTTAGCTGCTTACGATAGTTTCCTGCAATGGAAGAGCAACAAAAAAACCCAGTCATTTTCTGAAAATGTGTTTTTGGCGTATTTCTCTGAACTCGCCAATACATACAAACCTAGCTCCCTGTGGTGCATCTATTCCATGTTAAGAAGCATGGTTAAGCTCAAACATGGTGTTGATATCAAAACGTACTGTAACCTGATGGCATTTTTGAAGAGACGCTCGGATGGATATATTGGTCGGAAATCTAAAGTTTTGTCACCAGCCGACGTTGAAAAGTTTTTGAATGAGGCTCCGGATAGTCAGTATCTAGCAACAAAGGTACGTTTCATATTTTTAATCGAAACGAATCTACAATATACAAGTGTGTAACTTTAGCATAATTTCTTAGAACTAATTAATTGATTTCTTTGCAGGTTGCCTTAATATTCGGTGTTACTGGTGCTTGTAGACGACAAGAGCTGTACAATATTACAACAAAAGATGTAGAAATCCACGGAGATATGCTTCTTGTCAAAATTACCCAGACTAAAACCAAGATTCCACGATCTTTTACAATCCAAGGAACGTTTCGTGAAATAGTGAAAAAATACCAAGATCTCCGTTCAACAAAAACAAAGAATGACCGCTTTTTCCAAAACTTTCAGAAAGGAAAATGTACTGCACAAACAATCGGTATTAACAAATTTGGTAATATGCCAAGAGAAATAGCGAAGTATTTAGGTTTGCCTGAGGCCGATTTTTACACTGGACACAGTTTTAGAAGAACGTCGGCTACAATGTTGGCTGATTCGGGGGCTGATATACTAACTTTGAAGCGACATGGTGGATGGCGTTCTGACGCAATCGCTGAATCGTACATAGAAGACTCAATTCATAACAAAGCAAAAATCAATGACAAAATAACGCAAGCCATTAATTTGGAGCCAAAGGCAAAAAAGTTTTGCCCCGAACCACAACCATGTACATCTACTAGCGTGAGTTATTTGGTGCCCTCTCCTTCCAGTAATTTGTATGATTTACCTTTGTCGCCGACATTTACACAAGAAGTAAATGAAGGTACTAAAGAAGTGGCAAGTACCAATGTAACACAAACTGTGAAATTGCCATCAAAAACAATCCAATATCGTTTTGAAAATTGTACATTCACCAATTGTTTTAATAATTAAACGATTTATGCAATACATATTTGTTTTTTCCTCGCAAGTGTGTTGAAAAACGTCGTATGATACACGTGTGTATTGCTGATTACCGTCCTCGGCTCTCTTAAGACCCTCACCTGACGGCTCGGGTCTCAATGGCGCCTCAGCGGTAATCACCAACATTACACACTTGTACCATAATGTACTATTACATTATAAAAGGAGAAACTGTAGACAACTAGTTTTAGAAGCATTGTACACCAGCACATCAAGCTACGCCAATCTGTCAAATTTCTTTGATAGATTTTCAACTTTATAACAAAGGACTAAGGTTCATATTCAATTGGGAAAACTTGACAGATTGGGGTAGCTTGATGTGCTGGCCTCTGTACGTGACACTATTTTGGATATTCCCTACTCCGTAATTGTCCTGTCGTAGTGAAAAAGGACGACACGGTTCATTTATAAAAATCGTATTCCTTTGATCTATAAACTTAAAAAATTGGCCCGAATACCGATGAATATGACTAAATAAATGATAAAAATTATAAACACACATTTTCGAAATTTTTAGAAGAAAGTACGAAATACACGCGGACAAAGTCGCGAGCAAAGTGCTAGATGAATATAAGCGTAGCGTTCCCTTTTTATTAAATGTCCCTTTCGTTATTAATTCAATAACTCCACTAAAACTGACATTTTACAACAGGAACACGTATTATTATGTACGATGAAATGTTGAAGCTTTCGTGCACGCGTGTAGTTCAATATTAATGTTTGAACACCTACACAGTCACGTGACGGCTTTACCCCGTGTTCTGCGGGAGATTTACAACTCGCATATAAAGGGAAAACATGCTTCTGTTATGTTACCATATCATGTTTTATTTGGTAGCTAGAGTGTTTTTCAGTAGATTTATCCCGCCAGCTATCAAACAAAACCAGTACCAACCTATGAATAGGAATTTACATGCATTACTTGGATGTTTGTGGTTGTGCATCTAGTTAAAAGGGAAATTACTGTGGCATATCTGGCACGAATTTAACAAAACAGTGACCTGGTTCCGTATAACCGCTTTTAAGTGGTGATGCAGAACGGTCAGTCCGTTCTATGACTTTGGCATATTTTTAAATCTATAGCATAATCAGCCCATAATGTTCCCACTGCTGGGACACAGGCCTCCTCTCAGATAAGAGGGAGTGGGTTAGTAGATGTCACATGGCTTTGAATTTATGGTTCTAGTAGGTTCTAGGACATGCCACTTTCCTCACGATGTTTTCCTTCACCGTTTTGAGAGTGGTGATGAAATTCAAACACAAATTAAAGTGCCTGTCTCAGTTCGAACCCATGGCCTGCAACTTGTAAGTCGCGGCCATTACCACAAAATTAGGCCCTGGGCACCACTGCTACCTATATATTATATTATAAATTGAAGTCGCTTTTCGTGTCTGTCTGTATAACCGCGTTGTTCTTCCAAACTAAGCAACGGATTTTGATCTGAAATAGGATTTTGATTTGAAAAAAATCTCGATGTTTTGTCAAGTCGAAAACCATTCGAAGCAAGGACGGGTCGCTAATAGTATATTATGTTTAACGCAATATGTCGTAAATTCCATGAATATAGTTTATGTTGTGATGATAATAGGGTCCACTTTCACCGAACCATCTCAAGCTGAAATAATTTCAGATTGCTCAATTCTGACCCATCTCAATGAACCCTGTATAGCGTAACGACCTGCAGTAGGTACATACCTCAACGTCCTTCACGTTAGATAGATGCAGGATCCTCCTCTTCATCATCTTGATGACGTAGCGGTCTCCGTAGTCTTTGTTGTACTGACGCATTTTCAGGAACAACTCGCCTGGAACAATTAAAATAGGGATTAAATACAGATGCAATGAAGTAGCCCGGCACGGATGACGATACTTAAATATGTCTGGTACACAAAGATTGTACTTTTCATTGATAGTAAAAATAATAAAGAAGCCGTAAAAAGGGCAGTTACGTAGCTGCAGGAAGAAATTGCGGTTAGAAAAGAGAACACAAAAATATAAGCCATGTTGAACTTGGTGGCTGACGGACCAATTTAATATGGCGATATACATACTTTCCGCTAAATATCTAAATAAGGTGCTCCATATTATTAGACTAGGTATACAAAAAAAAAAAAAATATCAATTCATTCAATATCCTTGAATAATGTCAACAAAACATCACAAATTCGTCCAAACGCTTTATCAAATTAAACAGCTTACAGCTTTTAAACCGATTGCCACTATCTAGGCCCTCACGTCCACAAGTTCGAGTTTTGCACGTGGTTGTCTTACTGGAAATTCTATACTCTGAGCGAATAAACGGTGAAAATGCGACATACGACTGGAACACAACACTGTATTCCCCAAAGCAATCATTGTCGTAGCACTTTCCTCCGCGTAGCAGGCTACGACGAAGCTCGTAGCTTTCCTGCTACGCCGCGCAGTGATTATTAATAGATCTACTTATTAAAATATTTAAATTCATTCTAAAACTGACAGACAACGCACAGCTTACATCGCTGGGTTTACAAGCACGACATTTGTAATTCCTGATGCATATTACAAAGGTGAGCACTATGTTTTTTTTTTTATTCATACCCTGCAGATTATAAAGGATGAAGTTTGTATGAAAATTCGTCTGACGTCAAAAAGCCCCTGTCAGTTACCTCTGGGCCACCACCTGCTCTCTGGGCTTCATATTAGAATTACCTATCTTATACTGGGTTTGTTTTCAAAGACCAGCCAAATTTAAGGGTGTGCTACAGATACAGACCATCAAACTGAACTCCATGGGACCAATATCGTAATCGCGAACAATTTATCAACTGTCCCATAGACAACTTACTCAAAACATACTCGACCTAAACCTATGGGATGGCTGAATTTTTATACGCAATTAAGATGTTGGTCGCATGGACAAAATTGTTCAGTTTGATGTCTGTACCACACCCTTAAATATGGCTGGTCTTTGAAGACTAACCCTGTATATTCTAAGGAAATCTTGATATTTTATTAAGTCGTTAAATCCGTACGAAGCATAGAAGCGTATGTTATAATATGTTATACCTATATGCTAATTTTGTGTGTTTAGTTAGAGAGGAATATTAGCTTAGGCTCAGAATTTCTCGGCACCTACCCACAGGGGTTGCATTGTACGCTATATAAAATAGGTTCTTGTGTATTAAACATTATGGTAAACAATAGTTCCTCCATGTGGTGTAAAATCAACAGAACGCACGTTCCGGTTTCGTCTTGAAACGTCTGAATGTGTGTTCTAAAAACTGCCAAATATGGAAGTTAGTAGGTACACGACACTTTTGTGTTAGCTTACAAGACAGTTTTTTGACAGCAGAAGAGCATTTTAAAACATCTGCCTCATTGGTACTTATAGTGGTTGCAAGCGCATGACTTGCCACTGCCGGCCGTCGCTCGTTCGATGGTCGGGAGCGCCGAGTCGTGGGACGCGGTGATCTTCTTCTGTGAAACCGTCATTTCACAGAAGGAGGCTGCGAAAAGGTTGAGGGAGGTCGAGACTTTTCTCCGATCCGCAGAAGACGTACTGGGCGTCGGCGACGCAGCAGCAGGCTGCTCACCACAGGGCGGCAGACATCCATGAGGATTTTCCACGACAGAGCAAAAAAAAGGGGTTGCAAGGGCTACTGCTGGACATGAGGTTCGATTCAAAGTTTGGGCAAAGATATTGAGTTTTTCCATTCAGAAATTTCGCAGTAGCAGCCTGAGTCCGGATTTGTGCCAGGTTTTGGCAATAGGCGCGCCCCCTACATGGTACATGGAGACATACATAACTGGTGAAATGTAGGTGCAGTATAGGTACACCACTGCCGGACCCAACGAGGATTACAGGCGTGATGTTATGAAAGAACTACAAAACGTACTTACGTCTAGTAATATTTATAAATTCGAGGGCACATCCTATGATCGGTCGGCGCGGCGGCCCTGGCAACTTGTCCAGCGAATTCTCCTCCTCAGCCAAGAGTCTCCAGATCACGAAGGTGATTAAACCCAACAGTGCTAGTGTTAGGAGCATTCTGTTAACAGTTCATTGACCTCGGTGTATCCTTCGAGTTGATTGTTAAGATATTGCGGTGGCTGCGAAAATTCGTCTGAAAATAACAAACAAAGAATATAAGAATAATTAGATAGGTGCTTGATGTCACTTACCGGAATAGAAGGTCTATACTATACAATAGATTGAAGTGCTAACAAACGACGCCTTAATTTCCCACAATAATTATTTTATTCAATTTTGTACGACAACCAGTCTTACGCAATAACTAAGTTGTGGAGGTCAGATAGGCAGACATCTCATGTAAAAAAGATACTGGAACCCACCCAGCTGCATGCGTAGCAGCGGTCAGACTAGAAGCTGACCCCAAATGAGTTGGGACAAGGCTCGGCAAATGAGTATTATTCAACTAGCGACCCACCCCTGCGCCGTACGGTTTTTGCGACCTGACAAAACATCGAGACTTCTTTTTTATGTGGAAATTAAATGTAGGCATTTTACAAATAAACCTTCTAGAATAAATTAATTCGTAATAATGCACTTTGTACTTTTTATTTGATTTTGATTTACAAAACATGTTGTCTGCCTTTTATTCTGTGGTAAATAAATGTATTTGTTGTGTACCTAACGCGGTCACACACACAAACACGAAAAGCGACAATGTGTATTTATTTAGTCATTCCGCGTTTAAAATCATAAAGTCTTTGGTAATGATTTTTATTCATGATGATTAAATGAGTCACTCATATTGTATATTTAATCCACACTCAGACCTTATTCGTGACGTCCTTCAAATAGGTTAGGTGTGTCGAAGTGTATGATCATAAATCATAATATTATGCCCGTAGACGACGCAAAAGGATTAGATACCTAAGTATTTAAGAATCATAGCAGGGGCATTCTGTAGATTCTGCCTACCCTCATTGGAAAACGGTATCAGTTCATTTTTAGGGTTTCGTACCCAAAGAGTGCCAACGGGACGCTATTAGTCGGGCTCCGCTGTCCGTCCGTCTGTCACAGGGCTGTATCTTTTGAACCGTAATAGGTAGACACTTGAAATTTTTACAAAGCGTGTACACACGGCTACACATCAAGCTATACATTTCTAGTTTTAGCTAACCTCGCATTGTCTAAGTTTTTCGTACATTCAGAAGTCAGCTTATACTGGTTATTATAGCTTGATGTGTAGCCGTGCCGTGTGTACTACTATGGTAGTTTTAACAAGAATTATTAAAGCAATGTTTTCTGTTATTTATAATTTTGCTGTAATACCTACACGCATTTTTCTTTCTTTCTTTAAAAGAAATAAAATAAATTAAAAATTAAAGAGAACTCGGGCCTCCCATACAACAAACGTGAATTTTTTTGCCGTTTTTTATATGTAGTGTTAAATATTGTATAGTGGTACGGAACACTTCGAGTGCGAGTCCAACTCGCACTTGGCCGGTTTTTATTTCTACCGGTTGTCTGGCGGTACCGGTACGGTGTCGATCAGTAGAAAAACACAGGGAACAACAACTAATAATAATATACAAAAAGATAATATTTCAGTCTATTGAAATATGCAATCGTTCAACCATTATATTACCTTGAGACTAAATACTAGGTTTTATTTTTATTTGGCATTGGTAATGTCAGACATTTATTTATTTTGTTTACCTTGACAAACAATTTACATAACAGAAACAAGTTTGTTGGATATATTAAATTAAAATTGAATCATTATAATAACTTGTATGATATAGGTAGGTATTCACTTATTCCTTATCCGTACGGATCTCAGATTTACAAAGATTTACTATTCAAAAGATCTTTTTCTGAATGAAAAACATCACCCTGATTGCGTAAGCTTATAATAATGTTTGCCAAACATTTAATTACTATGTATTAATCTCAAAACACAGAAATTAATTAACATTTTCTTAACACAAGATCTACTCACATGATTAATTGCGAACTTCCATTAAATGATTTATTTCGTGACAAGTAAGTATTACTTACTTAGAAGTTACCGTAGCAACAACAGTTTGTTCGAATCAAAAGTTGCTAATGTTAAATTAATGTTTATTAATATATCGTCGCACAGTGTGAACAGCCAGAATAATTCATTAGCAGTTTAATGCGACATCGAAACTCATTTAAGTACTGGAATTAGACTGAGAATCAACTTTATCACGCGCGTCATAAATTACGTCAGTTAGTTAGGTCGCTTCATTCAACATAACGTAACATCACGACTGCTTTTCCCGAAAAGCTAAGCAGAGGCGTATATATATCATCATCATCATCATCAGCATATTATGTTGTATGAGGGGCCCGTGGCTAAATAATAACAGCCGCACAGGTCGATCGATCAGGTTAAGCTACGCTTGCCGCGGTTGGTCCGTGGATGGGTGACCATCTTTACATATCGAGACCCCTCCGTGCCTCCGAAAGCACGTTAAGCCGTTGGTCCCGGCTGTCATTCGTGGATCTTTGACAGTCGTTACGGGTAGTCAGAAGCCCGAAAGTCTGACAACCAGTCTTACCAAGGGGTATCGTATTACCCAGTAACTGGGTTGTGGAGGTCAGATAGGCAGTCGCTCCATGTAAAATACTGGTATTCAGCTGCATCCGGTTAGACTGGAAGCCGACCCCAACATAGTTGGGAAAAGGCTAGGCAGATGATGATGAATCAGCATATTATGTTCCCACTCTGGGACACAGGCCTCCTCTCGGTGAGAGGGAGTGGGGGCGTGGGGCGTAATCCAACACGCGAGTCCAGTGCGAGTTGGTAGATATGTCACTTGTCTTCGAATGTTTGGTTCTAGGACATCCCGGTTTCCTTACGATGTTATTCTTCACCGTTTCGAGTGCAGTGGTGATGAAATAATTTACACAAAGTAAAGCACCTCTCTGGGTTTGAACCTACGACCTACACTCGTAAGTCACAGCCGTTACCACTGTGCCACCACTGCTCTGTGTGGTGTTCCTATATTAATGCACCAAAATTTCGCCAGTTCTGTTCGCTTTGTACTATACCATTTAGTCAGAAATAAATTATTCTCTATTCTATTCATTCAATTCTATTCAAAATACAGTTTGCACCGAAAATGCAATGGTAAACTAATAAGAGTGTACAAAATCTGTTTGGTTTGCTGAAATTAAATAAAATGTTTATTTATTTAAGTAAGTAGATATTTTAAGACACTTTAATTAAAAACTAGTTCTAGTTTTTAAATTATTTAAATAGGTATATGTAAAATCATTAATTATGTTTATTTTAGTTTTAATATTTGGACTTTAAAAGAGACCATGACCTCTGAGTTTTAAAGTCCAATCATTATATTATTAGGCTTTTATTTGAGTCTAATGTAAGTCAATGCAGGGCCATGTCTGGAAGGGCATCGTAGGGTCATCGCATCAACCTGTACCTACAGTATATCAACATCATTTCAGCGGAAATACGTCTTTCTGTCGTCTTAGCAGTGGACGTCTTTCTAAGCACCACTACTTCGAATCTGGAATCCGCTGGATACGAGAAGCGAGAAGCACAGAACCGGGCCGTGGTGGTGTGCGTTACAAATGTTGCACAAAGTTAACAGCCGATAACATCCATACTATACTATAGGTACTATCCATACTAATATTATAAATTCGAAAATAACTCTGTCTGTCTGTCTGTATGTATGTTACCTTTTCACGCCTAAACCACTGAACGAATTTTGATAAAATTTGGCAGAGAGATAGATTGCATCCCGGGGATGGACATAGGATAGTTTTTATCGACATACCTCGACGGCAAAGTCGCGGGCGGAAGCTAGTATAAAAATAAAAGAAAGGATAAAGCTTATTTGGACACAGTTCGTGAAACACAAGATACAAAATCAACAAAATAAAAATAATGTTTCAAATAACAACAGTGTGTGCCTCACGGCTGCGCCAAAAAGGTTTGTTTCAGCATTAATGCCAGACAGATGCTGTCTGACGCTGGTTTTCTAATGAACCTTTATGGAAAACGACGCGGAGGACACACAGTCTGAACATAGGTATCTAATACATACTTTATCATACTTTACTTTTTACTTTATAAGTAGGTATAGCTACCTCACTGAACTATGATCTGTTTTTACTCTCAATCAGATTCTGAGATAAAATAATGATAAGTAGAGGAAAGGATGGTATTGTGGAATACTGTTGTTAATTTGGGATAGCACGGTTTCACAAAAACGAAAAGTGCCATCTCGTTTTACGGATCATAAAATGTTCACAAGTAGCGTCATATATCGATATGTTTACACGAATAGTCTGTCATTTTTCTAAGATGACGACCAGAGATAAAAACGTGGAACAGCGCATGAGAAAATTTTTGAGGTACGTGTTTAACCCATTCCCATCACAAAATTTCCTTATGATTGTGCTGTTTAGCTTTATGTGTAGTGTAAAATAGATAATTAATTTTGCATATTAGCATTGATTTCAACAATTTTTATATTTTTAAATACATAAATTTGATGTTATGTCCAACTACGTCTTGTTGCTAATTTGGAATACCCGATGTAATGCTACCAAAATAGTATGCCAAATTAGCTTCAGTCGGTTTAGGAACCAGTTTTAGAGAGTTGCTCTCTGGGATCAATTTCGTTATCACAAACCCTACACTTTTTTCTTAAGCATTGACTTAATAATAGCGAAAATAACTAAGTTAAGCATAGTGAATATAATTTGGAATACTCCTATACCAATTTACCTGCACCCCATCTCCAAAACTAAATTGTGACATTTTGCATTCAACCTAATATTTTAACCTGTAGGGATATTTAATTGTTTTTGATAGCTTGCACATTGATAGTAAGATAATAGTGCTTCAATTTAATCAAGGTTTTATTTCTTAATACCCCACGGAAAAAAATTTGCAGGTCTGAAACAAAATGGTATTCCAAATTACCATCCTTTCCTCTACATAGACTTATAAAAAAAGATAGACTCCGCGCCACGCATATCGAAAGTGAAGCACCGTACAGATCTATGTGTGCGTGATTGACGCTGTCGTGTCACGTAATGGCGGCCGGTCGGCATACTATGATGTGAATGTGAGCGTGAGGCGTGTTTGTACAAGCGATCCTAGCATACTTACTGTGCTTCACTTTCGATATGCGTGGCGCGGAGTCCATCTTTTTTTATAAGTCTACGTGTTTTATCTGTAAAATTCAACCGTGTGAAGCCGCAAACAAAACCAAGTCTATACAAACACGAGAGCAGTGTGCAACACTGCCACAATAGCCTACTGTATCACGTTACACGCGTCAGTATCATTCAATGTACACAATGACTCGATGCGGTCTGTGTCTGCGGTGCGTGAGTTACAACTGTCACATTACACTCATTAATTTCTTCCGGTAGGACTTTGCACTTGAGTTGCTACACCAACATATAACGGAGACCAAGCAGTATAATTCGTAAGAACAGGAGAACACCAGTCAGGCCCCTGGCTGGAGGCCCTGAGTTCCACTTAAGGCAGCCACAGGATAGTCCGGTTAAGTAGGCACGACCTCTCAAGGTCAACTATGAGATGCCAGTTATAAAAAAAAACACCAATCAGAGGTTCTATCGCCAAACTCCGGTGAACTCCGAAAATTACCAATATATACAAAGTTTTTTTTGCAATAAATACCTATTGTTAACTTTGTTTTAGGGTCAGTTCACACCGCGACGCGACGAGACGCGGCGTGCAGTTTTCAAGATAGCAGTTATAGACCTTATCTACTACTCAAAAAAGTACACAACTCAGTGAGGTGGTGTCTACTACGTCGAGCTACGCCGCGCGGCCCACCTCACTGAATTGTGTGCCTTTATGATAAGGTCTATAAATGTATTGATATCTTGAAAACTGCGCGCCGCGTCGCGTCGCGGTGTGAACTGACCGCCGTTAACGGTAGATACACACATCAAAAGTGTCTAGGGATCAACATATATTTTTGCAATAACTTTTCTCCTGATTGATATTAATTAAAATTTTCTTTAAGGATTCATCAAATAAAGTGTTTTCGTTTGTCACAGTAACGATAAACCAAGTCACCTTTGCATTAATAAAGAAATTTGCCATTTTCCTAATAAAGGGATTTTTGACATTTGAACCACTAACACAAAAGTTCGAAAAAAAGACTGAAATAACAGTTTTCTTTAAAATTTTATTGGGTAACTTAAACAATTAATAATCCGTGTTTCTACCGCGAACACTAACAACACAAGAACATCGGTTTGGCATACTCAAAATGAGTTCATCCAAATCACGCTGTGGAATGGCCGCCCATGTTCGTTGCAACAACAAAAAAAGGTCTTCTTGCGACTGGATACCCTCCATATTCGGCAGAGCTCTTCTCTGTAGCATATCCCATGCATGCTCAATCGGGTTCAAGTCTGGCGACTGAGCAGGCCAGGGCAGGACATTGATGTTAGCTGCGGCGAGAGTCTGTCTTACAACTCTTGCGGTGTGCGGTCGTGCATTATCATGCATTAACTGAAATAAGGGACCGATTTGCACTTGTAGAGGAACGATGACGTCTGATACAATCGTCTCAGCATAAATTTGAGCGTTGAGGTTGCCTCTGATCCAAATCAACTCAGTTCTTCCGCCGATCCAAATACCCGCCCATACCATGATGGTTCCACCACTATAAGGATGGACTTCCTGGCAGGATTTTAATCGCTGTTGGCGTCCAGGGGTTCTCCAGTGTCGTATACGTCTTGTATCCGGTCTCATACCAAAACGAGACTCATCAGAAAAGCACACGAAACGCCATTGTTCTTCTGCCCAATTTCTGTGTTCAAGAGCCCATTGATATCGAATCCTACGATTGTGCATTGCTATAGGTGGTACCCGTAGCGGTCTTCGGGAATGAAGGTTCACTTCATGCAAGCGGTTTCTGACTGTTTGGTCGCTAATTAAGTTCCCTGAAGAGTGATGAAGCCTCACGGCTAACATCATGGCGGTTATTGTTGGAGCTCTTCGAGTTAAGATTTGAATGTATCGGTCTTATCTCCGTGTGGTGCAGCGATACCGTCCTCCATGGCGCTCAGCCACGGTACCAGTGCTTCGGTAACGTGTCCAAAGTCGACTGATAACACTCTGACTTGTATTCAGAGCTAAAGCCACAGTAGGTTGCCGGGAACCAGCTTCTATCATTCCCACGGCTCTGAGCATTTCTTCCCTGCTTAAATGACGTCGCCGCTCCATAATAACGTTGGTTTTAATCAGTAGTAGGGAAACAGTAGCACTAATAATGTCTTCAATGCGTTGTATGTTTTTATAGGGAAAATATTGACAGCTGATTTTCATCTTTTACTCGAATTTGATTCACAGTTCCTGATTCAAATTATGAAATGCACCAAAAAGGATCCATATAAATTTATAAAATCATAAATTTATTACAAAGCCACATCTCAATCTCAAGAAATCCGCATAAAAATGCTTGATCCCTAGACACTTTTGATGTGTGTATATGTAGGTACATACCTATTCTATTTATAACACCTATTTTTACACCTAACAAACAAAAAACTTTGCCTTTGATCTCAATTGGATATCCACTAATATGCAGCACTCCTTCTTCGTCTAAACTTACCTAAGTATATCTGTAATTTTTATGCTGTAAATTATATAAAGAGTATTTATTCTATGAAGAACCTTCACCGAATCTTAACTAACACTAAATCTATTTCTGCCGCAATGAAACAATGCTCCTGTGTTTCAGTTTTAGGTATGAGTACTTATTGCAAACACACTCTTTGGTCTTAGTGTGAGTTTTTTTCACTCACGTTCGATTGAGAGCGCGTTTCGGCTCCCGACCGCGGTTTTTTTTTCGTTTGTTTCTCGGCACCTGAGTGTCGTAGCGTGATGGTAAATAGGCTATAAGTCTTCCTCAAGGATTGAACTATCAAATGCAAAAAGAATTTTTCAAATCCGACACTTAGTTCCAGAGATTTACAGCGCGTTCAAACAAAAACAAACTCTTCAGCAATTAACATACTTATTGCGTTAGACACGACAATTTTAGTAACATAATTATACCTCTCATAAAATCAATGACTACTTTAAACGTAAATATAAACATTTAGAAGTCTGTTATACAAGCAAAAAGCAAACTGGTTATTATACGTAGGTACAACAATATTTATTTTCAACATGTAGGTACAGACGCCAGCACATCAACCTACCCGAAACTGTCAAATTTTCCCAATCAACTTTGAACCTAATTCTTTAGCGATAAAGTTGAAAATCTATCAAAGAAATTTTACAGATTGGGGTAGCTTGATGTGCTGGCGTCTGTACCTAATTATTACTATAGTCGGACTTTTAGTTAGCTGCAGTAAAATGGCAGCTTATGTGTTACTTAAATGACCGAAATTGGCGTCTGTTTGTTTTTTCACGGCCATAAACCAAATCTTGTTTTTCTAGTAAGTACAGAATAGTGTAACAAACGACTTATTTGACATGCATATCTCTAAACGCAGTCCGAAATGAGTTTTTATGAAGTGTCATTTTACTGCAGCTAATTAAAAGTCGGAGTATAGTTGTACTCACATCTTTAGCGAATGTTTCTCTACGAACTAGGTATCACAGCAAGATAAGAACAACAATAACATACCTAACACACACAAACGTCACTTATTAACACAATTATTTGTTCATCTCTTAGGTATTAGGTACTTAAACAATACTTGTCTTATTCACTCATATAATAAGCATTTCATTTAATACAAAAGCCAACATTTCATAAACTCTTCTACACTACACTCATACGCAGACACCCGCGAGTATCTATCAAAGAACTGACTGAGAGCAAAATATTACATCGAAGATACAATCACACATGATATTCCAATTATACTTCATTGACACACATCCATTGATAGCGGAACGAGATAAGAACAAACATCTCATAGAACATAAGAGGCAATGTATAAACATTACGTGAATAGTGACGTCAGTGACGTGTAAAGCATCAAGGTTAGTGACCGGCTTCTATAATTTTTTTGCCACTTATTTATTGTCGTTTTCATTTGTTGAAAACTGGTAAAAACACTTGTTTTATAACGTTGTGAATTACGATAAAAATCTTTGTATCTTTAATAGGTGTTTTGTGACGTCATACTATTTAGATTGGAGCTACACTCTCACTGTTTAGCTACCACTACCTATGCAATAGCTGTGCATGGATAGTTCGATAGATGGCGTTGTTAGCTAATGCCACTCAGACATCCAGCTTGCTTCCAGTTATCTCAACACAGATGATCTTGATTCATGATACATTTAACTGTAATTTTACGCTTGGCTGCATTGAACTTTAAACTGGCGTAGCTAGTAATAGATAAGATAAGATAAGACATTTATTTGTGGAAACATGAGTATACATACAAGGCATGCAGGTTGTTCATGAACAAAAAAAAAAGATCCGTCATGTTCGGCCTTTGTGGCATACAAATAATAGCTAAGAAAAGTCATTTGTAGGTATTTAATGATCTGTAGATTAGATGATATCCACGGCTCTATAATGAGCATGGAATAATTGGCATTCTGCTACAACATCAGCTTTAAATTGCATAAAAACTACCTACAAGTCCTACAACTCGCTGTTAGCCTAGCTTGGTGACACATACTTTAGGTTCAGGATTTGACTTCGCATAGAATTTGTAAAGAATACGACTTTGTTTATGCGAACTGGCATTTATTACCAGGTAAAAAACCTTGGTTCATGGTTCCTCGAACTAGTGATGTTCTAAAAACATTTAAAAAATAAGGTCCGTATCTAAGTAAGTGATAACTGAATATTTATGGCGACGAAAAATTCCACCGTATCACTGTCGCCTGGTAAAAGACCCAAAGTACCTACTGGCAGCATTGTGTCAGTTAAGTTAGGATATTATATTTTTATTTTATATAAATACACCCCCAGACGTAATAAGGATAAAACTTTGTGTCTCGTCTAGTGCCCTTCAACCGCCTTTTCTCATTTTGATAGTAACGTGGGACAATATAATTTATTTTTATTTTCTGCAAGTCGTCCTAAATGGACAGTACCTAGGCACGTAGGACGAATTGATGAATTACTCGATTAATTACCGTATAATTATCGTGATTTAATTTCATTTTAATTCTGAATAAACAATATGATTTCATAAATGCAAGATATACCTACTGCTTGTAGCCAAAGATCCTGGCAATAATCTCAATGTAGTTTCCGTCTTGTACCTAGGTATTTGCCGTATTTAATACACAAAGTCCACAAATGCATCACGAGGAAAATAAATATGAGCTGTGACTGTGAAACTAACATCCTTATGTAATGTGCAATAAAATAAACAGATAGGTGTTAACAATACCTACAAGATAATAGCAACAGCTCACAATAAAGCAATAAAAATAAATTTGTATTATCACTATGCTATTACACATGATGCATACCTATAGTCCACAATAAAGATGATTTGATTTGATTTATGAGCCTCACCTCAGTTGCATTGAAGTCACGTAGCTAAACAAGGAATGCAAGTTCTGCCACCCTATTTGCAATTGCATGCTTCGGTTGGCAGTATTTTCTGGTCTGCAGGTATGTTGAGGATGCCCATGGTGCTTGTGAACACGCTTTTTAACCACCACCTTCTGGTTGGTGGGTACTAGAGGTACCTTTAAATAAATAAATAATTTAATTTAGGCAACAAAGACCCTTATCATAAATAGCTTAAAGACTTATATACATAATTATAAAAACCACTAAAACATAACACACACTACACGTGGGAGCTTGCCGAGCTTGGTTTAGGTCGTAACCCTTGTAACGTTTGTACACAACACCTGTTGGCCAGAAATCTGAGCTAAGGAAGACAGCCTTCTGTATCGCGGGAACGTGGGGCATAGTACTACTTAGGGTCGAACATATCTGACTTAAAAAGCGTCGCGTATTATCGGTCGCGTAACGCCAGAACAGACAATTATAACAATACTTAATAAAACATTCAAATTTTTTTCACACTCAACCGATGATGCGTTAGTGCGTCGAGCGAATAAATAGATGCAATCGAAGTTATGCCCGACGCATTTTCCATCAGATATGTACCGACCCTTAAGGCGCAGATGTACGACTTCTAATGATTTTAAATTCAACATCACGTGTTATCGACCGGACTGATTACTTTGAAAAAAATAAATGTTATACTAGACCATTTGCTTCGTAATTTGAATGTGAATATTTGCAATTATATTTTTTAACATAGTGTATTTAATTTGTAAAGTAATGTCTACCGCGGACATAAAAACGATAATCACGCAAACACTATCGGGTGTATTTTCATAAGACTTTCACCATATAAAAGACAATTTAATTCCCCGAATTTTAGTATACGGTTTTTATTTGTTTGGTGTTTGATAAATAAACAATAGATGATTGTTTCATATTTTGCAATAAATTACCAACGTTGTGTCATCGCGCATCTCTTTCTTTTCTATGCAGTCCGATAGTGACCGCGCTTTAGGTCATGTAGTCGCCTTAAACCCAAGTGGCTTTTCAGTCTTATGATCCATTAAGTGTCAACGGAGGTAAACATGACAATACTACACACCGTCAAATTAAATTAGCTAGCGAAACTCAGCAGACGAAAATATGGGAATCGATATCTAAACACAAAAAAAAACATAATAGGTTAAGTTTAATATTAATTTATTATACACACTAGCTGACCCGCGCCCACTTCGTTGGGCGGTAAACATTTTAACTTGTGATGAAAGTATGAGTGTGGTTCGGTTAGTACCTACTGAGTGCTATGATTTATTTCCTGACTGCCAAAAGGAGGGTTTTGTTTTTATTGCATATGTATGTATGTATGTATAAATTTCATGCCACTTTGGCTATATTATCGGGGCGCTCAGCGCTAGACTCCCTATCCCTTGTTGCAGAGACATGCTGCCTTAAATCATTGAGACGCTGCGCACGTTTAGCGCTAGATTCCCGAGCACGGGCCTGCGATGTTCTCCAGCTTTGGTTAGCAAGCCGCTGTGAACGCTCAGCGCTAGACTCCCTATCCCTTGTTCAGCGCTAGATTCCCGAGCACGGGCCTGCGATGTTCTCGCGCTTTGGCTAGCGAACCGCTGCAAACGCTCAGCGCTAGACTCCCTATCCCTTGTTGCAGAGACATGCTGCCTTAAATCATTTAGACGCTGCGCACGTTCAGCGCTAGATTCCCGAGCACGGGCCTGCGATGTTCTCGCGCTTTGGCTAGCGAGCCGCTGCGAGCGCTCAGAGCTAGACTCCCTATCCCTTGTTGCAGAGACATGCTGCCTTAAATCATTGAGACGCTGCGCACGTTTAGCGCTAGATTCCCGAGCACGGGCCTGCGATGTTCTCCAGCTTTGGTTAGCAAGCCGCTGTGAACGCTCAGCGCTAGACTCCCAATCCCTTGTTGCAGAGACATGCTGCCTTAAATTATTTGGACGCTGCGCACGTTCAGCGCTAGATTCCCGAGAACGGACCTGCGATGTTCTCCAGCTTTGGTTAGCAAGCCGCTGTTAACGCTCGACGCTCGGAGCTAGATTTCCCAGCGCGTGGTTGCGAAATATTTTCTGTATTCCTCGAGAGCGGCTGATGATTTTCAAGAGCAGACTCTTCCGTACGGCGTACTCGAGCTGCTCTTGTCTGGGATGTCTGACGGGAAAATTGTGATTTCCTTTTAGGCATGATAAACAATCGCTGAAACTGTCCGATATCCCAAAAACAGAAATACCACAGCTTCGAACTCAAAGAATGAGAACGAAGTAGATAGTGTTTGTGTTTTAAGAAACCGAGCAACCAAAATAATTTTAAAGACCAACAACGACATCCATCCAACCGCGTACAACACACATACCTAACGACGAAAGTTAAATAATATCTGGAGGAGAGGGTCATTAATCCTCCGAAAATCTTAACACCGCGATTCAGAAAAATGACGTAATTGAACAACGCCATTTATGGGTAAATGGATAAAACGTCCGTACAAAGCATGTTCTAATGCGGTTCGTGAATGGACGGCGGCATTTTGCGATTTAGTAATTTTATAATATCTTCGAAAATATTTAACCAATTGACATATTGTTTCGGGCAAATCGTATCTCTATGATGTTCTTGTGATCAAAATAATATTTTTTTCGATAAGCTTTAATATTTTTTTGTTTAAAAAATTGTCCAAAAGTAAGTACGTCGAAAAATACTTTTTTAACACATAAAAGCTATTATATCTGCTAAATTATAAAAGATAGAAATATGGTGTCGCGGACTTTTTTGTAGAACTAATCAAAGCGGACCAGGTTGCCGTACATTGTTTTCAATTATATACAACTGTTAAGGCAGCGCATGCAAATAACTCTGTTGTAAGAGCAATTTTTTCCGCCTGGCTAGACAAAAATTGAGATAGTTCGGCTAATATGCATGATATCTTTATAATTTATAGCCTATAGCACTCACGAGTAATGTAGCTTTCAATGAAATAATTTTTAAAATTGGTTCAATACTTCCGGAGATTACCCCCTACATACAAACAAATTTTACCTCTTTATAATATTATATTAAGTATAGATAAACCTTTCGGAGTTAATTCTCAAAATAATGGTGAAAACCGAGTCAAAATTCGGGGCGTAGTTTAGAAAAATAACGTGGTCACAATCGCGTAGCTCCTTGATTTAGTACATAAACATCTACACATAATATGTATAGATGTATGTACTCGTATATATTATTATATGCCCTTTTTTTCTAAAAAAGGAGCTAGGTATGTCTGCCAACAAACTGCGTTGCAGGTAATGTAGTGAATAAATACTTCTTTTTTTTTTCTTCTTTCAAACATACCTAATTTCTAATTTCATTGTTTAAAACCTGCTCAATTTTAAGCACTCGTTAGCTAATGAGCAGTAGCTGATCTTAGCGAGCATACCTATTGTATGTATTTACCAAAACCTACGTGTTTCTACGCCAGGCGACGTGTAGCGAACTCCTGCGGAATTGTAATAGCAACTTTGTGAAATCTTAGACAATTGTAATATTCAATAGATGTTCATTTCAGGGTTTATCTTTGAATATCCATAAGCATTTTGTCACTACTACTCTCAAAATCGTGAAGGAAAACATCGTGAGGAAACCGGCATACACCAACTGGGCCCCCGCGTGGTGGATTACGGCCCTCTTCTTCATAAAGAGAGCAGGCCTGTGTCCCAGCAGTGGGATCAATATAAGCTGATTATGCTATCCATGAGCAAAGTAGACTTTACTGTACGGCACGACGTTTTTAGTAGTCCTACCACTAAACTGAACTGTTCTGCTAATTCGTACCATGACGTCAGTTTAACGATTCAAGTTAGGCCATGCCATCTGGATACCTACCACGAGCTAGCTCATTAGCGAGCTCATTCACTTTCAACGATCCAAATGCCGCTGAGCGTATTGGACGTATTGGACGACTGTGAGCGATGCAGTTTAAGAACCTAAACTGAAATGTCTTGCTTTTGAATCGTTTTTAAATAGATCATGGTAAGCCTCCTGATCTAATTGTACAGAATCCGCAAGACGTTGGCATTTTACACATTTATTCCAGCCAGGAGGCTGTTTTTATACACCCTTTACAATTCAATGTAGCCTATAATGTAAGTGGTATTATAGAGAAGGCATTTCAATACATTTTGTACCTATTGAAAAAAAATTGCAATCAGTCGCTATGAAGCAAAAGCTTGCCGTGTAAAATGTTTAATAATAATATTGCGAATATACAGGAAGATTTTTTAATCACCATCCAAATTTTTACAGGGTGTTCTACCCATGAATACGAACAACTTTTACTAAGGAACCAACACAAAAATCAACTGTTTCATACATTTTGGTCAAGTGTATTGAACTTTTGTATGAAACAGATGATATTTTCTCGAGATTTCAGAGTTGGTCCCATAGTGAAAGTTTTTCATAATCATGGGAACACACTGTAAAAATTTGGATGGTTATTAAAAAATCTTCCTGTATAATAAAAAATACATTATTTGTGTTGGTGCTTACTCTACAATAATGTTAAAATATTGGCAAGGGTAAAATGCATAGGTACTTATGTCGTACCTAATAAAAGTCTATTTAATTAATTACCTAATTTTTTTGTGCGTGATAAAAGCGTGCTTTTTATAGCTTTCTTGAAACTACATATTTTTATTTGGTACCTTTTAGTCTTCAAAATAACTTTAACATTTTTACCACCCTCATACCAATCCGCCCTCGGGACGTTTCTCATCTTGGCTTGGTTATGAAATACCAAATTATAGTAGATATTGTCATTGGAACTATCTACATCATACAAAGTTTCATTACGATATGATTGCATTGTTTGTTAGTCACAACTTCACAAGTGAGGCAATTATAAAAAGCGTGTTAAAAAGGGATATAACCTTCTGTATTATTTCCTTAGCATTGGTATAATTTGAAGAAATAGGTGTTTACGATTGCGTTCGCGGATTTGTTCCCGTGCGAGTCGTAAGAATGTTTTGAAAGAAAATGATTAATTGTACCTAAACCATTTTCTCTAAACAAATTCAATTCAATTTTCCGTAAACCGATTATCTACAGAATATTATATTTTTCATTTAAATAATTATAAAACAAAGGAATGAATTGTGGATACAATAATGCCTTCGGGGCGATTTATTCCGGTCTGGATACCTACTACGAGCTCTTAACGCGATCCACTGTAGGACCTAAACTGAACTGTTCTTCTAATTCGTACCATGACGTCAGTTTAACGATTCAATTTAGGGCGTGCCATCTGGATACCTACCACGAGCTCTTAACGCTCATTCACTTTCAACGATTCAAATGCCGCTGAGCGTATTGGACGTCATGGTACGATTGTGAGCGATGCAGTTTAAGAAGAGAGTCCCCCTCCACCCCACCCCCCCCCCTCCTCGATCCCCTGCTAGTTTTTCTTCTGTTAGCTCGCGGGTCAAACACTGAAACTGATACTTATTTGCGAAAGCTCCTGCGATATCGAAATGACACAGTTATCTATAATATATGAGAGCCGAAGTGGCCAGATTATACACATTCACCTTTTTGAAGTCAATTTTTTTTATTACTTTTTTAATGATAAAATACGAAATAGATGACTTTGTTTGACTACAAGCGTTTAAATCCTATTTATTAATTGACTGTCGAGTTGCGTATCTGTCGAGACGCGCATCTGACAAGTTGCGTGTTTGTCGAGCTGCGTCTTTGACGTAGTGCGAATCTGACGAGATGAGTTTCTGTCAACATGCGTTTTCTGGCGAAATGCGTATTTGACTACTTGCGTTTCTGACGACATGCTAGTAATCCAATTATTAGCCTTTGTTTTGAGGTAAATCCCCGAATTCACAAACGACACTTACTTAATTTTTGACGTTTGTGAGCTTCCTGTGGTTGCGTGAGTTTCTGTGATCTGTCTATCTATTCTGGAAAAAGAACACCGTGAAAACTTACAGTCCCTTCATAGTTATTTTAGATACCTTTGACAGAAGCAAGCCAACAGCAACCTTACTGTAACGAGAATATCACTGTAATTTTGATAGTGATACAAAATCAGAGGTAAAATAACTGTAAACGGACTGTAGGTGAAGTGAGCTGTCAATAGTGGCCCCCGCTTGCACCACAAATCACATATTGGTGCCGAGACCCTTGTTCACAAACTAAACTAAATTTATGTTCAGTGCATCTTTCTAAAATAAATTTTAGTTTAGACCTGTCAAATTAATCAGCGCCTGACACTACTCCACACAAGTTTGACGTGATTAAAAACTGGCCTACCAAAATTACGTCAATTTACGTCAGGCGCTGATTAATTTGACAGGACTAAACAAAAATTTATCTTCTGTTCTTTTCTTAATGAAATAGAAAGAAAAACTCTCTGTGGGAGAGAGTGGGCCATAATCCATCACGCGGGCCCATGCAGTGCGGGTTGGTGGATGTGTCTTCGAGTTTTTGGTTCGAGGATATACCTACCGGTTTCCTCACGATGTTTTCCATCATCGTTTTGAGAGCAGTGGTGATGAAATTAAATACTCAAAGTAAAGTGCCTATCTGGATTCGAACTCACGACAATTTGTAGGTACCGATACCACCTGGGCCACCACTGCTCGTATATAGACAGAATGAGGTTTTAAACATGTTTAGCGCTAAACGCATTTATGATTTGTGGTGCAAGTTTCATGTTTATCAAATAAATTAAATCCTCAAAGCAATTATGTATCTGAGAGAAATAACTCGGGCAGAAGAGAATTATTATAAATTAATTAGAAGCACATCTACAACAGATATCAATTGAAATTGAAAGAAACTAAAACAGTAATTTAAAAAATACCTAATTGAACAGCAAGTTTGTATCTAAATCAAATTAATAGTTAATAAACTCACAGATTTGCTAACGTTAGGCAAGTACCATGTATTAAAAAGTAATAACTGTACTTTTAACGTTATTATAATTTTAATTTAGTGCTGGTGTTGGAGGCGGGTGGGGCACCCTAATTTTCAAAATACTTTCAATCCCAATCCCGAAGGATTTTGAATGTTGTTGAATTGTCAAAATGAAAGGTAATGCCATTGTATGTGTGTGTAGGTACAGACGCTAGCACATCAAGCTACTATAATCTGTCAAATTTCTTTAATAGATTTTCAACTTTATCGCTAAGGTATTAGGTTCAAGGTTGATAGGGAAAATTTTACAGTTTCGGGTAGCTTGATGTGCTGGAGTCTGTACAATACAGGGTGTCATGACAACTTGTTACCATGGATTCAGTAAGTACATGATTCTAAACACCCTGCGTTAAAATTTTCACCGATTATTAAAAAAAAAATTGCTGTTCCATACATTTTGACCGCGTAGGTACTTTTCTATGAAACTGGTGATTTTTGTTTGATATACGGACGAAAAACTTCTCCTGCTTGCTAGTTTTCGCGTCGATGTCCTGCCAAACTGTATTTTTATAATTAAGTAGGTACTACTCTATTCTAACTCAGGAGCTTCTAGCAAGCACTAGGAAGTGGTAGAGGGCGGGCGTTTTGGGAGACCGTCTTTTATAATTTTGACGTTTGAAAAGCGCTGATTCTCAGCCTAGTTTAAATAAATGACTTTTGATTTTGATTCTAGCGCAGGAGTCGAGCATTCCATAATTTTTGTAAAAAAAAATGTATTTACAAATACATTCTACTGAAGTGAAAGCCAGCAACCCAGTTCATTTCAGTAATACTGAAATAAATGTAGCCGACTATTTCCCGTCACGCACGTCACGACACGCCACCCTAGGGGATATTAGGAGTAACAGGAACTACCAAGCTACTTAGCTTTTTTCCTTGGGGAGAATCGAAATAAAATAATTAGGAGTAATTGACACGTGTATTGCTACACAGGTTGGATTTTTTAAATCAGTTAGCAGTAGGTACAGACGCCAGCACATCAACCTACCCGAAACTGTCAAATTTTCCCAATCAACTTTGAACCTTATGCTTTAGCGATAAAGTTGAATATCTATCAAAGAATTTTGACAGATTGTAGTAGCTTGATGTGCTGGCGTCTGTACTATAACTGTATACATAAATAAAATATATGTATACTGTAGCGAAATAAAATGAAACTGGACACTTCGCTAGTTAAATATGTTTAATTTTGGTTGATTATTAAAACAATCCAAATACATGAATGATATAAAAAAATATAACACTACACACATACACTACACTTGATGAAAACTTGTGACGTTGTTTTAATAAAAATTTACGAATCAAGGGATACTTTAAGTTTGTACGGAAAAAAAATTAAATCGAGGGTGTATTTAGTCACGCGACGCGATGTTAGGACGTGATTGCAATCTGGCTTTCACCCAGGAGGCTCGAGTTCGATTCCCGGTACGTCGCGGTAGTCAGAGTGGGATAATCCCTAATAGCTCCTAGTAAACTTGAAGCTATTAGGGATTATTAGCTATTAGGGGGAAAAAACATTTATGTACACACATACTTATACAACATTATTTTTAGTATATGCGAAACCTGAATATAGTATGTTCAGAATAAGTAACTGAATCGATTTCAATAATTTTTACACCATGTTATATTTTGTCCCAAAAATATTTAATCACTAGTTAATTACAATAAAATCGCCGTACAGTTAGGTACCTACTGTCAAACTATTATCAATGAGCGTACGATGCTGGAGGAGCATAAAACATGGTCACCCCGCGCCGCGCCGCCGCGTGGTGAGAATGTTTTTGAACAGACAATCGGGTAACATAACAAGCCTATAGACACGTGTTTCGGGTTTCGCATATACTAAAAATAATGTTGTATAAACAGACAAGAAAAAAACAGAACAGAAAAATAGGTAAATTTTATTATAAAATATAATAAAATACCAATATCGTAAAATTTATTATGTTGATGAAAGTTTTCAAATGAATTCTTCGCTGATTTTTTGTACGAATTTCGCTTTCTTTGCCGACAGTTAATAAGGCCATACTGAAACTGGCAATAAAAAATCGCCCATCCAAAGAAATACCTACCAACCAAGCAATGATTTCATACACTACGTACAGAAATGATTTTGCAAGCAAATAATCAATGTATTTCCTGTCACGCAGCTCACGACACGACCACGACACCCTATAGGAAAAAAATCGCCCATCACTTATTTATTACCATATTATGCTACAGGAAACCAGTCTTGGGAGACTGTCATTAACATTTTGAAACAATTAAATGTACAGTCTGCAAGAAAATGGTTTTTCATAAAAAAAAACTTTTTGTTGAATCGATCCTGCTTCTTAAAAGGATCATAAAACTCTATCGGACCAACTGAGGCTTAAATTGAGCACTAGAAAAGTCAGAAATCATAAAAATCTTGTCCCTGGATACATAAAATGCCTTTTCTACTCAAACTTAACAATTTATTCGTAGCACGGGTCATTAATAATACCTACTTAAGCAGGGCTTGAAGCAAAGACTGAGGTAACTTCGTAAAGTTGATCGTCATGACGACGCAAAGCTTTAGCAAAGTAATTCATTTTATGTTTTAGGGACCCTAGCGATAGAGTACCTACTTATAGTTTTTAGAGTAATGAATATTAATAAATAACTTTAGGGACAAACGCCGACATTAATTGGAAATAAGATCTCGTCCCGAACCTAAGTACTTACCTACCTACCTATTCTAAAAAGTTTCCCAAGCATGAATCTTAATTGAGAATTGTCTACAGGAATTGTCTGATTTCATATAAATGAAAATACTAACTAGTACCTCTCAAATATACATTGTAATCTGGATCATAATATGTAGATACCTGCTCAAGCGTGAATTTCGATCTAAAATAGTAATTTTTTGCTTTTCAACTCTGAATTATCTCACAATATAATTCTTTCTATAGTAAATCTCCAGACCTAAAAGGCTGGCCCAAAGATTTGTAGCCATTGACATTTTTATTACTAGCGTTTGTAGCTATTTAAATGTTTATTACGGCATGCGGCAGCCCAGTATTCAGTAACAAACAAGCAAGATGTCGAAGCAGTAGATAAGGACGATTTTCGTAGTTATTCGTTTAACTGTACATAAGTAGACAGGGTTATTTAAATTGACTAGCTAAACTTCCCAGAAGCGATTGGTATAAAAAAATAAAAAGATTTGGTTTTGTTTTTTGGGAGGTCAACGATCGCTGTTAGTGTTGTAAGGGGATCAAAGAGGGTGGAGGGATGGGCTCAGGGGATCAGACCGGAATAAATCACTTGAAGTATCAGTTGAGAAAACTGTTTTCTTATGTTTTATCGTGTTTAGATTTCGATACTTACACACAATTTTGAACGTGACTAGTAACGTTAACGATTAGACGAACACACCACAACGACACCACGTGGACGGGCGCTAATTTGCATGACAATAAATTAATAGTCTGTTTACATAGACCACATTTAGGTACCCGTCAAAATCAACCGTGTGGGTGATAGCGACCACATCAAAGCGATGTCGCGCCACAACGCAACCACAACGTTGCGTCGACGCGACGATCTTTCTGCAAACACTACCCACAACGTCACGTCTCCACATCGCAACTACTTACTAGCAACAACGCAACCACAGTGCAACTGCAAGGAACAACTGCTTGCCCACATTTTGTCGCTGCAAAGTGGTGTGGTTGTGGTACGTGTGTACGGGCCCTTATTGTTGCTTATGGTACGCCACAGGCATTTTAATCGCACCGTCTGAATGAGGCTTTAGTTTGACGTATTCTATGAATTATAACGGGCCACCTGTTACGGCTAAAAAGATGCCCTGTGACAGACAGATTGACAGACAGACGGTGTAGTTTACTAATAGGGTTCCGTTGGCAGTAGCAACCTTTGGGTGTTGGACCCTAAAAACAACGGTCTAAATTGCCGTTGTCGTATAGCTATCTACCTACTTACCCCCTTACTAATAAACGTTGAGCGTCTGTATAGTTACAAAACGCTATGTCTTCTTCTTTCGAAAGTCATCAAACTACTGACGACTGAAAGAGAGAAATCGGTGTGTAACTATTCATCTGTTATAATACGTTTATTAGTAAGGGGGTATTAGAAAAAGTTTTGCAAATCTTGTTTATTGGACTTCGAACAGATTCCAATGTTGTTTTGGACTTTTAGCGGTCTAAGTTTAGATTGACTTGTCATCCACTTAAGTTGTTTGTACCGACTTTAAAAAAAGAAGGTTATCATTCGACACGTACCTACGTGTCGAATTGATAACCTTGTGTTTATTGGACTTCGAACAGATTCCAATGTTGTTTTGGACTTTGAGCGGTCTAAATTAAGATTGAATTGTCATCCACGTACTAAAAAAAGAAGGTTATAATCAATTCGACACTTACGTGTCGAATTAACAACATCCTTTTTTTAAAGTCACCACTCAGAAAGTATTGCGAAATGAAGTTTTTATGTATAAGAGAGCCAGTTATAATCTATTTTGAAAATATGATTATTATTTTGTAAGTAAAAATAGGTAAGTACGTTCCAATTTAAAAATTTCCCTCCAAGTTGTTTGCGAGCTAATTTAAATTATCGTGTCTCATTAAAAAATGGATCTGATTTAGAGCAGTTGTGTCAAAATCAAAAGGCATTAAGAGCGTTTACGCCGTACGGCTTTTCATACAAACTTTCAAGCCGTTGTTTTTCGAAATGAATGAACCGATTTTAATGAAACTTTATACGCATAAGCAGGATACAAAGGTCTAAAAAGTTAGCAGAGAACATTTTCGAAATGTCTTATTTAAAAAAAGATAACTGGAAATCTCTGTTTCTATGGAAACTTTAAAATGGGTCTAATTTGGCTGTAACACAATTTTTCGAAAATCTTCTCTGCTAACTTTTAGACCTTGGTATCCTGCTTATGCGTATAAAGTTTCATTAAAATCCATTCATTCATTTCGAAAAACAAGGGCTTGAAAGTTTGTATTAAATGCCGTACGGCGTAAACGCTCTTAATTCAAACTAGGCTGAGAATCAGTACTTTTTGAACGTCTAAAATTACAGACAGTTACCCAAAACGCCCGCCATTCACTACTTCCTAGTGCTTTTTTCCTAGCGCAACTAACTCTCCAGATCGATGAAGGTGCCTAGGCCTATTCAATGATTCTATATCTGTTAATTATACATAACTAGATGCGGAAAAAAATAATGTGTCACTTAGGAAAGGTGTAAGTAATTACCATTCCTTCATTGAAAATGAATATCTTCAGATCTTGCCTGGTGGGAAGTGTAACCTACCTGGGGTTCTCTACCACAGCCCTTTCGACTGCAGTCACTGCGTCTTCAGGGTTCTTAATGTCAATGCGACGAAGTGTCACTTTTATTTTTGAGAATAACTAAAAATGCAAGCGTCTGGTCAAGGCTCGAATATTTTTCTTTCAACTACGTAGTACTTAATGTTATCAACTGCAAGGAACAACTGCTTGCCCACATTTTGTCGCAATAATCACTACAAAAACGATCACAAAGGACGTATTTTTTGCTTAAAACCAAAACAGTGCAGAAATGTTATATGAAATCTCATTGTTGCACAGTTTTTCATTAATGCACTGTTTTTTTATTTTCTATTTAGATATAAATTTACCACAGAGGTTTAATGTCTCCCATTAAGTTTAATATAAAATAAAAGATTAGATTTAGATTAGATCAAAAAGATACTGGCTGAAAATAAAAATCGGCTGAATAAAACTGACTTGATGAAAAAAAAACAAATGGCGCGCATTTTGTAAAATTGTAAAACTTTGATACTTACTTCATATTTAGCAAAAGTCGCGGGAAAAATATTTTTCATTAACTTGAGTAGGTAATATATATTATCACGGTAGGCAGATTGGCACCTAGTTGAAAAGAAAAGTAGATTACGCACCTTGATATAGTGAGAAATTAATGCACTTTGCGCTCGATGCACCAATCTACTATTAACTTTGATTTGGCTAAGATAAACTTTAGGTACAAGTTATGAAGTGTACTGATACTACTGGTAAGTACTTATGTAGTAAGTACTTAGTTACATTAATCAAAGTTAATAAGTTTACACGAGGTTGACATATCCGTATGGATAAAAACCCCCTTTAGATAACAAAGAATAAAACAATTGAAAAATATCTCATTCAGGTAGAAATCTACAGGAAAAACTAATTAAGTACTACTAATTTAACAAGAAAACAAATCAAGCAATATTTTGCAACAGCTACTCATCATGACGAAGCAAAAACCAGGTTAATTTTATAATCCTTTAAACAAGGTCGTTGAACTATAGTAGGCCTCGTGAAACTACATTCTCCTTGATAACTTGAAACTTGCAAGTCATCGTGACGATGCGATATACAAGAAAAACTATACTCCGACTTTTAATTAGCTGCAGTAAAATGACACGAACAAACAAACAATTTTATCTCTATAGAATTAGGGGCGGCCCACACTGCACCGCATCACACAGCGGGTCGCAGATAACGCCCCCACGCGCGTGAATTTTTACATACTAATTCAATAAAAACGCACTCACGCGCGTGGAATTTGGCTCCGTTTCCCGCACATCGCTGCGTGAAACGCAGCAGTGTGCAAATCGCCTTCGACTTTAATATCAGTTTTTTATTGTCTCGGTACCGACCGAGACAATGTCGAAGTCGGAAGTGTGTGTGTGTGTGTGTTGTGTGCTGACGCTACTCGTCTTCACGCACACATTCACGGCATATTTGTACACAAAAGTTAAAGAAAAGAAAAGAAAAGTTTTTGATCGAAACATTCTGTTGGTTAAGCATTCACTGACTACGAGTTACGAGTATGTTGGCAAAAAAGTTAATAATTTAAAGATAATGTTGACCAACGGTTCGTGGGCCAATCGACTGTTGGTAAACCGTTACAGTTTCGTCAGTTACTCTGAAATCAACTTAACAACCATTGAAATAAAGTTGATATTTGTTTAACTTGAAATAACATCAATTGCCGACATAAATTTTAATAGACCATATTAATAGAATTTGATGAATAGATCAGTAAGAGTTGCAAGTCATCGTGACTAAGCGAGTACTGGGATTGTTATCCGTAACTTTCATTTTTCGCAACTTTCGCAACTCCCGAGTGGATCGCGAGTCTGTTACCGATGTGTTTTTTTATTTTACCTTTCAGACGATTGCATACGAAAAATCGAATTTTACACAACATAACGCTTGTAATCCCATAAGGGTTAGGTATATTTTTACCTACTATTTTAGTACACCTACCTACATTTCGCCAGTGTTAATAGAGGGCGAGCCTATTGCCATCAAGTGGGCACAAATCCAGGCTCCCGGCTGCTACTGAGAAATTCCTGATAGTAAAACCTAATATCACTTTGCCCAACCTGGGAATCGAATCCACGACTTCATGCTCGGCAAAGCGCCTACGACCACTACACCACAACGAGGTCTACACTCTACAGACCATCTATCCTAATGATGGCAACACTATTACAGAATATTCTTGGATAAACGTTGGTACTGTAAACCTCGTAATTACTTTACCACTTTTGACAACAATTCCCAGTATGTTGTAACTTCACTAAGGTTGAAATTGTCTAACTGTTGTAGAAAATGGTGCAGGAACAGGATAAACAATATCCCCGTCTTTTATTGCTGACGGAGGAATTTCACTTCATTTAGCCGGAATTTCTTCTGTTCTAGAAGCTAATAATTTTACCTTAGGGTGATAAAGCAAATACGAGTCCGATTATACATCGTTTTGTTAATTTTATGCCTTTTCGATCATTCAGAGTGTTGGCGTTATTCTCTCAGTTGTCAGCATTTTTTTTAAAGTAAATTGGCTCCCATAATAAAATATTATATGAAACGGTTAGCCATCCCTGGACCCTGATCTAGACTATTTCGGTGAACTAACTCCGCACTCTCGTTGAGGCACTCTCTTCCCACTTACTCTTTAAGAAAATATAATAGGGATTTTTAAATTGCTAAATAACAATAAGTACCTACGAAGACCCCAGCACTTCGCTTAACTAGGTACTTCACCTCATTTCGACGGAGTTTTTACAGCACAGCGTTGCAGTTTTTACGACAGCTCTCTCATGAAAAGTGCTATGAACTCATCTAGATGAAACCATATTTGACAATAACAGCATTTTCACCAACTCCTGGGTCTTAACAATTACGAAATAAAACCTAACTTTTTATAATAAAGTAGTCAAAAGTACGAACTTTTGAATACAAAAAGTTCGAACTTGCGTTGGAAACATGGAAACAACATTATGTTTGCCTGTAGACTCATAATAACAGTATCAGGCCGGGGTTTCTTCTTATCATAAGCCTGTGTTATCCCACTGCAGGGCGAGTTTTCCCGGTCTACTGCGATTGTGGGCCAATCCTTTTTGAAGGAGTCCAGCTCATCCGGCCATCTCTTTCTGGGCCTACCGCGCGGTCGTTTCCTGGCATCCACTTGCGACAGATATGGCCAGTCAAGTTCCAATTTTTTTGGAACGCTAGTAGGTACCTACACTTCGTAAGGCCGGGATAATAATTTGTAAAAAAAATGGTTCATTATTTTAACAAGTTACTAAATTAAACCTGTGTTAACAGACTATTTAAGTACCTAGTTGTTTTATTTTTAATTGTATACAAATGTAGACCGGTATTAAAGGAAATAGTAAATTAGGAGAATTAAAAATTAAATAAGCTCCGCATGGAAGTGTATGAGCGAGAGTGAGGGTGTGTGAATTTGAATGAATCAGGGATGTATGATGAATGATTCGAATGTAATCACTCAAATGTCAATGGACGTTCATGGCGAAAATGTGGGAGTAGTACCTATACGGTGCTCGCTTCGGGGAAATTCATTCATTCATTTATGAAATGTACAGAGGCCAGCACATCAACCTACCCCAATCTGTCAAATTTTCCCAATTGAATATGAACCTTATTCCTTTGAGGTAAAGTTGAAAATCTATCAAAGAAATTTGACAGATTGGGGTAGCTTGATGTGCTGGCCTCTGTACATAAAGTTTTATCAATGTCGCTCTTTGTTGAAAATGAATATTTTTGGATATACCTACTTTTAATGGATTTCTTTTCATGATATTTGTAGGGAATTTTCCAATTTCGTATCAGAAAGGTTTAGTCATATTTGTGATTATGATACACAGGAGGCCTACTATGATCTTTTTAAAAACGATTCAAAAGCAAGACATTTTAGTTTAGGTTCTTAAACTGCATCGTTCACAGTCGTACCATGACGTCCAATACGCTCAGCGGCATTTGCATCGTTGAAGGTGAGCTCGTGGTAGGTATCCAGATGGCACGGCCTAAATTGAATCGTTAAACTGACGTCATGGTACGAATTAGCAGAACATTTCAGTTTAGGTCCTAAAGTGGATCGCGTTAAGAGCTCGTGGAAGGTATGCAGGCCTTCAAACTGAACAACTTTTCCATGGGACTAACATCGATATCACCGAAACCGAACCATCGGAATCACTCAGCAATAATGAAGTTTGCTACCAGTGACTTTTTTTTTATTGGGTCATCATTAGCTCCGTAGATTACCCACTACATACATATAAACAAAAAAACAAACAAATTTTACCTCTCTATAATATTAGTATGGAAGTACAGTGGGCTGCATCAATTGGGTACCCCCCTTGAAAACATCTAGCAACGGGGTATATAGGGTACCCAGCCCACCGTACTTATAGATTTGAAATAAATCCACTTTGCTGTAAGCAAAACTGCTGACCTTTAGATGTTGAATTCGATCGGATTCGAGATTTTGTTGGAAATTCTCAGTAGCAAACCGGAGTCTGGATTTATGTCCAGATGATTTATTCAGATTATGATTAGATTCGACACGGGGGCCAATGGCAATTCCATTGGCCCCCGTGTCGAATCTAATCAAATACGTGTTTATTATTGAAATCGTAGCCAAATACTAGTCCGACTCAATTTTGATTACCATTGCAAGCAAAAAAATTCAAAAAAAAAAAAACAAGCAGAAATACTCACGTTTATTTGTAGGTACTCACAGGTACCAGCTTCCCGTGGGACTCGTAACATCCCTGACAGAATAAGACTGCCCAATGGCCCATAAATAATAGTCCATTAACTAGAGCAAGTAACAAAATTTAAGTACCTGGGTCACTGGGTCACATATGACCTGAATCATGACCTTGACATAGAAAGGGAAGGCAAGGCGATGGCTGTCCGGGGGGAATATGCTGATCCGCAGATTTGCACGTTGTACGACGTAAGTCAAAATAACCCTTTTCAAAGAATACTGCCAGTGTTTTTACACGTGCAGTCTGTGGGTCAGGTTATCAGAAGGCCAATTCTCGTACTTTAAAAATCGTAATTCAAAATCTAGTCGCAGTCTCATCTCAGCGACAAACAAATGTCAAATGTAGGGAAATTAGAGGCATTTTTTGACAGATTGAGACTGAGATCAGACTGTGAACGTTCTTGAAATGACGAGAATTGCCCCTCTGGTATACGCTGAGGGCATACAACGCCCTGCGTGTCCAGTATAATAATGTATTCAGGATGCTGTTGGGTTTACCACGCTTTTGTAGCGCTTCTGGAATGTTCACCGAGGCCAGGGTTGATGGTTTTCATGCCATTATACGGAAACGGTGCGCTGCTATTCTCGGTAGAATGCTCCCACAGCATCCTGAGTGTATTGTGTGACGGGTGGGACAGCCCCGTGCTGGCTCACTGGATACAGCTACACACGTCGTAGCTGTAGGTGTCAGTCGTTTCAATTTTGTATATACTAGAGTGTGGTTTTTACTAACATTAGGTTATGGCTATTATCGGCTGTCGCTGAAAACCAGCGCTGGGGCTCTGTGTAGCATAGGGTCGCAGCATAATGCTGAGCGATGGCCGTTTTGCGTGAATGTGACGCATGTTTCCCCCTACCATTTTTTTTTACTTTATTTTTTGTGTTTATGTTCTTTTTTTTTTTTTGTTCACCGCAAATAATCGTTTTTCTTTCTTTCTTTCTTATGAATTTACTAACAACTTAAAAATCTTGTAATTTGCTCTTGAATAAAATATTTATTATTGTACATACAAGATGTCCAGTAATTAATTGATAACCTCTTAAGGCGACGCCGACTGCCTAGTGGCGCTCTCGTCGTTTGTTTGGTTATTTCTTTTATTTTAGAATGAAAATTCAGAAAATATGCACGTTAAGTTGTGCTCCACAAGATTATACGTTAATTTTATTATAAACGGTAGTTTTACACTGTTTAGTTTTATTATAATTATTAAAACGGATATTAGTGGCCACTACTTTCCGTTTTAATGATTATAATAAAAGTAAACCAATATATTATGTTATTAATGATTAATGATTATTGATCGAAGGCCTCGGGCCTCAAACTATACCCTCGTTAGTAATCGGTCACTTTCTCCTCTCGTTGAACAATGTACTTACTATTTTCTTCTATACTTCATCTACTGAATGTTTCTGTCCTATTAAAATAGATGGACAAATTTTAACACAGCGCTCATTACGTATAACCAAAGATATCCATGCAAAAAAAAAACACTGATTAAAGTAATTTTATTTTGACCTAAAATAATAAATTGCCGGCACATTAGTGTATTTTCGTTAGCTGATTATTTTTCATGTAAGTATCTAATGAGTTTTTCTTAAATATTTTTTTACCATCGTCCTTATTTTGGTGGTCTGAATCTGATTTCTAAAAGTTTGTCCATCTATTTTATTGGGACCTAATATTAAAATTCAAAGTCCTGCCTGACCTGATATATCAACGTACAGCCTAAACCGCTGATCCTAGAGACATGAAATTCGGAGGGTGTGTTCCTTGTGAAGAGTAGGTATCCACTAAGAAAGGGTTTTTCAAAGTTCCACCCGTAAGAGGTTGAATGGGGGAGGGTGAAATTTCACGCGGACGAAGTCGCGGGCAGAAGCTAGTTCTACAATAAATGAGGTTTCAGAAGTGGAACTTAAGATACAGTACCGTATGTTACAAGTAGTGCCAGAATTTGCATCACATCACCATTTGACGACACTCGACACTGACAAAATCAGATAACACGGGATCGACTTTGGGAACAAACTTGCTAAACAAAACGGAAACCAGTTAAGGCGTTCCCGAAATACGTCGACGGTACATTTTGGAATGGGAAATGATTCTCGTAAAGATTTCTCGGTAAGGTAGGTGATTCGAGTTTCCTGACAGAAAACATGTTTATAGCTGTAACTAAATTTTCGGGTAAAAATAGACGATGTTAAAAGGTATGGGGATGTTAGTGGTAACTGAAAGAATCGTTTTATTCGACACGATTTCATAAATTATTCAAGGGTTGGAAATATTTATAGGAAAGGTGTTGCGCTTGTTTTTTTCGTTATTTGGTTCAATTTGGGTGTTTTTGGTCGACTCCGGTTCGAGATCTTACCGGCCGATAAATTTAGAGTTAGGTTATAGCCATAAATTTATGTTAGGAGCAGTGGTTGCCCAGCAGTAACGGCCGCAACTCACGAGTTGTAGGTCGTAGGTTCCAACCCAGACAGGCGCTTTACTTTGTGTTAATTATTCATTGAATAAAAACGTCACGAGATAACCGACTTTTAACCAAATACATGTGACGATGTGAAATAGGTATACTCGTAACAACCCGCACTGGGCCCACGTGATGGATTATGACCCACTCCTCACAGAGAGGAGGCCTGTGTCCCAGCAGTTGGAACATTATAGGCTGATTATATTAAATGTATTCAAGAACGTTATTCGGGCAACTCCTGCTTCTTCACAATACGTAAGCAGTTACTGCCATCAAGTAACATTGCCGAGTTCCTGAAGGGTGTTGGTGACGGTTACAAGCACATGAGGCATTTCAGTATTGTTTTCAAGATGACTATACGTCTGCGATGCCTCTTATGTCCATACAACAGATGGATTATTTACAACCAGTAACACCCGACACTCGCCCGGTCGATGACAATAGGCTCGCTATAACATGGGACTTAACATAACTGTCGCAATTTATTTTTTTATCCATATATTTTAGGCATCAAGGCCCATAAAAACACATACAATATTAATATAACATAAAAATACTATAAATACTTACAACATTATAATTACACTAAAAACTAACGCACACGAAGTGTCTGCGTCGTGTTTCGCTGACTGATGTCATGTATGTCGGCCAGAACTCTTCCTTGAGGAATTTCTCGAGATGATGTGTCGGAACACGCACCACGAACGACAATGCAATGTGCAATGTGAGTGTAGTATAGGTACACCACTGCCAAACCCTTGGGGGATTACAGGCGTGATGATATGTGTGTGTAATAAAAAAAAAAAGGTAAATTTAAAAAGAAAAATTTATTAAAAAAATATCCTACTAATATTATAAATGCGAAAGTTTGTGAGGATGGATGGATGGATGTTTGTTACTCTTTCACGCATAAACTACTGAATGGATTTTGATGAAACTTTACATTAATACATATAGCTTATAATACATCAGAATAACAGTTATGATATTTTTATCCCGATATTGCCACGGGATCGACACTTGTGCGGGTGATGCCGCGGGACGCTGCTAGTAGACAATACGCTTCGATACTTTGCAAACAAAATTGAGCCAAGTTAAACTTGCCCAGTAAATGCTAACACTTCTTAGCATAAGATACTCATACAAGTGGAACATCTTACAAATTAAAAGTACTCACTTTATGTCTTGAGGTGAAACATAAGTTAACAATTTGAAATACTTTCCTGTAAAATGTAAAATATTTTACAATTTCTATTGCCTATTTGCTGCTGACTAGCAATTAGGAAAATTGCCAATATTGGTCCCTTGATTCTGTCAATAACATTATCACATACAAAATAATGCAAATATTAACCATAAGGCGTTTGCAACACCTAGGTTGGCCTACTTGCACTATAAATCACTAAATACATTAATCGCTAAACGAATTTAAAACTACGTTCAATTTCTATTGAGTGCTAATTTCACCAATGGAACTGAATACGGTCAGCGCATCTAAATCCAGTTCAAGAGCTGTCAGTGCCATCATTGTTTTGGAATATTGACACTTTCTTGAACGCGGTTTACATGAGCTAATCGCGTTCAGTTTCATTGGTGAAATTCGCCCTATTTAAATTGTTTAATTCTAAATGTATTTGGTGTTTCATGGTGTAAGCAGTAAGTGGATCTAGCACGGACGCTCGTCGTTAATTATAATAATTTTTTAATTACGCCTATTCTCAAGACTTTATTCATATCTGTCGGTGATACCAATTGTGCTTGGCGCATACATTTAAAAAAAAATGCTACAGATACCTAGTTGTATTTTCGATTAAAATTTGATCTAATGTACGTTACGTGATTACGTGCCCACCGTACATTCGTCCTAGGGCCTCTGAACATGATAACGAAGCGTTAATTTAACGTGGAATAAACTTGACGTATATGGGGTCAACGGGCCTCAGCACCAGGTCAGCCAAGAGCCTGGGTCGGGCTCCCTTCACCTTCGGCACGATCTTGAAGTTGCGACAGATCTCACTGAGGGTAGTCTTCATTTCTTGCATGGCGAAGCGTTGGCCTGTGGACAAAATTGGAGAAGTTAACAAACATAAAATCATGCTTCCCCAAAGGGACTACGTCTAGGGGCTTCATGCTGTCTTAGTTGCAATACCTAATGTCAGAAATAGTTACAGTCACTTTTGAACTCTAAGATGGTAACAAATGGTATGAAAACATGAATGGTATTTTTTTTTTGTGTAAAAGTATATTATAACCGACAGCCGTAAAGTCTCGCTATTTAAGGTTAAAAACAATATTCCAAAATCTTTTTATTTCACTAATAGGTAATAGTTAAGGTAATCTACTGACAACTTTATTAGAATAACTACTTAACTAACAACACACATTAAATCCTAACTAATATTATAAATGCGAAAGTATCTAAGTTTGTTTGTTTGTTACCTTTCATGACTAAACCACTGAACCGATCATCCTGAAATTTTGCATATACATTGTCAGGTGTACAGAAACGGACATAGGATACCTTTCATCCCGAATCAATGTGCTGTTCCCGAGGAAAACAACAATAACGTTATCATGATAAAAGATGGCGCCACGTCTCTTTTGTCTTGATCGCAGACGAAGTCGCGGGCAACAGCTAGTCGAAATATAAAAGCTTCCGAACAGCACCCTAATTGCGTAAACGCACTATTAATCACAATTTGAATCATTTTGAAGGATATTGCTAAACCATTACTTCATATGTTCAAATTTGTCGGCTCAAAAACGAAAATAATGCAACGAATGTTGTTGAAATGTCTAAATGAGGGCTATTAATACTTTTAGTGCGTTACGCAATTACCCCGCAGTTTAATATTTTTTTTTTCGTAACGATTGCCAATTAGGTATCAGACCAACACATTCATGTCATGAACCAGCGCGGGCGGTACGGCCGGTGTTTTTCGTATAATCACCAACAAAATAACGCGGCTTCTACTTAATGTGCCAGCGGTCCATTAATGTCGAAAGTACAGAAATTCAATTTAAAAAAATATATAGTACCTACTCCAAATAAATTGGGATAAGTGCAAGAGAATAATGATTAAATTTTAACGATTGTCTCGCAGTTTGTCCTTTCTTTTGAATTTATTGTTCGTCGAGTCTTTGAGCTCTTTAAGTTCTGAGTTGAGCTACACGATTACTGATAAATGCGTGCAATTACTGGACAGGTCCACTGAAATCTGTGTGGTTCTTTCCTCAAAAGACCATATTATCAGACATTATTCTGCATGGTCCTCTTAGGTATAACCTGCTCCCGCAAGGGGCGCTCTGTATACGGTGGACGCCATCATGCGCGTGAGAGCCCTCACGACGGGGGACGCGGTGTCTCGGGGTGGGGTGGTCGTGGCGGTGTCATTAGACATCGCTAACGCGTTTAACACCCTGTCCTGGAGCTGCATTAGGGAGGCACTCCGGTATCACCGAGTGCCGACCTACCTCCGTCGAGTAGTCGGGGCGTATTTGACGGACAGAGCCGTCATCTACCCCGGTCGCGATGGGGAATGGAACCGGCGAGAGATGTCGTGCGGTGTCCCACAGGGATCGGTCTTGGGGCCGCTCCTGTGGGACATCGGTTACGACTGGGTGCTGCGGGCAGACCTCCCTGATGGCGTCAGCGTAGTTTGCTACGCTGCGCGCGCGAGGGGCCCGTTAGGGCCGAAGCCTGCCGGGGCAGCGGGATTGTCCGAAAGGGTTACCGCTGCCCCGGAACATAAAGGGCTAAGGAAGGAACACGGATGGGTTTTAGTCAGTAAGAGTCTGACACTCCCTTCCGCTCCACCCAGAGCGGGAGGGGTCATTGGATGATTTCCCATCCTAAAAAAAAAAAAAAAAAAAAGGTTTAGCCTGACCAAGAATAGGTATGTCTGAACTTTAAAAGAAACCTCTGTGTTCGTTTCGATCGTTCTTCTCAGAATAGTGCATAATTTTTTTTGACGTATTTTTTTAACCAATTTTCGCAATCATAATTATCATTTATCTTTTTTTTTAAATGGTCTACTAACCAATACAGTTCCGAGGTCCGGCGCTGAACGGCACATAAGCGTAGGGATGTTTCATCTCGTTGTTCAGGAACCGCTCTGGCTTGAATTTCTCCGGCTCAGGGAACAGGTCCTCACGCCGATGCAGCTCGAAGATGTGCACGTCCACTGTTGTGCCTTTCTTCACTAGCAGGTCACCTGCTGAAGGTTTCATATTATTAGCATAGATACCTAGATACAAGCTTGTCTAGTACGCTAACCTCGGTTGGTCTAGTAGTCTTTTAATCTTTGTCCGAAACTGCATCGATAGGCATCATATAAATAAAACCAGCCAAGTACGTGTCGGACCACGCACAATGAAGGGTTCCGTAGTTGGAATGAATTTATCCCAAGAACAAACTTAACATTGTAGTTGAAAAACATGCTTCTCCGTATGGGAGAACTGAAAATGTAAGTTTGTTGTATCAAGTTGTTTCAAGATCATAGACTTCTTATTAATTTTCCTGTAATCTATAGGTATAGAACTATTTTCTGTATTTTTTTCCAAATTTTAGGATCAGTAGTTTCGGAGATAAGGGGGGGGGAATGGTAAATTTCCGTCTATTGTCTTAAATAACTTTAACACAATTTACTTTAAAATTATGAAAAAAATAGATTTGAGATCCTCAGTAAGCCCTTTCATTGATATGTCACACGGTAGGGATTGCGAAACTTTTTTTTTAAATTGTCTATTTACCCCTCAAAAATAACTCCCATTTTCAAAACTCATTTATTTACGTTACACGTCTGTGTTTGGGTCACAGAGATTCAAATGTGTACGGAGTAAATTGGCTGTGACAGACGGCCAGACAGACAAACAGACAGACACACGAGTGATCCTATACGGGTTCCGTTTTTTCCTTTTGAGGTACGGAACCCTAAAAACTTGAATGATGTATGAATGAGAATTGACGAATCGACTAGTTGATTAGACCATTTTTACCTAAATATGTAAATGCAGTTAGCAATTGCACCAAAAGTAAAGAACACTCCGAAGAACTTTTTCCTGTAGCTACAACAGTTATGGTGGAACTAGTCGCGAGCTCGAACTCACTGGTGGGCATGGCCAAAAAGCACGCTGTCCCACCTGGCATCGTGTCCGACAGCGATAGTATCAGACACGTCTACACACACAAAGTCTATAGTTCTCACGCTCACACACACAATTACGAATTGAAAGGCGCGAAAAAAAAATCGTAAAGTCCTTTGGAAAATCGATTTTTATGAAAAAACCCCTGCAAAAATCAATTATAAATAAAGTTTATTGAACGCTTCGGTAACTGAGCTTTATGGGTACCAACTTTGTTTTGAAGATTTTACAGTTCTTTTATTACTTACTTACACCCAAAGTTACGTTAAAAATAGCAAGAAAAACGAATCTTGGCTCATAACTTTTTAATGGCTTTTTATTTTACTATTATGTTTCCTTACAGACAAAATTAATAATAAGACAAAACGATATCATGTTTAACTTTGGATGCACAATGTCAAACAGTGGAGTAATACCCTCCCGAAAATATGGAAAAAATATCGACTAGTGCCACATTAAGATTGGGAAGTAACCAAAATATCCTAAGTTCAATATGATTTTTCATAAAATTGATAAGACATATGTAGGTATAAAATAAAAATAACATGAGTAACTACAAGATATTTCTACACAACTAAAACACAAAATATTAAAATTTTCTCGTTAAAAAATATCACGAAGTTACCTCCAATTTTCACGACTTTTCGATTTGTACTTAATATGCTTATGACGAATAGGATAAAAATTTGATGATTGGTCGATCGATCAGGTTAAGCTACACTTGCCGCGGTTGGTCTGTGGATGGGTGACCATCTTAACATACCGAGACCCCTCCCTCCGTGCCTCGGAAAGCACGCTAAGCCATTGGTCCCGGCTGTCATTCGTGGATCTTTGACAGTCGTTACGAATAGTCAGAAGCCCGCAAGGGGTATCGTATTACCAAGTAACTGGGTTGTGGAGGTCAGATAGGCAGTCGCTTCATGTACAATATTGTTATTCAGCTGCATCCGGTTAGACTAGAAGCCGACCCCAACAAATTTGGGAAAAGGCTAGGCAGATGATCACGTATGCGCTGACATGCAACAAGACACAGCAACGTGTTCGCAAGTTCCACTTATTTATCTCCACTAATTATAAATGATGTAACGGAAAAAGCAATTTGTATCATAATTTACTAAAGAATATATTCCTCGTTTAGAATATTCTAACATCAAAGCTTCCTAGAATGGCGTCTCTTTGCACTTTGCATCCACACTATCACTTTTAGGGTTTCCGTACCCAAAGGGTAAAAACGGGTCACTATTACTAAGACTGTTACTGTCCGTCTGTCTCTCTGTCTGTCACCAGGCTGTATCTCATGAACCGTGATAGCTAGACAGTAGAAATTTTCACAGAATGTGTATTTTTTTTTTGCCGCTATAACAACAAATACTAAAACGATTATCCTTAAAAGTTAAGGTTCGCGAGCACATTCGCAAGAAGCTGGCAGTATCATCACAACGGTAATATTTTCTCATTGTTTGTCTTATTTCTTTTTAGTAAGTATATTCATGTATGTATGTATATTTATTTGTGCTTATATTCATATGTAATTAGGTATATTATATTCATAGTTTTATTAGGTTTATGCGTATCTTTATATTTAAAATATTTATTCCTCAATTTTCATGATTGCACCTACTCTGCTTTTTAACCTTAGGACCAATTTCACCAATGAAACTGAACGCAATCAGCACATCTAAACTGCGTTCAAGAGCTGTCAATCAATTAATCCGCCTGGCCATTTCCCAACTATGTTGGGGTCGGCTTCCAGTCTAACCGGATGCAGCTGAATACCAGTATTTTACATGGAGCGACTACCTATCATACCTCAACTCAGTTACTGGGTAACACGATACCCCTTTGGTAAGATTGGTTGTCTTGGTATGTAAAGAAGGCCAACCGCGGCAAGCGTAGCTCAATCTGATCGAACGATGTTATTATAAGTAATAACATCGATCGATCAGATTGGAATATTCACAATAATAATAATGACAGCTCTTGAACGCAGTTTAGATGTGCTAATCCCGTTTAATTTCATTGATGAAATTCACCCTTAGTGAAGTTTCAATTTACAGTGATCTTTCAAAAATCGAAAAGCAATTACGAATTCGACAATACGTCAAAAAAGTCTTACAGTCTTACCCAGTTTGAAGTCTTCTTCAATAGCTCGTCCGATGAAAGGCACACTAGGGTACAGCCTCATGATCTCCTTGATCACTGCCTCCAAGAACTTCATATCAGCCAGGTGAGACATGGTCACGTGGTCAGAACCGTTTAGGATGTTCTCAACCTCCTCGCATATACGATCCTGATAATAAAGATAGAAAAAAATAACATTTATTTGTTTGTTTAAAGATTTAGGTAGATTTTTAAAAGGCACTATTAATAATTGTAGAACAACGTGAATTATATCACTTTGGAGAACAAAGACTGTTTTTTTTTAAATGTCCTCAAGTAAAAACTGCCTCTCTAAGTCCTGGAGTTACGGATATAGAAAGAGCATAATTAATTGCCTGCGAAGAAATATGTAAAACTCGGAGTCTCCCAAGTTCTTTTTGTGAGAATAGTTTAAACAAAATCAAAATATTTTATTTCACATAAACCTATATGAGCACTTATTAAACGTCAGAAGCTAAGTGCACGGTTCCAATTGGTCGTTTCCTATGGAGAAGAACCGGCAAGAAACTTCACGGTTACTCTTTTAAAATTAATTGACTTTTACAATGTTTTAAATTACAGTAGGTATGGACCACGGAGTAAAAACAGGGAGGACAGTGTAGGCCTGTCAACAAGTACTAGGTACTTGATAAAATAATAAATGGTCTACAGTCTCTATAGATCTAAAGTCTACAAGGCCTACAAAGTCCTCACATTTACAAAATATAAAATTATTATCAAAAGGATAAATAAAAAATAAAATGTAAAAACCACCATTACAACCACTAATACAGAGTTAAAATTAGAATTGTCTGTATATAACTAATGTCAAATAATAAGATTATGTCAAGAAAGTATGTAAAAATGAATAAAAACTAAATATCGTAATTTGGGAGCAGTTAACAGACATTTACGTAGTTATGTCGTTAATAAGGTGCCAGGGAAGTCACATGTGCAGAAGGAATTATTGCCAAACCACCTTGTCTTCAAAGTAGTTTTTAATCTTATAATGTGCTTTTTTGGTAAGGACACGTTTGATGAGGGTTTTTAACTTTCCATCGCTAAGTTCTGTAACCCGCTTTGGCAACTTGTTATAAAAGCGGATGCTGTTTAAATGAATGACTTGCTAGTTTTAGTTAATCTAAATTTGGATATCACAATTTCATTTTTACTATGTGTATTTATATTATGGAAATCGCTTCTCATTTTTGAAAGGTCCCAAGTTTTTGTGAACATACAAAATACTTTCTAAGATAAAAAGAGAAGGCAGAGTTAGTATATCAATTTCTTTGAATTTGTTTCTAAGAGACTCGCGAGGACCCATTTTATAGATTGCGCGGATTGCCCTCTTTTGTAAAAAGAAAATTGGATCTACGTCAGCTGCCGATCCCCACAGCAGAACACCATAAGACATAATACTGTGGAAATAAGCAAAGTATACTAACCTAGCTGTGGCTATATCTGTCAACTGCCTTATTTTTCTCACTGCATATGCAGCTGAACTTAATCTGCCTGAAAGAGCTCTAATGTGTGCGCCTCATTGTAATTTTGAATCTAAAGTAATTCCTAAAAATACAGTTTCCGTAATAGCATCTAGTTTCTTGCCATCAAGTTTTAAATTTAGACCCACTTGAGGTACATTTGATAATGAGAACTTAGTCATTTCATCATCAATCATTCGTCTTTCACAGAAACAGCCTTACAAAAGATTTATTTTCAAATAAATTTACCTTTCTCTAGTATAATATCAGTTAGGTACCCGTTGTTAGAGAAAACTGTATCTCTTATGCATTTTCTTTGAGAAAGGACAAATGGAATTTCATTTCTGCTCTAACCAAGAAAGTTTCATTAAAAGCGCAACTGCCAAGTCTTGTTATTTTATTTGTGCAACTTTTTCCAATTTTGCGAGAGGGAAATAAAAATAAACTTGGAAATTAAATTCATATCCCGTAAGGATGCATCTCATAGCACACACTATAAGAGTCAACAAGAATGAGAATTGGTTTCTATGGTTTCGCGAGCTAAAGTACCTACGTTTAGCCACGATAATGTTATAACAGTATTGTCACTCGGCCCGTTCTTGAAATAATTAACCTACAGCCGCGCGGTAGATACGTAGACGCGCGATAGGGCTGCTCGTCTACAGTATTTTAATTTCATCAACCTACTCGTATTTGAGTTTCTTTCTAGTTTCGTAAATAATGTAATTTTTTTTATTAAAAAAAAATGAAATATTGAATCAATACATCTAACTAACGACTACAAAATCTTACTTAAAAACTACATTATAATGTAAATCTTATTAAGTACCATTTATTACTCTCATAATCATTTTATAATGATATTTCGTCTAATCTATTCTTATAATAAATCTGTAGAAGTGAAAATTCTGTACATTGAAAATATCAAAAAAATAAATGGCAGGGGGTGTTACTAGACCGACACCGAACCCAAAAATGTGATTATAAATTTTTTGTCTGTCTGTCTGTCTGTTTGTTCAGGCATCACGCAAAAACTACCGGTTCGATTACGATGAAACTTGGTATAATTATTCTTTAATATCCTGGGCACTACACTGGGTACTTTTTATCCCGGAAAAGTATACACAAAAAAAAAAAATGTTGCGGTTCGATCCCTAGACCCGATTACTGTACCAACTGCAAATTATGCCTTGGAGTTTCCAGGTAATTTAAAAATGTTATCTCTGCAACCAAAAACAGCACAATATCCTAATCCTAACTAATATGATAAATAAATGCATAAGTAAGTTTGTTTGTTTGTTTGTTACCTTTTCACGCCTAATCCACTAAACCGATCGTCCTGAAATTTTGCATATACCTACGTTGTTCTGTACAGAAACGGACATAGGGTACCTTTCATCCCGAAAAAAAGTGCTGTTCCCGAGGAAAACAACAATAACGTTATTATGATAATAGATGGCGCCACGTGTCTTTTGTCTTGATCACACCGTCCGTTCGTCACTGCGGCGCATTCGCGACTGTTTGTTTACCGAGTGTATAAAGAACTCGAGACGCGTAGGTGTGACTCGCATTCCGACCGTTTGAATGAAGATAAAATACTGTAGAATAACATTACCGTGGTTTAGCCGACGTTCACACGTGCGCTTTTTTATGATGACGTTTTTATTACACTCAGCTCAACGCCGATATTTAGCTGAAATCCAGGTTACCGTAAAAAAACGTCGCTAACGTGGGCTTACAGCCCCTTTAAAACTTTATGGCGGCTCTGAAGTGCGCTACTCGGTGCGCAGTACCAGTACCTCATCCCTCACCCCCGCTGACACGTGAATCTGTTACAGCGCAGCGACTCGCCTCATGTTCCCAGCCGCCACAAAATTTGAATCGGGCTGTACTATGTCTTGAGTTTCACTCAACGGATAAACATCATAGTAGTGTTAGGGTCCTGCATAAATTTCACAGCACTTCAAAAATCCATAAGTAATGTTCATTTTACGTGATGTGCAAAAAATTATCGAAGATCTTTGAAAAAATTACAGGGTGGGTCCCTCAATACGGCTATAAATAAACTATAAGTAACAATGACCCCGACCGCGCCGCTGACCCAGTAGTTTTAAATTCGCCCCAAATTAATACCGATCCAGCCTGTCCCTTGCTGTCCTCTTCCAGCGACGCCCTAAGCCAAGGTCCGATCCCCGTGGGGGGGTGCCCTTAGCGTAGTAGCTTAGTTTTTAAGTTTTATTGTAAGCCCTGGCTGGAGGCCTAATAAGGCATCCACAGGAAAGTCCGGTGAAGCAGTAGCCATCCTCATATAGGATGAACTGCGAGAGGCAATTTATAAAAAAAAAAAAAATTACGTTCCCAGTTGACAAACAAAAAAGCAATCAAATACTTACCTAATCTCCAAATACTTAGTCACTATACAACGTATTTAAGCGTAAAGAGGTAACAGACAGACAGACCTACTTTCGTATTTATAATATTATAGTATAGATAGTAAAAGTATGGATTGTCGTCCCAACAGGGTATGTAGGTACCTCTGTTATTACGCGTCTCAAGAAATGACAATTACTTATATGAAATGAAACAAATATCAATTGAAAACCCTTTGAACATAAATGCATACCCATCACATAAATATTACTATGACAAAAAATAACTACCTGAACATCTTCGTGATCTGCCAGCAGCATCAGACCGAATGTGAGAGCTAACGCCGTGGTGTCGTGACCCTGTAAGGAAGACACCTTTTATTTCTGCTTCACTAATTCAACTTTTCTTTTTCTTCAATCTTTCCAATAAGTTAATTAAAGTCTTAAGGTTTCGTGTAAATTATTTCATCACAACTACTCTCAAAACGGTGAAGGAAAACATCGTGAGAAAACCGGCATGTCCTAGAACCAAAAATTCGAAGACATGTGACATCTACCAACCCGCACTGGGCCACTGGCACGTGGGAACGAAACTTTTCCAAAATACATTGGTTCTCTATAGCGATAGAGGGAAAATATTTTTTTATTATGTATCATTGTTTCTATTTTTTAAGGAAAATTGTTATTTTTTAAAGAGAAATACAAGGACAAAACATTCTTACATCTTTGAAACATTTCATGAGCTTAGTGAGTCTTTTAAGTCGGGTATCGTAGTTCATTACCATACTCGTAAATATCGTCCCCGTAGAGCGAAAAGTCATCGTGTTTTGAGATAATGAGAGTTAAAGTTTTTGTTATTATTTTCAAAAACTTTTAACTCTCATTATCTCAAAACCCGATTTGGGACGATATGTTGGATTGGTTTTAAACAATTTCGTTCACGACAAATTAATATTTAGCACTTCGAGATATTAGGCTGACTCACCTCAAACATAAATGTGTTGACCTCATCCCTGATGCCTTCCATATCGATCTGCCCTTTCTCCTCTGCCTCCAGCAACAGGTCCAGCATGGCCAGTCTTCTCTTAGTTCCAATACCATCAGATACTTCTACTTCCTCAGCTCCTTGATTCTGAGCCCTTTGTGCTTTCCTTTCCATTATAACATTGTCTGCAAACGACCGAGCTACAGAGAGAGTTTTAGCAAACTCCTTCCCTTGAGACGAGTTCTTGTATATGAGCTCGTTGTGCATCCACACCCTTGTCATCCGACTCAACATCTTTAGGCCAATGTTCAGGATAGCGTTCTTGTAGTCTACGGTAGCTGATGTTTGGTCACCATCCAGCTTAGTCCCCATTGCAGTCTCTGTTGATGTAAAAGGAATTTTGTAAAGTATTCATTGTAAAAGTTACGAGTTTGTGTGAGGCTCTCTGAAAAGGATGTACGAAACCTAATTACTTTTTGTCAAGTTGTTCATGAGTTGATACAGGAAATTCGGGAAGGTGAATTCAACCCTGCATTAAAAAGAGACCCAAAATATTGAGTCATAAAATTGCAATTACTTGAAAGTAGATTATAGATACACCAGTGAAAAGATATAGTAAGTGGTTGTTGCTATATTTATGAAACTATTCATTCTTCAGAAAATAGTGTATCTAATATTAAAAATAACACAGAGATTCTAGAAATAAACATTGATAGTAACAATACCTTCAAAGAAAACCATTCAGCTAGACACAAGGAAATACGAGACGCTGCTCGAACTACAAGTACGAGTCGATTTCAAGATATCTCCAACAATTGGAATTAATAGAGATAGAAAGATATTTGATTGCATTCATTGAGATGGAATACGACGATATATTGCGGTTATTTCTGTTCATATTTTTCTGGCTTTGGATAGCCTTGAATATGTGAGGCAAAATCGACTTATCAAAGAAGATGGTTACATAATCGGACGCAAACTGTTCTTCTTCTGTAGTCTTAGATAACGTCCATGTGAATACCTTAGTTAGCTACTAGCTAGCTCTCATGCTCGTGCAGCGGTATCAATACATACTTATAACTAGCTGACCCGTCAAACTTCGTAACACAGACGCCAGCACATCAACCTAATACAATCTGTCAAATTTCTTTGGTAGATTTTCAATTTTATAGCTAAAGCACAAGGCTCAAAGTTGATTGGGAAAATCTGACAGTTTCGGGTAGGTTGATGTGCTGGCGTTTGTACATTACGTCTGTGAAGCTTAAAAAAAAAACAGTTTTTTTTTAACTGATATTTCACGTAACTACAACACAGAGTACAATAAATAAAAACTACAATAACTGCGATCTATCACCCCACCTCAGACAAAATAAAAAACCAAGACAGAGCGCTAAGAACGATGCAATGAAGCATGCCAAAACTACACCTCCGCTCTGTGCATACACGCTCACACGCACACATTTACAACTATTTCCAGTCAAACTACGCCTCACTAAGTGCACACATATTTACGAAACCGGCTTCACTTTACTGTTGACAGCCCTCTGTCTTGGTTTTTTATTTGGTCTGAGCACCCCACAAAGGAAAACATCACTATAGTATTTTTTTGTTTACCGATCGCGTCTGCGGAGTTCAGCAAGCCAATTTAAAATAACCCTGTCTATTATAATCTCTATGACCTAATGAGCATCAAGAATAAATATTCCACAGCCGCTTGAGGCGATATTAGGTAGGTAGGTACATCTATCTATCTATACATATAATAAATCTGTAGACGAGGCGTTTCTGTACATTGAAATCTATATCTTCTTCTATATCTATATCTTCTTCTTCTATACATATAATAAATCTGTAGACGAGGCGTTTCTGTACATTGAAAATATTTCAAAAAAAAATAGTTGGGGTGTTAAAGGATAACCAACAGATGCCATTTCATTAATTTTTGGAATTTTTGTCTGTTTGTCGGTTTGTCTGTTTGTCTGTTTGGATGTGACAGATTATTGATTTGAACAGGGTCAACGTAAAAAGTACCAAACCAATACGGTTACTTTTTATACTCAAATATGGTGTAGAACTCGGAGCAGTGATTAGTTTTTGTTTCATCGCAATCGGTTCACTCTATCAAAAGATATAATCAATTTAAAGTATTTTAAAACAACTTTTTACGTTTTTTAGTAACACGTAACGACATCTATTGGCGCGATATGGTACCTACTAACGAAAACAAAACTTACTTTTATGACGAAATAACACAGATATAGCCTACTTATGTCTGTGTTATTTAAAAAAGTAATGATAATGATTATAATATCATAAAAATAGCTTTCCATTGATGGTTTATTTAGTGGCGCCTGCCTGTGGCGCTAAAAGAATTTTAAACAAAAAGTGAGGATAATGTAAGATAATAATAATTAATGTGGTGTTCTGAGCGATAAAGAAGTTAGATAATTATTGTTATAGAAAGTTGAGTAACGCAGAGTGTTTTTAACGAAGTTCTTTTATGGAGCTTGCGGTAGGAGTTATAGTTGAGAAATCGTCACAGAACGAAAAAGTGTTATGCATCATTTTTCATAGTAATAGATAGATAGAGAGACACACAGAGAGATAGATCTATTTTTCATGGTTTCCGAGGATCCTGTAAGTGAGGTCAAAAAGAAAATCAAAGATGGCGGTTGCCAATTTTTTTTACTTTTTCGTCATGGGTGTCGTTTTTATGGTTTTCGAGGGTGCTGAAGTCGATAGTCAGGTCAAAATGAAAATCCAAGATGGCGGCTGCAATGTTTTTTTGTCAGGGGTGTCGTTTTTATTCGAAGTTGCTGAAGCCAAGAACAAGGCCAACAGACACCAGGAAAGGTGAAAGTAAAATAATAATAAGACTTCCTTTATTTCTGTGAAAAGGGTTTAAAGTAAACTAACCAAGCCTAACCTCGGGGTGCCCTTCGCTCGCTTTGCTCGCTCACTTGAGCCGCCATCATCCCCTCGAACCTTACCTGTCCGAGTCGGGGTGCGCCAAGACCCGAGCTCGCTTCGCTCGCCCTTGCATCCTTAGTTCTATTTGACATGGGTCAAATGTTCTTTGGGTGAAAAGTTATTGGTCAAAACATTCTGTTGGTTAAGCATTCATTGATGTAGAGTTCTGTTGGGGAAACGTTGGTGGGTCACAAGTCCTTTGGATGAAAACTTAATGCTGTTGACCAACGGTTCATGGACCAATCGACTGTTGGTAAGCCGTTTCAGTACTGGTTAAAATGAAAGTCCAAGATAGAGGCTGCAAATTGAAAAAAAAAATTCGTCGTGTGTATCGTTTTCATGGCTTTCGAGGGTGCTGAAGCCGATAGTGACGTCAAAATGAAAATCGAAGATGGCGGCTGCAATTTTCTTTTTCTTCTTTTTTATCATGTGTGTCGTTTTCATGGTTTTCAATATAAACTTACACGACTTTGTGTGAAATAAAATAAAATACAACCGACTCAAAAAACATACTTCAAAGTGCAATAGACCTTTGGTTTCAGAAGTCTGTAATTTCTTGCCAACGTCTTCCCAAACTTAGGTTATTTTGCACTTTGTAGGGTTTTTTATGGAAGTCGGTTATATTTTTAGCTTTACTTTCTGGTTTTCGGCAGTATATGGTCTAAATCAAAATCATGTCTAAAGTTTTCGTCATGGGTTTCATCTTCGTAGTTTAAATGGCGGCCGGTGTCAAATATAACCAAAGTAAATGGGTTGCTTTTTACACGGGCAACTTTATGTAGAAGCTCTTTCGAGGGGCAAGCAACCTTTCTAACATCGTTTACAGAGAAGCATTTTTTTATTTACATAAGGTTTAAATCATGACTAATTTCACGTTTTTTGCCTTTTTTGTCGAATTTTTAACCTTAATTTACCATGATAACGCTTCAGCACACTCCGCAAAACGGGCAGTTGATTTATTGAGTAGGTACGGCAGTTACACACAGCACTGCCATGTCATAAAAAGGTATTGTAGAATATATCTTCGAGACAATAACTAAATTCTTGGCCATTGTCTTGGTTACAACTATGTCGACCCTCAAGATATCTTAAGGCACCAAGGGAGAGTTAAGCAAACGTGGGTACAGGTTTACAGAATATGTTATGAAAGACTTCAAACTACTTTTCAGATAAACTTCAGTACGATTTAAGCGCAGTGCCGGCGTTAGGGGGGGGCGTGATGGGGCGATGGCCCAGGGCGACAAATTCTGGGGGGCGCCAAGGTCTGAAGTTGGAGTCTCTTGCCTCTCCTGGTGCAAACCCTCAGAACTGTGCTCTACGCTCTGTGCATATGCATATTTTTCATTGGCATTTTTTTTAGATGGATTTTTTGAGGGTTTGTGGTCGAGGAGCGACTCTAAAGATATTGTTAGAGTCACTCCTCGACCACACGGTGCCTACGCTTACGATTGGTGCAATACTTCCACCGCCAAACCGATACGCGTGACACGTGGTAGATGGTGGGGATAACTGAACCTTCTATGTTCGAGCGTCGCTCGAATTTATGCAACGCGAAAACCGTCTACAATGTTTAGACTGCTACAGAGGACAGAATTTGTTGCGTTACTAGTTTTGTAATATCGTTCTTCCAGCATCCCAAATCTTTTATTCCTATTTTTTTTTGTATTCAGGAATACTCCTTCATTTTTCTTTTAGTTATTTTCTTTTGACGATTGAGATTTTTCTGCAGTATTTTTTTCTGTTTTAGTTTTTTATTTTTCTAAAAATACTAGTGGTAAGTTAACTACAATTGCAGGTAACCTGCAATCTGCAATAATCATAGAAAAAAAAACTGCAGTAGGTTATTCCTATTATTATTTCTTTAAAAATGTCAGACCAGAAGATTAAAAAGAAACCTTCCGGTGCGGAATATCGGAAACGCAAACGTGAACAGGAAAAAGAGTTTCACAAAGCCAAAAAATTAATGAACATTGATAAATACATTGCCAAGAAATCGCAAGAGGAACTTGAATCAATTTCAGAAAAATCCTTCCCTTCTACATCTTTCGGAACGAAAGAAGACAAGAACGAAGAAGATGATAAGACCACGACTGAATCCCAAGAGTCTCATGAAAACGATAGTACTGGCAACGTTAATAATGATAGTTCATTAGTTATAAATGACTCAGAAACCACGATTTCACAAACAGTGGATTTATCCGATGTAGGCAACTGGCCGGATAATCGAAATAATAAAATGGTTGACCACTTGATAACTCTCGGTCCGTCGCAGGTTCAACAACCGAACTTTCCGAAAGATGAATCCGGTCGTCATTTTACAAGTTCTCAGTATTTCAGAAAACTTCCAAATAATGAGACAATCTTGCGTCGTTGTACTCACCTTCGAAAAATCGAGTTTTTTGCTTTTGCTGTCGACTTTTCAATAGTCAATCGACATCGAATTTAACGTCCGAAGGGTTTAATAATTGGAAACATTTGTCTGAAATACTGAAAACACATGAAAATAGCGCACTGCATAAAAAGTACCATCATCAGTGGTTTGAGAGAGAAATAAGGTTAAAAAGAGGAAATACAATTGATTGCGAAGAACAAAAATTGATTAATCGTGAAACCTTGCGATGGAATAATGTTTTGACTCGTTTAATGAACATTGTTCTTTATTTGGCCGAAAATAATATGGCGTTTAGAGGAAGCTCAGACAAACTGTACACACGAAACAATGGTAAGTTTTTGGGATTAGTCGAATTATTGGGTAAATTCGATCCAATTATGGAGGAGCATTTGAAGCTGGCAACAACAGGTGGCATTTCTGATCACTACTGCGGTAAGGATATTCAAAACGAGTTAATTCATCTGATGGGCGAAAAAGTTACTTCCGAGATTATTTCACGAGCCAAAAACGCAAAATATTATTCAATTATAGCGGACTGTACTCCAGACATAAGTCATATCGAACAATTGTCCCTGACTATTCGATTTGCAGATTTGACAGACGCTAACGTCGCTATTAAGGAGCATTTTATAGAGTTCATCCCAGCCACTAGCTCTACAGGTGCAGGACTTACCGAAGTAATTTTGAGCATTCTCAAGAAACACGGACTCGAGATAGCGAATTGTAGAGGTCAGGGGTACGACAATGGAGCTAACATGAAGGGAAAAAATATTGGTGTACAAAAAAGAATTTTGGATTTAAATCCCTTGGCTTTTTATGTGCCATGTGGCTGTCACAGTTACAATCTCGTACTGTGTGATGCTGCTAAATCGTCAGTCAATTCTGTAACGTTGTTTGGGATTTTGCAAAGAATATTCACGCTATTTTCTGCTTCAGTTAATCGATGGAAAATACTCACTGATCATGTAGAACTCTACAGTGTGAAAAAGCTGAGTGATACGCGTTGGGAAGCCAAAATAAACAGCGTAAAATCGGTTCGCTATCAAATTTGTGAAATTCATGATGCTCTAGTTACATTGGCTAACGTTACGGAGAAAACCGATCACACCACCTCAGACGAGGCAAGCACATTAGCAGAACAACTGAAAGATTTCGGTTTCATTCTTTCTTTGGTGGTTTGGTACGAAATTCTGTTTCAAATTAATGTTGTTAGCAAATCACTGCAATCCCAAGACATGGATCTCGGTAAATCCGCAGAAATGCTCGAAAATTGTTGTAATTTCTTTGAAGAATACCGAAAAACTGGATTCAAGAAAGCTTATTGCACTGCAAGTGACTTAGCTAAAGAGCTTCAAGTCAATCCAGAATTCAAACCTGCAAAACGTTTACGACGTATAAAACGTCAGGCTGGTGAAATAGCTACGGATGAGCCAATTGAATCTCCCGAGAAAAAATTCGAAGTCGAATTTTTTAACAAGTTGCTGGACGTCGCTTTGATGTCAATAAAAGAAAGATTCCAACAATTAAAAGACTATTCGGACACGTGGTCTTTTTTACACGATATTAAAAAAAATCCGGAAAAAAAGGAACTTGCAGTATTATGTGCAAATCTCCAGCAAAAGCTTACTGTTGGTTCCAATTCCGATATCGATGGAGACGGACTATGTGACGAGCTCATAAGTCTGAAGCATTTTCTTCCCGGTGACAATATTTCGTGTATAACCGTACTCAATTTCATACGACAGCGCGAAATTCAAGAACTGTATCCAAATGTTTGGATTGCTTTCCGGATTTTTGCAACCATTCCGGTTACTGTTGCAAGTGGAGAACGCAGTTTTTCAAAACTAAAACTAATAAAAACGTATCTTCGATCAACAACCTCTCAATCGAGACTCTCTAACCTAGCTACTCTGTCGATTGAAAATGAAATCGCTGGACAATTAGATTTTTCTCAATTAATTCGATCATTTGCTGACAAAAAAGCCCGGAAGGTGAAATTTTACTGAAGAACATCATTCGAAAAAACAAACAATTTAAGAAAGTTGATCAAAAATTAACAAAATGTTCAATCTAAATGAAAAGTAAAAAAAAAAATGTGCGAGAAATTCAAATTTGAAAATAAATTTGAAAAAATTTGTGAATGACAAAAAAAATCAAAAGGAATAAAAATATTTTAAAAAATTGAAAAATTAAAAATGTAAAAAAAAATTAAAAAAATATAAAATGTAAAAAAAAAATTAAAAATATAAAATGTAAAAAAATTTAAAAAATATAAAATAAAAAAAAAATATATATATAAAAAAGAGGAGCTACAAAACTTTCTACGTCCGCGTCGTTAGCTCTGGGTAACGCTAAAGGAAAGATGAAATTCTTAATACAATTTTACTTGGGATCAGCAAAAAACTAACACTTGATATTGCTTCCCTCAAGTGGGCGCCACAATATTTTCGCCCGGGGTATCAGTGGCCCTTACGCCGGCACTGTTTAAGCGTAACACCATTGATGTATTCTTCCTTTTATCATCTAGATATCTCGATGCTTTATAAGGCATAATATTGGTAGGTATATATGATATCTTCAATACCAAGTTAAGAAATTCTAAATTTACCGCAGAGAAGAAACCAAGACTTAGAAAAACTAACTTAAAACTTTACCTACTAAAGTCAGATATACTTTAGATAAAATGGTGATGTGATTTTACAAGTTGGTATTCTAAAACAGACGCAAAATAAAAAGGACATAATTATGGCTGTTTGGTTGGATAATCAGCCTCGAGCAGGCGCTTTCATTTTAATTTATTCTAAAAATCAAAGTGCTACTTCGTCGCATTGTCATGAAGACGCAGTGATTGCAGTCGAAAGGGCCGTGGTAGAGAACCCTAGCTAGGTTAGGGAAGCGTTACCAGGCAAGATCGGATGATTCTTCCTTTTCAATGAAGGAGTGACAATTACACCTTTCCTAAGCGACACATTACCTATTGTTTTCCGACATCCACGCGAACGAAGTCGCGGGCACAGCTAGTAAAATAATAGATTTACATGCAAGACCTTTAATGTCAAGCTGAATTGCATTTAACGTAAAATAAGGTACGATTTACAAAAACGATATAATATAAGGATTTATTCGTTTTCGGTCTGATCCCCTGAGCCCCCCCTCCACCTCCCCCCTCCTCGATCCCTTGCTAGTTCTTCTTTTGTTTTAATATCTTTCTTATCCAATTTTATGCTAGGTTACTGTCTAAGACAGGTAAGTGCAGTCAAAAGAAAATAAACGGTCTTGTAAACGAACTGCGTATACCTACTGAATAATTTGCACATAATTATGTATCCACTCATAGACTTATAAAAAAAGATGGACTCCGCGTCACGCATATCAAAAGTGAAGCACAGTAAGTATTGTACACACGGACCGCTTGTACACACATACACAAATAAATTTTACGTCTTTATAATATTACTAGCTGCGCCCCGCGGTTTCTCCCGCGTAATTTTCGATTCCAAAAAAATTCTGGAGAGTGCCACCCTTATCACCTAGAGGTTTAAAAAATTGCCAACGACCTATTCTCGGATCTACCAAATATACTAACATACACAAAAAAAAAAAAAAAAAAGTTTCGGAGGAGTTCGATAACAAACACTGTGACACGAGATTTTATAGTGTATGACATAGTTACAATCGTTTTTGGTACCGCTGCCGAATTCAGTAGCAGTAAAAATTATAAAACTTTGACAGAAACCGGTGAATGGTAACATGCGATGAGATCTCAGCTGTGCAATTTCAAAAGCTACTCGTAGCAACTGACATTTCTCAAAAATCGGTATTTTATGAGTGCAATTACTAATATTGACTAATAACTTATATGTGTGGTGCAAACTGTTAATATAAGTTGGTTATTAATAAACAAATAATAATATTATGACGGAAACGCAACGCGCAACGCGCTTTATTAGGAATTCCTGGAAGGACTTGGGGGAGGCCTTTGCCCAGCAGTGGGACAGTATAGGCTAATAAAAATTTTAAAAATATTATGACGGAAACGCTCTTTTAGAAAACCAAAGCTTTAGCCATTTTAACTGAAAACCCATTAACATCATCATCATAATAAATTATGTTAGTAATGTATCCAATCGCAAATGTTTTCAAACAGTGCATCAGCAGTTAAGTATCTAGGTACCTGCTTATTAGATTTTTACTGATTTTTTAAATTATAGTTTATAGTACGTTTGCAAGTCAAACATTACATGATTTTCAATGCAAAACACAACCTCACCATCTCAGATACTAAATACCTGACCCAAGCCAAGCCTACAATCATGTCCATCAGATGACGGGCAGATACACCAGTTGCAAATAACGAGCGCATGTTATCAGACTTTTAAGTACATTGTTATAAGGTTCAAATTACAATGATGAATGCAGGCTCGTGTAATAAAAAATCCTAACCAAGTTCAGCCTAGAGTATTATATTATCTGTGGTTCAGCGAATGCGATATAACTATGGATAATAATTATGACGTCACTGAAACGATTACATACATGTTGATTACTACTGATTAGAGGCCATAGTAGAGGGCCGCATTCATTGAGGTAATTTGTAAAATGATAAAAAGTATGTGCACTGCATTGTATTGTGAGAAGGTGATTCTGACATAGAATAAAGTCACGGACTGCATATATTTTTAAAACATCCGTAATTTGTAGGTACTCATATTTTTTTGCAAACTAACTAAATGACTCTTGTTAAAGACACGAAGGTAATGTTTCAGTATATTTTTTTTGTCTTGCCTACTTGGTATTGCCACTGCTGGGCAATGGCCTCCCGTTTTTCCAAAATAAAAAATCATTTATTCAAATTAGGCTGAGAATCAGCACTTTTCGAACGTCAAAATTACATAAGGCGCTCGCCCTTTACCATTTCCTAGTGCTTCCTTCCATACCTATCTTTTTTGTGCGATGTCTGGGCCATGTTGGCCCCGCAAACAAGATAATATTAGAAAAAAAAAGTAGCAACTGGTGCCACTGTGGAACTCGTAAATTCGTAAATAACGCGATACTTCAAGTTTTCCAAATTGTGACCAGGGGGCCTAAAAAGGCCACTTTGGCAGAATCATAAAACAATTCATATCACGCAATTCATCTTTTTAACAGTTTCACACTTATATATCGCTAAAGGGATAGTATTTTACGAATCTCCATACAAAACTGTCAAACAGATGAATTGCGTGATATGATTTTTTTATGATTCTGTCAAAGTGGCCTTTTTAGGCCCCCTGAACGATGTCAAAGAAAAATCAAATAACACGAAAACAAATGAATCACTCAATTTGAAACACAAATACACAAGTCTAAAAGTCAATTTAGAGTTCCTAACCAAACGCCAGATAGATTAGTTATTGTTCTGAGGATATTTATGATCAAAGTGGCCCGTTCGACAAAACGCCAATTTTATATGTAAAAATGACCTAATATTATAATGAAAAATTCTTCCTCTGTTAAAAGTTTTCTAATTCATCGCTCATAGCATGTTCCTCTTTGAAACTAGACGACACAAGACGAACTTACAAGGAAAGGAGTCTTCCAGATTCCCAAGGTAACATGGTTCTCAAAATAACTTCAGTGTTGTTCAACGCTAGTGTTTACATTCTCTTTGGTTCCAACCTTGGTCGCAATCCTAATGAACGTTGCGCGTTGAACGTACAATTTAACAATCTAGATATGTGATCTTGAATGATTCAAGATCACATATCTTGATTGTTAAATTGTACGTACCTACTTTAATGATGTCAGATTCAAGTTGAATCTGACATCATTAAAGTAGGTACCTTATATTCCGGAACCATTGTGGACAACATTATAATTATTTCCTTCGGATATCCTTATATAGGGTCAAATTATATTAGCTAGCCAAACTTTGCAGAAGTGATGGGTATCAACATCTAAATATGATAAAATTAAAACAAAATTATTTGTTGTTTTTTTTGGGGGTCAACGTCCGCTTGTAGTTTTGTTATTTGAAGTTTGAGTTAAGATAATCTTTTTTCGTTTTGCTTCATCGTGTTTAGATATCGAAAGCCATCACATCTGTAAAGTTCACACAAAAAAAAACTGATATTTCAAGTGACTTCACTAACTATGGCCGATGACCCCACAAAAAACCATCAAATATATTTTTTGTTTAATCATGTTTCGATATCGATCAAATTAAATTAGCTAGCGAAACTCTCCACATGCAATGGGTTTATAGTAATATGTAGGGAGTTTCGTTAGCTAATTTAATTTGACCCTGTATACATTGGACCGATTAAACAAAAATTTGGTACATAATAATATGAATTTCTGTGACCCAAACACGGACGTGTAGGGTCTAAACAGATGGACTGCATTTCAGCTGCAACATTGCAGTTTGGATGCAGTTAAAATAACTGCTTCGAAACCTAGTTATGTCAACTGCATCCAAACTGCGATGTTGCAGCTGACATGCAATTCAAATGCAGTCCGTCTGTTTAGACCCTAACGTAAATAAATGAATTTTCAATATGGGTCACATTTGGGAGGCACATAAGCCTTTTTTAAGGATTTTACCGTGACATATTAAATAAAAGGTCTTGTGAGGGTCTCATTTTTTTTATAATCTCAGAATAGTTTTAAAGCTATTTAAGAAAATAGATGAAAATTTACCACTCCCTTATCTCTGAAACTACTGAGCAAAAATTTGCAAATTCTACATAAGATGTCTATGGTTTTAAAATAACCTGGTAAATCCCATAATACCTATTGTGCATACAAACTTACATTTGCAGTTGGAATGTATGAGAAAATTTATGTTTCAACTACAATGTTAAGTTTGTTCTTCTTGGGATAAATTTACCTCAACTACAGAACGCACAATGAAGGGTCATTGTGCGTGGTCTGACACGCACTTGGCCAGTTCTTCTTATTTTAATTTTCAAATACGCCATAATACCTATTAGCCATTAGTGTGATGATCCTGTAATGACTTTTGTAGTATGTTGTTATTTTTACCGTTCCCGTTATCTCTCGCTTTTAGAATGTCGGTTTTAGGACATAATTTTGAAGCTTATCCATAAATAGTCCAGTGATGCAAAATCAGAGTTAAAATAACTGTGAAAGGACTGTAAAATCGTATCGTGATGACTTACCACAGATAGTGAACAGCGTAAAATCGCTGATCAAGGGCATCAGACTGACGTCTTCTCCCTTCTTCTCCTTCAGCACCTTCACCATATCTTGGGTCTTCTCCTCTATGACGGTCGCGAAGTTCTTAAGGATGTTAAAGTGGAAGGTCGGGGTAAGGATCTTACGACGCTTGTGCCAGTGAGCACCTGGTGGGAGAGAAGATATTGTTAGATAGTACAAAATCCTGCGTACATTATTCTTGTTGCTACTACCATAGTGTAAAAAAATCAAATGAAACAATTCAAAATATAACATAAAAAATAAGCTCTGGAAGCTAAGAGATCATCGGTCTCAACTGACGGCGCCCGTTCACGAATACGACGCGTGGATCAGTAGGTACCATCCAGCTCAACCAGTAAGGAACCGAATGATCCAACACACGCGCCAGACATTTATGAGCGTTTACGCCGTACGGCATTTCATAAAAAACTTTCAAGACCTTGTTTTTCGAAATGAATAAACCGATTTTAATGAAACTTCATACACATAAGCAAGATACAGCGGTCTAAAAAGTTACTTAAGAACATTTTTGAATGTCTTATTTAAAAAAAATATAACTGGAAATCTGTTTCTATGGAAACTTTAAAATCGGTCTAATTTGTCTGTAACACTATATTTCGAAAATGTTCTTAACTAACTTTTTAGACCTTTGTATCCTGCTTATGCGTATGAAGTTTCATTAAAATCGGTTCATTCATTTCGAAAAACAAGGGCTTGAAAGTTTGTATGAAATGCCGTACGGCGTAAAAGCTCGTAAGTGAGCATGACACATCCCCAACTCATCTCTTTCAAGTCAACATCGTAAGGGCGCTTTCAATTTAGACGTTTCGTGTCGAACCGCTGCGGTGCCGAAGCGGTGCGTTTGTCGTATTATGCACGGACGGTCGTTTGTTTTCATACAAAGCTCGCGGTGCGGCAACAGTGCGGCGTCGGTACCGCGAACGCTCGACAACACGCACCGCTTCGGCACCGCAGCGCGCGGTCCGACACGAAACGTCTAAATTGTAAGCGCCCTTATATTATCATAAATAAACGAATCCACGGAAGCGGCGCGTTCTCAGTAACATAGTAATTATACAGTACCTAATCTATGGCGAGACATCAAAGACACGAATTGTCTGTTTACTGAGTAGGAATTTAACAACCATGTCGCAGAACATAACTGTTTTTTATAACACAAATTGTAGCAATTGTTTTTTGTTGACAAACTGCTTATCTACACGAATACCTATGTAAGTAGTTTTGTCTAGAATATAAACAAAAACTTCGAGCGGTCTGAGCCTGAGTACATAATTAGGTAGGTATAGTTGATTTATATTTCTACGCAAATATACGTAATAAGTAGGTAGACCAGGGCGCCTAAAAACGCCACTTTAAGCAATTCCTCTAAAAGCAATTCATTTCCATAATTCCCAGCAGATCAATTAAATTCATAATAGATTCATGTTTGGTGTAAATATTACCGCATGAAAAAAATAAACACCGTAATTTTATCGGTAAATTCTTTATAGTTTTAACAAAACAAATAGGTTTTTTATTTTATATTTCTAGTTTAAATGTTTTTACATTATAATATGCCATAAGCTTAACTGTCAAAACACCACAGATTAGAAACTTATAACGACTAACAAAAAAACAACACTTTTAACATTTTACGACTTATAATATTATGATTTATAATGTTATCCTTTTATCATTCTGCCAAAGTGGCCTTTTTAGACCCCCCGGTATAATAATCGATATTGGAACGAATTAAATAGATAACTAACTTTTTTGTAAAAACAGATACGCTATTTTTTTTTTAACCGACTTTAAATAAATCAGTCGGTGGGATCTCAATTCGGTTGTTTTTTTTTATGTTTTTTACCTCGGTAGGTACCTACGCTGTTATTTATGAACCGATTTGGAAAATTATTTTTTTATTTAAAAGGACATACTTCCAGATTGGTCCCATTTTTGTCAAAATCCAGTTATGATAATGGGATCCATGAGGAATTGAGGGATCTCCTCAAATATTATAGGCATACATATAGCAATTTTGGTATTTTCATCAACAAATCAAGCATTTGCAGTGGTGAAGTGGAACTGATGATGAAGACCACAGATAGCCATCGGAACTACTCAATGACAAATATTTCACGGGTTGCGAATCCATTGCTTTAATATGATTGCTAAGCAATTTATGTTCGTCACAATGCGTATGTTAAAGTGGAGCTGATGGTGACTTCACCATCAGTTCTCCTGGTTCTTACCAGGAGAACTCCTCAACAATTAACGTCCCAGCATCGGGAAAAGGATTATTTCGTAACAGGTGATGAGTAGTTGGCATTAGGGTTTGAAAGGATATGCTCTCGATGTGGTCCCATTGTCACCAAGTCAGAGTCTGATAAAGGGATCCCATGAAAGTCGAGGAGAATCCTCTTCTGTAGGCATGTACAGTGTGTTAGTTGAACTCTCTCAAAACAAATGAAACCTATTGATGATTCAAGAGTTTGAGTCTGAGAGTCATCACTTACCTAATGCTACCGAGCTGTCCATGGCAGCCACAGCACTCCTTAACTGTTAGGAGTTAGGAGATACGGCAATATGTCGACAGAAACTACTTAGCAGTTCTTGGATAGACGTGAACTTGTAAGACAATCGTCTTCATCATTCCATTTCTCGTAATGATGTAACGGGACAAGCAGGTCCCGCATCTGATGATGGTAAGAGCTTGTAATATTCATAATTGAATAAAAGTATTTGACTTTGACTTATCATCAGCTCAGCAGCATGAAGTGATAACTCTCAGACAAGACCTATCGGTCCATTAGATTCGAAGAAAATTGGATGTGACAGACGGACAGACACACGAGTGATCCTGTAAGAGTTCCGTTTTTTTCCTTTTGAGGTACGGAACCCTAAAAAGTGAAAAATAAAAACTTTTTTACAAAAAAAAAAACAACCGACTTCAAACAAAAACACTACAAAGTGAAAAATAACTTTAACTTCAGAAGTCGATGTCAAAAAACGAAAATGCAGAAAACCAACGACACCGACTTCTGAAATGAAAGTTATTTTTCACTTTGTAGTGTTTTTGTTTGAAGTCGGTTGTTTTTTTTTTTGTAAAAAAGTTTTAAAAAAGTTTTTAACAGGATGCAGCTGAATAGGTAACTAGTATTTTACATGGAGCGACTGCCTGTCTGACCTCCACAACCCAATCACTGGGTATCAAGATTCCCCACGGTAAGACGGAAGGCGGACGGAAGGTGGTCAGACTTTTGGGCTTGTGACAACCCTTAACTGTCAAAGATCTAGAAATGACAGGCGGCTCCCTCGGCTTAATGTGGTTTCCGAGGCACGGAGTGGTCATGTTATCATGAGGCCACGAGCCCCTCGTAATCTAACTTTCAAGCATTTCGTATAATTCTAATATTTCTTAAACAAGATTGGTACTTAGACCAATTTAAACAAGGAAGGAACTTTTCAAATTTTCACCAACCATTTCAAATTCTTTACATTCAAATTCTCACCAATGCCTAGCAGATGTACTGTCACGAGCATAAATACTACACTTACACAAGATTCAAAGCGATTTTCTCCTCCCTCCTAGATTATTTATAGACATTTTATGTCATTACGAAAATGAAATAGGTGTTTTGTCTTTTAGCAATTTTTATTTTAGGAGAAAAACGCCTACTGTGAGGTATTTATGCTCGTGACTGTACGGGCGGTTTTGCGCATGGAGGTTCAAGTAATTAGGTATTTACTTTGCTTGACATGGGTACGTGGGTAAAAGCGGGTCTTTGGGTACACAAATAACTTCAGTAACTTGAGCGAACATCCTGAAAAACCTTAAAGTAGTCCGATCCTTGAGGCTTGTAACTCAAAGAACCCGCCCAGGAAAGATTCAACAGCTTCAGGGCTTGTTTTAAATAATAAAGATATCCGATATCCGTTTTCCTGTTGTTATGGTTGGGTTTAATCTTTAGAAATCCTGTCACGTCATCATCATCAGCCTTTTCCCAGCTATGTTGGGGTTGGCCGGCGGCCTACAGTCTAACCGGATGCAGCTGAAATCCCGCCACGTGCATTCAAATAAAATTGTCTATTTAAAGCTGGCTGTCTATGACAGATATCAGCACCGCGCACCGCCATCTCTCTTACCGCGAAAACGCAAACAAAAGTACGATCTTATTTTTTTTCTTTTTTTTTTATTACCCCCTTGGTGGTCGGAAATTATCCCACGGGAACGTACTACTCGGATATCCCGGGCCCTAGTCTACCTTTGTGCCAAATTTCCTCGAAATCCGTTCAGCACCCTAATTGCGTACACTTAATCAATCATAATCTGAATCATTTTGAAGGATATAGCTAATCCATTGCTTCATTTGTTCGAAAAATGTGTCTGTTCAATAACGTAAATAACGCAATGAATGTTGTTGAATTGTCAAAATGAAACCCATTGCTACTGATAGTGTGTAGGCGCTAACTCGAAAATCTAAATCTTGAAAACTACTAAGCGAGCGAAAGTGATGCAATTACTTTTGTAACGCAAAAGAAGAGACTGTAATGTGCGTGCGCTCGGAATAAAACGACGTATGTGCCAAAACGAATTTACTCCTTTTTTAACAAAAAAAAATAATTAAACTTAAAACTACTTTGAGTAAACTTTGTTATGATAATCGTCGTGATGTTGAAAAAAGTAAAAAAATAGATATAACTTTGCAATTTCTTTGTTTCGAGAAAAATTCATTGAATCGTGTATTCCTTTTACATGATACTAGACCAAAGATTCAAAAAACATATACCTACTTAGGTAACAAAATGTTAAATCCTTATTTCACATACTTAACATCATCATCATCTGCCTAGCCTTTTCCCAACTATGTTGGGGTCGGCTTCCAGTCTAACCGGATGCAGCTGAATACTACCAGTATTTTACATGGAGCGTCTGCCTATCTGACCTCCACAATTCAGTTACTGGGTAATACGATACCCCTTAGTAAGACTGGTTGTCAGACTTTCGGGGTTCTGACTTCCCGTAACGACTGTCAAAGATCCACGAATGACAGCCGGAACCAACGGCTTAACGTGCTTTCCGAGGCACGGAGGGGTCTCGATATGTAAAGATGGTCACCCATCCACAGACCAACCGCGGCAAGCGTAATTCCACATACTTAACAAGTTACATGAAATAGCCGCGATCCCCTGCTAGTTCTTCTTCTGTTTTCATCTCTGTCTTATCCACTTTATCTAGGTAACTGGTGTTATATGGCTAAGATACCAACCTGTGCTCAACAGCAGTCCATTGCCCAGCCAATCCTTCAGGAACTCGTACGGAACACTCTTCTTTATGTTCTTCGAATGGGCCAGTACCACCTGGAACAAAATAGTTGTGTTAGCAATATTAGCATAACATTGTAATGTCAGGCTGCCATACGAGTACTGGCGCCAGCATCACAATTCCAGGACTAACATGGTGGTTTCTAAAAAATAGTACCTACCTAGGCCTCATGGGCCCGGCGGTCTGAAGCTCAGCCGACCCCAATATAGTAGACAATGAACAAAGCAGATGGGGATGATGGGGGCGGTCTGAAAATCTTAAGTTTTCAGTCACTCCTTCCTGTGGTGTGGCTATCTTCAGCTCATGTATCAAGTGCAATTGCTACGCGGTCAAAATGTACTGAACAGCTAATTGTATTTATATAGCACTATGTGACCTAAACCCGCACTTACGTCACGCTTTTCTGTGACTTAAGTATTAGTCCATTTTTGCACAGATAAGCTTGACTTAAGTGCGAGTTTAGGTCACACGAGCTATAAAATAGTATACGATCCGTGTGACTTAAATAGTCATCAAAGCACAGCGCAGCATTTAGCACCCGCAGTTTCAAAATCATGTACTGAATCTATTTATCCATGGTAACACTAACAGTTTGCGCGTCGATATCCCTATAACCCCGTATAGGTATAGTGTCGACCAGCGCTCAGCCGCCGCTCTGGCAGCGTTAGAATATTCCTCGCAGGGGTTTTGAGAAAACACTACAAGAATGTACTAAAAAAAACACAGATTTTCTCAAATCAAAATCTCTGGATTTCCGAATCTGATCCATTTGTAAAAATCTCACTATGAAAACTTATGTGGAGGCCCATGTTTGTTTACCAATAAGATAAAAGTAAAGAAAACACACTTTACGTACCTCGATATCAGCGGGTCCGGAAATGTGAAGGACTCTCCTGCCCATCATTTTGAACACGTAGCGGTCGCCATATTTCTTCGTGTAATCTACCAGCACATCCAGGAGCTTGTCTGAAAGAGGAAGGGAAGTTGAATTATGTGAATTGTGCGTCTGCGCCGTGTCCTCGTCTCGTCACTTTAGTATATTTTAAAATAATAAGATGCAGACGGAAAAACGTCGCCTGCGTCTTGTCCTTTTTGCATGTTTTGTACCTGGATGACAAATAATGAAGATACGTCGTCTTCGTCCCATCCTTGTCTCACGTCTGTTTCTGTGTGGCCCGCGCCGTAGGATGTGAGTGAAATATAATATAAAACAGTAGCTTACCAGGTGGTGACTGAAACAGTTCCCAAGCGTTTCCAATGATTGGTTTCCGAGGAGGCCCAGGTAGCTGGTCTAGTGGATTCTCGTCTTCTTTGAAGAATAACAGCCATATCACCAGGACCACGGCCCCCACTATCATTCCTTCGAACAACATGTTGCTTTATGGAGATCACCTGTGGACAATGTAAACTAAATTAGAATGATTGATTCGCACGTGGGCAGTTTTATTTGTATGTACAGCACATCAAGCCACCCCAATCTGTCAAATTTCTTTGATAGATTTTCAACTTTACTAAAAAGGAATAAGGTTCATATTCAATTGGGAAAATTTGACAGATTGGGGTAGGTTGATGTGCTGGCCTGTGTACCTACACCAGCAACACCTAATCGAGTTCAGCAGATATGTTATAAGGCGGATAAAAGCCACTTTGATCCTTTAATATTTGTCTTCTCCAAGCCTTTTATCGCCGAAAGCCATGCGCCGAGGGTCGGATACTTGTGTGCCTCTTGAATATTGTAATATTCTGCTGAATTATTGATGATATTCTGTGTTTATTTCAAAATTGTTGTTAATATGACACAAAAGCAATCTTTTACGTAATTCGTTCTTTGAATGAACGTATAGTAGAATAACCATCATCATCTGCCTAGCCTTTTTCCAACTATGTTGGGGTCGGTTTACAGTCTAACCGAATGCAGCTAAATACCAGTATTTTACATGGAACGACTGCCTATCTGACCTCCACATCCCAGTTAGTAATACTACCCCTCGGTAAGAATGGTAGTCAGACTTTCGGGATTCTGACGACCCGTAACGACTGTCAAAGGTCCACGAATGATAGCCGGGACCAACAACGAGGCACGGAGATAACGGCAAGGATTGGTTGATATCTATCTATACCAATAATAAAGCTACTAGAGTTTATTTGAATACGCTAATCTCTGGAACAACCAATATTATTTGAAAAAAAATATTGATAGCCTAATTCGTAAGGAAGGCTACAAGCCGTGCTATACGCTATTTAACATCACGCTAGGATTCTTAGGAACCGGGCAAACACAAAAATGACAGAAATAACGCTGAGCTAAAACGACGCGGGCAAGCGATGCAATGAGACACGGGGTGGTTCGGGGGAACTAGACACGCGGACGAAATCGCGGGCAGAAGGTAGTGTGATAGGGCACGCCACGATAGCGGCGGTAAGGCCCCTCTTTGAGGAGTGGCTAGAGAGGCGTCACGGCGCCCTCACCTACCGCCTGACGCAGGTCCTCACCGGACACGGATGTTTCGGGAGGTTCCTGCACATCATCAGGCGGGAGGAAACGCCCGGGTGTCACCACTGCGAGGATCGCCCAGAAGACACGGTGGAGCATACGGTGGAGGTCTGCCCCGCTTGGGCGGAGCACCGCCGTGTCCTCGTAGAGGCGATCGGCAGCAGCGGCGACCTCTCGCGCCCGGCCCTGGTTCAAACCATGGTCCGGAGCGAGAGGGAGTGGGAGGCAGTCACCTCCTTCTGCGAAGCAGTCATGCTAGCGAAGGAGGTGGCGGGATGTTCGAGGGAGAGAACCGAGAGGGCCGCCCGTCCCAGCCGCCGCAGGAGACACCCCGGCCCGGGCGTCGGGAGCCGCGTGACGACTCCCGGCCACCGTAGGCGCGGGCCCGTGCCGGACGGCGCGTATGTGTTCCACGCGCGCCTCAAAGTGATGTCAGCATCAAAGGAGGGGCCCGTTAGGGCCGAAGCCTGCCGGGGCAGCGGGATTGTCCGAAAGGGTTACCGCTACCCCGGAACATAGAGGGCTAAGGAAGGAACACGGATGGGTTTTAGTCAGTAAGAGTCTGACACTCCCTTCCGCTCCACCCAGAGCGGGAGGAGTCATTGGATGATTTCCTATCCTAAAAAAAAAAAAAAAGTTAGTATGATAATAACATACATCAAGCCTGTATTCCTTGTAGGGTAGGGTTGTTTAGATTAGCTTAGTATTGTAGCGGTATCCACAACGCCACATGCAAATAACGCATCATACTGACGTCACGCAAAATCCTGCATCTCGCAAGCAGAATTTACCGCGCAACTAGCATAGATACAACGGCCCGACATGAACCATCGGGCAGTTGCCCGCCAGACCAACACCCATCTGGTCGTAGGATCCTCTCTTTTCTATGGAGGATGAGTGAACTTTACACCCTGTTCCTCATACTTCTGTAGTATTGCCTGATTGGGTTTGTGTCTATAAACTCAGGGAAAAGGTGACAATGAGTTGTAAATTATTGTGGTTAATATTCTCGTAGGTATTATACGGTTTCTCCACAATGACGCAGATAACCTATAACCTAGTTATAGTAGGGAAGGTACTGCTCGATTTTTGCTACCAATTTTATACCGAATAAATTTTATTTCTAGAAGTTGTTTAGCACTCAAAAATCATGAATGATAGCCAGTCGCCACACGTAATGGGAATCCAAAGTTATAGCATGTCAAAGTTCTAAAAAAAAGCTTATAAAAAAGTCATTTCAGACACCGTAAAGCCCCCTGAATATAATTATGTCTATTCTCGATGTTAATATTGGTACTTTTTCAAAACAATATTAAAAATAACTCAGATCACACGTTATAATGGATCACACCTACTTGAATAAAATATAAAAATATAAAACATGTGTTCTTTTACCAAAACTATTCAATAGGTAAACTTGATTAGTCAGATTGTTCCCCATAAATCATAGTCTTAAAATTAGCCTTAGCGGTCTACCTCACAGAGGTCTACCTGCTAAGGGGATAGAACCTTTGTGGCATAGCTAACCGGCCGCCATTTTGTTTTTTTTTTTTTCAAAATCGCTGCGTGTGGTTAAAAGGGTATTTATGAGTAGAGGATACCAAAAATGTTAGCAATATGGTGCCCTAAAGTGTCACGTTGTCGAGATATTTGGAGGTAAAGTCGCCACGTGCGAACAATGACTATCATTAAAAAAAGTGCGCGTCAAGTGCGCGTCGGACTCGCGCACCGAGGGTTCCGTACTTTGTAGGTACATACCTACAAAGTAAAGAAAGTAAAGAAAATAATTCGAAAAACGTAAAATAGTTACATAACTATTTTACGTTTTTCGAATTATTTTCTTTACTTGTACTACCTGACATTGCTTCTTGCCAAATTTCATGATTCTAGGTCAACGGGAAGTACCCTAAAGGTTTTGATTCCCTTGCGAGTGTCAAAATATGCGGCATAAACACCCTTATCTTTTGATTGCGTTGACTTAGAAGTTTGATTTTATTACTGCTTCAAGGGATTGCAGCTGAGTATTTGATATTAATTTCAACTTGATAACTCCACGCGTTCCTAAAGGGTCTTGATAGATGGACAGACAGACGGACAACGAAGTGATCTTATAAGGGTTCCGTTTTTCCTTTTTGAGGTACGGAACCCTAAAAATATGTGATGTAACTAAAAATTTACGGTTTTCGCAATTTTTCCTTTATCTGTGCGACGTTGCTTCGTACCAAATTTCAAGATTCTGAGTTCACGGGAAGTACCCTGTAGGTTTTGATTCCCTTGCGAGTGTCGAAAACTTGCGGAAGTTTGTGGCATAAACAGCTGTATCTTTGGATTGCGTTGGCTTAGAAGTTTGTTTTTTCACAGCTCCAAGGGAAAGTAGACCTGAGTGTTTGATATAAATTCCAGCTTGATACCACCACGCGTTCCTGAGAAAAAGGGTCTTGACAGACAGACAGACGGACGGACATCAAAGTGATCCTATAAGGGTTCCGTTTTTTTTTCCTTTCGAGGTACGGAACCCTAAAAAATAATTAATTTCGTGCTCATGCATTAGATTATAAATTTAAATAATAGTTCCCAGCATAATACACTCGCAACTCAATCGCAAAAAAAATGTGTTTTATTTATATAAATTGTTAAATCAAGCCGGGAAATAAATATTATTTGAATACAATCTACTGTATATATAAGCACGTGATTAATTAATTTTTAATGATTGTCATTGTTCTCACTTCGTGACTTTACCTCCAAATATTATCAATTAATAAAATAAATAATAACGTAAATAAATTTTTTTTTTTGCTTATTTTTGATTTTTGCTTATTTCTCACACATCTGTAGAATGATTGTAAACTGGAGGAGCGGAACCACCTAATACAAGCAAATCTTTGCCTCCAAACCTAACATAGTTATATCCTTAAGTGAAGAAATAAACATTTTTATTTTATTATTTATTTATTTTAAATATCTCGGCCACGTGACACTTTAGGTGTCCTCTACCCATTATAGGTACCTGTTTCATGGTGCGTCGTAATTTTGATAAAAAATCAAAATGGCGACGGGAGGCTATGCCAGCTCCCGAAAAATGTTCGAACCCCTTTTATAACAACAAACTTTTTGGGCACGTGTATACGTGCCCAATATTATGTTTGAACAATACCCGGTGGTATTGTTATGATATTATCGTTTTTATTATAAAACTGATAACAAAGTGAATTGTTTAGGTCTGATTTTATGTACTTATTTTTCTTTCGTCTCCTTTATTCTTTCACACGCTGTCTACATCTGTCTATTTAATATCCTATCGCAGGTATGCTGGAAGAGATTTCTTATGAAATAAGCATCACCTTTGTACCTATTTTTCTGTTTTGTTTTTTTCAACACAGTTCTGTCAAGTCAAGAGAACCTCTCGTGTCACACTGCCACAGTCTATTTTATTTATTATGTATATTTGAATTAAAAATTTGAGATAATTTTCAAGTTATAGAACAACAAACTGAACGTCATGCTTAACAAAATTCAAATTCCATTGAAACCAAAAACTTACTCTGACCTTTTAGTTACGAATGGTCACTCAAAAATCAACTTAGACTACCTTTCACTAAAGTAGATAAGTGATTAGTGACGATGGAATGTAAATAGTCTGAGATTATGAACCCTGCTATACGTAAACATGTACAAGTATTCGGCGACTCATTGAACTGTGAATGAATGAGTGAAAATGAACCATTTACGATAAGTGACAGCATGTGCGACACGCTTCAATCAAAAAGCTTTGATAAAAGTGGACGCAACACTCTAAATACCTAAGTAAAGATTAATCTATAAGCTTCTTGGCTTCAATGTAGATCTTGAAACTTTGGATTTGGTGTCTATGTCGCAGCCAACTGGTTAAATTAGCCGTTCAGTTAACCGCCTAGCCTTTCAACTAAACGGCGGCCGTTCAACTAACGGCCTGAATGATATTCAATTACAGTTTAGGTTGTAAGTCTGTAACCAATCACGCGCGAGCCGAATTGGTCGCAGTAATTAAGGCATTGCACCCCGAACAAGTGGGTTAGGTTAGGTTAGAACTGTGATCAACCGCGTGCGAGCCGAGAGAGGAAGCGAGGCGAGCACTACTTCTAAAGGCCAGGCAGTTAACTGAATGGCTAATTTAACCAGTTGGCTGCGACATCTACACAGTTATTTTACCTCTGACAGCAACACCCAAAAGCAACCTTATGGCAACCAGAATGAAGATCACTGTGTTATAGACAGACTTGTAAGTGACAGCAACCTTATTATAATGAAAACAAATTAATATCACTTTGATTTTGACAGTGGTGCAGTTCAGTATCAGAGGTAAAATACCTGTGAATGGGCTGTAGTTGAGGAAAGAGTATCAAAGTAAATAAACAAGTTGTTTTTCTAACTTAACGATGTCTGTAGATAGTGAATTCTGTCAACTTGCCCTGTATAAGTACTTAAAGGTAAGTAGTCAGTAGGTACCTAATCGACTGTCTTCTAAACACACCCATCTCACAATTATAGATAAAAGAAATAATCCCTAAACCAACTACGTTCCTTTATCTCATGATGAAAATGGGCGTGAAAATGAACAAATTATTCAACTCGTAATCGGTAGGTATCGATAAATCTTGGTTTAATCATCGTTAACTAGACGAACGTCATTAATAAAGTCTGGCTTCAGTAGTTACGTAGCTAAGGTAGGTAAATAGTCGCCGAGCTTGCAATTTTGTGTTATTACTTATTAACAATACATTCCTACCAATATAATAAATGCAAAGGTAACTCTGTCTATCTCTCTGTGTCTCTCTCTGTCTCTTAGTCTATCTCTCTCTCTTTCTATCTCTTTATAAATCTCTGTTTATGTATATCTCACTGTTTATGTTTATCTCGCTGTCTATCTCTCTGTATGTTACCTAACCCGATCGTTATGAAATTTAACAGATAGGTAGCCTGGGACCTGGAGAACCCCTCACCCTGGATATTTGCATGAAAAAATTATGAAATACAAAATACACGCAGACGAAGGCGCGGGCGACAGTTAGTCGTTCATATTAATTGGCGATTAGTTTAGATCACTTGATAGTTAATAATGTTCGAGTGATTAATTAGTAACAATTCAATTAATTTTACGTAACATTTCCAGCGCTTGTGTCTAGGAATTAATATGAAATTATTCTCTTATGTTTGTTTAATCGTTCCTTGCTTGCTGCCCTCTCCCAGCGACGCCCTAAGCCAAGGTCCGTACCCCACAGGGGGTGCCCTTAGCGTATTAATACTAAGTTTTTTAAGTTTTTCATCAAGATCATCACTAACCTAGTTTTAGCTTATTTTCCGGTGGACAAACAACTTTATTCCCAGATTAGCTTAGTTCATTGAGCTTAATTCTTATAGTTTAGCTGGCGGTGGATGATCGGCTTTAACCTTTTAACCGCCCGACTTCATATCGTCTGATATGAAGTCGGGCGGTTAAGAGGTCATGCCAACAGCGCCCGAAAAAAAAAACTAATAAAATACCTGATAGATTACAGCGTAATTACCTAAATAAAAAAGCAGATTAAACGAGCTGTGGTATTTTGTAGTAAATATACGACCCTGGCGAAATGGACACGAAAATATTTGTCGGATTAATCCGGTTAAAAGGTTAATGTCTACCTACTAGCTATGTCATGTACAGACGCCAGCACATCAAGCTACTACAATCTGTCAAATTTCTTTGATAGAATTTCAACTTTATCGCTGAAGCACAAGGTTCAAAGTTGATTAGGAAAATCTGACAGTTTCGGGTAGGTTGGTGTGCTGGCGTCTGTACGTAAGTATTTCGGAATCTCAAACTCAGAGCGATCTGACTATAAACGGCACTTAGCACGTGCTTTGGCTTAGACATGTTCCTGTCTCTATCATGCACTTGAACAAAGAACGTGCTAAGTAACGTTTATAGATCTCGGCCTTAGTCAGGAGGTAACTACATCACGCGGTGATATGTAGCGAACTAAACATTGATCTTCAAAGCTGTGTTACAAGTGTCTTTCAAACACGCAATGCTGTTGGTCTACGAGTAATTGATTTAGCCTTCAGACCGTCCGACCGTGATCTCTAATCACGTTAGTCCGTAAAATCTGTTCTCGAGACTCAAGACAAGTGTAAAAAATCAAACTAGAGGCACCCACGTCGATCGTTCATCTCGAGATATAAATAAATGTTATGATATTAATACTATTTATTTATTTAAAAAAATAATAATACTTAATAATATGTAAAAATATACAGGGTTACTTGTAATTCGACTATATCCGTCAGGAGCTGATACACACACAAACAAAACGCAATAAAATGAACCCACCAGAATATGTATAGCCGACATTCAATAGTTTTTGAGATATTAGAATTTTATGGGATTTTCGATAAGCTATAATTTAAAAAAAAAACATGACACAGAATGGGTACCTATTATTATTAGGTATATTCTCCTTTTTTAACCGACTTCAAAAAGGAGGAGGTTCTCAATTCGACTGTATGTTGTTTTTATTTGTGGTTTCATAAGTTCCTAAGGACACGCTACGGTTCACCCTGAGAAACAGGTTCAAAACCCAAAACCAAAGTCAAACTCATCTAAACCTAAATTATATCAAGTACCCAACACCATTCAATAAACAATAATCCACTATTCAATAACAAAAACATTAATAGGCCAGAATGCCGTCTTAGGGGCGCATTTTAATAAAATCTAAATAAATTCCCAACCTCGTCATAGCTACGCGAGCATCAAATGACACTAAACAGAATCCTAGAAAAAATTGCATTATCTTATTTTAATCCTTTATTTCATTATATTACATATAAATTATATTTTTAAATATTAGGATATAAAAACATTTAAAAATATAAAAAAATAGTAGCCCACCGGCATCAATTAATTTTACTTATTATTTTAAATAAGTAAAAAAATTATAAATGATTAAATAATTAAATGACACAAAAACTCCCACTTACTTCAATTACAGTCTGAAACTCGACGTTTGAAGTCGTTACCTAATTAAATTTAGCACTACACTTAATACAACAGACTTTCAATTCGCGGATTTGAAATTCGAATCAACAGTCAACACAACCGTGCGCCTGAGTGCGTCAACGCTCCTCAACTGAGTTCAAAGAGTACTTTGTATACTGAGTTGAACAGGGATTGATAAACACTAATATATAAACATCTCTGTGAGTCATGGTAGGTCTACCTGAAACTCGTTTGTATCTAAATCTGATGCAAAATAACACATAAGTTGCAAAAACAATGACTATGGTGTTTCTTAATTGTACGTATTATAGTAATTTTTTTAACCGACTTCAAAAAAAGGAGGAGGTTCTCAGTACGTCGGTATGTTTTTTTTTATTGTAAGTTCCCCGATTACTCGAAGACGGCTAGACAGATTTGAAAAAATATTTTTTTGTTTAAAAGGGTGTACTTTCCACGTGGTCCCATGGTCATCAGGTCAGCATCTGATGATAGGATCCTGGAGAAATCGAAGGAACTCTTCAAATATTATAGGCACACGCACACCTATAGCGATTTGGGTGATATTTTAACCGACTTCAAAAAAGGAGGAGGTTATCAATTCGTTTTTATTTTGTATTAATTTATTGTAATCTCGTGCATTTGCTCTCGGTAAGCACCATTTGGTGAAGTGGAACTTGTGATGAAGACGCCACCGGAACTACTCAATAATAAATATTTCACGGGTTGTGATTCGATTACTTTACTAAGGTTGCTAAGCAAATTATGCTCGTCACAATGGAAATGGCGAAATGGAGCTGATGGTGAAATACCAAGAGAACTCCTCAATAGTTAACGTCCCTGCATCGGGAAAAGCAATATTTTGTAAAAGGAGATGAGCAAGTTGAAATTAGGCTATTGTAACTTAGATAAATTATAAACAGACCCACTAAAAAGCGTGAAATTTTAACAAAAAAAAAACCGACTTCCAAAAAAACACTACAAAGTGAAAAAATGTTTGTTACTTCTTCACGCTCAAACGGCTGGACCAATTTTGATAAAATTTTGTATGGAGGTAGCTGACACCCTGGATTAACATATACCTAGGCTACTATTCACACGGGATCGACACTTATGCGGGTGAAACTGCGCAGCTAGTAACACATAAGTTGCAAAAACAATGACTGCCGTTTTTAATCATAGGTACCTACCTAGTTAATTTTGTGATGTCACTCAAGTTGGCTAGTTGAAGAAATATTGGTTTTGGAAGCCCTCGTAAGTACATCTATACATGAAGGCTTAATTAAACAGCTCTATTGAGCAGACGAATGATCTCGTGACCCTGAGATCGCCGCTATTTGTATTGTTCATGGCGTCATTGCGTCGATGAATCAATCTAAAGTAGTGGAGACATATTACGTATTCCGTTGTGGTAATTATACAAGACTAGCTGCGCCCCGCGGTTTCACCCGCATAAGTATCGATCCTCTGGAAATAATGGGATAAAAAGTATCCTATGTGTTATTCTGATGTATATAAGCTATATTACTGTAAAGTTTCATCAAAATCCGTTCAGTAGTTTTTGCGTGAAAGAGTAACAAACATCCATCCTCACAAACTTTCGCATTTATAATATTATTATATATATTATATTATATTATTATATATTATATTATTATATATTATATTATTATATATTATATTATATATATTATATTACTAGCTGCGCCCCGCTGTTTCACCCACATAAGTTTCGATCCCGTGGGAATATCGGGCTAAAAAGTATACTATGTGTTAATCCTGGTTATAAACTATCTATGTGCCAAATTTCATCCAAATCCGTTCAGCTATTGTTACGTGAAAGAGTAACAAACATCCATCCATCCATCCATCTTCACAAACTTTCGCGCTTATAATATTATTACCTAGTAGGATATAGTAGGACTATTCTTCTTCTTGGATGACTGCCTCGTTTGTCTAGCTATCAGAAGCGCTACTGCTTTGCATGAGGTCCTACGGTTCCCAGGCCCAGGTCGTCGGCCCGGCAAATCGTTATTGGGTTGAGGATTTCTCAGTAGTCTGGATTTATACCCCGTTCATGGAAATAGGCTATTATTTGGGACTTATAGATAACTGGCGAAATGTATATGTCGCAGCCAACTGGTTAAATTAGCCGTTCAGTTAACTGCCTAGCCTTTCAACTAAACGGCGGCCGTTCAACTATAACGGCCTGAATGATATTCAATTACAGTTTAGGTTGGAAGTCTGTAACCAATCACGCGCGAGCCGAATTGGTTGCAGTAATTAAGGCATTGCACCCCGACCAAGTGGGTTAGGTTAGGTTAGAACTGTGATCAACCGCGTTCGAGCCGAGGGAGAAAGCGAGGCGAACACTACTTCTAAAGGCCAGGCAGTTAACTGAACGGCTAATTTAACCAGTTGGCTGCGACATATATACACACATCAAAAGTGTCTAGGGATCAACATATATTTTTGCAATAACTTTTCTCCTGATTGATATTAATTAAAATTTTCTTTAAGGATTCATCAAATAAAGTGTTTTCGTTTGTCACAGTAACGATAAACCAAGTCACCTTTGCATTAATAAAGAAATTTGCCATTTTCCTAATAAAGGGATTTTTGACATTTGAACCACTAACACAAAAGTTCGAAAAAAAGACTGAAATAACAGTTTTCTTTAAAATTTTATTGGGTAACTTAAACAATTAATAATCCGTGTTTCTACCGCGAACACTAACAACACAAGAACATCGGTTTGGCATACTCAAAATGAGTTCATCCAAATCACGCTGTGGAATGGCCGCCCATGTTCGTTGCAACAACAAAAAAAGGTCTTCTTGCGACTGGATACCCTCCATATTCGGCAGAGCTCTTCTCTGTAGCATATCCCATGCATGCTCAATCGGGTTCATGTCTGGCGACTGAGCAGGCCAGGGCAGGACATTGATGATAGCTGCGGCGAGAGTCTGTCTTACAACTCTTGCGGTGTGCGGTCGTGCATTATCATGCATTAACTGAAATAAGGGACCGATTTGCACTTGTAGAGGAACGATGACGTCTGATACAATCGTCTCAGCATAAATTTGAGCGTTGAGGTTGCCTCTGATCCAAATCAACTCAGTTCTTCCGCCGATCCAAATACCCGCCCATACCATGATGGTTCCACCACTATAAGGATGGACTTCCTGGCAGGATTTTAATCGCTGTTGGCGTCCAGGGGTTCTCCAGTGTCGTATACGTCTTGTATCCGGTCTCATACCAAAACGAGACTCATCAGAAAAGCACACGAAACGCCATTGTTCTTCTGCCCAATTTCTGTGTTCAAGAGCCCATTGATATCGAATCCTACGATTGTGCATTGCTATAGGTGGTACCCGTAGCGGTCTTCGGGAATGAAGGTTCACTTCATGCAAGCGGTTTCTGACTGTTTGGTCGCTAATTAAGTTCCCTGAAGAGTGATGAAGCCTCACGGCTAACATCATGGCGGTTATTGTTGGAGCTCTTCGAGTTAAGATTTGAATGTATCGGTCTTGTCTCCGTGTGGTGCAGCGATACCGTCCTCCATGGCGCTCAGCCACGGTACCAGTGCTTCGGTAACGTGTCCAAAGTCGACTGATAACACTCTGACTTGTATTCAGAGCTAAAGCCACAGTACGTTGCCGGGAACCAGCTTCTATCATTCCCACGGCTCTGAGCATTTCTTCCCTGCTTAAATGACGTCGCCGCTCCATAATAACGTTGGTTTTAATCAGTAGTAGGGAAACAGTAGCACTAATAATGTCTTCAATGCGTTGTATGTTTTTATAGGGAAAATATTGACAGCTGATTTTCATCTTTTACTCGAATTTGATTCACAGTTCCTGATTCAAATTATGAAATGCACCAAAAAGGATCCATATAAATTTATAAAATCATAAATTTATTACAAAGCCACATCTCAATCTCAAGAAATCCGCATAAAAATGCTTGATCCCTAGACACTTTTGATGTGTGTATATCTACTCAAACTCAAACTCAAACTCAAAGCATTTATTTCAATTAAACCATTTACAGGCACTTTTGAATTGTCAAGAAGTCGGTCAGTCAGAAAATATGAAGCTAGTTGCCCATTCCAAAGCGTAGGTACCTATGGAGAAGAACGGGCAAGAAACTCCATGGACACTCTTTTAAATTATATTTTTACAAAAATATTAGTTACATCATTAATGTTGAATTTATAATTATATGTGAGAACGATGTAATAAAATAAAAAAGACGTACGTGTTAAGAGCGTCCAGAGTACAGCAAATAGTACTTAACAAAACAACAATCCAAAAAAAAAAAAAATTTTAATAAGCCGAGGCAGCCAATTGATGACCAGTCCCAACTGACGGCGCCCGTTCACGAACATGACGCATAGATCAGCACCATTCAGCTCAACCATTTTGAAGGGAGCTAAATGATCCAACACACACGCCACCGTCAGCGAGACATTTTAGTGAGCATGACATACTATCAGCCGCCAGGGCACATTCAAGTCAATGAAAGACATATTATTACCCGGTAAATGGTAGCTCACATAGAACTCACATCTGTGCTATGAAATTATACAATACAAAGGAAATTGAGTTTATACAATGCAAAGATAGTCCCACAATCTTCAGCAGCTCCAACAGTATGTTCAAGTGTTAATCAATTAGTTGTGGTTGTGGAGCAGGACCAGCATTGATCCAGGCATCTTTATCAACGATGTAATCCTCTAACTTATAATATGCCTGCCTGCATAGTGTGCGTTTTATACAAGACTTGAATTTTGTCTCATTCAGTTGAAGAATGTGGGGAGGTATTTTATTATAACATTTTAAACAGTACCCCATAAAAGATGAGTCTACTTTAGCCAATCTGAAACCTGGTTGAACTAATAGGTCCCTATTTCTAGTACTATAATTATGTCTGTCACCTCTTTTACTAAAAAGATGTAAATTTTTCCTTACATACATGATGTTTTCGTAGATATATTGACAAGGCACCGTCATGGTGTTAATATCCTTAAACAGTTCCCTTAAAGAATCGCGCCTGCGGAGATTATATATGGCTCTGATGGCTCTTTTCTGCAGAATAAAAATAGAATCGATGTCTGCAGCCCGTCCCCAAAGTAAAATACCGTATGACATGATACTATGAAAGTAACTAAAATAGACTAATCTCGCGGTATCTACATCAGTAAATTGACGGATTTTTCTGTCAGCATAAGCTGCTGAACTTAGCCGTCCTGCAAGAGATGTTAAATGAGGACCACATTGTAGCCTTGAGTCGAGCGTGATCCCAAGGAAAACAGTTTTATCGACGAATTCTAGTTTCTCTTGATTCAATATTATCTCACAATCACTACCCTTGACATTTGGTAAAGAAAATCTTATGCACTTAGTTTTTTTTCCATTTAATACTAAATTATTAGCAGTGAACCAATTGTGGACCAGCAGTAGGGCATTATTTACGTCGTCAAAATTTGTAGCACGTCTATTTATCTTAAAAATTAAGGAAGTGTCATCAGCAAATAACACCATTTGTGGTTGATTTTTTAATAAATGGAGTAGATCATTAATATACACCAAAAAGAGGAAAGGACCCACTATCGAGCCTTGTGGCACACCCATTTTTACTGTTAAACTAAGCGAATTGACACCATTTATTTGAACTTGCTGTTGTCTATCATTTAAATAAGAATTAACTAAACTGAGCGCAAGTTTTCCAAGTCCGTAATGCTCAAGTTTCAAAAGCAAGGTTTCGTGATCGACGCAATCAAATGCCTTGGAGAGGTCACAAAAGATTCCTATGGCATCTTGAGCCTCTTCCCACGCGTTAAAAATGTGTTTTAATAAGGTTACACCGGCGTCGGTCGTACAACGTCCTTTGGTGAAACCATACTGTTGATCGTGAAGGATTTTATTCGTGTTAAAATTATTGAGCATCTGATTAAGCATTATCTTTTCAAACACCTTGCTGAAAACCGGCAACACGGATACGGGTCTATAATTATTAGTGTCTTTACTGTCCCCGGATTTGTAAAGTGGTATTACCTTACTGTATTTCATTAAATCGGGGAAGACTCCTTGATCCACACACGAATTAAATACTAAGGCTAAGTAAGGCGCAATAGTCTCAATTATGGAGGTACAGACCTTAATGGACATTCCCCAAAGATCTTCGGTCAATTTGATCTTAATTTGCTTAAAAGCTTTAATTACTGTTATGGGGTTAATATGCCTAAAGTTAAATTCAATCGGGCAGGCTGAAACATTCGCCCTTACTAAATCAAAAGCGAGCGAGGGCGAGGAATTTAAGGTTTCAGTTGTTTTGAGTGGGATACTAGTAAAGAAATTTACAAATTCTTGAGCAACATTTTTGTTATCGCAAATGAGACCACTTGACGTCTGCAGTGTGTAATCAAAATTATGTTTTTTGTTCCTGTTCGTTTCGTTATTAATAATTTTCCAAACCGTCTTTATTTTATTGTCTGCTGATTTAACCTTGTTGCTAATGTATAAGGCTTTAGCTGCCTTACAAGCGTTCTTAAAAGTTCTAGAGTAAGTAGCAACATATTTAGTAAAAGTATCTGTGTTAATATAAGGCTTAAGGCCATACAGCTCGAAAAGTCTTTCCCTACTTTTCCTAAGTCCTTTAGTTGCCCAGTCACAAAATAAAAACTTAGGGCTGATACTTTTAGTGATTTTTTCAAAATAATTATTGAACTCAGTTTGTACAACCGAAAAGAATTCTGTATACAAAATATTAACATTGTTCACTGTCAGGTTCTGATTACTTAATTTACAAATTAAACTGCTATTGAATTTATTTAAATTAACAGATGTTATTGGTCTGGATTGGATCTGCACTTTTTGTATTGGCATGCTGGACTCAAAGGTTACAGTTTGACCACTGTGATCAGAAGGGAGATAATTAACAATGGCTTTATCTAAATAGTCGCAGCAACAAAAAACATTATAAATACATGTAGCAGTAGTCGTAGTTGTTCGGGTTGGTTCTACAAACACATTTGACAAATTAAATGATTTAAACAAATTTAATAATCTACTGGTATTTAAATTATTTTCTAAAATGTTAATATTAAAGTCACCACAGATAATTACTGCCTTATTACCAGTTGCAAGCTTTGCCAAAACATCTTCCATTACTGACTCAAATATAGAATAGTTTTGATAATTTGGGGGTCTGTAAACGCACACTATAACATGCTTATCTAGCTCAACACAAGACAGTTCAATGTTATGTTCAACCGATAGATCAAGTATGTCTTTACGAGGTTTGTATTTAATACAACTTTTAATTAGGATTAATGAACCACCACGCAGCATTGAATTTCGATTAAAACAACTGGCCACACTATAATTGTCATAGTTAATTAACATTTCTGAATCTTTTAACCAATGCTCAGTTATACAAATAATGTCAAACATTGTTTTTTCTAAAAACAACTCAATTTCCAATTGTTTGGAAGAAAAACCTTGAATATTTTGATGAAATAATTTCAAGGATTTCTGCTTAGCCCCTTTTCTACAGTTCACAATTTTAGTGCTAGAAAATACCTTTTTGTTATTAAGTGTAACTATACTGTTAGTGGTACCTTCTGTTGTCTTACAAAGTAGTTTAAACTATCAGAGCTAACCACATTAACATTAGTACTATTACTAATTGTGGTGCTAATTAATGATGACTTCGACATACTAATTATGTCTGAGTTAATATTAAATGCTAATAGCCTAGCTATTTGACGTCTAAAACGAATGGGCAGATACACAGTATCCCTAGTCGACCTTAGCTTATCAACAAAAATGTTGGTATCAAAAAATATAAACTTGTCACTATAGTGACTAACTATGAAATGCATGTAATTATTTAACATGTGAATGTAGTTGTTTTGTCTGTTTGACAAGTGCTCAAAATATGGAAAAGCACACAAAATTATTTTCTTACAATTTAACTTTAATAGGTTGGTGACACTATCAGTGATATCATCTTTTTTAACATTTAAACTATTACCTATAAGCACAGTAATAATGGCACTAGGATCATATTCATTACTAGTTATTGAAGACATTATTTGTTTGTAGGAAGTCTGAGGCATGCAAAAGTTTTGAGAAGAATGACACAGGTTGTTGCTAAGTAATTTACCTAACCCTTTTCCAAAACTATCAGAAAACATAATGGAGCAGTAACAATCTTTACTACTACAAGGGAGAGAACTAGCTTCAGTCTGAACTACTTGCACTGGAGCTTGTTCAATATCTGGTGTATCTTGATGTGGAATAAATACCTGAGCACTTCCTGACTGGGACGGGTCCACCGTTGCCTCAGTCTGGAGAGTGTCAAGATTGGAATTCCTTTGCAATGAACAATGAGGGCTGCTGAAAGTCAGCGGGTCCACTTTTTCTGCATTGGAATTGCACATGTCCACTAACACATTTGCTGCAAGGATATGCTCCTGAATTTGTTTTTCAGATCGTACATTAGTATAAAGTGAGTGTATTGACTCTTCAAGTACCTGAATTTCAGACTGTAAGCTTTGAGTGTCAATCTCATAAATGTTCTTACTGTCTTCTAATTTAATTTGATAGTTATTTAATTTATTTAGAAGAAACACACGTTCTTTTCTTAGTTTAATGATATTAGAACTGTGTTTTTGTTGTTTCCTAAATTTATTGCATTTTTTTATGATTTTATTAAGTTTTGCATATTTTTTAATTTTATTTTGACTTACTTTATAACTACTATTATTATGTTTCAAAATGGAATCTTCAGTGAGGTCTATTGTTATTAAGGAATGAGGGTTGCAATTAGTGTTTAAGAATTCATTGTACAAGTTATTGGATTCCTTAACCTGAGTACAATCTTTTAGTTTCTGTAATTTATTAATTCGAATATTTGCATGAATTAATTCTTCTTCTAGGTCCCTAACCTTACATAAAGCCTCCTCATATATATTACTGCAGTTGTTGAAACCATCCGTGACCACCCGCAGTTTGTCCCGTTCATCAACAACATCCAGGTATTGTTGATGTAGGTTTACTAGCTCCTGTTTTAAGCTAGTGTTTTTGAAAACGACCTTCTCGATTTCCTTCTCACTATCATCTATTTCCTGTAACAGCTGTTGACATTTGCTGTTTGAAGCCTTAAGATCTTCAGTGGTCGTTCTCAATTTAAGCTCCAATTCCTGATACTACTATAGGTATATGTAGAGGTGTATCTAACTCTTCGGGGAATTCAGGATATGTTATTCTTGTTGTTGTTCAGAATCATTAGGCAGTCCCGTGCCTAACCTAATATCTCTAATCTGTGTAAGAATTAATGAGCTTCCAAAATATCTGAAATTAAATTTTTTTTTGACGGGCTGCGGATCTGTTTATTATTAAATTATGTAGGTACCTATTTTTCTTAATTACTTGACTATACTGCGTCATCAAATGGAGCATGGGGCCCGAGCATGGGACCCGAGCTCGGGACCGTAGTCCCCGTGCTTCACCCAGGTGGAGAGCACGGGTCCGGACCCGAAAATATAAGTACAGACGCCAGCACATCAAGCTACCCGAAACTGTAAAATTTTCCCAATCAACTTTGAACCATGCTTTAGCGATAAAGTTGAAAATACAAATAGCTTGATGTGCTGGCGTCTGTACTGTACTACTAAGATAAAAAATATCTTCTGTCACCCACTGACCTTACACAAGTTGTATAATAGAGGTCAGTGTATGTCACCCGATCAAAAAAAATGAGCCCTCAGTACAATGTGCATCTGGTTTGAGGGCCCAATTTTAAATCCTTGCGAAACGAATTATTGGGTTTTATACTTAGAGATTTTTTTTTACCGATTCCTTTTTACAGGTTGTTCTACCCATGAATATGAACAACTTTCACTATGGGACCAACTCAAACACCGACGAAAAAAAAAAATCTGTTTCATACATTTTGGTCAAGTAGGTATTGAACTTTTGTATTAAACAGCAGATTTTTTTTTCCTGATTATAGAGTTAATTCCATAGTAAAAGTTGTTCATATTCATGGGTAGAACACCCTGTAAAAATTTGGAACCGTTAAAAAAAACATCCGGTATAGTGGGACAATATAGGCTGCACCGCTGCAGACAGATTCTACGAAGACGGTGCATGGGATATCTCGAATTCCTAACAGTGTTAGAAATTGTTAGGTGAACTTCAAACTACTTTAATTTACCCCCTTACTAATAAACGTTGTACAGCGTTACACAACGCTTTGTCTTCTTTCGAAAGTCAAATTACTGACGACTGAGAGAGAGAAATCGGTGTGTAACTATTCATCTGATATAATACGTTTATTAGTAAGAGGGCCTTAAGTGTTGGGTGGGGGTGTAGTTACTTGCTCTTCCACCGCTTATCAGCCTAACAACAAAATGACCTCCAATTCCTAAAACACATTTCCATTACACGCATAAAGCAATACAGCTTCCTTGCAACTTTCATCGTTCAGAAATTAAATTTCCTCGACTTTGTTCGTAGTTTCTATGACAACTAAGTAATAAAAACGGCTACAATTCATAAACTTTATTCCTCTGTACTAACAAGATGCTAACATTGGTAAAAGTTAGTAACTTTCGTCTATGGATCCGGGGGCGCGTACGCAAGGCCAATGTTCCGAAGCTCGCAATCCTCTTGCATGAAATCCTTTAGCAGAAGTTTCTTGAGTGCCGTACGACGTACCTGTTTATTAAATTTTAATATATCTGATTATTTTACAACATAGGTATTTAGCATAGGGAAGGAAAATGTAACGTTGGACAAGATGAAATATCTTCTTGTGATGAAAGAGAACTTTATAAGTGGTCTACCCCAAGTACTTATTTATTATGTCGCAGATGGATTTTAGAAATCGCTGTTGTTTTACAAAACAATTAAATCCGTTTTGTAAAACAACTGAACAACATCCAGCGGTTTGCCATATTTACTGAACTTGAACACGCAGAGTTGCATAAAAGTTTTGCATTTATAAAAGAACGTGAAGAATATGAATATGTGTGTGTAACGTGAATAGAATATTTCACGTTACACACACCAAGAAAATGGGCCCAGAATTAGTCAATAAGACATTTTTTCTACAATTGCTTTAGAAACATTAATTGGAAAAATCTGACCGCCTACGCTTGGTTTTCAACAAAAATATGGCCTAAATAGGTATAATTTCAGATAAAAAATCCCAAACCCAGAACTTTGCAAAACAATGAAAAAATACATTGATTTTACTCACAGAATAAATAACAGATGGTCTCGCTAAAGAAAGTCAACAAAAAATATCACCTAATAGACCTTTTTTTTATTGTCCCACTGCTGGGCAAAGACCTCCTAACTCTCTTTCCACCTCTCTCTGTCCAGAGCTGCCAAGGACAAAGCTTCAGGTCCAGCTCATCCCGCCATCTCCGTCTGGGCCTGCCGCGAATAGACCATTAGCTTACATAAATTCAGTTAGTTTATGTTTTTCCCGAGCTTGTGGAAAGGATAGCCGTCCCATGACCCGACAGTTACCTAACTAAATCGTGGGAAAACACGGCCCACTGCCGAGTTTGTATACTTATATAAATTAATGAGCTTTCAGCAGTTTTAACGGTGACATTTCAACTCGAACAAACAAAATAGATGCAGAGTTTTAATTATTAAATAATATAGGTATAAGCTAACACACTTAAAATATAATAACAGTAATAATAAGTACATGTACCTACTTATAAAAAAAAGTTGAAAGAAGAAAAAGAAAAGACGATCAATTCTATTTTTGTAAGTTATGACTTTCAAAAGTGAATTTTATGTGCCTATTTGAAATAGGTAAATGATTTGACTTTGACTTTGAGGGGAAAGAATTATAGGGTATAAAAAAAATTGTCCGCATCAGTTTCAACAGGAAAAGTGCCCAAAAGGCTGGCAGCATTGCCACGTTGTACTTATGGCGATGCTGATTCTTTGGCCAAACAATAAGCCAGCCCTCTGGTCAATGGCGAAAAGTTAAAACTAGGTAAGTAAGTATTTAAGGACTTTTTTGTAAAAATTCGGATGCATTTTTTGCCTCTTGAAAAAAGTATTAGCATAAGTAAAAACAGAATGGCAATTCTCGTAATTTTAAGAACGTTCTCAATCTGTCTCGAAGTCTCAATCGAACGACTCAATCAAAAATACCTCTAATTTCCCTACATTTCTGAAATTGATTGTCGTTGAGATGAGATTGCGACTAGATTTTGAAGTTTTTTATTACTTACGGGAATTGACCTTTTGATGTAAATTAACCAATTTTTTGCATAATTTTTGGCAAATGGATTAAACCTACATAACCCCCATCCAACAGACAAGTGTGCAATTATGTGTGAATGACCTTTCTTTACAGTTTGCTTATTTCAACGTTACAAAACAAAGTCATTATTTTCATATTAGGTTGGACGCCAAGTGGAGATACAATCATTTACGAAATTGTACCTAAGCCTACCTACTGCCAAATATGCATCTTATTGCAAGATAGAATTCTTTTGAGAATCTCAAGTTTAATGAAATACGAAATTTGTATTTTTTCATCTTATTTAAAATATTATATTCTGCATATTCTGTAAAGCGGAGATCAAACAAGCACAAAGTTGTTCTTCGCATAATTAGTGAGTCTTTACGAACCTTAGAGCTTCGCATAGTAAGCGAGTCCTTAGGTAGATACATATACCTACTTATGAACACTAGAGCAAACAGTACAAAACACCTTGATTTTGCAGGTAGGTACATTTGCTGACAAATGACAATACTGTATCACAAATTCACAATGAAATAGATGTGATGTGCATACGTATTAAAGTGCCGAATGTGCCGATGCAATGCAATGCAATATGCATAATGAGTCCTTCAACATACATAGAAAGGTTGCAAAACCCTGTACAGTCACAAGCATAAGTATATATACCTTTTTTTTTTTTTAAGGCTGGGAAATCATCCAATGACCCCTCCCGCTCTGGGTGGAGCGGAAGGGAGTGTCAGACTCTTACTGACTAAAACCCATCCGTGTTCCTTCCTTAGCCCTTTATGTTCCGGGGCAGCGGTAACCCTTTCGGACAATCCCGCTGCCCCGGCAGGCTTCGGCCCTAACGGGCCCCTCCATGTCTGCTGACATCTCTTTGAGGCGCGCGTGGAACACGTACGCGCCGTCCGGCACGGGCCTGGTCCTGATCGGACGGCGAGCTACCCATTACTCGCCGTCCGCAGGCCCGCGCCTACGGTGGCCGGGAGTCGTCACGCGGCTCCCGACGCCCGGAGCGTCTACCGCGGCGGCTGGGACGGGCGGCCCTCTCGGCTCTCTCCCTCGCCCATCCCGCCACCTCCTTCGCTAGCATGACTGCTTCGCAGAAGGAGGTGACTGAATCCCACTTCCTCTCGCCCCGGACCATGGCTTGGACCAGGGCCGGGCGCGAGAGGTCGCCGCCGCTGCCGATCGCCTCTACGAGGACACGGCGGTGCTCTGCCCAAGCGGGACAGACCTCCACCGTGTGCACCACCGTGTCCTCTGGGCGATCGTCGCAGTGGTGACACCCGGACGTTTCCTCCCGCCTGATTATGTGCAGGAACCTCCCGAAACATCCGTGTCCGGTGAGGACCTGCGTCAGGCGGTAGGTGAGGGAAGTATATATACCTTGGCTTTAGGTATTTAACGGCGATTTTCTCCTTTATTTTTGAATGTTTTATGTTATGACGAACATAGTATTTTCGAACCCATAGGTTTATGTAAAGTGTCGTATTTCAACGTTGCATTCGTTATTTCACGAAGAAATCGCAATTGAAGTTGCCAAGTGTTGACATATTAGTGCTCGTGACTGTACAATTGTTTTATCTCACGAAGCGGCGCGCGCTTGACTTGTAGTTGTAGACTAAGTATATAGAGTACACTAAGTATATAATATACTGAAAATATAAGTCAATGCTATACTATTATTATAGCGGCTACAGACTCTACAACCACAAGTCAAGCGCGCTTCGCTTCGTGAGATAAAACTATTGTACAATCACGAGCACAATAGTCGGACTTTTAATTAGTTGCAGTAAAATGACAGCAGTGTTACTTATATGATTGAAATTGACATTTTCATGTTTTTTCGCGGCCATCAACCAAATCTTGTTTTTCTATTTCATAATAGTGTAACAAACGAAACTTATTTGACATGCATATCTCTAAACGCAGTCCGAAATGAGTTATTAAGAAATGTCATTTTACTGCAGCTAATTAAAAGTCGGAGTAAAATATGTCAACAATAACTTGGCAACTTTCAATTGCGATTTTTAAGTTAAATTACGAATACAGTACCTAATACATACTTACGTGGTGCTTACTTCTTGCAACCTCCGCGAGTTTGTTAAAAGTGATTGGTATAAAATACGTGACAAACGAAGATTTAGAATTAGAAAAGATAGGGCGTCAGATTACTTCAGATTAGTCTACAACTACACCCCAATACTTGACAGGTGTTGTGGTTGTGGTAGCCAAGTTAAAATAAATGCCAAGAGAAACGGAAATCCTGTTAAACAAATTACGAACTAACCGCCAATGTTTGCCACTTCGCTTGCCGCAACTCCTCACGAATGAACATCATTTCGGGGCGGAGATCCCGATGTGCAAAGGGATCCATGATGATTTGCAGCTTGGGGTCGATGCCCGCAAGCTGTTGGTCACTGAAAAATATTAAAAAAGACTATGGACCTAGATCTAGACTCTACTTAGACCTCAAAGCCTCAAAGATCCATCCCGATTTCCTGGTTCTTTGCACTTCATCATAGACATCATAGTTTGCTAACATCAACAATGATCAATGTTTGGTAACTACTACTACTGCCATCTGTACTTCGTAAAACTTGTTGTTTCTTTTTTACAATACTTAAACACAGATGGCGTAAAGAGTTAAACAATCTAACAAATTCTGCACCTTCTTCCAAGGCTCAATTATTGAATCTAGTTTCCGGCTATTTTTTTTAATTCTGACGAGATAACAGAGTAGCTAAATTGTTTTCACCTCGTATAGCTTTCATCAAATATAGAATACTTATTTTAGTTATTTGCCATGTTACGGGCGTTACAACAATAGTGTGGGAAGCAATTACGCTCATTTTCAGTTCATTTTATGCTCATTTGTAGAGAAAAAGCCACTGCATTGTCAAGACAAAACTGTTATAAATCTTGTACAGATGCCAGCACATCAAGCTACTACAATCTGTCAAATTTCTTTAATAGATTTTCAACTTTATCGCTACAGCGTAAGGTTCAAGATTGATTGGGAAACTGACAGTTTGGGGTAGCTTGATGTGCTGGCGTCTGTAATATCAAAAACTCAAAAATATAGCTGACAAATTCTTCAACTACAGTTGAGCTACGCTAGATGGCACTGCCATTAGGGTATCGCTACCACCTGCTCCTAGTCCAGTCCAAGATATTATACTCCAAGCCCCTGACACCTGACACTGTATAACTAAAATAGGAAAAAAGTACAAATTAGCTCCAACATCTGCTTCTAGTGCTCCTGCTTCTTCTAGAGTCTCTCCTGCAGGATCATCGCTATTTTCCGCAGACATTTTGCTACCTACAAGTAAATCAGTAAATTTTATTCAAGCAAACTCCCAGTAAATAGGCAAAAGTAAATGACAACTGATGATTGATTTTATAATGAATTTGTTTTAATTTGGCGTTTATCGCCAAAAAAACAATCAAGTCAGTCACTCTATCAAAAAGTACTCTGTGATCAAGTCACAGATAAAATCAGAAAAAGGATTATAGCAACACCATCTATGATTTTTTGTCGAAATTAATACAAACTGGAAAATCATGATGGCGTGCGTTCTGAAGTGTTTTGTAAAATCTCGAATGCATTCTTGTTTAGTAAATAAAATAATCATTAAGTGATAAATGTTACAAAACTGTAAGTCATTTATTTATTCAGGTAAAAAAAGTGTTAGTGACTCTTATTTATAATTAAAATAATATTTAAATAAACTTTGAGATAGCGATGACTCATCACCATCCAATATTTCTGAACGCACTCCCACTCCGGTAAAAGGGTGAGTGAACCGCCTCATTGTTATTTATTGCATTTGCCTCTAATAATACATTAATTAGCCGTTTTACGGACACAGCGAGTGCAATAACATAGGTCGCGACAGCCATGCCGATGTGAGTAATTTAAAAGGTGTGGCACGACAAGGGGCGTAGTTTCTCATCTAGTGACATTAGTGGTGTGAAAAAATATTCTTCCTAACTCGTCGCAAGATGACCGAGTACAAATTGGTGGTGGTAGGCGCCGGAGGCGTCGGTAAATCCGCATTGACTATACAGCTGATACAGAATCATTTTGTGGACGAGTACGATCCTACGATCGAGGATTCGTATCGGAAACAAGTAGTTATCGATGGTGAGACGTGTTTGTTGGACATCCTCGACACTGCGGGCCAGGAGGAGTACTCCGCGATGCGGGACCAGTACATGCGGACGGGCGAGGGCTTCCTACTGGTGTTCGCAGTGAACAGTGCTAAAAGTTTCGAAGACATTGGCTCCTATCGGGAGCAGATAAAGCGGGTGAAGGACGCGGAGGAGGTGCCCATGGTGCTGGTCGGGAACAAGTGCGACCTGCAGGCGTGGGCCGTGGACATGGCGCAGGCGCGCGAGGTGAGCTTGTTTACATATTAAACCTGCACCACACACACCACACTACATGTCTTTTGTTTGTGTACACTACACACAAAAGAACAGGACTAAGGAACTGTTAGTTTATAAATCAAGCATCTAATCAGAGTTACACTTAATTGATCAATTAACTCCCATTTGTCTTATAAAAGCTTATGTGAAGCAGTTGTAATGATCTTATGTAAGATCTTTGTTTGTGTACATCCATACTTTTACTCATGAAACCACATTTTCTAAAAGACAGCGGGCATGAACAAGGCTGTCAGTAGTCAGCCTCAATATATGTATACTCAAACTAGTAGTTACTCTTTTGTGTCATAAAGTTAAGGATAAAGATTTAAATTAATTAAATCACTGTATATTAAAAAGTATGATGTCACAACTTAATATAATAAACATAATTATGATCATTGTCTAGAAATTTTGATCTCCAGGACAGATGACTATACTACATATGAGCTGATCATATTTACCTACTTTGGATCATTCTAAGTGCTGTCATAGCTAATCAAAAGGCTAGATGATGTAATCAACAAATTTGATATGTCTGTGATGGATGTAAAATAACATAATTTGACTATCTGTTGGTTGATATTTTTGCATTTGTGTTAGTTCTACAGACCATGTATATGTCGCAGCCAACTGGTTAAATTAGCCGTTCAGTTAACTGCCTGGCCTTTAGAAGTAGTGTTCGCCTCGCTTCCTCCCTCGGCTCGAACGCGGTTGATCACAGTTCTAACCTAACCTAACCCACTTGGTCGGGGTGCAATGCCTTAATTACTGCAACCAATTCGGCTCGCGCGTGATTGGTTACAGACTTCCAACCTAAACTGTAATTGAATATCATTCAAGCCGTTAGTTGAACGGCCGCCGTTTAGTTGAAAGGCTAGGCAGTTAACTGAACGGCTAATTTAACCAGTTGGCTGCGACATATATAGTGAGGCAGGGAGATCAACACACAAACCTGTTACCAAGGATTCAGTACATGATTCTGGGCCCCTAACGATTGAACATTTTCATCGGTTATTAAAAGCGTTTACGACATACAGCATTTCATACAAACTTTCAAGTCCTTGTTTTTCAAAATGAGTTAACCGATTTTAATGAAACTTCATACACATGAGCAGGATATAAAGGTCTAAAAAGTTAGTAAAGAACATTTTCGAAATGTCTTATTTAAAAAAAGATAACTGGAAATCTGTTTCTATGAAACATTTAAAATCGGTCTAATTTGGCTGCAACACTTTTTTTCGAAATTTTTTAGACCTTTATATCCTGCGTGCGTACGAAGTTTAATTAAAATCGTTTCATTCATTTTGAAAAACAAGGGCTTTTAAGTTTGTATGTTGTAAGCACTCTTAAAACAAAATCTGCTGTTTCCATTTCCGTGTCTAGAACCATTTACTGAATCCATAGTCACATGTTGTGCATAAATGTCCCTACCACCCTATAGTTAAAAAGCAAACAAAAAAAAAAAGAAACAAAATATGTATTTATTTTAGTTGTCTCCAGACAACATTTGGACAAATTGAAATATTGAATCTTTCTGTTTTATGATTGTCTTCCATACCATCACCCCATTACATTTTAACTTACAAAATATTTTTCTAAAAATGCTTACTAGCACTAATTAAAGCCGCAATGAGGCTACAGCAAACATAACAACACTGTTTGAACAACTATGTTTGAACAATTTAACACATATTTAGTAACACCATCTAATACTTGCGCAAACATAGCTTATTACGGTATCTCATTAGCCTCATATTCAGATTTAATTTAACACATGTGTGTAACTGTAACTATTTTATACGAGGCATGGTAGAATGGTGTGGTGAGAGTAGTGATGGCCCAGTGATAATGACCTTATGAACCAAGGTGATTTACTTTGTGTAATTTATTCATCACTACTCCTCTCAAAAACTGTGAAGGAAACTGGCATGTCCTGTAACCAAAAATTCGAAGACATGTGACATGTACCAACCAGCACTGGGCCTGTGTGGTGGATTACGGCCCACTCCCTCTCACAGAGAGGAGGTCTGTGTCCACGCAGTGGGAACATTATAGGCTGATTATGCTTATGGTAGAATGTTTTAAGAATACTTTGTTATTATGTTCCATGATAAAACTGTCAACATTTAAAATAGAAAACAACCTGTACTTGATATGCAACAAAGGATAGTTTACTAGTACTTATACATTCCAATGCAAACAAAGTAATCAATCAATTCAGTTTATAAATAAGCCTAGTAGCCTATACTTATCAGCATAGTGGTTTATTGATCGCCTTATCTTGCATTCTTTCTCAATACTCGTTCTCAAGAACAGCCTTCCCCAAGTTATGCTAGTATTAAAATAGCCTTCACAAGTGGCCAAGTACTTAATTTTTTTTTTTTTTTGATATACCATTTATGTACACACATACAGACAAGAAAAAACAGAACAGAAAAAAGGTACAAAGGTGATGCTTATTTCATAAGCAATCTCTTCCAGCATACTTGCGATAGGATAATAAATAGAGAGATGTAGACAATGTGTAAAAGATGAGACATAAAAAAACATAAAATATGAAACAAAAACTAAACAATTATTGTGAGAATATACTTACATACATACAAATAAACATATACTTCTAAAATAATATCACTAGAATTTTAATAATTATAATGTAATCAAAATAATTTAAGTGCATTGCAATGGTTGGCCAATTAGCACTGTCTGTACCTTATCTGGCTAGTGTTTTGGCATGAGCTGTACTAATAACTGCTGCTAAGCATGGGTTTCTGGGTTTGATTTCCGGGTTGGGCAAAGTGTTATTGTTTTCCATTAAGAATTTCTGATTGAAATTAGCGATGTGATACCCCCGTGTCTCGGAAAGCACATTAAACCGTTGGTCCTGCGCCAGATCTCTCTCCGGTCGTGTAGTATTGCCGTCCTATTGGACTATGAGAGTGAGAAAGAGACTGAAGAGAGAGTGCACCTGTGTTGAGCACACACTTGTGCACTGTAATATCTCCTGCGCCGAGCTAGTCACCTTTGAGATTGGCCACCATGGTCGTAATACGATCTGAAGGACTGCTATAAGAGAAGAAAACACCACAATAATTGACCCTCCACCTGTATCTCCCATTCAGGATAGGATAATACAGCCTTTTACACTGCAAAGCTCTGGCTGTTATATTCAGCCACAAATCCTGGTTGAGGTATTATAATTCCCTAGTAACACCCCTTCCCTTCCATTCCATTCCCTGTAAAGTGGATGTACAGACGCCAGCACATCAACTTACCCGAAACTGTCAAATTTTCCCATTCAACTTTGAACCTTATGCTTTAGCGATAAAGTTGAAAATCTATCAAAGAAATTTGACAGATTGTAGTAGCTTGATGTGCTGGCGTCTGTACCATTGTCCTTTGGTCTTCATTAAAGTAAAGCCCACCAAGACATACTAATATTAAAAAGCTGAAGAGTTTGTTTGAAAGCGCTAATTTCTGGAGTAGGATTTGTAAAATTATTTTTGCATGTCATAGCCCAATTCTTAAGGAAGGCTATAGACTCCTTAACATCACGCTAGAACCCTTACGAGCCGAGCAAACACAAAAAAAAAATACAGAAAAAACGCTAAGCAAAAACGAAGTAATAGCGCGAACAGGCGATGCGATGCGACGGTCAAAAGTCGCGGAAGTCGCGGGCAAAAGTTAGTCTGTTTATAAAATCCTTGTGGCTTTAAAACATGCAACTTGTTGATGCAAAAATAAAACATGAAATTATTTCTGACTGGATGACCTGTGTAACTTCGATATTCTCAAACAACTAACAAGCCAGGAGAAAATAATACAAGATGGCAATTAAAACAAATTAAGTGTTCTTCTCATGAAGTGAGTCATCTGGCGTCTCCACATTGTTCAATGTCCCACTTCAGCTAATGAAAGCATTTTAATTTATGCTGCACTTTCGGACACTTGCCTTAATCATTTTCAGTCTGGTAATTAAGGAGAAACTTAGGTTGCTATCACTTTATAACATTACATGGAAAACGTTTATGTTAGTAGGGAGCTATGTTATGTGAACATCTAAGCGGATCCGCTGTATCCATACAGCTGAATACTAGTATTTTACATGGAGTTATTACCTATCTGACCTCCAGAACCGGTTAACACAATACCCCTTGGTAAGACTGGTTGTCAAACTTGGGCTTCTGACTACCCCTAACAACAGTCAAATATCATAATATATAATTAATTTTATAACAAACACAAAAACTGATAAAACATAGGCCTGTCTACAAACACAATACCCCTTGGTAAGACTGGTTGTCAAACTTGGGCTTCTGACTACCCCTAACAACAGTCAAAGATCATAATATATAATTAATTTTATAACAAACACTAAAACTGATAAAACATAGGCCTGTCTACAAAATATTATGAGCTTCACACAATCTACCAGCCATGTAAAAAATATTTATTGTATACTAGCGGCCCGCCCCAGCTTCGCACGGGTGCTGTTTTTTTTTCGAACAATTTGTTTTTTCTCTCCGTAAGAACCATCCTCGTACTTCAAGGAATATTATAAAAGAAGAATTAGGGAAATCGGTCCAGCCGTTCTCGAGATTTGCGCTTAGCAACACATTTAGCGATTCATTTTTATTTTGTAAGATTTAAACACTTACAAAAAATACTTTAAACAGAATAGCATTTTATTTAAACCAAGAAGCACATTTGAATTCAACATCATAACTACCTACTGCACAGATACTTACAATTCAATGTTTATGAAATACTTTGTCTTCATTTTAAGCATTCCATAAACATGAGCACTTACTATTTTCATTGCTTACTTTGTAAATAAACCAAATAAAAGTAGAAATGTAAACAACTCATATTAATAAACTAAGGTTAATAGGCAAGAAATATGTTTTTGTTCTAGTTTATTATTTAATTTATAAATTAATATTTATTATATTATCAGACAACTGACATATCCTTAACAAAAGCAGGTTTTTTCTTAACAACTTGGTAATTTGCTTAGGATCTGAGATAAATGTGGAGGAATTATGTGCAATTAAAACTCATGAAATATGTTAGGGGAAGCCCCAAATCAGAACAAAATGAAAACAAGCATTCATTTTGTATTTATAATGCAATAGGTTGATATAGAAATACAATAATAACTCACATTATTTTATATTATTCCCTGGGAAATAATGACAGGGATTCGGGGGATTCCCTCTCAAGAGTGGATTTTAGTTCAATATCAAGACCTCAACAATCACTGGAAAATAGAGATTAGGAGTACATAGGCACCTAATTTCCATTCAAGGCTTTTAATTGGAAATTAATTCTGTAGCCTAGGCTGAGGTGAGCTGATGCCACCTTACTGGTCACCCAAGGTGTGGGCACAGCTTTTTTGACGGAACACCGATACGTTCCACTGGCGTACGTGGCTCCCATACATGTGCTAATACCCGGTATCGTGAAGGTTTTAGGTGTTAAGAGTTCGGTCTCGCCTTCCCGAACAGTGGGTATCCAAGAGCTGCATCTCCCCATGAAAAAAATTTTTGATTCTACCGGCCCTGATACCTGTAACTGCCGCAACTTCTAAGCAAGGTTCTCAAAAAATCCGGCGATATTTCGATGCCTATCATTCTTGGTGGTTTTATGATGTCGCACGACTCTCACATTTTTCTTCCCATTAGCCACATGGATAGCGTCTATACATATCGGTAAGGCCCCATTTACCTACACAGTTCAAGTTTCTGGAACGATCAAGAGCAATCATCGCATGCCATAAAGTACGTTCAATTATTGCCATTCAAGAATTGCATGCAAGTGTTTACATGCATGTGATTTCCATAAAATAGCATACAATAATTGAATGCAAGATTTGCCATTCAGTAATTGCATGCGACTTCTGTTTACAGTTTTACACACTAACAATCATTGCAAGTCGATAACTGCATAAAAATTTTGCCTCGTCTAAACACAGAGTTGCACGCCCTTGTACAATTGATTCAAGTATTGCATGCGATTTTATTGTACGTGCTGTTTACACCTTTACCAGTTTTGAACGGTAACTAAGTTGCTGGTATCGTGCAACAATTGTACGTGTTGTTCAGACGGTGCCAGTCAAATCGTTGCATTAATTTTATGGTATGCAACAGGCAATAAACTTACACATTGCAGTGTACCTAAACTACATAAATCGAATGGGTGGTCCTATTTGTAACCACACCACATTCTGAATATTTAGATACTAACCGACAAACAGCTACTTTTAGAATCCTTGTAGGTTTATTTGTATAACCTGTTCTTGTTCAACAAATGAGTAGGTCAGACAGTCGCTCGCTCGACCAGACACTACAAACAAATAACAATGCCTGGTAGATCTGAATTTGTTTCTTTTTAAACGAAAATCCTTGATGATCATGTCTGTGGGTGGTGTTTGTTATGTATACGTCACAGCCAACTGGTTAAATTAGCCGTTCAGTTAACCACCTAGCCTTTTAACAAAACGGCGGCCGTTCAACTAAAGGCTTGAATGATATTCAATTACAGTTTAGGTTGGAAGTCTGTAACCAATCACGCGCGAGCCGAATTGATCGCAGTAACTAAGCCAGGGCACCCCGACCAAATGGCTTAGGTTAGGTTAGAACTGTGATCCCTCGGTGGGTTCCCGCATTGTGAAGGCGGGGGGGTTAGTAGCCGTGGCTTGGTCACCCACGGTGAAGCGAAGAGGAACCCAAGGAGGGGCCGCTCGTCAGGGCTTTGCCTGTAAGCCGACGACGTAGCGGCCAACTTGCGGCCGCTTGGGCGACATCGCAACAGAGGCAGGCCGCGATGTCATATGGGATGGGAGGCATCGCAGCTGAGGGTTGGAGGCTGCGGCGGGAACTTAGTGCCGGTATTGCGGTGCGCCGCTCTCCCTACCTTCCGCGGCCTTGACGGGGTCGCCACCGTCTGATGGCGGACGCGGTGGGGCCGCAGGGGAGGAGGAGTGTTGATATGACGTTGGCTGCTCTCCCTATCCTCTGCGGCCGAAAATTGGCAGGCGGCGGGGCCAATGACCTGACCCGTCGCAGGGGGACCAAGGGTGCCCAGACACGGGGTCGTCTGGCGCCCTTGTGCTGGTTTGGTCCCTGGGGTGGTTACGGCGTGCTATGTGTTCTGGTGCGCCGGTGATGGGGAGTATTCCCCAGAGGAGGGTCCGGTGACGGACAGCCGCGGCGGGTTGAGTGCTAACTGATGAGTGCTAACGGATGAGTGCTAACGCGTGCACGTGTTCCCGCCGTAAGCAGCAGAGGAGGACACCGGCGAGTTTTAGTGGGTTAGAGTCCCACATAACTGCACTATCTCCCCGTGGTAGTGCAGAATGCATGAGCATTTCTCAACGTAAAAAAAAAGGTAGAACTGTGATCAACCGCGTGCGAGCCGAGAGAGCGAAGCGAGGCGAGCACTACTTCTAAAGGCCAGGCGGTTAACTAAACGGCTAATTTAACCAGTTAGCTGCGACATATACATGATAGATAAGTCTAAAATTGGTCATTTTCTGTTTCTACATCACATCACCCATACTATTTTTTTTTTACTTTCGTTTGTTGTGTTATTTGTATGTCTCCTGCTGCTATAAGTACATGTAACAGATCAACAACCCTAACTATTCTGATTTGTATTATTATTTAAAGTTACAATGCTCATAGTGTAAAATCAAATTTTTGGGCTTGTCATGTAGACACCACAGATGTGTTCATCTTGATAGCAATAAACAGAGATTGGAGGTTGGTTTCTGCGTTTGTCGATGTTATCATGTAAGTGGCTTGCGATGTTGACCATAGGAACCCTTGCTGCAGTCTGTGGGCGCACCATAAATTCGTGATGAATACCCAAAATGGCTGGACGTATTAAATCAGTTGACTTAACCTAAAACTGTGTACTGGACAAAGGTTTCTCCTAATACAGGACACATCAATCGATTCCCATCCTTCCGCATCACCTAATGTCACCGCTTTCCCCGCTTCTTTCTCTAAACCTTTGGTCTCCTAAGAAAGCGGTGAACGGTCACACAATAACGGCTGTCCAAATACAGAGCGTTTTTTGACACCTTAATGTCAAATACTGGTGAAAATGACAGATTTTCATGACGGCCGTTATATGATGGAGCCGGTCTTCTAGGAAGCCGAAGCATAAGACGTCGGTCCATCTAAGACGAAGAGAACCCTACGTTTTCTGATACGCAAACTCCACGCAAGATGTCGTCTGCTTCAACGGTCTTTGTTCCTTCTTCAGACATGACCACTGCCACTTCAGTTTGCTAGCTCTAGATACAAACTGTCGATTAACTGGTCCTTCTACCAATCGCTAATAGGTACAGAGGCCAGCACATCAACCTACCCCAATCTGTCAAATTTTCCCTATTGAATATGAACCTTATTCCTTTGTGGTAAAGTTGAAAATCTATCAAAGAAATTTGACAGATTTGGGTAGCTTGATGTGCTGGCCTCTGTACTAGGTAATCTTAATAAAGTTACTCACGAACCAGATTTATAAAACTACAGTTCGTCCAAAAGATTAACTTCTGCACGTACCTACTGTTGCGCAGTGCACTTGACTACTAAGTCCTAATAGTAATCAGACTTAAAATATGGCCATTGTGTCAGTTTTTAACTACTGCTGGAAACAAAATGTACCATCATGCAAACCTATTTGATTCACATGAATCGCGGATAAAAATGTGTAAGCTCATTTGTGGTTAATTACTAACAATATAAATTAATATTCAATCAAAACAACGTTATAATAAATTGCCTAATTCGTCACTATCCTGTTCATGTATGTTATTTAACTTGCGAGATCAGAACTATTAATATTAATCGTCTTAGTAAGGTAGGTACTAATGTCACATGAGTAGATACTAATGTTGCTCCTTCCTGGTGATATATACCTACATATGTAATAAATGGACAACTGTTATACACATTACTCATTGTGACAATGTTTTGATGAGCTTAAAATGTACCTACCATGCACCATGTACTCAGAGAAGCTGTAGGTAATGTCGTTAAAATAATCGTACCTAAATGCATGAGTAACTTCCTTGTATAAAATCCAGAAAATACTAATTTACTTTTGCTATGTTTGCCACTTCGGTAAACTTTTCAACCAATCTTTTTCGTCCCTCTCTATCTAGTATTTACAAATTTTCTTGCCGTTCTTAGTCCTCAAAAATATTTCGACGTATTTAAAACGTTGGTCTGAATATTCGAGACTAAATTGAATATTTATAAGTTCCTGAACTTTGTTACTAGGTTTCCCTGAACTTTGTTGCTAGCTGAGATCAGGGGATCCAAATAGTTGGTCTATCTGGCAACTTACGGGTGACCTTTCAAGTCCTGTAAAGACCTACTTTGAAGACAAAGTTTGATAAGTTGAACACAAGCTGAAAGTTTAGACACAAACTTTAGCCCATATCTCTTTGTGAGCATTGTTCTCCCCAAGACATTACAAATTCCAAAACTAAAGAATTCTCTATTTGTGGTTTTGAATGCCAGTATTACCCAATTGTCTCCTCAAGTAAAGCAATGCAAATAATGTCACTACTACAAGCCTTTTAGCCATAGATATCTCTTTAAATGGACCGTTCTGGTAACGATGACATTTAAATAGAATAATTTATACTTGTTTGTTATGTTTAAGGTCTTAAAATGTTTTATTTATTGGTCTTATCACTTCTGTGTTCGCTTGACGGACGATATTGGTTATAAGTTTGATAAAGACTCAAGTCTGCCAGAAAAGCCTTTGATTACCATTTTTGCCGCTACGGTTAGCATCTAGGCTTACATAATGTAATGTCATCCATTAGGGCCGACCTTAACCTACGAACTTTAAAATGTAACGATCGCTGCCTGACCTACTTAATGCAACTAGTCTTTGAAATGACTTCGTCCTTCCTAAATATTTATGTGAGTAGCATTTTGGCGGTCGTCATAGACACTTTTTAGCATTTCTGGATTGACGTCATTGTCGTTTCATTTACGTAATTTCATCATAGCACGTTTTAAATTTTTGTATATGTATTGTTGTCTCGTCTCCACCACGTTATAGTACGGTCCTTCCTAGTTTATAGCCGGTAAGATTAGTAGGTAGTAAGTATTTTTACATCCAGGTATCCGTAATTAAAGCACCGAATTCACTAGGTGATTAAAAAGTTAAAACCATTGCGTGCACATAAAACCGAAGATGTGGGGAAAAGCGCGTATTGAGCGGCAAGACTGCCGATTTTAATAAACTTTGATAAAGCTTTGTATCTACTACTTCCTAATAAATCCCATGAGCGAGATATGATTCACAAGACTAGACATAAAACTTCTGTATCTTTTCTTCCTAAGTCCTTACAACGGCTAGGTACAACTTTTACGGAGAAAATTACAACAGGATTTGCTAGAAAAGTACAGATTTTATTTATCATATTTAGTACAAAATATCATTACGTTGTTTTCAAGTTTTCTTTCTCACGTAGTTTGAGAGCAACCCCTATGCACGTGCACTTTGTACTGGTTTAATCAAAAAAGTATTATATATAGGGTAAGGAAAAATAATCCCCAGACTGTCTTACAGTCCGGCCGTCTCGACAATATTGCGCTACTTTCAATGTTCTGTCGTCGCATCTATTACTAAACCCGCACACTAATTGCGTAACACACTATCAATCAATTTTAAAGGATATTGCTAATCCACTGCTATTCAAAATTTGCCTGCTGCTCGAAAAATTTGCCTGCTCAACAACGTACTTAAATAACGCAATGAATGTTATTGACCTGTCAAAATTAAAGCCATTGCTACTGTTAGTATGTTACGCAGTTACTCCGCTGGAATTAGAGCAAAAAAAAAAAAAACAAAAAAAAAAGTTATGTAATGAGTTCAATAACTGCATTTTCCAGGTGGCGCGGAGTTACGGTGTTCCCTTCGTCGAGACGTCGGCTAAAACCCGCATGGGTGTCGACGACGCCTTCTACACGCTCGTCCGAGAGATCCGCAAAGACAAGGCGAGTCGAGTCAAGAGGAATAGAAGAGGACGAACCATAGGACCCGGCCGGAAGTTCAGATGCACGTTTCTGTAATTCGGTTTATAATTTAGCGATAATATTTGTGGATATTATCTGATGGCGACGAGTCGGTTAGTCAATGTTATTGTCGACAAACAATGTATTTTTTTGTTTTGTAAACTTTTTACTAGTGCTGTTTGTGTAGTGACACTGACACTTCCGATGTTCAAAAGTTAATCGATAAATGACAATCGAGTTTTACTTCGTTGAAATTATATTTTTTGTATCTATTACTTAGACTACACTGTTCAGCTTTTTGTTAACAATAATATTGACTTTGTGCCAGTAGACTAGCTTATTGACTACACAGCTTACTGTCATGGACTTTGAATCGTATTACTATTAGCCATAAGGTTCAATTTCCATGTTCATAGTGTAGCTAAGTATAGGGAAAAATGCTAATGGTATAAAATGAAATACTTATTAGCCTTAATATAAATTTATAATACGAATATTTGAAATACGTTCAATTAAAATCGATTCTGGACCTTAATACTATTATTGATCGAAGGGCTTGGCTATTCAACATCATACAAAATATACAAATATAAATGAAATAATTAAGTATAGACACGAGATGTCGATAATAGTATTTATCGACATTGTCACATCCATGCTATGTGCTCCTCTCCATTGGTTTACAAAACAATAGTTCCGATGCGCCTCAGCTACATTCACAACGCGCTTTTGACTTATCTCTAACCATTTATTTATAAACATTCTACATAGCATGTAATCCTTGTATAATATTAATTATAATTAGCTAATCTCTGTGAGAAATATCCATAAATATTATATATGTATAATGTAGAAATGAGGCAGTTATGAAAATCTAAGGCATTCTCTTCTTTGGCTGAGTAAAAATAACTTTTTGTACAGTGAAATATTTCAGAACTACTTTGTGCTTACTTTTATGAGATACTTCAAGCTTGAACGTGTGGACATTGACTATGTTTCTTGTGAGGGTAACTGATGCTACAATTTAATGTATCAACTAGAATACATCTCTCATTGAAGATATCTACTAAGTTAGTGGGGTTTATCACTGCTGCCCCAATATTTTAACTTACACCTCAGTCTCAAGACTGACGAAGGATAGACAAAAGATTCTAATTATTTATTTTTAAGTATTAAACCCAAATTAGATAATTAAGAATGATTTTTGTGACGAAAGAATGTGCTATATCAATAAGTTTCTGATCATGAGGGTAATCTTTACTAAGCTCACGTGTCTGGACAGTTTGTTCCCTACTTTTACTATAATGAATGTTACCCTGTCTGGAATCTTTTCCTTACTGTTATCAAGTATAATACTCAACTTACAAGCACTGGCGTCAAGTTCTCAAGGTGCTATTTGAAGCATAGTATACTTGTAGCGAAGGCCGTGTCTGTTTATTAGAAAAAACTTGTAAGTGTGGATTAAATATCATGTTATACAAAATTATATAAATACAGTTGTACTTATAAATTGTAGATGAAATGTATGTCAAATTACCCAAAATTCGCCTTTACCCAATTTTCAACTTATTTCTGTTTACCCTAAGGATTATTTATCCGATTTAAAAGGTAAATTCGAATCATTTTCGCGTAGTAAATAATGGTTGTGCATTATTCAAGTACAATTTTAGATTGGTTGTAAAATCTGTTACGTTACTAGTACAAATAGTGCACAATTATTGGGTATACAACCAATTAGTTTTACCCCATGTCTCCTTAAAACTTAGTAAAAGTGTAAATTTGTTTACTGTATAACTCAACAAGACTTACAAGTGCTATCAAAAGTTCGTACCTATCTATTGTATAATAATTACCATACTTTCTGTTCTAAAGATCTTTTTACTTTGTAATTCCTGTTTTACTAGACTTAGCTTTGATAAAAATGGCTGCCAGAATAGAGGGTAGCCGATATCATATACAATCGTTATTGTAGCATAATATTAGGAACATTGTTAAATGTTTTCTACTTTAGCTAGAAGCAAATTTGCAAGCTTTAATGAAGTTTGTAACTACTTTACGACTTCTGCTTGTATTTTCTTGGCGAAATGCCAAATAAACGTGATTAAGATTTGTAAAATTTTCCGTTATGAAATAAAATAATGTCCCATATATTTTTGCCGCCATTGTAATTTGAAAAAGGACTAATTCTAGTTAATATTATAATTTGCTCACAAATCGCCCTCTAGGAACTAAATTATTAGATAATGCAGTTTTTTTTTTTTTATGAAAAACCGAAGTTTGTTTTTCATATCCGCGAAATATAATTCAATATTTCTTTATATGTATTATTATTTTACTCAGCATGTACAATGAATTATTCAAACGAATTTTTTAAATCAAATATCAACAATTATAAATTTTAATATTTTGACAGCGTTTTTTTAGCATTTTAAGTTTATTATAATGATTAGTTATTAGTTTAATTATAGTTTAAAAATACACCAGGTACTTGCAACATTTTGTTTTTGTAGTTTGTATGAATTCGTTAGTTTTATCCTCGGAACGAAAAAAAGTAGTAAAAAACTAATTATTGTAATGACTCGTTAAATTATAGTCTAACCATGCAGTGATTACAGATAAAAAGTAAGTCGCTCAAGTGTGTTTTTTTTTTTAACTTACTGAAGCAAACCTGTGCGTTTGCTCATGTAATTCAGCTGTGTACGCATATAGGTTTATATGCGTTTTTTTAATTAGGTGCCAAACTCTAAGTACTTGGTATATTTTTACGAATATTGTATAATTTTATATACAAACGAAAATCCAAGCTGCCATGAAATCGTCATCAGCCAGAATCATTTTTGCCATGAATTATGTATACCTACCCCCATGTCGTAGCCATAATTTTGTATTTACCTAACGAAAATATTTTTAAAGCTTTTCAATAAACATTTACAGTATGAAAATCTATATAATGCTGTAATTAATTACCTTGCTTGTAAACATTGTTCAAACGATTTCTTCTTTTTTCTTATGTAGTTTTAATTTTTATGTCCTAAAAAAGAATCTAATATTTGAAAATGTTTACAAGTAAGGGCTATAGTATGTAATATTTTTTATTATATTAAATATAAATTTCAAAGCTAGTGCACAATTTTGTTGGAAATAGTTGATATTTTATAACTAATTAATTCTGTAACAATATAGCACAAGACTGTGTGCTAATTGAAATAAATAAAATTGACGAGGCAAATTGTTTTATTTATTATCTATAAGTTACATTTTATTATATATAAGTTACATTTTTATCTCTTGGTATCTCTTGGTTTTCTATCTGTTGGTCTTGGTCTTTTAGTAAGTACGCAATTTTTTATGTAAACCATTACACTGCTCCAAGGATATTTTGGCGCCCGAATAATGTTGTCAGGAGCGCTGTCTGTAATAATTTGTGTAATTTTATTGTTTGGACTTTTGTGAAATGCAAATGTGTTGAATAAACAAGATGGCGGCGTTCGTTCTAATCATTGAGTTGGGAGCTCAGATGAAATAAAAAAAGTGTTGGGAGTCATTGGTTCCAAATTGAGCCACGCCACGCTCCAAATTATAGCGGTATTGATGGAAGGTCTAAATAGCAGTTTGTATTTATCAAATAATATTCTGTAAAACACCTTTTTCTGCAATAACATTCTTAATTTAAATTACTTAATATTTGGTCTTAAAATAACAAAAAAAGAAAAGTACCCACTAACCTACTGGAGAGGTCGTAGGATGTGATGAAAATCCAAAAGTGGAAAAGTGCACGAGCAAGAAATAAAAGAATGGGACCCTAACTGAACGAGGCTGGGTAAAAAATCCTAGAAGAATACTTATGTCCAATAGCCTATTCATTTATTTTTATTCCTCTTTTAACCCTTTGGACAATGCATATAACAATGAAAAGATTTCTTGCAGTCCATTAGTTGCCAAAATGAAGCTATAGACAGATTGACTGAATTATTATATACAGCCTCAAAATTGTAGCGCTAAGACCTTTTTTTCCACTGACCTATATTAAACAAGCAGGTCAGTGTTTTTTTGCAATGCCTTTTTTTTTTTTTTTTTTTTAAGGATGGGAAATCATCCAATGACCCCTCCCGCTCTGGGTGGAGCGGAAGGGAGTGTCAGACTCTTACTGACTAAAACCCATCCGTGTTCCTTCCTTAGCCCTTTATGTTCCGGGGCAGCGGTAACCCTTTCGGACAATCCCGCTGCCCCGGCAGGCTTCGGCCCTAACGGGCCCCTCTATGTCTGCTGACATCTCTTTGAGGCGCGCGTGGAACACATACGCGCCGTCCGGCACGGGCCTGGTCCTGATCGGACGGCGAGCTACCCATTACTCGCCGTCCGCAGGCCCGCGCCTACGGTGGCCGGGAGTCGTCACGCGGCTCCCGACGCCCGGAGCGTCTACCGCGGCGGCTGGGACGGGCGGCCCTCTCGGCTCTCTCCCTCTCCCATCCCGCCACCTCCTTCGCTAGCATGACTGCTTCGCAGAAGGAGGTGACTGCCTCCCACTCCCTCTTGCCCCGGACCATGGCTTGGACCAGGGCCGGGCGCGAGAGGTCGCCGCCGCTGCCGATCGCCTCTACGAGGACACGGCGGTGCTCTGCCCAAGCGGGACAGACCTCCACCGTGTGCACCACCGTGTCCTCTGGGCGATCCTCGCAGTGGTGACACCCGGGCGTTTCCTCCCGCCTGATTATGTGCAGGAACCTCCCGAAACATCCGTGTCCGGTGAGGACCTGCGTCAGGCGGTAGGTGAGGGCGCCGTGACGCCTCTCTAGCCACTCCTCAAAGAGGGGCCTTACCGCCGCTATCGCGGCGTGCCCTTTTTGCAATGCCTTAACAGGCAACTAAATTCTAAGCACCTACCTATTGTTAACATCTTTAAAATTCTGTACACTTGGTTCGCAATAAAGAAATTTTTTTCCCATTCGCTGTGGGCTAGTCCCACTGACCTCTATTAAACAAGTTCATATACTTATAGAATAGATACTTGGTCAGTGGCTAGTCCTAACAACGATTTTTATGCTTGGTCACCCAGATTCCTAAAACTGTCAAGAGTGACAGGTGTCATTGTCATAAATGATATGTCATCGATGTCATCAAAAAACTTATAAACACCCGGAATTTATCTTTAATTTTTAGTTGGTTCAAGAAATTATTTATGAAAACTTATTCAAAACTATGGAAGCAAAAGACGTGTGTGTAGAAATTGAGAACGATGAGTTTTACAGCAAGTTCTTAGATGAGTCTGTAAAGCCCATAATCAATGAACACCTCTCTGTTACGGATCAAGTGAATAAACTCGCCCAGGGGATTGAAAAACTAAGCAAAAGCTTGGAGAAACAGGTTCTTGCCAAACACAATGATCTACTTACACAGGCAAGTCATATTTCCGACTTAGAAATGACTTTAGAGTCGGTCCAATCTCAAGTCCAGAGTTTGCTACGTGGTGCCGAAAAAATGAAAGATCGAGTACATACACCGTATTTTGCTCTAGAAAACCAGACCATGATGCTCGAAAGAGTTCAAACTACGTGCAATTTACTAAGGCACTCCTCCAAAATCTTAAACTTATGGAATAAACTGCAGAGCATCAAAGATAACCCATCAAAAGAGGCCATTATACTGTTTGAGCTGAATGAATTGATCAGTGACTACGATTTTGAAGGGATAGATCTACTTGACGAGGTTGTAAAAGCTGTTCAACGTAGGAGAACTGAATTATTAACTAACTCTACAGAATTATTGCAGTCAAGTCTACTGAGTGGAGACAAAGTAAAACTTTTGCAATGCTTCAAAGTATTCCACAACCTGCAATGTACTGAGGAACAGATTAAGAATTCTGTTAATAGCATACTGAGTGATTTGAAGAAGGAAATTACAACTGCATTAAATGTACAAATGGTTTCAATTGAAGTAAAGAAATCAAGCTCCGGAAGAATTGCCCCTGGGAAAGCAAACATCATGAATGCTCAAGACTTCAAGATAAAACTTTGGGACAATATTGAGAAGCTCTTCAAAGTCGACATTTACAACAGCTGCACTAAAGTCATAATGCTTCAGAATGTAGTCAATGAATTACATGCAATTGGAAACTTTAGGAATATAGCTAAAACCTTCTGGGCCGACTTTTCCCTTGTCTTCAGCAGTGAACTCGAAAAGAGCCCTCTAACTGTCAACCAATCTGTGGAGATTGACTTCCCAAGGTTACTAAAAAGCTTTAATGATTTACTCTCTAGACTAAAATGTAAGGATCTGGAGATGAACCGCTCATGTCTTACAAAATGGGAAAACTCCTTCTTATCAAAATCATTGGGAAAGCTACTAGAGCCTGTTAGGAGTATGTGGCACTTGTCTCAAGTTCCAAACATGGATCAAATAGATAATGCTATCAGAGTTATTGCTGAAGCTCTGAGTATCTCTCTTGGTGACAAACAGTTGAGCATCAGTTTGGCCAACAGTGTGGCCAAGTCTATCAAACAGATGACTGTAGAGGCTGAGCAGAGGTTGTCAATGGACAGTGATGTTGCACAGATCATAGAATCACCAACAAGTTCACAGCAGAAAAATGCTGACCTCTGCAACTCCTTGTATTACTTCTCTTCACAAATCAAGAGAGTGCTCATAAATATGAACTCAATGTTGCCCCAAGAAAGTATCCAAATAGTTCAGAATAGCTTGAAAGACATCTCCAGCATGCCAATACTTCAGTTGTATGCAGAGTCAATCAAGAATTCACTGTACATTATTTTAATGACAATGCATGATGAACCTGACTTGATCAGGGCTGATGATCCAGCTGGCAAAACTTTGTCATGTTCTCCATACATGAAGGAACTTCAGCAATTTGTGTCCAGATGCAAAGACATTTACTTGTCAATGTTCAGTGAGAAATCTGCTCTCAATGAATGCTATATAAACATAGCTAGAGCTTGCATTGAGAGATTTACACAGCACATCTGCAATGTAAGGCCCTTGAGTAAGTTTGGGCGAACAAAGTTGCAGATAGATTGTAAACATCTGGAGATTGCTTTGTCTCCATTAGTAAATGACATGACAGAGTTAGGGGATCACTACAGACAGTTGAAGGCTCTGCACTTTTTGTTAGAGAAGACTCCTCAAGACATCGCCAAGAGTCAGACTGAAGGTGCTTGCTTACCATACTCTTTGGTTATGATGTTCTTGTTCTCTCATGGTGGGCATCAACTGTTGGCTCCCCATACTTGCGCTGGATGGAATGTGCAGAAATTAATGCAATGGCTGGACTCTCATAGGAATGAGAGGGATAGGCTAGAGTTTGTGGCAGGAGCTTTGCAAAGATATCAGAACCACGTAAGACAGAACCAAATCGCGACATATGACGAGGTGTATCCTGTGCTGGTACAGTTGTTGGAAGATGGAAGGAAGTCTTTGAAGAAGTAGAAAAGTATCACCACCTGGTGCCACATTATGGCGGTTTATTGCCATCATTCCTTTTTCGCACTGGGATCATGATAGCATTAATAATGTGTAATACGGCCCCTGCAATAGGTCTATAGGGTATTCGCAACTACCTAGTGCATTATTATCTGATTCTATGTATAGTTATTAATTAAATAAGCCATCCCATAGTTTATTTTAATGTAATGTGTAATCACAAAACGGGTATCTACTTAACCCGATATTTCGTTAGTCTAAAATAAAACTATTATTTAAAAATAGTTATTTATTGAGAATAAACTCGTTTGAAACAAGAACAGTGTCTTCATTGGCGTCCATCTTCTACAAGCAAGTATTGTTCGCGATGTTGCCCACTGCGATCTGACGCAGGAAATTCATTAGTTTAATTCCTGTTTTTCTTGACCAATCTGGTAAAGAATGAGCAGGAGGATAATATTCTAACATCAAGGAAGCAAGCCATACTCGCGAATTAATTGATGAAAATAGAGATCAAAAATAGAGGCAAAATAAAAGTTAGAACCAAATCGTTTTTTTTTAGTAAGTTTCAATTTGAAGCTTATTCGTCGATTCGATTCTGAGCTCGATATATTGGGAGTAAGCTCGCTGTTGCTATAATCCCATCCAATACATCAAATCTACGAATAATATTATGCGAACTTAATAATACACAACTCTTAATACTGTTACCGCTTCGATTTAGGACCCATTGTTTACACCAACTGTTACAATAACGAAAATATGTTTTCATTGCTGCTGATTCCCTTTCCGCTCAACTGTTGAAAAATCAAAATTTGATTTATAAGAACAGAAATGCAATTGCATCCGTTTAGACTGCAAACCGACTCCAACATAGTTGGGAAAAGGCTAGGCAGATGATGTTGAGAAATGCAATTGTGTCACATTAGCCACAGTTGAGCTAACTAAACTAAATTTAAGTTCAGTGCATCTTTTTCTTTCTATTTCATTAAGAAAGTGACAGAAGATAAATTTTAGTTTAGTCCTGCCAATCAACGCCTGACACTACTTAATACAAGTTTAGAGCTAATTAAAAACTTGCCTACTAAAATTACGTCAATTTACGTCAGGCGCTGATTAATTTGGAAGGACTAAACTAAAATTTATCTTCTGTCGTTTTCTTAATGAAAGAAAAAGATGAGCTGAACTTAAATTTAGTTAGTTTGTGAACAACAGAATCGGCAGCATTGCCAATCAAATATCGACTGCGCTAGTTGAAAATAAATAAGTTAACTTCTTTTGGCCCGAGAGCGTATCAAAGCGGAAAGACGCGCGTCGCGCCTCAGGTTGGAGTCAGATTATTTATTTTCGACTTTATTTAATGAAGCGT